>OZ024869.1:74314816-75671482 GCA_964017185.1 Rugalucina vietnamica | reverse complement strand
AATGATTGTGACATACTGTCTGTTTCGTGATAAACAGCATTGCTTGGCCCACCGGGGTTCAACTGGTGTTTTTCGTTTGCTCCGGATTTCAGTAAGTTATTCGGCGCCCAGGGATCTCCATCGTCAGGCAGCTTACTGAATCTGCGAGTCCTCGTTTTTTATTCATCATGGTGGTTATTGTGATATAATTGTTTGTCGTTGATGAATCATTGACTAGTTAGAGATTCACCAAGAGGATTGAACAACTAACTAAATGTTGTGAACCACTGCAGAAGATGAGGGTGAGGTTAGGGGCCTGTAAAATCGATTTAAGCCCCCCACCCCCACCCCCACCCAAGTAATTTTATATTACTGATTGTTCCAATGGGATACTTCTGTTGAGGTTCTTTTTGTTGTATGTTTTGGAGTTGAAGTTTGTGATGTTTGAATCTTATGTACGTTTTCATAGTTTTATGTAGTTCGGGTACCCGTGTGGCCGCTTATTTTGAAATAGCTGCTCACTCGGCTTGTGGTATGTTTTCTAAGTATAAGTACCTAATTGTTAATTTAGTTATTTTCCCACCTCGGTCATTTGAGTGGGAATTTCTTTCTGATTGTGCCTTTTCCTGATCATTGCCCATGACTGGTGAACAATTCTTACACGTGCACAAGAGAGCTCTGAAGAGAGGTAGTATTTCTTTTCGGTTGTACTGTTTCATAATAATACGTCTCAATAATAATAATAATAATAATAATAATAATAATAATAATAATAATAATGATAACCAGAGGGATATTGTCCTGTAAATGCTCACCTGATATCTACTACAAAAATGAAGCCATGTCCTTGTACATAACGCTGAGTCAAACTTGGGCAGAAAATATACAATCAATCTTCTACCCGTCATGTTTCCTCATTAAATGTCATTTACCAATTTCCTACATTCAAATGCATAGGAGACCTAGTTTGGACTTGCCGTAAAGACATTATAGGTCAATGTCATCCAAAAGATATGACTTTCATGAATATTGTAGAGATTCATTAATAGATGCTTTATCACGGCTAACAAACCTTTAAATGCGTAACCGCGGTTAAAAAAAGAAATCCGATTCACGTCCTTCCGGTTCCGCATCAGATGACCAACAAAAGGTAAACAAACTTTTGCAGCTCGTGTTTCCGAGTAAAATATTTTGATTCGAAGACAGGTATTATGATTCTCTCAATGCTATTTTATCAGTTAGACATTGCTATATTTGAATCCCAAAGGATTTCCTGAAACTTTACTTTATAATCGTGATTTTTTATTCCCTCCTCCAAAATACATGTTTGGATTGCATTGTACATGAAGAAAATGTGGGTCAGTCACAGGGTTATTCTTATATATCCGCCCATTACGTCCAAATTAACGGAAAGCAATACAGCGTGCAGATGATTTTAACATTGTGTGAGGTCTGTTGGCAGTTTCGTTGCCTCTTGCCACTGCATTCTATGCATATGTGGTTAAAAGCTGTGTCAACAATTCGGTTACGAATTTAATCATTGGAATGATAGCAATATAATCAACATAAAACACATGTATTAAAGTTTTTGTTTTTGTTAATTGTTTAACGCCCAAGTTTTAATTGTCACATTCTCTCGTCCTCTCTGAAAGGGTTCTAACTCAAGTTGGTGTGTTTGTGATATTTGCAGTGAAAATGTTTGGTATAAAATAATACAAACAGTCTATACAATACATGTAATACAATAATTCACAAACATGGTATTCCTGTTCTTGACGACGATTTTACAGCATTCTGTATACTTTAATTTGCTTTTTCCTGGTTTTATGTCATTCAAAACGCTTTACAGAGACAATTAAATACCAGTGCTTGAACCGTTAGAGGTTTTCATACATATCTTGAAATATATCCTTCATATTTTAATGATTAAATGCGTAACCTTTTTTTGCTTCCCTTCAAATCGGTAATACCGAACACTAACACAACAAAGTACTGGCACAGACATCAGTTGCAATTTAGTTAATATATATATGTAAATTTGTCGTGGAACAATCACTAAAATTTGATATTTACTAGCAAATTGTCCAATTTTTAGTTGTATTTTGTCGCCTTTGGCCATGTTGTAACAACAGGTTCGAAGGAGGGAATAAATAACTCAAAGACCATCAAATTATTTGGCGAGCTACTTTGGTGCTGACTAACAATAGTAAATAAGTGACAAAATAGCATTGATAGATAATCGATATAATTCTGTACTAAAATATAATCATCAGTTGATCATAATAGTGTATGTTTTGTTTACCTTTTCTTGGTCATCATATGCGGAACCGGACGGGCGTGAATCGGATTTTCTTTCTTAACCGGCGGTTACGCATTTAAAGGTTTGTTAGCCGTGTTTATGCCAGGTTTCAAATTCATAGACCTGCTGGCTTTCTAGAAGAGGATTTCTAAAAGTTTTTTTTTTCTATTTAAAGCACTGGAGGTCATTTTGGTCATGTGACCTGAATCGTTTATATAAACAATCATTATCTCTTTTCTAGAATGCTACATGTACATATGAAATTTATTTTTATTGGCCAAACGGTTTGAGAGAATAAGATGATCTGATGTTACCAATAGGTACATGTATATAGTCCTAGACCAAAGGCAGACAATCCGAAGAAAACTATTTTTATCTATTTGCATATCCCAAGCAAGTTTCTTCATTAAACGACATTTTATCAATTTTCCCAATGAAATGCACACGCGACTTAAGATGACATTGCCGTAAATTAGGCCAGGGTCATCCCAGGGTCATGAGGTTTATAAAATTTGTAGACCTCTATTTTTCTATGCTGTTTGTCAAGTTTCAAGATCTCTGGGAAAAATGATTTTTAAAGGTTTTTGCTATTCATAGCCTTGGCGGCCATCTTGGTCATATGATCAGACCATTTAAAGAAACTTTCATTCATGCTTCTTTTGAAGTTTAACTTTGATTGACCAAGGGGGTTCAGAGATAATGTTTGAAAAGTGTGAACAACAACGACGATGTTGAACGACAAAGCATGCCTATCTTATAAGCTTCCCACGAGTCTTCGGTTCGGGTGAGCTAACAAACCATTCAAAAACATTTCATTTGCTTTAATCTTATTAGGGCTAAACTTATCAACCCAATCATGGTTGATAACTATGCTGCCTTCTTTAATTGCACGCCGGTGGGTCGGGCGTCAGACTCTATGATGGCCCCGACTTAAAGCTATTCATTTTAGTCGGTTGGGGCCGGAGCTTCTTGTCTGTTGCTTGGCCCACCGGGGTCCAACTGGTCCAATTGGAGTTAGTAGGTTATTCGGCGCCCAGGGATCTCCATCGTCGGGCAGCTTACTCAATCTGTGAGTCCTTGTTTTTGATTCATCAGGATGTTTATCATGATTTATTTGTTTGTTCTTGATGATTCATTGACTAGTTAGAGATTCACCACGAGGACCGAAGAACTTACTAAATGTTATGAACCACTGCAGAAGCTGAGGGTGAGGTTAGGATCCTGTAAAACCGGTTTAAGCCCGCCAGTAACTTTGTGTTACTGATCGTTCCAAGGCGATACTTCTGTGGTGGTTCTTTTTGTTTTATGTCTTGGTGTTTAAGATTTTTTGTGCTGTTGGCGCCTTATGTATGTTTTCATAATTTTAATTAAGTTTTAATTAAGTTATGGTAACTGAGTGGCCACCTATTGGGAAAATAGCTGCTCATTCGGCTTACGATATGTTTCATGGTATAAGTGCATGATTGTTAGTTTGTTTTTTTCCCACCTCGGTTTTCGGAGTGGGAATCTCTTTCTGATTTCGCCTTTTCCTCATCTTTGCCTACTTGTATCTCTTCCCTTCAAGGTTTGCAAACCAAAAACTTGGTTAAGTCGCAAATGTATCTTGATTAGAATCTGCTGAATGACAAATAAAATGATTTTATTAACATCCGTTCAGTTCCATTTAACGCAATTCTTAATTTGTATCTAAAACCTTCCTGAAATTGAAACAGTTCCTATCTTAATGGAAATCGAAATCGAATTTGAACAAAAAGTAATTTTATGGTGTAAGGTTTCGTCTAATGGTTGGTGAAAGGTTTCTCGCGTGACAAATGCTCTCATTTTAAATGGACTACAGCCAAATTTTCTTAGAACTTATAGAACTTATATGCCAATAATTACTACTGACAAGTACTCGCAAACAATCAGTACTCGCTAACATCAATCAACACATAACTATCCAACTTGCCTTAAAAGTCAAAATATTAAAAGTGCATTTTTGGCTGTCTGGTACATATCCCTGTTACATGTCTGTTATTATCTGTCATTGTAGCTATGAGGTGTCTGACGAAACCAGTTGTTATTAGATAAAAAAAAAAGATGAGTGACATCATTTATAATTTGTTTCAGCGTATTTTGTGAGCTGTCGTCTGGTATTATACACAAGAACATTGGCTCATGGGACACACATGTAATTTAAGGATTATACCGACACCAAGGGAAAAATACTCTTGTTGAGAGCTATGTAATGCCAGCTTCGGATTATGAAGACGAAGGATTAAATTACATGTAAAACATGTAAAACAGACTTAATGAACTAGTTGTCTAAATAGCATCCGTACATTTTTGTGAAGTTTTTGAATAGGAATGACGCCAATGACATCATAATTTAGGCGACGTTACGTTGAATTTCGATCAATTTCATGCGACGTTTTTGGCGCCATATAATTAAGGCGACGTTACGTTGAATTTCGATCAATTTCATGCGACGTTATTTGGTGCCATGACTTTGAAATTTGCGACACTCGACTGATTAAAGCTTGTTTTATTAAACAAGCACATAGTATGTTTTCAGCATTTACTGAATCTCATTACATATACATTAAGCTACATATTCAGGTATATCATTATGATCTAAAACCTACAGAAGTAATTAAAACACGTTTTCCATATGTATAAATTCACGAAAAACGTAAACAAAAGCAAAGGGGTGGGGTAACATAATCGTCTATAGTACTTTTATCGTTCTTGTGACCACATGCCTTTTCTCATCAAATTACTTGCTATAAGATGGACTTTCACTGAAAGGTATTTCGAGGAAATTTATCGGCGAGTTCTTGAATGATATAAAATTTGCTATGATAAGGAGAATTAAAACAAAATAACCATAAAGGCAAGAATTTGCCAAATATCTGTTAGCAATACCACTTATAGGCAAAGCTCACACTTCGTGATGATTATATACACTAAAAACGTATAGTCTTATTGAACTGTATGGTATTTGAATAGCACTGCTTGTACTTTTCGAAACTTTCATTGCCAAAATGTAGCAGCAAGTAGCGAAAAAAAAACCTTTTTCGGCACAAGCAATGGGTGTTATTTCAATCGGTATAAATCAAAATTAAGCCCGGTGACCCCCACGTTTTATTTGCTCAATGTAACATATAAAGGTATCATCTAAATACAAATTAGAAAAAAAATATCAAGCCGTTTAAAATCACTTCTAAGAAGGTACAAGGAGGCAAAGATCAGGAAAAGGCGCAATCAGAAAAAGATTCCCGCTCCAAAAACCGAGATGGGAAAAACTTAATTAACAATCAGGTACTTATACCATGAAAACTGGCCGTAAGCCGAATGGGCAGCTATTTTCCCAATAGGTGGTCACTCAGTTACCTAAACTTAACTAAAAATATGAAAACATACATAAGGCGCCAACAGCACAAAAAATAACACCAAGACATAAAACGAAAGAACCACCACGGAAGTATCGCCTTGGAACGATCAGTAATATAAAATCACTGTCGGGCTTAAATCAATTTTACAGGTACCTAACCTCGCCCTCAGCTTTTGCAGTGGTTCTAAGGTCGGTATCATCCTTAAATGGACTTTGTCATCTAGACTAGCTGAAACTACGCTAAATCATTAAGCATTTAGCATTAAAGGAGAACGCAATATGCAACAACAATACATTTTAAACTAAAGAACTGATCAAAACAAACATTTTGATACAAATTTGTTCTAATCGGATAAGAAATAAGTGAGATATTGACATTTGAAATTATGGAACGAAGTGACTTTCGGTCGCCATTTTGAATATTGAATTAGAAAACGGTAAAACGGCGAATAAATTTTATATTTCACGACAAATATGGTGAAAATATGTTCAAAATCGATAATTAATGAATAGTAGAAACATTCAAACAAACGATAACATGAAAATATCAACAGTGTTTTCTTAATATTAATTAATATGCATATTTAATTAGGGCTTTATGACGTCATAAAGCCTCATGAATATCCAAGATGGCCGCCTCCTTAAACAGAAATCAATGAATATTCAAACAAGCATAACTTTTGTAATTTCCATCCGATCTAAAAAAACTCGTACCATATTGTTGAAGAAGTCGAGTCATTTAATTTAAGATGTATTGTATTTCAACCTTGCTTTTCCCTTTAATCTAGAAATGATGGATGAGAGTCCAAAAACGCCGTGTAGTAATATACGCTCATTTTGACAAAAATTGTATGACAATACAAATTGTTATTTGTCTGAGTGTGTTTTCTTTCTTTCTTTCAGTTGCTTATTCCACCAACCGTTTGGTGTTTAACTGGAGACCCGTGGCACCAGTGAGACGAAACCCTGACTTACAACTTCCCCAGTTTACTGTAGATAATGTAGGCACAGCGGACTGTACTACTGACAACGGGTTCAATGAAGGTACAGTGTATATTGTAGGTGTCGCATTTACTGACGGTTGTATTAGCAGGGAAATTAAACAAACATGACTGCGTAACATACTCTCTATCCAAATAAATATATCCAAATTACCTTCATAACAAACTGCACAAGGGATAGCCAAAATCAACGATATGAAACTGGTGACACGGACGTGCATTATGGTATATGTGTGTAGCACTTTTCTAGAACATGTGTATAGGTCTTTGCAGCGGGCATATAAACCACCATAAAATAGCCGTAGTACATTATAATGTTTTCACTGCTCTTAAAGGAATTCAATTTTACTTTTTATTAATTGGAATGGGAAGTATAATTCTACGTATTTATAAGCAATAATCACTTAATATATAAATATGACGGATGTATGTATTTCATACGCGTAGTAGTTTGCAGAAAGGTGACTGCAACAAAAATATCATATTTTCTGTTTTAGATCCAGGAAATTTCACCTGCATTCGTTTTGACTTGCATTTGGAGCGAAACATTGGATACTACATGATTCAAATCTTTATACCAAGTGGCCTTGTAGTAATGCTTAGTTGGCTTTCGTTCTGGTTACAAGTTGACGCTGTCCCAGCACGTGTTACCCTGGGCATACTCACAGTACTCACCATGACAACGCAGAGAAGCTTGGCGAGTGCGTCACTGGCACGAGTGTCTTACGTGAAAGCCATAGACGTTTGGATGGCAATTTGCTTGTGTTTTGTATTTTGTGCTCTTCTAGAATATGCCTTTGTGAATGTTTTATTTCGAAGAAAGGCCAAACAACAACGAATATGTCAAAACAGGAGACCAGAAACAATGGTAACAATTTATCCTTATCAGTTAGATATTAGGCAGACGCGGCGTCCCATCTGAGAATATTCTGCTTGCTGATGAGAATTTCAATGGAAAATGAAATAAAACTTAAATCATTTCTAAAGCTTCTAAAATGGACTCACCCAAATGATAGAGATGAGCGAAATGTATGGTGTACAAGAAGGATAAAAAATGATCGAAGTGGATTAACATCGGTCCATGCCTGTTTCGAAATACACATGCACCCGCAAATGTAGGGATGCACTCGTATATTAGGAGGCCCACCCTTATTTTCAGATACGGGTTAACCTGTATTTTAGGAGTTAACCTGCAATTTAGAGGTGCATGCCTAATTAAGAGGTGCAGACCTGTTTTAGAGGTGGACCCCGCCCCCCCCAAAAAAAAAATAAAAATAAAATAAAGGCGCACCCCTATTTCAAGGGTGCATGCTTATTTTAGCGGTTTAGCTCTATTTTATAGGTTAACCCCTAGAATACGGATGCATGCCTGATTTAGACATGCGCCACTATTTAAGGGTTCACCTCTATCTTAGGGGTGCACCCGAATATTTGCAGGTGCATGTCTAAATCTAGGGATGCACCAGTAGTTTGCAAATAAAGGTTCACGTCTATATTTAGAGGTCCATGCCCAAATAGCAATGAACCCCTAAATCGAAGTGAGCCGTAAACTAGCGTTTAATCCCTATTTTCAAATGTTGTGGCCAATTAACCTCACGCTGTGAACTACACAGTCTGCGCTTTTCGAGTAAGGACAATGCAAATTATTTTTGTATAGATCGACCATTTATTACATCTATGTATCAAAAACCGAAAAAAAAGTGTATAGAGAAGTAAATCAATGCATTTTATTACACATCCTTCATTTTCTTCTATTTGCAGGCGAATGGGACCATACTAGCAACACGGACACCATCTACAATTCGCAGACTCATATTTTCGAATGCTCAAACAGTAGACAACATTTCTAAATATGCCTTTCCAATGGCTTTTCTTCTCTTCTGTGTGTTTTACTGGTCGATTTATTTGACACACGATGATTAGGATGGGACGCTGAATATTGTTTTATATGAGCAACTGCATGAGAAAACCAACAACTGCACAGCTAATCAGCGCCTTTGTTTTCGCTACACGGATAGTACAATCCTTCTTTCTTCTTAAATCCGAAAGTTCAAGATTCTAGCCTGCTTCTGTAACTGTACAGGCTGGTTTATGTCGGAGCTGGTCGGAACCCAAATTGTTGGTTTTCTCACGCACATGCTCATATAAAATTAAAGCTAAACGGCAATAGCTTTATGTGGATGATCAGGAATTTTCAACAAGTGTTTCATACTTGTTCCACTGTATTAGAGATATTCGGTTGTGAATGCTGATGTTTGTTAATGCTACCAAAGCTAGTGGGCGTAATGCTGGTCGCAGAAATCATTCACTGACGAGGTGACTGCCCACCGTGTTTTGCATGCGTCTATATTGCTATATATGAATAGAAATAAAACCTGAGTTCCTTCAAAAGAGCTGTGAAAATATAAATACATGTAAGAAATGACATTGGCCATTCCGCGGATTTTTTAAATTTAAGCATCCTCAGTGTCCCTACATGTATAAACCTGACAACATAGAATCCAACTAAAAAAACAATTACTGTCAAAAACCATCTTCTAGATACTGCATTTTTCTAAGTCTCACTTTTCACAAGAAGCATATCATCTTTTTACAACCTAAAAGTCTTAAAACGTACCGCGTAGTCTTAAAGGTTTTGAAAATCGGTTCCTTCATAAAAAAAGTTATAACCAAAAATTATTTTGAATAGACCCTGGGGTATCTGAACACCTTAAATTTGAAAATCAAGCAAATCTGCGGGAAAATTTGAAGAGTTTTGCGCTCAGCTATGTATAACTATACAATTTTGTTTTTAGTTTGGTGCCTTTGGAATGAAAAATAATTAATGATTTTTGTCTGGAAAATAGTTACTTCCCTTGCTGACATTTTACACTTTTTAAGACTTTTGGAATGCAAAATGGTGTCACGGTCATATTTTCCTTGAGATGTTTCAGAAAAACAAGATTTTGAAAATGACAGTTTCTGGAAGAAGGTGTATGGACATCAGTGTGCTAATTTCAGTAGGATAGTCGATACAAAAGACCAGTATTATTCAAATTGACATCAAATATCAAACTGAGATCCTTAAAGAGCAGTAATTATATTAATGAGAAAAGCTATGGGTCCTACCGCGGTTTCGGATATATGAGCCTCGTCGTTGACCCTATACATTGTAGGTCTGGCAATATGGAGCCAGAGAGAATTACTGTACAAAATTTTGCAACTTTCAGTCGAGACAAAGACTAGTATAACCCAAACGGGAATATTAAATGTTGGTTAGAAAATTAATCTAAACCAATTAATAATATCCACGCTGATCTCAAAGAGCCAAATGGAAAATTTCATTTCATGTTTCGTTTCATGTCAGCGTACGGTTCTGTTCAGAATGAGGTATACCTATTTTATTTATTTTTTGAAGCAAAACATGGATTGTCAGATCGCTGAGGCGGTTCTAACGTGTACCACAATAACTTTTTTGAATAAATATATTAAAAAATTATTTCCCCCCCCCCCAAAAAAAAAACAACAACATTTTTTACGGCTGAAAAAAAAAATCTTTGTATATTGCATGGGCAAGTTTTCATAATGATTGCTACCTTGTAAGGTTTGTTGTAATTTGATTTAAAATATACGAATGTTAACTATAATCTTACATATTTCCACCGAATAAGACAAGTAATAATTATTGGCTGCTGTTGTAAATTGTACTGACGTAACCTTCACCTTTTATTTATTCAACTGAAAATGTGATAAAAATGAGTTTCGATAGATATTTTCAAATAGTCAACAAATCCTAATTGACGTAATGCACCAGTCATTTGAATTCCCGGCCCCCTAGGCTAGGGCCGGGGATATCGGGGACATAGCGGGGCTTAAGTGTCGGGGTTTAACCTCTGGCTAGTCCCGGCAGTGCCGGGGTTTTAACTTCCCGCAAATATAGCATTTTAGTGTCCAACCATACCTTCATACATGAATATTTCACATTAATTTGAATTATGTATTAAGCTGTATTTTCAAATTTAATATATACTTAAATTTCATGAGAACAAGCCACAGTTTGCAAAATTCCAAGAACATGAATTAAGTTCATTAAGTTAAGCTCTCTGGTGTGTGTCTATAGGAGGTGTTCACATTTCTGAAACCACTCGGCTAACGTATGCCTTATCTCAGCACCATGGAATATGCTAGTAAAGATTATTCAAATAGCTTAGTAGTCATTTGTCGCCACTCTTCATTATTGTCAGTACCCGAAGGGCCGGGGTTTTTAGCACGGATTTTACCAAAAATTTCGTCCCGCAGGTCGGGGCACTTACCCGGGCTTTAAAATTCGAAAAGTTAAAAGCCCCGCTATTCCCCGGCCCTAGGGGAGACGTGGATACCAATGACTGGTGCATAAGTTGCATACCTTTTTAGTTAGAGAAATAAAGTTTCAAAACGAAGTCTGATTCCTGCTATTTAATTATCTAATGTGGACTCCCATCATCAACACCGCTAATATTATGTGCATAAAGTAATGATTAGTACCATTACATCAGCTAAATCAGCTACCTCAATGCAATTAAATGCCCCAAAATAGTACGAGGATGGATCAGAAAGTTCTGTCATAGGTTTTATAACTTTGTTAATAGACATGATAGGTTGCTGTATTATGACTTGAAAGAAAGGGCTATAATTCTCCTTTATAATGCCAAAATAATGCACAAAAGAAATAGATTGTTTGAAACAAACGCTTTGAAATCG
The DNA here is from genome assembly GCA_964017185.1 of Rugalucina vietnamica. NCBI lineage: Eukaryota > Metazoa > Mollusca > Bivalvia > Lucinida > Lucinidae > Rugalucina > Rugalucina vietnamica. The sequence continues at coordinate 75,660,111 of OZ024869.1, read as the reverse complement.
CCTGGGGTAAAACCACTGGCACGTTGTCTTGAATTTGTGAATATTGCTGTGTACGTTTCATGCGTTATGTCTTTGTAACTACCGATCAAATTTTCTCCAACTGTACAGCAATAAATAATAGTAAATTTAGAAAAAAACAATGTGGCAAAAATACCGTTATCTATGCTATGCTTACTTTATAATGAAGCGATATATATGATGTCATGAGAATACGTACCCCCTAGCATTTCTGGTAGCGCTGAACCATTATACTTGCTTGTTTTTATGAGTTTATTAACTAGAGCACACTAGGATGAAACAATAAAATGGTTAAAATGCATTTAAGCTTCCTGATCTACGTGTAGATGTCAATAAATGCCCATTGCATTCAAACTGTAATTAAATATACAGTCAGACATAAGTTAAGCATCACCCTAACATTTTTCTAAATGTATTTTTCATTAAAAATAGCTTCAAAACCACAATAAATTAATAAGGGTCTTTAACTCACGTCTATCCCTGACTGTTAAGGTCTGGCCGAATGGCTTTTTTACCATGTCCCTCAAGTTATATGGTGTACTAAATACACCTACCCTATTTTGGGGGGTTGCCATTAAAAGTTGTATTAATGTCCCCTATATGATCGCAAATGGGTTTCTATAGGCATGGAAAGAAAGTAGTACCATGTTGTAAAAATGTCCCAAAACGTTTTCTTCTACCAAAGGTTTAATGGCAGTTACATGCTGATTCAGGCAAACTTATTTCCTCGTTTATTAGCACGACGTTTTCACTATGTAACATGCCATTTTTGAACGCCCATAACTGTTGATGTTTTAGAGATATTTATCTGAAATTTTCAGAATGATAAGGTTTTGAAATTGTAACAAAATTGCATTATCTTTTTACGCTGTTTGGCGGTTTAAAAAATACGCATTTTTCTGGCGGCCATCTTGGGTTTATGCAAATTGCAAGAATTGTCCAAAGTTGACACAGCCTGTCATTCAAGCCAGATTGGTTCTGTGACATCCGTGAAGGACAGAGAAACAAAGAACTCCATAGCACTAAACATTTCGAGGTCAAAGTTAAAGCCTTTTAACAGCGTCATATGGACTAGGAAACAGCGATTTTTGGCTATGTGGGGGTGTGTCTGCTTAAACAACGCCTACATGTTTACCTTAAGAACAACCTCATCCGCGTTTGCTTTAATTTATAACCAATATAACAAATATCACAAATATTGAAAGAAAATATTTCTGTATTGGAGGTTTTATTGATTATTTCGGAAAATATTCAAGTGATGCTTAACTTTTGTCCGACTGTATGGTATTGATTATATTTTTTCGAAGTCGTTTTTCTGTAAAGTATTGCATAGTTTTCTTTAAACTATGCCAGTATGAGAGGGTCACGTCTTTTAGAGTGATATATTTAATTTTATCGACGAAGAGCCACACAAAATTTTTCCCACATGATATAGCCAGAAAAAATGGTCTTTCAGATATGGTTATGTAAAAATATTTTTTAACGTAAGTTACTGAGAAATAAAGGTAGTGACATAACTTTTTGACCAATCCTCGTATGCAGTAGTTCAAGGTATTTTTCTAAACTTAACATCTTAATTGATTGCACATTGTTAACTAAATGTGTAAGTGGTTGTGGCACTGTCTGTTTGATCGACATTACAGCATCGACATTATTGTTCTTTAATCTACTTAAGTGAAAATGGAACAATCCTCTTGGGAATAATATGGCTTGGGAACACGTCTAACAAATACACTAGACAGCAAAAGAAATGTAGTATTGTGACATACAAGTAAGACTTTCTCACTTGCACGAATTATAATACAAACACTATCACGTCTGTTGAAAATTTCAGTCATTAACTTGATCTTGTCGCAAAGATATCTGGATTGGAATCTGCGTCCGAATGCCAAATAAGATGGTTTTATTTACACCAGTTACATTTAACAAAGAATAATCTATTTCTTTTAAACCTTCGTGAAATTGAAACTGCTTCTATCTTAATGGAAATCAAAATTGATTATGAAGAGAGAGTAACTGTATGATTATTTCTGAGAAAGTTTTTTCTACATAGTTATACATGATTACTGCTCTCGATACACGTAACTATCGGATTTGCTTCAAGAAAAATATAAAAAGTGCGATTCTTTTAGTGTCGAGAAAACATGTCTATATTCGTTTGTCAATATAGCTAAGAAACGTCTGGTAAAAACGAAGGTTACTATATAAAGGAAAATGACTGACACGAATTATAATTATTTCAGCGTATTCTTGTATTTTAGGCAAGACTCGTGCTCAAGGGACACTACGTCAAGAAGCAGATGTTGAAGATATCAAAAAGTATAAAAAAAAAAAAATAATAATAATAATCGCATGTGTCAACATAATCTTGTAAAAGTGTAAATATCATATCTGAATGTCACTTTGTATTCCATCAGCTGCATTATTGCAAATAGTACCGGGTACTCCATAATATTGATCATGAACCTTAATCTGTGATTTTGCATCTGGAAAACATATCCTTACAATGAATAACCCTAAATAAACTGAATAATCTTGCTGATCTCAAAGGATCAAAAGGAAAATATAATCTGCACTATGGATGATGGTAAACACTATGGATGATGATAAAATTATCCATTTTAACATTCGGATTTTTCTTTCTTTACAGCTGCTTACTCTACCGACCGTCTGGTGTTTAACTTGAGACCTGTAGCACCAGTAATAGTGGAGCTGGAAGTGACATGAATCCTGCACTTCCGGATACAAGCATGAAACTTGGCAGATATGTTCATAAGCATGAACTTTTTGAAATTTTCTCGTTAGCCGATCAAAATTAACCCAATTTTTAAGATGGCGGCTCGGAAATCCAAGATGGCTGCCAAAATAAACATAAAATCAGAAAATGGGGTTCTTGTCAGTGAGAAAAAACGTAATAATGCTGAAAATGACATTTATGGATTATTTGCAAATAAATTAATATTTAGATGAGTCAATATTGCCTTTGTGGGATTTTAGTAGGGGCCCACAATGGGGAAAGTACGGAAATGTTGTTGAAATAGCTGTTTTGCAACAAAAACTCTTCTTATGCTTATGTAAAACAAAAATAAATTCAATTGTTATTATTGCCTTTACTCAGGTCATGAATAATATAGTCTCAAGGGGCAAAATTTGAAACTCATTAGAATTGGCTTTTATGCAGAATCATGAAGTTTCTAATCTTTACTGGGAAATATGACATTTATAAGGCAAATACACTTTGCTCTTCAAACACATTTTGATACTACAATATTTCTTCTTCGTTTACTTCTTCTTCTTCATATTATTATTATTATTATCATTATTATTATCATTATTATTATAACTATTATTATTATTTTTATTATTATTATTATTATTATTATTATTATTATTATTATTATTATTATAAAATGATGAGAAACGATTTTAACATGAAATGAACTATATACAGTCAAAAAGTGCTACATATGTACTTAGGATCGCTATAAACTTATGCTGGCTACTGATGCTTCCATATAGTTTTCGTTCACACCAACGACGACAACAGAAACAACAACAAGTGCAGGTACTACTAATACTTTTCATTTTAATATATCATATGCAAATTTCTATGCACATTTTTTCATCTTTAGTTGTACATTTTTGATAGTGGATGAATAGGACAATCTCCCTTGAAAGTTAAGGAAGTCTAATCATTCTGGATTTCATCTATGTGCTTGCAGCGTCACGGATTATATTTTCTTCATAAAGTGCTGCTGTTCTGTTGGAGGAGTAGCGCCAGTTTGATTGGTTCATGCAGCCTGGTCACAAGACTCTATCGGTGCTTTAATTCTTAATGAGGCTTTGTGGGTGTCTTTGTAGCATTTCCTCTTTTCACCTTGAGTGTGCATTCCATCCTATAAGTCTCTGTAGAAAACTTTCTTTAGATGTTTCTCATTAGGCATTCCTATATAAAGTTGGTGCATCTTAGATGTGCAACTATTATACCATTTGCATGTTTTGCGTCCTTGATTTCTCCAAACCACTGTGTCTGTAAGCTTGTTTTAACGCTTGATTTTAACAGCTTACGATATGTTTTCATGGTATAAGAACCTGGTTGTTAATGTAAGGAGAAATCTTGTTTTACAACTGTCCCAGGTTACTGTAGATAATGCAGACACAGCCGACTTAACTACAGACAACGGGTTAAATGAAGATTACTAAAGCCCCATCAGCGACCCTATAAACCTGGCACCTCAGAGAGATTTACAGCTATTTTGCTATTTTCAACATGCATGTTATAGTCGATACAAAAGACTGGCATTATCTAATAATGGAGCCAAATATTTGAAACGCTGTTTAGAAAATAAATCTTAACCAGTAATAAATTTCTGTTTTTTAGATCTCAAAGGACTCAAAGGAAAATATAGCCGCCGATGGATCGTTTCAAACTTCGCGTTAATGACAGCGCATGCGCGGATCCAGAAATTTTCATGAGCGGGGGTCCAACGAAAATGGTATTTTTTGGTCACAGGCGAGGGGGGGGGGTCCAACCCCCAAAAAATCCCGAAATTACCTTTTTTTTAGGTAAAATTTTCAAATTCCAGGGGGGGTCCGGACCCCCGGTCCCCCCCTCTGGATCCGCGCATGCAGCGTATGCTCAAAATAGAACAAATAGTTCAAATAATACAAAATAGAACAAATAACATCATTTGACCCTTTAAATGTAAAATAAAATATCACAATCATAATAGCCTACAAAGTATATAGTTTTGTATTCCTCACTTTTCATAAAAGATAAATGATTTTAGGTCAAACATATGATAAAACAACATTCAAATGATATAATTCAATGTCAGAATTTGAATGCCGGCGTGTAAATTGAAAATTGCTGAGAAAACAGCGAAATCGCTATTTATTGATAATGAGGTTTGGTTGTAATTTGATTTATAGTAGACGAAAATACACTATAATTTAATATATTTGCACCAAAAAATACCACGTAATAAATGGCGTCTGAAGTAATCAGTACTGATATAAACCTGGCCTTTAATTGACATTTATTCAGCTGAAAATTAGGAAATAAATATGGTTCGATAGAAATTTTTAACGGTCGTTCACTCATAATTGATGTAAGGTACAGAATACCTTTATAGAAAGAATTTCCGTTTCAAAACAGTCTGCGCCATGACAAATGTGTTATTTGTTATACGGAATCCCATCCTCAGCACCTCGTTAACGATATTAAACTGTATAATCGGCATCATATGCTAGAAAGATAGCTTCTGAAGCACCAAAAGTGGTACCCCTTTTTATTCGATTTACACCTCTGTTGGGGCAATATTTCAATGTTTACGTGCTAACTGCACTCAATAAACTACATTTATCAACGGCATTTTAAACGGTACAATCAGTATGTAAATGTCCAAGTTTCGTGTTCTCAGATATTACCCTAAAGTCCCCGAACCCTCATCTAAAAACTATATTGACAATAAGGTACTTAAACTAAGAAAACATATCGTAAGCTGAGTGAGCAGCCGAGTGAGCAGCTATTTCCCGATAGGCGGCCACTCAGTTACCCGGACTTAACTAAAAATATAAAAACATTAGGTTCAAACAGCACAAAAATTCGACATAAAAACATAAAACAAATAGAACCACAACAGACTTATCGCCTTGGAACAATCAGTAATATAACAATACTTGGGGGCTTAAATCGATTTTACAGGCGCCTAATCTCATCCTCATCTTCTGCAGTGATTCACAACATTTAGTCATAAACATTTAGAATCTGCGAAAACAGAGTTCTATGAAATTTGGCAGAAAAGTCTAACAAATCACCGATAATGGCAGCAGAATGTTGAAAGTTAATCACCCACTGGCTGTTCCTGAAAGTGATGCAAAATGCTATTCAAATAGAGTAATGGATGAAATTGCAATATCTAATGCATATAATCATGCTGAAGCGATCGTCTTGAATGCTTTCAACTATCGGTATCACATTGATGCTATGACTTAATGTCTATTCCGCAAAATGATTTTGTTTAATGGATGTGGTTTTCCCATTTATTGCGACGAAATCTGAATAAATCAGACTATAATACTATATTTACTGCTTGCAGACTGGGACTTAATTCATTGTTATATTTTACTTCCTCCCAGTTAATTAATTAAGTCTGCTTTTTAAAATGTTTGGGTTTTGTATTCCTGAAATATCAGATCAAATCAAACGTTATTAAGTACTGCATAAAGTTTCAATTAATTAAAACTGAAACTTTTGGCGGCCCCCGTGGCCGAGCGATTAAGAGAGCCTTTTCTTAATCACTCGATCATCACACCGCTATGTCTGGTATGGGTTCGAGCTCCGCTCTTGCCACATGTGAGACAAGCTACGTTCTGCTTGTGGGTGTGCCAGGTGGTTTTTCTCGGGGTTCTCCCGTTTTCGCCCCATCTACTGATTGGCCCGTCTCATATGAGCTGAAATAATCTTGAAAAAAAAAAAACACACAAAAAACGGAAACTTTGGTAAGCTCATGCCTGAATATTTCTAACAAAGTCCACCAGTTTTACCTTTTCACGGTCTTGTATCTTTGGGTGCTACTGCTTCTTTGAACAATGAAAGTTAAAATAAGTGTGAGATTTTATATAAATCAATTGATCATGAAAACGTACTAGTAGGCAATGATTATATCCTCATATCTTTTCTGAAACCTTTGACAAGTCAAAACTTAATTTCGTGTGTTCGTGTGACCCCACCTTGGAAGGGCGGGGAGTGGGGCGAGATTTTATACAAATTCCGGTCACGGGATCACTATGGCCGATACAACCATAATATATGACAAAACACTTTAAACTTCTCCTTAACCAAACGTTTTATCAACTTAACACATGGCATGCAGCATCAGGCCCTGTATACCAAGTCTCAGGTGAGCTTTACAGGACCAATGATCCTCTGGGTTGTACGACATACTGTATGACGTTTCAGGTTTAAGTAATTTTATATGTTTCAACAGAAATTGCAGTTTGTTTATTAGCAAACGAACTCTCATATTCCCGACTACAAATTATAAGTTAATCAAAATGAAGGGATTTGAGACCATTTTAATGACGAAATGAAAGGATGACTTTAATCTTGTAATCTTGGTCTTTTCATACCAGTTCGTAGAAATTTGATTGATTAGTCCAGTCCATGATTAATGTTGAATCTCTGTTATTTCTTCACACCAGATCATCGGTTTTGCTCAAAATACTGAGCGAGGCATTTTGGGGTCATACAAAAATAAGAAACTACATGAATGTGGGGTTTGTGTGGGTGTGTGTGTGTGTGGGTGGGGGTATTCATTAAATTCATTTCATGGACATGTTTTCCTGATGCACTGAAGATAATAATTGTATACGCTTATTTATTTAAACATCTAATTCTTAATCTCAAACAAAATCACTCCCTTATAGGTAGATTGGGCAATGAAAACACCGTTGTCTAATCGAAATAGCAAAATGCCGCAAACTGTTTTGATCACATTTAGTTTGTTTAATTTTCAAACATATTTTAGGTCAGCCATAATGCCTACATGTAACTGACCGAAACTTGTCACTTCAGCACAGAAAACTTGAACAACCCTTTTTGACATGTTTTTTTTTTTTTTTTTTTTTTTTTTTTTTTTTTTTTTTTTTTTATCAATGGGGCCTATCATAATGACTATTGTGGGCCGATGATTTACCGGCCGCAGTAGTCTAATGGGTGGCGTTTTAAGGATTCACCATATAGTGAAGCCTGTCACATGGTATTTTCTTACCTATGTTTAATATATTTGGTCCCATTCAGAGTATCGACTACCCTGTTGAAAGTCGCAAAATTTTAGTAATTCTCTTTGGTTCCATGTTGCCAAATCTAAAGGGTCACTGACGATACTTTAATAGTCGAAACCGCGGTATGGCCCATCACCTTTCTCATTAATGTGTTCACTGCTCTTAAAGGATCTCAGTTTAAATTTTTATTTGCTATTACTGCAGCTGGTGTTGTTCCGTGTGGCGGACCTAAAAAGTCTCCCCGTACACCATCCATAGTGCAGGTTATATTTTCTTTTTGATCCTTTGAGATCATCGAGGATATTCTGAGAAATCAGAAACTTATTTTCGGTCAAGATTCATTTTCTTACCAATGTTTAATATATTTGGTCCCATTTAGATAATACTAGTCTTTGTATCGACTACCCTGTGGAAAGTTGCAAAATTTCAGTAAATCTCTTTGGCTCCATGTTGCCAAATCTAAAGGGTCACTGACGAGACTTTAATAGTCGAAACCACGGTATGCCCCATCACCTCTCTCATTAATGTGTTCACTGCTCTTGAAGGATTTCAGTTTTAGTTTTTAATTCTTCATCTTGGACAAACCGTCCAAAGGATAATTTACATCTTTTAATTTATACTTATGACATCTCTTTCCTTTCTAAATCCATAAACTATGAAAGAATTATGCTTTTGAAAATAGTTACCAAGCAAATTGATTTTAGCACTATAAATCTCATTATATATAGAATATGCTAAATATTTGGCGAGGAGTATACTTTTATCATGATCCGCTGCTTTCTGCCTATAACGTATAAAAGTATAACAACCCCAAAGTCAATATTTTGTGAAGAAAACATGCTATTTAAATTATTTGATGAGATCATAATCAGTTTTCAGCAAGTATAAATTATATGGAAAATAGCATGTTTTCTACGAGAAAAACAAAATAATAAATGAGTAGATTCATTACGAAAACATGCCCATGCAATATATAGAGATTTATTTCAGAAGCAAAAATTTGAAAATTTCATTAGAAAAATATGATATGTTTAACTTTTTTGCTCAAAACATTGATTGTGTACACGTTAGAACCGCCTCGCCGAGGCGGTTCTAACGAGTACCCACAATCTATGTTTTGGAGCAAAAAGTATACCCCTGCATACCCCAGTTTGCTATATAAATGTGGGGTATAAGGGGGTATACATTACACGGACATATTTTCCTAATGAGGAAATCTTTTCATACATCGCAGTCGACAGCTGTAGATCATGTTTATAGGCTTCACATATATACATATACATGTAAACATATAGTTCGTGTGAGGCATCTTTCTCCTATCAATTGCTTGGATGATACTGGCAAATATTCTGTTGACTCGCCTGAATATTCATCTTAATGAGACGGTAATACTTATCCCAGAAAGTCAATATGGATTCGGAAAAGACAGAGGGACAATAAACATGATCTTTACAGTAAGACAGCTTCAGGAGAAATGCCAAGGGCTGAATGTAGATCTAAACATCGCGTTTGTCGACCTCACCAAAGCTTTTGACACAGCTTATCGTGATGAACTCTGAAAAACATGGACACGTTTTGCAGTCCACCCAGATTCATGGCAATGATGCGGCTATTTCACAATGACATACAGGCATGCAGGCGCGTGTTCAAAATAATGGCGAGTTCTCTGAACCCTTTGAGGTGACCAATTGGGTCAAACAGGGCTGTGTTATGGCACCAACATTGTTCAGCATTATGTTTTCTACCATGCTCATGTATGATTTTCAGGACAGCGATACAGCATGTTCAATCAGGTACCGCTTTGTCGGCAATGTATTCAACCTTAGAAGATTGCAAGCCAAACCTAAGGAGCAGATTGATAAGATAGATGAACTCCTCTATTCATATGATATGGATAAGAATTATACCGGCTCAGAGGCAAAAATGCAAAGGGCCATGGATCAAGGTTCGCAATCATGTGATAATTATGATCTCACAATCAGCACAAAAAGACAGAGGTTGTACACCAACCATTACATGGAAAACAGTACACTGAGTCACACTATCACTGCGAATGGAGAATTGCGAAAGCCGGTGTTGCATATGGAAGACTTCGTGCAAATGTCTGGCGAAATGGAATCAAGCTTGACACCAAGCTGAGTGTGCAAGGTTGGCAGTTGTAAGGTTGTGGTACTGCCAACCCTCTTATATGCATGTGGGACAGGGACAGTATACCAACGTCATGTGAGAGACTTAAATATTTTGCAACAGTCATGCATGCTTAGTTTTTGACCCAATTATGGCACGCTGGTGGGTCAGACATCAGACTCTCTGATGGCCCCGACATAAAGCTATTCATTTCAGTCGGCTGGGGCCGGAGCTTCTTGTCAGTTGCTTGGCCCAAGGGGTTCAACTGGTGTTTTTCTTTTACTCCGGATTTCAGTAAGATTCATCATGGTGGTTATCATGATTTATTTATTTGTCCATGTTGATTCATTTACTAGTTAGAGATTCACCTCGAGGACCGAACAAATAACTAAATGTTATGAACCACTGCAGAAGATGAGGGTGAGGTTAGGACCCTGTAAAACCGGTTTAAGCTCCCCAGTAATGTTATATTAATGATCGTTCCAAGGCGATACTTTTGTTGTGGTTCTATTTGTTTTATGTTTTAAAGTCGAATTTTTGTGCTGTTTGAAAATCATGTACGTTTTCATAGTTTTAGTTAAGTTCGGGTAACTGAGTGACCGCCTATTGGGAAAAAGCTGCTCATTCGGCTAACGATATGTTCTATAAGTATAAGTACCTACAATTGTCAATGTCTTTTTCCTACCTCGGTTTTTGGAGTAAGAATTTCATTCTGATTGCGCCTTTTCCTGTTCATTGCCTACTTGTACCTTTTAATCATTTCTACAAAGGCTGTCTGAGACAGCTATTAAACATCCAATGGCAAGACAAGTTTCCGGACACAGAGATCCTGAAGACAACAGGGATTCAATGCATTCTTACAACCCTAATGCTTGCACAACTAAGATGGACTGGCCATGTTATAAAAATATCTTATGAGTGACTTCTAAAGAAAGTTTTCCATGGAGAATTAAAGAAGGGAGATTGCTCTCAAAGTGAACAGAAGAAATGCTACAAAGACCCCCTGAAAGGATTTTAACATACCACTATGGTTTGGGGAACAAACTGCACAGGAGCAATCAAAGTGGTGAGGTTTCATCAACAGAGGAGCAGCTCACTGCAAAGAAAAGAGAATCAGTGCAGCTGAAAGAAAACGCGTCGAACGCAAAGCCAAGACCAATGGGCCGCCAGCAGATTCTTTGACATTGACTTGCTCTACTTGCAACTGACAGTGGCCTAGTCAGCCATCAAAGAACTCATCAACACACATGAACAAATAGTATTCAAGAAATAACGATGGTCATTTATATTACTCAGAGACGAACGACCATCTCTGGTGAGGTCGAAAAACGTCATGCTAGGTGAACATTCGGTTCTTGGCATTTTGCTTGAAGATCTTGATTATTGTCCGTCTGTCTATATCGTGAATCAAAAATGGAATATAAGTACCGTATTAGCATATGCAGATTCAAGCGATTCAACTGAAGTTTTGTTAGAACTATTTATCACATCAGGATAACATGTCCGTGTGATATGTGCCGCTTACACCAACTAGAGAACTGGGCAATTCACTTTGTTTTCTTATTTCACCAGCGCTAGACAGAACTAACGTGCATCCATGATGTTTTTTAAATAAAAAATGATATAATATATTTTTTTTTATTTAAAATATCTATATATTTCATGGGCGTGTTTTCGTAATGGGATGACCAACATACAATAGTACCGAAACTTTACTTATTTTACAACAATAGACTTTGAGGAGCCAATAGACCCTGGTGCACCATACCGGGGATTTTTAAAGGCTGTATTTTTCTTAAAGCCCATCCAATCCTCTTCAAAATGACACTTGTTAGCACTCTGGCCGTTGGGGCGTTTGGACGTAGCGGCATTTTGAATGCGCTACGTACGTGACATGTTGCCAATTTCATGAGAATCGCCATAAAATAAACATATGGTATATTTTTTATGAATTTTAGTGTTAAAACGAACACACAAATTAGCAAATAAGAAAAAATAAGCTAAAGCAGCTGCCTTTTCTATGAACCTAATTCATTGTTCCACGTATGGTAACGTATGTAACAATGTATGCAGTAGACGTTCTATAGGAACTAATATCTAAAGTTCTCATTAATATTCTAGCACCAAACAAGTCAGAATTATTATATGTCTTATCATAGGGTGTCATAAGTGTCCAAGCAATGATTTGGTTTTAATTTCAGCTTTCTAGGGCTTTTGCTTGCCGATATATTAACGATTTCGGTGGTATACTCCCTCCATTTTTCTGTCATTTTTCTCTAATATTTACGTTCCCATCAATATTCGAAAAAATAGAAAGGTAGTTTATATATGATTCATATAACTTATGTATAGAATATGGTCCTAGCAATCATTTGATACTAATTTTAGCAATCAAGAGGTTTTGTTTGTTGAGATATTGTCAATTTTATTGGTATACCCCCTTCATTTGTGTCTGTTTTTCTCTTAAATCTTAAGTTTTCTTAATATTTTGCAAGAAGATAGTCAGTTTGTTCATATATTTTATTGCATGGTAATAAATTATTGTCATATCAATTATTTGATACCAATTTCAGCTCTCTAGGACTCTTGGTTGCTGAGATATAAATATTTCCGTTGGTATACTCCCTCTATATTTCTGTGATTTTATCTAATATTTTAAATTCTTATCAACATTCAAAAAACAAAAAGTCGAATTATTCATTTATCTTTTCACATAGGTATAGAACAGTACCATAGCAATCATTTGATACAAATTTTAGCTCTATGTTGTTTGGTTGCTGACTTATAAACTGTTTTGTTGGTAAACCCCCCCCCCCCACGTTTATGTGATTTTTCGCTAATATTTAAAGTTTCATTTATGTTAGAAAAACAAGAAGGTCAGATTGTTTGTATGTCTTACCATATGCTTACAGAACAATATAATAGCAACCATTTGTTACCAATTTCAGCTCCCTAGAACTTTTGGTCACTGAGATATTAGCAGTTTTAATGGTAAACCCTTTCGTTTGCCAGTGATATTTCTTTTATATATGGAGGTTTCTTAAATATTTGAACAACAAGAAAGTCAGCATGTTAATATATTTTATTTCAGGGTTATAGAATATTGTCTTATACCAATTTCAGCTCTCTAGGGCTTTTGGTTGCTGAGTTATATATGTTTCCATTGGTGTACCCCCTCTATTTTTCTGAGATTTTTATCTGAAAGTTAAAGTTCTCATCAATATTCCAATAACAAGAAAGTCAGAGTATTTATGTGTCTTATCACACAACATTATTTCAGCAATCATTTGATAACAACTTCAGCTCTTTAGAGCTTTTTGGTCACTGAGATATAAGCAGTTTTACTGGTATACCCCCTTCGTTTGGCAATGGTTTTTCTCATATATCTTTTGTTAATACGTGTTAGAGCACCAAGAAAGTCAGCTTTTTATATATATTACAACATGGCTATAGATTATTATTTGACAATCATTTGCTACCATTTTTGCTCTCTATGTATTTAGGTTGCTTATATATAAACCTTTCCGTAGGTATACCTGCTCCATTTTCTGCATTTTGTCTATAATATTTTTTAAAGATTTCATTCGAACAGCACGAAATTCTGATTATTTATGTATTTTAATTTGCGGTTTTAGCATGTTGTCATAATAATCAGTTGTTACCAATATCAGCTCTTTATGGCTTTTGGTCGCTGAGCTATAAACGTTACTATAGATATACCCCTCAGTTGGTATGTGGTTTTTCTTCAAATTGAAAGTTCTAATCAATATTTCAACACAAAGAAAGTCGAGTTCTCTCTGTATCTTATCACATTATTATAGATCATAATCATAACAATCATTTGATACATTTGATACAGCTCTGTAGAGTTTTACGTTGCTGAGATATCAGCAATTTTGTTGGTATATCCCCTTCATTTATTCTTATTTTTCTCTAATATCTGAAGTTCTCTTTATTATTTTAGCATTAAGATAACCGGATTGTTTATATATCGTATTGTATGATTATAGAATATTGTCTTAGCAATCATTTGATACCAATTTAAGCTCTCTGGAGCGTTTGGTTGCTGAGATGAAAGCAATTGTGCTAGTATACGTACATTTTCTGTTGTTGTTTTTTACTATGTATAGAGTTTACATTAATATTCAAACACCAGGAAGTCAGTTTGATCTGTACATCTTATAACATGATTAGAGAGCATTGCCAAAACCATCATTTGATACCTATTTCTGCTTTCTAGGCCTATCAGTAGCCAGGATACATGTGGTAATATAGGTGTACCACATTACTTCCTCTACTTATTAGGGGTGGGGGTGAACACTCTGTGATTTTAAATGACATAAATTGGCATTCAAGTGATAATATAACCAAACTGGCACCCATGAGTATTTTTCTAAGGGTGCAAAGTACATCCTATTACCCACCCCAAATCCTTCAAATGGCAATAGGGCGACCCACGTGGCCGTCTGGTTAAGGTCGCTGACTTCTGTGCTCTTGATCATTTGATCGTCTCACCGCTGTGGGTTCGCGCCTCACTCGGGGCATGGGGCAGATGTGGGACAAGCCTGCTTGCAGGTATGTCAGGTGGTTTTCCCCAGGTACTCTGGGTTTTGCCCCACCTATACATTGATACGTCTCGATATGAGTGAACAAGCTTGAAAGGGCCGTAAAACTGATTTAAAAAAATATAAATAAATCAAAGGCAATAGATTTTCCCTTTGTAAGTTTTGATTTTTTAGTTTTTAAGGAATAAATGATTTTTAATTAGTATAAAATATTATAAGGATAAAAAACAATATATTTTCAATTTGCTACAGTGGTGTTATGGCTAAAAACCCAAATTAGCCGTTTTAACGGCTAATTTGTTAACGGCTAATTGTAAAATTTCGCGGCGAAATTGTGTGAAAAATAAAAGTCAGCGCGGAATTTCGCCGCGAAATTCCGCCGCGAAATATCGGATTTCGCGGCGAAACACGGCGAAAAAGGTATACCTGTCATTACGCATAAAAATCAATTGACCGGCGTTTCGCGGTGTTTCGCGGCGAAAAAGATTTTTTTTGTTTAAATTTAATTTTAATTTGGAAGTTTTATTTCATTTCAAGTCGTATCAATACTATGTTTTTGTTTCAATTTTGTATGATTATCGTTTTAATCCCCCCGACAGTCACAAAAGTTTTATTGTTTAAATTTCATTTTAATTTGTATGCATTTATTTCTGTTCAAGTCGTATAAATATTTTGTTTTCTTTTCAATCCTTTTAATAATCGTTTAAGTTACGTGTCTTAACTGCTTTGAAGTTTCTGAGACCCTGATTATCGACTTTGTGTTTATTGTAATGCTTGTTTTTGAGATAAATCAGACTTACTCGATAATATTAGAACCTATTATCTAGCTTAATTGACAAAATAAAAGCTTATAGAGGCGTGAGCAATTTTCATTGGATGATTGCCCACAGATTTGTTTGTTTATATTGTGGCTGAACGTCCCAGTCACCAATTTTTCATTCATGTCTGGACTAAGCTACCGTTTCCTGGGTATTAAGTAGTACTGTGGGTTGTTAATGTGCCATGCTCAAGGACACAACACGGTGTCGCCAGTGCGGATCGAACTCAGGACCTCTCGATTCGGGTTCTGATGCACTACAACTATGCCACCGCGATCCCAACCCACAGATTTATACAAGTCTTTGGATTCAACCTGATGAAGCAATCGGCTTCAGCTCTTCTTTAGACATTTAATCGCCTGTTGTTATGACACTGCTAAAAGCATCAGTGAATAAGTGCACGCCGTTTCGTTGAAACCAATTTAGACGAAACGACATTTGGTCGCATACGACCTTCATCGGGTCGATACGATATTCGGTCAAATACGAGCAATACAGCAACGTACATGTATAAAACTGTGTCGCAATTGTCAATAATTGACAAGGTTCTTTTGCTAACCGTTTTGAGTTAAACAGCGTGTTGTGTGCCTTCCAAAATCTACATGTACTGATGGCTTGGAACACGTACATGCATGTCGATTGTCAAAACCTCACTGTATACAAGGCAAAATACACTAGAAAAAGGGAGGATATTGTGTTTAAAACAAAGTATTGTAGTTCATACTTGTACACTAATTTTGTGTAAAAAATGGGTCATAATATTATGAAGTTTTCAGTTAATTTCGGAACACATATACAGTAAGGGCCACACACATATACAGTACGCTCCGCATGCGGCATAAATCGATGGTGAATAGATTAATTAGAACAAAGTTGAGCGCAGACGCCTATTGGTCGTTTGTAGGAATTGACAGGAATCAAAGTGTCCTGTGTTCGATTCCTATATTCGTTGGGTTTCGTACTTGAGCAAAACCGGTATACATGTATCACCCTGAAAGTGTTGTCGCCATGGGACTCAAACAGTGTTGACTGTTAAACTGAACTCAGGATGATTTTCGCTAGTGGTACTTCTACAAGGAAAGTACAATGTATAAATCAATATGATTGCGATTAGCCTTGTGCTGGCATTCATAGAGCGTGATCAGAGGGGTAACCAGCAAGCCCAAATGTCTATATATGTCTCTTTTTGTTTTGTCGTTTTTACAAGGTTGAGCTCAAATTAAGTTATCGTAGTTCACACCTTAAATGCTATAAAGTGAAGCAATTGAGGAAAATGTTCAAAAATGAAAGCAAGTAATTTTACTGTTTATTGAGCAATACCCTTTAGACAATGTTTGTGCTACAAAACACGGAACAAAGTTATATGGCCACTGCCCATTGCGACCTAAAGAAATATTCGGGCTGTTTGTGCCTCCAGATAAAGCTTATACGCGATTTACTGATCATCTGATAACTGGTTTACCGCTCAGGTCTGTGCCTGCCTAGAAAAAATGGTTTCAAGTCAAACTACCAATACATATAAGCAGTATTGGCTTAGAGGGATGGTTATATTTCAAATACTTGTTGGATATCATGACGTCCCATAAAATGGAGGCAGCGTCCTGACATGACCACTGCTGTTGATTGGGACATAAAGCATCTATTCAAACAAACAAACAAAGTAAGTTATATTCAACGAGCAGGCTCAGTACGTTATAAATAGTTTCGTCTATCCGTGGTTTTGCTATCGTATCATGTAATACGAATGGAAAAGTCGCATTATGCACGTTTTTCATTTCTATACATGCATAATCGTAAATACTATTAATGTGCACGTAAATCACGATCTGTACTAGGAACAGATGAATCATAGTGTGGTCATTAAATAAAAAATAAATAAATTTATGTTAACATTCACAGGTATTTCGCCGTGTTTCGCGGCGAAATAGGATATTTAAACTTACCTGTTGTAAACGTTAAAAACGAATTTCGCCGCGAAACACGGCAAATTTCTCCGCGAAAATCGGATTTCCGCGGCGAAAAAATAAATCAATTAAACGTTTAAATTTTCCCTTGGTCGGTGAAATTTCGCGGTGGTTTCGCCGCGAAAAATCACAAGTGATCAGCGCGAACTGTGCAAAAGTGGGTTTTTAGCCATAACACCACTGTATGTGTACCCCTATCTAAAACGCAAATAAATGAATATTTAGGGTAATTTTATAAACATAGCGTAAAACGCAAACGCTTACCCTTCCAGCTTGCAAAAACAGAGTTTGATAGCTTTTTGAATGTACTTTAAGAAAATCATTATGTAGAAAAATTCCCCTTGGGGAGGGGGTATGGGTAGCTAGAAGACTAATATATTGTATTCCATTCCTGTTACTCGTATAATCCTTTTCAGACATTTGTTATCAGGTGAGCGATTGTTGCCCTTAAGGTTCTCTTTTTAAATTTTAGGATAGATATTCAGTAAATTTAATTTCCTAATTGAAATAATTATGAGAGAACAATGATAATCTGCTATACATTATAAATATTTGAATCTATATTGAAGATACAAAATTGTTACCTACGTTACCCTAACATTACGTAAAGTATGTTACCATTATCATGAAACATGGACTGTAGTTGCTTTTTGTGTGTTTTAATACCATTTAGGACATATTCAATAAATTTAATTTACTAATTGAAATAACTGTGAGAGAAGAAGGATTATCTGCTATTAATAATAAGTATATGATTCTATAGTGAAAATACAAAATTGTTACAGACGTTACCATGACATTACGTAAAATATGTTACCATTATCATAAAGCATGGCCTGTAGTTGACTTTTGGATAATTGGGATGTTTTTCAAGAAGGGAAGTGTTTTTGTGTTGTTTCTTCTAGGACATGGTTATCAATGGGCATATTATTTAAATGGGGGTAGGGGAAGGAAATCAGCATCTGTGGAGTGATGGAATGTCACAGACAGCCCTATTATATGTCATTTTAAAGGGCAAAGACTGTAGATAGCTATAATATAAATTGTATTATGATATTTGGTCTGAGCTATATTCAATAAGAATCGAAACACGGTAGATATGCCAAATTACACGTGTTACTTACGTTACTTCTATTGTACCAGTAGTCATGATGTCTAATCATTATTGAGTTTGCTCCTGTTAGATTATATAACATCTCTACTACATATCTAAATGTAAATAACTTGTCAAATGTTTGATTTTTGACATAAATTTTGGTGATCTCCTTAGCAGCTTTGATTTAAAAAACGTACATAGGTAACGTACATAGCACCCTATGGCACGATAAAGCCCCAACAGTCAGAGTGCTAACAAGCGGCATTTAGTAGCTTAGGATACTGGCTTTCAGAAAATATATGTCTACAAAAATTCCCGGCATGGTGCACCTCTGCCATATACTGCCAGATAGCCTACAATGGGTAATATCCATTTATCAAAACATTGCCTTATCTTTATATAAGTAAGCAGCCACTGTTTAAACAATGCATTCAGGCACTGAAATTATTGGTGATGCTATTGCCTGAAGATACAACTCCAACATACGTAAATGTTTTATGTTCTGTTTTATTTTTGTGCAATCACGGGCTACAAACATCGTGTTGATGTTTAATGCTTAATAATCACATTGTATTGTATAGTGTATTGTTTATTTTTAAATAAATGGTGTATAACAATTGTTTTCATGGTTTTAATTTTGACGCATCAGGAAAAAACTATCTATTTATTATTTTGTTTTCTGGCACTCAGTTTGGCTTGTCAGCTTCACTTTTCAAATAAGTATGCATCTATTCCGTGTAGAAAGTGAAAACACCAAATACAATGATCAGACATATGGTTTTGAGTCCTTTGACTCAGGATCGTTTAAACATGTATTGCTAAAACAGTCTCAAATCATATTTTCGCATGTCATTGCCTATCATTACGTATAGGAAGTTGTGCCAGCCTCAGAACTAGTTGAAGACTTTCACCGAGTCTACGGTTGCGAGTTGTGTTTTCCCTGAAACAATCTTGTGTTCAGTGGTTTCAAATATGGCGGAGAGTAAATATCTTTGTGTATCAATGGTTGTGTTTTGTATCATCGCGGCAGGCATAGCTGAAGACGCCGTGTCTATACGGATGCCGCGAAAAAATATACTTTCCTTGCAGGACCTCAAGAACGTAAGCTTTTGTTTTTGCAATTATCATTTTACTCAAAAGGTTAAACCTTTATTTCTCTCAGTCCATTATTACAATGGCAATATGAGGGAAACATATGTAACATCATACATATCATTTGTAATTTATACAGAGTTTCAGAGTAAATAGACATGTTATACTTACTAAATGGTAACCGTTGACACTAACAATAAATATTTTTTACAACTGTGAATGTCTCAATAATAACTATACACAATTTTCTTAGCTTTATGGTATTTGTATTCCTGCAAGTGAGTAGTTCAGAAAAAAATGTATTATATTCGATCGGATCGAATATGAAATATACCTTAGTAAATAATGTTTTCTTACATAAACAAACAAGTGCATAATGAAAGTCGCCCCTCCCCCCCCCCCCCCATTTCCTTTTTCCTTATAACAGATATAAGCCTTGGCGTCCTTTTTATGGAACGCGGCGTCCCATCTGTGGCTATTTTGTTTGCTTAGAGGAATTTCATCGAAAAACGGAATAAAAATATAAAATCACTCATTAATCCCCTTGAAATGAAGGTGGACTCAGCCAAATGATAATGATGGGCGGGTCCATTCGTCTAATATGGGTTAAATTAAATAATCATACCTGTCGCAGTATTTTTGCCATTTGCCTGTTTATATTGGAAATTAATTATTACATGCTCTTATTTGCATAAACAAGATCAGTTGCTTGAGAGGGAGAGACTAAAAATTGTTCAAAACAAAAATTGCATTTGAAAATTGTATAATTAAACCCACAACTACTGTCTGAAACCAAAGAACGCCAATTTTTATAAAATATCATTTAACTTTTTTCGTTCTCGGGTACTAGCTAAAGGCCTAGTGGATTTCGTGTGGTTGTGCCGTGTGGCGGCCCTAAAAAGTCTCCCCGTACATCCATTTAATGATCCTCAGGGATTGCTTGCTATCAGTTTGTATTTTCCTATCTCTAACTACCACAACTCTTCGATACCGTATTGAAGGTCATTAGTTGACCGTCACTCGTATCTCGTTGTATAATCGATTCTTACGTTTCTATCCATGGACTTGTATTAGACATGGACCTGAGATGTGAGCTTCAGTTATACCTTGTTCTTTCATTTGAGAGATTTTGCATTACGATTAAGTGCATTATTTTTTTTATAACCGGTATGAGTGTCGCGCTTCTTTTGGCAGTATCAACACAGAACTCCCAACTATGACTATCACAAAAAGATTAGGAATTACATTAACTCCCCTTAGGTTGCATGCCGCGTCTACTGTACGGATTCCTCATTCAACTAACAATTTTCAAAATTTATTACCTACTGTAAGGGTGACACCTCTTAATCTTTTTTCGGCATCTACTGTTAATCTACACGGAGCTTCTAATTCTAATATGTTTCGTAATAATCTTCAGATAAGGTTATCTCCACTCAAATCACCAATTTTACGTAAATATATTAATCCGTTCAAGAGACCTGGAATGTACCCTAGTATTTCCAAGTGCAATGCCAAGAAGTGCAATCATTTATGCTCTAAGACTACTATCACTTCATCTGTGAATGGTAGGACATTTTCAGTGGTTAATGATTCTGATTTAGACTGAAAATCAATGGATCTTGTATATGTTCTTACTTGAAATACAAACAATTGTAGGATGCAATATGTTGGACAAACTTGTCGAACTTTGCAAAAACGATTTGGTGAGCACTATCGTAGAATCAGAAAGCCCAAAAATAATGATACCTTTCTGTACCAGCATTTTAAGCGCACTGGTCATTCTCCCAATAATGTTATAGTTCAACCAGTGGAGAAAATCTCATATGATGAAAATTCTTCTGTTAGATTCAAAAACATCAAACGATTTGAAACTGAACTTAAATGGATAAAATTATTGCAAACTCCCTTTTCCACTGGGATTTAACGACAACATTTACCATGAGGGCAATATTTCCAAAATGCCCGATTTTGATGTACTTACACTTTCAGAGTCTCGTAAGCGTAAATCTAGATCTCATGGTATACGGAAAAAGGGTAATGACAAACGTAAACGGTGCGCTATAATGAAATTGAATACTTCCCTTAATGATTTAGCTGTTAAACTAAGGATTCACGGTCGACATCCAATGCTGTCTTATCTTAGTTCTCTACCTATTGCTGTATTACGTTCCTTGGACACAGAGGCTAATAGATTTTACGATAGAAATCATCAAATGTATGACGCTGCACTGTTAACAAGATGTTATACTCAGCATGCTCTTCGTCCATTTATCGATTCCGAATCTAATCACATTAAAAGTTTTATTAAAATTCCTTTCATTAATAAAGGAATTGACTTTATTGATTTTCCAAGCATATTCCAGGATAAATCGGTGATACAGTCTATACCTACGTACTTCCAAAATTCAGAACCTCCTATTATTTGTTACAAATATAATAAACCAATCAGAAATACTATTTTTAATTTCAATAAAATTGTTTCTGATCTTGATATCCATGCTAATACTCCTAAGTCTTGAGATTGTAAAGATTCAAAATTTGTTTATCAACCAGCCGGACATATAGTCACTGGAAATTTAAAAATAATTTCGGATTCTAGAATTCGCAAAATTGTTTCTAAAGGTCCGAAATATAGATTCCCTTCCTACATCAATTTCGACAAATGTAGAGAGGAGATTGCATCTGCATTGAATGATTTCGGTAATCGATGGTGTAAACGAGAGGGTGTTGAGGATAATGCTCTTAAAGAATGGAAAAGAAGTATCTTCACTATCGTGGATAAACGTATAAAGTTTTATTCACAAAATACTAATCTTTTACCTCCTAGACCTAAAACGTCATTTAGGCATTTGAAGCAGGGTATCCAAGAATTTCACAGAAAGTATGTCTTGGTTCCGGCAGACAAAGCCGCAAACAATGTTGTTGTTGTTTGTAGGCTTCACTACGTTAACACCTTAAAACAGGAGCTCGATGGTACCAGGGCTTATCAGGAGACAGATACTGATGAAATGTCTGTAGTTAATGCCCACTTAAACGATTTACCTGTTAAGTTTTCTGTTTGTGTCAATGAAGGCCAAGACAAACTTCCTACGATGTATTGGTTACCTAAGCTTCACAAAAGACCATACAAAGATAGATTTATTGCAAATTCCAGCTCTTGTACTACTACTGAACTTTCTAAATTATTAACTTCCTGTCTTACTGCCATCAAATCTCATGTTATAAGATACTGTGAGACAGTGTATGAAACTTCAAATAAAAATTGGTTTTGGTCAATAAAAAATTCTGGTGAGGTGCTCAATAAATTGAAGTGTAGAGGGTTCCGTGCGACGAGCTTGTCCACATATGATTTTTCTACTCTATATACAACTTTACCACATAAACTAATTAAAGAAAAACTTCTGGATTTGATAGAGTGGACCTTCAAAAGGGCATTAAAAAACTATGGTTCACTTCATTTGGCATGTAATGACAGAAAGGCTTTTTTCACTTCCTCTGACCAAAGTCGGTATACACTTTGGTCATGTCAGAATGTGTGCGACGCCTTATCCTATCTTCTGGATAATATTTATATTAGATTTGGGACCAAGTTATACAGACAAATTGTTGGAATTCCGATGGGTACAAATTGCGCACCTCTCGTAGCTGATTTATTTTTATACTGCTACGAAAGAGATTTCATGGATTCTCTTAACCATGATAATCAAGCTGATGTTATCGAGGCTTTTAATTCCACTTCTAGGTACCTCGATGACCTTTTGAACATTGACAACCCTTATTTTGAAGGTATGGTCAATCAAATTTATCCATCTGAACTATAGTTGAACAAAGCCAATATCTCGGATACCGAAGCCCCCTTTTTAGATCTACATCTTTCTGTTGCAAATGGATTTGTTTCTTCTAAAATTTATGATAAGCGCGATGACTTTGATTTTGATATAGTAAATTTTCCGTTTTTGGATGGTGACGTTCCTCGTCGTGCTTCTTATGGTGTATACATTTCGCAACTTATTAGGTTTGCTAGGGTCTGCAATCATGTTACAGACTTCAACGCTCGAAATAAATGTTTAACGGCCAAACTTCTCCAACAGGGCTATCGGTATCATCAACTTCGAAAAACCTTTTCTAAATTTTATCGTAGACACTATGAATTGATTTCCAAATATAATGTTGGGTTAAAGACGCTTTTAAGTGAGGGCCTTTCGGAACCAGAATTTTATGGTGACTTACTTTACAAATTTAAGAAACTTATAGGAAATAATGATTTTTCTTCTCAGTTTAGAAAAATCATAACACGTTACAAACGTATAGGTTATAACTTGAATGTTATGCGACAGTCTGCATGCTTAGTTTTTAACCCAATCACGGTTGATAGCTATGCTGCCTTCTTTAATTGCACGCCGGTGGGTCGGGCGTCAGACTCTATGATGGCCCCGACTTAAAGCTATTCATTTTAGTTGGTTGGGGCCGGAGCTTCTTGTCTGTTGCTTGGTCCACCGGGGTCTAACTGATGTTTTTCTTTTGCTCCGGAGTTAGTAAGTTATTCGGCGCCCAGGGATCTCCATCGTCGGGCAGCTTAGTGAATCTGTGAGTCCTGGTTTTTTATTCATCAGGATGTTTATCTTGATTTATTTGTTTGTTCTTGATGATTCATTGACTAGATAGAGATTCACCACGAGGACCGAAGAACTAACTAAATGTTATGAACCACTGCAGAAGCTGAGGGTGAGGTTATGGCCATGTAAAATCGATTTAAACCCGCCAGTAACTTTCTGTTACTGATCGTTCCAAGTCGATACTTCTGTGGTGGTTCTTTTTGTTTTATGTCTTGATGTTTAAAATATTTTTGTGCTGTTGGCGCCTTATGTGTGTTTTCGTATTTTTGGTTGGGTTGGGGTGACTGGGTGGCCACCTATTGGGAAAATAGCTGCTCATTCGGCTTGCGATATGTTTTCATGGTATTAGTACCTGATTGTTAGTTTGTTTTTTTCCCACCTCGGTTTTTGGAGTGGGAATCTTTTTCTGATTGCGCCTTTTCCTGATCTTTGCCTACTTGTACCTTTTCAGGCCTCATTTCGGCCTCATGTGTTGGATAAAAATTGAATTTTTGAATTTTGAGGAGAAAAGTATTGCAAATGGCAGGTATAGATCCCTGCTTATAAAATCTAGCACAACCATCACATCCAAATTACATATGTTGCCATGGCATGAACAATTTCTTATTATGAAATAATTATGAGGTATCATCCAGAGATATTGTATGCTAAGTATCAATTTGCTCGTCGAGTGGGCTGGCACTTAAAAATAAAAAAGTGTGCTCAGAAATTTTCAAAAATATACCAAAAAGTGCAGAATTTGCTGTATCTATGGTTCTCCTGGGCGTTCCCATGGTAACGCTTGTAGGATAAATGAAGTACTTGTTCTTATTTTTAATAGAGGAGACATATGGCTGTTTTAAGGAATAGCTTTCTCACCTAAATTCCAAAATTTATTTTTTAGCAAAATCTGAGGCCAAAATCAGGCGTTAAACGCCCTAGTCCTTTTATTTGGAAATGCGTGGTTATTCCATATTCCACTAAAGCCACAACTGCAAAATATATCTTTGACTTGATGATAACATTTAAATTGAGTGTTATTATTGTTCTCTCATGTATATACGTATGCTACATTTAAAACACCATACGATAATTTATTTAATACTGCCTGACACAATACGTTCGTATTCTACATGATAGTCTGACAATCAGTATTCGTCTGTGATTCATTGTGCCATAAAATAAGAAAGATAAACTTTATACACGTAAAATAAAATTTCTTTCTGTTGCACATAAAGGTTATAAAAAGAGGGTGATTTTAAAAATCACATGTCTAAGTGTCTTAACCATTACGTGGGGACACCAGTAAGATTTTGTTGGATTAAAACAGTTGCCATTGCATTTGCCCTTGAGACAGCATGCTGCACTTCTTATAATGACTTCAAGAAAAAAGGTACAAGTAGGCAATGATCAGGAAAAGACGCAATCAGAAAGAAATTCCCCACTCCAAAAACCGAGGTGGGGAAAAAAACTAAATTGACAATTAGGTACTTATACTTAGAAAACTTATCGTAAGCTGAGTGAGGAGCTATTTCCCAATAGGTGGCCACTCAGTTACCCAAACATATAACTAAAATATGAAAACGCACATAAGGTGCAAACAACACAAAAATTTAAAACCAAGACATAAAAGAATAAGAAACACAACAGAAGTATCGCCTTGAAACGATCAGTTATATAAAATTACTGGCGGGCTTAAAGTAGTTTTTACCTGGCCATAACCTCACCCTCAGCCCTTGCAGTGGCTCTGTTATCAGGAGAAGAGATTGCCCAATTGGGCAATGCCATTTTTTCAGAAGGTTTACAGCAAACTGCCCATTTTATTGCATTTTGTTGTCCAAATGGGGAACAAACTGTCTTTTTTATATCTCTCATAAAAACGATTTGTGCCAAATTTTAATATATGTTATCAAAAGCTAATTGGAGCAAAAAGAAGAAGAATTTATCTAAATTTTGTCCGTTCAAATTTTTTGGAAATTACTTTTTATAAAAGTTATATAAGTTTGAAAATTGGTATTTTTTAAAGGAAATTATTTTGTGACTTGTTGCCCATTTTGACTGGGCAACGGTCAATTTAAAACAGAGTTTATGAAATGTTTTGTTGCCCATTTCAGTACACTTTATGATTCAAATAAAATACGGCTATTTACACTCTGTTAGTCCATGGACACGCCATATTAGGCCGTTATATATTATGTGATTGGGCCTTAAAGTATGACCTCCTGGAGTGCTGATCAATGAGAATAAAATAACAATGAATATCATTATAATTGTATTAAGAGTAAAATCACATGACAAATCAAGGTGTATATTTTGCAAATTGTGGGGTGCTCGGATGTTTGGATATTCAGACATCTGCATAGGAGGAGTGCTTTCTGTCTCTTTACCTGAAACAAAGAATCATACACTTCATAAGTTACTTGCTCTCCGATCAAGAGAGAACACATTTCAGTGAAAGTGCTCTAAAGCGTCATCGGGGACATTATGCTGTAAACAGTACTGTCCATTTGTATCAGCAATTTTACTATGTCATTCTTGGTCATTCGATTATCTCACCGCTGTGGGTTTGCGCCTCGCTGGGAGCACGAGTCATTTGGGACAAGCCAATTTCTGCTTGCGGGTGTGTCAGTTCTTTTTTCTCGGGATAGTCTCGTTTTCGCCCCACCTATCAATTGATTCTTCTCGATGTGAGTGAAAAGCTTGAAAAGGACATAAAACTGAATTTAAAAAATCTGGAGTGAAAAAAATGTACTTCAGCATTGAGCCAGGGCACAAAGCATTGCTTTTGTTACACATAAAAGCAATGGCTCTGCAGTCTGCATACCCTAGCAGTTTGACAACATTTAATCGCATTGGACATACCAAAAACATAGCAAAGACGGATCTGGCCTACATGTGTACGGGATGACATGTATGAGTGAATGCATGTGCAAGTTGTTGAGAATTTTGTTTACAACTCTTTGATTAAATAAAAATGTTTTCTTACCACCCCAAGGTATATGATTTATCTAGTTATCCCTCGGATCTGTATATTTTGGAAAATCTGTTTGGCATTCTGAATCAGTCTGGAATTCTGATGGTGTTGTTTGACAATGTACGTTGTTTTGTATTGGCACTTCTTTGTCTTTGCCACATTCGACACAATTTTGCTGGCATGATAAACACAAGCGCAACAGTATAAGACGGTTGTCACAATGAGTTTTACTAATAAGGACTCTATCAAGAGCACACAGCGTTTCTCTTGGTATGTTACGCCTGACTTTGACAGAATGGACCTCAGATATTCCCCATTCTCTATGTTTAAATTCCACTCCACATTTCTTCATAAGTTGGCCATTTTAGAAATGTCCCAGCTACTTTGTTGTACAGCTTATAACAAAACTTAAGGTGCATTTAAAAGATATGATTGCAATCTGTAATCTTATTTCTAAATCTAATTTATTTGTTCAGGATACCAGAATAAATAATCTTGAGTTGTTCCCCATTTGGGCTCCTTGATAACAAAATTATATGGCGTTGCCCATTTGAGCTCCAAACTAAGATTTTTGTTGCCAGATGGAAACAGATTGTCATACCAATTCATTTCAAACAAAACCAATTTTCAAAGTTGTATTATTATTGACAAAATCAGTTTAAAACAAATTTGAACGGACAATATTTAGATTTATATCTTCCCTACATGCATGTGTGTATATTTTTCATCAATTTCGTGTGGTCTTTTGCACAGGCTAATTTTAATGAGAACACCCCGAAATGACTTTTTATTGCCCAATTGGGCAACAACCAATGACCAGAGGACCATTTGTCCTGAGAACGCTCACCTGAAGCCTGATCTTGGAGTATTAAGTCATCATGAAATGACCTTGACCTTGAATACTCACACACCTTTATTGACTTCATAAGTTGTCTGCATCTGCAAAGTTTCAGGTCTCAGGCTGCAATAGTTTCCAAACCCAGTGATTTCTGAGAAAACCATAATTTTAATTCTTATATTTAAATGACCTTGGGCCAAGGTCAAGACATGACCTTGGCCTTCATTAATTACTTACCTTCATTGACTCCATTAGTTGTCTGCATCTAGCAACTTTCAGGTCTCAGGCTGCAACAGTCTGTTTTCGCATTTTCCCATGTAAAAGCCTATGTTTCCAATTTGACCTTGCCGTAAAATAGGTCAAGGTCATCATAGGGTCATCATTTCAACAAACTATGATGGGCTGGAGTCCCAAATGCTACATACCAAGTTTCATGAAAATTGGCCTGCCGGTTCTGGAGAAGAAGATTTTTGAAAGGTTTTTACCATATATGGGCGTGGCGGCCATCTTGGTCATGTGACCTGGATTTCACGATCAAACTTTCGTCTCCCCTACCCATGGATGCTCCACATAAAATTTCAATTTGATTTGCCAAGCAGTTTCAGAGAAGAAGATCTTTGAAAACTGTGTATGGACAACAGACTGGCCAAGGTCAAGAGATGACCTTGACCTATATTAATCACATACCTTCATCTACACTGTACTCCATTAGTTGTTTGCATCTACCACTGTTCAGGCCTCAGGCTGCAATAGTTTTCAAAAAAATCCATAGTTTTCACTTCTTCCTATGTAAAAGCCTATGTTTCCAAATTTGACCTTGCCGTAAAATAGGTCAAGGTCATCCAAGGGTCATCATTTTATCAAACTATGATGGGCTGAGGTCCTCAATGCTACATACAAAGTTTCGTGGAAATCGGCCCACCGGTTCTGGAGAAGAAGATTTTTGAGTGGTTTTAACCATATATGGGCGTGGCGGCCATCTTGGTCATGTGACCTAGATTTCGCAATCAAACTTTTGTCTCCCCTACCCATGGATGCTTCACACAAAATTTCACTTTGATTGGCCGCACAGTTTTAGAGAAGAAGACCTTTGAAAAGTGTGTACGGACAACAGACTGGCCAAGGTCAAGAGATGACCTTGACCTATATTAATCACATACCTTCATCTACTCCATTAGTTGTTTGCATCTACCACTTTTCAGGCCTCAGGCTGCAATAGTTTTCAAAAAATCTATAGTTTTCACTTCTTCCTATGTAAAAGCCTATGTTTCCAAATTTGACCTTGCCGTAAAATAGGCCAAGGTCATCCAAGGGTCATCATTTTATCAAACTATGATGGGCTGAGGTTCTCAATGCTACATACAACGTTTCGTGGAAATCGGCCCACAGGCTCTGGAGAAGAAGATTTTTGAGTGGTTTTAACCATATATGGACGTGGCGGCCATCTTGGTCATATGACCTGGATTTCGCGATCAAACTTTTGTCTCCCCTACCCATGGATGCTCCACATAAAATTTCACTTTGATTGGCCGCGCAGTTTCAGAGAAGAAGATCTTTGAAAACTGTGTATGGACAACAGACTGGCCAAGGTCAAGAGATGACCTTGACCTATATTAATCACATACCTTCATCTACTCCATTAGTTGTTTGCATCTACCACTTTTCAGGCCTCAGGCTGCAATAGTTTTCAAAAAATCTATAGTTTTCACTTCTTCCTATGTAAAAGCCTATGTTTCCAAATTTGACCTTGCCGTAAAATAGGTCAAGGTCATCCAAGGGTCATCATTTTATCAAACTATGATGGGCTGAGGTCCTCAATGCTACATACAAAGTTTCGTGGAAATCGGCCCACCGGTTCTGGAGAAGAAGATTTTTGAGTGGTTTTAATCATATATGGGCGTGGCGGCCATCTTGGTCATGTGACCTGGATTTCGCGATCAAACTTTTGTCTCCCCTACCCATGGATGCTCCACATAAAATTTCATTTTGATTGGCCGCGCAGTTTCAGAGAAGAAGATCTTTGAAAACTGTGTATGGACAACAGACTGGCCAAGGTCAAGAGATGACCTTGACCTATATTAATCACATACCTTCATCTACTCCATTAGTTGTTTGCATCTACCACTTTTCAGGCCTCAGGCTGCAATAGTTTTCAATAAGTCCATAGTTTTCACTTCTTCCTATGTAAAAGCCTATGTTTCCAAATTTGACCTTGCCGTAAAATAGGCCAAGGTCATCCAAGGGTCATCATTTTATCAAACTATGATGGGCTGAGGTCTCCAATGCTACATACAAAGTTTCGTGGAAATCGGCCCACAGGTTCTGGAGAAGAAGATTTTTGAGTGGTTTTAACCATATATGGGCGTGGCGGCCATCTTGGTCATATGACCTGGATTTCGCGATCAAACTTTTGTCTCCCCTACCCATGGATGCTCCACATAAAATTTCACTTTGATTGGCCGCGCAGTTTCAGATAAGAAGATCTTTGAAAACTGTGTATGGACAACAGACTGGCCAAGGTCAAGAGATGACCTTGACCTATATTAATCACATACCTTCATCTACTCCATTAGTTGTTTGCATCTACCACTTTTCAGGCCTCAGGCTGCAATAGTTTTCAAAAAATCCAGTTTTCACTTTTTCCTATGTAAAAGCCTATGTTTCCAAATTTGACCTTGCCGTAAAATAGGTCAAGGTCATCCAAGGGTCATCATTTTATCAAACTATGATGGGCTGAGGGCCTCAATGCTACATACCAAGTTTCGTGGAAATCGACCCACCGGTTCTGGAGAAGAAGATTTTTGAAAGGTTTTACCATATATGAACGTGGCGGCCATCTTGGTCATGTGACCTGGATTTCGCGATCAAACTTTTGTCTCCCCTATCCATGGATGCTCCACACAAAATTTCACTTTGATTGGCCAAGCAGTTTTAGAGAAGAAGATCTTTGAAAAGTGTGTATGGACAACAGACTGGCCAAGGTCAAGAGATGACCTTGACCTATATTAATCACATACCTTCATCTACTCCATTAGTTATTTGCATCTACCACTTTTCAGGCCTCAGGCTGCAATAGTTTTCAAAAAATCCATAGTTTTCACTTTTTCCCATGTAAAAGCCTATGTTTCCAAATTTGACCTTACCGTAAAATAGGTCAAGGTCATCCAAGGGTCATCATTTTATCAAACTATGATGGGCTGAAGTCCCAACTGCTACATACCAAGTTTCGTGGAAATCGGCCCACCGGTTCTGGAGGAGAAGATTTTTGAAGGGTTTTTACCATATATGGGCGTGGCGGCCATCTTGGTCATGTGACCTGGATTTCGCGATCAAACTTGAAATGCCACTACCCAAGGAGGCTCCACATAAAATTTCAACTAGATCGGCCAAGCCGTTTTAGAGTAGAAGATCTTTGAAATTGTGGACGACGGACGGACGGACGACGGACGGACGGACGGACGCCGGATCATGGCCATCCTATAAGCTCACCTTGTGAGCCTTCGGCTCAGGTGAGCTAAAAAAATCCATAGTTTTCACTTCTTTCTATGTAAAAGCCTATGTTTCCAATTTGACCTTGCCGTAAAATAGGCCAAGGTCATCCAAGGGTCATCATTTTATCAAACTATGATGGGCTGAGGTCCTCGATGCTACATACCAAGTTTCGTGGAAATCGACCCACCGGTTCTGGAGAAGAAGATTTTTGAGTGGTTTTTACCATATATTGGTGTGGCAGCCATCTTGGTCATGTGACCTGGATTTCGCGATCAAACTTTCGTCTCCCCTACCCATGGATGCTCCACATAAAATTTCATTTTGATTGGCCAAGCAGTTTCAGAGAAGAAGATCTTTGAAAAGTGTGTATGGACAACAGACTGGCCAAGGTCAAGAGATGACCTTGACCTATATTAATCACATACCTTCATCTACTCCATTAGTTGTTTGCATCTACCACTTTTCAGGCCTCGGGCTGCAATAGTTTATAAAAAATCCATAGTTTTCACTTCTTCCTATATAAAAGCCTATGTTTCCAATTTGACCTTGCCGTAAAATATGTCAAGGTCATCCAAGGGTCATCATTTTATCAAACTATGATGGGCTGAGGTCTCCAATGCTACATACCAAGTTTCGTGGAAATCGGCCCACCGGTTCTGGAGAAGAAGATTTTTGAGTGTTTTTTTACCATATATGGGCGTGGCAGCCATCTTGGTCATGTGACCTGGATTTTGCGATCAAACTTTTGTCTCCCCTACCCATGGATGCTCCACATAAAATTTCACTTTGATTGGCAAAGCAGTTTCAGAGAAGAAGATCTTTGAAAAGTGTGTATGGACAACAGACTGGCCAAGGTCAAGAGATGACCTTGACCTATATTAATCACATACCTTCATCTACTCCATTAGTTGTTTGCATCTACCACTTTTCAGGCCTCAGGCTGAAATAGTTTTCAAAAAATCCATAGTTTTCACTTTTTCCTATGTAAAAGCCTATGTTTCCAAATTTGACCTTGCCGTAAAATAGGTCAAGGTCATCCAAGGGTCATCATTTTATCAAACTATGATGGGCTGAAGTCCCCGATGCTACATGCCAAGTTTCGTGGAAATCGGCCCACCGGTTCTGGAGAAGAAGATTTTTGAAGGGTTTTTACCATATATGGGCGTGGCGGCCATCTTGGTCATGTGACCTGGATTTCGCGATCAAACTTGAAATGCCACTACCCAAGGATGCTCCACATAAAATTTCAATTAGATCGGCCAAGCGGTTTCAGAGAAGAAGATCTTTGAAATTGTGGACGACGGACGACGGACGGACGGACGCCGGATCATGGCCATCCTATAAGCTCACCTTGTGAGCCTTCGGCTCAGGTGAGCTAAAAAGTAGGAGAAATTAGCTGTAAACCCTCTAATATTTTGTGTTGCCCAATTGGGCAATCTCTTCTCCTGATTATACACAAATATAAACAAGAAATAAGGAATATCGTGTTAAGAAAATATAATACATAGGGTGTAAAACAGAAAGCAGTGTGAGCAGCTGTTGAAGTGAGGTGGTCACAGTGGACATAACAAGTAAAATGCAGAGGGCTAAGTAAACAGCCAAATGATTAACAAGAAGGCACTGATCAGGAAAAGGCGCAATCAGAAATAAATTCGCACTCCAAGTACCGAGGAGGGAAAAAATAAATTGACTATTAGGTAAATAATACTCAGAAAAATATCGTATGCCGAGAGAGCAGCTATTTCCCAATAGGCGGCCACTTAGTTACCCGAACTTAACTAAAACTATGAAAACTTACATAAGGTTCAAACAGCACAAAAATTCGACTCCAAAAATAGAACCACAACAGAAATATCGCCTTGGTACGATCAGTAATATAGAATTACTGGTGGGGGGCGATTTACAGAAAGCATGTTTCATGGAAAAACATCAAGGGCAACCACGTATGTATAAAACGGTAAGTCTGTATAAAACGGTAAACGCCGAGGCGGTTCTAACGTGTACCTACAATCTATGCTTTGAGCAAAAATAAGACAAATATCCAAAATTTTCCACTGAAAATTTTTATTTTTTACAACTTCAATTGTTTTACAACAGTTACTTACAAAATCTCTGTATATTGCATGGACATGTTTTCGTAATGTGTCTTGTAAAATCATTGTAACAGTCACTTTACCATGACACTGAATGAAAATCAGGGTGTCACTTTGTAATTGTGCCCATGAAATTTTACCTAGGTCTTGTTTTAACAATACTCAACAGCTAATTAAGCCTTGTTGAGTTTTTACGATGGAACGCGATATCAATTAGATACACGTATCCATCCAACTTTCTGCACCACAAATGATGCGCTGATAGTTATCTTTTGCCCGATACATTTGATACCAGTGGTAAAGCGCTGGGCGATGTTGACAGCGCCGGGTGGGCTCGACCGCGTTGCGTCCTGGAGCAATAGTAGTAGTCTGAAACGTAAGCTTCTGAAAATAAACTGTATCTGTCCATTCATCCTTAGTTCAAACAATCAACTTGGCCTCCGTACAACAAATCTTTTTAAGTCCCAGTCCCACTGGACTTTCGATCGCTTAAGATTGCAATACGATTGTCTTAATATTATATTGAGAGTCATTTAATTTCTTTGACCTCGATATGCAAATAAAGAAAAAAAAACATTTTACAAATTTTGCATATGCAGTTTTATCAATAAACTTATGATTAGACAATCGTACGATTGCTTACGATTCAGTGGGACTGGCACTTTAAGCAAATTTTATAAAAATAAAACTGAGATCCTTTAAGAGCAGTCAACGTATTAATCAGAAAGGGGACGGGTGGGCCATACCGCAAATTTTACCTGTATGTTCTCTTCTGATTACAATAAAAAAAAAATAATGTAATTTTTACAACAGTTACTGATAACTATTTGTGGTGTTTTTGGCATACATTGAGATAGAAGTCTCTGCCTATACCATTTATGCGTTTTTGCACCACACAAGATAAGATGCATTCAGAAAAAACTGTTTCCAGTGAGTTGAAAATATGACACATTACGAAAACATGCCCATGCAAGATATAGAGAATTTTTTCAGTAACAAAATTTGAAAATTTCTTCAGAAAATTATTGATTTTTTTTCTTATTTTTGCTCAAAACATAGATTGTGGGTACTCGTTAGAACCGCCTCGCCGAGGCGGTTCTAACTAGTACCCACAATCAATGTTTTGCGGCAAAAATAAGAAAAATAGGCATACCCCTGCATACCCCAGTTTTGCTATATAAGTATGGGGTATAAGGGGGTATTCATTGTACGAATATGTTTGCCTGATGTATTATAAATTAATCGTTCTACAATTTAATGAGAATTATAAGCAAAACTGTAATGCCTAGGTCACACTAGCAATTACGTACGCTGCGGATAGTTGCGAATACTAAACGTAGCAATCCGCAGGAATTAGTGGGCGGGGCTAACTGTTCTTAATGAGTTCAAGTAATTATGATTACCTTTAAATACGGATTCATACGGTATAGTTACGGATATATTCGGATACATACGGAAAGTAACTTGCCTCCATACCTTTCAATACCATCTGTTACGTTTTGACACTGACATGTACCTTCAGATACGCATTTGCTACGCTCTCTTGCGTATAAAACGCTGCAATGTGATGTAAGTAACCGCTGTTTATTGTCAAAGTGCAGTCACACTAGCACATACGGATACGACGGATGCTACGGACAAGTCATACGTATCTATCCGTTATATCCGTAACAATTCGCATCGTATGCGTATATGACCGTAGCTGTATGTGTTGTATCGTAAGGGTCCGTAGAATCCGCGCCCAAATTTTGAAAAAAGTCAAAATTTCGATACGGACGAAACATCCGTATCTGCACGTGAAGAAATTATAGAACATAATATGCTTTAATTGATTGTTTGCTTGATCGATTGATAGATTGATTGATTGCTCGATCGCGATCGATCTCTCGGTCGATCGATAGACTGATTGATCGATGGTCGATCAATTGATTGATCGAGTGATTAACTGATCGAAAGTCAGTGATCGATCAAGACCGATCGGGTGATAGATCGATTGAGTGATCTTTCTTTTGATCGATCTATCGAGTGATTGATCGATTGCGATCGATCGATTGATTGAAACTTGACGGATCGATCGAGTGATTGATCAATCGAGTGATAGTCGTAAAACAACGGAAATAGCTTCTCATAATACTATAATTTGACATTTGTGTTTGCTTGTTCGTTTGTTGGTTCTCCATTTTTTTCTTAGATATTGCTGCCTGCTTCTCAGCCAGTAAAAGCAATGCAAAATCTACCTCTGAGGAATCCATATTTTTTCATATTGACTAAAGGAATGCATTGAACGCACGTGCATAATTGTGAGCATTGGACGCACGAGCGATTCAGTGAGTAAGCGGTATACTTTTCATCACATAACTGTACGCCGACAAAGACCGTAACCGAACAAAATAGCACATATGAAACAGTATCGATCCGCAACAAATGTTTACGACAAGATACGTTTAGTTACGTAATAGATACGGTTTTTGATACCGATTAGATACGGACAATTACGGGTTTTTCATCCGTGCCTGATTTTTGACAAGTATTATAGCTTGGCTGCGGATCGTCCGTGCCCTGTAAATGATGCACGTACAGATACGGACTTTAACGGATATGATACGAATTATTACGGACAGGACGGACAAATACGGAAGCCTTATCCGCAACGTCCGCAGCGACCGTAAGTGCTAGTGTGACCTAGGCATAAGGTTTCTAATGCAAGACAGTATAACAGATGTTGAGCGGTACAGCCAATTTAAAGTATGTCATCATTTTATTGCTTGCGCATGCGCACTGTATGTTTTACTACTTTCAGCATGCCTGTGGTCAGTATCAAATAATTTTGGAAATACTCATTGAAATGAAAATCTGTTTCTTGCATTTGGAAGACTAATATCTAATGCATAAGTAGAAAATGCAATGATTTTTATTTCATTATAGTCTGCTCAAATTTAGTAGAATATATGTTTTGCGTTTCCTTTTTTGTTCAGCATGCTTAAAAATGTATGTGCGAGGTAAATATATAATATAACATGGCTGTTAAAGGAATATTTACTCCCGTGTGGCTGAATGCTGAAATTTGATGTTTTATCGAAGAAATTGCAGAAAAAGGGAAGCTTTGTAAAAATTTGAAAACAAAATATGTAGAAATTAGGTAGTATTTTTCTAAATTCATAGTTACCTTAATTTTGGATTCAGTATTTTGAAGATGAATTTAAAAAAAGGCCCGATTTTCGTTGGCATATTAAATAGAATTTTATTAATTAATTCCGTTTGGAGTATAGTGTTAATTCCGTTTGGAGTATAGTGTAAACGTCAATTTAATGTCACAGTGGTTCAATTTAACGTGGATTGATATATTTACAAAGTCCCTAACCCCCCCTAAACTTTGAACATGTTGTTCTCAGTCCTGGGATACAGATCATTCATGATATTACATCTCCTGAAAGGGCTATGAATGACAAACGTTATCCTAGTAATATAACCAGAATTTGTATTTGCATTTTCGTGCATGTTGGTAGTGAAATGCACTGTTAGTTTGAAAACTGCTTTTATTTTTCTTGCATTGTTTTACGCTTAAATAAGAAATATTGTGGGATGATATTGGCACGGTAGTTAGTAAGTAGAAAAATCTATCAACTGCTATCATTTTTGTTCTGTTTGAAACAATTCTTACCGAAATATCTGCAGACAAAAAGCCCGTTTTTTTTAGACTAATCAAGGTCAAATTAATGGGCTTATTTGTTATGTAAAAAGGCTATGGAAATATACTGTATATGTATGTTCTACCTGAATGAACAGATTACCTGTCCTATTTTAACAGGTATACACAGCGTGTACATACTATAATGCATATAAATATACTGTACAAAATAATTTTATCTATGTTTTATTTGAGACATGTCTCAGAGGACTTTAAATCCAACGTTACTTCAACACCACACAACAATTGTTTTTACCCTTATTAGATACATATTTTTAAGATATTGTCAGAAGAACTTCCCTAATGTCTAAAACGTATGAAGACACTGTTCAAAGTAAAAGTTGTTAATTTATTTGGCATGGTATATTTAAGGTACAGGTATTTGCATAAGTGACGGACAATATTATTTAAAGAAATAAATCTGATAAAGATGATGCACCTGCTATTCATGCAAATCGTTTCTAAGCTAATTTTTCAGCTTGCAAATTAGTTGGAGAACATTATTTAGACCTTCACAAAGGTTTCTATCAATTAAAATCAAAAATTTATTTTAAAGGATTATTTATGGAAATTTATTAGAAAAATAGGTAATTTCACTAAAAACTTCTATTACAATGGCTTCCCTTTGGAAAACATTATCATTCATAAGAAAGTTTAAGGTTTAGGGATTATTCTGGTATGTAACATGCCACATTTTTTTAAAAAAATCTATGAAACATTTATGAGCAGAAAACACTATTATTATAGTAATAAGGAACCTTAATCAGGAACATAGTAGCGCGGATCAACTGTTGCAAACTCATAAAGGATCAGGTTAATACGGAAAATAATACAAGTTTATGCGGATCCAAATGTCTTGTTTGAAGGCAACAAAACTTGCGACGTCATCCCAACTAAAAAGATCGTAATACTCAATACATTCGGAAGAAGTGAACTTTGAATCAATTTTGTTTGACGTTTTGCTGATCATGTTCTGACTCGTCTGTTTCAGGCTGGCAATACTTGGTATGAAATGTATGTTGGAGACTCATTTACGGAGACTGATTATCTTTACAACACTAAATATCTAC
Source organism: Rugalucina vietnamica (assembly GCA_964017185.1). Classification (NCBI taxonomy): domain Eukaryota; kingdom Metazoa; phylum Mollusca; class Bivalvia; order Lucinida; family Lucinidae; genus Rugalucina; species Rugalucina vietnamica. Next base: position 75,621,893 of record OZ024869.1, on the reverse strand, counting down.
TCACTTGGCCGGACCCCGAATCACTTATTTGGTCATATACAGGTCAAGAGTAAGTAGAGTTGCATAAATGCAACAAAAGAAGAGTGATACTCATTGCATAAATAAATGACTTTAAATTCATTTCTAATAATCGCTAATACATTTTCGCTGTACCGGTAGAAATGGTGATTTCACTGTCCTAGTAAAAATGTTTTACTAATGATTATAATAATGTCTGTATTCTGGTGTCTTTGGTTGGGATTTAACTTAATTCCATCAAAAGTTTTTGTTACATTAGTTAGCCAGTTGAACACTACGTATTTTTGTTTTTATCTAATTTTCTTTCTTTATGAAATCGAAGATGTCCCCGGGAAAGTGTTGTCCCTAGTAAAAACGGCAATCGGTGCCCCAGGAAAGTGGTTTGTCTTCGTTATACTAATGTTTATTGTGCCTGCCTCTCTGTCGTGCTCGTTGCCTTTCATTTCGGTTGAAACTTAGCCGAATGGCTACCTCGTTAGGAAAGAACTAGTCATTCTGCTCTTCTGGTGTGTTGTCGGACATTGTTTTGTTGTGTTATATGTATTTTCTTTCCCACCTGGTGTCTATGTTGGGACTTTAAAATTAATTGCATCGATTCCTGTCCCTCTATTCTTACATTTTTGGTTCTTGTCTGTTAAATGGAACCGAACCAATTTAGTTCAGAAAATCTTATTGCATTCGGTCGAACGTCAAAAAAACCTTCGCCAATAAGTTTTCTTATACATGTATTTTCGAATTCCCGACAAACGAGTATAATGGCCATGCAATGTACAGAGATTTTTAAAGTTGTATAAAATGAAAAAAAAATCAGTAGAAAAGTTTTGATAGTTTTCTTATTTTTGCTCAGAACATTGATTGTGGGTACACGTTAGAAGCATCTCACCGAAGCGGTTCTAACAACTACCCATGTTTTGGAGGAAAAATAAGATAACTAGGTATACACCTGTATACCCCAGTTTTACTATATAAAAGTGGGGTTTAAGGGGGTATACATTTCACGGACATGTTTTACTGATGTCATTGTAAGGTACTCAAATTTTCCACCAGTGCATGCCCATATTAGCTATATGTTACGAAAATATTATTAAATTATTCATGTCCCACCAAAGCCCATTAAGGAAACTTTTTTTTTTTTGTTTGCGAATTTCAGTTTCAACTCTGAGACGTGCAGCAGCTATAGCAATCTAATAGCTAATGTATCCATAACAGACAAGGCCGTATTTACTGATGGTAAGTGGCTGTTTTAGTTGTCAGATGATAAGATGATGGAAAGCTTATAGGTGCATGACGAAAACTTGACAATGCAACATACATAGATTTTAAAGTTGTACAAAAATGAAAATTTGATGCTCGAAATTAGTCTCACTAGACCCTCAAGCCCTCACGCAAATGAACTGCAGCTTAGTCTAAACATATTAGTGTGAATGTCACAGCATATTTACTAACAGTTAATTTATATCATAATATGCAATGTAATATTGTCTAGACAATACCATTCTAATCAGTTCTTTCCAGATTCTACTAAAACTCAATAATGATAAATGATCATAGAATAAATAAATAAAAACTCACAAAATTCCACAATTGCGCCAATATGGTTTCAAACATTTTGCCCCAGGATCCACTACCAATGCTTTGCCGATCAACGCAAATCGGTCCTTAAAAATGGTGAACCTAACCCCCTATCAAGGCTTCACGAAAATAATCCCAAAGTGATACGTGAAAAAACTGGCGGGGTTTCTCTTGTAATATCAGAATATGCTCTGAAGTACTCTGGATTAGACAGTTTTACATGTATCTGCTCACCAAAAAATACGCATCAGATGCTATCAAACATAACCAAGATTTCAAAAATTTCCCGGGGGAGCATGCCCTCAGACCACGCCCCCCCCCCCAAGCAAGGCTTCACGAAAATAATCTCCAAGCTTCATTTTTGCATAAGTGTTTGAAAAAGCTGGGGTTTTCTCTTGTAATATCAGAATATGCTCTAAAAAAACTCTGGATTAGACAGTTCTATCTGCTCATTAAAAATACCAAAAAAAGATGCATCAGATGCCGCCAAACATATCCAAGAGTTCAAAATTTTCCCGGGGGAGCATGCCCCCGGACCCCCCCCCCCCCACAAGCTTCAGGCAAAGATCAAACCTTTATATTTTATTGACGTGTGCAGTGCTTGCCTTCGCACCTTATATGCTCAAACCTTTTCGCACCAATATGTTCAAGATCATCCCAGGGTCACGATTTATTCCCTGATGCTTCATGCCACGTTTCAAAATCATTGGCTTTCTGGTTCTGAAGAAGATTTTAAAGGTTTTTGCTATTTATAGCCCTGGCAGCCATCTTGGTCATGTGACCTGGACCATTTATACAAACTTTCGTTCCCCCTTCCTAAGGATGCCCCATATGAAGTTTGGCTTTGATTGGCAAAGTGATTTCAGAGGAGAAGATATTCGAAATTGTTGACGGACGGACGACGGATGGACGTCGGAGCATGGTCATCCTAAGCTCACCTTTTGGGCCTTCGGCTCAGGTGAGCTAAAATCTATGTGAATTGCATAAGCGTGTTTTCGTAATGTCTTCTATTTTTTTTCAGTATATGGCTCCACTTTCTCTTTCGTGAGTTCTGATCCTAGCCAGTATCTACTCATGTTTCAGTGCTGGATCCCTGGTGGAAGGTTTTGTTCCTCAGACCAGACGGCTGTCATCTTCCTAGTTAAAGAGTATGTATGACAGACATCATACAGTTATACTAAGTTTTATCAAAACGAAAACATGCCCATGCAATAAACAGAGATTTTTGAGCTTTAAAAAAATTGATATTTTCTTATTTTTGCTCCGAAACATAGATTGTGGGTACACGTTATCTAGAACCACCTCATCGAGGCGGTTCTAACGAGTACCCACAATCTATGTTTTGGAGCAAATATAAGAAATATAGGTATACCCCTGCAAACCCACTCAAAAGGTATCCACTCAATTACATGAACAATATTCAGTATAAGGGCTAACAGCAGAACATCGACACCAGCACATAAATAGAGGATCTTACACTCGTGGTCATTTCATATGAAATTTATTAAAGAAGCCCTCGGCAAGTTTAATAAATTTCATATGAAATAACCACGAGTGTGAGATTCGTTTTATCATATGACTTTTGAAAATAGGAAATTATCGCTTTCAAAGTGGACATATTTTCAGTAAAAGTTTACATTGTTGTTACGGACGTCGTCAATCACGTTACGTATTCCCGCAAAAGTGTTAATACACGTGTGGTCATAATACTTTTTATTATATGGCAAGTGATGAAATATAGAGAAATATGTATTAAATATAACCTATATTTGAAAAAGTTATATTTTCACATGTGAAAATATAAAAAAGTTATATTTTCACATGTGAAAATATAAGATTTGGGAATATGCAAATTACGATTCCACCGTTTCATTTCTAATTCATACCTAACTAAATTTTATAATCTATGCTATTGTTGACGCAATGAACGTTCACACACAATAGCGACGTAATGACGTGACGTAATGACGTCATTTAAGATTTTGACGTCATATGCTTTAGCGCGCAACGTTACAATGACTACATGCAATATAATAAAAAGAAAATTCAAGTTTCTGTCGTGAGTATGAGTTTTATTTCATCTTGTGAAGTGAAAAATTGTATATTTCATTCGTGCCTTCGGCACTCATGAAATATAAATTTTTTTCACTTCACTCAATGAAATAAAACTCATATTCACTCCAAAAACTTGAATATCCTCTATTTATTGCATGACGTTATATGATAACGGCGGCGTCATATTGATAAATACAAATACATGTATAACCAAACAAGAACTACTGTATTAGAACGGTCAACAATATAAAATTACTGGAGTGAGGGGTTATCCACCAAAGCTTTTGAATGACCCGCTCTTCCGTGTGTTGTTTGTGTCTGATTCTTTGTCCAACCAACCAACCAACCAACCATCCATCCATCCATTCATCTATTAATATTTACATTTTTCTAAAACCTCCTTAGATGAACCATTAGATGTTCATCTGTGTTCATACTTCCATGAACAACATTGTGTCACGCGACGTGACGTAATCCAAACTTGACGTCAAAAATCATGAATCTCGCCAATCTGATTTGACGTTGTAAACGTCGACGCCGTTCCGCTGTTTGAACACATACTGTGTGTAGATTCTCTGTTTGCTGGTAAATGTGACCGCCTTTGAGATTTTTCATAAATAAAAAAATGTAAATATAAGCAAATGAGTTTAATTTTTCTGTTGTTCATGGAGCTATGAACCGCAGTGGGTCGCTAGCAAAGATTACATGAACCCCGAAGTTCATGGAGCTATGAACCGCAGTGGGTCGCTAGCAAAGATTACATGAACCCCTTCGGGGTTCATTCACTTTGCACGCGACCCACTGCGGTTCCTAGCTCCATGAACACCAGAAAAAAAAATGAAATTCATTTCTTAAATCAATGTCCGTGTTCAAAGCATATAGAAATAACTGTAATTGAGTGATTAACTTATTTTACAGCCAGCGCCCTGATAGTCTTCCGCTTATGTCGGCATTGAATGACCTGAAGCGTAATACAGATGGAGTTATGAGCATTGATGGTTCATTATCTACTGGCGGTGGTAATCCATTGAAGTTTTTCTATACCATGATCGGGGATCACAGTAAGAGTTCGAGAAGCAGTCTTAGCATATAATATAAGACGTCTTGTGAGAAAAACAACAATGTGGTTTCCGAACAGGTCCGACACAAATCAGGCTATACAGTCACAGAAGCAGGCTAGAATTTTGACATTTCGGATTTAAGAAGAAAAGGAAGTGTACTATCCGTGTAGCAAAAACAAAGGCGCTAATCAGCTTCGCGATTACCGCGAAGCTGATCTGCGTCTTTGATTTCGCATATGCAGATTGCTGGTTTTCTCATGAGGCGGCTCATATCTTATTACCTTCAAGTCCAGTCATAGTAAAAGTAGGCAATGATCAGGAAGTGGCATTCCCACTCAAAAACCGAGGTAGGAAAAAAACTAAATTAACAATTAGGTACTTATACTGAGAAAACATTCCGTAAGCCGAATGAGCATCTATTTCCCATAAGGCGGCCACTTAGTTACCCAAATGGAGTTTTTTTGTATCACAGAATCACAGTAAGAATTCACGAAGCTGTCTGCAGATTATATTTTACTTTTGGTGCTTTGAGATTAGCCAAGATGATTCTGAGTAATTAGAAATTCATTATCGGTTTTGATTCATTTTCTAACCTACATTTATAATAGTTGGCTCCATTTTGACAGTTCTATTCCTAGTATGGACTATCCTGTTGAAACTTGCAAATTTACTATAATACATTTTGGCTTCATGTCGCCAATTATGAAGGGTCACGGATGAGGCTTCAGTAGCTGAAACCATGCTATGGCCCATATCTTTTCTCTTTAATATGCTCACTGCTATTAAAGGGTCGTAATTTTTATTTCTATAAGCACATGTTTATCTTATTTTACTTTCAATTCCAGTCATAGGACAATACAAAGATTATCATAGATCTTAGTTTATGAGGTGCCATATGATGTGTTTATATTACCTTCGATCGGCCAGTCCTAATATCTTATGCATATGCTCTAAGTTTTGTTGTTGTTTTTTTTTTTTACAATGATCGGCGATCACAGTAATAATTCACGATACTGTCTTAGCACGTGTGAGCATAAACGATAGTCGAGGTTTTTCCACTATGTTCGACACAAACCGGCCTGCTCTGCCACAGAAAACGGTAATTCAAATTAAGGAAGAAGAGACATTGTAATATACTCGTACATGTGCGTTAACTGATGAATTATGTTTTGGCAGCCTAACGGTTGATTATCTCAAACTTAAAAAATAGATAAGCTCTAGCATTTGATTGTTTGGAGGTCAGTTGTAAAGAAGCGCATAGCAACTGACCGACAAACAGTGTTTTTTTTCTTAACAATTCACGCACTTTAGCTGAAACCGTCGATATCGTCAGCTTTCCGCAATTGCATTGTAGATATCCCACCAAATATTTGACTGTAACGCGGGTATTACGTTTGTTGTGCTAAAACGACGCTACTTGTGAAAGTTTCTACATGTTGACTACAATTTTAGTCGGGTATTTCGCTCTGTTAATCTTTTTGGAATTCTCCCTGCCACCCCTTCAAGAACATCATTTAAGGTAATCCTCCGCACAGTGCCATTACTGCAGCTGGTGTCGTGCCGTGTGGCGGCCCTAAAAGTATCCCCGTACATCATCCATAGTGCATATTATATTTTCCGTTTGGTCTTTTGAGATCAGCGAGGATATTCTGAGAAATCCGAAATTCATAATCGGTTTAGATTCATTTTCTAACTATTTAAAATAGCGTTTTATATATTTGGCTGTGTCTGGATAATACTAGTCTTTATATCAATTATCCTGCTGAAAGTTGCAAAGTTCCAAAATCACAACACCAGCTACAGCTACATGTAGTGACGATGCGATAGTGATTTATTAACGCCCTTGTTTATAGTGTTTATTTATGTTTGTTTCAGTTTGCGACAATTAAAAGAGGATCTTGGATCAACAGTCCTGCGATGGATTGCCTCATGAATTGCCTCACAAGATCGAATAATGCTTACAGTGCCGTCTGAGCTAATAAAATTGAATACAAAATATTTTTCGTTTTTTCCCTTGAATTATGTACGATACAATTATTTTTAATACCGGTATTCCAGGGGTAGTATTAAATCAGGGGAATGAGTTCGAAATTGTGTTTACGCGAAATCCTCCCAACGACATATCCGGGACCTTTTGAGTTGTGGAAAGGACGATATATACTCATCAAAAGAAGTTTTGCACCATTTAGATTTTTTCATATTTTTAAGTGACATTTTAACTAACAATTTTGAAGTTAGGTTTTTGAATTTGCACAGTCTGAAAGAGTTTGTTAATGTGTCTGATAAGACGAGAAATTGTTGCGGAAACGATTTTAGGAAAAGTTGAAAATTCCAATTTTCTGTAAATGCTGAAAAACGGAAAATCGAAAAAATTCCACAAAAAATGCCACAGCATCAAGAACACATTTTTGTTTCCGAATTTACACACAAGAGCTCCAAAGCTAATGATTTAGCTTAAAAACAATTTAAAAAATCTCAAAATTTTAGTAAAAATTCATTTTTTGACAAAATTGCAAGTTTTGAGAAAAAATGATAAATATTGGAAAAAATGAGTAAAATCGAAATTCATTTCAATTTTTGATCACTATGAGATGTTTTGACACCAAACACTGCCGTCTGTTTTCTTTCTGTTAAAGACAATCTCATGTCAAAGATGTTGCATGAGTACTTTTTTGACATGCAGCTTTTTAAAAATTCTGAATTTGGATGGGTTGAAAACCAGTACCTTCAGTTAAACATTAACAGGTGCTGCATGCTGTGTTTGAAAGAAAAACAACCCATTTTATTGGAGAGATGAATTACTAAGCTTTATCTGAGAATTTAAACAAAATCTCAAAAATCGTTATTTTTGGTCAAAAATAGTGTTTTTGTAAAAAAAAAAAATCAATATTTAGTTTTTTTTTGCTTTAAATGATTGCTTTCAGTATCCCGAATGAGGATGTGAAACGAATTCGGGTTTGGAAGCCCAGAAATAAAGATGTGGGCTTTTTGCTGCATCCCAAATTTTGATGTTTTCAAAAACATGCATTTTTGCACATTTTTATTAAATCTTTTTAAGAATAAATATTGATTTGTCATTCAGGAAGTCCAGCCCTTTAAGATGGTGTTAAGTTTTAAAAGTTTATTTGAAAAATGTCTATACTAGACATTATTTTAAAATGAGAAAAATATTAACTGGTGCAAAACTTGTGACTTCTTTAGATGAGTATACTATTTTATAAATACACGCAGGTGCACTCTCAGTTTTATGTTTTTTTTCTTTTAGAATAATTAGAAATTCAGCAATGCTATACGATGGTTTAACCATACATAAGGCCAAAGCCCCTATTTGTAGTGGATTACACAAATAATATGTCGAATTGCATTTTCGCCGTGTGATATCATCTCGGAGATGTGCTTGCTTTCACGCATGCATTACCATAACCTTAATCGGAAACATTACGAAAACACGCCCATGCGATAAACAGAAATATTTCGGGTTGTAAAAAAAGAAGATATGTTTCTTATTTTTGCTCAAACATAGATTGTGGGCGAGGTGGTTCGAACGAGAACCCACAATCTATGTTTTGGATAAAGAAAATAATAAAAAAAAATGTATACCCCTGCAAACCCCAGCTTTACTATATAAAAATGAGGTATGAGGTGGTATTTCACGTACATGTTTTCTTGATGAGACAGCTGTGACGAATGAAATCAGCTACTTTGACGCAAAAATTACCTTGGTCCAATGCCATGGCAAGCCTTAGGTAAAAACATCCGACAAACTTTGTTTTCGGTCCACAAGATGCTAAATTATAATTCAAGCGCAAAATAAGTCATCACTTTGCTTTGCGTCCAGATATATTCGTTCAAATTTTGGGCAAACTAAGTTTGATTTCACACACACTACGTTAAATGCGATGCAGGTATACCATATACGAAAACTGCTACATCATGTAAACATGTCTATGTCATGAATATCCCTTACTATCCCACTTTTATTAGCTCACCTGAGCCGAAGGCTCACAGGTGAGCTTATACGATAGATAGGCAGGCACCCGGCGTCCGTCCGTTCGTCCGTCGTCCGTCGTCCACCATTTTCAAAGATCTTCTTCTCTGAAACCGCTTGGCCAACCAAAGCCAAATTTTATATGAAGCATCTATAGGAAGGGGGAACCAATGTGTATATAAGAAATCCAGGTCACATGACCAAGATGGCTGCAATGCCCATATATGGTAAAAACCCTTCAAAAATCTTCTTCTCCAGAACCGGTGGACTTATTTCAACGAAACTTGGCTTGAAGCATCGATGGCTCAAGCACTACAATGTGTATATAAATCATGACCCTGTGATGACCTTGACCTATTTTATGGCAAGGTCAACAATGTATTTGAATGGGGAAAACTTTTAAAATGTCATTTAAAGTCATTTAAAGTGAAAGTCTTGCAGGAAATGAGCAGTAGGACTGAATATTAATGATTCTGAAAAAAGGACCACAGGGGCTCATATGCCCCCACCTCGGGGCAATATACATGTATATTACCATAATATTCAAACATCATCTGCTCTGAAACTGCTTGGCCAATCAAAGCCAAATTTTATGTGAAGCATCAATAAGAAGGGGTTATCAATGTGTATATAAATAATCCAGGTCACATGACCAAGATGGCCGCAACACCCATATATGGTAAAAACACTTCAAAAATCTTCCTCTCCAGAATCTTCGGATCGATTTCAAAGAAACTGGGCATGAAGCATCGACGGCTCAAGTACTACAATGTGTATATAAATCATGGCCCTGTGATGACCTTGACCTTTTTTACGGCAATGTCAACAGAGGTCGCCAATGCATTTGAATAGGGAAAACTTTTAAAATGTCATTTAAAGTGAAGGTCTTGCAGGAAATGGGCAGTAGGACTGAATATTAATGATTCTGAAAAAAATTGGACCCCAGGGGCTCATCTGCCCCCACCCCGGGGCAATATACATGTATATTACCATAATATTCAATCAGCTTCTCCTCTGAAACCGCTTGGCGATTCAAAGCCAAATTTTATGTGAAGCATCTATGGAATAGGGGATGTATTGTATATATAAATTATCTAGTTCACATGACCAAGATGGCTGCCATGCCCATATATGGTAAAAACCCTTCAAAAATCTTCTTCTCCAAATCTGGTGGACCGATTTCAAAGAAACTTGGCATGAAGCACCAATGGCTAAAGTACTACAATGTGTATATAAATCAGGACCCTGTGGTGACTTCTCAGTATTTAGTTTTCATCAAAAAGTTGAGTTTATTTTCAGAGATAAAAACCTATTTCCCACAAGAAAAAAATAAAAATATTTTGTCACATGCCCATTTCACCATAGCGCAAACTGCATTCATATTTTTCATATTTCTCATCTGTCTTTTTAACTTTATCATGAGTCATGAAAGCATGAAAACAAGACACTGTTGTTCAAAATTAAACATTTATTAAGTGCAAAGAATATGCTTATTTCTGCAGAGAAAAAAAAACCTGATCCTAAAAGTAGGTTCGTTTTATTGTTTTATATATTAAAGGCATTTAAGTGACCTTATTTTGAGCTGCTACTGGAAAGTAATCTGTGAACATAAATGAGCATGTGCGTGAGAAAACCAACAATTTGCATAAGCGAAAACAACCGCGAAGCTGATCAGCGCCTTTGTTTTCGCTACACAGATAGTACAATCCCCCTTCTTCTTAAAATCTGAAATTTCAAGCTTCTAGCTGTCATCTGTGACTGTGCAGCCTGGTTTGTGTCAGCCCTGGTCAGAACCCCAAGTTGTTGGTTTTCTCATGCACTGGCTCAATTGTAAATGTGATGGCAGCAGCAAACGCCAGATCAGTCAAAGCATGGTGTAAATTGACACTCAAACATGCACTGGCAACAATACCCCTTATATCCCACTTATATGTGAAAAACATGGGTATACATTGTTTTTTATTTTTGCACCAAAACAGAGATTGTGGATACTCGGCGAGGCGGTTCTAACGTGTAACCACAACCTATGTTTTGGAACAAAATAAGAAAAATGTATACCCCATGTTAACCACAAATTAACTATTTTAAAACCCTGGTTTCAGTGGTGGGGGTAAATGTTATCCTGGACCCAGTTGTTCAAAGCATCGTTAGCTTAACGATATCGTTAAGACATAAATTTGTTAAGCAAATATCAGCTACAGTAACAAATACACTGTTATTTTTTGTTAAAAAAATGTGAGAATCCTTTGCAGTGCAAAGGATTCTCACATTTTTTCAACAAAAAATAACAGTGTATTTGTAATATTAATGTTTGAAATTTTAACGAAACGTTAACTAACGATGTCGTTAGTTTTGAACAACTGGCCCCTGATGGTCCTGAAGGGATTAACAGATGAAAGGGCTTCAAGACCTCTATTTCGGAACACAAACATACATACATACACAGAGAGAGAGAGAGAGAGAGAGAGAGAGAGAGAGAGAGAGAGAGAGAGAGAGAGAGTAGGAAGTCGCATAAATGAGATGAAGATAAATTTCATCACTTTTTAATCAGTCATAATTCATATTATAAACAAATATGTATAAGAGTTATTAAAGAGATAATAAATTCTATTTCTATAGTTCACGACACGTTTTAAACACGACCAGACAATAACATATGGAATATATTCCCGCTGCGGTACTTTTTTCCTCTTGAACAACAGATGCAGATTCATAGTTTGTCACATAAGCGTGTGACAAAGACAAATGATCGTCGTTGGTTAACTAAATGTAAAACAAATGCATTTTCCATGTTTAAGTTTAAATTAATCTCAATTTTAGCTGGAAAAGGTTGCATGTATCTGAAACTAAACTTTGAAATGCTTTTCAAGACATCAGGTGCGAAAGAAATATTACAAGACACCACAAAAATTGAGCCTTCGCATAAGAAAAATGTACAAGTAGGCAAAGATCAGGAAAATGCGCAATCAGAAAAAGATTCCCACTCCAAAAACCGAGGTGGAAAAAACTATATTAAAATCAGGTACTTATACCATGAAAACATATCGTAGGCCGAATGAGCAGCTATTTTCCCAATAGGTGGCCACTCAGTTACCTAAACTATACTAAAAATATGAAAGCATACATAAGGCGCGAACAGCACAAAAAATTAAATACCAAGACATAAAACAAAAAGAACCATCACAGAAGTATAGCAAGTCACAGAAGCAGGCTATAGAAGCTTGAAAAGAAGAAGAGGGCTTGTACTGTCCGTGTAGCGAAAACAAAGGCGCTGTGCATTTACTGTGTAGGTAGCCGAATTTACAGCTGTGCAGTTACTGTGTAGTTAGCCGAATTTACAGCTGTGCAGTAACTGTGTAGTTAGCCGAATTTACAGCTGTGCAGTAACTGTGTAGTTAGCCGAATTTACAGCTGTGCAGTTACTGTGTAGTTAGCCGAATTTACAGCTGATCAGTTACTGTGTAGTTAGCCGAATTTACAGCTGTGCAGTTTCTGTGTAGTTAGCCGAAGGCCCAGTCTCCATAAGGCGGTTTTGGTGGTACCTGAATATTTGAATAATATTTTGGTAGCATATAGCCACATAAAGAAGACATGCACCGGTGTAAAGTTTGAGTTGAACGGGCTTTTGGTTTGGTAGTTATGGGAAATTGAAGTGGGTGGGGTAATTCCATACCTGTTTTACCTGAAGGAAAAAATCATCAATTTTCTTTATTTTTATAAAGTGTGGACCAAAAGTTTTATCATACAATGAAAGTGCATTGGTCACATAGTAGATTGGTATGAGGATTAATTATGTGCCCCTTGAATTTTGAGTATTTTTTATCGACCAACTTTGCCAAAAACATGAACACGTCTCTACAAAGCTACATAATCCAACCATATTTTGAGGAAATATTGTACAATGCTTGGGCATTGCAGATTTATGGGGATTTTTGTGTAGCTAAGTTAATTAATGAGTTATGTGCCCTTGAATGCCAGAATCTGACATGAAAATGTAAAAATGTGTAAGTTTTTCGTTAAACACAAACCATTCATATTTGGACTATATAGGTACCCTATAGAGTTTGCCTTCTTTCCATGAGTGCGGACCCCAGGGTCCATGCCCTGGGATTGGGCTAAAGGTAAAAAACTAGGTCACCTTTAAAATGTGTTATTTTCAATGTTAATGTCTCTTCTCTAACTCCATATATTAAAACCAATCATAGGAATGTGCTCTTATTTGGATCATATATGCCCTGTAGGGTTTGCTTTCATTGCATGGCACCATATCCTAGGTACCATCTCCACGGGTGGGGCTACATGTCAAAATCTGGGACACGAACAAATTTTGTAAGTCTATAACATGACATCCACAGTCTAGTCAAAAAGCATTCGTACGTAGACCATAGATACCTTGTAAAGTTCGGACTCGATGGTCCATGTGTGGGGATGGGGCTAGAGGTCAAAATCTATAACTTCTCAAAAATGTATTTTTATACTTTTCCAAACAGATAGGTCTTAAGATCCTTGGTTTGATGCTCCTTTATATAGAACTTGATCTGTAGAATTTGATGATAAACCCATAGTCAGATCTATAAACTCATGTTCATTCAGCTGATCGAGGGAAGACTGGCATATTTCAAATGAATCAGTTGTCAAATGGTGCGTCGTTTGTCCGACTTATTGCCTGTGACTTTTTGTTTGACGAAAGTGCATGGAATAACATGCATACTCTGAGCAATGTTAAGAAAAAGGTACAAGTAGGTAACAATCAGGAAAAGGCGCAATCAGAGAGACAATCCCTCTCCAAAAACCGAGGTGGGGAAAAATTGACAATAACGCCCTTATACATATACCGTGCAACATATCGTAAGCCGAATTAAAGTCTAAAAAGTTGCTTCTGATAATGGTTTTTCGCAGAAAATGTTTGTATGGGGAACGACAGAAAAAATATTTCCATGTCAAAATCTTGATCGTAGTTTGTCCTAATAGGACCTGCAAAAATTTTGAAAATCGGTGAACAAATAAAGTTTTTATGGCCAAAATGAATTTTGCATTGGGATTTTGCATTGGCAAGGGAGATAATCGATGATCGTGAAAATGCATATTTTTCGAGAATTTTTACCTGATCAGGAAGATTTTGTCTCAGGTATGTCATTTGTATCAGTTTATAATAATTTTGAGAAATCATGTTAAATAATTAGAATTTAAAATTTTTGCGGGAAAATATTTACCTCCCTTCCATGAGATTTTTGTAAAGAAAATCCCTATTCAAAAATGTTTTGGACCAGAACTTTTTTATTTGTCAATCGATTTTCAAAATTTTTGCTGCACATTTTGCGACAAACTAGATGGTTAATTGTGTTAAGAAAATATTTCTTCTACATTTGAACAGCTGTTAAATATCTGCGAAAAACCATTATCACACACTACGAAACAGACTTTAGGATATTTTCCCAAAAGGTGGCCACTCAGTTACCTAACCTTACCTAAAAATATTAAAACATACATAAGGCGTAAATAGCACAAAACGTTTTAACACCAAGACATAAGACAATAAGAACCAACACAGAAGTATAGCCTTGGAACGGTCAGTAATATAAAATTCATGGCGGGCTTAAATCGATTTTACAGGTATCTAACCTCGCCCTCAGCTTCTGCAGTGGTTCACAACATTAAGAACCTGCTTTATAAATTTGGCTATAGATAATCCTTTTCCTAACTCAGCATTTTAAGCAAAATAAACATTTAACACTCGTATCAATGAACTAGAAAAAAAGCATCTTTAGAGGCACAAATTGCCTTGAGAGGCACATATAACCCCGGCTCGAGACCCTTCCCCCATTCCTGATCTCTTCCAGACAATTTTAAGAAGTTCTAGATTTTGACCTCTAGCCCCATCCTCACACATGGACCCTCGAGTCCGAATTTTACAGGGGATCTATAGTTTAAGTATGAATTGTCTTTGACTAGACTGTGGATGCCATGATATAGACTTATAGAAAATTGTTCATGATACTTACACTGTATATATTATAAAGTTGTAGCACTTCAATGTGATAATAAATGGCAAATAGATATTTCTAGATCATTGATATGAGTGCTTACTTACTTACTTACTTACTTACTTACTTACTTACTTACTTACTTACTTACTCACAGGTATCCTAGATTTTGACATGTAGCCACACTCCTGGACTTTTTAGGGGCACATCATTAATCCTCATACCAATCTATCATGTGACCAATACCCCCTTATGGAGACTGGTCCTTTGCCATTACTCTTGACTTAGATCTTCAAAATGTAGAGATGTAATAGTTACAAAACATTTTTTTCGTGTCACCGTTTATATGAACTTTACAAATAGTACCAACAATCCCTGCAAAAAATGACTGGCCTCGGGCCCTTTGTTGACTACAGATAGGCTGACTGCCAGGTACAGTATCGTAAAATCATTGAAATTCACGAAGATAAGATTACCTGTCTGGATGTGACAGCCACTAATCCCCAAGATTGATAAGGCCAATATCTGCTGATGAATATTCTTGGGTATGGGTCCTAATTCTACGCGGTATATTCTTGAAGCATTTTTGATCGGGAGTTGTGCTTGTTAGGGCCAATAGGTGTTTTCTGGTTTTCTTCACAAGATATAAAACATTTAAAAAGGTGATGGAAAAACAGTGACGTATCGAAACTTTTAGCATCAAGCATCTTCGTCGCTCTAGTTTTGATTTATACTAGCAGTGTTAACTTTTCTTGAGACTGCAGGTAGGCATTGTATTCAAAGTATAAAACAGTAAGCATGCAACTTACTTGTTCACTTGTATACTCCATTTCTTTGTTTACATTCAAATTTTCACAAACCAAACTGGAAACTGCTTATACCTGCTCGACGCCTGACCATTGTCGCTTAAAGAAGAGACCCCGTGAACTCCATAAAAATAGGCTTTTGCTAAATAAAGGTCTGAAAATACATTAACGACTGATGTATTATAACATGTAAAAAACGTTACAATGGAGTGCAATGTGGAATCGCAATCTTTTTTTTATATTTGGTAATTTTGAAATATTGAGCCTGAGTTTCGTATTGTAAAAATTTAGCAGTTAATTAATTATTGTATGGATTTATGACTATTTGAATGTGAAATTGAGGACAGAGTTATATAAAATTAATTGAAATGAATTGCCACATATAATAACCTTAAAAGAACTATTAAATCAGTCATTTCTTTTTAACATTCACGTGAAGTGGTGAGAGCCACTGATTTCCTGGTTTGCAGGGTTATTCAATTTTCTTCCTGATGAATTAAGAAAAAATACATTTGAATGAGAAAAAATTGATCGAATACGTACAATTTATCCTAAACGTAACAAGACAAACCATGTTTAGTATTCATCTTAAGTGACGTATATGGTATAATATGTCACTCATGATTAACGGCAATTAGTGGTTTTAACGCGAAAATTCAGTCAACACATGTCTGATTTCCGAATAAAATTTTATTGTTGCTTGTATCATCGGCAAACTGCTTCTAATAAACAGTGTTAGCGTGACCTTACTTTGGGGCATTCATCTTGGACTAAGCAAAAAGCCAACAACACGTTATCTGGAATGTAAAAATACTGTATTATATACGCGTTCAACTTGAAAACGTGAAAGTGGAGACTATTTTTTCTATATTTAATTTGCTTAAATTTAATAGATTGCAATTTTGTTTTAAGAAAGGAAAGTAAGCTACAATCAACATGAAAGTTGTTTTGAGAACAATCGTTTTTTGTTTTGCGTTCATGACAACGTATGCCAAAATAATAACACTTCAAGCGGACTTCCAACGGAACAAAGACAATCATCCAGTCTGGGATCTTTCACACGCTTCCAATGGAAAAGCACTGATATTGAAGGAAGGGAAAAGTTTGTCTCTCAACTTCTGCTTACGACGGAGCACTGCTGTGATGGTGCACGATTTTCGCTTCTCTAACGGCAACCATAGTGAAGCAGTTTTGGTAGAAATAGACCATTTACTGATGGGAATATTCCAGACCCCGGCCTCCTATGACAGGGATTGGAATAACTTTATGTCAACAGGTCAATTTCCGAGGGTTCCACGGCTTCCGATTGGTTGGCACCATATTACGGTAAGGCTTTATCGTGCATTTTATAATAATATATACCATATTTTCAAAATAAATAGAATATCACTGTAGACACTAAAAACGCATTTTACGTGGAAAATATACATCGGTTGAAGCAACAGAATGGACAACATTTGAACTATACAAGCGGTCATGACATCAAATAATGGCATATAAGTTTTTATTGTTGCACTCCCTGTACCTTCCTTATAAGTATGTTCAAACAATCGTTTACTGTACTCCCTGTACCTTCCTTATAAGTATGTTTAAACAATCGTTAACTGCACTCCCTGTACCTTCCTCATAAGTATGTTTAAACACTCGTTAACTGCACTCCCTTTACCTTCCTTATAAATATGTTTAAGCAATCGTTTACTGCACTCCCCGTATCTTCCTTATAAGTATGCTTAAACAATCGTTACTGCACTCCTTGTACCTTCCTTATAAGTATGCTTAAACAAGCGTTACTGCACTCCTTGTACCTTCCTTATAAGTATGTTTAAACAATCGTTTACTGCACTCTCTGTACCTTCCTTATAAGTATGTTCAAACAATCGTTTACTGCACTCCCTGTACCTTCCTTATAAATATGTTTAAGCAATCGTTTACTGCACTCCCTGTGTCTTCATTATAAGCATGTTTAAACAATCGTTTACTGTACATATAACGAATTTAAAAATATAAAATTTGCAAAGTTCTCACATTATCTTTTAAGGATTTAATAGACATTGAGGCTGATCAATCGCCTCTAACAGGACCAAAGTTTTCAATTGGCTGGCATTTTGTAATGGTAAGAGCATGATGCTTGAACAAGACCATAACAGCCATAACATATTCATTCGAGCATGTGCCATATGTTTAACCACCGAGTTAACCTCTTATACATAGTCATCTGGTTTTATTAATGAGCCTCGTACTGAGAAACCTGGAGTTTTGTCTATGCGAAAACAAAGACGAAGGTCAGCTTCGCAGTAAGTTGATCAGCGCCTTTGTTTCCGCTATACGTATAGTTCAATTCATCTTCTTCCTAAATCTCTAGTCACCCTCTGTAGCTACACAGACCGATTTGTGTCGGACCTGGTCGGAAACTCTGAATGCCGGTTTTGTCGCGTCGCGGCTCATTTGTACTTTATGTTCTTTGGCTCTATGTTGCTAGATGATTCTTAACGGATATTTGATTCGTCAGTTAAACACAACTGTACGTACAGGTAATTCAAAGATGCATGGTAATAAGGCTATACCATTTTTCGCACGTACGGGTAAATCACGTTAGAAAAAATTTAATCATAATCGACGCACTCTAGCATTTGGAATAGTATTTCTCATTGAAATTAGCAAATTATTCAAACGTGTACAAAATATACGTCACACCGGTAAACACTAAAACGAGGATTAGTCGATTTTATTTCCATAAAACTTTTCAGGATCTATAACAATAATTCGGCGTCTGTTTCTCATCTCATTTCGCTTCAAAGTTTCTCAAGGAGTCATTGATATTCGCTTTTCCTCTGCATACTTATTCTACTCATCTTCCAGCTCTTCAATCTTATTACATTGGTTTTCATGTTGTCCTTGTCATGTTCATTTTTTTCGCTTTTATAATGCATGTAACATTTTCCCGGTGCAAGAAATTTTGGCCGCATGCTTCTGTTGCTACTTTGGATCTCTTTAACAGTTAACAATTGTTTCTAATTTTATCTTAGAAAATACACTTTCTTTATGGCACTTGGTGTTTATTGACAATGTTTTTGCTGACACTATTTTTGTTTTGAATGTACAAATGTCAATAAAATAAATGCAAATGCATTTCATCTTCAAAGGAACAAATCTTGAGTTGTTGAAAAGATAATCGCGATTTTAGAAATAGAATAAATGAATAAAATGACAAATGTGTAGTTATGTTTATTTTCCATTTTACCGAATATAAAGGCATGACACAGATCTATAAATCAGTATATATTATAATAATCTGCAACTATATTGACAAAAAGAAATACCAAATGCATTGACACTAAGGAACTAAATTACGATTCACTATTTTACAGGTAAAATTCAATGGGACAGCTGATGGTATTGCTGTCGACAAAATAGATTTCAACTTAGACGATGAAATTATTACACCCGATATATTCAGCTGCGAACTGACCTGCATACCTAACCAGAGCTTCAACCTCAGACCTAACACCCATCTGACGGAAACGTCGTTTATCGTCCAGGAATCGTACAAGACAATGTGTCCAGAGGTTGATAACATTAACGTTCCAATCTTTAATCCTTCAGTTCAAGAGTACGAGATCACTGCAGCGCTCCCACAGTACCGCGCGTTTTCAAACTGGAGACACGAAAATACAACAGGGTGCCCCCATTTGTCCCCTATCCTTTGGTCATTCTACAATATTCAAATATCTTCGCATAGCCGAGAACAAGTACGAGGACAGAAGGCTAAGATGTACTTTAGCATGGGTCATGATATACATTCAAGACTATCTTTAATGATTATCCTACAATTCAAGCTTGAAGGTAAAAGTCAAGGATTAGTGGACAGTGAAATGGGATCAATATTAAACGCTAAATTCAGGAATCTAAAACAAGATGTGAAGCTTACAATGAGATTCAAGGGTTCTCATCCCGAGATTTCAAGACCAGTTACTAGAATTCTGTCAAGTTCGAACCCCGAGACACGGTGGAATATTAATGACTTTAGCTGGACAGAATATGATTATAACCTAATATTCTTGAACCTTGATACCAATTCCAGTCACCCCTTAGATTTGGATTTCCTTTTACTTGAACGGCGACCGATGTTACCCGATGAAGTGAAACAAATATTCAAGAATGATAATTTAATTGTTGAAGCAATTTTCAGCGATTTTTGGTGGCTAAATCCTGAATCGATGTCACTCACTCTATCAAACTCTCATTCTTTTAACAACGTTTCCTACTTTAGACTTTACCGACCGATTCCCTGGAATTCAGGATATGCCCAAGTGTTTGTTATGTATCAAGACGGAAATGCTCGTCTGCTCCCAGTTCCTCCTGAAGGGGTCGATTGGATCCCATTTGGTTCATCAGTAATTATTGGACAAACAGATCCTACTGTTACGAGACCATTCGCTTCAATTGAACATGTGTGGATCGACACTGAAAACCTTGTTATGAATGTTGCTTACAAAGATGGCGGATCGAGTAAACTCACTCTGAAAAATAGCCTTTCGGAAACCAGAATTATAGTGTCCGATATAAGTTTCCACAGAAATCCAATTTTGTACCCATTTGCAACATTTCGTTCGATGTACGTTACGGAAGGAAATTCTGACGTTGACCATGTAAGCATTAACGGGATTTATCCGAGACATATTATGACTGACTTTGGCGCCATTATGGGACGCAGTTTCGTATTTCACCGGAAATGCATGTCACGGCATTTAATTCTCAGCCCGGATATTTACGTAGATATTCGACGTACCGAAAATGATGTCGCGAAGATACATCTGTTACAATCGGACATGTTCCAAGCATTGTTAGAAAGAATTCAAAATCAAAGACATCGTTTATGGACACCAAGATTGCGTAACACGGGATAAATCTACAAGAAAATACGTCATTTATTTATTTTGCAAAAATACACTGCAAAAGAAACAGTATATATAATCATACTCTTGTGATTGTTGTGACTTCACCACTGATGACCATTAAGTGACGTTTAAGACTGACGAGAACGTTTTCAGTATTTATTTCATTCTTCATTGTTCTTGAAACAGAATTGAACAAGCCCATAAACTATGGAAGTACTATTTATGTGTAGATCTACTATAAACAAAATCTATACGCAAAGTTTTGAGAAACTTCATGTACAATGTACGTACGCGTATATACAATATACACTTCTTTGAATTCAGTGTTCTAACCAATATTTGACGAATGCATTCTCCCACCATTATCAATTGGATGAGTCCACTTTCATTTTTAGGGGTGTAAGGAGTGTTTTTTTTTTCTCGATGAAATTTCTCTGTGCAAACAGAATATCCCCAGATAGGAAGCCGCGTTCTGCGGCGTCACATCTGCTGCTATGCTGTTTGCCTATGTCACATAAAAAGGACGCCAGGCTTATAAGAGTTAGGTTTTGAACGTACTAAGGATCTCACTTATATAATGAAGTTAACGTGTGTGATTTGAAGCTACTGAGGTGTGTCTGGAATACACGCGGCTTTTTAATCAGTATAATAATAGTGCTGTATAATCAATTAATTAACTTTCATTATAACTAGGGCGATGGCACTTGAACTAACTTTTGAAGTCGGTAATATACATATATATGACATTTTATCTGCGTACAAAATGTTTTAAACTTTATTCACAACGAAACCCTTGTTTACTGCTTCAATCATAATACTTCTCTTGCATTAATTGAGTAAAATGATATAAAGTTTAAGGACTGGGATATGTCAAAAATATCATTAATCTATCAATATGCCATAAACAACCAATAGAGGAGAATATTAATTCTAGTCCTGGACCCAGTTGTTCAAAGCATCATTGGCTTAACAATATCGTTAAGACATACATTTGTTAAGCAAATATCAGCTAAAGTAAGAAATACACTGTTATTTTTTGTTGAAAAAATGTGAGAATCCTTTGCAGTGCAAAGGATTCTCACATTTTTTCAGCAAAAAATAACAGTGTATTTGTAATATTAATGTTTGAAATTTTAACGAAACGTTAACTAACGACATCGTTAGTTTTGAACAACTGAGCCCTGATCGTAAGTTCGTCAAAAATCATTAGGAAAACATGTCCATGAAAAGTGTAGCCCCTTGAGCCCCAATTTTATAAAGTAAAACTGTGGTGTTAAAGGCTATACATTTCTTTCTTAATTTTGGTCCAATCATAGATTGTTGGTTTTCAAGCTGAAATAAATCTCTGTTTATTACATGGCAATGTTTTCGTAATGCGATTGTAAGTTCGTCATTGAATGTACAGTTGGTTCACTGTACTTGTTGAAACGTTTTCTAAAACAAGTTATATAAGAACCCCCTACCTTAATTCAATGTTTTGAGCAGAAAGTTTGAAAACAAATAAAAAATAATAATTCAATGAAACATTCATTTTTTTTCAAGCTGAAAAAGTCTCTGTATATTCTCATAATTGATTCTCATAGGTGATTGTAAGTTCCTCATAGAATGTACTTGTCGAAACGTTTTCTAAAACAAATCCTTGAAGAACCCTCTACCTAAATTCAATGTTTTGGGCAGAAAGTTTGAAAACAAATCATTTTTCCCCCAATAAAATGTTCATTTTTTCAAGCTGAATTAGTGAAATTTCTTTGACTGTGAAACAATCAGTATTTAAAGTTGTTTTCTGTGTAATAACTGATAGGCAGTATTCATTTGTTTACATAGCGTTCTACAATAAACATAGTCTACAAGGGTGAGGGTGTCATAGCAATAAAGTTATGATCATCAGCCAAAGTCTGGAGAACACCATCGAAAATAAGAGACCAGAATCGCTGCCCTGTAGCTATCGGACAGGAATGCTTTGAGCTAGACATGCAGTACTCATATTAATTAACCTTTCCAATGTTAAAAGAACAACATAAGATATTGTCAATCCACAAGAAGGCCGAGGTAATTCTAAGTGACCCAGACACGGCGCATTGCCAGTCATGCAGTTTTTATTTTGAATTTCGTCATGAGTATGGATACGTTAAAATTTGTAAACTCTTGTCTAACAACAAACAGTAGGCGATTTGTCTTAATTCACTTAAGCCTGGCGTCCTTTTAATGGGACATAGGCAAACAAAATAGCCCCAGATGTGACGCCGCAGAATGCGGCGTCCCGTCTGGTGCTATTCTTTTGCTTAGAGAATTTTCATCGAAAAATTGAATAAAAATCACTCCTGACGCCCATAAAAATGAAATTTGACTCACCCAAATGATAATAATGGGAGAATCCATTCGTCAAATATGGGTTAAAGACAGCGTGACATCGGAAGTTGTTTGTGTTTAGTTGCACAATTTGCATGTTTCATAACGCTGCATTGCCTCAATACGAGCCTCATCATGAGAAAACCGGATATTTGCCTATGCGAAAACAAAGGCGCAGGTCAGTTGTGCAGTAACTGCACAGCTGATCAGCGCCTTTTTTCGTTACACGGATAGTATAATTCCTCTTCTACTAGTATACAAAGTTTCAAGCTTCTGACCTTCTTCTGTGAGTGAACAGATCAATTTCAAACCCCGAAGGTCTGCATACCATGATTTGACAATAGTAAAATACGAGCATCTTTTCGAGTAAACATGCAACATGTATGGCATAAACCAAAATGAGCTTGATTCTTAAAACTTCAGATGGGATTTCTGCTTTTAGTGGCAAGAAAACAAGAGTATTCCTCTTCTTTTGAGAGAACGCTGATGAATCGTTACTTTCCTGTACCATATATTTTGATCTGAATAGTTTAGAATTGTAATCGTAAAACGTCACAAAACCGTGCTATAAATGACAATTTCGTACTCCTACGTAGAAATACCGACAATTAATTCTATTTCAAGTTAATGTACAACAAGTGGAGGAAAATAAATTTTATATTTTTAGCCTACGAGAGTCAAAACAGCATTTTCAAACACATTCGGTAAATGTCTAACATTAACATTAGACATGCAGTCTGTCGCACAATGAATTGTTTACACTGATTAATATATTCAGCGTTAGAAGTGCAAAAGATATTGTCAATCCATAAAAGACCCGCAAAACAATCTTGACAGTCAAGCAATGTTTTTCTTTTTTTTTTTTTTTTTTTTTTTTTTTTTTGTTTTTTTTTTTTTTTTTTTTTTTTTTTTTTTTTGTTTTGTTTTTTTTTTTGTTTTTTTTTTTTTTTTGTTTTTTTTTTTGTTTTTTTTTTGTTTTCACATTGAGCATTGAAAACATTTTTCAATTTGTAAACTGGTGTCTAACAACAAACAATAAGCGATTATTTATCTTTAAAACAGCATGATATCGGATGTGTTAAATTTGCATGTTTAATACGCTATATTGTCTCAAATGACAGGGGTTAAAGAATGATGATGTGACAAAAACACAGTTTTCTGTGTAACCCTGTACACATAAGATATGAATTCTTAAAATTTCAGATCAGGATTCTTCTCTTAGTGGCAAAAAAAACAAGTACGAGTTCTCTTCATCTTTTGAGAGAACGCTTATGAATCGTTACTTTCCTGGCCCATTTATTTGGACAAATTCATATCCGAATGGTTTAGAATTGTAATCATCAAACGTCACAACACCAGGTTGTAAATGACACTCCTCACTTATAATACGGGCAATTGATTCTATTTCAAGTTATTGTACAATAAGATCCTACGAGAGTCAAAACAGCATTTTCAAACACATTCTGTAAATGTCTAACATTAACATTAGATGTGCAATCTGTCGCATAATGAATTGTTTACATTAATTAATATATTCAGTGTGAAAACTTCAAAAGATATTATCATCTGCAAAACAATCTTGACAGTCAAGCAATGTTTTTGGTTTTCGCATGGAGCAATAAAACGTTTTTCAATTTGTAAACTGGTGTCTAACAACAAACAATATGCGATTATTTATCTTTAAAACAGCATGATGTCGGAGGTTTTTTATGTTTAATTGTTCAATTTGCATGTTTCACAACGCTACATTGTCTAAAATGACAGGGGTTAAAGAATGATGGTGTGACAAAAACATAGTTATATATGAGCATTCTTCCGAGTAACCCTGCACACAAAAGATATTTATTGTGAGATTTAGGTAATATACATCAAACAATCAAACCCTGTCGGTAGCACTGGATCCATATAGGATGCTTAAATGATATCAAGCGGTCACGTGATTCGCTTAATCTCTGGTCACACGATTTTACACAATATATTGCTTTAGTTTCTCAGCTTTTACGGATCTAATATTTGACAAACCTCTCCTAGAGTTATAAGCCTCAAAGAATCATTTTTTTATACATTTTTTATGTATTGTTTTCGAAATTTCTTCAATTTCCAAATTTATTATATATTTTCAAAATTTCGTAGCCATTTTTACTGTAGTCTAATGTTTCTAGTTTGTAGTTTTGTTTCATATGCAGGAAGGAAAATTGGAGGGATATCATTTCGACCTCTAGGCGCTGCGGGCATCGGCAAACCATTATCTTCACCGTACTTCTTAATAAACTTAACAGTGTTTTCAATATCATTAAAATTAACAGCATTTGGGGCTCTTCTTCCTGTGTGCCCATGAATTCGCGGCTCAACTCCGTTTGCCTTATAGTGATGCTTAAGGTTTTTAAATGCTTTATTGCCAATGTCATGGATAAAAATAAATGTCTCTTCGCATATACCGATGTCAAGGAAGCTGTATTTAAATTTTCGTCTTTCTCGTTCATTATGTTTTCATCTCTTTTTCGATTTGACACTACACTGATCCAATTTACCAGGTAAGTAACTTTCTTTTTCAGGTTTATCGAATTCACGCATTGTTAATCTATGCTCTATGATTACATCAGAGTCAAAGTTTCGATAGCAATTTTTATTCTTACAAGCACATCCAGATCGTATTTTTTCATCGAGCAGAATCGCATCGGGGTCTGTACTTGCAAATACACTCGCTTCGTTTTCATTTTCTTCGTTATTCGCTGCATTATCACATTGGCAATTGTGCCGTAAAATATTCGTTCGCTAAATCCTGCGTATTTACTGTTTCAGATTCAATTTGAAATATAACTTTATCTTCGCTATCACTGTCTTGCGACATTCGCTGGAAAGGGAGAGTTTCATTCTCATCCGTCTGTACTGTTTCGTTCCTAGGAAAGAATGTACTCTCTAGGGAGGCATTCATTTCTTTGTCGAATCCAGCAAAACTTGCCATATTTACAAACTGTCAACGTTCTGAAATGACCAGACAGCAATATAATCGCATGTTACCTATAATTCGTTCAATTTATATCAAATCTAGCGGATTATTAAAAAAGCGTTTGACTATTTTTTTTTCTAGGAAGGTGATGTAAAATTAGGCAATGATCAGCATGGTACAACCAGACAACACTGAGGTGGGAAAGCGACCATGTGTAATGGCTTTTGAAACTATAATAGTGCAGTTCATTTTTGTATGTCAATCGATATGTTTTGCATATTTGTTCTTTTCAGAGCAAAAGTGAGAAATCGTCTATAAAATTTGTTTTCAAACTTTTTAAATTATTTTGATTTTCTTATTAATTCATATAGAATACACTTGTTTTAATTCTCTGTACCATTTATCCCAAAACAGTGGATTTTCTTCGGTGTTATAAAATATAAGGGTCCGACTTGTTGGGACATATGTGGGATAGAAAATTGTTGGGAAAAGTCAAAAATGTAATGTATGTCTGGTATGTCATTCGAATTTGTCACATTATGTGCTCCAGGAACGATGTTAGAAGTTTCAATTGAAACTTTGCATTTTCTAATACATTCGTTATAAAATTCGCGCTCGGCTTGGGATTTCCTTATGTGGTCCATACAGCTCCGTTTCATTAATAACATACCCCTGCAATGTCGCAAAATAAATTGACCCCGCACCCTGCATTGCATGGCTCATTGCTGGATGGTTATTAGTCTGGCCTGGATGAAACTTCTACAAATTGTGTATATATTTTTGTGTGTTAAACTGGTAGTTTGTTAATATTGATCGTGAGCAGTCCGATTGGACAGGAAGCTGCTTTCGGCGTGTACCAAAATTCTGGTAGATTTAATGTCAAGTTTTCAACTTTCGGCGATTGGTATTATGTAAGTACTGTGAATATTGCCAGTTTCTGACATGAATGTTGTTCATTGGCATCTATTGTAGATACCTTCAAACTAACATCACATTCGCTAAAGTACTGAGGTAGAAATGGAATATCTAACTATACCTACTACCCTGTATAATGCTACCACGCAAATGCATGTTTTCAGCACATAAAATGTCTGAAAGTTTATCAAATTTAAAAACTGGACATCTGAGAATATCATAAACAGTTGACATGATTATTCAAAGAGAGTTACGATAGCCTTGTATCTAATGCAATGTGTACCTGCCTATGACAATGTTTTAAGCTATGTAATGACATTCTTAAACATATATTTATTAAGGACATTTGATGGTTTTTGAATACAATTGATTGAAATAGTGTGACTGGCGATTTTAACAAGACGGCTTATATTAGTAATCATCCAAGAGAAACTTCAACGAATCAAATATTACACGCACGAGAGTACACTAAGATGGAAGTAGACATTAAGAGCAGTTTTGCTTCCTTGAAATATGTCTGTAATGAAGGGAATAGTGTCTATTTAATCATTATTTCTGAACTTTATATGTATTGCGAATGCGGTGCAAGTTTTAATGTATATCAAATAGACGTCAATGAATAACATTCTGGTCAGAAAGTGGCAGTATTCACAGTACTTACATAATACCAATCGCCGAAAGTTGAAAACTTGACATTAATTCTGTCGGAATTTTGGTACATGCCGAAAACAGCTTCCTGTCCAATCGGACTGCTCACGATCAATATAAACAAACTACCAGTTTAACACACATAAATGTATACACAAATTGTAGAAGTTTCATCCAGGCCAGACTAATAACCATCCAGCAATGAGACATGCAATGCAGGGTGCGGGGTCAGTTTATTTTGCGACATTGCAGGGGTATGTTATTAATGAAACGGAGCTGTATATGCACCTGCAGCTTCTCATTTTTCCTCTTCTGTTGCAGCAGACGATACGGAGTCACGATGCTTTTTACATGAATAGCACAGATCACTTCTTGGTTTAATTATTTTCACATGCGACATAGTATGAGACCATATATTTTTAAACAAAGTAAGACCAACGGGTCGCTTATTACTAGCATTACAAGACTCTCTATAGACAGAATGTATATGAACTTTTGTAGCGGTGTGTTTATTTCTATGGAGTTATATAAGATTTTACCATGTTAGAGTAGATTGTAGAATTTTTAGATTGCCCTATTTTTTTCTGTTCAACTGCCTATGATAGGCATATGTAGATATCACAATCTTAATATGTAGTATTTAAAGTATGCCTCTGAAGAAGCCGAAAGGCGAAAGCGTGCTCAGGCACAAATAGGATTTTGCACTGTTGATGATATATATATATATAGCCTACGATAATCAAAACAACATTTTCAAACGTATTCATTGTCATTAAATTGGCACCAACGATAATCATGGATATTGAGAAATCTAGAAAGTGTGCGACTGATGTTTCATGCAAACTTTTAACAACATACAAACCACGATGCTTCATACAAGTCCTTAGATAATCGGACTTCAGATATGAAGAAAAAGCATTTTGAACATATTTTTTACTTAGGTGGACATGACGGGCGATTTGGTCATGTCATATAAAACATTCATTGCCAGTATCTTGTCATTGCTATATGGACGTAAATGCCTTCATCTTAATGTTGATTAAATACGCATCTAATATGAGTATATTCTCGAAATTGCAGCGCAACTATTTGCTTTTCATTGCCGGTTTCAAGGTGGACAATCTCGTGACTAAAATTGATTTTTGTGTACTAGTATTCAGATATAACAAGCAAGTGAATCAGCCACAGTTTTATTTAAACCGAACGAAATTTCATGGGACAAAGTGCACATACCCCGGAATGATATGCTCTAAACTGTTACACAGCAGTAAATAAAATACGCATGGAAGTTTAAGTTGTACCCCGAGTATCCTCATGGTTAAATGTAAGTCCATTTGTTCGGGGTAATTTATCAAAGATCCATTAACTTTACGTTTAGTTGTAATTGATTTGCAAAATTAATCGTATAATTAATCGATTACTTTTGCCTTAAAAGTCTTGCCAGTCTTGATTTATGTGCTTAATGATTTAATGCAGTATACTAGTTTGGCATAATTTATTGGAATCCTCGTATTCTATC
Source organism: Rugalucina vietnamica (assembly GCA_964017185.1). NCBI lineage: Eukaryota > Metazoa > Mollusca > Bivalvia > Lucinida > Lucinidae > Rugalucina > Rugalucina vietnamica. The sequence continues at coordinate 75,593,130 of OZ024869.1, read as the reverse complement.
TTTGGATTGTGAAAAAAAAGATAGTAAATCATAAACATAATATTGTGTTTCCTCATGTCCTATATTTTGGTAAAGTTTGTTAAAGTCAGGCAAAAATTAAAGAAGTTTCAAGATCGTTTTGTTTGAATACAGCAGAAACAAACAACATCAATTTTCAATATGACACAGTTGTGGATTGATTTAGTCCTTCGTTTTTTTTGTCACTTCTCTGGTGTGGTTTGACAACAACTTTCAAGAAAATACTCATCAAATGACACTGTAAATGTGTTATAACCAGGTAACATATATATCTTTCATTCCAAAGAATCAAACCTTTATATTTTATTTTGCTATTTTTGCAGCTGGCGTTGTGCGGTGTGGCGACCCTAAAAAGTCTCCCCTCAATAGCATGTGTAACAGAAACATGCGCACGCGGTCACGCGCCACAAGGTTAGCGTCTTGTAGGTGATAATATGTATTACAAACCATAATGGGGTGAAATAAAATATGATTTCTTCTTTTTTTAAAAAAAAAAAAAAAAACAACAAAAAACAGAAAAACATCAAATCTAAAGAACCGGCAAAATCGGTCGTCGTAGTTGGTCTTATCTCTTCTCTATCATTTTCTCCGGCTGAGTCGTATGTTACTCCGGCGTTAACGTTACCCTTATTTCCTGCCTAAAGAGGGTCTGTTAATTAAATGTTTGAAAATGTTCAAAATATACCAAATACAAGCGTGCTTTGGTTCTGTTAATGACAGATACAGATTGTTTCATCCATATTTACAATGCCAACCAATATCGTTTTGAACAACAAAATAAATGTCATAGGAAAATACAGAATTAGCGACACTGAGTAAGTAAAGAGCGTTTTTTTTTTGTTTTTTTTTTATTGATTCTTTTAGAAGAAAAACACGCTCTATTTACACTCTCTATTTACTCAGGCGTAGTCTTTGTCCTCGGAGTTGGCTATCTCACTCTGGCGTTGGTCAAATATCGATATTTGGAATGCAGAGTGTGAGCAAACCAATACGGTTTTTATGTATGGATGCTTTGACTAAACTTTTCCTGGACAAGCTTGTTTGATTTATACTACCCTCTATAGTTCCTAGAAATTTCAGCACGAGTGTCTGGGTTTCCTTGCCAATATAAAGGTTCACTGGTGAGGGTTTCATTGTACAATAGGGCCCATCTTCTCTCTTTTAATTTTTTACTTCTTCTAAAGGAACTGACCATTATATCGTATTTTTCGAGTAGCCGAAACCGCGGTATAGCCCGTCCCCTTTCTCATTAATATTTTCACTGCTCTTAAAGGATCTCAATTTTACTTTTATTTTACTGCAGCTGGTGTTGTGTAGTGAAGCGGTCCTAAAAAGTCTCCCCTTACATCAGCCATAGTGCAGATTATATTTTCCTTTTGATTCTTTGAGATCAGCGATACGAGGGTATTCTGATTTCAGATTGGTTTAGATTTTCTAACCTAAAAATGGAGCCAAAGATAACTACTTAATTTTTGCAACTTTCAACAGGATAGTCGATACAGAGATTAATATCGCCAAACAGAGCCAAATATGTAAAACACTGGTTAGAAAATGAATTTTAACCGATAACGAATTAATACCCTCGCTGATCTCAAAGGACCAAAAGGAAAATATAATTTGCACAATGGATGGTGTGCGGGGAGACTTTTTGAAGGATCTCAGTTTCATTAGCTCGACTGCACGAACTGCATAGAGCTATTGCAGTCACCCCGGCCGTCCACGTTCCCGTTCCCGTGCGCGTGCGCGTCACACTTCCGTTAAAGTTTTCTAGAAGTCTATATCTTGACAACCACTCATTAGAAAGCATTGATACTTGGGCCATTGACACCCTGTAGGGTCGGCTTTCATTTCATGGCATCAGCTGCCTGGGTCCATGCCAGGGGGTGGGGCTAGAGGTTAAAATCTAGAACACCATTAATAATAATGGCTTTTATGTGATATAGTATTCTAGAAGTCTATATCTTGAAAGCCTTTTATCAGGGGGCTTTCATACTCGGACCATAGGTACCCTGTTGGGTTCAGTTTCATTTCATGGCATCTGATCTCTGGGTCCATGCCTGGGGGTGGGGCTAGAGGTTAAAAACTAGAACACTGTAAAAAAATAGATGAACTGCTGTGTACCTTTTACAAGGAGTCCATATCTTGACAACAACTTATCATAAAGCGTTCATACTTCATACACTTTAGGTTCCATGACATTGGTCGGACCTCTGAGTCAGAGTCAGGGGGCGGGGCTAGAGGTCAAAATCTAAAACTCTCTGATTTTTTTTCCTTTTATTTTTTTAATAGAAACAACTTAGGAAGATGGTTGGTCATTCATCTTTCGACTTTGCGACACTGACTTGTGTGTCATGACGGTAAGGATCAGTTGACCTACTTTCCATGGTTCAGTGATTTTGCCTTATAATTTGACACTCAATTAATATATTTTCTTACTTCTTTCAGATTATGAGTGAGTATGACCAGGGCTTTGACTCCTATATACTTATAGGTCACTGTGACCTAATTTCATGGTTCAGTGATTTTGCCTTATATCTTGACGCTCAATCAGTATATTTTCATACTTTTTTACAGATTATGAGTGTGTATGACCAGACCTTTGACCCCAATATACTTATAGGTCACTGTGACCTAATTTCACGGTTCAGTGATTTTGCCTGATATCTTGACACTCAATCAGTATATTTTCATACTTTTTTCAGATTATGAGTGTGTATGACCAGACATTTGACCCCAATATCCTTATAGGTCGCTGTGACCTAATTTCACGGTTCAGTGATTTTGCCTTATATCTCGGCACTCAAAACTTCTTTCACACTATGTTTGCGTATGACAAGACCTTTGACCCTAAAGTAGTCCTAGGCCATTATGACCTAATTTCACGGTTCAGTGATTTTGCCTTATATCTCGACACTCAATTGGTATATGAACATACTGTTTTCACAGTGTGTTTGCATATGACAAGACCTTTGACTCTGAAGTATTCCTAGGTCACTGTGACCTAATTTCATGGTTCAGTGATTTTGCCTTATATCTCGACACTCAGTTGGTATTTTTTCTTACTTCTTTCAGATTATGAATAAGTATGACCAGACCTTTAACCCAAACGTACTTATAGGTCACTATGACCTAATTTCATGGTTCAGTGATTTTGCCTTATATCTCGGCACTCAATTGTTTTATGACCAAACTTCTTTCACACTATGTTTGCGTATGACAAGACCTTTGATCCTAAAGAAGTCCTAGGTCATTATGATCTAATTTCACGGTTCAGTGATTTTCCCTTATATCTCGGCACTCAATTGGTATATGAACATACTTCTTTCACGATATGTTTGCGTATGACAAGACCTTTGACCGTAAAGTATTCCTGGGCCACTGTGACCTTATTTCATGGTTCAGTGACTTTGCCTTATATCTTGACACTCAGTTGGTATTTTTTCATACTTCTTTCTGATTATGAATGAGTATGACCAGACCTTTATTCCAAACATACTTATATGTCATTATGACCTAATTTCATGGTTCAGTGATTTTGCTTTATATCTCAACACTCAATGGGTATTTGATCATATTTCTTTTACATTATGAGTAAGTATGACTAGACATTTGACCCTGAAGTACTTATAGGTCAGTGTGACCTTATTTCACAGTTCAGTGATTTTGCCTTGTATCTTTGCACTCATTTAGTATATGAACACACTTCTTTCACAATATGAGTGAGATCTTTAAATCTTAGGTAGTTGTAGTTAACTTTCATGGTTCAGTGATTTTGCCTTATTGCAACAAGGCAAAGAGATGTATGAGCATAATGCTTTGGGTTACAGGTCGGGTTTGGCCTTATGTTTGACAAAGGTCAGAAGCAGTCGAGCACGCTGTCCTGCGACAGCTCTTATTTTTATTAGCATTCATGTAAATTGAGAAAAAAAATGCGATTGTTCATTTTCCGCTGCTTTGTACGCTGTCATCCACAGACTGGTGGTAAGGTGAAACGATTCAACAAAACGCTCTCTTCACTCTTCCGCTGGCGGGTTCTAAATGTTGCTTGATCGGCTACACTCTGCAATAGCAAGTATCTAACAATATCTTATAGGAAATAACTTCATCTCGACAAACTTGCAGATCGTTTTCATTATTATTTCCCTTGTCACAGTCACAGTATGGACCAGCTAGAATCAAATAACTCACCACGAGGACCGAACAATTAACAGTATGTTGTGAACCACGACAGAAGCTGAGGGCAAGGTTATGGCCATGTTAAACTAGTTTAACCCCAACAATAATTTTATATTACTGATCGTTCAAATGCGATGGTTGTGGTTCTTGTTGTTTTGTGTCTTGATGTTGAGTTTCTGTGCTGTTTGCACTTTATATGCGTTTTCATATTTTAGTTAGGTTTAGGTAATTGAGTGGCTGCCTATTGGAAAATAGCTGCTCACTCGTCTAACAATAAGTTTTCGTAGTACAAGTATCTAATTGTCAATTTAGTTTTTTTTCCACTTCGGTTTTTGGAGTGGGAATTTCTTTCTGATTGCCCCTTTTCCTGATCGTTGCCTATTTGTACCTCATTAGAAAGAAGTTGAAGGGCAGCAAGATCTGTCTGTATTTAAAAGCGACAAGATCTGTCTGTATTAAAAAGCGACACCAGCGTAATGCTTATTGCAGAAGCGTAAAAAGACATTTACGTTGAAATTGAAGAATTTATAAATGAATTGGCCTAGAAATTAAATTATGAGCCATATTGCGCTATATCGGGTAATGAACACCCATCACTGATCCTGATAAACCGACAGCGTAAACCAGACAGTTGTGGTGCAATGTCTCGAGAAGTTACAAAAGGGTTGTCTAAATCATAAACAAATTTCTAAATGAGGTCATGTAATTAAATATTGTTTAGAATATGTCTCTATACGTCTATGTTTTGAATACTCTGATTATTCTTACTGGTATATTTTCCGTGTTAGTTTTGCATAAATATGCATCTATCGCATTGCTAAGCGACATTGACACATCTAAGCTATAAAAGAAGAGACACAGGCGATGATGAAGATGAAATAATTGTGAACAAAATTGAATTGTCAGATTGTTCAAATGCGATGGTTGTGGTTCTTGTTGTTTTGTGTCTTGATGTTGAGTTTCTGTGCTGTTTGCACTTTATGTGCGTTTTCATATTTTAGTTAGGTTTAGGTAATTGAGTGGCTGCCTATTGGAAAATAGCTGCTCACTCGTCTAACAATAAGTTTTCGTAGTACAAGTATCTAATTGTCAATTTAGTTTTTTTTCCACTTCGGTTTTTGGAGTGGGAATTTCTTTCTGATTGCCCCTTTTCCTGATCGTTGCCTATTTGTACCTCATTAGAAAGAAGTTGAAGGGCAGCAAGATCTGTCTGTATTTAAAAGCGACAAGATCTGTCTGTATTTAAAAGCGACATCAGCGTAATGCTTATTGCAGAAGCGTAAAAAGACATTTACGTTGAAATTGAAGAATTTATAAATGAATTGGCCTAGAAATTAAATTATGAGCCATATTGCGCTATATCGGGTAATGAACACCCATCACTGAGCCTGATAAACCGACAGCGTAAACCAGACAATTGTGGTGCAATGTCTCGAGAAGTTACAAAAGGGTTGTCTAAATCATAAACAAATTTCTAAATGAGGTCATGTAATTAAATATTGTTTAGAATATGTCTCTATACGTCTATGTTTTGAATACTCTGATTATTCTTACTGGTCTCAAAGTATACCGAAAAGAGGTATATAATCTGCACTTTGGATGATGTACGGGGAGACTTTTTATGCCCGCCGCAGCATGACACAACATCAGCTGCAGAAATAACAAATATAAATAAAGTTTAGATCCTTTGGAAGCAATTACAACATTCAAAGGGTGACAGTATGAGACATATGGTGTGACTCAAATTAATTACTTTTTACTAGTATTCGGACAGAACCAGTTAAAAAACCGGCCATAGAATGCTTCAAACTACATAGAATTCTACTAGATGGTTAAGTGCACATACCTCGGAATGATGCACTCTAAACTGTGGTACAACAGTAAAGTTAATGGGCCTTTAATAAATTACCTCGAGCAACTGGATTTATATTTAACCATGAGGATGCTTGGGGTAATAATTAAACTTCCAGCTGCTGTATAACAGTTGAGAGCATACCATTCCGGGGTATGAGCACTTTGCGCCATGAAATTTCGTTCGGTTTAAATAAAACTATGGACGATTCTCTGGTTATATCTGAATACTAGTACAAAAAAAAATCAATTTTAGTCACGAGATTGTCCATCTTGAAACCGGCAGTGAAAAGCAAACAACTGCGCTGCAATTTCGAGAATTTACTCAAGGGTTGTCGAAATCAAAGACAATAATTCCTAAACGAAGTTAAAACACTAAACACTGTTGATGTGTCTCTAAACGATTAAGTTTTAAATAGTCTGCTTAAAGACTATTGCCTTTTCATACAGTGTGACTTATTCATCAGGAAAACATGTCCGTGAACTGTATACCCCCTTTAAACTCCACTTTTATATAGAAAAAACTAGGTTTGTAGGGGTATACAGATTTTTCTTATTTTTTATCCAAAACATAGATTATGAGTACTCGGCGAGGCGGTTCTAGCGAGTACCCACAATCAATGTCTTGAGCAAAAATAATAAAAATATCAAAACTTTTCTGATGAAATTTTCATTTTTTCCAGTCGAAAAAAGTCTCTGTATATTGCATGGGCAAGTTTTCATAATGTTAATTATAACTTCAAATACTGCTCCATGAAGCATTTTTTTTTCACGCGAGTCCACGAAAAGTAGGCTAAAATGTGTATTGACCCATTTTTATATGACCAATGGGCTTTCCCGTCGTTATCATTTGGGTGAGTCCACTTTCAGAACACACTTCCATTTCTGGGACATCAAGTGTGATTTTAGATTTTTATTCACTTTTTCGATTATTTTTCTCTAAGTAAACAAAATATCCTCAAATGGGACCCGCGTTTTGCGGCGTCACATCTGAGGCTATGCTGTTTGCCTTTGTCCCCACAAAAAGGACGCTAGGCTTAAACGAGTTAATTGATATATTTTAGTATTTCATAAAACACTGTTTAAAATAACGGGTAGAGATTAAACTTCGAATGCCTTTACAACTTGCTTTGCTGCGACTACGTTTTGAAAAAAAAAAAAATACTCATTTCGAAAAACAACAGAAATCTAGCTCCGTTGGTCACTTCTCACACACGAACTATTATCACATGTGGTTTAAAGTTTATCGTAACTGACGCAACTTATATACGTCATCTGAGTTTTTTTTTCTATTCAGCAAGTCATAAAATGTGATAAGACAACGTGACTAAATAACTTAAATGAAAAATAAATCTTATCTTCTTTTAAAAGCAAAATGATCGACATTTACAATTATTCAATACTCTTGTAGGCCCTAGTATATTGACCGGAGGCATTTGTAGAATATCCCATGGTTTGCAGTAAAATTGTAATCTGTGTGAATAAAAAAAAAACTACGCTTGTTGTTTCTTGTATTTTAAAAGTCACTCTGTGTATATCTGCGAAGGTACATGGCGCTCTTTGTGAACTCAAAGAAGACACACAATCTTTGAGCAAAATAAGAAAAAAAAATCTTATTTTTGCACTAAAACAGATTGTGGGTGCTCTTTAGAACCGCTTCGGCGAAGCGGTTCTAACGTGTACCCACAATCTGTGTTAAAAATATCAAATTTTTCTACTGAAAATTTTCAATTTTTACAGCTTTAAAAATTGCTGTATATTGCATGGGCAAGTTTTCGTAATGGGTACAGGACAATGACATTTCAAAATTGAAACCTGCAGGATGCATCTTAAGACATACTAACGATGGTCTTAAAATGGCCACCTTACAATTATCGTAACTGTTTGAAATGAAAGGTGCCACTTCGTAAGATAGACGATGCCAAGATGGGCTTGAGTTGACCGTAAAGTTACGATGCTGGTAAGTTGTCACCGTAACTTAAGGTCATTTTCAGTTATTCCCCATGATAATATCCCACAGAGATACTTAAAAAAGTTGATCGTAAGTTGATCTTAAACTGAAAATTGCTTTGAGTTACAACCCACGGATGAGTAGCTCGGAACGAGTGCAGACGTGCATGTAGCTGTACGTACATATGTAGTAATAATCGGTATTTTTGCAAGAAATCAAACCGTTGACGCTTATACGAATTGCAACCCCATATATAATTATTCTTATGATAAAACAATTAAAAGATCAATGATTTTTAGTTTTAAGGTGGCGTCATACCTAGCCGATTTTGACACACGATGGCCACACGAATATGAAATTTTCAATTTCGCGCGATTTTCGTCACGAATTCGGTTAAAATCCAATATTGAGCCGACGCATACACGAAGCCTACCGATGTTCACACGATGGACACACGATGGACACGCGAATAGCTCACGATTTTACCCGAAGCACTCGCGAAGACATAGGAACTTGTAGTTTTGCATACGATGTTGTTGCGAATGGTATACGAAGGCCTCACGATGGCTTCACGATGACCTGGCGACATCGTGTTAGGTAAAATGTATTCCCGAATGTGTCCCGAAGGCATCACGTGACTACCCGATGTTTTATGTAAAAAAGCAAATTAAATAAATGTGGGTTGAGCATTGATATAATATCTCATGCTTAACCACAATTAGTTATATATGTCTACTGTAGGGGCATTGTGTATTTTATGGGTTGAAGTCAAGGCTTAGAGTCTTGGAGTGGTCATGGACTGCCGTATTGGAGTGGATTCTTGAAGTGGAACCATGGAGAGAAAGTTTAAAATGGAACAGGAAATGCAAGTACATACTTTTTAAGAATACAAAGAAACTTTCAGGTATGGGTGTTAAATTCTTAGCATAACCATCCCATGTTTAAACAGATTATCTAAGATAAGGATCTACCAAAATATATTATGAATGATGTGCTAAGACATGTATCCAAAATAAATCTCTATATGTCAGAATTAACTGGCTTTGTTTTGATTTAGTTGTCTGCTCCACTCCACAGTTCCACTCCAATCCATGACCCCAAAGACTCCAGTCCATAAAATACACGGTACCTACCTACACTGTAGGCTTGTGGTTGAACGAGCATGGAAACATGGTCTCTTTTGAGAAAGCATTTAATTTGTATGCTTTCGTTGTTGACGTCCATAGTTAATTAATATCAGTAACTTTACAACACTGTTCAAGCTTCATGGTGACAGTTTGGTAGTACTTTAAATCCATCTTTCGCATGAAACTGACACAAAATAAAACGCTCGTTTGTCGAATTCTGCAATGGGTACTAGTCTACGGGCGCTGCTTGAAAGACAGAGTAATAAACAAACCAAATACCTGTAAGAGATAGTGTTGCTTCTGCAGGAGATTTTTTTGTCACGCTCCAGCTGCATGTATAGAAGAAGTGTTGCAGTCTTCTTTTCCCTTATTGATTTTTCTTCGAAATACGCCAGGCTTTAACAGTATTCCACTTGAGGCATCTGAGAAAAATGATGTGTGGGTGCTGAATTTTAATTTTTTGTATGTCTACTTTACCCCGGGAAATATAAGAACATTTTTTGTTAATATCGTGTTTCCATCCTGATGCCATCGTGTTCTAGATTTTTCGAATACGATGCTTATACGATGGCGTCGCGAAGGCCACACGATGTCGTGTTGCCTTCCTAACACAATCGGGGAGCATCGTGTGTCCCTCGTATTGCCTTCGTGTAACAAAACCTAGCCGATGGTGCCGATGACCACACTACAGAAGTACGATGTAGTCCCGATGTGATAAGATGGTCTCACGATGGCTTTGCGAAGGCCAAGATGTACTCGCGATTTCAACACGAATTTGAACCATCGTGTGTCCTTCCTGTATTTTTTTGGCATGTCAAAGATTTTGGTGCTGCTCGCGATGGTGATGCCGAAGGCTTAAAACATCTCCCGATGGACATACGATGGGTAACGATGCATTCACGAATGGCCCGATGTCTTCACGATCCCCGCCGAAATTGAAACTTTTCATAATCGTGTGCCCATCGCGTGTTTAAATCGGCTAGGTATGACGCCTACATTAGGGAAATTTATGCATAGTACATCAAGAAAACATGTCGATGTAATGAATATCCCCTTCAACCCCACTTTTATATAGAAATACTGGGTTTGCAGGGGTATACCTATTTCTCTTATCTTTGCTCCAAAACATAGATTGTGGGTACTCGTTAGAACCGCCTCGGCGAGGCGGTTCTAACATGTACCCATTGACCCCATTGGCCGAGTGATTAAGAGCGCTGATATTTCATTAACACGCTTTTCACTCGTGTCTGGTGTGGGTTAGGGCATCACACGGGATACATGTGAGACAAGCTAAGTTCTGCTTGCGGATGTCCTGGTTGTTTTTTTTTTCTCTAGGAATTCTACCGTTTTCGTACCAACTTCTGACTGGCTCATCTCATATGAGCTGAAATAATCTTGGACATGGTGTTGAGACATAACGTTACCTTTGTACTTTATACAGTTGAAACTATGTTTCTTTTGATACAAATGGCGAGCGATTTGAGGTCATTTCTTATATTTTATTCGTGCGTTTTCTATTACTGGTATTCAATGCATTGAAAGACATTATTGCGACCCTCTAGACGCCATTAATTTTCTGCTGAGCGCGTCGATATGTCTTGTCTGAGACTTAACTTGCTAACAGCGTTGTATCGGTATTTTACTGCTACTTTTAATCCTACGACTGCACATCTCCATAATCAATAATCCCACGCATTGTATTGGCGCGCAACAACCTGGAAGAAAGTAGTTCCGGTCCATTCTTCTGCGACACACTTCCGGGTGACTGCTAAAGATGACGTGGCGTCTTCAGTTGCGCAAAATGTTTTTTGTTTTTTTTTTTGTTTTTTTTTTTTTATTATTCTTAGTGAGGAATTACGTGCATGTATCTTATAACATTGTAATGTTCAGATCTACGAACAGACGTATTTCTAACGTCAATACATACAAGTCTGTCTGTCTGTCTGTCTGCCTGTCTGCGTGCCTGCGTGGCTGCCTGCCTGCCTGCCTGCCTGCCTGTCTGACTGTCTGTCTGTCTGTCTGTCTGTCTGTCTGTCTGGTCTGTATGTCTGTATGTCTGTCTGTATGTATGTCTGTATGGATGTATGTCTGTCTGTCTGTCTGTCTTCAAGGACAAATGATATAAGGCTAAAAGAAGGCAATAATCAGGAAATGGTGCAATCAGAAAGAAATTCCCACTCCAAAAACCGGGGTGGGAAAAAAACTAAATTAAAATCAGGGGTTTTTTTATGCTTTTACTAAGAAAACATATCGTGAACAGCTATTCTCCCAACAGGTGGCCACTCAGTTACCCAAACTTAACTAAAAATATGAAAACGTACATAAGGTGCTAACAGCACAAAAATTCAACTCCAAAATATAAAACAATAAGGACCACCACAGCCTTTTCGTATGTAAAAAAAAAAAAACAAAGTTAAGCGCCATTTTCAAAAAAAAAAAAAAAAAAAAAAAAAAAAAAAAAAAAAAAAAACTTTTTTTTTTGCTCAACGTATAACAAACAACTCGATAATTATTATACGATGCAAGTGATATTAAACGGTAGTTGGAGTATCTGTCAGTCAACCCAGCATTGAGTATAGCATCGGTGATAAAATCTTTCAAAGAGACTGGTGAAATGTAAAGGGTACTCGCATTTGGAACCCTACGTCGATTATGCATGAATATATTATGTGTGATTATATTTTACTCAAGTTGAAACGTAACCCCGTTTGATACAATGCTTTCTTCTTGAACGTACCTATAAAAATGCCACAACTGGCGAGAAAAAAATAAATAAAGAAAGCTATTTATTTTTCGTAAAAGGAAATACACTTGTTGAAGTGTATGAAATGAAGAAAATTTAAAAGAAAAATGCAAAGAAATTTTTTTCGAGCGCTATCGAACTACAAAGACCCGTCATTTTTAGTAAATTAACCAATATTCTGAAAAGTGCCAGTCATTTTCTACGCAGTAGCATCTGAGATTTCCCATCGATATCCATAAATACTTTATCAGATGACCTAATTTACTTTATTACGTTTCGCTTTCTCACCAGTCCATTAGATGCAATGACAAATTTGACAGAAATATCCATGTTTACGTCTCTATCATCGATTTCTATTCTCTTGAGAATGATAAACGAGCCAAACATAATTACAGTAGTAGTTCTGAGAAAAGCGCGGGAAATCAGTGCTCTCAGATAACCGGCATTATGCTGACATCAAATCTTGATATATCATTCAATAATGCCTAGGTCACACTAGGGCTTACGTACGCTGCGGACGCTGCGGATAGGTGTTCCGTATCTGTCCGTCCTATCCGTAACGATTCGTATCTCATCCGTAATGTCCGTAACTGTACGTATCGTATCCTCAGGGCGCGGTAGATCCGCGGGCAAATTTTCATAACTGTCAAAAATGCATGCGCGGATGGACGATCGGTAATGGTAGGCAATGGTACGTAACTGAAGGCATTTATTCGAATCTGTCCGTATCTAATCGCATCTAAACGTATCATTCCGCGATCAAGCATTTGTTGCGGATCGATACTGTTACATACGTGTTGTTTCGCTCGGTTGCGGTCTTTGTCGTTTATACACACTTTTCGATACAATTTAATACGTTCAGATACGAACACGTAATGTTACGGTTTTCCTAAAGTTTACACAGCATGCCACACGTATGAAAACGGAATCAAACCAGGATGCAACTTGAACAATGCTAATAAGCGTGTGGCTGAGCCCTCTAGAGCTGAGTGTTTGGGCATAACATAATCTGTATCCAATGCTTGAATGAATCATACAAGAACGTTTCTGGAATATATAGTCTCCTTGACAAAAATGTCCGTCATTTTTCTATTATACAGGTAATTTATTTATTTAAGGATATCCATAATTCATTTATGGATATCCATAATTCATTTATGGATATCCATAATAAATCCTTAATTCATTTATGGATATCCTAAAATAATTAAAGATATCCATCAATATTTTTGGATATCCTAAAATGAATTATGGATATCCATAAATGAATTATGGATATCCATAAATGAATTATGGATATCCTTAAATGAATTATGGATATCCATAATTGAATTATGGATATCCTGAAATACATTTTTGGATATCCAAAAATCACGATGAATTATGGATATCCATAATTCGATTTTTGGATATCCAAAAATCGAATTATGGATATCTTTAAATCAGCTCATTTAAGGATATCCTTAAATGTGTTTTAGGATATCCAAAAATAAGCTTGAATTTAGGATATCCATAATTCGATTTTTGGATATCCATGATTCTTTTTTTGGATATCCATAATGATCTGATTTAAGGATATCCATAATTCGATTTTAGGATATCCATAATTCATTTTAAAAAATATTTCTTTTCCATAATGATTTTTTCGTGTAATACGCATGCGCTAACTTAAACTGAACGAAACGGAAGCCAACGTAAATTCAACCACACCGGATGCCTCCATTCTCTGACTAGGGAGAAATCATTATATCCCATAGGCACGTATGGGGTGCCGTTTTACTATTTATTTCCTATTTATGGATATCCATAATTCATTTTTGGATGTCCAAAATTCATTTTTGGATATCCATAATTCATTTTTGGATACCCATAATTCTTTTTTGGATATCCTAAAATCGATTTATGGATATCCTTAATTCGGCTGAATATTGGATATCCATAAATTGATTTTAGGATATCCTATAATCGAATTATGGATATCCTTAAATACAATCCTTTTTTTGGATATCCATAATTCGATTTAAGGATATCCTAAAATTGGGCTAATATTGGATATTCATAATTCGATTTATCCTTAATTATTGTAGGATATCCATAAATGAATTAAGGATATCCATAAATACATTATGAATATCCTTAAATAAATTATGGATATCCAAAAATAGGGAATAAATAGTAAAACGGCACTCCATATGCACGTTCATCATTTTTTTGTGATTTAAGGATATCCTTAAATGAATTATGGATATCCTTAAATACAGTCCTATTGAAGGACATCCATAACTCATTTATGGATATCCATAAATCGAATTATGGATATCCAATATTAGCCCGATTTTAGGATAATCTTAAATCGAATTATGGATATCCAAAAATAGGATTGTATTTTAGGATATCCATAGTTCGGTTTTAGGATATGCTAAATCTATTTATGGATATCCAATATTCAGACGAATTTAGGATATCCTTAAATTGATTTTAGGATATCCAAAATGAATTATGGATATCCAAAAAAGAATAATGGATGTCCAAAAATAAATTTTGGATATCGAAAAAAATAAGGATATCCATAATTCATTTCAGGATATCCTAAAATCAATTCAGAATATCCATAATTCATTATGGATATCCATAATTCATTTATGGATATCCATAATTCATTTTAGGATATCCAAAAATGTTAATGGATATCCTTAATTATTTAAGGATATCCATAAATGAATAAAGGATATCCATAAATAAATTATGGATATCCTTAAATGAATTATGGATATCCAAAAATAGGGAATAAATAGTAAAATGGCACCCATAGGCACGTACATCATTTTTGTGATTTAAGGATATCCTTAAATTATGGATATCCTAAAATACAGTTCTATTGAAGTACATCCATAACTCATTTATGGATATCCATAAATCGAATTATGGATATCCAATATTAGCCCGATTTTATAATATCCTTAAATCGAATTATGGATATCCAAAAATAGGATTGTATTTTAGGATATCCATAGTTCGATTTTAGGATATCCTAAAATCAATTAATGGATATCCAATATTCAGACGAATTAAGGATATCCATAAATCGATTTTAAGTATCCAGAAATGAATTTTAGATATCCAAAATGAATTATGGATATCCATAAATAGGGAATAAATACTAAAACGGCACCCCATATGATTGTTGGTTGATGCGTTCATTTACGGTGTAGATACGTTTGTGTTACGGTTTAGATACGGAAAGATTCGAATCAACGCCTTCATTTACATGTCATTACGTACTATTACGGATGTTTCATCCGTGCCCAATTTTTGACTTTTTTCAAAATTTGGGCGCGGATGGAATCGGACTTGCATATACAATACGTTAAGATACGAACATATACGGAAAAGATACGAATTGTTACGGATATGACGGATAGATACGAAAGGTCAGTCCGCAGCGTCCGCAGCATCCGGATGTGCTAGTGTGACTGTAGTTTGACTAAAACCTGCGTTTTCTTGCATCAAATTTCACCGTTATATACGCAAGAAAACGCAACATTACGTATCTGAAGGTGTATGTCTGTATCTAAAAGTAACAGATGGTATCGAAAGGTATGTAGTCAAGTATCTTAACCGTATGTATTCGAATTTATCCGTAACTATCTTCGAACGTATCCGTATCTTTCCTGAACTACTCGTATTTATTCGTATTTAAAGGTAATAAATTCATTAAGAACCGTTAGCCCCGCCCACAAAATTCTGCGGATCGCTACGTATAGTATTCGCAACTATCCGCGGCATCCGTAAGCGCTAGTGTGACCTAGGCATGAGGGTTTAAAGAGGAAAGTAGAATATAAAACGGTCACAATATGTATTAAAATGAAACCAGGCCATACAAAATTGATCGAAAGGTATACGTTATACTAGAAGGAACGTTGGTGATAATTTAAAGATCATTGCTGATATTGAATCAGTGTATCACATCGCATGGAAACATGTATCTTTTCCGTGTTAGTTTTGCATAAAAATGCAGATCGCTTTGCTAAGCGACATTGACACATCTAAGCTATAACAGCAGAGACACAGGCGATGATGTATATGTAATAATTGTGAACAAAACTGAATAGTCAGATTAAGAAATTTCAGAAAACAAATGTCAGGTCTCCAGTTTGTAATTTGTTAATATATATTTTCAACGTCTTTTGAAAACAAAACCACATTTTACAAACCAAAAATAATTAAGTTTTATGAATTTTTGCACTTTTTGCAAAATTGTAAAAAAAATATTTTTGAAATTACGACTACCATAAAGGATGTTGAGGGCATAAACCTTTTAATACGAAACATCAATCACTATATCTCGAAAAATAGAGTTTACCAAATCTTTCATTCCATGCAATCAGCTCCCTTGATGACCCCTTTATTCTGTCGCTCTCTGTCATAATTATCCCATATTTGACGAATGGATCTCCCATCATTATCAATTGGGTGAGTCCACTTTCATTTAAGGGGTGTTAGGGGTGATTTTTATATTATTTTTTATCTCATTTTTTCGATGAAATTTCGAAACAGAATAGCCCCAGATGGGACGCCGCGTTCTGCGGCGTCCCATCCGGGGCTATGTTGTTTGCCTATGTCCCACAAAAAGGACGCCGGGCTTATATTAGTTAAATAAATGTAATGATATTTCTTATAACCTTGAGTATTTATCATTGTGCACTGGGAATCTTTCCAACGAGACAGTTCATGGCCGTACTTGTTTACATCTTTCTGTCTACAACAGTTACTATATATAATAAGACAAATTTGCTGGAAGACAACGGAAATAATTACAATATCTCAGATGAAAATCTAGTGAGCTATACATTATTTCTAAGGGCGTCTTGCATTGTTTGGCCTGTAATGACAGAAAAGCTTTTTCACTTCCTCTTACCAAAGTCGATATACACTTTGGTCATTCAAGAATGTATGCGATGCCTTATTCTATCTCCTGGATAATATTTATATTAGATGCGGAACCAAGTTATACAGACAAATTGTTGGAATTCCGATGGGTACAAATTGCGCCCCTCTCGTAGCTGATCTATTTTATACTGCATCGAAAGAGATTTCATCGATTCTTAACCATGACAATCAAGCTGATGTAATCGAGGCCTTCAATTCGACTTCTAGGTACCTCGATGAAATTTTAAACATTGATTTAATCAATCCTTATTTTAAAGGCATGGTCAATAAAATTTATCCACGTGAACTAAAGTTGAATAAAGCCAACACCACAGATACCAAAGCCCCCTTTTTGGATTTACAACTTTCTGTTGCAAATGAATTTGTTACTTCTAAAATTTATGATAAATGCAATTATTATGACTTTGATTTTGATATATTAAATTTTCCGCTTTTAGATGGTGACTTTCCTCGAAGTGCTTGTACCTTTTTCTAATTAAATGGTAAAACACCGTGACAGATGTTTTCAAGAAGCGATGTATAACACAAATAGCCACGCGCACATTTCGATAAAATCGTAAGTTGCGCATTTCGATAAAATCGTAAGTTGTAAAGTCCATGTAAATGAAATAAAACTGCTACAATGAGAGTCGAAATCCAGCTTCTGGAGTATAGTGTTTTGCCTACAAGTTCAACAGTACGTGAACTTTATTCACTTTTAAATTAACTGGCCGAGCATTATTCTTGGTATGAAAAATGGATTATTTTTTCAAGTTGTGTTTTAAGACAAGGCTGATATTGTTTTCCTAGTTCCATTAGCAATTGTGACAGTTTTGATAGTTATATCCATATTTACGTCATAATCGGTGATAATGTTCTCTTGGGTATGACAGAGAGCTTGACATCGTTTGTTTCTAGGAAACTTTGAAAGAAAAAAAAACAGAATTCCTTAAGATGTCATTTCATTTTATCATAGAGTGACATAGGAAACTTTGAAAGAAAAAAAAAACAGAATTCCTTAAGATGTCATTTCCTTTTATCATAGAGTGACTTCCTGTTGGTAAAAGCTTTTTAGTTATGCTATTTATTAGTGTACAAATATTGTGGTATATCTTTAAACATAAGTGTTGAATGGGTCGTAAAACAACAAATCAAACAAACAAAGGTTCCATAGTAAAAACTGTTAGGACCACGGGAATTTATGGTGAATAAATCATCATTGACAGTCATGTTCACAACCATGTTGAATCAAGGTTTAGAACATTTTTTCTCCAAAATATTTACACATAATATACATAATGGATTTAAAAGATGTGTCGAGCGTGTACAGGTTGAGGACATAAATGTGATGCATTGCAACGTGACATTGGGTTCATACACGAATGTTCATTGCATATGAAAATTAAACAATCCTTCCACGAAAGGAATAACCTTTGAAAGGGATTTTGCATTCAGCGTGTGCATATAATTGCATTATTGTCACGAGCGTTGTCTAGATATTACGAAAACCGCCCAAGCAATATATATAAATTTATTTCACTGAGCTCTAAAATTTAAAAATTTGATTGGAAAAAATTTGATGTTTATAATATGTTTGCTCAAAACATTCATTGTGGGTGCTCGTTAGAACCGCCTCGCCGAGTACCCATTATCTATGTTCTGGATCAAAAATAAGAAAACAAGAGGACCAATGGTCCTGTAAACGCTCACCTGAGAACTGGGATATGCAACCTAAGCTGACCTTGCCGTAAATACGTCAAGGCCATCCCAGGGCCATGATTTATATATGTACAAACTTTGTAGAGCTGTATTCATTGATGCTTCAGGCCAAGTTTCAAAATCAAAGGCCTTCTGGTTCTGAAGAAGAAGATTTATAATGGTGTTTACTATTTATAGGCATGGCGGCCATCTTGGTTATATGACCTGGACCATTTATAATAGCTTTCACTCGCCTTTCCTAACGATGCTCCACATAAAGTTTGGCTTTGATTGGCAAAGTGGTTTCAGAGAAAAAGATCTTTGAATATTATGGTCATATACATGTATATGGAAGTGGGGGCAGACAACCCCCTGAGGATATTTTTTCCATCAACATAAATCTTCTGTCCATTTGCATATTCCCAGCAAGTTTTCCCCCATTTAATTACATTCATTCAAATGCATGGACAACTTATGTTGGCCTTGCCATAAAATAGGTCAAAGTCATCCCAAGGTCATGATTTATATAAACTTTGTAGAGCTTCTCTCCCAGATGCTCATGCCAAGTTTCAAAATCATATGCCTTCTGGTTCTGGAGAAGAAGATTTTTAAAGTTTTTTTGCTATTTATAGCCATGGCAGCCATCTTGGTCATGTGACCTTGACCACTTATACAAACTTTCATTCTCCCTTCCTAAGAATACTCAACAAGACGTTTGGCTTTGATTGGCCGAACAGTTTCAGAGAAGATCTTTGAATATTATGGTAATATATATATATATTACCATAATATTCAAAGATCTTTATATTGCCCCTGGGTGGGGGCAGACTTGCCCCTGGGGTCCTTTTTTTTTCAGGATCATAAATATTCAGTCCATTTGCCCATTTCCATAAATTTTTTCCCGTCAAATGACATTTTGACAATTTTCCCCATTCAAATGCATTGACCTATGTTGACCTTGCCGTAAAATAGATCAAGGTCATCCCAGGGTCATGATTTATATAAACTTTGAAGAGCTCCTCCCCCTAATGCTTCATGCCAGGTTCCAAAACCATAGGCCTTCTGGTTCTGGAGAAGAAGATTTTTAAAGGTTTTTGCTATTTATAGCCATGGCGGCCATCTTGGTCATGTGACCTTGACTATTTATATCAACTTTCATTCCCTCATCCTAAGGATACTACATATAAAATTTGGCTTTGATTGGTTGAGCGGTTACTGAGAAAATTAAGTTTAACATTTAAGTTGTAAATGACCTTTGGCCAAGGTCAAGAAATGACCTTGACCTTTAATTCTCACATCACTTCATTAGCTCAACATGTTGTCTGTATCTACTAACTTTCAGGTCACAGGCTACAAAACTTCCTGAAAAATTCAATGTTTTCACTTTTTTCCATTAAAAAGCCTATGTAACCAAAATTGACCTTGCCGTAAAATAGGCCAAGGTCAACCCAAGGTCATGGTTTATATAAACTATGATGAGCCAATGTCACCGATGCTACATACCAAGTTTCGTTGAAATCGGTACACTGGTTTTAGAGAAGAAGATTTTTTATGGTTTTTACCATATATGGGCATAGCGGCCATCTTGGTTATGTGACCTGGATCATTTATATAAACTTTCGTTCCCCCTTCCTAAGGATGCTCCACATGAAGTTTGGTTTTGATTGGCCCAGTGGTTTCAGAGGAGAAGATCTTTGAAATTGTGGACGGACGACGGACGACGACGGACGCCGACGGACGACGACGGGCGGACGCTGGAGCATGGCCATCCTATAAGCTCACCTTGTGAGCCTTCGGCTCAGGTGACTCAGGTGAGCTAAAAATAGGTATAGCCCTATAGACCCCAGACATTAAAATGGGGTTTAAGGGGGTACATAATTACATGGACATTTTTGTATGATGAGGAATAACTTTATGTTGTCTTTACATGCTTTATGAGATATTCCTAAATTTGGTATCGACATACTTTTAGACCGAAGAGTGCCGCGCAGGCGGTCAAAGTGGTCCCTGTTTTATGTAACAGTTGAATTGAGTTTCGTTGAGAACATCGAAATCAATAAGTGTTTACTTTGCTCATCGGAGTTGGTCAACCGAAACGTTTCGGTATCCCTGGACAAACCCACAAGAGACCGATTACATGTGCTCAGTGCACTTTTGTGTTAGCTCATAGAAATCCTCAGGTCAGCTAAAAGTCTAAAATACTAAAAGCAACAGCCACATTGGCCTGATCATTTTCCAGGAATATATTTGTTCCAGTAGTATTAACTAAGTATCTTCTCGATTATTGTATGGAAGTCATGTCTAGACAGAATGACTTTGTAATGATTGATGTCTTCACGAGATATTCCTAGTTTTAGTATTGATTGCCTTTTCCATCAAAGAAGGAAGCGCAGGCGGCTTTAGTGGTCAGTATTTCAAAGTTTTATGGTCATCGGGATCCTTTAAGGGTAAACATTACTAAAGAAATAGATCAGCTCTAGCAGTGAATTGTTGAGTAATAATTCACTGTTTGGAGGTCAGTTGTAAAGAAGATCAAATCACGAGCGCGTAGCGCGAGTGATTTATCTTCTTACAACTGACCGACAAATAGTGAATTATTACTCAACAATTCACGCACTTGAGCTGATCTATTTCGATTCTAACACACAATAAACGGAATAAATTTGCTGAAACCGTCGATATCGTTCAGTTTTCCGCGATTGCATTGCAGATATCCCGACAAATATTTGACTGTAATGCTGGTATTTACACACACTTATTACGTTTGTTGTGCGCTAAAACGACGTTTCACCGTCTAACGCTGCTTTGTGGGATAGCTGACGTCACAAATGCCGCAAAGTAACGTCACGCTTATTCGCCCAGTGAAATTGTTGCACAATATAACACGTTTTTTATCATTGGCTATATAGGAGAGGTGTGTTAGAATATTGTTTATGAGCACACTGTTTGCGCAACTTCGGCGTTTAGTATGTGCATGTTACGCGTAGTTTTTAACGTCGTTTTGTTTTGATATCTCAATGACGTTGCAAGCTGTAGAATCTTATTCTGTTTGTTTCTGCATCATTAAGTCCTAAAGCGGGTATACGTATTGTTCATTTTTATTCTAAAAGAAGTTCTGTGGCAACTGATATACCCAAATTCGTTTATATGTTTAATCATAATATTATGTGAAAAAATTCATTTCGCTGTTGATGACGTCGCATAAATTTACGCGACGTCAGTGCAACGTTTGGCGTTAAAACGAAAAAGGCGGGAATATTTAACGTTTTTTCTCTATATTTTCCAACGCAACCCGGTGACCCCCACTTTTTATTTGAACTTTTAAATGGTTACCACGTTTCCTATCTATCTGCGTATTTTAATCAAAATCATATGCGTATTTTAGGATATATCGCAAAAATACGTACTTTTTCCAGGTTTGAAAAGATGGCGGGAAAGTTAATTTTTCATGCAATCTCCTCAGTTTAAGAGCATATAGTATCAAAATGTAAGAAAATAACACTCATCGTGTGTTTAAGTTGTTTTTGCAGTAATAACATATATTTTAAAACACATGTCCGCTACGAGTGCGGTTTTCTGAATGCACGAGAAACATCCAAAAAGTTCTGATACCATGGAAACGAGGCCGGTGACTCCCCACTTTTATTTCGATTTTAGTCCAAGGAAACAATTATCTTGAAGCATAGGAAGTTTCATGAAAATCATATGCGGGAATTAAATAGTAATGTTTCCCTTAAATCAGTGTCCGTTCGTTTATGTTCACGCTTTGTGTCTATGGTAAACAGTTAAGAGGTCTGGGACGCCCAGCAGGCATTTGACGTCCCATAGACGTTGGGCTGAGGTCACACTCTAACGTTGGACTAACGTTGGATTGACATTGAATTTGAAAGTTTTTTTGACGTCTTAATGGTGATGTCAGATAGACGTCTGCTTTACAACGTCAGTCTAACGTCCAGGGACATACGCCAAACCAATCATCTCATCCGACGTCTACAGGACGTCAAAACGTCAATTTTACGCCCATCCCAGCAGGCACATAAAGTCAAAATGACGTCAGATCGACGTCGATGCATTGACGTTGATATGACGTCATTCTGACGACATGTGCGCGCTGGGTAGTTCATCGTGAATATTTGTTCGCAATGTTTAATTAACATTCTGAAATCCTGAAGTGGTTTCAGAAGTGCGGTGATGCACTCTTGTTATTCCCTTTCACTCCTTTGATAGAGTTATTCGGTTTTTTTCTTCCTGGGAACCAACCAGTACTAGGGTTTGCTTTTAGTTACCTTTCCTGGGTATTTAACCAGTACTTGGAGGTTGCTTTTCCAGGCGAGCACCCGAAGGCTCAAACCGGGGTTTGCTTTTTGTAATACCGTTCCTGGGTAAAAACCAGTACTAGGTTGATTTTTTTGTTTTTGTTTTTCGTTTGACACCGTTCCTGGGTCCACCTTAACCAGTACTTGGATAAACATTTCGGGATATACAAAATGTTTAAGATGTTAAATCACCCTGATGTTGGTACATCTTATTTATGCAAAATTTTATTGCTATATGGTGCTAAAACCAATAAGACATTAGTATAAGAAATAAGAATATATTCTGAACAATGAATAATTTAAATGGTGAAATAAGTATTAAAATATACAAATTTTATTTTCATCTTAATAGAAAGTTTAATAATTTAGTGAAAGACTTTATTTTGATTAATAAATATTTATTTTTCTAAATTGATTAAGCATGGTGGGCGAAATATGGGATTTCCGATACGAGACCCAGATATGACTTTTAAGTGGCAATGTTGAAATTATTATTTGAATTTGATTTTGTTACAGAATATGCGTAAGAAATTATGTCAGTTCAAGGGCAGCTAACTCTGTTGACATATGGCGTTGGACTGACGTTTGAATCTGGCGTCAGTTTGACGTCATATCAATACGTCCACTGACGTCAGAACTGGACGTCGGGTGGACGTTGGTTAGTGGTTGTATGACGTCGTGACCAAAATACAACCAATATCCCTAGTCAAGTTTACGTCAGGTGCCTGCTGGGACGGTAAGTAAAAGAAAACTAGCCACACTGTTCCTATACCAGTGGAGGAGAGATGCCCAATTGAGTATCACTGACCTAGATTGCTTTGACGGGTAAATGTTACTATTAATAGCAATTTGATACTCAATTGGGCATCTTTTTGTCATTTTTATAGTACTCTCAGAAAATCGAAAAAATGTATCACAGTTTTTAACCGATTTCCACCAACTTTTGGAGAGCTTAAAGATGAATGAATTTCCAAACTTTTGACCGTTCAGAATTTATTTTAATTGTCTAGAAAAAAGTTATTAAGGTTTAAAATCAGGATTTTTTTTCTGATTTTCTGTGATTCCTATTTGGGAGCTAGAAAAAAAAGTGAAGCCCATTTAGGAAACGGTGATTCCTATTCAGGAACATATAATAAGATCTATGATTCCTGAATGGGATACAAATAGTTTGTTATGCTTCCTGTTGAAAAACTTTGTTTACCAGAGCCTCACTGACTTAACTGTCATGTTATTTTCTGAATACCTTTCTGTATCTCATATCGATCATAGAGATGCTCCACATTCAACCTTTTTTCATTTAATGGCCAGAGTGTATTTTAAGTTCAGTTTCACAATCATTTATACAAGTGCGTTCAGTTATTGATATTACGTGCCTGCCATATTCAGAAATAAATTGACAACTCTTCTTGCTTTTGAACAATCTTCACTGGCTAGAAATAGACATCTGGATGAATTTGTTTATATAATGTGTTAAGTGTGTCTATAAATATTTACTCTGTATATAGAACTTCCAGAGTTATGATGCTGTATGCCTAAATTGATTACATAACATATGGAGCAAATTTTTAACAAAAAACGCTGATATTTGAGTTTCAAAGAATCCACAAGGAATCATGGTTAATGGTTTGTAATTTTGTTTGTAAATTATGAAAGAATAACCATGTTTGCCAGTACTACAGCTGAAAATTTGGTGTTTTTATCACCACTATTTACAAAGTTACACTCTGATTTTCATTCATTGTACATTTTTGAATTTCATGGTAAAGCGATTAATTGTTACAATATAAAACTAAGCATGTCAGTGTTATTTTGCAAGAAAACTAATATTCTACCAAGGCGGTTATACGAACAAAGCTTGCTTGTGGGTTCCTTCATGAGGTAAGCATGCCTTAAGAGTTTATCAATATTGACATGAGTGGGTGGGGTATGTTAACCAGACATCTACTGTGTTTTTTTTAATCTGTCAATCAAATGATGATGTGTATTTATTGCTAAAAGATGCCACAGATACAAGGAATGACTAAATATAGTTATTCTTTTAAAATTTTAAATAGCTTGGTTTACAATTGGAAATAAAACTGGTTTTCGTAGGACCCATTTCCTGGAAAATGGAATGCATGTGAATAAAAATTACACAAAGCCTACATGTCTAGGATACATAATCTGAAAAATTAAAGATTATTTTGGGGTCATGGAAATGTATTTCTCTGGAAAAAGTTAGTGTAAATATTTTTTTTTTTCTGGAAAATTCTCGAAGTGAGTCTTTTTGGGCATTTCGTGTGCACTTATTGTTTGCTGAAAGATGACATGCCTTTTGTTTCAGGTTCTTATGTGACTGAAGTCAATGACTACATCGAAAAATCTGGCTTTTTTTAAAGCTAATAAAAATGGGTCCGACGATTTCAACCTTGAAGTAACTGAAAAATGACTCACTTGATTGATTTCACAATCATGTATACACAAATCCATGTATTTGCAACATATTCATCAGTCCCATGATATAGCATGCTAAAGAATATAATATTGTTGACAAAAATAAACAATGCTTTTTTATACAAGTAAATCTTCAAACATGTATACTTATCCGCAAAAGAAATGTGAAAATATTAAAACACCATTTTCTTGAAAAGAATCATTGTTATGGAATTTTCAGTGATATAACTTTTGAGCATTTTCAGTGAGCAATAATCAACCAAAATTAAACGTTTGTAGCATTCTTCATTAAGACGTTACAATGACGTTAGTGTACGATCTCGTGTATTACGATTTTGAATCTAAAACATTCACAATAAATGTGATTTGAAAGTGATTTGAAAACAGATGGCGTGAAGTAGTAGCCGGGTGTCTAACCTAAAGAAATCGTACAAAGATTGGAAAAATACTGCTTGTCAACGCTCCCAAGGGTCGCGTTTTTCTGTTGACGTCAGCCTATTGTTTTGAGATCGTCATTATTGTTAACTTCAGACACACTATGGGCTTTCAAATTGTGATTCTGTAGGTTACTGTTCAGTGTGTCAACAGCTATCTTATGGTACTGAAAGATTTTGAGTACGTCTATTCGCTTGCTAGAAAACACCAATTTACGTCAAAAAGTAAAAACGACGTCACGTACAAGAAAAAAGCGTCGGAAAAGACATAAAATTTTCTGATTTGATTTTGTTTCAAACGTGACTTTCGAATATTGGTATCGGTTTGTAAACTTTTGCAAGGTAATTAAAGGTATCCTAACCCTGTAGCTATGGAAATGGGTGACAACTTTTTTTCGCGGCAACGCGACAAGCGTAAGTCTTAACGTCATGATTTTCTAATTTTGTGAAAGCGCGGGACTATCAATATTTATATCACTTAAAAAAGATTTTGGCGATATAGAAAGAAAAGCAAGCGTATTAGTTATTTTCGTGTTTCTTTTGCGAATAAGTATATATACAGTGACCACACATAAGTCCTTAAAGTACTATGGAGTCACTTATGTCTTTGTATTCTGCCAAAACGTGGGTTGGCATTTCATCATAAAATTCATGGTTTGTTTTCTTGGCACAGAATACCATAGGGGACACAGAGAAACATTTATACTTAGGCTATGTCTCACTGCTCATATTCATGATATTTAAATCCTCTTGTATATGCTTTAAGTCAAGGGAATCACCAGGACATTCACAGACAGACATTCTTCTAATATCAATAATGTATTTTGCGGATTAAGGATGAATACAAAGAATATTGCCTTGTACAGCTGTATTAATACTACTAGTTTTTGACATCCTTTACTGGCATGTTATTTCCATGACTTCAACCCTATGGAAGAGGTTTTGAATATCACGAAGAGGAGATATGTGTCATTGCTTAACAATAAATTTAGCCCACTTAGCCCCTCGGTGAAACAATCATGAAACTGAATGATGAAATGCCAACCCACGTTTTGACAGAATACAAAGTCATGGGTGACTCCAGAGTACTTTAAGACATGCTTACCTCATGAAGGAACCCATATGCAAGCTTTGGTCGTAAAACCGCCCTAGTAGAATATTAGTTTTCTTGCAAAATAACACTGACATGCTTAGTTATATTGTAACAACCGCTTTACAATGAAATTCTAAAATGTACAATGAATGAAAATCAGCGGTGTTACATTGTAAATAGAGCTCATAAAGACGCCAAATTTTCGGCCGTAGTACAAAAATGGCTATTCTTTGGTAATTTACAAACAAAATTACAAACCATTAACCATGGTTCCTTGCGGTATCTTTGAAACTCGAATATCAGCGAATTTTTTGTTAAAAAATTGGCTCCATATGGTATGTAATCAATTTAGGCATACAGCATCACAAACTCTGGAAGTTTTATATACAGAGTAAATATTTATAGACACACTTAACACATTATATAAACAAATTCATCCAGATGTCTATTTCTTGCCAGTGACGATTGTTCAAAAGCAAGAAGAGTTGTCAATTTATTTCTGAATATGGCAGGGGCATATCAATAACTGAATGCACTTGTATAAATGATTGTGAAACTGAACTTAAAATACACTCTGGCCATTAAAATGAAAAAGGTTGAATGTGGAGCATCTCTATGATCGATATGAGATACAGAAAGGTATTCAGAAAATAACATGACAATTAAGTCAGTGAGGCTCTGGTAAACAAAGTTCTTCAACAGGAAGCATAACAAACTATTTGTATCCCATTCAGGAATCATAGATCTTATTATATGTTCCTAAATAGGAATCATCGTTTCCTAAATGGGCATCACTTTTTTTCTAGCTCCCAAATAGGAATCACAGAAAATCAGAAAAAAATCCTGATTTTAAACCTTAATAATTTTTTTTCTAGACAACTAAAAAAAATTCTGAACGGTCAAAAGTTTGGAAATTTATTCATCTTTAAGATCTCCAAAATTGGTGGAAATCGGTTAAAAACTGTGATACATTATTTCGATTTTCTGAGAGTACTATAAAAATGACAAAAAGATGCCCAATTGAGTATCAAATTGCTATTAATAGTAACATTTACCTGTCAAAGCAATCTAGGTCAGTGATACTCAATTGGGCATCTCTCCTCCACTGTATACAGGAGGCAGAAAAATACTCTGTGTACGCTTTGTGTTAGCTCAAAGAAATCCTCAGGTAAGCTTAAAGTCTAAATACTAGCATACAGATGCATAAAAGCAACAACCACAATACCTCAAAATGTTATTTTTCATCTTCATCTGTTTCCAGTAATAGATTTGTTCCAGGACTATTATCTAAGTGCCTATGCAATTATTGTATGGAAATCATGTCTAGACAGAATTACTTTGTAATGATGTCTTTGCGAGATATTCCTAGTTTTGGTATTGGCTGCCTTTTCCATCAAAGAGGGAAGCGTACGCGGCTTTAGTGGTCAGTATTTCAAAGTTGTATTAGTTTCAAGGTCATCGGGGTCTTTTAGTCGGTGTTTGTTTATTTATGTTCATACTTCGTATCTATGATAAATAGCTAAGAGTTTTGGGACGGTAAGTTAATATTCTAGCAACACTGTTCCTGTGCACTTACACCCGGCAGATTACAAGTACTTAGTGTACGTTTTGCGTTAGCTCATATATAGGAATTCTTAGGTCAGCTTTAAGTCAAAGATTGATATTAGAAGGCTGGTGCATAAAAGGAACAACCACAACTACCACAAGACCCCAAAATGTTATTTTTCATCTTCAACTGTTTCCAGTAATAGATTTGTTCCAGGAATATTATCTCAGTGTCTGGACAATTATTGTATGAAAATATTGTCCAGACGGAATGACTTTGTGGTGATGTCTTCCCGGGATATTCTTAGTTTTGGTATTGATTGCCTTTTTAATCAAAGATCCTCAGATCACCTTAAAGTCTAAAATGCTAGAATGTGGATGCGTTAAAGCAACAGTCACATTACTTCCACCAATATTATATTTCATCTTGATCATTCTCCAGTAATAGATTTGTTCCAGTAATATTATCTAAGTGTCTGGGCAATTATTGTATGGAAATCATGTCTAGACGGAATGACTTTGTAGTGATGTCTACACGAGATATTCCTAGTTTTGGTATTGATTGTCTTTTTCCATCGAAAAGTACCGCGTAGGAGCGTAGTCTTAGTGGTCAGTATTGGTCAGTATTTCAAATTTTTACTTATATCTTAGTCACGCTGTTCCTGGGAAAGCCTCCCCGAATCAGGTTACAAGTACTATGTTAATGCACGTTTCTTTCACCAGAAATTGAGAAATGCTCTTCTAGATTGTCGCAGAAAACTGTGTTTGTCCCTTAAAGCATTTGCACAACAGATACATGTGTGATCATACGTGTAACCGTAAGTATGATTTTTCAGTATTACGATTTAAGTTATCTTTAGTGTCTGCCTTGTAGTAAGAGAATTGTGTCTTTGAAAACAATTTTTAAATGATTTTTTTTTTCTCCAGCATTAGTTCGTTCAATATTATCTAAGTATCTGAACAATTATTTTATGAATACACGGTCTAGACATGATGACGATTATGTAACGGTGTATTCCAGGCGGGGCAATGCCCTCGCCGCAATTTTCGACTACTGGGCTTACACTATCCTATCAGCACTGTTGAAATGAACATGAATCGATTTTGTGTGTGTGTGTGTGTGTGTGTGTGTGTGTGTGTGTGTGTGTGTGTATTTTTACCAACTGAGTGAAGAAGCATATGTGCCGTACCATTTGATCTTGATGCTGGTGAGATAACCCCTTTATGGATAGTTATTTTGCTTTTCTTTAAACAGAATCTGGAAATAAAAAATTACAGTATAAAACCATAAACATATGCTGTATCGAGAAAAGAACTTTTTCCCCCAAAAGATGGTCACTGAACTGAGAAATATGTTTGCAGGAAAGAAATGTTTATACAAAAATAATGGGAACAATAAAGAGACAAAAAAAGAAAAAAAAAAAAGAAAAAAAAGAAAAAAAAAAAGAAAAAAAAAAAACAACTACAAAACCACTGCTTTCGAACGGTCATTCGATTGCACATTGTAATAAGGGAACAGCCATTTGCTTTTTTTCTGGTCGAAAATCTAGGAAGATCTTATTCGATTTTATTTATAATGTATATCAGTTAAAGCTCGTATATTTAGTATACCATACGAGGGGTGTTTTTTAATTCTTGTCATCGACTCAATTTCTCCTAAACCAGCATCTGTACCAGAGCAAAAAGACTTGGTAATCATAGCCGGGTTCTTTGCGATATTGAAATCACCCTACAATTTTAGGACGGTGCAATTTATCATAGCAAACTGAGACTCGAAAGAGGGGCACCTGTATGACACTGCAAATACCTTCAAATCTCCCCGTACATCATCCATAGTGCAGATTATATTTTTCTTTTGATCCTTTGGGATCAGTGAATGTATTTGGAGTATTTGGAATTTATTGCAAGTCAAGAATCATCTTCTTAACAGTATTTTGATTATTTGGCCCAATTTGGAATATGAGTCTTTGATTTAGACTACACAGATGTAAATTCTTGAAATTGCAGCAAAATGTCTGGCTTTCGCTGCCAGTTTTGTAAAGGGTCACTGATGAAGGTTCACTACCCGAAATTGTACAATATGGCCCATCTTCTCGCTTTGAATGTTTTACTGCTTCCACAGGATCTAACAATTATTTTTATTCACCCTGTCCAAATAAACAGCATAATGTTTTAATCGAAAGTGTTAGAATTACGATTTGATACCTGTGGTATCTCCATTACCTTGCAAACGCATAGGTGAAAAGTTATTTTCCTAAAACAGAAATTACAAGTTTTACGAGAGCTGTAAACATAGTACTATGCCAGTTTTTACGTGTTGATAAATTGAATGAACGTCGGAATAGAAGTTTCAACGCCTAATAATTTCCTGCCCGGTTATCACTCATCCTAAATGTTAATGCTGCTTTGTGTTAGATCTTTGCTGATTCCATTGATATAAGTTTTGGATTTTATGAGTAATAACATTTTGAAAGATAACACAAAATGTCAATGGAAGAGCTGTCCATACCACAATAATAGCATGTAGAAATACTACTTCAAGTTTACTTAATAAATTCTAGAAGCGTTTTGGTTGACGTTTTCAATCATGAAATATGACAGTGTTTCTGTTATGATAGAGACGGACAGCTCTCTTAGAAACTAAGCACCTGCTCCACCTTATATCCGAAGGAAATGTTAAATTGTCTATATAGTAACTTACAGCGAATGTCCATTTAGACCATTTTAGACAAACGAGATAACTATCAATTTGAAATATTCACCACACAATCCAATTGACAAAATTTAAAACTACGAAAAGGTGTAATCTGTGCGGTGATTTTGAATGACCTATATAAAAATATTATGACGTCATAAAGCAGGAGCAGTAACTCTATAATTGTAAAAATAAAAATATTCTACAAAAGTGTTTTCTGTTGCTCGTGTAAAAATGACAACATAATGTGAAAAATAAAAGTGGACCTGTATATACTATTGCGAAAGTTATAGCCTTTTCTATACTAGTGACCAAAATAACATCGGAGTGTCTATTGACAGACGTCTGTCAATAGCAAATTTTCGGTAAATGTGCTATTACCAGACGTCTGTCAATAGCAAATATTCGGTAAATGTGCTATTACCAGACGTCTGTCAGCAGCAAAAAATCCGTAAATTTGCTATTGACAGACGCCCAGGGTAATAGCAAATTTACCGACTTTTTGTTGCTGACAGACACATCATATCCCATTTACATAAACAATGCCCACTGAATAATTTTATTTGTTTTACTTGTTAACTTTTTTTTTTAAATACTTAACTTACAAAATATCTCGTGTGTGTGTGTGTGTGTGTGTGTGTGTGTGTGTGTGTGTGTGTGTGTGCGCGCGCGAACGAGCGTCTAATGATGCTGAAGGTACTTTTTCATTTTAAGAAAAACAGTTTTCTCCAGAAATTCAAATCTATTATCGTTCGTGAATTTCATATTGAGCGTACATGGACGTGATGATTCAAAAGTAAGTGATAATGTTTTTCGTCTATAAAATCTCTAATTTGATCGACCTTGATAATTACAGTTCACTATGATGGTATGCTTAAAGCTTTTCATGGTTTAAACTAAGAGCAATGGTCATGTCGGGACGTTGTCTCCATTTTATGGGACTTTTACCCAACATTAGGATGTCAAGACACTCAAAATGTTCTTCATAATTATAATCATGCACCCAACTAAGCCAATACGGCTTATATGTATGGATGGTTTGACTATACCACATTTCATGGGCAGGCTCAGACATAAGCGGTTAACCAGTAGTCAGTAGATTAGAAGCTTTGCCTGGAGGCACAAGCAGCCCATCTATTTCTCCTAGGCCCCAATGGGCGGGGGCCATATTCCCACCCGAAAACATGTATGTTTTTATTCAAGATGCGGTTAAATGTCAATCCTTTAGAGCCCATGTTTGAACAACAATGAGGATAAAAGATGGGTAGAATATTAGTGAGATCAGGGGTGTTGGCTTTAAGCTGCGTAGAAACAACACTTTTGTTTTCTTTTGGCCCGGCTCAGGTGTCATAAAAACTAGAATATCCCCAACATGTTTTTATAGTACGCGTGGCAAACACTTCTCTTTTCACGCCTTGAGGCATATTCATATACGATACATTGTCATATTTTGCAAAATACGATGAACATAGTCAATTAATCCAAGTTTATAGAAATGCCTACCGAAAAACTGCTCAAGTTGAAATTATATAACGCAAATTATTGTTGTTATTATATACACCAAACTTTAAGAAACCGCGATATCTTGAGAAGAATTACAATTTGAATAAATACATCATACGTACGAGGGGTGATCGGAAAGTACGTATAAAAATGTTGTCATTTCTTTGTCTATTGTTATTTCGAGATGAAATTTCATCAAATAATGCAGCAATATATATGCAGTTATTCCATGCAGTTAACGCATGAATAATACGCACACGTGCGTTGAAGCTGTCGTTATGGAAACACCGCATAACGTTATGCGGCGCAACGTAACGTCGAAGTTTTATTCTTATTTCAAAATACTTATTAGTTCAAAGTATTGTAACACCCGTTTTTATTGCGTATGCCCACATTTTATTTAATACTTATTAACTGCAACGCGCACGGCTTATGATTGTGAAGTTTCGAGGTTGCTAATTATCGAATGGACTTGTCTGTAGAGTCATGCAAATACTGACTGTGTCTAACAGACAAAACTGTTAAGATTTTCGAAAAAGTTGCATTTTCGGGAAGTCATTGTTTTAAAAGTATATATTTACTGCAAGCTCGAAACATATCTATTCTTGACAGTGTCTCTACTAGTTATAGTTTTTGCCAGTCTTTTATCATTTCGTTAAACATCGGCCAGAAAACAAGGTATAGAATTTAAGTTTACAAAATGAAACCGACGTTCTTGCATATTTTACGATAATCTGTTGAATTCAACTTCACCGTATTAGTAGCTACAGCATCAGAATGCCGTATTGTTTTTCGAAAAATGGTCAATTACTGTTAGAAAATTATTTTCCATTAAAAAAAGTCGACCAACTTTCCCAAACCCCCCAAATACACTAACAAAGTCAACCCAGGGGTATAAGTGCGCCGGGTCACGTGAAGTGACGTCATTACGCTGTCTCGTGCATGAACGTCTGACGTCATGGTTTTAAAATGACAATGAAATCTAATTACAAAAGGATCAATGTTTATTCGTACAAAATTTCATATCAATCGGTTGACGCACACTTATTTTACAGCATTTTTATACGTACTTTCCGATCACCCCTCGTATTTAGAGAGCAAAGAAAAAAAAATGAAAAACAAAAAGTTAAACGCTTTTTCGACCAGTACCGACCCAACCCAGTTGAAACACGGCTATGTTTATTTTATGCCTAAATGTATTCAAATTTTGATCCATGAAGATCATGGATGATCAGCATGATGATCAGCCAGAACTGACTGACTGACTCGGAATGAATGAATGAATGAATCGGCTAAGCTCGAGGGACCGATATTTTTATCTTTCTTACCTGCATAAACAAAATGTGATAGCGATATTTTTTAATTCAATTTACGTCCTTTTCAAGATTATTTCAGCTCATTTGAGCTCATATGAGACGGGCCAATCAGTAGGTGGGGCGAAAAGGGAGAACCCCGAGAAAAACCACCTTGCACAGATAGATAGATAGATAGATAGATAGATAGATAGATAGATAGATAGATAGATAGATAGATAGATAGATAGATAGATAGATACTTTTATTTCCTCTAATATAAGGAGAGCGAACCCACACCAGACACAGCGGTGAGATGATCGAGTGATTAAGAAACAGCGCTCTTAAGGGAATTTCTTTCTGATTGCGCCATTTCCTGATCATTGCCTATTTGTACATTTTTATGTGGAGCCTCCTTGTGTAGTGGCATTGAAATTGTGTTCGAGATATCTTTTTCACATGGCCCAATGGCCGCCACGCCAATATATGGTAAAAAACACTTAAAAAATCTTTTTCTCTAGAACCGGTGGGCCGATTTCACGAAATATGTAGCATCGGGGACTCCAGCCCATCATAATTTGCCCAAAATGATGACCCCGGGATGACCTTGACTATTTTAGGGCAAATTCAATTTTGCAAACATCTTTAACATCTTTACAAGGAAAAAGGCAAAAACAATGGATATTTTGGAAACTATTTCAGCATGAAACTTGAAAGTTGCTCGATGGAGACAACTAGTGCCAATGAAGGCATGTAATTAATTAAGGTCAAGGTCATTTCTTGACCTGGGCTCAAGGTCATTAAAATATCGAATTTCTCAGTAATCTCTCAGCCTATGAGTGTGAAATCATTTTTATTGAAGCCTTCATGCATAGGGAGAATGATATTTTGTTCGTGAAATTGGGGTTGCATGCTCATAAATGATAAAAAAAAAGCTTATCCAGAACGGGTGTGCCAATATTCTTCTCCAGAGACTGTGTGCCGATATTCCTGAAACTTGACATGTAGCATCAGGGACCTAAGCCCATCCTATTTTATTCAAATGTTGACATATTTTATGGCAAGGTCAATTTTGGAAACTGGCTTTCACATGGATAAAAGTGAAAACACTGGATTTGTTTGGAAACTATTGCAGCCTGAGACTTGAAACTTGGCAGATGCAGTGACAACTTATAAAGTCAATCATTACAAAATCTTCCAGTGCCATAGACAGAGATTTTTATGTCCCCCCAACTGAAGGTGGGGGACATATTGTTTTTGGTGCGGATCCCGTCGGCGTCCGCGTCTGCGTCCGCGTCGGCGTACGCGTCTGCGTAGCTTCTTTCCGACGCGATATCTTTTGAACCAGTGGATGGATTTTATTCAAACTTGCATAGATACATGGTTAGGAGGGGGAAAAGAGTTGATTAGATTTTGGTGACCTTGACCTCATTTTCAAGGTCGCCAGCCCATGAAAACTGATCAAATTAGGTTTTCAGACGCGATATCTTCTGAACAAGTGAATGGATTTTGACCAAACTTGCACAAGAGCATTGTTGGGCGTAGGCTCAGAGTTTATTAGATTTTGGTGACCTTGACCTAATTTTCAAGGTCACGAGTCCATAAAAAACTGTTGAAATTAGTCTTTCCAACGCAATATCTTGTAAACCAATTGATGGATTTTGACCAAACTTGCACAGAAGCATTGTTGGAGGCTCAGAGTTTATTAGATTTTGGTGACCTTGACGTCACGAGTCCATAAAAAATGTTGAAATTAGTCTTTCCAACGCAATATCTTGTAAACCAATTGATGGATTTTGACCAAACTTGCACAGAAGCATTGTTGCGAGAAGGCTCAGAGTTGATTAGCGTACACTGTCGTTCCTAGAACGTGTGCCAAACGCGTTCAAAGCGTCTTCAACGCGCATGTAACGCGCATGGACCTTATTCGAAGACACACGCCCGCGACATTCCGGGCTTCGAGAATATTTAAACATGTTTAAAAACCTTTTGAGCCCAAACAGGCGTGGAACACGCACCGACCTACAGCGACATATATCAACGTACACCAAGCGTACAAAACGCGCATGTATCGCATTTCTAACGTGTCTCTGACGTGCTCCTGACGTACGCTGGAGTTTACAATCTTGTCGACACGCCCGGTGTGCGTTTGGCTTATACACTAATATGTGACTGATTTACAACTATAAAACTATTTAAGCAATCTGCCAAATAAGTCGCCAAATTAACTTATGCCAGGCGTCTGGTAATAGCAGATACACCGAAAATTTGCTATTGACAGACGTCTGGTAATAGCACATTCACCGAAAATTTGCTATTGACAGACGTCTGGTAATAGCACATTTACCGAGTATTTGCTATTGACAGACGTCTGTCAATAGACTCTTCCAAATAACATATTGTAAATAAACTGAAAATTAACGCAGTGTCATTACTGTACCCTGTTTTAAAATGCGATTACTATATGACCGTGCGTCGGACAGCAATAATTTTGATACCAATCTGATCAGAAAAGATCGGACTTTCACCACATATGAACAACATTCTCATTGATTGTCCACAGAAAAATTAATCAAGCAAGTGACAAGTATTAAAGAACACCCCTCGTATTTTGTTTTCACGCTCACTCGGCGAGTCGTTTCTTCGTTGATCTTCCTATATGACTGACTTTTTCTTAGAAACCATTCTTATTATATTGTCTGGGCTATTATTAAATGAGATATCTGTCTAGACTAAGTGGTTGTATAAGGCCGCGTCTCGAGAAAACCAGGTTTTTGCATAGGCGAAAACAAAAGCAGTAACTGCACAGCTGATCAGCGCCTTTGTTTTCGCTACACGTACAGTACAATTCCTCTACTTATCAAATCTGACATTTCAAGCTTGCAACCCTATGCTATGACTGTACAGGCCGGTTTGTGTTGGACTGGTTTATCGCGTCGCGGCTATAAATGATGTCTTTGCTTCACTATTGATCTGGTTTACCATACATATCAGCACGTCTAGTATGAAAATAAACTCATCTTGAAAAAGATTGTTTGTTTGTTTGTTTGTTTGTTTGTTTGTTTGAATTGATGCTTAACGTCCCAGTCAACATCTAAGGTCATTTTGGGACGTTGCCTCCGTTTTATGGGACTTTTACCCAAAATCCAACAAGTGCTTGAAATATAACCATCCAACTAAGCCACAAATAGAGGCTTATACGTATGAATGGTTGGACTTGAACCATTTTTCCTGGGCAGGCTCAGTCCTGAGCAGTTAACCAATAATCAGATGGTCAGTCAGTAATGTATAAGCTTTGCCTGGAGTCACAAGCAACCCATTTACTTCTTTATGTCCCAATGGGCCTGGTCCAAAAAAAAGAAATGTTACACTTCGATTTAAAGAAAAGTAAGTTCCTCGCTGTACAGCGTCTCTGACACTGGTTTGACGAGGACTGAGTCAAGAGTCAAAGACTACTTGCAGAAACAAGACACAAACCGAGCAATGAAGCGACAACACCATTAAGACGTTGTTATCCCGGTGAGTTTTAATACAATTTAATTCCATTCCACCTTTATTACCATTAGAGCGTCGATTATTTGTGTAAATAGATTGTCCTTAATTCCTTCCGAAGAATGTTGATTACTGAAAGAATTGTTCACAAACTTCTGGAAACTAGACAGTGTGTATGAACGAGATGATCTAGAAGTCAATATCTCGACGGCTTATCATAAAGCTTTCATACATGGACCATATATACTCTGAGGCGAGGTTGGGGCCTAATTCAGAGTATATGGTTAAGTGGTGTTGCCAAATAACTTGGCGACCAGCATGCTCAGGTTTAAGTTGAGTAAGTATGACCAATCATTTGACCCTGGAGAAGCGAAGGTCACTTATTTCATGATTCAATGTTTCTATCTAATTATCTTGGATTATGAGTATTACAAACCATTTATTGTTCACTGTAGAACAGCTGTCTCCTGTTTAGGTCATTGTGTCCAGAATTCTGAAATAAAGTCAACACCCTACTAAGTTGACCTGAAACAGCACAACCCCGATTAAAAATGAAAATGTCTCAAGACCACGTGATTATGCTCGACAAAGAGTCATGACGAAAACATGTCCATGTGATATACAGATGTAAAAAAAAAGTAAAAATTTCAGTTGAATTTTTTTTTATATTTTTCTTATCATTGCTCAAAACATCGCCGAGCAGTTCTTACGAGTACTCACAATCTATGTGGAGCAAAAACAAGAAAAATAGGTATACTCTTGCATACCCCAGATTTGCTATGAAAATGGGGTATAAGGGGGTATATAAGGCACGGACATGTTGTCTGGTGTGTAGAATGTTTTGAACATGATCCCCAACATAATGCGGCACTTTCGCATCAGGGAAACATATCCATGCAATATACACCCCTTATGCCCCGCTTCAATATAGGAAAACTGGGTTGTGCAAGGGTATACCTTTTTTGTTATTTTTGCTCAATCTGTATATTACATGGGCGTGTTTTCGTAATGAGTGCGAAGTATAAATACATCAGGAAAACATGTCCGTGAAATATATACCCCCTTATACCCTACTTTTATATAGCAAAACTGCAGTATGCAGGGGTATACCTATTTTTCTTATTTTTGCTCCAAAACATAGATTGTGGGTACTCGTTAGAACCGCCTCGGCGAGGCGGTTCTAACGTGTACCCACAATCTATGTTTTGAGCAAAAATAAGAAAAATATTTTTAAAAATCCAATGAAATCAATTTTTACAGGTGAAAAAAATCTCTGTATATTGCATGGGCAATTTTTCATAATGATATACCAGCAATTACAGAATGATCATTGTCTTTTAATGTAGGCCATGTGTACGTGTAGTATATTTTATAAAGATCACATTACTTATTAGCGTAATATATATATTTAGGTTGACAATCAAAGTTGACATTCACGTTTCGTTGGTTACAAGTAAGTCATTTTATTATTATCCGTTTATGCTAACATGTATTTAGTTCTCAGAATATTAATGTTTATATTGACTGTCTTTTAGGATA
Organism: Rugalucina vietnamica; assembly: GCA_964017185.1. Classification (NCBI taxonomy): domain Eukaryota; kingdom Metazoa; phylum Mollusca; class Bivalvia; order Lucinida; family Lucinidae; genus Rugalucina; species Rugalucina vietnamica. The sequence goes on along the minus strand of OZ024869.1, from coordinate 75,554,295 downwards.
GTGAAAAGTCAAACAGACGACCGAACTCATTCTGATCTCTGTTTTATGAAGGTGATTCAACGGATGATTTGAACGTTTCGTAGTTTCTTTTTCAGCTGGCACTTTTCAGGCTTGTTAAGTCTATATTAAAAGGCTAGCGATGACCATTTCCGCATATTGCACTCAGTAACAATCAACCTATAGTGTAGGACCTGAACTCTGACTCTGACCTGACTGATACTTACTCTAACTTTCCGTCGTGTTTTGCAAGAAAAACATATTTTCTTGTCAGAATATTGATCTTACTAACAGGAATCAAAAATGATAGATTAATATTATAGGGTTATTGCACTGATATCGGTGAATATTGTCCCGAGTTGGGATATCGAAGGACGCGAGCTTGCGAGCGTCCGTAGATATCCCAACAAGGGACAATATTAAGAGATTATCATATGGCAATTTTCATATCATACCCCGTATCAACCTGAGACTTCCGTATCAGCCCGAGACTCCCATATCAGCATGAAGGCCGAAGGCCCGAGGGCTGATATGGGAGTCGAGGGCTGATACGGAAGTCGAGGGTTGATACGGGGTATGATATGAAAATTGCCATATCATGATCTCTTTATCATATATTTTTATTGAAAAAAAAGTGTTTGATACAGTTCAATGCACAAAATGTTTCCCAACATAATTTCAAGTAGAAAAAAAGAAAGAATGAAAAAAAAAATTCTGGTCACAAATTTTATTCAATAACATTTAACCATTAATACAGAAAATTCAAATACAAAAATTTGATTTATAAATTGAGAACAATTTACAACGTACTATTGAATAGAACAGAGCGCTCCGAATGTGGGGGTCACGTGAGATGTGATATGAGGTTTGGGGTGTGATATGGGTGTGTGATATGAGTCCATATCTCCCTAGGGAGATATGGATTTTGACAAATTTTGAACTGATACAGCTTTCGAGATTTGGGGTGTGATATGGGGGTGTGATATGAGTCCATATCTCCCTAGGGAGATATGGATTTTGACAAATTTTGAACTGATACAGCTTTCGAGATATGGTGTCCCGATACGTGCATAGGACTTGCGCCTGTATCGCATATGTAAAAAGAACGTATTTTACAGTAAATATATGATAATCACCGATATCAGTGCGATAACCCTTTTATTATATAGCTATAAATATCTGCTTCTCATATTTGATGTTTTGTTGAGAGCTAGCCTTACAAAATTGAAATATCTACACGAAGACCGCGATAATATCCAAAAGTGATATCATTTTTGCACTGCAATATCAGATGATATCATTTTTGCACTGTTACTTTTCGGAAGCACATTTTGCAATGGAATCAATATTACTGACATTTAGTTTTCTTTTTTCGGCTTAAGTTGCTTAAATCTGAAAGTGACAAACTTCAGCTGACGTTTCGGCTAGGTATGACGTCATTTTCCACGTGACGCCAGATGAAGATGACGTCATTAGAGTTGACGTCCCAATTTTACAATTTTGCACGATGACCCACAAGTCAAGAATTTGGCAATGTTTCATAAAAAGATTTTTTCGCTTTTAACAAAGTGTGCAATATTAAGTAAGTGTGCAGATATCGTCTGATATAGTAAGTGTGCAGATATCGTCTGATATCTGCACACTTGTTACTCGGCTTTTATCCCTACGTTTTAATCATTTGATATTTATAGCTATATGAGCCACCTCGTGGGAAAACCAACAATGTGGTTCCCGAACAGGTACGACACAAACCGGCCTGTACAAGCACAGAAAAGAGCTAGAAGCTTGAAATTTTGGATTTAAGTAGAAAATGAATTGTACTATCCGAGTAGCGAAAACAAAGGCACTGATCAGCTTCGCAGTTGCCGCGAAGCTGATCTGCGTCTTTGTTTTCGCCTATGCAGGTTGTTGGTTTTCCCATGAGGAGGCTCATATAATAAATACGTATATTTACGGCCAAAATGATTTTGAACAGGGAAAAAGAGATTTTGAATAATCCATGATCATGAAAATAAATTGTTTTCGAATATGTCAGCAAAAACGTGATTTTGTCTAAAACATAGCCCGATGAAAATACTGAACAAAAGTGAAAACGCTACACGATATTTCGTGATACTTACCCCAGATTTCATTTTATCACAAACATTTTATCCCACTTAAGAATCCCATTGCTTTGACTATCATTTGCATTATTCGTTTCTGTTGAAGCGAAATACACCATGCTACACGAATTTTCAAAAGTAGGCCAATAACTAAAAATGCATAATTATATTTCTGACCCTTACTTGTTAAAATGCATATAGCACGGCTCTGTTTGCATTCACAGAATCGAAGCAAAGTGCAAATAATGCAACAATTATTCTTATGTTTATGTGTTTGTTTGTTTGTTTGTTCCGGTTTAACGTCGCATTCAACATTATCTGTCATATCACGACGGTGTCTGGTTGTGACAGGGAGCTCAATGCTCAGTTTTATAGTGCTGCCTCACTGTGGTATCAGATCCCAGACATTTTTACCTGATAGCACCTCCAGTCACATTATACTGATACCGGAGCGACCAGTCCTAGCCCTACCCCGAAAATCCGAGTGCCAAGCGGGGAGCAACTAGTACCATTGTTAACGACTTTGGTATGTCGCGGCCCGGGATCGAACCCGGTACCTCCCGATCTCGGAGCGGACACTTTACCAACTGAGCCACCGAGGCCGGTATATGTTTATCTGTACTGAAAAGTTTTGCAATGAAATGAAATGAGAGACAAACGCGAATGTAGCGTTTTCACTTTTGTTCAGTCTATATTGATTTTTTTAACTGCCAAACGATTTTTAAAATCTGGACAAAGTGCCAAATTAAAAAATAAAATCTGTAAAATACTGTTATCAGTTAAACATGTACGTGAAATATATACCCCTTAAACCGCACTTTAATGTAGCAAAGTTTTGGGTTGCAGGGGTGTACCTATTTTTCTTGTTTTTGAACCAAAACATAGATTGTGGGTATTCGTTAGAACCGCATCGACGACAATCAGTGTTTTGCGTTGACTTTTTTAATATTTACATCTGAAAAAAAAATTCTCTGTATATTATGACGGGCACGTTTTCGTAACGTTTTATCGGACACTAGAAAAGACAGGACACTTTAGGTTCAAAATTTAAGCCGACACGCATGGCATCTTTCTCAACAAATCTGTATTTGCTTCAGAATAACCATAACCATGTCGTCAAGATTACTGAGACTTCGTTTCTGGAAGGAACTGTTGGAACTGATTTTCTTCTGGCTTCCCGGTATTCCTTTGTTGTGGATCATGGCAAAATTGCTTCCGGTCGCCCGACGGTACTTGCAAATGGTAGTCTATGACGCCATGGATGATATCACTTCCTTTGAACGGAAGGACTACGAAGACACTATTGACTCGTATCATTTTATGAAAATACTACTCAGGCAATACTCGCTAGACAAGCTGAAACATGCAATGGTTGGCTATGAAGCTCCAAACCCAACGGTTTTAACGCTTGAGAGTAAAAAAGAGACCAAACTCTTAGAATTTCAGAAACACGCGCGACCTCTAGTGATAAGTTTTGGAAATTGCACGTGACCACCGTTTATGGCAAAGCTCGCGAGATTTAACGAGATCGTCGATGAATTTCGCGGCTTTGCTGATTTTCTGATCATTTACATCGAGGAAGCCCATGCTACAGACGGATGGAGGTTCGCCAAGAATTACCAGATAAGACAACACCGTTCGATTGATGAACGATTTGCGGCAGCCAGAGTTCTTCTCGACTTTGACATCCGCTGTCCTATAGTTGTGGACAAAATGTCCGGTGACGCTAATAGACAATATGGCGCAATGCCTGAACGGCTGTTTATAATTTCAAATGGCATTGTTGCGCTCGAAAGTAAAATTGGACCATGGGGCTATGATACTGAAGAAGTGCGTGAGTGGTTAGTTCGACATCAGAAGGATTAGAACAGTGTGTTTCATGGGTTTGAATGATTGAGGTAACGATACATTGGAATTTGATACATTAATATTTATTCCATGATACATGTACATTAATATTATATCGTTTTGATTTGAGCAGCATCATGAGAAGACCGGATTTTTGCATATGCGAAAACAAAGGCGCAGATCATCTTCGCAGTAAATGCGAAGATGATCAGCCCACTTGTTTTCGCTACACGGAGAGTACATTTTTCTTCTTCCTAAATCCGAAATTTCAAGCTTCTAGCCTGCTTCTGTGACTGTACAGGCCGGTTTGTGTCAGACATGGTCGGAATTCCCGAAGACCGGTTTTCTCGCGTCGCGGCTCATTTGTCTAGCATATTCCAAGCATACTTGTTTGAATTTAAACTGTGGGAAAGGGTGGGTGAAAAACTTTTTTGATGAATATGGAGACAAAAGAATGCAAAGAATGACATTATCATTTTTATCTGAAATTGTTTTTGAAAACGGTGGTTCCAGAAGATGTTCCAATCCGAAACTTCTGCTGTGGTTCTATTAGAGCCACCTCGTGGAAAAACCAACAGTGTGGTTTCCGAACAGGTCTGACACAAAGCGGCCTGTACAGCTACAGAAGCAGGCTAGAAGCTTGAAGTTTTGGAGTTAAGTAGAGGATGAATTGTACTATCCGAGTAGCGAAAACAAAGGCGCTGATCAGCTTCGCGGTTACCGCGAAGTTTATCTGCGCCTTTGTTTTCGCCTATGCAGATTGCTGGTTTTCCCATGGGGCGGCTCATTTGTTTGATGTTTTGGAGTCGAATTTTTGTGCTGTTTGAACCTTCTGTACGTATGCATAGATTTAGTGAAGTTCGAGTAACTGAGTGGCCGCCAATTGGAAAATAGCTGCTCACTCGGCTTACAATATGTTTTCCAAGTGTCAATAGTGTTTTTTTTTTTTTTTTTTTGTTGTTTTTTTTTCACCTCTGTTTTTGGAGTGAGAATTTCTTTCTGATTGCGTCTTTTCCTAATTATTGCCTATTTGTACCTTTTTAGTGAGAACTGTATTTGGGAAATGCAGTTTATTTGTACATCATTAAATGACTAAATTTTCTTAAATAAAGGGGAAATTTATGAATTCTTAACATGATTTGCAAATAAATTACATTGCAAGCTATTGCCACAGATTTAATTTTAGTTTATTTAATTTCCTTGTATATTAACAAAGCAAATGGAGGCAAAAGTAAGAAAATGAAATAAATAGTAAAAGAGTGGACAATAACGGTTTAAAGTAAAAAGAGACACGACGCAAGAAAACCGGTTTCCGGGGTTTCCGACCAGGTCCGACACAAGGCGGCCTGTACAGTCTCAGAAATCGGCCAGAAGTTTCGGATTTAAGAAGAAGAGGGGTTGTACTATCCGTGTAGCGAAAACAAAGGCGCTGATCAGTGCAGTGACTGTACGGTGGACGGAAAAAAAGTCACAGGAAAAAAAGTCACGGAAAAAAAGTCACGGAAAAAAGTCACAGGAAATAATGTCACAGGAAAAAAGTCACAATTATAAAAGACCAAGAGAAAATACATATATCAGTAGATAAATGTAGTAGGACATGATTTTCATGTTAAAATAAAGCAATAATGGGGAAATGTCATAATCAGAATCAAAACATACCCATAGAATGGGAAACATTGAATGGGTGAGAATCCACCCGATTCGAGGAGCATGGTGGCATTCAACGGTGGTAGAGTTTCAGACCATGGTTCCTTAGAACTTTGTTTGAAACAAACTGTTGCCATGCAGTGTCCTTGAGTGCAGTGTCCTATTTTAAGTTACCAAATAACTGGTCAAGTACCCAGGAAGTATCACCTCAGTCCCGGCATGATCGAATAGTGTTAAGTGGGACAAAAAAGGCTAAAACATCAATCCAAACAAAACATAAAGTGATAAAAATGGTAATAATAAAAATAAAAATGTTTATTCCTAACCAAAAGTTTAGAAAAAAGCATAATTCTTTTTTGTGACTTTTTTTCCTGTGACTTTTTTCCTACCCAAAATTGTGACTTTTTTCCGTGACTTTTTTTCCTGTGACTTTTTTCCCTACATTCGACTGCACAGCTGGTCTTCGCTTTTGTATTCACCTATGCAAATTGTTTATTTTCTCATAAGGCCGCTCAAATGTATATCTGCTGTAGAGCGGGTTAGGGTATTTCCGAACAGCTAATGCGGCTTTCACACTAGAGCACGATCTGTTACGATTGCCACGATTGACAAATCGCAGGTAATCGGGACATTTTGCCAAAATTTGACGTTCTGATACGAGTCGTTGCGTTTTGATACGATCTGTTGCGATCTGATACGATAGGGTGGCGATCGGTCAAAATCTGGTGACACGATATTGGTCCCGGATAGATACGATTAGTTGCGGTCCGATAAGATCATTACGATTAAACCCCGATTCTAATGCGATCTGACACGATTATCACGACACTTGACCGCGATTTGATACGAACTGTTACGATTAGATGCGTTCTGGTACGAGTCTCAAGAACTGATACGATATGTTGCGATAGTTTACGATTGTTGGCTTGATTTTTGGCGATTGTGGCCACGATTGTGTCACGATGAGACCGCGATTGGTATATTTACTTCGAAAACAAACATATACAGCATTACGTTTTTAATCTCTGAAGACGAAACAACATTGATGGAGGAGCAGAGAATGACGAGAATGCGACATTTGCATTATTAATGCCTTATCCCTCCCCATTCCATCCCTGTCTCTGCTGCCATTTCCTGGCATCCTTCAGATTTCGAATTAATATTGAAAAGGACCATATTGATATTTGCTTCTCTGTTGTTGATCAAAGAATGAAAGTTATCTTGCCCGATGTATTTAATGTATTGATAATTCGTAACAGATCGTAAGCATCCGTGGCAAAAGCGTGGCTTGTCGTGTCTCATCGCATTTACTCGTATCATATCGTATCCTATCGGGAGTCATTCGCATCTCCTCGTAGTTAATCGGGCCAGGCATTTTTTCTCGAATCGTAACAGACCGTAACAATTCGTAGGAGATCGCAACTCATCTCAACAGATCGCGGTGTTTTGGTCGATCCCGATCACCGCGATTAAGGAACAAGATAAGATACGATTTGTTGCGATTTGTTACGATGTCATACGATCTGATGCGATGGTCACGATAGTCCCGCCAATCGTGGTAATCGTGGCAAAATTTTTGGCAGCCAAAAATTTTTCCACGATTAGCCCGATTAACACGATTGATATCAAGATGTGATGCGATCTGATAAGATTGGATACGATAGTCCCGATTGGTCCACGATGAAGACCACGATACCAATCGTGGTCGAATCGTGGTAAGTGTGAAAGCTGCATAAGGCATAATTTCCGTAAAAACTGAAAACAAGACGAGTCTAGCCTTACTTTGTGTCAAATGACAGAAAAGCCAGTGCCGAACATTAGCGGCATATCACAGATGGTTAAATCATTCACCCCTTCCGATCACGTGACTTTAAGTTACATGACCATCGCCGGGTATTTCCGAACGGGCCGGGTCATCCAGACAATAAAAGACAATAATACCCAAAGATCCGGAACATGGGTTTGTGACAGCAGTCTTTAGTGTAATGCTTTAGTATTCAGGAACCCATATCAACCCGGAACTTGAATGCCGTAATGTTGTAACAATTCACTTAGTCTCTCCAAGAGATTGATATTGATTTATTTGACGATGAAACGCGAAAGATCAAGTCCCTTTCCAGGTTCCGACTCGAATTCATCAAAACATACACATACACAGTGACATCGGAATTCGGAATTAGCCGGCTAATCAATTTTGGACAGTATATTTCTGGACGGTTGACGATAACAATAATTATAGGTCATAAGTGATTGTTGTAAATCAAGAATTCATTTATTTGGTGGGCCGATTATGCGTAGTACATTGGATAACACCTCTGGGCATCAAAACGAGAGCTTAAGCCCATTGATAAGTGGCCTTATGCACTCGCACAAGGCAGATGCGCTGTCGTTACTAACACATTTTAATTAAGATTTAAAATATAGCCACTGTATGCAGCAGGAGACGATGCAAGTATCATTTGCAAAGAATAAACTTTGAACTAAAAGACAAAGACTTGATAAAATCGTTCGGGTATTACCGGCGTTCGGAAATAGACGGTCCCGCTCTATATGCTCAACGATTATGGTCATTTGGCTTCTGGACACTTAACATTGTGACCGCATCCAACGATGGACGCCGTGAAGGACAGTAACTTATCATTGATGAACTTTCATTGTGAAAACACGCCCCTGTAAGATATAGATTTTTCTTTAAGTTGAACAAGAAAAACTATAACATGTGCTACATGTTATATACGGCCTTGTTTCATTTTAGTTAATGCTAATATTGAGTGGCCGATCAAACATGCCTTTTCATGCATTTACGTTTGAAGAAGTGGATTGTACTCGAAGCCGCCATGCTTCTCGATATACTCTCGACATAATCTCGACATGTTGTAGCAATGTAACATTTGTAACAAAACATATGAAACATAATGTAACGTATGTGACATAATACAACATATATAACATTGTACTACATAACATAATATGCACGCCATGCAACATATGTAATATATATATGTACGTATGTTACGTACATTACAAACGTAACATACAACGTATTATATGTAATATATGCAACATTACAAAACATATGTAACATAGCATGTTACAAAGTTAATCATATGTTACATACTGTAAAAGTTGTAACATAACGCAGTGTATGTAACATATTTGTGCGTGTAAGATTTAAAGAGTAAACATACTTTCTGAAGTGTTTGAAGAAAATACGTCTTTAATATCAGGTTTCCATTGATTTTGAAATGACCTCACGATTTTTACAATTTATTTTCATTATCTATACTACTTATTTTTATCGTTGTCGACGAATCGTATGATATATTCTCGACATTGCGCATAGTCAATCAATGTAAATATCATGCAACTTATGTTACATATGTACGTATGTTACGTATGTTACATAAGTAACATATATAACGTAACATATGTAGCTTATGCAACATTACAAAACATATATAACATAGCATGTAACAAAGTTTATCATATGTTACATAGTGTAAAATATGTAACATAACGCAATGTATGTAACATATTTGTGCGTGTAATATCTTTAGGAGTAAACATAATTTTGCAAAAATAAACATTAGATAGCCCTCCCCAAAATAAATTAACATAGCTAGCTATTTATGGCATAATGGTGTAAACAATTAATTCAATATTAATTCTCTCATGCTCTCATTCACATATGTGGTGTCGTTGCATCTTAAGAATTTTCATACATTCTGAAATAGCGTAGCTCATCAAAGATACACACAAAACAGACAGTGTTTTTATAGTCAAATCTATGATATCTTGATAAATCCCAGTATTGAATACATTATAAACGGAAGTAACGTATGTGACATAACGTGTGTGACATAAGTTATGTAATGTATGTAACATAATGTATCAAAACGCAACATATGTAACAACATGAATGAATCAGCACCCGTTATGCAACAAAGCGTTATGTTTGTAGCAAAACACATAACATAATGCATCTTATATAACGCATGTACTATAACGTTACAGATGTAACATAAAATTACATATGTAACATAATATATGCAACATAACATAACGCCACATGTGTGAAATAACATGCCACAGAACACAGTGCGTGTAACTGAACATAACGTAGCATTTAATATGATACATACATAATGTATTTCTTATACCAACGTACAACAATACAGACACGACTACCTGGAAGAGTCACACTCAACAGTGCCACCAAGCAGTCACAATCAAACGGACTACCAGACAAAATCACAATCTATGACGGTGTACCGGCATTCTATGGGGTTAACCTCTATCTTAAAATAGGGGTGAACCTTTAAATATGTGGGTGCACCCCTATATTTGCGGGTGCATGTCTATTTCGAAATAGGCATGGACAGTTCGGTTTACCACTTCGGTCATTTTGACCCTTCCAGTACACCATACTTGGTGATGTATTTTACCCAAATTGCTAGGAAGACAATCTATTTTTGGAATATTGGATTTGCCCATTCTATTGACTTACAGGTATAATAAGAAAACAAACTAAATTACATATAGTTATACATACTAAATGCTAGATTTTTTTCACAAGTTGTCTTTGAAAAGACATTTTCTCGTGATTGGAGATTAATGAACATGAGTTATAAAATAGAAAGCAACGGAAGCATGCGGAAGCATTTGTTTACACCCCTGTGCAGCAAATGGAACAACCCTTCATTGATAATTGGTAGTAAGTGTGCTGGAAGTTTGGATTAGTCTATTATAGTGAATAACACGTTTTACAGGTATGTCAAGTGAATAAAACAATTAATCATTCAATTTCTACATTCTGAGTACTAGATTTTGTTCATTATAATTTCAAAATGACCAATTTGGACCTTCCGTGTAAAATTTATTATACACAGTTATGAAACAGAAAGCAGTGAATCATGTTCATTCTTTTCTTTACACCCCGTTTCGATTGAAGGCAATGTTGTAACGGTCTCACATGGACCAGCCCATATTGATTTAATGTCAACCAAAATCATAAAACTAGTTGCTTTGATACTATATTCTATATTGCAATGCTTTGATAATAGAATACGTTTCATCCTAATACAATGATTATTAGGATACAGCATGAATAACTCCTGAAATATGATCACTAAATATAAATCCATTAATGAAACTGCTTCATGAAAGGACGCCATTATTAAATTAATGGAACTGCTTCCTGACTTATGACGTATTTCGAAGTTGGTAGTCCAAGGGTGATTCAGGTACTTCTTAACCAAATTTCGAAAAGCAAAAACTCACTGTATAGACAAATGAGTACCTTTTAATTTTTACAGAGACCACATAATATCAAAACATCAGCTTTTGAAACTCGTCAAAATTCAATAAATACACTTTTTTGCAATAATTCAAATGTGAGCACACCCGCTTCGGAATAGTCCATTTTAAAACTGGTTTTAAGTATAGGCCTATAAAGGTATTAACTCAAGAATAACTAGAAAGAGATTCTTGTTTCAATAATACACTAAGGCCGTAGAAAAAAATGAAAATTCCATTACCACGTTAGAACCTAGAACCGCCTCGGTGGTTCTAACGAGTAGCCACAAACTATGTTTTGGATCAAAAATAAGAAAAATAGTTATACCCCTGTAAACCCCTGTAATACTATATACAAATACAAATAATATATAAAATATATAAAAGTGGGGCATGAGGGGGTATTCAATACATGGACATATTTGCGTGATGTTATAAGACGCTACAAATGAGCCGCTTCATGGAAAAATCAACAATGTGGTTTTTTGACTGGTCCGACAAAAAACCGGGCCTGCACGGTCAGAGAAGCAGGCTAGAAGCTTGAAATTTTGTATTCAACTAGAAGAGGAATTGTACTATCCTAGTAGCGAAAACAAAGGCGCTGATCAGCTTCGCGGTTACCGCGAAGCTGATCTGCGTCTTTGTTTTCGCATATGCAGATTGTTGGTTTTTCCCATGAGGCGACTCAAATGCTGGGAGACGGCATCTTTTCACACATGACAGAATCCAAGAAGCATGTAACTGTTACTTGTAGCGCCGTATTTAAGGTCAATATGCTAAACAACACGTTTGGAAAAGAGAATAACAAAAATTCTGACATAAGAGCTTCGGATGTACTTTATCTTGAATGATATCCAAACTAAAGTTGAACCTTAGTTTGTGGACCTTATGATAACAGTACTTGTTACATTACGAAAACTTGCCCATGCAATATTCATAAACAATTTTCAGCAGTAAAAATTGAAAATTCCGTTAGAAAATTTTTGACATTTTTAATAATTTTTGTTCAAAACATTGATTGTGGGTACACGTTAGAACCGCCTCGCCGAGATTGTTCTAACGAGTGCCCACAATCTATGTTTTGGATCAAAAAGAAGAAAAATAGGTATAACATAGGAAAATAGGCATCCCAGTTTTTCGATATAAAAGTTTGGTATAAAGGGGTATTTATTACACGGACATGTTTTCCTGGTGATAGCAATTATCGCTTTTCGTGTCATTTACATTCAAGTCCTTAGGTGACCTTTGAAAGTGGTTAATTGATATTTCAAGAACTCAATACACGTATAATTGCTTGTTCCAGAAGTAATGAAAATGGAATCAATTGCCGCCATAAAAGTACATAGGCATGTTCTTTAAGCTGATTAATTTGATGAATAATCTTCAATTTGTATGCTGATTTAAACGAATTCGAAAATTCTAGACATGTATTAATTCGAGGAAACTAACTTTGGTTCTAGAAAATGAGATAAACCGATAAACCAAGTAATTTATTTTTGTGCCAAGCTAAGTTAAAGCAGTACGAATGTTAGATGTAAATAATATTGTAATGCACAAGACCAGCAACGAACTAAACTTAGAAAAAAAAATGAAGGATAATGCATTTTCATCGGATTTCTTCCATTTAATGAAATTCGACTTCATGTGAAAATACAGATGCTGCATTGGGGTTGCTACGTTTGGCGCATTACTTTACTGCAACCAGTGATCCGTGAAATTTCATTTTTTATACTGACTGTTTGCAAAGTGGCTGCTCTATCACATTAATGAGCCGCCTCGTGGGAAAACCAACAATGTGGTTTCCGCTCAGGTTCGACGCAAACCGTCCTGTACAGTCACAGAAAAGAACTAGAAGCTTGAAATTTTGAAGTTAAGTAGAGGAGGAATTGTACTATCCGAGTAGCGAAAACAAAGGCGCTGATCAGCTTCGCGGTTACCGCGAAGCTGATCTGCGCCTTTGTTTTCGCATATGCAAATTGTTGGTTTTCCCATGAGGCGGCTCATTTATTAATTATTTCGGTAGAAATAGTTATATACATTGCAATGAAATCGAAATAAGTTCAGCATCATTCAATTGTTTTTCTAAGTATATATCCAGTAACCCAACTCGACAAAAGAAAGCGTGCGTGTACGAGTAGCAATGTCCTTCTAATTCATTTCTCCACACTAGCATATGGAACTTAAAGTTACATGTACATGAGCGTGCTTGAATGATTTGTGTTACCTGTAAATCATTTGTTTAATCAGATCAATTTGTAACGAAAGATGCTGAAAGATATTTCTAAAACTTGATTAATAGGCTTTAATTGAATTCGATAAAAATGTTGAATGCATGTGATCATCAATAACACGAGAATGTCTCCTTTAGTGTTTGGTTTGGTCTAGTTTCTTTAAATTTAATATTGTTTGTTTGTATTGAGGCTTAACGTCCCAGTAAACAATTTTTCAGTTATGCCGGGACAGAGCCAACACTTCCCGGGTTTAACCAGTACTGTAGAGAGTTAATGTGTCTTGCCCTGCCCAAGGACACCTGTGGGGATCGAACCCAGGACCTCTTGATTCAGAGTCCGACGCTCTACCACTACACCACCGCGCTCCCTTATTTAATGTGTTGTGGACACCCTTTTGTTTTTTTCCTGCGAGTTACAGTTTAAGGATGTTCGCTGCTAACATTTGACATTTCGGAACCTCCGGTTTTTCTTTTGTTGAATATCTCGTAAACGGTTTCAGATATTATCCTAATATTTTACATTTGGATACATATTGATGATATGCATTGAATGAGCCACGAAAATTTTCAATCTAAGGAACTTCGTTTTTCCACCTCATTTTTTGCATCTTTTCTGAAAATTTTAGTTGTCAGTAAATTTTAGGGATAGGGTAGATAAAACTTGAATATTACACATCTTCAAATTAATTGCACTAGTTCGATGTTTATTTTAGCAGTATATGTGCACATGGCATGCTAAGTCAGTCTTTCTGTCTTTGGTTTGCCAATTTCAAAATTTTGGGCGGTTTTATGAAGTGTGTTATAAGAAACAAAACAGCCGAAAAAAGGCTTAAAAAGGCGATTTTCAAATTGTTGGTTCTCTCTTATATGCGCACTACCCTATATATTTCTTTCTTTTATTCGAACAATATTACCAAGTTCTATGTTATGTGAAAATACAAGAAAAAGTTTGAATCTACAAATATGGGTTTGGCACATTTCAAAGTATTGATTTTTTCTGACTTTTCAAGTATGGGGTAGGGTTGGAAAACGTAAAATTTTGTCATCCACTTCAAGTTGCACATTTTTCTATGCCTTTGGTCCTAAGTAACAAGTTAGTCTGCATTACGTAAATATTATGACTTTTGAAAGCATTTCTAGGTGTATTTTTGTTCAAGACAGGTATGTTTCAAAGAATTAAAAATTAAATTAATTTTACTAAATTTAAAACAAGGTGTTCAGAGGTCTCATTCAGAGGCCTGTAGCTTGAAAAATGCACACTACCCTATACTTTTGTTTTCAAATGTCTTGTGTTGTATTTTGGAATCATAAAAGAGTGCCGGGTTAGAAAAAAAGTTTGAATATTTTTCCATTGGCAGCGAACATCCTTAAAACCAGAGGACCAATAGTCTTTTGAACGCTCACCTGAGATCTGGGACATATACCAATTGTTTTCGTGATTTTTTTTTTTTTTTTTTTTTTTTTTTTTTTTTTTTTTTTTTTTTTTATGAATTGATGCTTTTGATCTCATTCAACAGCAAAGGTCATGTCGGGATGTTGCTTCCATACCCAAAATTAGCACATCATAACCTCCAAAAGGTGCTTAAATATAACAGCACAACCAAGCCAATAAGGCATATGTGTTTCAAAACGCATTATGAGAAAACCGGATTTTTCCATATGCGAAAACAAAGGCGCATATCAGTCAGCTGTGCTGTAACTGCACAGCTGATCAGCGCCTTTGTTTTCGCTACTCGGATAGCACAATTCCTCTTCTACTTATAGCCAATATTTCAAGCCTCTAGCCTGCTTGTGTGACTGTACAAGCCAACTTGGTCGGAAACCCCGAAGACCGGTTTTCTCGCGTCGCGACTCAAATCATTTGTCCACACTGCCATTTCACTTTCATATGAGACGAAGTCACATGAGCGTGCTAGAATGATTCATGCTGCATGTAAATCGACGGTTTTATCAGATCAAAGCTTAAATTAAAGACGATTTGTTACGAAAGATGCTGACAGATATTTCCAAAAATTTGATTAATATGCTCTAATTGAATTCGATAAAAATGAGCCGCCTCGTGGCAAAACCAACAATGTGGTTGCCGAACAGGTTCGACACAAACCGACCTGTACAAGCACAGAAGCAGGCTAGAAGCTTGAAATATTGAAGTTAAGTAGAAGAGGAATTGTACTATCCGAGTAGCGAAAACAAAGGCGCTGATCAGCTTCGCGGTTACCGCGAAGCTGATCTGCGCCTATGTTTTCGCCTAAGCAGATTGTTGGTTTTCCCATGGGGCGACTAGAATGACCGGAACGTCTTATTTGGCTTATAGTTTTCAAGAAAGCAAATAAAACAATCATTGTTCAAGATTCCTTCTTGACAACCATTTTTAAGGTTATTGTGACCCGATTTCCCTGTGATGCGGAAGACGAAAAACGAGCAAACATTGATCATTCTGGTTCTGTAATTGAGCCGCCTCGTGGAAAAACCAACAATCTGCATAGGCGAAAACAAAGACGCAGATCAGCTTCGCGGTAAACGCGAAGCTGATCAGCGCCTTTGTTTTCGCTACTCGGATAGTACAATTCTTCTACTTAAATCCAAAATTTCAAGCTTCTAGCTTGCTTCTGTGCTTGTACAGGTCGGTTTGTGTCGGACCTGTTCAGAAACCACATTGTTGGTTTTCCCACGAGACGGCTCAATTAATGAAAGACAAATGATCTGATTGAATTTGAAAGAACATGCGTAAAATCAATCATCTCATCTATTTTTGTCTTCAGACAAAATCAGGGTTGTCTGCGAGAAAAATATGATCCGCCGCATCAGAAAACAACAATCTGCATATTGCATATGCAAAACCAAAGGCGGTACAGGCCGATTTATGTCAGATCTGGTCGGAAACCCAGAAAACCGATTCGCTCGCATCGCGGTTCAAATTAGGTTTCGCTGCAACAAAAAACAAAATCAGAATCACACGTGGAAAAGTGCAAATGCGGTCAACGTCTAACATGTATTTCATCAGGAAAACATATTCATGCAGTGTATACCCCTTAAACCCCACTTTTTAGCTCACCTGAGCCGAAGGCTCACAGGTGAGCTTATAGTATACCCATGCTCCGGCGTCCGTCCGTCGTCCGTCGTCCACCATTTTCCAAAGATCTTCTCCTCTGAAACCACTTGGCCAATCAAAGCCAAACTTCATGTGGAGCATCCTTAGGAAGGGGGAACGAAAGTTTATATAAATGGTGCAGGTCACATGACCAAGATGGCCGCCATGGCTATAAATAGCAAAAACCTTTAAAAATCTTCTTCTCCAGAACCAGTGGGCCGATTTCCGCGAAACTTGGTATGTAGCATCGGGGACGCGGGCCCATCATAGTTTATATAAATCATGACCCTAGAATGACCTTGACCTATTTTACGGCAAGGTCAACTTAGGTCGCCAATGCATTTGAATGGGAAAATATGGTAAAATGCTATTTAATGGGTAAAACTTACTGGGAATAGGCAAATGGACAGAAGATTAATGTTAATGGAAAATTTTAGCCCCTGGGGTGTTGTCTGCCCCTGCCCTGGGGCTATATACATGTATATGACCATAATATTCAAACATCTTCTCCCGTGAAACCGCTAGGCCAATCAAAGCCAAACTTCATGTGGAGCATCCTTGGGAAGGGGGAAAGAAAGTTTATATAAATGGTCAAGGTCACATGATCAAGATGGCCGCCATGGCTATAAATAGACAAAACCTTTAAAAATCTTCTTCTCCAGAATCAGAAGGCCAATGATTTTGAAACTTGGTGTGAAGCATCAGTGACTAGAGCTCTACAAAGTTTATATAAATCATGACCCTGGGATGACCTTGACCTATTTTACGGTAAGGTCAACATAGGTCGCTCATGCATTTGAATGGGGAAAAGTGTTAAAATGTCATTTGTAGGGAAACACTTGCAGAAAATGGGCAAATGGACTTATGATTGATGATTCTGAAAAAATTTGGACCCCAGGGGTCTGTCTGCCCCCACCCCGGGGCAATATACATGTGTATGACCAAATTATTCAAACATCTTTTTCTCTGAAACCGCTTGGCCAATCAAAGCGAAACTTTATGTGGAGCATTTTTAGGAAGAGTGAATGAAAGTCTATATAAATGGTCAAGGTCACATGATATAGATGGCCGCCATGGCTATAAATAGCAAAAACCTTTAAAAATCTTCTTCTCCAGAACCAGAAGGCCTATGATTTTGAAACTTGGCATGAAGCATCAGGCAATAGAGCTCTACAAAGTTTATATAAATCATGACCCTGGGATGACCTTGACCTTTTTTACAGCAAGGTCAACTTAGGCCGCCCATGCAATTGAATGGGAAAAAATAAGAAAATGTCAATTAATGGCAAAAACTTGCTAGGAATGAGAAAATGGACAGAATATTCATGTTTATGAAAATGTTTTTGGCCCAGAGGGTTGTCTGCCCCTGCCCAGGGGCTTTATACATGTGTATGACCATAATGTTCAAATATCTTCTTCTCTGAAACCGCTTGGCCAATCAAAGCCAAACTTTATGAGGAGAATTCTTAGGAAGAGTAAATGAAAGTTTGTCAAGTTGGTCAAGGTCACGTGACCAAGATGGCCGCCATGGCTATAAATAGCAAAAACCTTTAAAAATCTTCTTCTCCAGAACCAGAAGGCCTATGATTTTGAAACTTGGCATGAAGCATCAAGCAATGGAGCTCTACAAAGTTTGTTTAAATCATGACCCTGAGATGACCTTGACCTTTTTTACGGCAAGGTCAACTTAGGTTGCCCATGCATTTGAATGGGGAAAATTGTTACAATGTCATTTGAAGGGCAAAACTTGCAATAAATTGACAAATGGACTGATCATGAATCTTTATGATTTAATAAAGGAAATTGACTCCAGACGTTGCTCTGACCCTGCCCTGGGGTTATATACATGTATATTACCATTCTAGTCAAACAAGTTTATTGGTATATATCTCAGGTCTCAGGTGAGCGTTTACAGGACCATTGGTCCTCTGGTATATATCAAAACTGGGGTATGCAGGGGTATACCTATTTTTCTTATTTTTACTCCAAAACATAGATTGTGGGTACTCGTGAGAACCGCTTCGCCGAGAACCGCTTCGGCAAGGCGGTTTTAACGTGTACCCACAATCTATGTTTTGAGCAAAAATAAGAAAAATGTTGAAATTTTTCAAATTTTAAAGCTCAAAAAAATCTGTTTAATGCATGGGCAAGTTTTCGTAATGTGAAAGGTTTTTGACATTCCACTATTTACGGAACTTGACCAATTTGCATGACTTGGAGATGTTCATTAACAAAAGCATTTCCTCGTTCTAATTTAGAACGCAATATATAGATTTAACCAACGTTCAATCTGCAAGAGCGCTCTCCCAGAGCGGAGAACTTTACGGGATGCAATGCTGCAAAAATGAAGATCAAAAAGAAGTCAGGAAAGAAGTCAACTATCAGACCATATCCTTCAATTCACCAAAAAGGTATAGACCGGTATATTTTAGAAAACCATACAGTGGTGCATTCAGGTTTTGATTTTAGAAAATATCATATTTAGACACTATACTTAAGGTCAAAAGTTCTGCACGGGTGACATTTATACGAAATCAAAAGCAAATTATATACTCAACAGAAACTTTTATTTGTCTTCATAAGATTTGGCTAAAATCATATTAAAACAACTAAAATCATATTAAAACGTTAAAAACATCTGTAACATAAATTGTATACACAGATGCAAGAAAAACGTGATATGACGTCGTGAACGTAACACCTGACAGATGCTAGATTCCATGAAAACTTGGGCACAGTGTTCTTTCATTTGTATTGGTGTATAAAATGAAGGGAACTTAACTCTACCAGAACATCTTTGTTCCGTAAAAATGATTTTTTTTTCGACCCGTACAGAACTCTTGGCCTTTAAAAGTACTAGTATAATATGCGTCATGAAAAAACAAACAGACACTTTACATATGCAAAAACGAAGGCGCAGATCAGCTGTGCAGTTACTGCAAAGCTGATCAGCGCCCGCTTTATTTTCGCTACCGGAATAGTAAATCCCTCTTCTTGTTACATCCAAAATTTCAATCTTCTAACTTTACAGGCCGTTTTGTGTCAGACCTGGTCGGAAAATCCCGAGGACTGGTTTTCTGGCGCCACGGCTCTAATAGCCCCAATCAAACGAGCATCCAGATATTTTAAAGAATCTTTGAACTGAAGGTCTGAAATACTCCGTCAAAATTTGTCTTGTTTGGGGGTTAACGTCCATCGCCTGCTTACCCCTAATCTGCGAATAACAAGCCATCCCGGTCTCACTAAGATTTGTTTTTAAGCAGTAAAATCCTTTTTGTTCGTTCCAAACAAATAAGTCCGGCGTAATGAAAGGACGGAGACCCAGAAATTCCTCGACCCGCCGTAGAGCCCTAGCTGGGTAAAACTTGAATTCGTCCGAATCTATCACAAGGAACTGCTCTCGTCGGAAGTATTTTAGCCAGTTTTTCATGTTTTTATCGTAAACTGAATTTTTAATACAGATATTACGTTCATTAATTGTGTTGTTTTGGAATACGAAGTCCTCCAGTGCGGAGCCAGATTTATATTTACCATGTTGTACTTCAAACTTGAAGCGGGAGATAGTGCGAGATACTGGCTCTCTAACTGAAACGAAACAAAATAAAAACACATGAGCCTGTGCGTGAGAAAACAAATAATTTGGGTTCCGACTAGGTCCGACACTAACCGGGCTGTACAGTCACAGAAGATGATTAGAGGCTGGAAATTTTGGATTTAGAAAGTACAGGAATTGTAGTATTCATGTAGCGAAAACAAAGGCGCTGATCAGCTCCGCAGTTACTGCGAAGCTGATCTGCGCCTTTGCTTTCGCCTATGCAGATTGTTGGTTTTCCCATGCGGCGGCTCACATATAAGCCTGGGCCCAGAATTACAATGCTTCCTTAAAGTTAAGACCCACCATATAGTTAAGGTGGCAAATTTTGACCCGATAAATTTTCGTTACCGTTAAATTCAATAACTGCTGTAACGAACATATACAAAAATGTGTAAAACAAAATAAAACCGACAAGAATGATTTCTGTCTGCTTTAGATGTATGTTTTTGGATGCTGAAAGTCGTCACCTTAACTAAGGTCTCCCTAAACTGTAAGGGGGGGTTGTAATTCTGGGCCCTGGCGTCCTTTTAATGAGTCATAAGCAAACAGTATAGCCCCAGATGTGACGCCGCACAACGCGGCGTCCCATCTGGGGCTATTCTGTTTGTTTAGAGGATTCTCATAAAAGAAATGGGATAAAAATTCAAAATCACTCCTAATGCCTCTAAATAGACAGTGGAGTCTTCCAAATGATAATGGTGGGCAAGTCCATTCGTCAAACATCAGGAATACATGTCCATGAAAAGTATACCCCCTTGAACCCCACTTTTATATAGAATAACTGGGGTATGCAGGGGTATACCTATTTTTCTTATTTTTGCTCAAAACATAGATTGTGGGTACTCGTTAGAACCGCCTCACCGAGGCGGTTCTAACATGTACCCACAATCTATGTTTTGAGCAAAAATAAGAAAAGTATCCAAAATTTTCTACTGAAAATTTTCATTTTTTACAACTTAAAAATCTCTGTATATTGCATGGACATGTTTTCGTAATGAATGGGTTAACTTTAGGGTCATCATCGTACAATGTCTCCTATACACATGTGCATACTATACTTTGTTTCTCAGTGTTGTTGTTTAACGTCCCAGTCATTAAAAAATCAGAATTGTCGGGGCGGATTCACTCCTTCCCGGATAGTTTATTCTACTCTTCTTGAATGTTTCGGAAACCCCTTTTTACATTTGACTTTTTTCATCAGCACAGTACCAGACAACTATGATTTAAGTGATATATACTGATTGCCGAAAGAAATGCTACACCCTAAAATTGCGTTATTCCTAAAATAAATGAGAAAAGAATGAGTGTGTTTCCCTAAACATCCTCTTTATCGCTAAGGTCAACCCAGATGGGCCGCTTTTTGTAATTGTTTACTTTAAAACATAATATTGTGTAAAATCATCAGGAAAACATGCCCGTGCAATGAATACCCCTTAAATTCCACTTGTATGTAGTAAAACTGGGGTATGCAGATGTGTACCTATTTTTCTTATTTTTCTTATTTTCGGCGAGGCGGTTCTAACGTGTACACACGATCTATGTTTTGAGCAAAAATATTAAAAAAAATAGCCTCTTCTTTTTTCTAGTGAAATTTTCAATTTTTACAACTGAAAAAAGTCTATATACAGAGGGAAAGTTTTCGTAATTCAAATAATAGAGGAAAGATCCCTTCAGCATAGTAATGTTTAAGACAGCTTACCTATGAGGATTAGTTTTATGCTGCTATTAAACCTTTGTATCCTCTCCACAGTCAAGATAGGGGAATTAAAGTAGGCGGAATTCTTCATCACCGTGACCTGATTGGAATAACTGCACGGCATTTGACTCACAAACCATTCGTCTCCTTTCTTATAGGAGTTGTTATACATAAAATATGGCATCTCCATCGGGGCTTTGGTTGGTTGGTACAGTTCCATGTGTGGATGCATGTGGAGGAATTCCAGAATCTCTCGTGTTCCACATTTGCTAACACCTGTCCATTACGAAAACATGCACATGAAATAACATCCCGAAAACTTGACGATACAATAAACAGAGATTATTTTTGTCCGCTGTAAAAATTGAAAGAAAAAAAATGCATTCGATTTTATTATTTAATTATATATTTAACATTTTGTTCAAAACATTGATTGTGGGTACTCGTTCGAACTGTCTCGTCGAGGCGGTTCTAAGGTGTACCCACAATCTATGTTTTACAGAAAAAAAATATAAGAAATTATCTTCTTTTTTTTCTACAGCAAAAATCTGTATATTGCATGGACGCGTTTTCGTAATTAATTACAAAAAAACATGTACAAAAAGAGAGACCTCGCGGAATTATCTTTCTCAAAATGGGGTTCCCATTCCTATATAATAAATGAACACGCTCGGTTAATCATCGGGAAAGCATGTCCATCCAATGTTTACCCCCTTCACTCCCATTTTTATACAGTAAAACTGGGGTCCTATTTTTCTTATTTTTGCTTCAAAACATAGATTGTGGGTACTCGTTAGAACCGCCTCGACGAGGCGGTTCTAACGTGTACCCACAATCTATGTTTTAAGTAAAAGAAAAAGAAAAAAAAAAGAAAACTATCATTTTTTTTTTCCTTCTGAAAATGTTCGTTTTTTACAACTTAAAAATCTATGTATATTGCAAGGGCATGTTTTCATAATGATTATGCACATACCTAAGACATCATGAATTTCGAATTGAAGCTTTGTGTTATCACAATTTAGATATCGTTTGGTAAGTATTTCAATTTTCAACATCAAACATTAAACCTAAGTCATTTAACTGGCATGGGGTTTAACGTATTTTGACCAGTTTATTAAGATACGTGATGCATATATGTGCATAAATCAAACATAAATATCAAGAATCTTCGATTTTTAGTCTGTATAAATAAATAAATCCAATGACAGTACCCACCTATTAGAATAGCCGTCGGGGCTCTGCTCCTACACGTCTCATTTGCGGGAGGCGTGAAATTTCGGTGGTGGACAGCAGCAACAACACGCATCACCTCGTCCTCTTCCCACTCCCTGTTTTTAGGTTTCTCGAAACTATAGATTGACAGGTTTGATTCTGGCAATCTCACCCACTCCCTGTTTTTAGGTCGGTCAAAATTATAGTATGAAAGGTTTGATTCTGACAATGTCACCCACTCCTTGTGTTTAGGTCGATCAAAATTATTGTATGAGAGGTTTGATCCAGACAATGTCACCAACTCCCTGTGTTCAGGTCGATCAAAACTATAGTACGGAAGGTTTGATTCAGACATTGTCATTTGGAGTCTAGGCGTAGTAAAGTAGCTCCAGGAGGAAACAATTATAACTATCACAGCACACGCTATCAACAGCGGCCTTCCACTAGCCATGGCGAGCCTGGAAAACAGCAAACAGCAATCGTTATTAAAGTGCACAATCTCAACAGTAAACAGCGGAGCCTTACACTGGCCATGGTAAACCTTGAAAATAGTATTCATTATTATGGAAGTAACCAACATGGCCTTACACTAACCATGGGTAACATTGAAACCAGTAATGTAATAATTAAGGTGCACGGTATCAACAGTAACTAGCAGGGCCTTACACTCTAGCCATGGTAAACCTTAAAAACAGCAATCATAACTATGGTGCACGGTATCAACAGTAAACAGCGGGGCCTTGCACTAACAACGGTAAAGCTTGAAAACAGTAATCATTTTTATGGTGCACGATATCAACAGAAAACAGCGAGGCCTTACATTAGCCATGGTAAACCTTGGAATCAGAAAACATTATCATGGTACACGGTATCAAAAGTTACACTATCCGTGGTAAATCTTAAAAACAGCAACCATTATTGGTGCATGGTATCAACAGTAAACAACGGAGCCTCAACAGTAATTCTAATTATAGTGCACGGTATCAGCAGTATGCAGCGGGGCCTTACAAGCCATGGTAAACATTGAAAACAGTAACCATTATTAAAGTGCACGGTATGAACAGTTAACAGCGGGGTCTTACACTGGCCATCGTAAGCCTTGAAAACAGTATTTCATAATTTTAGTGCACGGTATGAACAGTAAACAGCGGGGTCTTACACTGGCCATGGTAAACCTTGAAAACAGTAATCAATATTATAGTGCACGGTATCAACAGTAAACAGCGGAGCCTTCTACTAGCCATGTTAAACCTTGAAAACAGTAATCAATATTATAGTGCACAATATCAACAGTAAACAGCGGAGCCTTCTACTTGCCATGTTAAACCTTGAAAACAGTAATCAATATTATAGTGCACAATATCAACAGTAAACAGCGGAGCCTTACACTGGCCATGTTAAACCTTGAAAACATCAACCAATATTATAGTGCACGCGTGTATAAACAGCGGGCCATACCCTTACCAACACAGCAAGCATTTATATCATTAGTACACAGTATCTAGAGTGAATAACGGGTTCTTCCCCATGGTGAACCAGTCGACAAGAATGAAAAAATATACAGACTTACCTTTCAATATTAACAAAGACAACGAATTAGATTTTTAAACAATCATGTATATTCACCTTCTGGTATCTGAGCATCATGAGAAAACATGATTTTGCCTAGTATGCGAAAACAAAGTCGCAAATCAACTGTGCTGTATCTGGTTTTGCTACACGGATAGTACAACCCCTCTTCTTCTTAAATCCGAAATTTCAAGCTTCTAGCCTGCTTATGTAACGGTACTGGCCGATTTGTGTCAGACCTGGTTGGAACCCAAATTGTTGGTTTTCTCATGCAGTCACCTAATTTTTTCACAAGTCGCTTTTCGCGTGCGAGTCATATCACGAAAAAACCTGCCTTCTGCCCGTCCGATGTGGACCACTAGCGGCCTGTACAATCACGGACGCAGGTTAGATGCCTGAAATTTCGGATTTGGGACAAAGATTCGTTCTCTATTCGAAGCCCAATAATAATTATTATAAAATTATAATATGATGGCCAGCGTGTTATTTTGGTTGATTTTTTGCATATAGAAAGAGATATATATGAGCCGTCGCATGAGAAAACTAACAATTTGCATATGCGAAAACAAGGGCGCAGATCATCTTCGTCGCATTTGTTTTCGCTACACGGATAGTACAATTCCTCTACTTTCTAAATACAAAATTTCCAGCCTCTAACCACCTTCTGTGACTGTACAGCCCGGTTTGTTTCGTACCTGGTTGGAACCAATATTGTTAGGTTTCTCACGCACAGGCTCATGTGAGAGCGGCAGTACATTTTCACTGTACTTGATATGCGGAGCAATCAAGCCTGTGTTGTAGTTTCGCATCCACGTTGACAGTTCTTTTCAGCTGTATAAAAAATACAAATGAGTATACATGTAAGTGTATATGAGCCTTCGCATGGCAAAGCCAACAATCTGAGTTTCCGACCAGGTCCGACGCAAACCAGGCTGTACAGTCACAGCATAAAGCTAGCAGCTAGAAGAGGATTTGTACTATCCGTGTAGCGAAAACAAAGGCGCTGATCAGCTGTGCAGTACTCTCTAGTATGATGTAAGCTAGTATCTCACTGGCATGTGAATTTCTCGCGACTGTTTTGCGAATTTTGTCTCGGAGTTTCGCACGACATTCGTGCGAGTGTCGTTAGAATTTTCGTGTGTCGCGAACTGGTCGCGAAGGTTTTAAACATGTTTAAAAAACTTTTGCGAATTTTTCGCCAAAATATTTCGCAAGACTGTCGCGCGACTGTCGTGCGACGCCGTTCGTACGAGTGTCGCGAACCTATCGCCGCGAAATTTTGGCGAATTTACAATGTGAAATTTTCGCGACACTCGTACGAATTCCGCGAGTGTCGTACGACGGTCGCGCGACAGTCTTGAGAAAACATGCGAACACCTCGCGACTTTCTGGCGAGAAAATAAAACTAAGCGACATTCGTACGAATGTCGTGTGACACTCTCACGAATGTCGCGCGACTGTCGTACGAATGAAAATCAAAATAAGCTACATTCGTGGGAAAGTCGTGAGACATATTTTCAAAATTAGACCGAAAATCGCGAATTTGTCGCATAAATGTCCATTCAATGAGACTTCAACGTTTCAGTTGTGTTTATATAATTAATCTTTGTCGCGAAATAGTCGCGAACTATTCGCGAACTAGTCTCCAGTTGTCGCATTCCAGTGAGATAGGGGCTTTAGGGGGTTATGGTGCGAGTCACTCGAAGAGCCACCACTCGTAAATAGAGTCATTGCAAATGTGTACAGTGAATTGTAAAAGCAAAATCAGCTTACTTCGCCGGTTTCCTTGTTGGGAAAGAGCTAGTCATCTCGCCGTGTTGTAACATTTTTGAGACATTGTTTGTTTTCCGCCTTACAAAAACTTACTCATGTAATAAAAGGATTTGATCGGCTTTGAAAATGAAAAAAAAAATCAGTTGAAAAGTTTTAATATTTTCAATATTTTTGCTCAAACATTAATTGTGGGTACACGTTTTAGAACCGCGTTTGCAACGCGGTTCTTAACCGCGTTTGCAACGCGGTTCTTACAGGTATAGTACCCTAAATCAATGTTTTTGATAAAAAATAAGAAAAAATGTATACCCATATAGACCGCCGGCCAAAAACGTGAAGTCGGATACGTGTATTTTATTCATTTACTTTGATTCACTTGAGCCCGAAGCCGAATGCGTAATGTAGTTTTATCATATGTGTCAACGCTTAAAGAATTTTCCTGTAGTGGTTTTAAGGTAACAATACTTGAATTTCAAAGCTTTATAGCTATGTAACGCTTCCAAGCAAGGATATAAGAGCCTCGACGCGAGAAAACCGGTCTTCGGGGTTTCCGACCAGGTCCGACACAAACCGGCCTGTACAAGCCCAGAAAAGAGCTAATAGCTTGAAATTTCGGATTTAAGTAGAAGAGGAATTGTACTATCCGAGTAGCGAAAACAAAGGCGCTGATCAGCTTCGCAGTTACTGCGAAGCTGATCTGCGCCTTTGTTTTCGCATAGGCAATATTCCCGTTTTCTCACGATGCGGCTCAACTGTTATTATTAAAACATTGACTAGTGTTTTATAGACACACATCGTATCCATGCTATAAATATTATTATGTTATTAATCAAGTTATTTCGTATTGGACCAGTTACAGGTCCGAGGTTAGCTGTATTGGACCGAGGCCGGAGGCCGAGGTCCAATACAGCTGACCGAGGACCTGTAACTGGTCCAATACCAAATAACTTGATTAATGAGATTTTTATTAATTAACTGTCAACAGTCCATTGGCCCATATCATCCTCTATCAAATCGAACATATCTTCGCCATTCTTAGCGGCGCCAATGTCTGACATTCTTTTCAAAGATGTTGACATTATTTTTGTTTGTTTGCTCACTATTTTACTGGTCGGCTGAATCGCCGCCATTGTTTTTTCTCTCAACTCATTCAACGCGGCACGTGACCTCGCACGTGAATTTTGACCAATCAGATGTAGGGATTTCCATATAGATAGCAGGTCAATCCGTATAGATACGAGGTCAACCGTATTAGTGCGAGGTCAGCTGTATTAGGTCGAGGTGAAATCCAGTATAGACTATACGAAAAAAGAAACGTCACCAGTATCACTCAGACCAAATTCTCCGTATAAGTACTATATACTAATAAGTTAATTAATAATTATTAATACAACTCGTATTGATTGTTGCATCCAGAACTGGAATGCAGATTACGTAATTCTTGAATTGGTGGAAAAAAGATGGAATCAATACTATAACTGAATTTGAGCCGCGTCATGAGAAAACCAACATTTTGCAAATGCAAAAACAGAGGAGCAGATCAGCTTCGCTGTTACTGCGAAGCTGATCGATCAGCGCCTTTGCTTTCGCTACACGGATAGTACAATTTCTCTACTTTCTAAATCCAGAATTTCCGGCCTCAAGCCATCATCTGTGCTTGTACAGTGCGGTTTGTGTCTGACCTGTTCGGAAACTACATTGTTGGTTTTCTCGTGTCGCGGCTCAATTCAATATTGTTCCCACGCACTTGGTTCTTCATAGCTATGATAACGTGTAATTTGCAGATCGTTGCGCACATTGAATTTTTAGAAAGACAAATGCGTAAAAATTATTATATTAGAGGATCTTACACTCGTGGTCATTTTGTTTAATAAATTTCATATGAAATTACCACGAGTGTAAGATTCGTTTTATCATATGACCTTTGAAATAAGATTTTTTCGACTTTAAAGTGAACACATTTTTAATCAAAATTTACATTGTTATTACGGACGTCTTCAATGGCGTTACCTATTCCCGCAAAGGTGTTAGTGTAATCAGAATCAACGCCTCACCCAATGCGCATCGTAATGATAATCAGGTATGGATTCAAAGACAACC
Source organism: Rugalucina vietnamica (assembly GCA_964017185.1). Lineage (NCBI taxonomy): Eukaryota > Metazoa > Mollusca > Bivalvia > Lucinida > Lucinidae > Rugalucina > Rugalucina vietnamica. The sequence continues at coordinate 75,526,140 of OZ024869.1, read as the reverse complement.
TTCGGCAATCCGAGTGGACAGCTATTTCCCAAAAGGTGGCCACTGAGTTACAAGAACGACTTATATATGCGCACTTGCCAAACAGCAGAAAATTCGACACCAAATATTATTTAATGGAAACCACAACAGAAGTAATGCATTGGAACGGCCAGTAATATAAAGTTACTGTATTCAAGAACTTAACTCACCAAACACAGCAGAAAATTCGACACCAAATATGATTTAATGGAAACCACAACAGAAGTAATGCTTTGGAACGGCCAGTAATATAAAGTTACTGTATTCAAGAACTTGACTTATATTATATGCGCACTCACCAAACACAGCAGAAAATTCGACATTGAATATGATTAAATGGAAACCACAAGGAGTGATGCTTTGGAACGGCCAGTAATATAAAGTTACTGTATTCAAGAACTTGACTTATATTATATGCGCACTCACCAAACGCAGCAGAAAATTCGACATTGAATATGATTAAATGGAAACCACAATAGGAGTGATGCTTTGGAACGGCAAGTTATATATAAAAATAACTGTATGATTCAGTAGAATACATGTCAATACACATTTTACTGAACAAAGAGTGAACATCTCTTTTACCAAAGATGAATGTCCAGGTTTTTACAGGATTTTTTTTTCCCATTCAAGCAAGTTTTTTGGTTTTTTTTTAGCAAATTTATATATGTACAGTAGCGAAAGACTGTATTTCTGTAGCTTTGACAATGTATTTTTTTATTTTGCATTTTACTCTACTTTTCCTCTTTGTAAGATTGTGATAAGATTTGATATCAACATTCCACAAAAAGTAGTAAAATATCATCGACCTATTGAGAACAATAATAATTTACTATTTGAGCCGCGCCATGAGAAAACCGGAATTTTGCCTATGCGAAAACAAAGGCGCAGATCAGCTTCGCGGTAACCGCGAAGCTGATCAGCGCCTTTGTTTTCGCTACTCGGATAGTACAATTTCTCTTCTTCCTAAATCCGAAATTTCAAGCTTCTAGCCATCTTCTGTGACTGTACAGCCCGGTTTGTGTCGGACCTGGTCGGAAACCCCGAAAACCGGTTTTCTCGCGTCGCGGCTCATTTATTGAATTCCGGCGTAGGTTCAGAAGTAAACCTGCGGATAAAATAATCATATCAGAGGACTCATAGAGTGAAGCATACAATAAGATTTGAGCCTTTGCATGAGAAAACCAACAATTTGGGTTTCCGACCAGGCCCTACACAAACCGGTCTGTACAGTCACAGAGGCAAGCTAGAAGCTTGAAATTCGGATTTAGAAAGGGGAGAAATTGTACTATCCGTGTAGCGAAAACAAATGTTGGTTAAGCCATGCGGTGGCTCATTTCCCAGATTGCGGACACTAAAACTGTAATTTATTTGTATTTTTAATTCATTTTTAGCTAAAATCACTTGTATGAAAATTATATATACTTAACCAAATTCCCAACGCACCTAGTAAGATTTTTAAGAATATTTCAAAAAGAAATCGACCGAAAATGTTCAAATTCGCTGCATGATAAAATACATCATTTTGAAATAATGTGGTGAAATTTCATTGCGATTGGTGATTTTAATCGAAACTTATTGAGCTTTCGGTTAGCACAGCCATGATTCGAAAAGTCTGGAAAAACGTATTGAAAACAAGGGTAGTGTAAGGTAAGGGGAAATCGTACATAACGTTATAAAACGACTTGCAGAACAATATTGTTGTGTGATAGTGATAATTTTATCAATAATTGGAATTTACGGCTTAAATAAGTTTCCCAAAAAGGGCAAAGCTGAGCTTAAAATCTATCAGTTCAATTCATCTAAACAAATTGATATCTAGTGTGTCCCCCATTAGCTCGTACCACTGCTAAACAGCGCTGTCGCGTGGATAGGATATGATTTCTTTTTACATTTTGTGGAATGCTAGCCCATTCAGCAACCAACACTTGGTGAAACTGGCGACGGGTTTGAGGATTTGCAGAAATTACAAAACACTTTTATGGGCTATAACTGAGTCTTTGTACGAGTGAACGGGCGGACGGACGGGCAGGCTGAAAGTGAAAACGAATTTCACTTTATGACAAAATTGTTGCTTTTCAAACTTGAACTTGAATAATACCAAATGACTTTAAACGTAATTGCGTAAAAGACGTAACCTTCAACTAAACCGATAGACGAACCGTTTTTATTGACTTCCATCCGATACATAACCAGGCTTCAAATACAAGTTTCAGAATGAGAAAAATACATACCACAAGGAGCAGGTGCAGAAAACATGTTTTTCATGATTTCCTAATTGCGCGATTCCGAGAGCAAAACTGTGTGAAATGACAGTGTAGGTGTGTGTAAATGCTTAAGAGACAAGTAAGTGCCAAATTTCAAAGCCAAATCTTTGACGAGAGTGAAGATATTCAAATTTTAAAAGTAGTGCGTTGGCATTTTTGCCAAGTGTAGATCCTGAAATATTATACAGGATAGCTCTCAAATAAGTAGAATGGGTTCAGTGTTTTTTAAGAACAGTAAGACGGCTTTTTCCCCATGAAGAAATTTCCATTTCTATTCAAAAATACTTAGATATCAATGTAGCACACAGATCGGAATTCAATGAAAGCCTGAATGTTTTACTCTAGAGATAAGCTACAGTTTCAATTTCAGCTTATTTTCTCAGTTAATTCAATAAAATTGTATAGACTTTGTAAACCATTTAGTTTCACTAACCTAGTTTTAGTTCCACTAACCTAGTTTTTTATCCTCTAAAGTCTCCAAACACCATATATAGCTTTCCATTTTGGTTCCATTTGTTTTATGTTTTTGAGTGTGTTTTGATATTTTTATTTAAGTTCGGGTAATTGAATGTTCCCCTATTGGGAAATAGCAGCTCACTCGGCTTACGATATGTTTTCTAAGTATAAGAAACTAATTGTCAATTTAGTTTTTCCCACCTCGGTTTTTGGAGTGGGAATTTCTTTCTGATTGCGCCTTTTCCTGATCATTGCCTACTTGTACCTTTTTTTCATCGTGGTCTGCCCGTTTAGTCGTGTGCTATAACTCACCCTCTCTCTCTCTCTCTCTCGTCCAGCTACAAAAAATAAGCTTAGGGGATATTTTCAAGCCATTCATATTCAGAACATGTAAGAGGTGATCGCAAATTTATATAAAAAGAAAAATCAGAAAAAAGCTCATCAGCGTTAATCAATTATTTTTCTGAAGTTTGTTTTCATTTTGTAAAGTACTTGTAATTTATTGTGCATCAAGAATATACATGTAACATGGTGTATTTATGATGGTCGATGAGGTTCACCATTATAATTATTTACCGTGATTGGATCATCTATACTGAGTTCACTTTATTTTTTCATCTCATCTTTTAAATTGAACCTCAGTGACCAATTAGCATCAAAATGACTCGAAAATCTTTGCGTGTTATCAAATCCAAAGTTTTAGTGCACACGCGCATGAACATGCCTCAGGGTGCAAAAATGCATTTTCTCGCGCCTCGCGCGGGCTCGAAACTTTTCAAAACAATGTATACAATTCAAATGTTTGAAGATGGTCCGATGAGTGTATGAATTTCAATGTTGTAACCTATGGCTCAATGCCAGAAATCGCCATTGATTTTGAGTACCCCAAAATTGCTTGTTTCTAGGCGTTCAGCGTCACTTGGTCACGTGGTCGACGTCACTGCAGATGCCAACCATCTGCTTTATTTTGTGTTGGCAACCTGGCCTTATTGAATAAAGTGTATTGCAGTTATGGGAAATTTGTTTTTCATTGCGTATGGCTCCTTAAGAATAGGGTGGTTTGCACAGTTTAGCAAGAAATTGGCCCAAATCGCTTATTTCCTTCATTTTTCAAATTGACCCCTTCGTCAGTTTTTACGCAATTGTAGGCAAACGAAAAACGTTTGAGGGTTGATATTCACAGGTCGTCTTTGAAAATGGTTAAGCTACATATATTCGGAATTTCGGATGAATCGACAGAAACCACAAAAAGTTATGCAAATTTTAATGACGAGTTGCGTTGGCTGTGGAACTCAACTACAACCTGTACATTCTGTCGCAAAGCATAAATATCTAATCACTCATTTGATCATACTGTGAACTGTCTGGTGCAACTGCAACAATACTACTAGATATAGGCTACGTTCCAGTGGGACCGTCTGCAATATTTCACAGTCTAGATGATGCATAAATGATCCATTTTCACTAGATTAGCATGTCTAACGTGTACACTATGGGATATCATTTCATTTGTCGTGACCGCACGATCATCGCAGGGTCTCCGTACGATGCTACCTACAACATGTCTACGGGCTACAGTCTAACGTTTATAAAAAATTGCAATAGTGCAGACCATTACAAAATCACAGATCGTAGGAAGCCGTAGAATCGTAGGGACATCGTAGGGTCACCCTGTGGAGACCGCACGAAAATGCAAAACAAAATGGCATCGCATGATCATCGCAAGCTAATCGTAGGCCAAATGTAACCAAGACATTAGGAATTCAACTTAAGTACATGGGAAACAGTTATCTGTTCCAGCTTTATCGTAATTACAAAGTGACTCGGACGTTACACCTACGCTCATTGAAGTTCTGATTTCAAACAGTTAAATAAAACAAATCGTTTGGTAAAATTCATTCCTATTCACTATGTAATCGAATCTTTCAGTTCTCTGTTCGTCACACAGATAACATATATGATTTGAATGATAGGAAAGGAAACAAGAAATCAATCACGGAAATAATTGTGTCGCCTGTTCCAGTTTGTGACCTACAAATGAGTTCTGTCTGGCACAACTGCAGCGGTACTGCTATAAAAGGATTACATCCATTTAGACTGTCTGCGACATTTTGTACCGACTGATGCTTATATCCGTGGAGACATTAGACATTTTACTTTGACTGGCGTTACGGGAATAATGACAATTCAATCAGTGAGACACCCAAGAAATTCTGTTGTTCTGATCTCCTTACGTCCCAGTAAAACGTCACCGTCCCAATACGGTGATCTTCATGAAAATATAGCTTCTGTTTATTCTGTCGGCCTCTGTTTTTCTGTGTTTTTGGTTGAGAGTAGCTAGGCGCATTGCTCTTCTGGTGTGTTGTGATGTATTTTCGTCCCCGTGTAGTAACTATGGTAGGACTTAAAATTTAATTGCATCGATACGTGTCCCTCCATTCTTACCCTACCATTAAATAGAATGTGAAGGTTTCATAAGTATTAATTTCTAAGAAATTTATCTAAAGTACCTGGTGTTGCGCCGTCCAGACATTACTTTAGAGCTTCGAGCTGGCCGTTAAACCTGCATTCAGACCAGTTACTGACACCATACTGACAATTATAAGCATTCAAGCATTATGCTCAGCTTCCCATATAGCCATTTAATCGAACTCTTGAATATTTTCAATAAAGTGCATATAGATTATTTCAATGAAATGGAAGCAAGAAATCAACCACGAATAACTACTTACTCAGTCTGTGAGTCCTGGTTTTTGATTCATCAGGATGTTTATCATGATTTATTTGTTTGTTCTTGATGATTCATTGACTAGTTAGAGATTCACCACGAGGACCGAATAACTAACTAAATGTTATGAACCACTGCGGAAGCTGAGGGTGAGGTTATGGCCATGTAAAACCGGTTTAAGCCCGCCAGTAACTTTGTGTTACTGATCGTTCCAAGTCGATACTTCTGTGGTGGTTCTTTTTGTTTTATGTCTTGGTGTTTAAAAAATTTTTGTGCTGTTGGCGCCTTATGTATGTTTTCATATTTTTAGTTAAGTTAAGGTAACTGAGTGGCCACCTATTGGAAAAATAGCTGCCCATTCGGCTTACGATTGTTTCATGGTATAAGTACCTGATTGTTAGTTTGGTTTTTTCCCACCTCGGTTTTTGGAGTGGGAATCTTTTTCTGATTGCGCCTTTTCCTGATCTTTGCCTACTTGTACCTTTTTAACAGAAATAATGGTGTTGTCTGATCCAGTTTGTGACCTACAAATGAGTCCTGTCTGGCACAACTGCAGCGTTTCTGGTATAATAGTATTGCTTAAATTAAAACTGTCTGCGACATTTTGTACCAAATGATGCCTTGATCCGTGGAGACTTTAGACAATTTACTTTGACTGGCTTTACGGAAACTTGGCAGTAAGAGACACCCAAAATTTGATCGTTTAAGGTCACACGTCCATGCGATAGATAGTTTTTGTATTAATTATATATTACTGATCGTTCCAAGGCGATACTTCTGTTGTGGATCTAATTGTTTTGTGTATTGGAGTCGAATGTTGGTGCGTTTTGGGCCTTATGTACGTTTTCATATCTTTAGTAAAGTTCGGGTAACTGAGCGGCCTATTGGGGAATAGCTGCTCACTCGGCCTACGATATGTTTTCTTGGTATAAGTACATAGTAAGTGTCATTTTCAGTTTTTCCCATCCGTCGGTCTGTGGAGTGGGAATTTCCTCCTGATTGCGCCATTTCCTAATCATTGCCTTCTTGTACCCTTTTACAAGTTGAAAAAAAAATCAGTAAAAAAATTTGACATTTCTAAACATACATGTACATTGTTGATACACGTTAGAACCGCCGCGCCAACACATCAATAGAAGTATATTTGCCCTTTTCTAGTTGGGTAAAGCCCGAACTTTTCGTTTTGGGTACGCCACTCATTAAGGACACTTGAAAATCAAAACTTGAATATTTATTACCGAAAATATCACCATACAATACCGCGGACTGAAACCTCTGAAGGGCATTGAAGTGTTTAATATGTGCGGGTTTATTTAACATGGTTTAACATGGTTTAAAGCCCAGGAATTTTATTTTGGGAACATTTACCTATTAACGATCCTTAAAAAACTTGAATGAGTTTAGCTATACTGGCAAATATTTGTGGTTAAGGTAGAGTAAACCAAAGTTGAATTTACGTACAAGCATATTGAAAATCAACATTGGAAATGTGAAAGTTGCGTGTTTATGCAGATTAAGACATATAAAATATGCTGATGACGATATTTTGAAAATATGCATAAAACGATTAACTAGCAATTTCAATTTTTAAATGAATTGCACAAAGCTGTAAAATGTCGTTTGAACGTCCAAATTAAATATTGCCTCAAATAGACAAAATTGTTAATTGTTTACCCGTGTTCTCGCCCATTTTATAATTATACTATTTTCTGAATTTAACTGTATGAATTATTCATCTAACTAAACTAACCAAACTATCTACTAGCCTTAACTTTATTCGCTAAATGTCTGGAAGTGTGTCACCATGGCTTACCTTTCCCGTTGATAGCATAGCATGTTTTCTGATTTATTCATCTAGCTAAACTATCCACTTTTACTGGAACTATGTCATCAATAATTGGGACTAACTGGGACATTTCACTGTCTACTGCTTCTGCTGCCGGTACAATTAAAGAGCAAATATTAGAGGGTCTAATATTGACGAGTGTACACTTTAAAACAAAATGTAATCATTATATTAAATGCAAAACATTGCCAGTTGGCCATATAACAATAATATTTCTGAAATAGAAAATAATTAGAGCACAAGTAGAACTAAATGAAGCGATAGCTAGGCCACACCTCTCCAAAATGTCCGCAAGTAATATAAGTCTGCCGTCTGGCATGAGATGTGGGTCTTCAAAAAGGGTTCAGTGATCTGACAGACATGCCCTCATTGTTCTGTTAATATCAAAAGGTAGTTTATTCATGCACAATTTCATTTTTAAGGATGTTCGCTGCTAACATTTGACATTTCGGAACTTCCGGTTTTTCTTTTCTTGAATATCTCGTAAACGGTTGCAGATATTTTCCTAATATTTTATATTTGAATACATATTGATAATATGCATTGAATGAGCCATGAAAATTGTCAATCTAAGAAACTTCATTTTTTCACCCCATTTTCTGCAACTTTTCAGAAAATTTTTGTTGTCAGTAAAATTTAGGGGGTAGGGTAGATTAAACTTGAATATTACACGTCTTCAAATTAATTGCTCCAGTTCGATGTTTATTTTAGCAACAGTATATGTGTACATGGTCTTCTAAGTCATTATTTGTGTCTTTGGTGTGCTGGTTTTAGAACTTAAGGTGGTTTTATGAAATGGGCTTTTAGAAACAAAACAGCCGAAAAAAGGCTGAAAATGACAATTTTCAAGTTGTTGGTTCTCTCTTATATGCTCACTACCCTATATATTTTTTTTCTTTTATTCGAACAATATTACCAAGTTCTATGTTGTGTGAAAATACAAGAAAAAGTTTGAATCAACAAATATGGGTTTGGTACATTTCAAAATATTGATTTTTTCCGACTTTTCATGTAAGGGGGTAGGGTTGGAAAAGGAATCGTAAAATTTTGTCATCCACTCCAAGTTGCAAATTTTTCTATGCTTTTGGTTCAAAAATGTCTGCGCTACGTAAATATTATGACTTTTGAAAGCATTCTATGTGTATTTTTGATCAAGACAGGTATATTTCAAAGAATTAAAAATTAAATTAATTTTACCAAATTTAAAACATGGTGCTCGGAGGTCTCATTCAGAGGCCTGTAGCTTGAAAAAATGCACACTACCCTATATTTATTTTGTTTTCAAATGTCTTGTGTTGTATTTTGGAATCAAAAAAGAGTGGTTAGAAAAAAAGTTTGAATACTTTTTCATTGGCAGCGAACATCCTTAAATGAATTGCACAAAGCTGCAAATGTCGTTTGAACGTCCAAGATTGTCTCAAATAGACAAAACTGTTAATTGTTTTACCCGTGTTCTCACCCATTTAATAATAATATTTTCTGGAATTAACTTATAGATTATCCATCTACATGTAACTATCTAAACTGTCTACTATAATACTATTTTATCAGCTACATGTTTGGAAGTATGACACCATGGCTTACCTTTCCCATTGATAGCATATTTTCTGATTTATTCATCTAGCTAAACTATCCACTTTTACTGGAACTATGTCACCAATTATTGGATTGGTTGCAATGGGACTGTCTGGGACATTTTACTGTCTACTGCTTCTGTTGCCGGTACAATTAATGATCAAATATTAGAGAGCCAAATTGTTTCCATTTTACACAAAATGTTAACCTTGAGCGAGAAACAGTAACTCCCCAGTGTAGCGATTAATACCCGGGAAGCGGTGGCTCCGTCACGACATGACTGAAAAAAATGTTGACGGGGACGTTAAACCTCAATACAAACAAAGCGTTACTAAAAACTTAAAGCCATTTGAGCCACTGCATAAGAATACCAACAATCTGCATTATGCGAAAACAAAAGCGCGAAGCTGATCAGCACATTTGTTTTCGCAGCACAGATAGTACTCTTCTACTTAAATTCAAAATTTCAAGCTTCTAGCCTCACTCTGTGACTGTACAGGTCGGTTTGTGTTGGACCCGGTCGGAAACCCAAAAGCCATTTGAGCATAAGAAAACCACCAATCTGCATATGCCAAAAAAAAGGCGCAGATCAGCTTCGCCGTAACCGCGCAGCTGATCAGCTCCTTTGTTTTCGCAGCTCATATAGTACAATCACTCTACTACTTAAATTCAAAATTCAAGCTTCTAGCCTCTTTCTGTGACTTTAAAGGCCGGTTTGTGTCGGACCTGGCCGGAAACCCAAATTGTTGGTTTTCTCACATGCCCATTTGGTAGGTGATAGGACTCTGGAGTTTCAGAATCGACGCTGCATATGCAAGTCGAGATGGCAAATAACGAGTTCATGTTATATTTATTATGATAGTTGAATACGTAAATGTACATACGTATAGCTAAAATTTCATTTCGGTCTGTTTGTTTTCTGTTGTAATCGCTGTACTTTTACAAACTGAGCCGCATCGTGAGAAAACCGGTCTTCGGGGTTTCCGACCAGGTGCGAGACAAATCGGTCTGTACAGTCACAGGAGCAGGTTAGATACTTGAAATTTTGGCTATGAGTAGAAGAGGAATTATACTATCCGAGTAGCGAAAACAAAGGCGCTGATCAGCTTCGCGGACCGCGAAGCTGATCTGCGCCTTTGTTTTCGCCTAGGCAAAAATCCGGTTTTCTCACGATGCGGCTCAACTGATGTTCAAACTTTTGCATTGACATCATTTAGCTCTGACGTCAAACGAATATCTAATAAATCATTTATAATAGAAAAATATTACATCAAATTTCATACATTGATCCTGGAATTCAAAATAATTGTAAATCAATGACCTATTTAACGTTCTTTATGAATATTCAGTTTCAGCTATCTCCATTTTCATTAAAACAAAAGATGATGATCGTCGTATAAAAACTTGTGGTTATTGATGACTTAACAAGCTTGCCAAGAATCACATTCAAAAAGTAGCGACCGTTTCATAACTGACATTAAGGACAATGTATAATTACAGATATGTTTTATTATTATTAGCTGAAAGACCAATCACAATACTTTACATATATCTTTTGACAAAATATTCGTCAATAGAAAAGAAAAAAAACATTGATTGTTCTACATTGACTGTCATTTTAATTTACAGTCTTTGCATCAACCGCATAGACAGGAAAATCATCAGGAAAACATGTCCGTGAAAAGTATACCTCATCAAGCCCCCCCAAAAACTGGGGTTTGCAGGGGTATACCTAATTTTCTTATTTTCGATCCAAAACATACAATATGAATGCACGTTAGAACCGCCTCGCCGGGGTGGTTCTAATGTGCACCCACAATGTATGTCATGAGTGAAAATGTACAAAAATAAAATCAAATATTTTCCAATCAGAAACTTTCAGGTGTTTTTTTTTTTTTTTCATCTTAAAATCTCTGTATACTGCATGGACAAGTTTTCGTAATGACTTTGTGCCGAAACTTCATATTGACAGAATACAATACAAAAAGGTTAAAGTAAGAACTGATCGGGAAATGGTGCAATCAGAAAGAAACTCCCACTCCGAAAAACGAGTAGTTATTCACTATTTTCATTTAGCAGGGTTCCCATTTTAATTAAATCAATCATTCAAGATACTGCAAATGTAAATTTCTTTGAATCTTCGTTCTTGGTTTACTGACCTAGTTAAGAAGTGTCATCGATGCCTCATGAAACATGCAAGAACTGTCTTAAAACGAAAATAGTCCATTTTTTTTTCATTTAAATGGTATTCACTCATAGACATATGAGCCGCCGCATCAGAAAACCAACAACCTGCATATGCGAAAACAAAGGCCCAGACTGACCAGCTTCGCGGTAACTGGGAAGCTTATAAACGACTTTGTTTTCGCTACACATATATATTACAATCCCTCTTCTTCTTAAATTCAAAATCTCGAGCTTCTAGCCTTTTTCTGTGACTGTACAGGCTGGTTTTGTCGGACCTGGTCGGAACCCAAACTGTTGGTTTTCTCACGCACAGGCTCATATCTTCGGTCTGATCGTCTGATTCGAGGTTTAGAATACCTATGGACATTTGATTGTTCATCCTTTATTACTTATGTCTACAAATGTCCCAGAATTTTACCTGGTAATGCTCTAATAGTTGTCTATTTTTGTCCTATGTTTATTTTTCCCAAATCAATTTACTAGTATCATTTGATTCTCCGAACATTAACAAAGAACTAATTGAATTATCAGCCGGGGTTGATTCTATCAATAGATTGGTAATGAAGATTGCTTGTGGATTGTTCCAATATTCTAACCATAAAATTGTTAAAAATCAATGTCAAACGGTGGCATTCTGTCATCCCACGCACTCGCATTATCTAACCGTTGTCTGTGATTGTCTCTTCGATTTCTTGTCTGACCAAATTGAAATGTCTTTTGAATGTCTTTTTCAGCTGTGATTTGTCTATATGTATATCGTTGTTACTCTGTTCCTACGTCGTTCACCTTCACGATGCTTTGTTTGGCTGAATAACCACCTGACTGGGAAACAGATAATCAACTTGCTCTTCATGTGTATCGTAAGTGTTGTGTGTATTCATGAACTGGTATTGTTGAACTGAACTATGTCCGTATGCCTCTAGTTGACTTAAACCAAGTTTTGGAATTTCTTTTAAAGAACCAGGTAACACATATTTAACCCATATATGACGAATGGACCTGCCCATCACTATCAGTTGGGTGAGTCCATTTTCAATTTTAGAGGCTTTCAGTGTGATTTTAATTTTTTATTCCATTTTCGATGTATTTCCTCTAAGCAAACAGAATAGCCCCAGATGGGACGCCGCGTTCTGTGGCGTCACATCTGGGGCTATACTGTTTGCCTATGTCTCATAAAAAGGACGCCAGTCTTATTAGCACGGCGGATATGTAACAATTTTTTGAGTGATTGTGCACTTTTTGATAAAAGCATGAAACTTTGCACAGGGGTAGATTTATAATTATAAAAATTTTTGAGGGTCAGTGCCACGTAAAATTTGGCCTGTGATGGCGGCCATCTTGAATTTCAAAATGGCCGCATCTTGCATATAAAGCCAATACATATGGGTATCAATGTGCTGTGCTGCTTTCCTTAAAAGCGTTAAAAACCAAAGTTACATTAACAAAACATATTTAGCTATCTCACTTACATAGAAATTACTAAACAGTCCAAGATGGCGACCATTTTCAAAGATGGCCGCCATTTATTTACGAAAACCAAGTCAGTTTGATGAAAACATGGCACATAATAATATAAAAAAAATCTAAAAAAAAAAAAAAATGAAAATGTTAACAGGCGTATGTAGAGTCATAAATTCAAGATTCATGTAGTCAAAAATAAAATAAAAAAAAAATGAAAAAAAAAAAAAAAAAAAAAAAAAAAAAAAAATACATTGCCATGCAAAAGAAATGTTCTATCAGAAATTGCCGTCTATTTTCAGAATTCTTTATCAATAGGCTATTATATGATTACCGAAAATCTGTCTCTTCATTTAATTTTACTTACACTCAAATACCCAAAACTAAAAATTCAAGATTAATAATGTCAAGAATAAGGCTAAGTTTCTAAATGGCCACCATAATTAGCATCTTAACAGTGAAATTTTATATATGGACACTTTCAGATTTTGAAACTGGATGGAATTTACTTCTTGTGAATTAGGTATTTTCTATTTTAACAGGAATCTAACTTGTTTGTATGATTTCAGATTTATAATTTATTTCAGCATTGCATTCAGGATGGCTGCCAGTGAAGAGAAATAGTTCAGTAGTACAGGTGCGTTCAGTTATTAATATACCCCTTCGATACTCAGAAATAAATTGACAACTCTTCTTGTTTTTGAACAATCGTCTGTAGTAAGAAATGGACAACTGGAGGAATTTGTTCATATATTTTGTGAAGTGTGAGTGTTAATATTTACTCTGTTTATAAAATGTCTAGATCTTGTGATGTTGTATGCCTTAATTGATTATATAATATATGGAATCAAACTTTTAACAAAAATCACTGATCTTCGAATTTCAACGATTCCACAAGGAACCATGGTTAATGGTTTGTGATGTTTTTAATTTATATAGGAATAACCATTTTTGTACTAAGGCTGAAAATTTGGTGTCTTTATGAGCACTCTTTACAAAGTTACACCCTGATTTTCAATCAATGTGCATTTAGGTTAAGCGGTTGTTGCAACATAAAACTAAGTATGTGACCGTTATTTTGCAAGAAAACTTATATTACACTAGGACACTTGTAAGAAGAAAGATTCATTGTTGGGTTCCTTTATGAGGTAAGCATGCCTTAAAGCACTGTGGATTCACCTTTGGCTTTGTATACTGCCAAACCGTGGGTTGGCATTTCATCATACAGTTTATTATTTGTTCTTCCGCACAGAATACCATAGTGGCTTAATGTATTGTTAGGCAATGACTCATATCTCCTCTTCTTGATATTTCAAACCTCTTCTATAGGGTTTATTATGCCAAATAATGATGCGAAAAGAATTTGTATATATGCAAGACAGTGTTATTTGTATTAATTCTAAAACCGCAAAACACATTTTTGATACCAGAGAAACGTCTGTGTTTGAACCCCCTAGTGACTTGGCTTAGGATCTATACAAGAGGTTTGAAATGTCATATTGATGAGCTGTGTGTGATACCCTGACATTGAAAAGCTTCTCTGTGAAAGTTTCAGCCCCCTATGTTATTCTGTGTCAAGAATACACTGTACAAATCAAGAAACTGTATGATGAATTCCAACCCACGTTTTTGGCACGTTTAAGGATATAAAGCCAGAGGTGTCGTCACGTTGCTTTAAGACATGCTTACCTGAAGAAGGAATCCACTAGCACGTTTACTCCGTACAACCTTCCTTGTGCAATATTAGTTTTCTTGCAAAATAACACTGACATACTTAATTTTATATTGTAACAACTGCTTTACCATGAAATTCTAAAAATGTACATTGAATGAAAATCAGGGTGTAACTTTATAAAAAGTGCTCATAAAGACACCAAATTGTCAGCCTTAGTAGAAAACTAATTATTCTTTCATAAAGTAGAAACAAAATTACAAACCATTAACCATGGTTCCTTGTGGAATCTTTGAAACTCGAAGATCATTTTTTTTTGTTAAAAAATTTGGTTCCATATATTATGTAAGGCTTAAAAAAAAAATGTTATGTTTCCGATTTCCCGACCGACTGGTCAAAATCTGCGCCGACTGCAACTTTTTAGCGCTCAGAAAAAAAAAAAAAAAAGTCGGCGACCGACCCTGTTCAACGATTCCGGTTTTTATCAAAAGTCAAAACCATTTCGTTACGAGAATTTGTCCGCGCCGATTTTCGGATATTTTCGGTCTTTAACAATTACGATCAAGAACAACAACATGGCTACTGTGTAGTGTGTTGACACGACCAAGCACATTAGTCGCCATTTATTTCGACAAATGTAGCCACATACCTGCTTCAAATGTAATAAAAGCCTTGCGGCACAATGCCCCGTTATCCCTGTTATACGAAGACGGCCATCCTCGGTGTAAAGGTTTCCGATTTGGAGTCAAATGTGCGGTAAGAAGAAAGTCTGGTCAAAAAAAAAAAAAATACCTACCGACCCCGATTTTCCAAGGAAAAAAAAAAAAAAAAAAAAAAAAAAAAGCCTACCTACCGACCCTATGCTAAATTTATGATGAAATCGGAAACATAACATTTTTTTTAGGCCTAATCACTTTAGGCATACAACATCACAAGAACTGGAAGTTTTATATACAGAGTAAATTAACAAAATATATAAACAAATTCCTCCAGTTGTCCATTTCTCTTGCCAGTGACGATTGTTCAAAAACAAGAAGAGCTGTCAATTTATTTCTGAATATCGAAGGGATATATAAATAACTGAACGCACGTGTACATGGTTAATAAACGAAATAAACACTGCCTGTTAAAAACGTTACTGGATCCTGTAATAGAAGCAACAATCAGGCTATCAATGAAATTGCAGCAAGGAATATAAACTTCGAAAGTAAGAATAGAGGGACCAGGAATCGATGCAATTAAATTTAAAGTCCCAACATAGACAGCGGGTGGGAAAGAAAATACATAAAGCACAACAAAACATTTTCCGACAACACACTCGAAAAGCAGAATGACTAGCTCTTTTCCAACAAGGTAGCCATCCGGCTAGATTTCACTTTTTCTAAATTTTATCGCACACTATGAGTTGATTTCCAAATTTAATGTAGGCCTAAAGGCGCTTTTACATGAGGGCCTTTCGAAACCAGAATTTTATGGTGACTTGCTTTACAAATTCAAGAAACTTTTAGGAAGGAATGATTTTTCTTTTCAGTTCAGAAAAATCATAACACGTTACAGACGTATAGGTTATAACTTGAATGTTATGCGATAGTCAGCTTAGTTTTTTACCCAATCATGGTTGATAACTATGCTGCCTTCTTTAATTGTACGCCGGTGGGTCGGACATCAGACTCTATGATGGCCCCGACATAAAGCTTTTCATTTTAGTTGGTTAGGGCCAGAGCTTCTTGTCCGTTGCTTGGTCCACCGGGGTTCAACTGGTGCTTTCTTTTGCTCCAGGTTTCAGTAAGTTATTCGGCACACAGGGAACTCCATCGTCTGGCAGCTTACTGAATCTGTTGAGTCCTCGTATTTGATTCATCATGGTGATTATCATGATTTATTCGTTTGTCCTTGATAATTCATTGACTAGTAGAGATTCACCACGACGACCGAACAACTAACTAAATGTTGTGAACCACTGCAGAAGATGAGGGTGAGGTTATGGCCCTGTAAACCGGTTTAAGCCCCCCAGTAATTTTATATTACTGATCGTTCCAAGGCGATACTTCTGTTGTGGTTCTAATTGTTTTGTGTTTTGGAGTCGAATTTTTGTGCTGTTTGAGCCTTATGTACGTTTTCATATTTTAGTTCAGTCCAGGTAACTGAGTTGCTGCCTATTGGGGAATAGCTGCTCACTCGGCTTACTATATGTTTTCTTGGTATAAGTACCTAAGTGTCGTTTTAGTTTTTTCCCACCCCTCGGTTTATGGAGTGGGAATTTCTTTCTGATTGTGCCATTTCCTGATCATTGCCTACTTGTACCTTTTCAGTGCTCTGTCACGCTATATAGATCATAATTCAATCTCTCCTACAGTACCCACGACAGAAACAAAGTCCAGTACATCTCAGACCCGCTTTCTGGCATGTACCATTCTGCTTGCAGCCCTTTTTGCATCCACATTTAAGGAGTTCCTGGCACGACTGACTTATCTGTGGCAGATTTCAAATACATAGCATTTAAATTGTATGACAGCAAATATTGTGAATGGCACATTTCAGATTTAGGGCGTTTCAATTTGGCGGCCATCTTGGATACCACACTTGAATGTATTATTTAGAATGTGACTGTTTTAAGCTGATACAGAAATACACATACACAAGTATCAAGTAAAATCATCCGAAAAACAAAACTCTGAAAAATTGTCAAAATGAAAACATAAGTATGTACTTCACTTCTTTGGTAGCCATTTTGAATGCCAAATTTGATCAGTTAAATTCAATTTACCAATCATAAATCACATGTAACTTGTATTTGTGACATGTTAGATACTTGAAAACACTGTACAATACTTAATCCATATATTTGTTACCTTGAATTGTTAACATCATGCTATCTTGATTTTCTGCAGATAAAAGTGGCGGCCATCTTGAAAAATAACCACCATCTTGGAAAATTTAGGAGTTTACATGCAAAATAAGATATCTTGAAATGTTTATGATAGTTACAATGGCTTTTAAATACTTCAAAAGAAAGCAGTACTGCAAACTGACATCAATCTAGATAAGCGCTTAATGAAAAAAGCCGCCATTTTGAAATTCAAGATGGCGGCCGTCATAGGAAAAATTTTACGTGGCACTGACCCTCAAAAATTTTTATAATTATAAATCTACCGCTGTGCCAAGTTTCATGCTTTTATCAAAAAGTGCACAATCCATTCACATATCTGCCCTGCTATATATGAGTGTTAATGTCGGCACAGTCCCAGATAGCAAATATCATTGGGCCAACATTGCATATTGATTGGGTAATTGGCGTTTGGTTGCGGTCGCATGTACATGATTGGGCCAACGTTGGTGTAGTAGTGCATTCACATGCAATATTTGCCGACATTGGCCCAATTTTGGCAAATGATCTGTTACTGCAACGGATCATGAAAGTGATTTTCTTTCACAGAAACAAGAGTGGCCGAATATTTGTTAGCCATTGTAATAAACGATGCACTTATACCCAGCAGGCACATGTAACGTCCGTTGATATTGTGTGCCTGCTGGGATAGAAATAGGATTTATTTTTAGTTTAGTAGTTTAGATGACATTAATGCATAATAGTTTAAGACTTTAAGTTCGAATTGACATGTGTTAACTGAAGTGACCGTGTATGGCAAGGCTCATTCAAAGGGGCCTGAGAAAATAAATAAAAACTTGTCGTGTACACTTTCCGTTGGCCGATGGTTGGCATATCATTGGCCGATTCGTATATGATTAAATACTGACCGGTGTTAATCGATACATTGTCTTTCACTTTTATTCAATAAAGAGACTTAATAAACAGTCTGGTTTCCTCATAGTTTCAATTTATATATCAATCATAAATGATTATTATGATTTATATGTAAATTAACATCAATGATTTTAAAACCATTATCTTAATTAGCAGTTACTTCCTTGACCAGGCCATTTAAATTTAATGTATACCTATTCTGTAAATATTTAGTAAGCAATGGGAGCAAAAATGAAGTTAACACCTTTTTCACTGTAACACCACAGCATTGTGGTTTATTATTTGCTTCGCTGCTCCAGCCAGAGTACAAAAGTACATCAGTTGTCATAGCAACGAGAAAATTTCTCAGGCATTTGAGAATTATCAACAGGTGTTTCGCATGAAGTTTTAGAGAAGTCAGTTTTGCATGTTAAGAAACAGACACTCTGAGGTTTAGAAGGTAAGTTTTATAAAATTTATTATTTTGCATTAATTATTATGCTCATTTCTCCATCTTATTAAAGGCAGATGCGAAAATATAATTGATTTCATATTATATACTTCGTTGTTTTATACACTTCATTGCAACAAAGAGGTTTTAGTTTAAACATGTATTTCTTTAACAGATATTCCTTAATGAGCTAAAATACATGCGTTAAAATGTTGCATAAATGAGGTTAGTTTATGTTTTTGTCATAGTGCTGTATTTATTCGTTTGTTTTCAGAAGACCAGATGTCAAAGTAATCCAGCACAGAGAAATCGAAAAATGAAGAGTTTAATTACCTTCTCCAAAGACAAGAGACCAGGCCCGACTGTCACCATGGTGCTGCAGATCAAGAAACTGTACCGAGTGGACATATGCGATAGAAATACATCGTCGACAGCTTGTAATGAGCACATTCAAACAGTGATGGGCCAACAAAAATGCAAAACCTCAGCCATGATTGACCCAATGTCGAACCAATGTTATGGGCCAAAGATGGGCCGATGAGCAAACGCTACGTTGGCCCATTCAAGATTTACAACCATGGGCCAATCGTGCGGCGTCCGATGGGCCAATGAAGGGCCAATGTATACGTGCTATCTGGGGTGTTTGTTCGTACTTGAACAATATTGTGTCTATCAGCTGCTGGAACTACTTTCAGACTCTGACTCACGATGAAAGAATATGCTTCGCGCGCTTTTAGGTGCAGTGGATCACTGCCAAACTAAACAGCAAAGTATAGACACAATGCATGAAAGTTTGCCAAGAATTGATGTTTGAAACGTGCTACCTGTTACATAAAAAGTTGAGATAACAAAAGAATGTTGATGCCACCAACGCAAAGAACTATCATGTTCTTGGAAATACCAGCTGATGTCTCGCAAAAACTATTTGATGGCATTTATAAGAAATGAACTTGCTTTCTGTGTTGCTTTAAGATATTTAGGCGTTGAAACATGAACTTCAGGTTAAAAGGGTGTGTCTCTCGTTTTTCATTACAGCAGCTTTGCGAGGAAACCTCTCTTCTGGCTTCTTCAGGCAGTTTAATTAAAAAGGTACAAGTAGGCAAAGATCAGGAAAAGGCGCAATCAGAAAAAGATTCCCATCCCAAAAACCGAGGTGGGAAAAAACCAAACTAACAATCAGGTACTTATACCATGAAAACATTTCGTAAGCCGAATGAGCAGCTATTTTCCCAATAGGTGGCCACTCAGTTATCTTAATTTAAATAAAAACACGAAAACACACACAAGGCGCCAACAGCACAAAAATATTTAAAACACCAAGACATAAAACAAAGAGAACCACCACAGAAGTATCGACTTGGAACGATCAGTAACACAAAGTTACTGGCGGGTTTAAATCGATTTTACATGGCCATAACCTCACCCTCAGCTTCCGCAGTGGTTCATAACATTTAGTTAGTTCTTCGGTCCTCGTGGTGAATCTCTAACTAGTCAATGAATCATCAAGAACAAACAAATAAATCATGATAAACATCCTGATGAATCAAAAACCAGGACTCACAGATTGAGTAAGCTGCCCGACGATGGAGATCCCTGGGCGCCGAATAACTTACTAACTCCGGAGCAATAGAAAAACATCAGTTGGACCCCGGTGGGCCAAGCAACAGACAAGAAGCTCCGGCCCCAACCAACTAAAAACCGTCATACACAGAAGCAGAATTTGACTGTACCATTGGAATGTCATTTTAGGACGCCTGACAAACTAAAGACTTTATATGTTTACTAGTAGTAAAGTGATTACTCGTCAGTCTATTTTAGAACACTTGATGTTTTTGAAATGGTCAAAGACATTTTCAAATTATGATTGGAATATAGAAATAAAGGAGAACTGAAAATTGAATTCTGACAAATATTCATAAACTCTCGAGTTTAAAAGTTAGTAGTATTATGCATTTTGTAGTTAATTTACCAGTTCCGTGTGTGGGGTACCTTGTCCTAGTAAACGCTGCCTATTGTCAATTTTATATATTGGAGTTCATTGGCCTGGCAGACGTGCCCTGTTCATGTGTTATCAATGATTCTGTTTATTCGACGCATATAGGCTTGGATCTGGATCAATTGATCTTAGCTGTCAGAACAATTATGGGGGAGGCATAATCAACACTATATTGCAGTTAAACTGTTGAAGTCTATCAGTTTCCCGCCAAATTGCTTCTGGCGTACGGTTTGATTTCCTCATAATTGTCTAAATCAAGATTTATTATTGTTCTAGATAGTTATTTCTTGTCACATTGCTCAGTCTGCGAACTGTGTTGGGGATTAACAGGGTGATTTAAATGGACCCACGCTTTGCCTAATTCAATTCGTTCCACAATTACGTCTGGAAAATAGTAAATAATATTGACGAGTGAGTACACTTCAAGCAAAATGCATTCATTATGTTTAATGCAAAACTTTGCCAATTGGCCATACGCAATCATATTTCTGGATTAGGAAATCCTTTCAGCACAAGTATTTCTAAATAGAGTGACAGCTAGACCACACCTCTCCAAAATGTCAACAAGTAATATAAGTCTGCCGTTTGGCATGGGATGTGGGCTACGAAGAAGGGCTCATTGAACTGGCAGGCATGCCCTTATTATTCAGGTAATTATCCAACGATATTTTATTTTACGCACACAGCCTTTTCTTTGACACAAGAACACTTCTAAATAATGGGGACAGAATACTGCAGTTAAATCTGACGAGGTCTATCAGTTTCCCGCCAAATTTCTTCTGGTCCTCATAATTGTCTAAATCAAGATCTAGACAGTTATTTATTGTCACATCGCTCAGTCGGAGAACTATGTCGGGGATAAAATGGGTGATTTACATGAACCCAATAAATGATTATGGTGCGATTATTTGCTACGATTTGCCGACTTCAGTACTGTCCACAATATCGTCTAGCAAACTGTCAATGATATTGTAGAGCGAATGTATTTCATTTAAAATATACATTTGTATGAACATATGCCAGTTGACATTACCATTGCAATTGTGTTGCTGGATTAAGAAATCAACAGATTACATGTATTTACGTATATAGTCTAAGAAGTAAATGGAGCGAAGGCTAAGTAACATATCTCCAAATGACAACAGTTCATATATGCTGCGGATAAATCTGATGAGGCCTAACAGTTTCCCGCCAAACTGCTTCTGGCATACCTTTTTTTTTTTTTTTTTTTTTTTTTTTTTTTTCTCATAATTGTCTAAATCAGGATTTATAAACGGTTCTAGATGGTTATTTTTGTCACATTGCTCAGTCTTCGAACTACTTTGGAGATGAACAGAGTGATTTAGATGGATCCACTAGATGATTCGGGTGCGGTTACTCAATTACACTTTGTCTTATTCAGTTCTTTCCACATTAACATCTAGAAACTCGTAAATAATATGGACGATTGAGTACACTTAAAACAAAATGTATTCTTTATTTTAATGCAAAACTTTGCCAATAATTTGGCCATATTTCTTGAAATCATCAGAGCACATGTATTTCCAAAGGCTAGGAATCAAATGAAGCGATAGTTAGGCCACACCTCTCCAAAATGTCCGCAAGTAATGTAAGTCTGCCGTCTAGCATTAGATGTAGGTCTTCAAAAAGGTTCAGCAATCTGGCAGATATGCTCTCATTGTTCTGTTATTATCAAAAGAGAGTTTATTCTAAGCATACAGTTTTGGATACTAGAACAATTGTAAACAATAATAGGGCAAGCATAATCAACACAATACTGCAGTTAAAGTTTATGAGGTCTACCAGTTTCCCGCCAAATTGCTTCTGGCATCCGGCTTGATTTACTCATAATCTCATAATTGCTTAAATCAGGGTTAATTGGCGGTTCTAGATAGTTATTTTAATATTTTTTGTATCATTGCTCAGTCTGCGAACTATTTTGGGGATTAAAAGTGTAATTTAAAACAACCCAATATTAAATGATTCTGCTGTGAGAACTCAACTACGCTTAGACTAATTCAGTTCTTTAGAAAATAGAAAATAGTTAATAATATTGACGAGTGAGTACACTTTAAAAACAAAATGTAATCATTATATTTAATGCAAAACATTGCCAGTTGGCCACATAACAATAATCTTTCTGTAGTAGAAAGTAATTAGAGCACAAGTAGAATTAAATGAAGCGATAGCTAGGCCACACCTCTCAAAAATGTCCGCAAGTAACATAAGTCTGCCGTCTGGCATGAGATGTGGGTCTTCAAAAAGGGCTCAGTGATCTGGCAGACATGCCCTTATTGTTCTGTTAATATCAAAAGGTAGTTTATTCTAAGCATACAGTTTTAGATACTAGAACAATTCTAAACAATAATAGGGCAGGCATAATTAACACAATACTACAGTTAAATCTGATGAGGTCTATCAATGTCCCGCCAAATTGCTTCTGGAATGCGGCTTGCTTTCCTCATAATTGTCTAAGTCAAGATTTATTATTGTTCAAGATAGTTATTTCTTGTCACATCGCTCAGTCGGAGAATTATTCTGGGAGTTAAATGGGTGATTTACATGGCCCCAATAAATGATTCTGTTGCGATTACTCTACTACGCTTTGTCTAATTCAATTCTTTCCACACTAGCGTCTATAAATTAATAAATAATATTGACGAGTGAGTACACTTGAAACAAAATTTATTCATTACATTTAATGCAAAACTTTGCCATTTGGCCATATAGCAATAATATTTCTCGATTAAGAAATCATTAGAGAACAATCAAGCTGCAACTCTCCAAAAGGCTAACATGTAATAAAATTGTGCCATCTGGGATTAGATTTGGGTCTTCCAGAAAAAGATAGGTACTTTTGCCCTTATTCTTCTGGTGATATCCAACGATAGTTTCTTATACGCATACTAGCACAATTCTAAACAATAATAGGACAGTCGTAATCAACAAAATAAAAATAATTGTTAGATCCTTTGGAAGCAGTAAAACATTCGAAGCGAGAAGATGGGCCATATTGTACAATTTCGGGTAATGAATCTTCATCAGTGACCCTTTACAAAACTGGCAGCGAAAGCCAGACATTTTTGCTGCAATTTCAAGAATTTTCATTTGTGTAGTCTAAATCAAAGACTCATAATCCCAAAGGGGCCAAATAATCAAAATACTGTTAAGAAGATGACTCTTAACGTACAATATATTTGAAATACTCTAAATATATTCACTGATCCCAAAGGATCAAAAGAAAAAATATAATCTGCACTATGGATGATGTACGGGGAAACTTTTTACGGCCGCCACACGGCACAACACCAGCTGCAGTAATAGCAAATAAAAATAATTGTTAGATCCTTTGGAAGCAGTAAAACATTCGAAGCGAGCAGATGGGCCATATTGTACAATTTCGGGTAATGAACCTTCATCAGTGACCCTTTACAAAACTGGCAGCAAAAGCCAGACATTGTTGCTGCAATTTCAAGAATTTTCATTTGTGTAGTCTAAATCAAAGACTCATATTCCCAAAGGGACCAAATATTCAAAATACTGTTAAGAAGATGATTCTTAACGTACAATATATTTGAAATACTCCAAATATATTCACTGATCCCAAAGGATCAAAAGAAAAATATAATGTGCACTATGGATGATGTACGGGGAGACTTTTTACGGCCGCCACACGGCACAACACCAGCTGTAGCAAATAAAAATAATTGCTAGATCCTTTGGATAATACTGCATATACATCTGATGAGATCTATCAGTTTCCCGCTAAATTGTCTCTGGCATACGGCTTGATTTCCTCATAACTGTCTAAAACAGGATTAATTAACGGTTCTAGATGGTTATTTTTTGTCACATTGCTCAGTCTGCTAATTAGTTTGGGGATTAAAAGGGTAATTTAAATGGACCCAATAAATGATTCAGTTGTGATTACTCAACAACCCTTTGCCTTATTCAGTTCCTTCCACAATAAGCCAAATATCTTCTGGCTCACTGCTTGATTTCCTCATAATTGTCTATATCAGGATCTATTGACGGTTCTAGATGCTTATTTCTTGTCACATTGCTGAGTCTGCGAATTAGTTTGTGTATAGTACTAAAGAAAATAGTAAATAATATTGACGAGTGAGTGCACTTTAAAACAAAATGTAGTCATTATATTTAATGCTCATTTAGTGGGTGATAGGACTATGAAGTTTCAAAATCGATGCTGCATATGCAACTCGAAAAGGCAAATAACGAGTACGTGTTATAATTGAGCCGCGACGCGAGAAAACCAGTCTTCGGGGTTTTCGATCAGGCCTGACACAAACCGGCCTGTACAGTCACAGAAGCAGGCTAGAAGCTTGAAATTTTGGATTGATGTAGAAGAGGAATTGAACTATCCCAGTAGCGAAAACAAAGGCGCTGATCAGCTTCGCAGTAACTGCGAAGCTGATCTGCGCCTTTGTTTTCGAATAAGCGAAAACCCAGTTTTCTCATGATGTGGCTCATATGATAAATGAATACGTATATGTAAATGTACCTATGTACATGTAGCTAAAATATCATTTTCACTCTATATGTTTTCTGTTGTATTCGCTTTACTTTGACTAACTGGTGTTCAAACTTTCGCATTGAACTCATTTAGCCCTGACGTCAAACAAATACCTATGAATCATTTATGACATTTATAACAGAAAAATATTACATCAAATTTCATACATCGATCCCGAAATTCAAAATAATAAGCATTCAATGATATTCAACGTTCCTTATGAATGGAGTAAATTGTTATTTTCAGCTGTCTCCATTTTCATTGAAACATTATGTTGATTATCGTCGTTTGAAACATGCTTCCCAATAATCACATTCAGAACGAAGCCAATATTAAAGGACACCGACTTTACAATGTTAAAGTAGGCAATGATCAGGAAATGGCGCAATCAGAAAGAAATTTGTTGGGCGCATTACTTCGTGACATAAAGATCACACCAGTACGTGGGACGGTTATCATGTTGTAGCTGAAAGACCAATCACAATAAAACACTGCTTGAAAAATGTTCGACCTACACATGTACATGTACAGGTATATATGGGTAAATACGTTGATTGTTCTAAGTTCATTTCAATTTACAGTTTTGCACCAACCTCATAGACACCAAGCTTAACATGAATTGATTTCACTACAAGTAATTATTCACAATTGTTCTGGAGCAGGGTTCCCATTGTGAAATTAATTTAAAGCCGTTTGCTCCAATTGGTTTCAATTATTTAAGACCCTTAAACTCTAAGACGTAAATTTCTTTGAATCTTAATTCTTGGATAACTGACCATGTTAAGATTAAGATTAAAGATCTTAAAGTGTTATGATTGACTCATGAATCATGCAAGACCTGTCATAGAAAACGAAAACAGTCAATGTGCTGGATTAAAGGGAATTCAGTCACAACATATTTGAACTTCTTGATGCGTTTTATTCAGGTCTTGTCTAACGGTCCGATCCTCTGATTCGAAGTTTCGAATTGTGACATTTAATGATTCTTCCATTGTTTTCAATGTTCTAGGTATTCACCTCTAAGTGCTCTAAAAGTTGTCCTTTTTTTTTTTTTTTTTTTTTTTTTTTTTTTTTTTTCTTTCTTTTTTTTTTTTTTTTTTTTTTTTTTTTTTTTTTATTTTTTATCTTTATTTTTTTTTTTTTTATTTATTTATTTTTTTTTTAATTTCTTTATTTTTTGTTGTTGTTCAATGTTTATTTTTCCTATTCAATTTACTAGTATCATTTGATTCTCCGATTATTAACAAAGAACTAATTGAATTATCAGCCGGGTTTGATTCTACCCAATAGATTGGTAATGAAGATTGCTTGTGGATTGTTCCAATTTCCTAAACCATAAAATTGTTAAAAATCAATGTCAAACGGTGACATTCTATCATCCCACGCACTCGCATTATCTAACCTTTGTCTGTGATTTTCTCTTCGTTTTCTTGTCTGACCAAATTGAATGTCTTTTGAATGTCTTTTTCAGCTTCTATAAACTTGTCTTGAGGTCAAGTGTTGTATTGTGGTTCTGCTGTGATTTGTCTATATGTATACCGTTGTTACTCTGTTCCTACGTCGATCACCTTCACGATGCTTTGTTTGGCTGAATGACCACCTGACTGGGATATAGATAATCAGCTTGCTCTTCATGTGTATCCTTATATTCAATGTGGCGGCAAGTGTTGTGTGTATGCATGAACTGGTATTGTTGAACTGAACTATGTCCTTATGCCGCCATTTGACTTGAACTAAGTTTTGGAAATCTTTTTTAAAGTATCAGGTATTACATATTTAACCCATAAATGACGAATGGCTTGCCCATCATTATCAGTTGGGTGAGTCCATTTTCAATTTGAAGGGCTTTCAGTGTGACTTTATTTTTTATTTCATTTTATTTTTCGACGAATTTCCTCTAAGCAAACAGAATAGCCCCAGATGGGACGCCGCGTCTTGCGGCGTCACATCTGGGGCTATACTGTTTGCCTATGTCTCATAAAAAGGACGCCAGTCTTATATGAGTGTTAATGTCGGCACAGTGTTTGTTCGTACTTGAACAATATTGTGTCTATCAGCTGCTGGAACTACTTTCAGACTCTGACTCACGATGAAAGAATATGCTTCGCGCGCTTTTAGGTGCAGTGGATCACTGCCAAGCTAAACAGCAAAGTATAGACACAATGCATGAAAATTTGCCAAGAATTGATGTTTGAAACGTGCTACCTGTTACATAAAAAGTTAAGATAACAAAAGAATGTAGATGCCACCAACGCAAAGAACTTTCAGGTTCTTAGAAATACCAGCTGATGTCTCGCAAAAACTATTCCATGGCATATATAAGAAATGAACTTACTTTCTGTGTTGCTTTAAGATATTTAGGCGTTGGAACATGAACTTCAGGTTTAAAAGGCGTGTCTCTCGTTCTTTAATTACAATAGCTTTGCGAGAAAACCTCTCTCCTGGCTTCTTCGGCCAGTTTAATTAAAAACTGTCATACAAAGAAGCAGAATTTGACTGTACCATTGGTATGTTTGCTGGAGAATCATTTTAGGACGCCTGGCAAAGACTGTGCTGTATATGTTTACTAGTAAACTAATTACTTGGCAGTCTATTTTAGAGCACTGGGTGTATTTGAAATGGTCAAAGACATTTTTGCGATCTCCAATCTTGTTGTTAATTGACTACCGACTTCTGGTCGTACTTGATTGGACGAGGCAGCTCCGATTGGACCATGCCGGTTTGGTATGAAACCTCACGCCGAACCTAGTTGCCAGAATCTTTTCGGTCTGTGGTTATCGCCGTGTGTTTATACGTGGCCATACAGTGAAAATAGTGCTGAGAGATCGCAAGCGTTTTGAAAACGATTATATTTGTCAAATTATGATTGAAATTATAGAAGTAAAGGTGTACAGAATAAAAATAATTGTTAGATCCTTTGGAAGCAGTAAAAATACAAAGCTAGAAGATGGGCCATATTGTACAATTTCGGGTAATGAACCTTCATCAGTGACCCTTTATAAGACTGGCAGCGAAAGCCAGACATTTTGCTGCAATTTCAAGAATTTACATCTGTGTAGTCTAAATCAAAGACTCAAATTCCCAAAGGAGCCAAAAAATGAAAATACTGTGAAGAAGATGATTCTTAACATATAAAAATTGAAATACTTCAAATATATTCACTGATCCCAAAGGATCAAAAGAAAAATATAATCTGCACTATGGATGATGTACGAGGCGAGTTTTTAGGGCCGCCACACGGCACAACACCAGCTGCAGTAATAGCAAATAAAAATAATTGTTAGATCCTTTGGAAGCAGTAAAAATACAAAGCTAGAAGATGGGCCATATTGTACAATTTCGGGTAATGAACCTTCATCAGTGGCCCTTTATAAAACTGGCAGCGAAAGCCAGACATTTTGCTGCAATTTCAAGAATTCCGCATTCTGAAAACTGCATTCTGACAACTATTCATAAAATCTTGAGTTTAAAAGTTACTAGCATTATGCATTTTGCATTTTCGATTTGATAGTGAATTTTCCAGTTTCGTATGTGGGGTACCTTGTCCTAGTAAACGCTGCCTATTGTCAATTTTATTAGAGTTAGTTAATTTTACAGTTCCGTGTGTGGGGTACCTTGTCCGAGTAAACGCTGCCTATTGTCAGTTTTATTAGAGTTAGTTAATTTTCCAGTTCCGTGTGTGGGGTACCTGGTCCCAGTAAAAGCTGCCTATTGTCAATTTTATTAGAGTTAGTTAATTTTCCATTTCCGTGTGTGGGGTACCTTGTCCCAGTAAACAATTTTATTAGAGTTAGTTAATTGTCCAGTTCCGTGTGTGGGGTACCTTGTCCCAGTAAACGCTGCCTATTGTCAATTTAATTAGAGTTAGTTAATTTTCCAGTTCCGTGTGTGGGGTACCTTGTCCTAGGAACGCTGCCTATTGTCAATTTTACATTATGGAGTTCATTGGCCTGTCAGACGTGCCCTTGCTGTTCATGTGTTATCAATGATTCTGCTTATTCGACGCATATAGTCTTGGATCTGGAGCAATTGATCTTAGCTGTCAGAACAATTATGGGGGAGAAATAATCAACACTATATTGTAGTCAAATCTGTTGAGGTCTATCAGTTTCCCGCCAAATGACTTCTGGCATACGGTTTGATTTCCTTATAATTGTCTAAATCAAGGTTTACTATTGTTCTAGGTAGTTATTTCTTGTTACATTGTACAATCTGCGAACTGTGTTGGGGATTTACAGGGTAATTGAAATGGACTCAATAAATGATTCTGGTACGATTACTCATCTACGCTTTGCCTTATTCAGTTCTTTCCACAACAGTAAATAATATCGACGAGTGAGCTCTAAACCAAATATATTCATTATATTTAATGCAAACCTTTACCAATTAACCATATAGCAATCATATTTCTGGATTAGGAAATCCTTAGAGCACAAGTATTTCCAAAGGCTAAGGACTAAATAGAGCGATAGCTAGGCCACACCTCTCCCAAATGTCAACAAGTAATATAAGTCTGCCGTCTGGTATGGTATGTGGGTATTCAAAAAAGGGTTCATTGAACTGGCAGACATACCCTTATTCTTCAGGTAATTTTCCAACGATATTTTATTTTACGCATACATCCTTTACTTTGTCATAAGAACAATTCTAAACAGTAATTGGGCAGTCATAATCAACACGATACTGCAGTTAAATCTGTTGAGGTCTAACAGTTTCCCGCCAAATAATTTCTGGCATGCGGCTTGATTTCCTCATAATTGTCTAAATCAGGATTTATTGGCGGTTCTAGATACTTTAGTTATTTCTTGTCTCATCGCTCAGTCGGAGAACTATGTTGGGGCATAAATGGGTGATTTATAAGAACCCAATAAACGATTCTGATGCGATTACTCTACTATGCTTTGTCCAATTCAGTTCTTTCCACGTCTAGAATATCTTAAATATATAATATTGACGAGTGGGTACACTTAAAACAAAATGTATTCTTTACATTTAATGCAAAACTTTGTCAATAATTTGGCCATATGACAATCCTATTTCTTGCTTAAGAAATCGTCAGAGCACAAGTATTTCAAAGGCTAGGAATTAAATGAAGTGATAGCTAGGACACCTCACCAAAATGTCAACAAGTAATAGATCTGCCGTCTGGCATGAGATGTGGGTCTTCAAAAAAAGGGTTCATCAATATGGCAGGCATGCCCTCATTGTTCTGTTATTATCAAAAGATAGTTTATTCTACGCATAATGTCTTGGATACTAGAACAATTGCGGCAAGCATAATCAACACTATATTACAGTTAAATCTGATGATCAGTTTCCCGCCAAATTGTTTCTGGCATACGGCTTGATTTCCTCATAATTGTCTAAATCAGGATTTATTGGCGGTTCTAGATAGTTATTTCTTGTCACATCGCTCAGTCGGAGAACTATGTTGGGGGATTGAATGGGTGATTTATAAGAACCCAATAAATGATTCTGATACGATTACTCTACTACGCTTTACCATATTTAGAACTATCTACACTATAGACAGACAGTTTTATCGTGCGGCAAATGTTAGGCCCTAGCGAATGTTTGCAATATCATGAAGGATTAATTTGTTCAACTGCTCATACTGACCCCAAAATAGATTTATCAGTCGATTTGCAAAACATGCACCATCAAGCTAAATTTGTATCTGGTGAATTAACTTGGAAAGGGTGTTTCAGTTTTCAGATCTATGTTGGTTTAGGTAGTTCTTCTCTCAAAAATGTATGCCCTTCCGTTTTATTTGCCATAGATGATTCTCTATCAGTTTTTTAAGCTTCAGTGACCCCATTCTTCCTCGTCTGCAAACCTCGTTCTGTAATGGATCAATGATGTCACGATATCGTCAGGCTTTATTAATTTCGCGTCAAAACATATTATATATTTGCCTCAGTGGACTGTTATTATTGTTTCCTGGTGGAAAAATCAAGATTTATCATGCCTCTTGACTATTTGTCTCCATTAGCATTTGTCTGATTAACTTTTATTGCGTTGAATCAATCTCGTAGAAAGCAGGGCACTGTGGGACTGTTTTATTTCCAACTTATGAAGGGATGCATGGAATCTTAATGTACCTCGGATTGCAGACATGTTTTACTTTTAGTTCGAATGTACATTATGATGAAACAGAGGCTAACGAGTCCTTCTTATGCAATATATATGGAAACATTTACTTATACTGTAAAACATTATGGTGTAACTATCTTAAAAGCAAAAAGTAAAGTAAGCTCCAGTAATCGCAAAGATCAAGAATAAATTCTCTAAGAGCAACTGTGCAAATATTTAGAGATGAAGCGGGTGGGGAGGTGGGCCATTCTGAGTGAAACCAAACAGAAATGTACCTAGATAATAGACGGCTTCTGGTGGTCTCAGTGTGAACATTGAGCTTGTAGTATTCGCGTCCATTAATAGTTGAGTTTCACTTTGAGTAAATATAAATGTCCTGTAAAATAAGAGTCGCTATATATGAAGTTAAGTATTGCCTCTTCGTTTCCATCATGCCCAAATCAGTGTTTCTGTCTTGCTTCATGTTGGCTAAACTAAATTCTTATCACTTCAGAGAAGCACTTGTAGTTAGTACACAAGTAAACATGTCCGTGAAATGTATACCCCCTAAAACCCCACTTTTATATAGAAAAAACTCGTCGAGGCGGTTCTAACGTGTACCCACAATCAATGTTTTGAGCAAACATAAGAAAAATATTTTAAAAAATCAACTAAAATTTTTCTATTTTTGCAACTCTAAAAAGTCTTTGTATATTGCATGAGCATGTTCTCGTAATGACACAAAACGGAAGCCCTTTTGAAAAAAAGAAAGCACTAGAACACCACCACAAAATCATATCATGTTATTGGCTGCATAACTAAAATGCATTATTGTACAATGGCCAAAAAACGATACTCTACAACCTTGAAAGAGTACTTAGAGCCATATTTGGCAAGTAAAGAAGTGAGAAAACGTAAACATACATGGTGTTTCTGGGGTTTCACAGATGACTCTGTTGTCAGATTTACACTAAAATCCGTTATGCCACAATTCAGTTTGCATGGGTACATTGGAAAGCGTTGATGTCGTTGCTTAACTTGCAAATTGTATGATGCATTCATTTTAGTTTAAAAACAAACACACAAACAGTAACACTGGAACATTTCAGTATTAGTTTTTTATTTCTTTTCTCCCCATCGACAATTTACGTTATTCTTCTTTTCATGTCCCTTCCTTGGTGATCCTTACAGAGTTTTATTAATCATCAGGAAAACATGTCTGTGTAATGTATACCCCCTATACCCCATTTTTATATAGAAAAACTGGGGTTTGCAGGGGTATACCTATTTTTCTCATTTTTTGCTCCAAAACATAGATTGTGGGTACTCGATAGAACTGCCTCATCGAGGCGGTTCTAGTGTGTACCAACAATCTATGTTTTGAGCCAAAAAAAAAAAGAAGAAGTAAAACATCAAACATCTTATGCTGAATTTTTTCTGTTTTTGCAACTTAAGAAAAATCAGTATATTACATGGGCGCGTTTTCGTAATTAACTGGTATCATCTTCATT
The DNA here is from genome assembly GCA_964017185.1 of Rugalucina vietnamica. Taxonomy (NCBI): domain Eukaryota; kingdom Metazoa; phylum Mollusca; class Bivalvia; order Lucinida; family Lucinidae; genus Rugalucina; species Rugalucina vietnamica. Next base: position 75,493,627 of record OZ024869.1, on the reverse strand, counting down.
GGTGGTGTACATATTGGCTTTTAATTCCATTATTCCAGAAAAAAAATATTGCACGTTTCTGTGTCATTTATAATTCAATGCATCGTTAAAATTACTTTCACTTTATATATCAATTCTAGTTCTAAGCCCAACTTTCATTCATAATCTTGATTGACGTTTCATCATTATTTACAAACTCAACAGCTCCGTATTCTATGACACTAGCTGTAATCCATACATAGGGTAATTATTTAAGGATTGAAATTCAGATTTTAGCTTTCACTGGATGATGAAAAACATTAGCTGTTTTAATGTCTCCGAAGATTTTAGCTTTCACTGGATGATGAAAAACATTAGGCTGTTTTAATGTCTGTGAAGCCCGAAGGGCTTCTCGGAGACATTAAAACAGCTAATGTTTTTCATCATCCAGTGAAAGCTAAAATCTGAATTTCAATACTTATATTTACATTTTATATTATCAATCAAGTATCAGATTTTTAATTGCGCATATCACCGTTCATTTTCATGTTATTTGACATTAAATCCCACTTAACGTAATTTTGGAACAGCCATAACGTCAAATTTTCGCGCCTAACGTCATGGCGATACGCGACCAACGTCACAACAACAAGAGTAAACAAACAACGTCACTGGATGGGTTTTGACGTCGGCCCGCCCATAGGCGTGGCCTCTAGATCACGTGACTTAATGTTTTTCATTGGGAAATGAAGAACATCAAGACAGATACTTTCATCTAGGGCGATTGCAATAAAAATGTAAATATTGATGAGTATCGACCTGATTTACAGTAGATCTATATAATATACAGCTGTGATACAGGTATGCAGACTATGATTGTTCGATATGTTTATACCTTTTACTTAAATGAATACCAATTGGATCGTAACAAGATTCATGGTACTACCTCTCTCAATTTTCTACAACGGAAAATAAATCAAACAGAAGTCACAGACAATGGCACACAAAAATACCGCAGCCATCCTAAGCATCCACATGAAGAGGAATCAAATCATTGCTAATCATGATTATTTCATACTTAAGTGCAAAGCATTTTGTGTTTACAAATGTGACGACTTGCAAAGTTATTGACAAGATGACAAGCTTCGCAATAATTGGGTACGCAAGGTGTAAATGTTCAAGTAATGCATCAAAATGGAGTTGCCAAGAATAGCAGTCATAAAGTGATTTTCCGCTTAGTTTCCTATGCTTAGTAAGTAGAATATTTTTTTTCATATTTCAGAGCAATTCTAGTTTTCCATTACAAAAACTTGTCCATGCAATAAACAGAGATTTTTTGAGCTTTAAACATTGACAATTTTCAGCTAAAAATTTTGGACATTTTTCTTATTTTTGCTCAAAACATAGATTGTGGGTACACGTTAGAACCGCCTCGCCGAGGCGGTTCTAACGTGTACCCACAATCTATGTTTTGGAGCAAAAATAAGAAAAATATGTATACCGCTGCATACCCCAGTTTTTCTATATAAAAGTGGGGTTCAAGGGGGTATACATTACACGGACATGTTTTCCTGATGTTTTCCACAAAATCATTCTCTCAAACTTCACCAATTAAGGTACAAGTAGGCAAAGATCAGGAAAAGGCGCAATCAGAAAGAGATTCCCACTCCAAAAAACCGAGGTGGGAAAAAACCAAACTAACAATCAGGCACTTATACCATTAAACATATCGTAAGCCGAATGAGCAGCTATTTTCCCAATAAGGTCTGGATGTCCGTCGAAACATATAAAATAATACATCATAATGAAACACTCTTAATCACGATTTATTCTATCAGTAAGCTATAAAGTTAATCTCCGGTGACAAATAAAACATCTGTTAGGACGTGATCAGAGTTCCGGTCTGATTTGTTTTATTCAAGAACGATGTATCATGGAGAAGGTTATTCAACTTGCAGACGGCTGACCATTGATGAGAACTGCTAAGATGGATAAAGTACTGGTGTGTTTGAGCATACATAAAGATGTATCTGTATATGTCTCTGGTTTGAGTCAATTAATGTACTTGCAGTTGACATTCTATTCATTACGAAAACACGCACATGCAATATATATAGATTTTTTTTTTCTTTTTCAAAAGCAAAAATTGAAATTTTCATTGGAAAAAATTTGATTTTGTAAATATTTTCACTCAAAACATACATTGTGGGTACACTTTAGAACCGCCTCGGCGGTGCCCACACTGTAAGAAAATTAAGTATACCCCTGTAAATCCTAGTTTTGCTATACAAAACTGTTGTTTAAGGGGGTATACATTTCATCGAACTGTTTTCCTGATGAAAATTTCGTGTTATAATTAGGTTGCCTTATTTGCAACATGTTTTTCAGTTCACGTTGCACACGTTGCCCCAACTTTAAAAAGGGAGCCTTGAATGCATCTCTAAGTGTGTTGGACACCAGTACATTGAAGAATTGCATCTGAATCGTCCATGTCTACTTCTTAATTGAGCTAATTCATTTCTCTCTCATTAATCTTGAGTGTCTGTGCTGCAGATTTGCTAATTTCTGGTTGCTTTGTGTCTATCTTTCTATTCCTCTTTGTATTCTTACTACTCCATGTTTAAACCATAGACTCTTGAGAGTCGTACCATCTGCATATAGGCTTTTCCTAGTATGGGCCCTCCATGATTCACAGGATCTTACAAAAATCATGTGCTTTTTCTCTCATGTGCCACTAATTACGTGCAACATGGATGGATTACAGCTAGTGTCATATGAGCCTGTGCGTGAGGAAACCAACAATTTGGGATTCCGGCCAGGTCTGACGCAAACCAGGCTGTATAGTCACAGAAAAGAGCTAGAAGCTTGAAATTTCGGATTTAAGTAGAAGAGATATTGTACTATCCAAGTAGCGAAAACAAAGGCGCTGATCAGCTTCGCGGTTACCGCGAAGCTGATCTGCGGCTTTGTTTTCGCCTATGCAAATTGTTGTTTTTCTCATGCACAGGCTCATATATGAAAAGGAAAAAGTAGGCACTGATCAGGAAACGGCGCAATCAGAAGGAAATTCTTACTCCAAAACCCGAGATGACGAAAAAATAAATAGACACTCAGGTACTTATACTAAGAAAACATATCATAAGCCGAGTGAGCAGCTATTTCCTCATAGGCGACCAGTCAGTTACCCGAACATAACTAAAATATGAAAACGTACATATGGTACAAACAACACAAAAATCAAAGCCAAAAAAAAAAAAAAAAAAAAAAAAAAAAAAAAAAAAAAAAAAAAGACAAACGTCGGTGAAGGAGGATATGAATGGATGAAAGAATTTGGATTGATTGTGGAACTAGTATGTACATTGCCTAACCAAGAATGCGTGGCATTTGTTGGTCGAATTAAGGTTTAAAATGTCATGAATGTGCATCACAAATAAACAAGATATAAGATATAGATTTAAGGAAAGAAATGAACTGTCATTGAAAAAAGATTTTAAAACAAATACAAATGTATGCTTTAATGGTATCTTAGGTTATTGTACGATGTATTAAAATGGGTGTATGATTCTTTGCAATTAAAGCTTAGAGTAATAAGTAAATGTTGACACGGCGTAGTTGTGAGTCGTAGGTATTATTGTTTAGAAACAATGTGTTCTAAGGCACAACGGATTAAAATCATACACGCAAAACAGTCACATGGAAGATGTCTGAAAACATCCTTGTTCTTCATGCTTTTTTTTTTTCAGTCATTAATCTTGACTTCTTTGTAAAAAATGCAATTTTAAGTACACTTTCAATGTCATTTATATTGTATGGGGGAGTGATATTATTCTTGTAGCCAATAACATGATCTGATTTTGCGGTCGTGCTATTATAATTTCGATGTTTTATAAGGACTTCCTTTTAGAGTACTTACAAAAGTACTTCTCAAAAGTGACGAGAGAATTCATTCAGCCCAACTTGAACATAATGATGCTGTATGCATCACTTCATAACTTGGAAACAATGACCAGTTCATCATTTCTACAGCGGCTCCTTGATACGAGATGGATTCATCGCAATAAAAAGCTTATCAGACGAGTGCTAATGGAGACAAATCGCCCAGAGGCGAAGTAAATCTTGATTTTTTTTTCACCAGGAAACAATAATAACTGTCCACTGAGACAAATATATAATATGTTTTGACGCAAAATTAATAAAGCCTAACGATATAGTGACATCATTGATCCATTACACAACGTGGTTGACAGGCAATGGCTATGAGAATTATGCCAGCGAAGCTTCAATATTTAGTATAATATGAGCCGCATCGTGAGAAAACCGGATTTTTGCCTAGGCGAAAACAAAGGCGCAGATCAGCTTCGCGGTAACCGCGAAGCTGATCAGCGCCTTTGTTTTCGCTACTCGGATAGTACAATTCCTCTTGTACTTAAATCCGAAATTTCAAGCGTCTAGCTCTTTTCTGAGCTTGTACAGGCCGGTTTGTGTCGGACCTGGTCGGAAACCCCGAAGACCGGTTTTCTCGCGTCGAGGCTCATATTTATGTGATTTTTCTTTAAAAAAAATCATCTAAATAAAAATGAAGGGAATAATTATGACCGCGAACAGGATTCCAAGGTGATACTTCTCTATTAAAGTTTTTCTAACTGTTTTATGTTTTGGGTTCAATTTTGTATTGTTTGCACCTTATGTACGTTTTAACCCCTTAAAAGACCCACTTCATCAGCTGGCAACCCTGCACTCCGATACACTTCGTGACAGCTTAGCATTGGTTGCATTTAAACCAATGTCGAACTGATTACGGATTTTGTAAGTTACTTGTTACCGAGTCATTTTGGTGTTAATCGTATTATTTTTGTTATTTTTTGTACCAGTAGCATAAATCTTCCATTAAAACAACATTTCCTACAAAGTTCAAATTAAGTAGAAGAACAATCGATTTTCGACTTTGAGTTGCTAATTCTACAGATGTATTTTAGTCATCTTTGAAATTATCCACTAAAAATGAAATATTTTATGATTCTGTGCACTCTAACAACTAGAAAATTTATTAGTTATGTCATATATACCAGAAAAGACCTAACATAAGTTATAATAAAATAGCTATTCGTTTCTTTGCTGTTTTGTTGAATTTTTATTTTCGACCAATGGCTCAATATATCCCATTTCCGTCGGCGTGGAGAGGTCTAACGGAAAAACGATGGAAATATTCCATCTAAATGTGACAGCTGTCACGTTATTACCTGTTGACATTTTGGAGAGGTGTGATTTTAACTCAATCCAAATGATTCTTAACCAATGAACATGCATGTAAACTGCTGATTTCTTTATCTAGCACATAACTGCAACAGTAAAATCAATTGGTATACATCTGTACATGGCATTAAATAATGTAAATAATACAACGAATAAGTACATGTTAAAGTATATTCGCTCAGCAATCCAATATACTGGTTTCAGACGTAATGTGGAGTTAAAGTTAATTGCATCGATTCCTGGTCCCTCTATTCTTACTTTACTGAATAAGGCAAAAGATCGGACCAGGATCATTTATTGTGCCAATGTAAATCACCCTTTTCATCCCAAACAATGTTCTCCGACTGAGCAATGTGACAAGAAATAACTATCTAGGACTTATAGGCTTGTACAATAAATCTTGATCAAGACAGTTATGCGGAAACCAAATCTGATACCAGAAGCAATTTGGCGGGAAACTGTTAGACTTCGTCGGATTTAACTGTAATATAGTGTTGATTATGCCACCCCAATAATTGTTCTAATAGCTTAGATCAACAAGACGTTGCGTGTCGAATAAACAGTTTTATAATTTTAACAGCAAGGGCATATAATGTAAATATAGCCATGATAAAGTCACGGATGCAAAATGCATGACAAAGTATGAAAAATCATTTATATTTGTGAATGCTTTATTTCTACATTTTCAAGCAAGATTCAAGCACATTCTCGCACCAAAGAAGGAAGCACTTCATCATTTGAACATGGTACTGCCCAGAAGAATCTTTCCCCGCAAATCGGCTACAATTTATAACGGGAGACACACCCTATAAATCTGATGTTCATGTCTCAACGCCATAAATATCTAATGACACAGATAGCAAGTTCATTTCTGATAAAAAATGCAATGGAATTTTTTTGTGAGACATCAGCTGGTATTTCCAAGAACCTGAAAGTTCTTTGCGTTGGTGGCATCGACATTCTTTTGTTATCTTAACTTTTTATGTAACAGGTAGCACATTTCAAACATTAATTCTTGGCAAACTTTCATGCATTGTGTCTATACTTTGCTGTTTAGCTTGGCAGTGATCCACTGCACCTAAAAGCGCGCGAAGCATATTCTTTCATCGTGAGTCAAGAGTCTGAAAGTAGTTCCAGCAGCTGATAGACACATCATTGTTCAGGTAAGAACAAAACATTGTTTTGCCAGGTAATAGATGTTCTCTGAGACATGAAATAAAATAAAATAAACTAGCTTCAAGTGAACAAGAGGCTTTGGGGAATATACATGTATTTCGTTTATTTCCTGCGTCTGTGTGGTTATATTTTCAATCGCACAGGGTCTGACACATTTGATAATCAAAATAAAAATTCAGATCCTTTAATAGTAGCCTTGCCCAAGGCTTAGAAATAAAGAAAAACGCATTTCGTAATTTTCATTTTTTTAAATCTCTGCAGCTAGTCTAGTCTATAGATGGGGCTCGATTTCTAAACGCAGCCAAGACGATTGAAGAAAAATTCATTGATAGGACTAGCTTAGAGACTCGAGAAATTTCAATATAGAGAAAAATTAATAATAAAAATGAAAACAATAATCATATGACATTAATATGTTTTACAGACTAGTAGCTAGTCTACTTTAAGAGCAGTGATTATATTAATGAGAAAGGGGATGGGCCATGCCATGGTTTCAATGGAGTTCGAATTCCATTGACTACAAACAGACAATACTGTCCACCACCCACTGTGAATGTAACGAAACATGAAGAGCGAGGTGATCAAGTTTTTCACATTCCGAAAACATGTCCATGCAACATAAAGAGATTTTTTTAGCTTTAAAAATTGAAAAATTTTCAGATGAAAATTTTGATATGTTTCTCATTTTTGCTCAAAACATAGATTGTGGGTACACGTTAGAATGATGGGATATACATTACATGGACATGTTTTCCTGATGAAACAAGCCATTGTTAAGGTGCACGACAGACCAACAACAGAAAACCTGTAGACCAATCAAAGAACCCTGGAACAGTTAATAAAGACTGAGCATGATAAATATCAGCTATAGACATTCAAAAGCCATATGGCATATCGGACACGAGGAAGAACAAATCACAGACAGCGGTTAGATAATGCGAGTGCGTGGGAAGATAAAATGTCAATTTGACATTGACTTTTAACAATTTTATGGTTGGAATATTGGAACATCTTCATTACCAATCTATTGATAGAATCAAACCCAGCTGATAATTCAATTAGTTCTCTTATACTGTTCGCAGAATCAAATGATATTGGTAAACTATGGATAAAACTAAACATTAGACAAAATAGAAATAGAATTCTGTTAGAGCGTAGAGAGGTAAAACCTGGGACAAATTTGTATACATGAAATGTATGTCAAAAGGCGTTCTGTACGAGTTGAAGCCTAAACTTGAACATCCAAGAAGTGATGCTTTTCCATGTGGTTGCTGTTCCGTTCTCCCTTAAAAGACTTAGCTCCTTCAAGACTTAGCTCCTGAAGGAGCTATATTGGTACCGTGAGCTGGTTTTTTGCATTATTCAATATTGGAAATACAGGTCAGGGGGGTTCTGGTAACCTGTATTTCCAATATTGATTTTTTAAGCTGGGAACCAGCAGATAATGCAAAAATGGTGAATACTGGTACCGCTGTTTATTCAGTAAATGACCCCTAATGATCCTTAGATCAAAGGACTGTCATAATGAGGTGATTACCACATCTCTGTAGGGGTAATAAAGAGGCCCCTAAAGGATAATACATGTAGTTCCACTGTTTATTGGTTTTATGGTGCCTGTGCAATAAAACTGCCTCCCTCTGCGATCAATATTGATTGTTCCTGTTTTGGCCCCCTACCTGTATTCTGAGTCATGGTCAGGCCACTAGGTTTTCTAGTGCCCTGTCCCTTATAGACAGTGAAATAGGTCTTTAAGATTATGACTTGTTCTTCTCATTCATTGATTTTCCCTTTCTCTCTGGATCACTGTAGTATATCTACACCGGCACTTTTGGGTTTCGTCTTTCCGCCGGTGTCAACATGAAAATATCAAATTTTAGAATTTTGGAAAAATATGAGCGACGCTGAGCTTTCTGTTATATTTTAGTTGATCACGAACAAGAATAAGCATCATTCGACACAGAAAGCATGAAGTTCCAAATCTTTTAAAAAATCGAAATCAAAAGTGTACGGTTTCGTCAAAACTGTACGGTTTTGTCAGTCGTAAAATTAAGTCCGCTGATGACAAAACCGGACATTTCTGACGAAACCGTACTTGTTAAAACAGCAGTCACACAGTAGCGTGTAACCCAAACGCGCGCCGGGCGTATGAAAAATCTCAACACGCTGAAGACTTTGGACGTATAAAATTAATTTGTTCCTTTAACACGCTTTTGCAGTCACACATTAGCGCGTGACTGAAACGTGTGCCGGACGTATAAAAAATCTCAAAGTTTTGGAGTACGTTTGTCGTACGTCCCAGACACGCTAGGCACGCGCTACAGACGCGCTGTATGCGTTTCATGCGCGCTCCAAGCACGTTTGGCACACGTTACAGGGGCGCGATCCACACGCGCCAAAACCAGCATCCGGTTAAAATCGAAACGCGCACGTAGCGTATACGACGTGCTTGAAACGTGTGCTCGGCGTGTGCTGGGCGTGTTCGAAACGTATTCAACGCGCCTGTAAAACAGCAGTCACACTGTAGCGTATAACCCAAACGCGCGCCGGGCGTATGAAAAATCTCAACACGCTGAAGACTTTGGGCGTATAAAAATTAATTTGTTCCTTTAACACGCTTTAGCAGTCAAACATTAGAGCGCAACTGGGGCGTGTGCCGGACGTATAAAAAATCTCAAAGTTTTGGAGAACGGTTGTGATACGTCACAGACACGCTAAGCACGCGCTACATGCGCGCATCGAACGTTCAACGCGCGTTTCACACACGCTTGGGGCACGCTACTGAAGCAACATCTAATAAAATCGGAACGCGCATGGAACGTACACTGGCGTGCTTCAAACGCGCGCCAAACGCGTTCAGAGCGTATTCAACGCGCCCGTAGCGCGCGTGGAACTTATTCGGGACGTATTAGTCACACGCCCGGGACACGCCGAGCTTTTAGAAAATTTTTAAGCATGTTTAAAATTTTTTTAGCCCAAACGCGCGCGAAACGCGCAGAGACTTTTAGCGACGTACAGCGACGCGCGCCGGACGTACATCAAGCGTACCCAACGCGCTTGTAGCGAGTTTTGAACGTGTTTCCGGCGTGCGTCTGAGGAATTTTGCTATTTTTTCAACACGCCCGGCGCGCGTTTCACTTATACGCTGATGTGTGACTGCTCTTTAACGTGCGTAGAACGTACTTTTAGCGTGTAGGTCGCACGCCCGACACACGCCCAACTTCTAGAAAATTTTTAAGCATGTTTAAAATTTTATTTAGCCCAAACGCGCACGAAACGCGCGCCGCCTTTTAGCGACGCGCACCGGACGTACACCAAGCGTACCCAGCGCGCGCTTAACGCGCCTTGGACGTGTCTCCGACGTGCGTCTGGCGTATGTGGAAATTTGTATTTTTTCAACACACCCGGCGCGCGTTTCACCTATACGCTAATGTGTGACTGCTGTTTTAGTTTTCGTTTTTATAAGTGTTTAAGTGCACAAAAACTTGAAAAAATTTATGTTTTGCAAACAGAGATGCGTGTTGGTCAAAATTCATCGCGAACATACTTCTGAAAGGACTTCTTACGACGAATATAGGAAAGGTTGCATTTTGTCTACTGTAACACCGGTGGAAGGACGAAACGCAAAGTGCCGGTGTAGATATACCACAGTGTGGATGTATACTTAATGACACTTCCAACGCTACCGATTAATAATTTTCGATATCATCCAAAAATGGACTGAGCAATTTACTTGAAAAATTCACCATTGTTTCCTCATTTAAAGTCACATGCAGTGATGTAAATTTATTGAAATTGATTGCGAAGTTTTGTCGATATTCGTTACTTTACTAGACAACACATGATTTCAAAAGTCACAAAATCATGTGAAATAAAGATTATAACTGCCTCTCCGATTTCTCTCTCCTTTTTCCACAACGCTTAAAAGGAGAACAGGTATCAAAAATATGCTTGAACTGCGCGAAAATCTGAAATCGCAGGGATTGAAACATCAGCATGTTGGAAAAGGTTTGCGACCCATTATTTTCGAAAAACGTTCAATCTGCCACCGATTCTCAAAACATAGAGACTGATCAGCCACCTAAACAGCCTTGGTTTGATGACGATTGTCGCAAATTTCGCAAGTCATTTTACACGGCACTTAATTTTTATAGAACGGCTATGTCGGCTGATAATCAAATACGTCTCATTAACGCAAGAACAGAGTATAAGAAAATTTTACGTCAAAAACGTTACAACTACATGAAACAACAAACAAATAAATTGATAGTTTCTAAAACGAAAAATGTTAAGGAATATTGGAAATTGCTTAAACAATCGGCTAATTTAAACAATAAATGCTCAATTGATGCCAAAAAGTTTTCAGAATATTTTAAATCAATTAGTGATCCCAATGATAGATTTTATCAGCCGGATGAGGATGTTTTATATTTTAACGAAAGGTACATGCAGGGCGAACTTCAGGTCATGTTCGAAGAGCTAAATTTGCCAATTTCATTTGATGAAATACAGAACGGGGTACGTCAGTTACGAAATGGGGCAAGTGCCGGGCCCGATTTGTTTTTAAATGAGTTTTTGAAAAATGGAACAAATAGATTGTTAACATATATACATGATTTATTTAATAAAATATTTGAAATGGGTTATTTTCCAGAACGATGGGCCGAAGGCCATATAATTCCTATTTACAAAAAGGGAGACAAAAACGATGTTTCAAATTATCGTGGTATTACTCTGTTGAGCACTATTGGCAAATTGTTTACTAGAATTTTGAATAACCGTCTAATACCCTAGAATCCAGCCAGGGTAATTTTTGAAGGAGGTGACATCTTCTGCTATAGTTGGTTTGAATGCATTTTTGAATAGTTTTAACCTTCCCATAAATGGTTTAGGTGGGCTGCTCTGGAAATTTTTTTGGCAGATAGGAATACTCACACCATGTTGTGAGGTACCATGGGAATATACGCATTCCATACAAAGCAGATTTTTACATCATTTATGGGGTCATTGTGCTTTTTTGATAAGTAAAACAATGCACATTTATGCAAATACTTTGAATATGAATAACTTCACACAATTCAAAATGTATTTAAAGATCATAAAGAGCTATAAATCCTTTATAATGTAGGGTTTTGTCATGCCAAGTTACCCCACCCACTTTCAAGCAATGTGCGTGTTCGAAATTTATCTATAGCTTTGCGTTTTAGATACTTTTATTTGAAACATTATCATTGATCGAGATTACACTCTGTCTTTGTGCCTATCTGGGAATTTGTATATACAGCTGACCGTTTTCGGTCTGTTCAAAGTTATTGTACTTCAGCTTCTCACGGTAAAGGCTGGAAATGGTATCGAAAAAAATGTTGAAACAATGTAAAGTCAGTCACTGTCAGATATATAATCATGAGGCTTAAAGTGTCAAGAAAAAGTTATGAAACAAACAAACAAACAAACAAACACGCAAAATAATGGAAAAAAATAATGAGGTATGCCTACAAAAGTTCTGGTTATTCTGCCTCTGACAGCTCTAAATAGCTGAAATGGTGTTTTATGATTACTTAGACTTGGTTCTATAGGCTGGTTTTCAGATAAATTAATCTTATGGCTTAAAATATTAATATTTTTGATGAATGCATTGAAAATAGAGGAACACTGCGAACAAATAAAAGGTGTATACACAGAAAAGTTCTTGTTTCTAGGCATTCAATGCTCATTTAGAGCTGAAAATAGTGTAAAATAATTGCTGAGATAATTATCTTTTTGTATGGAATCGGATTAATTAATCATTATGATTTAAAAGTTTAAATCTAATATTGAAATCATAGATAATTAAAGAAAAAAATGAGGAAAAATAAAAGGGGTATACTTATGAATAGCTGAAATCAAATGATTGCTTTGATTTTGATATATAAGCTTGTATTCATATACATAAATCATGTGACTCTTTAGAGCCTCCATTGTCAAAGTGTTTTACATTACCTCATATTGCCATTTATATGATGGATTGAGTGAAATAAAGTTTGAATTGAATTGAATTGACTCAAAGTTGTAATATTTTTATGAAGGCATAGAAGATATGGGGAAAATGTGGAAAAAGAAAAGGGATATACGCACAAAAACGCTTGTATCTTGGTCTCTTACGAGCATGAATAGCTGAAAATGGTAACAAATGATTGCTTTGACGTTGTTCTTTAAGCTTGTATTCATATAATATTATATAAAACACATGACTCTAAGTGGTGATAATTTTTATGAAGGCATAGAAGATGAACGAAAAATGTCAGAAAATAAAGGGGTATTCTTACTACAGTTCCTGTTTCTAGTCAAACAATAATTATAAAGAGCAGAAAATGGCATCAAACAATTGTGTAGACAACTATTTATTGGTTTGTTATCAGATAAGTTAATCATATGATTTCAAGTTTCAAAAATATTATTGAAATCATAAATAGTTAAAGAAAAATTGAGGAAAAAATAAAGGGGTATACTTAAGTTCTTGCATCTCGGCCTCTGGTGGCAGAAAATGGCTGAAAATTGTGTTAAATGATTGCTTTGACCATCGGACGTTGGTTGGTATTCAGATATATAAACCATATGATTAAATGTATTAATGATTTTTATGAATACGTAAAAATATAGAAGAAAAATGTGGAAACGATGGCAGAGTATACATACAAAAGTCCTTGTATCATGGCATCAGATGACCATAAAAAGCTGAAAATGATGTTAAATAATGGCTATGACAATTATCTTTTGGTATGAAATCGGATGAATTAGTAAAATGATTTCAAGTTTAAAAATATTATTGAAAACATAGATAATTAAAGAAAAAGTGAGGGAAATAAAATGGGGTATACCTACAAAAAATCTTATATCTTGGCCTCTGATGGGCCGGAATAGCTGAAAGTGGTGTCAAAAGATCGCTTTAACATTGTTCTATAAGTTTATATTCATATACATAAATCAAAGAGACTCTGAGTGCTAATAATTTTTGTGAAGGCATAGTAGATGGAGGAAAAATGCGGTAAAAATAAAGGGGTATACTTACATAAGTTCTTGTTTCTAGTCAACCAATGATTATAAAGAGCTGAAAATGACATCAAATGATTGTTTAGACAATTATCTATTTGAGTGTAATAATATAAATTATTCATATGGTTTCAAGTTTCAAAAATATTATTGAAAACATAAATACTTAAACAAAAATTGAGAAAAAAAAGAAGGGGTATACTAACATAAGTTCTTGTATCTCGGCCTCTGGTGGTCCCAAATAGCTGAAAATGGTGTTGAATGATTGCTTTGACCAAGGCTCATTAGTTGGTATTCAGATATATTAACCATACGATTAAATGTTTATATAATTTTATGCATGCGTAAAACTTATTGGGAAAAAATGCGGAAACAATAATGGGGTGTACATACAAAAGTCTTCTATCATGGCCTCAAATGGCCATAAAGAGCTGAAAATGGTGCAAAATGATATCCAAGACAACTGCCTTTTTGTATATGTTCAAATAAATTAATTATGTGATTTTAATTTTCAAAAATATTTATGAAAACTTAAACAATTAGAGAAAAAATGAGGGAAAATTGAAGGGGTATACTTACAAAAGTTACTGCATCTTGGCCTTTTATGGCCCTATAGAGATGTAGATGGCATCATAAGACTGCTAAGACAATGCTCTATTGGTCCATATTCAGATATATAAATCGTGCGACTTTATATTTCAATAGTTTTAAGAAATAAGAGCAAAATGCAGACAAATAAGACATTGACTCACAAAATTACCTGTAAATTGGCTGCTAATTGACTTGTAAGGCTTCAAATGGCATCCAATTACATGTATTGCTAAGGAACTGCACAGTTGCCTGTGATATATAATAACATAATATAATTTATACGTAGTTTCATTTAAATGGGAGTAATACTTCGGAATTTTTTAGACAGAGTATCACTAATATGCAGAGTTTTAAAGTTGGTGGGGTATTTCTGTGTGAAATAATGCCATACTTTCAAAAGATCACGAGGTTTTTAGTGTAAAGTGAGACTGCACTTTATACTTTTGCTACAAACAATATACAATGCATTGGAAAGTAACTAATAAATAAGAAACAAGAACAAATTTATATACTACATTTTAGCAGACTTTTCATAGGATATATAGTTTTTTGTCATAGCACTACCTCCATACATCAATGAATTTGAGCAGTATGCCATATAAAATTCAAGAGTAGCCCACTTGATCCTTCATCGGAAGGTGAGAACTACTTAAAAACATTCAAACCAACTATAGCAGGTGTCACCTCATACTCAAAATATGAGAGATACAGGTTTATGTGTTCTAGGATAAGAGACAATATTTGATTTCAGTGTATAGTAAGGTAAGTATCAGAAATATTCCAAAATAATGCTTAAGCGTCCATACAACTGGCATCTTGTGTTTGTACTGAGCTTGACCATTACCAAATATACCTAAATTGATTTAATATGCATCATTCAGCTCTAAGAAAATGCCACAAACTTCACTTTTAATTATAGTCTGGATTGTTTTAATGCATTACACCCTCGGTAATTGATATGGTCTTGTCGGGCTGTCAGTCGCGTAGCAGCCACCGCTCCTGTGCATAGAGGCAAGTTATCAGTTCTTAGTTCACCTTTCTTTTGCCATTAAATTTAATCAGTCATTGAAAAGGAAGAATGTCTAATTTAGAAATATTTTCAAACCAAGACTTCGTGAAAATATTCACTAGTACAAATGCGCACGTAGTTGATTTTACGCTGTTTGATACCATTGATGCATTACCACATTTAGGTATAACCTTAAGTATAGGTCCATACAGTTTAGTAAACAGTTTTTATTGCTTTTCAGGCTATTGTTTAAGCATGTTAAAGAGGATAGATTGTTAAAACAAACTAACCATAAGAAGATTAACATTAAAATCGCATACATGCATATTATTAAGGTGGGTGGGGTAATTTTACATGTTAAGTGGTAAAAATATTAATACAGAAATATGTTTTAGCAATACAGGTGTTTCATAATCAAATCAATAGTTTCTAAAATTGTTTAAAATACAAAAGCAAGTCATACAGACAGGGAAAATGACTGGATAATGGAAAGGTATGTAGTTTTCTGTTTATTAGATTTAAAGCTTATTTCATAGCAGTACCATACAACATCGCCTGATTAGACTATCGTGCCAAAAAAATTTCCAGAGCAGCCCACCCAATCCTTCTTAGGGAAGGTTAGGACTAGCCAAAAATGCATTCAAACCAACTATAGCAGGAGATGTCACCTCCAACGCTAAATATGCGAGATACAGGATTTTGGGTTCTAGGGTAAAACGATTGGGCAGAAGAATATAGCATCTATGTTGAAGCGCAGGCGGGGTTTAGGAAAAAAATGGGGACGACGGATAATATTTTCATCCTTAATAATTTGATAACACACTGTTTGAATAATAATGATCAATTATATTGCGCCTTTGTTGACTTTACCAAGGCATTTGACTTTGTGGTTAGAGATATTTTATGGTTTAAGTTGATAAAAACGGGTGTTAGAGGGAAAATGTTAAACATAATTAAATCAATATATAATTGTGTAAAGTCAAGAGTTAAACACGATAACACATTAAGTGAGCCGTTCTCATGTAATATCGGAGTAAGGCAGGGGGAATGCTTGTCACCGTTTCTTTTTGCAATGTACATAAATGATCTTGAGGCAGAGTTAGCAGTAAAGGGGGTGGCAGGTATAAATACTGGTATAATCAACTTACATATTTTGATGTACGCTGACGACATCGTACTTTTTGGAAAAAGCCCCAAAGATTTACAAAATGCATTGGATAGTTTAGCAGAATATTGCAATAAGTGGAAGCTCACTGTAAATACAAACAAGACAAAAATAATGGTCTTCAGGAATGGAGGTTGCCTTCCTAACAATTTAAACTTTGTGTACAATAATAGTATTATCGAAATAGTAAGTAAATTTTGTTATTTAGGGGTGGTATTTACTTCGGGTGGCTCAAACTCCGAAACGCAGAAAACTTTATCAGGACAAGCTCTTAAAGCCGTTTTTACGTTGAATAAATACCTTTACAATTTTACTTCTCTGTCGCCATCGCATAAATTAGATTTGTTTGACAAATTAGTGACGCCAATTTTGAATTTTGCAAGTGAGGTATGGGGATTTCATAAAGCACCTGATGTAGACATTGTTCATCTTCAATATTGTAAAAAGGTTTTGGGGGTAAAACAGTCGACGCAAAATGATTTCGTTTATGGAGATCTTGGAAGAATAAATTTTCAGTCGCGTAGGTATTTAATTATCTTAAAATTTTGGTTAAAAGTAGTATCAAGTGAAGAAACCAAATATATAAAGCAAATGTATAACACAATGATCAATGATATGACAATCCACCCTCGTAAACAAAATTGGGCTTCTTGTGTAAAACACTTGTTAAGTCGATTAGGGTTCTTAGAAGTATGGGAAGCACAAGGTGTTGGCAATATCAAAGCATTTTTAAATATTTTTAGACAGCGTGTCAAAGATAACTTTGTTCAGGACTGGCACTCAAGATTAGAAAAATCTTCAAGGGCAAGATGCTTTTTAACATTTGCAAATTTTCAATACCAAAAATACTTAGATGTTGTCAACATTGTTAAATATCGCAAAAATTTGAGCCGTCTACGACTTTCTTCACATCGACTAGAAGTTGAAGTGGGGCGATGGACAAAACCCAACAAAACTCCGATTGAAAACAGAAAATGTCAAATGTGTAATGTTTTAGAGGATGAATTTCACTTTTTGTTTGAGTGTCCTTTGTATAACGATTTAAGAAAACTGTATATTCATAGCTACTATTGGCGGCGACCAAACATGCCTAAATTTATTGAATTGTTACGATCGGAGCATACAAAAACATTGAAAAACCTTAGTGTATTCATAGAAAAGTCATTTATGATCCGTAAAGAAGCGCTGTTACTTTAAATACGCCGATACATGTATGTTGAATTGGTATGAATGTATCTAATGAAAAATTTTTCAACTTGTCGCCTTTTCCAAACAATGATTTCATTTTCATCAGCACCTCTCCCAATATGGAGAAACACGTACATGGCTCATATTTTGATACATGTTTTTTGAGCAACAGTATATTGTTAAGTATCATTCACTTGCTATCCTGCATGTTTATGTATGTATGTGCTTATATGCTCATGGGCCGTAATGGCTTTTTGCATTAATAAACTATTCTATTCATGAAATCACACAGGTACACGTATGCGCCTTAAGCACGATGGTTTCATACTGTAAATCTTCTTTAAGCTGGTCATCAAAATCGCCCGACCAAACTCCAGTCGAGGTAGCTTTGACGTTAACGGTAAGGTAGTAATGAGTCGAAACCCTGCAAATGTTAGACAATTTGAGCAATTTGTATGGGATGGGTTGAACGGTATGGTGCCGCGTACTAGAATGCAGTATATGGCTTCATTGAAGCGAATGGTGGTGATACTCACATACAAAATTGGATTCGTACATTTGACCAAATGAATATTTTCCTGTAATATTTTAGTTTTCAACTTTTTCCTTGAGTAAATGTAACAAAAAGAAATGTATGGCAATTAATTGTGGTTTAAATACAGACAATTATTATTGAATAATGCTGTTTTCTATTCCTCAAATTTTGAGACTTTTGGAAATGGGGGTTGGTGTGTTCATAAGCCCGAGGCGTTTCTTGATAAAGGTTTGCTGGTATAATTGTGCCTTCGATACATGTCTTGAGATTTTTTCTAACGTACCTCCAATTTTCGTTTCAAAACCTTGCGTAGTTTTAAAAGTATAGCAAAAACTCTATCGACAGCGTTGGAAGTGTCGTCAAGTACAGGATGTATATATTGCTCATTTTCCCCAAAACCTAAGATATACGCATGTTCAGTCCCAGCTACCCTGAACTAATCGCTTGTGCTTCCAAGCTCCCTGAAAATATATAAATAACCATTGCCAAGCTTCTGAAAACAATTGGCATGGCTTTATAAGTACAAATAGGTTGTAATAGATTTCCATTTAACTGAACGAGTTGACTATTTCTGTTTTCTAAGACAGTTCTTGCATGATTCATGAGCTACCACTATCACTAGGTCAGTAAAGCAAAAAAAAAAAAAAAAAAAAAAAAAAAAAAAAAAAAAAACCCGAAGATTCAAAGGAATTTATAATTGCAGGGTCTTGAATAATTGAAACCAATTGAAGAGAACGACTTTAATTAATTTCACAATGGGAACCTTGTTCCTGGAAATTTGTGAATAATTACTCTAAGGGAAATCATTGAATTCATTACGAAAATATGAAGAATTATTTTCAGTTGTAAAAAAATGAGAATTTCGCAGGAAAAATTTTGATATTTTAATACATTGGCTCTAAACATTGATTGTGTGTACACGTTAGAACCGCCACGCCGAGGCGGTTCTAACGAGTACCCACAATCTATGTTTTGGATCAAAAATAAGAAAAATAGGTATACCCCTGCATACCCCAGTTTTGCTATGTTAGAGTGGGGTATAAGTGGGTATACATTACACGGACATGTTTTCATGATGTATAGTTCCGGGAGAATGTCTTTTCGCTTATGAAGTTTTTAGAGGATTGTCAATGACCTAAAAACAATCAACATTATTTACTCTTATATCGACCGAACATTTTATTCAAATAATATTTTATTGTAAATGGCTTTTTTGGCACGTGATAACTTCCCACATTCTTAAATGACCTTTGTAGTATCATAAAGTACAGCGCCGTATGAATGTCCAATGGAATAATCTTCACTGTATTAGGAAATTCTGGTCCAACTGATATGGATAAGAATTATAAACTGGTACCCCGTTATCACCAAAATATAGGGCAGGTGAATAAGAATGACACCAATACTTTCTTGCCACGTCGTGACAATTCATCATTTATGTCAACAACGCATACCTTGCGTAATATCTCAGTCCACTCATGTCTTTATAGATAGTTCCAATTTGAGTCTGATATCATTTTTCATCATGCTGTGTTTTTGTTGTGTCTATAATTTCGGCTCGTCTCGACGAGCCGAATATACGATAGGATTTTGGCTGGGAACCTACGAAAAATACCGAACACTCCGCATGACTACACAGGTTGGTTTCCGATCTACACTAATTAGTCATCCGGTAAGCCGAAAACATGTGATGTTTTAAACGTTAGCAGTGATTGGTTTAATGAAATCCAGCCAATCATCATTTTTCTTTTAAGCAAAGTTCGGATGTAGACCATTTTGCGTATGCTGATATCGGGGCCGTTAGGGTCGACTAATTACCGAACAGGAAATCCAGGAAGCAGGTCATCTCTGCCTTTTTACTTTTCGGTCTTGCCAAGTCCACTCGGCCTTTTTTCTTTTTTAATTCAATTTTATGTTCCTTTTAAGATAATTTCATCTCATATAAGTGGGTGGTACGAAAACGGGAGGTCCACAAGAAAAACCATCTGGCAAACCGCAAGCAGAAGGTCTCGCACCGTGATCAAAGGGACCCCACTTTCACTGACACAATTCACACCAAGTAAACCATGTACACGACTTCCATACATTGGACCGTGTCTGTTCGCCTCCGAAACACCTCTAATTTCTATAGCTATTTCATTGCAAGCAGTACTGTGGCTTATGCCTACTTAATGACTGATTAGTGTGGGTCGGAGATCAACATATTTTTCATCCCACTTAATTGTCCATTATGTTTATGCACACAGAGCCGTTTCTAGCCTATAAAAGTGTAACGGAATCTCTCTCTCTCTCTCTCTCTCTCTCTCTCTCTCTCTCTCTCTCTCTCTCTCTCTCACACACACACACACACACACACACACACACACACACACACACACATTTACTTTACGACTAATTCTCATGAGATCAGTGTGAGAGTAATCTTGAGCTCATGCACATCAAAATAAGAAATTTGTTTTCTCTAACCACTAGCATACAAGTTTATTTGTTTAAAAAATGAATAGATTTCCCAAATGGTGTGGTCATAATACAAAATGCTAAATGAGCCGCTTCTAGCTTTTTAAAAAGCTATCCTTGTTTCTATACTATGCTCGTTTTAATTGACACCTTGCAGAGAAAAACATAGCCATCTCATCAGGAAAACATGTCCGTGTAATGAATACCCCCATTGAACCCTACTTTTATTTAGCAAAACTGGGGTATGCACGGGTATGCCTATTTTTAGCTCACCTGAGCCGAAGGCTCACAAGGTGAGCTTATATAGGATGGCCATGCTCCGTCGTCCGTGCGTCGTCCGTCGTCACGAGTCTCGAGTCCGTCGTCCGCCCACAATGTCAAAGATATTCTCCTCTGAAACCGCTGGGCCTATCAAAGTAAAACTTCATGTGGAGCATCCTTAGGAAGGGGAAACGAAAGTTTATATAAATGGTCCAGGTCACATGACCAAGATGGCCGCCATGCCTATGGTAAAAACATAAAAATCTTCTTCTCTGGAACCGGTGGACCAATTTCAACGAAACTTGTTATGTAGCATTGGGGACTGGCCCATCATAGTTTATATAAGTCATGACCTTGGGTTGACCTTGACCTATTTTATGGCAATGTCAATTTTGGTTACATAGGCTTTTCAATGGAAAAAAAGTTAATACGTTGAATTTTTCAGAAAGTTTTGAAGCCTATGATCTGCAAGTTGGTAGATACAAACAACATGTTGAGCCAATGAAGTGTTGTGAGTATTAAGGGTCAAGGTCATTTCTTGACATCGGCCAAAGGTCAGTTACAAATTAAATGTTAAACTTAATTTTCTCAGTAACCGCTTGACCAATGAAAAGCAAATTTTATATGTAGTATCCCTGGGATAAGGGAAAGGAAATTTATATAAATGATTAAGGTCACATGACCAAGATGGCCGCCATGGCTATAAATAGCAAAAACATTTAAGAATCTTCTTCTCCAGAACCAAAAGGCCTACGATTTTGAAACTTGGCATGAAGCATCAGGGGGAGAAGCTATACAATGTTTATATAAATCATGACCCTGGGATGACCTTGATCTATTTTAAGGCAAGGTCAACATAGGTTGCCATTGCATTTGAATGGGGAAAATTGTAAAAATGTCATTTGAAGGGAAAAACTTTATGGAAATGGGCAAATGGACTGAGATTTATGATTCTGAAAAAATGGACCCAGGGGCAGGTCTGCCCCCACCCCGGGGCAATAGACATGTATATTAACATAATATTCAACGATCTTCTTCTCTGAAACCGCTTGGCCAATCAAAGCCAAATTTCATGTGGAGCATTCTTAGGAAGGGAGAATGAAAGTGTATATAAATGATCAAGGTCATATGACCAAGATGGCCGCCATGGCCATAAATAGCAAACAAACTTTAAAAATCTTCTTCTCGTGAATCAGAAGGCCTGTGATTTTGAAACTTGGCATGAATCATCAGGCAATGGAGCTCTACAAAGTTTATATAAATCATGACCTTGGGATGACCTTGATCTATTTTACGGGAAGGTAAACATAGGTTGCCTATGCATTTGAATGGGGAAATTTAGTAAATGTTATTAAATGTGCGGAAGGGGGGGGGGACTTGCTGGAAGAATGCAAATGGACAGAAGATTTATGGTTATGAAAAACACTGTCCTCAGGGCGTTGTGCCCCGGGGCTATATACATGTATATGACCATAATATTCAAACGTCTTCTTCCCTGAAACCGCTTGGCCAATCAATGCCAAACATTAAGTGGAGCATCGTTAGGAAAGATGAGTAAAAGTTAATATAAATGGTCCAGGTCACATAACCAAGATGGCCGCCATGGCTATAAATAGTAAAAAACATTAAAAATCTTCTTCTTCAGAACCGGAAGACCTATGATTTTGAAAGTTGGCCTGAAGCATCAATGAATACAACTCTACAAAGTTTGTATAAATCATGACCATTGGATGGCCTTGACCTATTTTACGACAAGGTCAGCTTAGGTTGGATATCCCAGTTCTCAGGTGAGCGTTTACAGGACCATTGGTCCTCTTGTTCTTATTTTGTTCCAAAATATAGATTGTGGGTACTCGTTAGAACCGCCTCGTCGAGGCGGTTCTAACGTGTACCTACTATCTATGTTTTGAGCGAAAAAAAGAAAAATACGAAAAATTTCCTACTGAAAATTTTCAATTTTTACAACTTAAAAAATCTCTGTATATTGCATGGACATGTTTTCCTAATGTTGTTCGCCATAAATATTGTTCAATAGAATCTTTATTTTATGTTATTTCTAGTAATGTCCTATCTCTCGTCAGAATCCTGTAGAAGCTATTGCAACAGCGCGTTTGGTAGGCGTGATATTGCTCCGAGCTCGTATTTGAGCCGTGACGCGAGAAAACCGGTCTTCGGGGTTTCCGACCAGGTCTGACATAAACCGGTCTGTGCAGTCTCAGAAAATGGTTAGAAGCTTGAAATTTCGGATTTAGGAAGAAGAGAAATTGTACTATCCGAGTGGCGAAAACAAAGGCGCTGATCAGCTTCGCGGTTACCGCGAAGCTGATCTGCGCCTTTGTTTTCGCATAGGCAAAAATCCGGTTTTCTCACGATGCGGCTCATTTATCATCGGTGTGAAACAGCATCATTTGAGCTGCCGCATAAGAAAATTCACATTCTGCATATGTAAAAACAAAGACGCAGATCAGTAACTGCACAGCTGACCAGCGTCTTTGTTTTTGCTACAGATAGTACAATCAATCAATCTTCTTCTTCTTCTTAAATCCGAAATTTCGAGCATCTAGCCTGCTTCTGTGACTGTACAGGTCGGTTTGTGCCGGACCTGATCGAAAACCCAATTGTTGGTTTTCTCATGCAAAGGCTCATTTAGCATCGGAATCGCCAATATCTGGTAATAAACTGTCCCGCCAGCAGAAGCAGCAGACAGTGAAATGTCACAGACGGTCCCATCGGAAGCAATCCAATTATTGGTGACATACTTTCAGTAACAGCTAATAAAATAGTGGATAATTTAGCTAGATGAATAATTCATACAGTAAATTCCAGAAAACATGCTATAACTAGAGAAGTACACAATGGCGACTAGACCTTAACATCGATTATTACATTACTAGTAATATAAATCATGCAGCTCAATGACAGTCCTTTTCCAAGAAGTACTTGTGTTAAGTATTATTTAAAATATAACAATACCACCGCAAAATAACTTCAGATGGGATAAGTGTCTGTTTTAGCACAAATTTATTAGTTTATCACGGGATCGTCATGGCAAAATGAGATATGAAGCTTTATAATGTTAAGAGGCGCACGATTAAACGTACAAATAATGTAATAGTTAAATAGCTCTAACAAACGTCCATTACATCTACAGTAATTCTATATGTTATTCGTAGCTCTGTGCGACTGATGTTGAGATTGAACAACATGTAGCAGGAAGTTTTGTCTTCTTAAAGTTCTGCATTTCTATATCTCAAAACGTTTGCAAAGCAATACCAGCATTTGGGAATAATGCTGCTCCCCCCCCCCCCCCACCCCTCAAATGGTTCCTTGTTATATTATTTCAGAGTTTTGGTTTTGGATATTTCCAATTTTTGTTTCGGGAACAAGGATTTGAGTTCTGATTCTCCAGAACCAGGTCATTTCTTTCGTTTTGCTGATACTGATAATGTCTATATCTATATATATATATTCTATAGAAAGGTACATATAGGCAATGATTAGGAAAAGGCGCAATCAGAAAGAAAGTCCACCTCCAAAAAACCGAGGTGGGGAAAAAACTAAATTGACAATAAGGTACTTATACTAAGAAAATATATTGTAAGCCGAGTGAGCAGCTATTTCCCAATAAGCGGCCACTCAAGTACCCGAACTTAACTAAAAATATGAAAACGAAAGGCATAAAAAGCACAAAAATTCGTCTCCAAAACATAAAATAAATAGAACCACAACAGAAGTTCTAGCGTCTATGATAAGTTCTAATGAACTATTATGATTGTGATCAGTGTAAAGGGGTTATATCCTGATGTAGGTCAACATGTTCATAACTGACGTCATCAGTTTAACTTTAAAGACGGTTTTCCTGATTTGAATCCCGATAAATTGAAGAGGCCACTTGTCCGACGAGAAACGCCAGCCATCACGGTTTATGGACTATATACTTAAATGCAAAATGTTTGCAGCATTTGAGCCGCCTCGTGGGAAACCCAACAATGTAGTTTCCGAACAGGTCCGACATAAACCGGCCTGTACAAGCACAGAGAAGAGCTAGAAGCTTGAAATTTTGGATTTAAGTAGAAGAGGAATTGTACTATCCGAGTAGCGAAAACAAAGGCGCTGATCAGCTTCGCGCGGTTACCGCGAAGCTGATCTGCGTCTTTGTTTTCGCCAATGCAGATTGTTGGTTTTCCCATGAGGCGGCTCATTTATAAAATGCAAATTTCTTATCGACTCAAAGATAAGTCCATTTCTTTGCCTTGCATAAACATGAAAATCAGAACGTTGTCAATAAAACGCCAAAACTTCAAGGTAACCCATATTTTAAAAGTCACAGGGGTACAATACCTGACATTGTATGTGAAATTGAAATTTCAAACATGTTCAAAAGCAAAAAGGACAACTAACGCAAATATTGAAATGTTATGTTTTGGTCGACGTTTATTACGTGTGTGTGACCTGTTTCAATTTTGACGTAATTTGCTGTTAATCTTTCAATGGAATAATATAGACTACAGTACATTGCACAAATGACAAAAAGATCACGCTCTAGCCGAGCATAATAAGTATGTAATGAAAAAAAAAATAAGCTAACGTCAACAAAGAAACGCAACAACTAAGAGTGCTGCTAAACAATAATTTCCAAACATTTTTGTTGTTTCTGCTTGTACAGACACATTGAAGCTGTTCGTTTTTAACCGAAATAATCATCCATATTTTGGACGGTGAAAAAACACAAACGTCACATTAACATCAAAACGAAAACACACTATGGCAAATAATTACTCATTGTGTAGGTACATAGTCTAGAATATACTTTCAAAAATATCCTTACATGGGCAATGTAGAAGAAAACAAGGATGTAAATTGTTGCGTTTCTTTTGCGTTTAAGTATATATTGTATACACTTGTTGAAACGCAGTTTTAAAAGTGTTGTCCTTCCTAGAACAATCAGGATCAAGGTAATTATATCACACCTAAAAGCCTTGACTTCAACTACCATTGACCTTGTTTTCCTTATAATAAATATAAAACATGACTCATGCCCACACACGTTATAAAGTTCTCGGTGGTTTCTTTTTTGCAGAATATGTGCATAGGCAAGTGCCTTGATACCTTTTGTCGAGCTTCCTTGAAGCTTTTCCTTATATGGCCATAACTTCACCCTCAGCTTCTGCAGTGGTTCCCAACATTTAGTTAGTTCTTCGGTCTTCGTGGAAAATCTCTAACCAGTCAATGAATCATCAAAGACAAACAAATAAATCATGATAAACATCCTGATGAATCAAAAACGAGGACTCAACAGATGCAGTAAGCTGTCCGATGATGGAGATCCCTGGGCGCCGAATAACTTACTGAAACCAGGAGCAAGTTGAACCCCGGTGGCCCAAGCAACAGACCAACGTATTTCATTTGTTTTATATTTTGGGTCGCATTAAAGTTTGGAATACGGAAAGTCATCTTTCTCTTAGGGTTTCTATTTGACATGCCGTGTTATTTAATTTCCTTTGGCTTCCTGTGCCATTGGCTCTGTGATCTTCATCAATATCTTCAATAGCTCACTTTTGAATTGCATAATTCTAGTTTGGATTTCAGTACAAAAAAGGAAACGATGAGAAATACAGAGTGGTGCGGAACAAGAAGCATTAAAGAGAAAAGTTTATTCTAACTACATTTTGCCCATCATATTGTTCACGAAACAAAAAGGTAAAAGTAGGCAACTAGTATCAGGAAAAGGCGCAATCACTCCAAAAAAACGAGGTGGGAAAAAACTAAATTTACAATCAGGTACTTATACCATGAAAACATATCGTAAGCCGAATGAGCAGCTATTTTCCCAATAGGTGGCCTAACAGTTACCTGAACTTAACTAAAAATATGAAAACATACATAAGGCACCAACAGCACATAAAAAATAAACACCAAGACATAAAACAATAAGAACCACCACAGAAGTATCGCCTTGGAACGATCAGTAATAAAAAAATACGGGCGGGCTTAAACCGGTTTTACAGGTACCTAACCTCACCCTCAGCTTCTGCAGTGGTTCACAACATTTAGTAAGTTGTTCGATCCTCGTGGTGAATCTCTAACTATAGTCTAGTCAAAATAAAGATTTTTTTGGTAAACCCAAAACAAATTGCAACACAAATGTTTCTTGGATTTTTGCGGAGATGGCACCCTTCCTAGACAACATACTAAAAGTATACCAAAATCGGAGAAAATGAAATTTGATTTTTTTTTGTCTTTTCTGGTGTATGTTTTGACATATTTTGCTATTCAAAACATTCATCAGTACGTGTAATATATTGTGAATTTACATCATTGTTGTGTATTTTCTATTCATGAACTATTCCGAAAAGATAAAAACTTGACACTTGCACTAATGATTGTAGATTCGAACATTTTTGCTCAGTAACATTGGTTGTTGAAACTTTACAAGCACTGAATCACCCCACCCACTCGTATTTCAGTGCATACGCATGCAATTGTATGTCAACATTCCCAAATGTTTTGTAGAATACAAGATCATATTAGAATATACATTTAAGCAGAAATGACTAGCAAAGGCTTTGAAAAGGTCATAAAGTGTGGCGTTGTCAAGCATCTTGGGGCTTATCAGTGCATGAATTTATGGAAATTGTTAACTGTTTGCTGGCTTATATTCTTTTTAAGTAGACACACATGTTTTAAGACTGTTCAATGCAAAGGAAGATACATGTGTATAAGATGATTATAAGCTTCTTTTCTCATCAAAATTCAATATGACGTCATAAGAAGGTTAAAGCATCAAAGGTCACTTAGGTGCAAAATCGCTCTTAAGTAAACTTTAGATCCGGTGGGGGGGGGGGGGGGGCTAACTGAATATAGATTGCTTCCATTAAGAATAATAACTACTGCATGACACATGTTTCACTATGATCCATGGAAAGTAATTCTGAATGGTCCTCAAAAATATATATTTATATGGGTTTTGTAAAAAGCATAGTTTCCAGGGTAACCCTTAATGTGATTTACGGTAATGGGAAAGTACCAACATGTATAAAATCTGTAACATCTCTAACTAGAATTTGTTTTCTATGTGAAAACTGATGTCTCCCCCCTTTCTAAGTGCATGTCAAAAATATGCAAGCAAGAGTTATAGTTCTTGTGCATCACATCCTGTCATTCTGTTTTATAAGTGAATCAGGTTTCATTGAAATATCTCTTACGCTTCGGACAGAGCCATCGCTTCATTAGTAGAAAAAGTACTCAAAGGAGAAGATTAGGCACAACACTGCACTTTAACGAAACCAGGACCTGTCGAAACCAGGACCTATCGATCATTATGGCACCTGCTTATAGCAGGGAGTGATATAGGAGTCCAAATTTCTGTCCGTCCATATGTTCGTTTTTCCGTTCATTCGTTCGTCCGTCAACATTTACGTCAAAGTTTGGTTTTCTCGACATCAATGATAGCTGTGAGTCTCAAACCTTGCATAGTAATTGTCCTTGGCATACCCTTCAAGCACGCACCTTGATCCCCTGACCTTGACTCATATTTCACGGTCCACTGACTTTGACAAATTTTACGTCAAAGTTTGGTTTTCTCGACATCAGTGATTGCTGTGAGGCTTGTCGAAGTTTGGTTTTCTCGACATCAGTGATAGCTGCCAGTCTCAAACCTTGCATAGTAATTGTCCTTGACATACCCTTCAAGCACACACCTTGAACTGCTGACCTTGATCTATATTTCATGGTCCATTGACTTTGTTAATTTTCATGTGGAAGTTTGTTTTTTCTGCATCCATCATAGCTGCGAGTGTGAAAGCTTGAATAGTAATTGTCCTTGACATGCCCTTCAAGCATACACCTTGACCCGGTGCTTTTGATATATATTTCATTGTCCATTGACTTTGTTAATCTTTATGTCAAAGTTTGGTTTTCTCTACACCTGTGATAGCTGCAAGTGTGCAACCTAGTATAGTAATTGTCCTTGACCCTTTCAGAGCACACCTTGAAGTGGTGCCCTTGACCTATATTTCACGTTTTTAGTTATTTTGCCCAATGCAGGTGCGATATCGACCTCCGCGGCGTTCCTGATTTTATTTGTTTTTTTATAATCTACCACTTTGCGGCAGCTACCCTTAGTATAAACTTATCTGACCTCTACCTCCTAGGATGTGCATGAAAGCCATATAGATTTATGGAAAATAATGAATAAACTAACCCTTAGCGTCTTCCTCGGTTGGTTATATTTGAAGCACCTTTTGGATGTCAGGACGTACTGACTTTGGGTAAAAGTCCCATAAAATGGAGGCAACATACCATCATGATCATAGTTGTTGACTGGGACATTAAGCATCAATTCAAACAAACAAATAAATAAACTAAGGTGGTGTTTTTATTAATCACATGTTTCCAAACTTCTAATGACCCTACAGAGCTGAAAAATGTGTCAAATGATTGTTAAAGCAATGCACTTATGAAATGTAGTTGGGTCTAATATTAACTGACTTCTAACTAATATGTTAGATAATATTATAAATTAATGGAAACTCATGAAAACTATGGGGTATACCTATAATGCCACCTATACTCATCTGCTGAAAAAAGTCTGTAAATGATTGCTAAGACTATGTACTAATGAATGATTATGGTCTTGTTTAAAGTAACTTATTTGATGTTTACCTCATTAAATTTGAAGGAGAAACTTATAGATTGGAGAACAGTCACTAAAAATATATGTGGTATGCTTTCAGAATCTCTTGGACCTTAGCTACTGATGCCTTTACAGAGCTGAGAATAGTGCTATGACTTTTAAGAAAATACATTTATCAACTACTGTTTAGAATAAACTTTATTTTACTCTCTATCTTATAAAATATGAATGAACACCTTACAAATTGGAGCAAAATTACAAAAGAGCTAAGGGGGTATACTTACAAAACCTCTCTTAATTCAGTTGCTGATGGCCATGTCGAGTTTAAAATGGTGTCCCTAATTGCTAAATAAACTAGTCATATGTTGTCTAGTTTAAGCTTAATATTATTTCTATATTCTGAAAATGAGTATAGCAAAGACTTTATAAATTAGAGCACATTTGCGAAAAAAGCAAAGGGGCTATACTTACAAAATCTTTTGTAACACAGTTGGTGATGCCCTAGAGAGCTTAAAATGGCATCAAATAATTGCTACAACAATGCCATGATGATGATTGGTCTGATTTTCGACATATCTGACTTAACATATAATTACGTTAATGAAAGCTTGAACCAGTGTATCAGCTACACTCTACCAACTGGGATTATAACATCTTGAAAAGAAAACTACATTATGAACACTTTTATCATCTTAAATTATGAACATTTACTTCTTCTACCTCCTTGAAGCACTTTCAAACTCCCTGTAAATCTGTATAATTAAAAGTACGAAATTTCGAAAATTTGCATTAGTGGGTGGGGTAAATCGGTGCTTGTTGAAGTTTATTTTACAGTAATTGACCCATTTTCAAGGTTTTTGTCAGCTAAATTGTAACAAACATATCAGATGAAGCTTCAGGTGTATTTCTTTGTTTAAAATTCAACCTAAATTTATGCATAGACCCAGGTACAGTTCTAGCTGTAGTTTTGCTGAGATAAAAATACTTCTTCAACAAAGATGGTGAAAAAAATCAAATTTCATATCTTCCGATTCTGGTATACTCTTAGTATGTTTATAATACAGGTCTAAGGTTATGGAAAATCAGAAAAGGATTTGTGTTGCAATTTGTTTTGGGTCCTCCAACCATTTTACTGGGCTACTAGTCAATGAATCATCATGGACAAACAAATAAATCATGATAAACTCCATGACGAATCAAAAACGAGGACTCACAGATTGAGTAAGCTGCCCGACGATGGAGCTGTCCGATGATGGATATTTCGCGAGTTTTTGTCGAAATACTTAATCTCCCGGGTAATTTCTTTACTGACCATTCCAAGGGGGTCCTTTAGCATGTCTTTATTATACCCCCGGCATTTATGCCGACGGGTATATAGTTTTCGCTTTTCCGTTGTCCGTTCGTATGTTCGTTAGTTAGTTAGTTAGTTAGACCATAGTACTATGTTTTTTTACAAAGTTTGGTTTAACATGTTTAAAGACATTTTTTTATTTCTCGTGCCATACATCGTTCAACATGATCAAATGTTCAGTATAAGCCCATAAATATATCTTCTTATGTTTGATATTACAGTATCAAGGAAGACAACCGAGTCCATATTAGTGAACCATTTTTGAGCACCTAAGGTGTGAAGGCAAGTGTGGCAGGCGCAAAGCCTTGTTAGGGGGTCCGGCATGCTCCCCCAGGAAAATTTTGAAATCTTGGTACAGTTTGGTGGCATCTGGTGTGTTTTTGTTTTTATTTTTTTAGAGTAGATAGAACTGTCTAATGCAGAGTATTTCAGAGCATATTTTGATATTCCAAGAGAAAACCCCATTTTTTTTTCTTAAACTCATGCAAACATGAATCTTGCGATTTTTTTTTCTCATGAAACCATGTTAAGGTGTTAAGTTCACCATTTCCCATCACCCAACGTGTGAAAGCCGATGGTGCGAAGGCAAGCACCACAGGCGCAAAGCCTTGCTAGGGGGTTGCGGGGATATGTTCCCCCGAGAAAATTTTTAAATATTGGTACAGTTTGGTGGCATCTGGTGCGTTTTTGGTATTTTTTGAGAGTAGACAGAACTGTCTAATCCAGAGTATTTCAGAGCATATTCTGATTTTACAAGAGAAAACCCCAGCTTTTTCATAGACTTGTGCAAAAATGAATCTCGCAGATTTTTTGTGAAGCATCATAAGGGGGTTAAGTTACAATTTTTGAGCACTGAAGATGCAAAGGCTGAAATTGTGCAAAGGCAAGCGCTGCAGGCGCAAAGCACTGCTAGAGGGGTCGGGCGGCATGCTCCCCTTGGAAAACTTTGAAATCTTGGTACAGTTTGGTGGCATCTGGTGAGTCTTTTTTTTTTTTTTTTTTTTTTTTTTTTTTTTTTTTTGTATTTTTTGTGAGCAGATAGAACTGTCTAATACAGAGTATTTCAAAGCACATTTTGATATTACAAGAAAAAAGCCCAGCTTTTTTCATAGACTCATGCAAAAATTTTGAGGATCGATATGCAATGATCGGCAAAGCCTTGGTAGTGGATCCCGGGGCTAAATGTTTGAAACCTCAGAGCAATTTGGTGACACTTTGTGCATTTTTGTGCTTTTTGTGAGCTAGAAGTGATGTATAATTAGGAACATTGCAAAGTATCTCCCGGCTACATTAAAAGAGAAAAGCCTGTTTTAACGTATGTTAGACGTATAAAATCAGCTATGGCTGAAGGTACTGGTGTGACTGGCTCAACTGAACATTGGCTTTTCGTATATGCTATAAAGGCCATTTTCTTGTGTTGTGTCTCAATTGGTATATGAAAAAAGCCATGTCATATCGTAATTTTTCTATAATTAATTTGATTTATCGTTCACACCTTGCATTTAACTCATAAAGAGACTGGAGTTTGAATCCTCTTGTATTATTTCTTATATAATGGATTATGCACCTTCTAGCAGCTAAATTTTATGATTCATTTAAGAAAGATTAAGATTGTAAGATATAAGTACAGATTGCCCTGACAATATTTTAATTTTTGTCTAACAGATTTTTTTTTTTTTTTTTTTTTTTTTTTTGATGAAACACATTTTTTTTTACATTTTTTTTTACTCAAACACATATATATTTTTACTCAAGCACATATATATTTTTTTCGCCTGTCCTCCCCCCCCCCCACCCCCCACCCCCAAAAATCAAATGGTCCGTCCCTTATAGCCCGAGCTTTAATGTACGAATTCCGTATATTGTTACAGTCTGTTAACTTTGTGCTATTTTATAATTAATGAAAATTGTCTGTAGATTTAAAATAATTATTTTTCGGCATACTTATGCGGTCAATGTCATATATAGGAATGTCGGAACTACTTTTTGATTGATTTACGCCCGGTTGAAATAATATGTACCTCATCAATTCTTATGTGAGCATGCAATTTTGTCCCATTGTCTCTATCTGCGGTCATCTTGGCCATTAGATTCCGCATTCTGCGAGGAGAATGTCAAATTTCAAGTTAGCGCAAAGGATGGCATCAGTTTTGATATGCTAAGATGGTGCAAATTTGAAGTAAAATGTTATTGCGTTGCGGCTCATAGGTGCGTAATTGTAATGTTCTAATCTTTTTAGTATGCTTCAACTGTTTATTAAACGATTTTCATCAGATTTTATTTTAAACCAAGTAGGTCGAACATTTTATTGTTTAATCTCTAATAAAACAGTAATAAAATGTAGCTTTTATGTTCATATCAGTCTAAAATCGTCAGTTGTACAATGGTTTCCGGAGAACGCAGATACCATGACATACGAGTCCATTATCCTCGTAGGGTGTCGTATTACACGCGGTGGTTCTATCTGGAGATCAATTACATTAGAGCCGCGACGCGAGAAAACCGGTCTTCGGGGTTTCCGACCAGGTCTGACACAAACCCACCTGTACAGTCACAGAAGCAGGCTAGAAGCTTGAAATTTCGGATATAAGAAGAAGAGGAAATATACTATCCGTGTAGCGAAAACAAATGCGCTGATCAGCTTCGCGGTTACCGCGAAGCTGATCTGCGCCTTTGTTTTCGCATAGGCAAAAATCCGGTTTTCTCACGATGCGGTTCATTAGGTGCTATCCAATGCCATTATTGTCTCACATTTGGCACCAAGTATTAAATGATTCACAAATATTGTTGGAAATTCTCACACTTGTGCGATCGCTGATATTGAGTTGAAAAACACGAAGTGTTGGCGCGAAGAACGACAAATTTAATTATAGCATTGCCAGTGGATCGGTGCATAGAACCAAATGCTGTGGTTTCCAATGATAGTAACGCTATTCAAAACTATATCTGTTCACAATATTAAGGATACTCGATAGTATACGATATAGACAAAGTTGCAAATTCATTGTTTATATCTGACAAAAACAAACATTTAAGTCGTTGCAATA
Source organism: Rugalucina vietnamica (assembly GCA_964017185.1). NCBI lineage: Eukaryota > Metazoa > Mollusca > Bivalvia > Lucinida > Lucinidae > Rugalucina > Rugalucina vietnamica. Next base: position 75,459,975 of record OZ024869.1, on the reverse strand, counting down.
CTGCAAATAAGCCAAACGACCTGGGAGGTATGGAATCATGAACATATTACAATGGGTTAAATAGTTGCATTATCATACCATCAAGCTATATTCGTAATGCGCAATTTAATCTTGATTGTTTAATTAAGCATCTATAGTATGTTCGTGCCCCATGCAACCAAGTACCAACTGTACATAGCAATATTTATGACGTGTATTTAGACATTAATATTACACACACTTCATATATGTACCACATTCCTCATGTGCACTGACTGAAGGCATGAAATCAAAATATGCTCACCAGCAAAAGTTAAGTCAGTGAAAATACATTTAAAATTCCATTGGGACAGTTTCAATTGAAATTGCTATAGCTTAAAAAAACCTGTTGGTTTGGGATTGAAATTACCAGTCATAAAACTGTGAACAAAACAATGCATTTCCAACAAAAACGAATGAAATATCGCATGCGGTTTTGCCACAGTGTATACACCAATTTTTGTTCTTGTTTTAAATGAAAGGGAGCTAATCTAAAATAATAATGCATATTACATGTAGTTAAACTATTTCTCGAGACTGTGGCTGAATTTCAAAAATATTCTTTCGGATTTTTGTCACTGGCAACAGTTTTTATCAGAGAACGCTATTAATGATCAAAGCGCCGATTTTATCAATTATCGGGTAATTACAAAGATGACGTTTCACGAAAAAGGCCAATAACTCTGTCGAAATTGACAACTTGGGGAGTTTCTTTTCAGAATAAGAAAAATACTTGACTTTGCAAATTTAATAAAGGAGAACATCTAAGGCAAGCAGCTTGGCGTGATAGTAATCAGACTGGTCAACGTTACTGGCTAAGCTTTTCCCTCTGAATGTATATTTTGGCCATTCTACTGCGGTACTTGTGTTGTCATTCTCTGTTTCGCTGCTATAATGTCTCGATAATGGTAGCTGAGTGGCATTTTTTTCCCCAGCTGACTCTACGTAATGTTTTTGCTTCAACGGCGGGATATTAGAAGTTCATTTGTACCGGTTCAGATGTGCTGCCTATTTTGTTTTAGTTGTAATATTCATATATAGCAACCACGAGGACTGTTCGGCGTTTCCACTTGGTGCACAGAGATGTTTTTGTCCGAGAACTACTCATCTGTGCAGTTACACTAACAGCCTGCAAAGAACAGAGATATTACTACTGTGAAACAATTATTTTGATCCATAACAATTCGATTTAGTTTTTATCAGACAGTCTGACATGCCGAGGACAAAATATTCCCAATATTGCCAAGTGCCTTAATTAAACGCATCATCGATTTTCCCGCCTTTTCTCTTGGAATGGTGCCAGCCGTAATTCTGTGTCGTCCTACTATAGGAATTCCGTTTCATACTATAGTCTGTGACAACAACGCAGTTTCCATGTGGGTTTCTTCTCATTACGAAAACATGCCGATGTAATGTACAGATTTTTCTTAAATTGTAAAAATTGAAAATTTTCGTCAGAAAACTTTTGATATTTTTCTTATTTTCGCTCAAAACATCGATTGTGGATAAGAAAAATAGGTATACCCCTGCATACCCCAGTTTTGCTATATAAAAGCGGGGTGTGAGGGGGTATACATTTCACGGACTTGTTTTCCTGATGTGGGGTTTCTTCTGTACAACTGGGGTGCCCATAAGTGTCAGCTGGTTATTGCGCTGTTCCTGCATTGCTAGTACTGTCTTTACTGATCTTGATACAGTCCTGTTTCTGCGTTGCTCATTCTGAATTATATCAGTTATAGACGCCAGAATTTTCTCTAGAATAGCGTACACTGTTTTGATGCACTGTCCTGTATTTTTATTACCCAACAGATTCAAAATCAATTAATCAAAGAATTAGTTTGTCTTGTCTGGTAGACAGACTGACCTTCTGCGTAAATAGCTGGTACTTGCTGGAACTCTAAGACAGATTCCAATGTTTCTTTGATGTCATTTTGTTACTTAATGTGTCTGCGAATATTGGCATAATCAAGTACCGTATTACGTATGTATGTACGTAACAGACGCAGCTCCTCGGCTGACAACTTTGTAAGGTTACTTATCAACGTTTGTACGAATGATTTTTCACAAACCAAAGCCATTTTAGCTCACCTGAGCCGAAGGCTCACCGGTGAGCTTATAGTATACCCTTGCTCCGTCGTCGTCGTTGTCGTTGTTGTCGTCGTTGTCGTCCAAACATCTTCTCCCCTGAAACCGCTTGGCCAATCAAAGCCAAACTTCATGTGAAGCATCCTTAGGAAGAGAGAACGAAAGTTTATATAAATGGTCCAGGTCACATGACCAAGATGGCCGCAATGGCTATAAATAGCAAAAACCTTTAAAAAAATCTTCTTCTCCATAACCGGAAAGCTTATGATTTTGACATCAGGCAATAAAGCTCTACAAACTTAGTATAAATCATGACCCTGGGATGACCTTGACCTATTTTATGACAAGGTAAACATAGGTCGTCCATGCATTTGAATGGGGAAAATTGTTAAAACATGATTTGAAGTGCAAAACTTGCAGGAAATGGGCAAATGGACAAAATATCTATGTTTATGAAACATTTTGTCCCTAGGGGGTTGTCTGTTCCTGCCCCTGGGCTATATACATGTATATGACCATAATATTCAAACATCTTCTCCTCTGAAACCGCTTGGCCAATCAAAGCCAAACTTTATGTGAAACACATGATCCTTAGGAAGGGGCAATGAAATTTTGTATAAATGGTCAAGGTCACATGATCAAGATGGCCGCCATGGCTATAACTAGCAAAAACCTTTAAAAATCTTCTTCTCCAGAACCAGAAGGCAAATGATTTTGAAACTTGGCATGAAGCATCAGGCAATGGAGCTCTACAAAGTTGTATAAATCATGACCCTTGGATGGCCTTGACCTATTTTATGATAAGGTCAACATAGGTCGCCCATGCATTTGAATGGGGAAAATTGTTACAATGTCATTTAAAGGACAAAACTTGCAGTAAGTTGGCAAATGGACTGAATTTTTATGATTTAAAAAATGACTCCTGAGGTTGCTCTGACCCTGCCCTGGGGTTATATACATGTATATTACCATTCTAGTCAAACAAGTTTATATCTCAGGTCTCAAGTGAGCGTTTACAGGACCATTGGTCCTCTGGTTATATATTCTATTTGCGATATGTTACAGTACTATTTTCACGTTTTTGTCTACCATGTAAACCTGTATGTAAACATTGCAAGGATGTGTGAGAACTAATTTGTCTATATTTGTATAACATGGAATGTCGTCCGTTAATTGAGCCTATGCATGGGAAAACCAACAATCTGCATAGGCGAAAACAAAGGCGCAGATCAGCTGTGCAGTAACTGCACAGCTGATCAGCGCCTTTGTTTTCGCCACACGGATAGTACAATTCCTCTTCTACTTATACGCAAAGTTTCAAGCTTCTAGCTTTCTTGTGTGACTGCACAGCCCCGTTTGTGCCGGACCTGGTCGGAAACCAAAATTGTTGGTTTTCTCATGCACAGGCTCATATATATTTAGAATAAATGTGGCGACTGAGGTCAGGGTCAGGACAGATCTATACCTACCTATTATGATAGTAATTAAGACATTTCGTTTGAAAAATGCCGACGGGAAAATCGTGATCTGTAGAAAACTTGAACAAGCACAATTCTGGTTTCACGTTTTCTTCACAGAACAAGATAGTGTTCGCATAGCCTGACTTATACCCCTGACTTTATATAGAAAAACTGGGTTTACAGGGATACACGTATTTCTTATTTTTGCTTCAAAACATAGATTGTGGGTACCCGTTAGAACCGCATCAAAGAGGCGGTTCAAACGAGTACCCACAGTCTGTTTTGGGGCAAAACCTGCATACCCCATTTTTTCTATATACAAATGGGGTTCAAGTTGGTATACTTTTCATGGACATGTTTTCCTGATGTCATTATTTTCGAGCAGGTGAATCAGGGGAAAGTTAAACCTTCTTGTGACAAGCTCATGGCTGTGCCTATATTCGTGCCAAATTATGAGCTAAAGATTAGCGGAGCATCTACTCGTATGGCCACCTATTGGGAAATAGCCACTCACTCGGCTTACGATATGTTCCCCAAGTGTTAATTTGTTTTTTTTCCACCTCGGTTTTTGGAGTGGGAATTTCTTTCTGACTGCGCCTTTTCCTGATCATTGCCTACCTGTACCTTCGTATGGTAAATAGCTTGTTTCAATACCATGGATAAACGTGTCTTTGGTTGCAAAAACAGATTTTCTCAAATCAAGAAAAACAAACAAAACATGCAAGCTTTCGTGACCAACAAAACGCACCAACAAAAGCAATCAGCATGAAAAACTATGTGAAACTATGTCAAAAATGTTGGATGACAACATGAAAATAAATCAATTGAAAAGATACAGGTTACACTACCGCATACCGTAAGTTATTTACATATTTTGTGTAGGATGTGTACTCGTGTGTCGGTGTCACTGTCCCCTTTGTCAATGTTTTCCCCGTGATCGTGATGTGCAATCAAGATAGTAATACGAGTATAGTACTGACGTATTCGCGGGCGTCCTACAGTACAGCCCTGTAAGATTATTTCTAGCGTGTGAACGTCTCTCGGCAACATCACATACATCAGGAAAACGTGTTCCTGTAATGAATACCCCCTCATACCCTACTTTTATATAGTAAGATTTGGGTATGCAGGGGTATACCTATTTTTCTTATTTTTGCTCCAAAACCTAGATTGTGGGTACTCGTTAGAACCGCCTCGGCGAGGCGGTTCTAACGTGTACCCGCAATCTATGTTTTGAGCAAAAATAAGAAAAATATAAAAAAATATCAACTTAAAAAATCTCTGTTTATCACATGGGCACGTTTTCGTAATGACAATCACAAAATCATTTTATATGGAAGTGACGAGTGCAGGTAAAGTCAAAACCAATTGCATTATGACTTTTCCGGTCACATGATTCCTAAACCGACCAGTCCTAATTAAATTCTTGGAACCAGGAACTATGGTCACTAATAAGGAATCAGAAGCTGCGGTCAAAACTTTATAATAGTTTGTTATTATTATCTCCTATAGTCTGATAATGGTTTCTCGCCAAATATTTTTGTATGGAGGACGATAGGAAATTTATTTTCATGTCAGAATTGATCTTAGTTTTTCCTAATAGGACCTGCAAAAATTTTGAACATTACGAAAACTTGCCCATGCCATTAACAGACATTTTTTAAGCTTTAAAATTTGAAAATTTTGTCAGAATTTTTAATATTTTTTTCTCTTATTTTTGCTCAAAACATAGATTGTGGATACACGTTAGAACCGCCTCGGCGAGGCGGTTCTAACGAGTACCCACAATCTATGTTTTAGAGCAAAAATAAGAAAAATAGGTATACCCCTGCAAACCCCAGTTTTTCTATATAAAAGTGGGGTTCAGGGGGGTATACATTACACGGACATGTTTTCGTGATGAATCGGTCAGCAGATAAAGTTTTAATGGCCAAATTGAATTTTAAATAGGGATTTTGCATTGGCAAGGGAGATAATCGATGATCATGAAATTGGGTACTTTTCGAAAATTTTTACTTGTCTATGAAGATTTTGTCTCAGGTAAGTCATTTGTGTCATTTTATAATAATTTTGGGCAATCATAGTGAAATACTAAGAATTTTAAATTTTTGCGGGAAAATATTTACCTCCCTTTCGTGAGATTTTTGTACAGAAAATCCCTATTCAAAAATGTTTTTGACCAAAACTTTTTATTTGTCAACCGATTTTCAAAATTTTTGCTGCACATTTTGCGATAAACTACATGCTAAATGGTGACAAGAAAATATTTCATCTAGATTTAAACAGTTGCAAAATATCTGCGAAAAACCATTATCAGACACTAGGAAACACACTTTAGTAATCCGGATTCTCCACCATTATATTACAAAGTAGCCCATTTGCTATGGCTTTGATGATACACTGGCGAAGTCGCTGGTCACTGATTTCGGGGCTCATCTACGCTTAGCATTTTTATCTAGATAAAATATACGAATTCCTCGATAATGTTGATCTCTATGAAAGTTTCAGATAGTACACCTGACAACTGATAATACCAATGTTAATGACGTTAATTTATACTGCGTAATGATAAGCCACCTTCCTGTAATAGAAAATAATTCTTGGAAACTCATAAATCTATGTTTAAGTTACAGTGAATAAGAGAGACGCTGATCAGACCGATCAGGTGCATAATATTAACAGCCATCTCACTCATGGGCTCATCAGTCACGTATTTGGCATGGTATTGATGGACATACAAAAATGGCATATAGGCAGGTTTGCTATTAGAAATGGCTTACATATGACAGACAATTTCGTGATGATCAAAACTTCTATATCCGAAATTATTCAAATTACTGCAATTATACAGAATTCTTATATTTTATTGATCATTGTCACGTAAAGAAGATATGGTTTTGAAAATTAAGAGGACAGTGACAGTAAATTTAACAAAACATAACATAACATAGTTTTATATAGCATTGTTTTAGCCTGCAAAATATTCATACAGGTACGTGATACATGTACTTCGATTTTAGAGTCCGAATTATTTTCGACTGTTTCACTTTCCAATTATGGTTTGATGTCCAGCAATGATTTCTTGCAACTCTTCGCTGTTTTAATGGCAACGTAAACAGAGAAAAAGAACTAACAGTTACACACACACACACACACACACACACACGCACGCGCACGCACGCACGCACGCGCGCGCGCGCGCGCTTACACAAAACACCCCGTATCCATTGCAGAAACTATAAACTTTCTCTGACTTTGACGAACTATAATAAGCTTCCGACATCTAACGACCGCAAACGAGCTGCAAATTTCAAGTCGTTAATGTCTCAAAGGAAGTGACATTATTGTGCAACGATGTCTTCTAGTCTGCTAGTTCCTAGACGTTCTGCAAATGATTAAAAGCAAATGAGCCGCGCAATGAGGACGTTTCCGACAAAGACCGACACAATATGCCTGTTTATACAAGCACTGAAAATGATATATGAGCCTGTGCGTGAGAAAACCAACAATTTGCATGGGCGAAAACAAAGACGCAGATGAGCTTCGCGGTAACCGCGAAGCTGATCAGCGTCTTTGTTTTCGCTACAAGGATAGTACATTTCATCTACTATCTAAATCCAAAATTTCAAGCTTCTAGCTGTCTTCTATGACTGTACAGGCCAGTTTGTGTCAGACCTGGTCGGAACCCAAATTGTTGGTTTTCTCACGCACAGGCTCATATATTTGAAAATTCATGTGTATGGGAAAGTGGGGTTTACATTCCAGGTACATTCCAGGTAACAAGAATGTAAACGCAGATACATTTTGCAGTTGATTTGCGTCTTAAATTCGCCCTTGCAATGCGCATGGTTGAATATGGTGTAGCTCTTGAGCAACTGCAAAAGGAATGGCCCCCATCAATATCGACTAACATGCACATATACTGTATTTTATTTAAATTATTTTATAGCAAAGCTAACAAGAACATGAATATCAACACTCTCGTTGAGTTCCCCCAATTAAGGTTGTCAAGGAATTTGCTGCTTGAAAAAATCAATTGCACAACTTTACTTGAAATGCAACAGTTGTAATCAGCCTACAAGACATGCAACCCGGGGATAATAATCATATTTGCAGTTTTGTAAGAAGCTCCTACAGCGATCGATTTCCTCGTAACAGTTTGTAAATTACAGCAATGTTAAAATGACACTATGCAATAGTTGTGGTGTCAAGGAATTGCCTTTGCTGTCGTCATGATGCAAGTAAAATGTAAAGCAATTCTCGGTAGAAACTGAAGTAAAAAACTGGAACCAAATTAAAGTCTAGCCTTCGAGATCCAAATTGGAAAGATCAGTCATAGACAGGCTATATATCAAATCATATCAGATACGTAAGACGTACTTGCTAATCTAGACAGCTAAAATGATTTACAGTTACGATGCAAAGCCAGCTCAATCAACAGCTGTTACCCAAAAGGTTGATATTGTAGTTTCATCAGTATATCCCCTTAAAACCCACTTTAATAGTGTAAAATTGGGGTTTACAGGGGTATACCTATTTTTCTTATTTTTGATCTAAAACATAGATTGTGGGTACTCGTTAGAATCGCCTCGGCGAGGCGGTTCACACGTGTACCCACAATCTACGTTTTGAGCAAATTTAAGAAATATAATATATACAAATATCTACTGAATGTGTTCAATTTTTACAACTTCAAAAAAATCTGTATATTACATGGGCATGCTTTCGTTATGTATATAATCTGCACAAACAGGCGCAGTATGAAGTGACAAAGCTGCAACTTCAATAAACTTTAACAGACATGCCGTCTTTGAACGGTCAGTAATAAACTTCTACAGGCATGAATACGTTTGCCGGATGAAAACTTAAAAGGCATTCAGTCTCCATTAACATGTTGGGCGGTAACAATACATGTTCGAATCTTAAGCAATTTTATCAACGCATGCTGAGAACGGATGACTGTGTACAGTGCACTGTGTAAACGTTAAAAAGCCAATATTACGTAAAAATAAAGCCAAAAATGCAAATATTTTATATTTGATCTGCGCTTGGTAGCTGCCAGGGGACCTGGAATGTTACCGAGAAACGTTTTATTGAATCATCCTAATATGGTTAGAACCCGGGAGATTTTAATGAGTCTGGGAAATCCAGAGAGACACGCTATTAAATCCATCACCGAATCACGATTAGATTATTCGTTGGAATGTTTGTTGGAATGTTTAGAAAACGAATCTGGTGTCTCTTAGATTGAAGCCCTCCAATATTTTTAACTAATCGTTCCAAGACGGTTTGGTTGTGAATTGTCTGTGAATTATGCTGTCTGTTAATAATCTGTCCGACTCAACATGTTGTGTTTGACAAAACCGACAATTTGGGTTCCGACAAGGTCCGACACAAACCAGCCTGTACAGTCACAGAAGATGGTTAGAGGCTGGAAATTTTGGATTTAGAAAGAAGAGGAATTGTCCTAACAAAGGCGCTGATCAGCTACGCAGTTACTACATAAAATTTGGGTTCTCTGTGTGGGGGTATACTTTTTTCATGGGCATGGTGTCTGGGTTATGATTTAAACCTCAATAAGTGGTAGAGCTATGTTTTAGTGAGGGCAGGGAGCATATTGTCAGTACAAGGGCACTTTATGCGTGAAAATCTGCTACGAGGGCACAGAGAGTGCCATTTTCTCATAACAAAGGGCACTTTTTGGCTACTTTTAGCTATTTCCTCTTATTTATAGGCTTTATAATCAAAAGATTGTGCAAATCTCAAACAGAAATGTCAATATTATGTATTTTTCAATATTTAAATGTTCTGAAAAGGACTGGTACCACCTTCTGGAGTCCAAAAGGGCAGGGTGCATTTCCCGTTTTCAAAATGAGGGCAGGGTGCTCCCCGCTTTGTCGCCCTTCTAGCTCTACCACTGTCAATTATATCAATGTCTGACCAGCAGGTCAAATACGCTCTTGAGAAAGTCTACTTAAATAAGAAACCAAGCCTTGATTCCTGGTTTCTCTCTTCGGAGACTGGTCATATTTTAATACCGCAAAAGAGCACATTACAGTCTCTGATATTTCCCGGACTATTTTCGAACTTTATGACACCTCGAACACAATAAAATCTCCCATAACACCCTCAATGTCTGGCGAGACTCGATATCAGACAGATTGTTAAGATTTCTCTGGAATTATTCCAGCAAGGAGTAACTGTCTGATAGTCTGCAAGTTGCAATCGATTTTCTTCAAGGTGGTTATTGCCTGCAAGCTGCATTTCGCATTCAACCTACTACTGCAGTTGTCAAAGGCCACGCCCGTCAAGATCTATAAAGATTGTACTATACAGGTAATGATCACAAAGCTGACAAGCCTTATGGGAACATTCTCGTTCTGTAAGGACAACATGATAAAATAAATAAATAAATAAATAAATAAATAAATAAATAAATAAATAAATAAATATTTCATAAATAAATAAATACGAAGAATAGAAATAAATTAATGAAATAGATAAATAGGAAAACGGTTACTGTAAAATGTGGCTCAAGAGACTGTCATAAACAAATGCCGCCGTCTTCTATACCATGGATTCCAGAAGAAGGGAAAGAAAAAACGAAAAAGTATATCATGCAATGATGCCAGCCAGATTCAAGATATGATCCACGCCGCGTGCATGCTCTTCCATAGGCACCAATCAAAGACTAGGGAGCGCGGTGACTTAGTGGTAGAGCGTCGGAGTCCGAATCGAGAGGTCCTGGGTTCGATCCCCACAAGGGTCACCGTGTTGTGTCCTTGAGGAAGATACATTGACTCCCTAGAGTACTGGTTAAAGCCCAGGAAGCGATGGCTCCGTCCCGACATGACTGAAAAATTGTTGACCGGGACGTTAAACCTCAATACAAACAAACCAATCAAAGACGTCCACAAGAAAAGAAGGAATGGGAGATGACCACCGAATGGCCAAAAGGTTCCATGTCCCACTGACTGTTATGCATAGCACCATGTTCATGTCTTGTTTGACATGTTTAGGCTTATAATACATCTAGCAAGTATATTTCAACCGCATATTGCCTAGAAAATTTCAAGTCAATGGGTGCGGAAATTTTCATTCATATAAAATGTCAAGCAAAACCTAATGCCATTCATGTATGATATAAGCAGATGTTTCCAGGTTATACAATATATTTCTTATTCTTTATGATTCTAATATCTGGCAAAAACGAAGAAATGAGTTGGCGTCAAACACTGGTCTTGAATTGTCTTGCATGTCATTACGAAAACTTGCCCGTGCAATATTTAGACGCAATATTTAGATGCAAAAATTGAGAAAAAAAATCATTGGAAAAATTTTGATGTTTCTTATTTTTGCTCAAAACATAGATTGTGGGTATTGCGGCGAGGCGGTTCTAACGAGTACCCACAATCTATGTTTTGGAGCAAAAATAAGAAAAATAGGTATACCCTTGCAAAGCCCAGTTTTTTTTTTTTTTTTTTTTTTTTTTTTTTTTTTTTTTTTTTTTTTTTTTTTTTCATATAAAAGTGGGGTTTAAGGGGGTATTCATTCCATGGACATGTTTTGCTGATGTAAAATTGAAACAGAAATGGTGTGGCAGCTGACAATTAAACCAGAAAGATCAAATATATTTAGGATATGTGGTGAAATGTGAAACTTTGATCGTGCCCTGGATTTTATAATATCTCTTAAGACAATTTTATTTTCAGGTTTCAGTAAATTTCTATAAGAAATCACCAGAAATATTATTGCCCTTAAAACAATCGTGAGTGCCCTTATTTTGACCATAGGATGAAAAAAACTGACCCTACACAGTCCCCTAGGCAAATATTTTCTTTTATAACGAATCAATATTGTAACAGAAACGATATATTCCGCCTTTTAACAAATCAGAAATATACACATGGAAATAAGTTAGGGAACACTTTTAGCTCTTGGGAAAAGTTTGAAAAAATCCATTTTCCTATTTTCTGGCGATACTGAAATTTTTATCACATGTATTTCATACCTTGGCCTAGCTACAGGCCAATTTATGGACATTCACTACATTTTGTCCTTGTACTAGGGAGGAAACAATGTGCCATGTATGAAAAACTCCACTTTTGCTGAATACGAGTTTGCCTTTTTGCTTCTGCACACCGCAAAACTCAACTTTTGAATGCGAAACAGGAATAGAATGTTGCATCTGATCGTTCTCAATGAATAAACGACTTCGAATCTAAAAATTCATGTTTCATCTCCAAACCAACTACGCATACAAAATCTGCAGTTTGCATTGATTTCTATGGAAAGCAAAATTGTTGGAATTTTTGCAAATAAAGCCGTAAAAGAATAATTACGCTATGGCACTGTGACCAGAACGTGCATGTTTAAATTCTTAAAGGGCCATATCGAGTATCTGGCCCAACGTTTACAACCTGCAAAATGTATAGCCAAAGAACAAAACGTGATCATAAAACCTACCCCCGTAAAAGTATGGATCTACCGCCGACAGTCGGTCAGAAAATAAAGAATTAATGATAACCAATCCACAAGCAATTTCTCAGCTTGATGCTTAAGAAAAATGAAGACAATGCGAGTTCACATAATGAAGTTATCGCAAAAAATATCAGGGTATTTCGTAAATATAGCAAAAAAATTTCTGAATCAAAGATGGCCGCTGCCCGCCGCAGTTTATGTTTGATGCTTACCAATTTCACATAGAAACAACCTTCGATGCTACAGAGTCTGTCAAGTTGTCAAAACATTCTTCATAATTCTTACAAAGAAGGATATATACGGTCCAAAGTTGGTAGTCACATTACTGCAGGTGCTCCCTAACTTATTTCCATGTGTATATTATTGCCCTTAACATAACCGTGAGTGCCAGCCCCCACAGACCCCGGCCCCCCTTCCGAGGCACCCTAGTCTCTCCCCCCAGGGACATCGGTTCCACTCGCCCCCATCCCTCGAGGAACGCCAGGCCCCAACCCAGAGATCCCGGTACCCGCACAGAGACCCCGGTACCCCCATGGACCCCGGTACCCCAAACGATTTACAAATAAAGCAAATTTCAAATGGAAATAGTGATAATTGTGTATGCTGTGAAACAATGGAACTAAGCAACTGTCCTATCAAAACCTGTGTGCTAATGATCTCAATATTACTTCAGATTAAATTTTACATTTAGTATTTGTAAAACTCATAAACTATAATCACAGCTAGGTCATTTTAAGGCAAAATACGTTCTAAAAGTACAACATTCAAAGTATTCTCCCTTGCAAGAACTTGACGTTATTAGTCAACACAGTTGTAAAACTAGGGACCCAGTGGTCGAGCGGTTTCGTCAAGATTCCGTCAATCAGAAACTGACCAGAAACTGTTTATTTATACGCGGTTCGATTCACGAAGCCGGAATATTTGGGATTCCCCTCTCCCCCCACCCCCCGGAAGGAAAGAGCCACTACATGTTTTTAACATGAAACCATGGAAACATGTGGCATGTACTACAGGTGAAGTTTACAGATGTCAACCTTCACCGACGAATTAGAGTTCTGCTTTTTATAAAAGAGATACAAACTGTGGACACACAATCGTCTACTGCGTACTCTCGGAAGTCAACATGTCTCGATGCCTGGGCTTTTATCTAAGATTGGCCGCGAGGTAACGAGTGACTACGGGAGTGTTGAGAGGAGTATCATCATACGAACAGCAACCGGCACTGGAGGCAGCCTGTGATACGGTCCGGTCCTGAACTGCTATGGACATGACGAAAACTTGCCCAGGCAATATACCGAGATTTATTAGGCTTTGAAAATTAAAAAAATACATGCAGCTGAAATTGTTAAAGGTATTCCATGCTTTTGCTCAAAACTTAGTATGGGTACACATAGAACCGCCTCGCCGAGGCAGTTTTAACGAGTACCCACAGTCGGTGTTTTGGGTCAAAACTAAGAAAAAATACAAGATACCCTTTTACATCCCACTTTTACTATACAGAATTGGGGTTCAAGGGGTATCATTTTCATGGACATGTTTTTTTTTTTTTTCTGATGAAGATGAGAACTTCACGACAGGTTCTTATGTGTTTGTCTGTGTGGGCTTTGATCAGGGTGGACTTACGTAAATAGATCTAAATACGTAAAAGTTTGTGTTGATTTCTGGAATGCCTTAACAGCTGCCCGGATCTGGTGATTTGGTTGTGTCGTGGTGCCCACCAGAGACAAATATTATATGAGCCGCGTCATGAGAAAACCGGATTTAGCCTATGCGAAAACAAAGCCGCAGATCAGCTGTGCAATAACCTGATCAGCGCCTTGGCTTTCGCTACATGGATAGAACAATTACTATTCTTTTCAATCGTCTAGCCATCTTCTATAGCTGCACATGCCGATTTGTGTCAGACCTGGCCGGAAACCCGAAGACAGGTTTTCTCGCGTCGGGGCTCATATGACACATTACTTGATGTCAGCAAGACAAGACCCCAGATGCATACACGTATGCACTGGAGAAGGCATAAATGCAAAGCGTACAAACACTATTTTTTAAAAAGCCTAAAGGAAAGACTGAAAAATGATTTATGACAAATGAAGTTCGTTGTTTGCAAATTATGCTCAATATTCTTGCATCCCTTTCCTTAAGTTTAAACGTGGCTGTGGGTCTCAATAGTCTCAATAGTAAATAAATGCATGAGAACTAGAGACGGTCAGAGTCCTCGAAATACCTCAGACAGTCAACATCCTCAATCATCTGAACATTGAGTTTATATGGGTGTCATGGCCAACAAATTCTATTCAGTATTGATGTCCGAATTAATGTCATAATTGCGCAGTTAGTATTATCAACCTTATAACCTGGCACAGAGACACTCTGACCTGTTTTCGTTTGTTTGCAAACAGTAACACTTATAACTATTATATCATATCTATGTAGGTTAAACAATTCTGGCTGAAATGACCAGCCTTTGTTATCAAATATAGGTATTCTTGACCGCCTCTTGACCTGTCAGGCTTTATTGACACTTACTGTGCGTGGCTACTAGAGGTAATAATGGACACACTGACACCTAAAGTACTAAATACGTCAACGTTTTTTGCTAGCGTACTCCTTACGCTAACGCTTTTGAAAGGTTTTACAGACCGACGTACGGCTAGTGAAACATACACTATATACTTCAAATGTGAGTGTCAGCATGATCATAGAGGATTAGTGAGTGAAGAATAAAAAGGACGATGATTTATTCTGATTTGTGTACCCAGACCTACTTAAGAAATACTATGACACAGTTCGTGCACCATACATAGTAAATCTGACACAGTGACATACCTTTGGTAGATATTTCGAAATAAGTTGATATCAAGTACAATTGTGACGGAACTACTTTTATATATATCATATTAAATATCATATTTTATACTGGATTTGTTAGCCTGCTCGCGAAAACAAACAACAACAAAAAAAAAAAAAAAAAAAAAATGTAAAGCAGTGCTTCTAACCACAAAATGCTCGACGTATATAATATGCAGTGAAATACGAGAGTTATTCATGTTCACCATACCTAATTGACAACCCTCGTATAATACATCAAAAACCAACAAGTAGGGGACGCACACGCACAGCTTTTCTCTTGCAAAACTCCTGTGCTAATCATAAATTATCAGCTGTTTGCGTCTCATACCTGACTAAAAGGGCGATATCTACTATATACAATTATTGATTTATAACTTTATGTGAAAAAGTCCCGTCTGTAGTTTGAAATCGACATGCAACAGGATTGCTCCCTCTCCTTTCTTGGAAAAATTGGCACTCATTACTGGTAATCGGCCGCTATTCCTGAGAAATAGAATTTGTGATTTTTGTTTAGGTGTTGGCAACAGGCAGGCAAAATATGCACTATTATGTGATACTTCTTTAATGTGTGCTATAGCTAGACTTATGAGTTGAATAAGTGTTTTAAACTCCTAAAATGAATGTTTATGAACCAGATTGTACATAATTTAGAAGCTGTTCGAAAATCTACTTACAGTGTGTCTAAACGACACGTGGACTTGGCATTAACCTTCAAAAGTTAGTGTTTATATTTAGACACTTCATTCATGTTTTAAAACATCATAAGTCACGACAAGATAAGACCGATCGTGACGCACTGGGGGAACTTTTTGACATTTTTGGCCTATACTTAACCACAAAAGTTCGCAAAATCTTAAAATATGGTGCAGTTGAGTGAAACACTCGTTAATCAATATCGTAACCATTATGCAAATAAGAGACACATACTTCTGTACTTCTGTTGTTGTTGTTGTTGTTAGAAAAATTATGCCGAATAGTATCAAAAACTTTGACTTAAACTAAGGAGCATAAGGATGCCTTCAGTACGCATCTCTTTTTTAAGAGCCATGGACTAATTTCCCTCCTGGCGCCCCCCCCCCCCCCTCCCGGTGAAGTACATGTATTGTCAATTTGGCGTATCACCAGTAAACCATTCAGATTCAGACGACTTGCTGTTCTATAAAACATAATTTGTTGTTGGCATTTAAAACCAAAGTTTATGTTATCCCATAGCCAAAATCATCAAATCCTGTTTAAATTCCATTCCATATGACCAAGACAGTTTTGTAAACAATATAAATTTTAATTGTGCTATGTCACAAAGGCACGCATTTTTGTTTTGTATACAAACCAGACATACTTCATAGTTTTGCCAACATTATTTGTAATTGCTTTAAAAAATGATCAACAAACAGGCAAAGAATGCCAATTAGACATGCCACCAGAAAAAGCAGCAAATCGTAAAAGGCTTGCAGAAGCAGTCTCTTCAGTCTAAAAATACTGCTGCGGTTTCTGATTTTATATCACTGTGACTATTCAATTTGCCATTAAAACTAGCTTTTGTCTTCTTCAATATAGCTCAGCAGACTGATACCTGGTGCTACAGCACAAGATATATTTCTTATGATAGGACCAAAATCAATTACACTGACATGCATTTTATGCACCATCACATGCAAAGCAGGTGCATATTACAATTGTACCAAAGGACTCCAATCTATTCAGCATGCCAATTTGCAAAATATTTTAGCAAACTGGTTTATGCCATGATCTGTGCAAAAAACTAGAGCCTGTGGTGCAGCGGTTATGTCACGCACCTTGTAAACCAGGGATCGCAGGTTCGATCCTGGGCTTCTCCAGTCTGTCGGCCGAGACTACAGAATATGAGGTCCCATCTCCATATGACCTTAGCTTTTGGTGGGACATTAAACCCCAAATCTACCAAAAAGCCAGATGAAACTTGTCATAAAAAAACATTTATCGCTATCTAGTCCTACCGGTTCTAATGGCCCATCCCGAATGTTCTCCCCAGCAGTGAAAGACCTAAGGCTTCAAAGACTTGGGTGCTATACAATATTTTGAGTTTCAGTATTGTTTTTTATGACAAGTTTCATCTGGCTTTTTGTCATTCTAGGTTGGTTTCATCTTTTGCCTCCCACTTAATAGCAGAGGTCATAAGGAGGCGGGACCTTGATTTAGTCTCATCCAAAAGACCGTAAAATGTAGATTTGGGGTTTAACGTCCCACCAAAAGCTAAGGTCATATGGGGACGAGACCTCGTTTTTTATAATCTAGTCCCACAGACTAGAGAAGCCCAGGATCAAACCTGCGATCCCTGGTTTACAAGGTGCATGACATAACCACTGTCCCACAGTCCAGAGGCTTCAGACCTTAAAATGACTGGCCTTGTTGTTTTATGGTAGTTTTCTTTAGATTCTGTGTTTCTAATGGGGTTATATAAATGAGAAAGAAATAATTGTTTTCACAACATTTATTTTGACATTAACATGTCTCAAAGCAACTTGTAACATACACAAGAAATGAAATGCATTTCCAACACTTTCCTTGTACAGTAGCACTAGCTAGATAAACGAGCTTTCGCATGTGAAAATCAACATTTTGGGTTGCCGACCAAGACCGACACACTGGCATGTACAGTCAGAGAAGCTGACTAGAAGCTTGAAATTTCGCATTTAAGAAGACGGATTGTTCTATCCCTGTAGCGAAAACAATGGCGCAGATCAGCTGTGCAGTTACTGCACAGCTGATCTGCGCCTTTGTTTTCGCATATGCAGATTGTTGGTTTTCTGATGCAGCAGCTCAAACTAAAATAAACAAACAAAACATAATTCAAATAAGTGTACATAATACCTTATTTATTATTATTATTATTATTATTTTTTTTTTTTTTTTTTTTTTTTTTTTGTTATTTTATATATTTTTTTTATTCATTTTATATGAAATATATTTCTCTACTATAAAATACAAGAAAAATACTGAAAATGTATTTCTGTTAGAATAGCACTACTTGGATATATATTCTATGTCCTGCTGTCGGGCCAGTCTATATTTCTACCTCACACCTTTAACCCAAGGGTACGACTCGACCCTGTGAGCAAGGCGTGGCCCAATCAACAAACACCTCTTTATTGTAATTGTCCTCCAAACTGGAACAAGGTACCTTTGCTAAAACAAATCTTTAATTACCAATTAATAGAAAGCAGAATTTATAACTGAATTTCTTTTCTTTTTTTATTTTATTTATTTTTTTTTTTTGCGGGGGATGGAGGGGGTGATGGGGGCTAGGCTAATGATGGACCAAAAGTAGAAGAGCTTTCGAATTTCAAACAAAATAAAGCTTCAAATCTTTTAAAGTGGACCTAATGTTAGACTGATCAAGAGTGGGTTAATCTATTATTCACCCTATTTACCAAATTAAGAACATTATGGCTACCAGACTAATGATGCAAAACACCCACATACTGAATAATCACTGTCCTCAATATGCATTAAATGGCAATTTGTCATTGTCAAAGGACTGAATAATTTATACCATTAAATAGTGTCACATTTCTGCAAGGCAGTTGTATAGTTATGTAGCATATGTTGAGGTGACACTGGCTTAAGGTGACACAAAAGGCCTTGAAAAATATCATTAATGTGGCAAGGATATGTCGCTCATCTCTAGACAGGACACACCGTTATCATAAGTGAGAATTCCTGTATATCCAGTTATGTTTGGACATTACCGGTCTATACTGAAAATCCTAAATAAAAATTTATAGGGGACAAACATTGCATCATCTAGACTCTTATACTTTGAAGTGGTGTGGAAAATGGTGCTGTTGTTGAAATTTCAACTCAGAATCGGTATTTTGCCTTTGTTCCAAGTCAAGAGGACAATTATATGTCAACAAAAGAAAAACAGTTATCTGTAAATTGTTTCATAAAACAATAACTTCAACAGTTCATAATATAAATAATGATGTAAAAATGTTGTATTTACAATGATTGAACAAATTTATTTAAATTCAAACGTTTTTAAGTGTTAATGACAACTGATCAATGGTCATTGCAGAGTTCAAGTTATTTGTTGTTACCCACCAACCTATTCCAAAATAATGTCAATTTTCTCTTTAATAAATCAGAAGTCCCTTGGAAATACTTTGCAGTTATTGATACTAAAAAAGAGGTTATTATATATACCGGTTAGTTACACATGCAAAACAGCATGTTCTGTTTCTTCATTGGAGGAAAAAAAATATTTGATTTGTCTTGTACTAATGATTAAATGCAGTCTTTATTGATATATGATTTCAATACAAGATACTAGTGTATTTAATGTGAGCCGCGACGCGAGAAAACCGGTCTGAGTTTCCGACAAGGTCCAACAAAAACCGGCCTGTACAGTCACAGAAGCAAGCTAGAAGCTTGAGATTTTGGACTTAAGTAGAAGAGGAATTGAACTATCTGAGTAGCGAAAAACAAAGGCACTGATCAGCTTCGCAGTAACCGCGAAGCTGGTCTGCGCCTTTGTTTTCGCATCTGCAGCTTGATGGTTTTCTCATGCGAATGATGATAATTTATCTGATGATAAATGAATAATGACTGTTGACTATATCAATGGGAATAAATAACTTATATGATTATATACAAGATTATCACTTACTTTAACATTTGAGCTGCGTCATGAGAAAATCTGCATTTTGTATGCAAAAACAAAGCTGCAGATCAGCTGTGCAGTAGTGTAACTGCATAGCTAATCAGCGCCTTTATTTTCACTACATGGATAGCTGTACAGTATCTAATGGGCAAAAAATAAAACAAAAGCACTGATTAGCCGCATGGTTACCTTGAAACTGCGCATTATTTTGTTTTCCGAAGTGCACAAAAACAGATTCTCTCCTAACTCAGCCCATTCAATCTTTTAGTAAATTGGAAACACTTTAATAAAGTGGCTATTTGGTGAAAATTGGATGACACTTTTGTCATCTCTCCATAAACATCAAATTGTGGGTGCTCTCTAAAACTGCTGCAGCAAGGCTACTCTAATGGGCACCAACAATGCATGTTTTATATGAAGAAAAAAATCAAAATATCACTAAATTATTACCAAATAGTTACCTTCTCTGCTATGTGGGTAGATAACATACTGATGAAACACTTATTCACATCAACCACCCAACCATGAAGCATACTTTGAGAGCTATTTTATCATGATATCTGAGTAGCCACATGACAAAAACAAACAAGTAAGCACTAGGACAAGACTAAACAGTCATGAAGACTTCCAAGCCTGGTCATTTTAGGTCTTTATATGCACCTTCAGACCTATCTAGTTGATACTGATGATTGCATTCTCTGTTTTCTTCTTACAGTCATTTTGTTTGGTTTTGTCATGTGGCAGCCGAAATTCTTTAAATGTAAATTTCCCATTTATC
Organism: Rugalucina vietnamica; assembly: GCA_964017185.1. NCBI lineage: Eukaryota > Metazoa > Mollusca > Bivalvia > Lucinida > Lucinidae > Rugalucina > Rugalucina vietnamica. The sequence continues at coordinate 75,439,661 of OZ024869.1, read as the reverse complement.
ATTTTAATACCAATAAAATAACTTGAGAGTAAATTATAATATTGAATGACTTGTCCTTGCAAGAAAATAACATATCAAAAGATATATGTCCTATCGATTTAAACAAACTCAAATGCTTCTTTTTAAACAAACTCAAAAGCTTAGCTTCTTAAACTCACAGAAAGGATTGCAAACAGTGTAGAACCCTGATCAAAATGTTCTTCTAAAACTACACTCGATTTGCTGCGATTGATCTGTCAAATAAAAGCGCTGCAGGCATGCATGATACCCCGCCACGCAAATTTAATTTAGCAAAAATGTTTGTCAATAAATTCTCAAGCTAAAGAGCAGAACAAAATTTTGTCATAAATGAAGGACCATAACTCTGTATACATTGATAAAATTTACCCATCTTCAATCCCAAACCACTACTTCCTGATTTGAACTTTTATACAAAGCTTGAAGAAAATTGGTTGATAAATGCACAAAACAAAGGCAGGAAACGAAATTTTAATGTAAATCATGGGCCGTAACTCTGTACTTATTTAACAAAATTTATTCATTTTCAATCCCAAATCACTCCTTCCTGGACCCAGTTGTTCAAAGCATCGTTAGCTTAACGATATCGTTAAGACATAAATTTGTTAAGCAAATATCAGCTAAAGTAACAAATACACTGTTATTTATTGTTGAAAAAATGTGAGAATCCTTTGCACTGCAAAGGATTCTCACATTTTTTCAACAAAAAATAACAGTGTATTTGTATTATTAACGTTTGAAATTTTAACGAAACGTTAACTAACGACATCGTTAATTTTGAACAACTGGCCCCTGATATGAACTCCTATACAAAGTTTGAAGAAAATAGGTCAATAAATGCTCAAGATAGAGCCCGGAAACAAAATTTTAACGTAAATCAAGGGCCATAACTTTGTACTTATTTGACGAAAATTACCCATCTTCAATCCCAAATCACTCCTTTCTGGTATGAATTCCTATACAAAGTTTGAAGAAAATCGGTCAATAAATGCTCAAGATAGAGCCCGGAAACAAAATTTTAACGTAAATCAAGGGCCATAACTCTGTACTTATTTGACGAAATTTACCCATCTTCAATCCCAGACCACTCCTTTTTGGTATGAACTCCTATACAAAGTTTGAAGAAAATCGGTCAATAAATGCTCAAGATAGAGCCCGGAAACAAAATTTTAACGCAAATCAAGGGCCATAACTCTGTACTTATTTGACAAAATTTACCCATCTTCAATCCCAGACCACTCCTTCTTGGTATGAACTCCTATACAAAGTTTGAAGAAAATCGGTCAATAAATGCTCAAGATAGAGCCCGGAAACGAAATTTTAACGTAAATCAAGGGCCATAACTCTGTACTTATTTGACGAAATTTACCCATCTTCAATCCCAAACCACTCCTTCCTGATATGAACTCCTATACAAAGTTTGAAGAAAATCGGTCAATGAATGCTCAAGATAGAGCCCGGAAACGAAACGCTGACGGACGGACGGACAGACAGACAGACAGACAGACGGACAGACAGACGGACGGACGGACACTCGAACGCAAATTTTTTTGAAGGGTGTAACATAATACCCCGCACTTTTTTAAGTGGCGGGGTATAAAAACTAAAGACCGGTAGTGTACTTCCATTATTTGGTAACAAGAGCTAGACTGTTCAAATTACTGCATTGTTTACCATAATTTTCATTCATGGAAAGACTTTTAATGTTAAAATTTAACTGCTTCTTAACCTGCAGTATGACTTAACCTTGTACAATTTGATAGTGATCCAAAAACTTGAATGTAAATATTTCAAAGCTTTTATCATTTCAAAACCTCTGTATTTGATATTGATCCATAAGTAGAATACAAACATTTTATAGCCATTATCATGTAAATTGACCCTACAATATGTGCCCATCCCTTCTTTACTTAAGCTATCTTATATCAAGGCAAACTTTGCCCATTGTGACTTTCGATTTAAAATATATTGCTACACTCTTTATCGTATTTACTTCCTGAATGTACAGTTAAGTTTCATTTCAAATCCAAGTGGTCAACAGTACTGGGAGTATCTCATCTGTTATGTGTCACGGTACATTTTTCCTGAACCTGGCCTATCATTAAAGCATGAAATAAATTCTGATTAAATGGATCGAATACATGTACAATATGCAATATGATTTTTTATAGTCAAATCACATGAGCCAAGCAATTAGGTGTCTGTATAATAAAGAAAGCCAAAACATAGATCATTCTTAATTTGTTATGTTTTAGTAGTAAACAGCCTTCCCTTTTAAAATTCCCTTGCCTTTCCTCTATAATAATAAGCGCAGTTGTTAATTATAAATCGTACAGCCTTTTAATGTTATCCTGATCAAAGGGTCAAATGATGTCCTTTGATATCGTGTGACTCATCACATGAATACCTGTACACAACAAGATAAACATTATTTCTCAGTCATAACCATACTTGGAAAGGGTCTGTATTGAGCATCTTAAAATTTTCAAAAACTTGAAGCCTTGTACATTCTGTAGAAGTGAATGGTGCTGGTGCATGTACTAAAAAGATAGAGAGTGGAGACACATGAGCTGTCATACATTTGCGGTCTATGTGCTGCTTTTTCATCAAAGGGCTCGTACATGTAAGATCAAAGGGCCAAGCTAATTAACAAATGAATTTCTGTCGACTTATTAGTCTACGATGTCGTATTATAAGTAGTGGATTACTTTCTTAAAGACAGATGTACGTAATTGAAGGCGCTCAAAGGAACGTGCGTATCTAAGGGTCGAAACGTCATTTTTACGCCGCATTCGTAACGTCAGTTTTCGCTCGAAACGTCATTTCTCGCGTCAGTTTACGTTCGGAATACGAAACTATATCCATACACTTATGCAGAGGACTTCAGAAATGTAAAAATGTTGATATTATTTATTATTTTGCTCAAAATATAGATTGTGGACATGTTATCCCGAAGAAAACACGATTTCCGCGACAGTTAGCAATATTGAATACTAAACAGTGTCAGAAATTTTGGCGCAAAATCGACGTCGCGCGTAAAATGTACTGAATTCAGCAACGACTACCTCTCTTCGCACGCCTATAGCAGGAAAACGAATCCGGTAACTAAGGACTTTTTCGTTATCTATATGTAGTTCAGGAATTTCTCTAATACATATCAGTTTTTTAAAAAATCCTACCGTGGATTTTTTGAAATATATCAAGAAAATTAACAAAAAGGGGGTCTAAAAATCGCATTTTACGTTGACGTCAATGTATTTTCGCTCTCAAATTTGACGATTTTGAAGGCCGATATCTCGAAAACAAGCTCGGAACGGTATCGATTTCTTTTCATTTTCGTATGTAGGACATCAAAATACACTCACATGCAGAAAATAAAAAAATTCTACCGTGAGGTCAATTACGTACATCTGGCTTTAAGGTCAATACAGTGAATGAACATCTAAATCTATATATAAAGAAGCTATATTCTTTGACCTAACATGGAAAAGAAGATAAATCCTTTTCTATAGACTTGTATATGTATGACACAGAGAGAAGAGATCTTTTTCCCACAGAAGCAAGCATTCAGAAAAATGTGTTCATTTATTTTTGAATGAATTTCTGCTTTAATTAAGCAATACTATTCCCATGAGGTCCTCAAATTCAAAAGGCATATTTGAACCAGTCTTAAATTAGTTTGTATCACATGTACACACAACCAAATTACTAGCCATACTACAGACTTGTAAATGTACAACATAAAAAGTGACAAGGTTTGCATTGATGCGCATTGTCCAAAACAAGGAAAGGTCCTTGTTAAAAGAGCTGCCCCAATAAATATAGGGAATTTTGGTAACATTAAGCATGTAAGTTATAATGTTTGTCCTCATTAAAGGTACATGTACCAACCTATCTTAACCAATACATCTACTTGTTTTAAACATTCAAAAGTGACCATCACGATCAGGGTCTACATGTTTGCAATTATTACTGCTGAATCTTTAAGGCGCAACTGTAATTAACATGTAACAACCCATTTTGTTTCAAATTGAACTATAACTTGATAATCCCAGCCCATCTATTCAATTATCCGTTTCCATTCTTGTAAACAGTGAATCAAAACCCCAAATTAAAACCTAAAACAAAAACAAATTGCTGCAACAAAATCTAATCGATTGCAAACTGCTAAAGACGGTAACTCCTCAAGGTCAAGTCATCAAAATAACAACTGCAGACTACAAATAAAAGAAACTGAAAACAAGAAAATGTTATGTGTGTCAGATAATAACAAAAACGTTTTTTCCTGGTATCCATAAAATTTAGGTAATCTGGGAATAAAAAAAAAATTCAATTTAATAAGCTTTATCATTAACTTTTACCTTCAAAAAGAAAAACACTGCACTAATGAATTGATTCAATGATTTTTCCCGGCTAACAAAATGAAAAAGTGAAATGAGTCTGTGCGTGAGAAAACCAACAATTTGGGTTCCGACCAGGTCTGACACATTCCAGGCTGTAGTCACAGAAGATGGTTAGAGGCTGAATTTTGGATTTAGAAAGTAGAGGCATTGTACTATCCGTGTACTGAAAACAAAGGCGTGTACTGAAAACAAAGGCGCTGATCAGCTTCGCAGTTACTGCGAAGCTGACCTGCACCTTTGTTTTTGCCTATGCAGATTGTTGGTTTTCCCATGCGGCGGCTCAAATTCATTCAACATATTTACACATACAAATCAACAGTTTTAACAACTTGCAAAATGCATAAACAACTTTTCAACAAGATTGTAAACAAACAACCAAGGTCAGAAAATCATTCCCGAAGACATTCATACCTGACTTTGTTATTAAGACCATGGCATTTCCAATTTTATATATTTTTTTTATATGAAATTAATTTTTTTACAAAAATGGCCAAGCTCAGAAAAAAATCTATTAATACATAAATTTGTCCAAATATTTATTCTATTAAAATCTTTTCAAAGGTATGTCCAAATATTATTAGATCAAGTATGATCACAATGCTCGTCCATAACAATTATTTTCTGACCTGGTTAAAACAACATTGTACAAAAAGCGACACAAGCACTATCATTCTTGTATATGTCATCTATTTACACAATTTGAGCGCAACTGCGACCAACACATTCCTTCCGTCACAAAGCTAAGAAAAGGTTCAGCCCATTTGTGCTCAAATTCTTGGCAGTGTAATTTGTGTGATGTATGCCACCATGGCTTTCTCAAAAATTAGATTGTAGTCAATTTCTCTGTCTTATTGTCTTATTATATGAGCCGCGACGCGAGAAAACTGGTCTTCGGGGTTTCCGACCAGGTCCGACACAAACCAGGCTTTACAGTCACAGAAGCAGGCTAGAAGCTTGAAATTTCAGATTTAAGAAGAAGAGGAAGTGTACTATCCGTGTAGCGAAAACAAAGGCGCTGAGCAGCTTCGCGGTTACCGCGAAGCTGATCTGCGCCTTTGTTTTCGCATAGGCCAAATTCCCGTTTTCTCACGATGCGGCTCATATTATAAAGCAACAACTGAAAAAAAATCAGGTCCATGTGTACCGGTTAAAGGCTATGAAAGTGGATCACAGACCTTTTTTAAGTTTGAGGCTAATTGTTCAAAACATCAGCCATAAAATAATTCCTCCAAGAACTTCACCATATATAAGGTCATGACACTCCTTACGTTGTCGGCTCATCTTTCAAAATTGCTGGGTCTTTTGCTTTAATAGTTTATAAACTTAAAAGAATTCAATTTCACAGAAGCCTAATTGGGTTTCAGGAGACAAGAAATATGTCAAGGATCTACCGTAAATCAAATTAAAAATCTTGGTGGGAGTGTAAGGAAGAACTTTGCAACTTGACAGAACCAGCCTTAAAATTACATTTTTCTGACCAAGTAGCTGTGAGCAAGTTTAATCCAATGCAAAATGTGAACGCCTAAGATTTTGCCCTTAGCGCTGTACATTTCCCTCAACAGATTTGGTCTCGATAGTCAGATTTTTAAATTGACATTAAAAAGTCACATTATAATCTAGAAATGTCATACTAGAAGGAAAGGATGATTTTCAACCATCTTAATTTCGATCCTGCAATATGTATTATTCATGAGAAAGCCAGATCACATATTTAATCACACATTTGCCTGTTACAGGACAAAATCTGCATCATGAAAATCCGAAAACTCTCACTCGGTGTCAGATGTATGGTTTGTATTGAATTGGTCCGGTTCCTTATGAACAACTTGCATTTTAAGCCAAAGTAAGTATGAATCTGAGGTTCTCAAAGTATTTCGTGAGGCAGATTTTCTCTTGCCGCAGACATTGTTTTATGAATGTACAAAAATATGATATAATTATACAATGATATTTACAAATGAAGTCTCAATGTCAATGAATGGGATGAATTTCACATTAAATCAGTAGCTGAATTAAGATGAATGGTTTTGCCATATTAACTAATATTTTTTCTTTAAATCTCTATAAAAGCATAACTTGTGGGTACTCAATAACAATGCCAAACTGAACCACATAAAATGAGTACCCACAACAAATTTTTATCAAGAAATAAGTAAAATTATTAGTAAGTTTTACACAAGCTATCCACCTTATCTGAGCGACTGTATGAACTGATGAATGTAACTGTGTTACATGCTAGGCTTCTGCAGTTTCACCAGTCAGATAACATGGCTGCAAATTATGTAAATTGAGACTTGACAGTTAGGAATATGACAGTTATGTCACAAGCTGTCACAGTTATGTCATTTTTTAAACTTAAAAGTACAAATTTGTTTCTACAGGGAGCATAATTCCAAGAAAAGCCTGAATTTGGATTTTTATTGAAGAAATATACATCAAAGTTGCACTGTCAGCCCTAAAACCAAGATCGACCAGAAAAAAAAAATAAAAAAAAAAAAATAAAATGTCCATTTAATTTTATACAGGAGAAAAAGGAGCAAGAGTGCTATCTTCACCATTGGTGTGAAGCTATATTAAAATTATCTGCTAACAACTGCAAATCTACATAAACTTTGGTAATTTTCTTCAAGTATCAATATTGAATCTTGCAAGGAATGGAATCAGGACCTGTAAAACTGTAGTAGCCTTCAAACCGGACAACATACACTAAGATAATGCCACATTTTTATTTACGTTAAGACTTCTGTACGATGACACCAGGTCGGTAGTATTGTGGTTGTGATATATTTCCGTGTAAAACGTTTGCGACCATGGGATATTTTTCAATGTAATTATGACTCGGTGACTGCGACACTGGAAAAGCTTTCATGTCCTGTAGTTTCACATAATGCACAGATGACGGGGAATCGCGACCGGAACTGTCGGAACGAATGTCTTCTTGGTCACTAGTGATGCTAGAGTCTTTTTCGCTCTCCTCGCTATGTGGTGGAACAGGTCGATGAACTTCATGTGTTTTTTGGTGATCCATGTGAATTTGGTCTCCTTCACCTTCCAGATGACGAATAGCCTCGACGATCGTCTCGAGGTTGCGACGCGACATCGATTCAATGCTTTCTGTCCTCCCAAACCTGTGTGTTGGTGGTAGTTCAGGCTGTTGGGGTTCAAGCCGATGATGATGTTCATGCTTGGGCTGCGCGGCCGGCTCATGGTGGTACTTTGGCGCGTCCTCTTGCTTCAGTGGCTTGGCATACAGGTGCTGAAACAAGATAAAGCATAAATATTTCAGGACATTAAAACAGTAGTGGCACTGAAAACTTTCATGTGAGTATCTACTTGAGACCATGTGTTCTGCTCTTTGACCAGGTCCAACATAAACTGTACATCTATGTACAAAACTGTACATCTATGTACAGTCCAACCATGTGTTGAAATTGAACATACATGTATTATGAATCTGAACAATATCTGAGATCATACATTTGATCTGCTCTTGTATTCCCAAATGCATTGAGCTTATTCTGTATACAGCTGTTGTGTGCTATATTCGTACTGCACAACATCTGTTATAAAAATTCAACTTGTCTAGACTAAATACATTTGTATAATAATTAATTTTAAAGGAACTAAGCCAGTTTCGACCTACATATGGATGCTAATTAATGAAACATTTGCATAAATTTATAGGTAAACTTAACAGTCGCATGATTCAAGCATGATTTCTGTTACACTTTAACTTTGTTATTTCTACAACAGGCTAGTCATGTTACTCTTTTTCCATAATTTTTAAAGAAAATATTGGGCTCAAAAATGCTTAAATACTGTAAACTTTCGGAGGTAATCATTAAACACCTGATGCTCATCGAAATAGAAATATTATCTATAATATTATCAATGTTATGACTGTCAAGTATGATTACTAAAACATACTTAAGAACAGTCATGCTTAGCCGTATGAGCCGCATCATGCGAAAAACGGAATTTTGCCTATGCAAAAACAAAGGTGCAGACCAGCTTCGCGGTAACCGCGAAGCTGATCTGCGCTTTTTTTCTGCTACTCTGATAGTACAATTCCACTTCTTCTTAAATCTAAAATTTCAAGCTTCTAGACTTTTTCTGTAGCTGTACAGGCCAGTTTGTGTCCCACCTGGTCAGAAACCCCAAAGACTGGTTTTCTCGCTTCGCAGCTCATATTGTAATGTACAACAACATATACATGACAATCCTCAGTTATATTAAGCTGGATCAACAGAAAAAATCCATTCTAAGTTTTTGTGCTCGAAATGGAAATCAATTTTTATTTGCCATATCAGTGACACTTTTTCTAGTGCTACACTGGTTGCACCTCTAGATGAGTTTCTGATAAGGCATCAAAAAACCTGGTTTTCTCTTCACATACCAATGATACAATGGTTGCTTTTTTTTTCTTCCATCTGGACTATTTTATCCCCAATAACCTCCAAGAATGAGGTCAGTAGTACAACCAAATTACAGGCAATGGTATTTCAATGCCCACAATGACATGAATGTCTGATATTTTTCAATGTCAAATTCCTATTAACAAAAGCCATCCAATATGCACACTTTGTTTTGAAAATGTCATACTAAAACATGCTCCTTAAGTACATCTAAATGCTGTCAAAACTGCAAAGTCCGTTTACATTTCTGAGCCAAAACCCCAGCTTATCTGGGTCTCTATATTGACTTTCCAAGGACAAATATTATTAGACTGTAGCTTTCTTGCCAGACATCATAATCAATACACCTCAGTAAATGTCTAGCAGCCCTCTAGAAATAGAACAGACAATGGCAGCGGAAAAGATCTGATCTGATACATTAGGAAAGAAACGACCAGACATTTTATTCAGATTCACAGACATATTTTGGGGTGCCATGTAATTTATAGTGGTATATATAATCAAATGAGAACCGGTTTTTGCCCATGCGAAAACAGAGGCGCAGATCAGCTGTGCAGTAACTGCACAGCTGATCAGCACCTCTGTTTTCGCTATTCCTCCTCTATCTCTATCCAGATCTGATAGATTCTAGAACATCAAGAAGGAAAGACAAGGAATATTCACAGAATTATATATGACTATTGCAGTGAGCATATTCAAATGACTATTTTGAGTTTTTACTAAACAAAAATTGCCATATTTTTCAGGTTATACCCTTCTAAAGACCTGATCACAGTCCTCAAAGGCTTATCTGACATAAAAAATCTAAGCGGCAACCAGGTCATCAGCGGGGTCATAAGACACTGAAAATCCGGATTAAAATTGATGGGAAAGTATGCTATAGTATGAAACCCACTGACCTTTTGTTTAGCTCTTTTACAGACAGTAGTAATGTTACTGTAGTCAGGTAGCCTAATAAGTATCTTTGTATTATATGCATATAATCTCATAATCTGTTGAGTTTCAATCTGAAAATGTTCAGCCTTAGACTTTTGATAAATCCAACCTATATCCACTTGAAGGTTTAGTATTACGATATTAAGTGACCAAGACCTTTAGTTCTCCTGTTAATCTGTCCTTACTCTATCCACTGACGACCGTCTATAGGACAACTAATATGCAAAAAAAATGAATTTTACAACATTACTTCTCTGTTTAGAGTTGATCACAACCACTGAGCCACAAGTTTCCCTTTTAGCTCATTACTTCACTCAGAGGTAAATGAGCCACGTCATAAGAAAACCGAATATTTGCCTATGCGAAAACAAAGGTGCAGATCAGCTGTGCAGTAACTGCACAGCTGATCAGCGCCTTTGTTTTCGCTAAGTAGTACAATTCCTCCTCTACAGACTACTTATACCAAAAATTTCAAGATTCTAGCTTTCTTCTAAGACTGTACAGGCCGGTTTATGTCGGACCTGGTCGGAACTCCCGAAGACCTGTTATCTTGTGCCTTGGCTCAAATGTAAACACAGGAATTTTCAACTTACAATTTCTTGATGAGGCTTCAGCGGAGGCCTCTCCACAGGGCTGTTTACTTGAGCAGGCTGTTCCTGTTTAGGCGGTGGCTGGTTCATGGCATGAGCCTTGCACTCCAGGATCATGCGTAGCTGACGCTCCATCTCCAACTGTCTACGCAGTTCTGACATCTCTCGTCGGATCTCCTCTATACTGGCATCGTCATAGTCAGCAGTAATCCCTTCATCTGAGGATTCTGTAAAATAAGGAAGAAATACTTCCATACATGTGTGTTTGAATATATAAGCCGCCTTATGAAAATGCGGTTTTTGACCAGGGCGGAAGATGGCTAGAAGCTTGAAATTTTGGATTTAGAAAGTAGAGGAATTGTATTATCTGTGAAGGCGATGATCAGCTTCGCGGTTAAAGCAAAGCTGATCTGCGTCTTCGTTTTCGCACAGGCAAATTGTTGGTTTTCTCATGATACAGCTCATATGTGTCAAACTCAACAACTAAGACCATATAGAGACGGGATAAAGTCTCATCCGTAAGACTGGTTTTACCTGGTTTACAAGAAATCATAACCCAGACTAAAATGGCTCAGGTGTTTTAAACTAGTTTAATCTATTTTTCATTCATAATTTGTCACGATATTGAACATCTTTATTTTATTTATCTAAAATAAATTCCAGAGGTTTCATATTATTCCAATCCTCAATAAGTCTGTGTAGCCCAGTATGTGTCAAATCTGGTCCCTGTCAGCTCGCTAGACATCATATCAGCCTAGTGTCCTTTTAATGGGACATAGGCAAACAGTATAGCCCCAGATGTGACGCCGCAGAACGCGGCGTCCCATCTGGGGCTATTCTGTTTGCTTGGAATATATGGGTTAAGCACCACTCACCTGTATCCCGCTTTTTCCGTTTTGTCGGCGGCGACCCGTACTGTATATCGAGACTGAGCTCCAGATTACATCTCCTGCTATGCTCTGTGAGTACACGCTTGAAGTAGGCATTCTGGGCGATCACTTTACTCTTCTCTTGCTGCAGATTGTTGATGTATTCTGTGGTCAACTGAAGAATGGCAGCCTGAAAAACACAGAACAAATCATGGAATTTTAGTGTTAATATAGTCGAGTCTTTAAAATTGAAAATTTATTAGGCAAATTTTCAGGTGCCATACAGAAGTCCCTTCTCAGGCCAAACAGAGTTTGCTTCCAAGAACAAAAGCAACATTGAGATGGAAAATAATGTGCACTGTGTAGTATGAACCGGCAACATGCCTCTAGAAAGATCACCATGTAGGAACTAGGAAGTACTACAAACAATCTCTATATATGCATAAATTTCAGAAATACTTCAGCAACATTGAATGATGTCTGAAATTACAGGAAAATTCTGGTACTCTGAAAATCTGTCCTTGATTGTCCTAGACAACTGATGGAGATTAATTCCCATCTGTTCAATTATTTCAGTCTATTCCCACAGTTTATAGTAATTTAGTAAACAACCTTGTTCATTCACCTTTCATATTATTCAGAGTTTATTTCTGAAATGAACACCACCACTAGCCTAAATATTTTGTTCTTGGCCCAAATAAACTTCAAGGACTTTTCAAAACTGCATGTGCACATAAATAGGTTTACAAAACAAAGAATAAATTAAGTTGGCATATAAATGAATATGATCCATTGTAAAAGAATACATGTACATGTAGTTTCAAGTAGCAGACAGACCATCTAAAGCTATTAAAAATACAAAGTCACTCATTCTATTACTCAGCTGAGTTGTTATGCCTCTTTCGGATTCCCCACCCCCTCCCGGCAGCAATTTTGCATAACTCTTTTAATACCACTACGAATAAAAGTTAAATTTTATTTCCCAGCTAATTGTTTTAGGGTAAGAAGTGCACAGTAGCTACAATTGTTATTTACCAGCTGACAGTGGTTACCATGGCAACAATCGACATTACAGGTAAGGCCAGAGGTTCATGACCTACATCAGCAGACCAGATGATTTATAGTGTCTGAGAAAACTTGGCAGAGGTCACCTTAGTCCAAACCCATAGTCTCACTCTCCCACCAACAAATCGATGGGAAATAATTACTGTACTTCTCCTAATTTTTGGTCAGCCTGTAAAACTACCGCATTCAAATCCTTGTAAAACTGATGATGCGGACAGACCCAATGCCACAAAACAATTCAAAATCACAGAGAAAATGGTAAAAACCTTGCAGACAGATCAGTTTCTGCTTTGTTTGACCACAACAGATGTCCAAAAACCTTGAAACTGTACTAGCACATAGAATCAATGTGAGAATTCAACATTTGACACCTTGTGTACATGTACTCTCAAAAGGTAAATAATCATTTTCGCAGCTCTTTGATGATCTTCCATGTGAATAGACCAATCCAAATAAAGTGTGTTGTTGGAATCGCCTACAATTGGGAATATTCAGCACTATCAAATATTTACTTCAGGGTCACTTGAGGACTCTCCTCCAATTTACTAGCCTTGCCCAAGGCTTAGAAATAAAGAAAAACGCCTTTCGTCATTTTCATTTTTTTTAATCTCTGTGGCTAGTCTAGTCTATAGATGGGGCTCGATTTCTAAGCCTTGTAAAATCCGAAATCAGCAGCCTCAGAAATCGTAGGGCACATTTATCAATGTCAGAATCTTAACAGCAAAGTGCTTAGTGGTATTCAAAGGTTTATGACCCTGTGTTTAGGCAGATATTCAACACCATCTTGCACCTGATAAGAATTACATCCTGAATATTCCACATGAAGAATTGTAAAGTGAGTTTGACCTTTGTCATTATGCAAGTTACAAAGGTGCCAGCAATTTGTAGAACATAGGAGAAGCAGTGCATTCAGGAATTTTTATGGTTTATTAATTTAGGCAAACAAATTAGAAGAATATACATAATACAAAGTTATGCTTTATTATGCTGCTGATCAGTTAGGGTGTACACTGTCTGTCTGTCTGTCTGTCTGTCTGTCGTCTGTCTGTCTGTCTGTCTGTCTGTCTGTCTGTCTGCCTGCTTTCATGTCTGTCTGTCTGTCTGTCTGGTTTGATTTGATGCTTCATACCCACTGTCATCAGCTGAGCAGCCTGAGGTCAGTTATACAAATAACTCAGTTTCTAGGCAATTACCAATATTTAGTGCATATTTCTTTTAAAAATTGATCATCAAAAAGCTATTTTCAGGGCCAAACCAATGCAGCATTTTGCATTTGCTTACTGTGATATAGCTGTTATATGCATAACAAGTTACAATGTCTAAAGAGTTTTGGCCCCTGCCCTTTGGGCCCTAATGAAATGGATGGGCTGCTCAGACGGTGCCTCCAGGTGAAGCTTCCACACTACAAAATGTCCATCTGATTATTGGTTAACTGCTCAGGTCTGAGCCTGCCCAGGTCTGAGCCTACCCAAGAAAACCTATGAGCCACCGCGTGAGAAAACCAACAATTTGCATAGGCGAAAACAAAGACGCAGATCAGCTTCGCATTAGCCGCGAAGCTGATCAGCGCCTTTGTTTTCGCGTAGTACAATGTCTCTTCTTCTTAAATCCGAAATTTCAAGCTTCTAGCCTGCTTCTGTGACTATACAGGTCGGTTTGTGTCGGACCTGTTCGGAAACCACATTGTTGGTTCATATAAGCCTTATTGGCTTAGTTTGGTAGTTATATTTGAAGCACTTTTTGGATGTCATGACGTCCAATTTTAGGTACAAGCCCCACAAAATAGAGGCAATGTCTCGACATGACCATTGCTGTTGACTGGTACGGCTAAACCACAACTCAAACAAACAAACAAATAAAAGGTCTGGTATAACAATGCAAATGTCTGTATTAACACGAGGACCGTATGTAAGACTGGCATTAATGCTAAAGTGAAGATATTATCATTTAATAATAGAAATTATAATTATTGGTGTTGTTGCTGTTCTCTGACAATAACTAAGTTCAAAATTGCATCAATATCAGTGCATGTAAAAAGTGCAAAGTATTTTGGGAAAACAATAAGTAAAAATTTAAAAAAAAATCTATTGATTGTTTCATGAGGCCAGATTGGTCTCTGAATGCTCTATTCATTTCATCATAGAAACTTTCAAGGCTGTAAAACCATCAACCTACTGAAATATAAATAAACACTGGTGCTAATCTCCATCAAGGAATTAGAGATGGTCAATTTGATAGCCATTTACTGTCAATCATTTCTCAGAGGGATTTTGCTTTTTACTAGTCTGTAAAACTCAGCCAAGATGATTGAAGAAAAATTCATTGATAGACTAGCTTAGAGACTCGAGAAATTTCAATACAGAGAAAATAATAAAAATGAAAACAATAATCATATGACATAAATATGTTTTACAGACTAGTAGCTAGTCTACCAATTTACTAATTTGGCCAACTTTATAAAATTTGATTAAAACATCTCTAGGTACAGATCATCATTGTGTATGATCTGATCACGAGTACAAATGTTCAATCTTTGAATGGAAATGCATGCCTATATGCCACAATATATACAGTAGACAAAAGGTTTGCTGCTCTCTCTCTGCGTCTTTAGAAGATTTATCTAAACAGAAAATTTTAAAGGATGCCTACTACATGTTAAAGAGCAGTCACACATCAGCGTATAAGTGAAACGCGCGCCGGGCGTGTTGAAAAATTAGCAAAATTCCTCAAACGCCAGACGCACGTCGGAAACACGTTCAAAACTCGCTACAAGCACGTTGGGTACGCTTGGTGTACGTCCGGCGCGCGTCGCTGTACGTCGCTAAAAGTCTCTGCGCGTTTCGCGCGCGTTTGGGCTAAAAACATTTTTAAACATGCTTAAAAATTTTCTAAAAGCTCGGCGTGTCCCGGGCGTGTGACTTATACGTCCCGAATAAGTTCCACGCGCGCTACGGGCGCGTTGAATATGCTCTGAACGCGTTTGGCGCGTGTTTGAAGCACGCCAGTGTACGTTCCATGCGCGTTCCGATTTTATTAGATGTTGCTTCAGTAGCGTGCCCCAAGCGTGTGTGAAACGCGCGTTGAACGTTCGATGCGCGCATGTAGCGCGTGCTTAGCGTGCCTGTGACGTATCTTAACCGTTCTCCAAAACTTTGAGATTTTTTATACGTCCGGCACACGCCCCAGTTGCGCGCTAATGTGTGACTGCTAAAGCGTGTTAAAGGAACAAATTAATTTTTATACGCCCAAAGTCTTCAGCGTGTTGAGATTTTTCATACGCCCGGCGCGCGTTTGGGTTATACGCTACAGTGTGACTGCTGTTTAAGTTTTTACTGCAGTTGTCTGTTGTAGATCTATGTCAGATTAATAACCCGAAACTTCACAGTCTACTAAGTCCATCTCCTTATGACATGGCTGTCATTTTTCATAAAGTTTAAATACAATGTTTACTTGTTCACTACCTAATAATTATCTTTTGAAGTCATGGTCACAATTCGTTTCACAAGAGACATCTCATTCAACACAGCCACAAACATATATAGTATGCTTTGATGATCATTGTAACTTTCTTACTTTATTCATAAAGCGAAAAGATGGGACTATTTTTCAGCTCTCAATTTCAAAACATCTTTCGAAACATACAACAAGCATAGATATCATATGTATTGCAATTGAGTATTTCAACTAGTTCTTTACACTTCGTCAAATGACACTTTGTCTACTACAACACTGACTTTGTCTAAAGTTTTTGTCGAATCACCACTTCGCCCAAACGTTACTTCGTCGAATGCATTATCATCGAATACGACACTTTGTCGAAGTTTTTCTTACACTCAGCTAGTCAAAGTCTCTTAGATGCCATGTTCTGTACGACTGTACGTTGGTCATTGCTTTCATTTTGACATCTCTCATACATGTGGGACTTGATGACTCAAGCTAACTGATCTAGACAGACAAACACTTAACAGTTACCCAGTACAGTGAGTCTGACTAGCACCCTGACATTGGTGTGCATGTGTAATTATATATAAAAGAAAACTCTGACAGAACTCATTCAAATGGTGCCATAGCATGTGAATGGCTACCACAAAGATCAGAGCCTCAAATTTCAAACTGGAGATATAATATGGTGTTACCATAGAAAAGATGTCACAGTTCACTGAAAAGCAAATATTCCCTGAACAGCTGATGAAGCTATATAAAAACTTCATCTTGTATTATAGGTTCAGCAGGTGGGATGATGGTCTTACAAAAGAAAATATATATAATTAACATCAGCATTTTTTAAGTTCTTTGCATTTATAGTCTGCAATGTGATTCAGACCCTTATTACATCAATTTACATGTAGGTCTACCCTTTAATAGGCCTAAAAGTAACCCTAAGTTATAACTGCCAAAATAGCACTGCCAATATGATCTGTTTTCACCTGCTGTCTACTTGTAGGTTTTCACTTGCACTGTTTGATAAAAAAGTAGTTCTTTTACTATGAACACATGATTATCCTACAATGGAATGTAGGAGTGTCTGTGCCCTATATACCGCTTTAATAGATTTCATGGGGTGATATATGTAAGCACTTTTGTGGCCAGTTTTACTTTCTTGTTGAAATGATATGTAAGATGTGGAGTCCAGAGATAAAATTCATCTGTGAGCATCTGAATTGTTTCAGATACGTGAAAAACAGTTAAATAGTCTGCACTTTTACTCTTACCACTCTCTCAGCAAAGAAATCTCAATTAAGTCCAACTCCAACAAGATTGACCACCAACTGCGTACATTATGGCACCCCCTGTTTAATAAACTTTTATTGATTTCAACAGCCCTGTCTGACATTTTAATGATGTTTGGGTGGTTCATTTAATTTTCCAAAGGTCACTTTCTCAGGCTTGGCATGCACTGTGTAAACTACCTCATTAAAATAGACTGTACTTTGAGCTTCATTGAATGAAGGTTATTTAAGGTCTACATTCAGTCAGTCAGTAGTGTCAGTCAGTAGTGTTAGGCTGAGGTCATGAAACAGACTGAGCAACCGAAAGTAACCTTGGGCTACATGTATGTACAGTAAACAGCATGCCATAACAAAATAGTCTTAATACTCAAGGACAGACAGTGACAACACACCAGAAGGTTTGTTACTAAATGCCCATCCTCTACTTGAAGTTATACCACTCTTTGGAAAAGACAACTTTTATTGCTTTAGTATCCACCACAATTTTGCAATGAACACCTTCTGCCACAAAAATGGACAGACCGATCTCTGTGCATTAACAGCAAAATGCATTTTCGTCAGAAGCCACCCCAGTCAAATGACAATCCTAGTATCTCATCTAAATGAAACTAATCAGTGTAAAAACATGAACATTGCTACATTGTAATTTACCAGATGTTGCGACTATCGAGGATCAATATATGAGCCGCCGCATGAGAAAACCAACAGTCTGCATATGCGCAAAACAAAGACGCAGATCAGCTTTGCGGTTAGCACCTTCATTTCAGCTACACAGACAGTACCATTCCTCTTCTTTCCAAATCCAAAATTTCCGACCTCTAGCCATCTTCTGTGCTTATGCGGCTCGGTTTGTGTCGGACCTTTTCGGAAACCTCATTGATTGTTGGTTTTCTCATGCGACGGCTCGTATATACTGTAATTTTACAGTCGCAGCTTCTCTCACGTTCCCAGGTGACTCATTCATAACGGCATTGACAAACCTATTGACATAATTGCCAATAATTACAAGGCTTCTGAAGTGGTGCAACAATTACATCTTCAGATTAAATTACTGTGAATGGATACCAACGTGCACAATGATATGTGTAAAAATTATCCAACACTTGTGTATTATCATATGACAAGACTGATCCCAGTTTTAAATTAGGACCATCATCAACAGCTATGGTCATGTTGGGACTGTCAGTTATCCAGTTATCCACACTGTTCATGGGCATGCCTCCAAGAGGCAGGCAGCCTGGCTACCAATTTGCTCTGCAGCTCAGTGCACATTTCTTTCACCACTTACAACAACTGACAAATGCTCCTCTTGAATCAGAGTGAGGAAGTCCGTAGAAATACAAGGCTGATCGTATTATTTTAGTTTGATCTGATTCTTAGCGTGACACAATATCACGCTAATTAAAGGACTTGTAACAAAGAGGACTATTAAAGAGAGAGTAAACTATTTATTTCTAGGAAGAAAACAATGAGTCAGACACAAACATGTTTTGACCAGGATGTGGTTAACCAGGGTATTGTTGTTAAATCCATTTCAGGATGTAAATAAACACTTTTAACCAACTTGCACCAAGTGGCCGCAAAACAATAACTTTCTTTCAATTGTCCATTTATATCTATCATATTTACATAGAATGCTCTAAGACCTTGGAGAAGATTTATGTTGTAGTATAATAATGAAGCTATTGACCTTTCTCACAAGTTCTTTTTTCTGCTTTAGATGCTGTCTGGGTTCAAGATCAGGACAAACACATGAATAATTTTTGAGACTCATTATGAGAAAACCTGATGTTGACATTGGACAGACAGATAAGCTGCGCAGTAATAACCCTGCATCTGATCAGCACCTTTGATGCAGCTGTAAAACAATGCCTCAAAAAATCTAAATCCAAATGTTCAAGCCTCTAGCCATATTCTGCAATTGTAATGTAGCATGGTTTGTGTCCGACCTCTCCTAAACATGTAAACGTTCGAGACAGGTTTTATTTCTCTGTGGCTCATTTTACTCTGTTAGTACTCCAGTTATAGTGTTTACAAGTGAGTTCATTCAACCTTTACTACCTCTGTTTTCATTGACTGAAGTGAAATGACTGGGTTAGAAAATAAAGGGTTGTATTACAGATTTACCATAAAATGCAAATTAACCTTACAAAGGGCATATCAATCATGAATATTTAAGGATGTGAAACCTTAGGTTAAAAACATGCAGCATGTGTGTCCCCATGAGAGAAAATTGAATGGAATGCCAAAGAGAAATAAAATTTGTATCAATAAAGAGAAAACTACAATAGGAGGCTCCGAGCTACTGATTTTAGCTTGGCCTGAACTTAGGAAGTAATTTTGCCAGAAATTTTGGGCTAAGTATTAAAGCCAAATTTCCTGGCAATATCACACTTTAATATAAGTCACAAAGTTCAAACACACTTTTTTGAAATAGTTTTTACCTTGCTGAGTTTTTCGCCCTCGCCATGTGGAATGAGAGTCCTCAACACCTGGAAACCAGCATTGATGCTCTGCATGCGACGTCTTTCATTGCTGTTGGCAATCTCACGACGTAGCTTCTTTTCGTTCTCTATATGAGCCTTTGGAGTGATTTGTCTGCAACAACAAAGAAAATCTTCAACAGATCTATCACTTTAAATCTTAACATTCACAACTTCAAGTAACAACACATTTTACAGAAAGACTTACAGCCTCATTGGGTTATTATCTTATGTCAATCAGGACCAAGTTGTTCAAAGCATTGTTAGCTTAACCATATCGTTAAGACATAAATTTGTAAAGCAAATATCAGCTAAAGTAACAAATACACTGTTATTTTTTGTTGAAAAAATGTGAGAATCCTTTGCAGTGCAAAGGATTCTCACATTTTTTCAACAAAAAATAACAGTGTATTTGTAATATTAATGTTTGAAATTTTAACGAAACGTTAACTAACGACGTCGTTAGTTTTGAACAACTGGGCCCTGAAGATTTTGAGCTATGAAATGACAAGATGACAACTAGAGATAATGGAAAAGAACTGTCATGAAGGTTAACACAATGAGGACTGTGAAGCCACAGTGCCCTTGTATATCGGCTTCCGAACGTGATAATTTTCAAGCAAAAATGAAAGGTTTGGCCAGATGCACTGCCATTGCACATCTGATCTGCATCTTTGCTTTCACTGATTTGGATAACTGTTACAGGATCTTTGGATAACTGCGGATTTTATGAATGATCTCTAGTGAATTCATAATGTTCAATTTAAAAACAAAGCTTAATCTGTCCACTGAAATCTTTGGTTTCAGGTTTAACAAAGCAGGTCAAAGTACTGCCACTTTTGAAACCACTTGGCACAGGAAAAATATAAAACAATTAATAGTAGGGTTAATCTACTGTGCTTATTGACAGAAATCAATTAATAAATCATTTGGCACCTTCTATGTTTGCCCCACACATATTTAATCATTGTGTATTGATCTGAACCATAAACCACCAGACATAATAGGCGGTCCTTGGCACTGTGCCAGGCAATACACAACTGTCAATAAAGAGACAGACAGATAAAACATGACATGGTAAAAAAATGTTAATAACCATTATCATGTGATACTTTAATTTCAAACAATTTATCTGAGGCTTATTTAATAAATTTACATTATGGTGCTATTTTCAAGATTATAAAAATGAATTTAGACAAGCTCCCAATGGCCCAGGAAGCAGTGGCTCATTCCAAATTCTCGACACAGCTGAATAGGATACAATATTATGCAGGTGATGAAAAATAATTATGAAAAAGAATACTGTCATTTTAAAATTATAAGGTGTTCAGTAGCTAACCAAATAGCTCGACTATAGCATACATTAATGATGTGGCTGTTTTTGTTTTCTTATTATTTTAGCTGTTGTGTTGAACATGTATATAAATTCCGATGATAAATTAAAAATAATCATTTATTCAGTAGGCGCTGTGACATTTTTATTATTTTGTCAAGAACTGCCATCATATCTGAATCACATGACAATATCTAGGTAGCTTTCAAGGTTTTCTTTTATCACAAACCATCAGCTGATGTTCTGAGCTCATCAGCTGACTAACACAAACACAACAATGAGTCATTCACGTGTGACCAATATGTTTTTGTCCACTCCAAGGCTATAAACACTGCACAATTAATTTCACAACCTCTAAGACAGTTGTCATTGCTATATATCATGCTGTAATTTGGCTGTCATCTATTTTGACATGTTGCACAACAGCCATTTTGTTCAGTCTGGCATCCTAACTTGATTCAAAAATTCTTTCAACAAATGTGGTTTTCAATTTCTTTTCAGTGTTTTATTCAGTTCATGGGTGACAATAGGTGTAGTATCGATCATAAAATGTCCAAATACTAAAACAGCATAACTGAAAACTGTCATTTGCACCAAGACAAACTCACCGACACGCCATGCGAACAAGCTGACGTAGCAAGTATGGATTACTTGCCCTTTGTTTTCATTCTCAAAACATGTGACTGGGTCGATTGCACACCGGTACGAAAATCTTGATTTTTTCGCAAAAACTCATTTTCTCTGCATATTAAACATATATGGTATGATTGACAATATATTCAATTATCGAAATGTAGTAAACTGAAAAGTAAATTCGTTATAGTTTTCACAAGATCATTGAAATAAAATATGGTGTACATGCGTACTACAATGTTTATGTTCAGACGGCGTGCGTAGAAATTACTACGACAAACCTGGCTAAAACTGACGCTAATTCCTGCTCCCTAGCCTTGTATTCTTCCATAATCCGACGTTTTTCGTGAACACGATGATAAACTGACATTTTCCAACACTTTGCAACAGCTGAATATTCCAAAATGTCACAAAATTTATCAAAATATTTCCAGCTTACTACGAGTTGTCGTGGCCTCGCACAAGAATGAGTAGTAATTGGCGGGAAAGTGCCCGTCTCGATTCAAGATTTGTGATGAAGGCTGCAGAAGTTTACCGCTCTTTTGAATAAAATTTTATTTTAATGTGAAACATATTTGTTTTGTTACTTTATGCTGTGGAAAATATCTGAAAATTGTTTTAAAGGCCATAGTTATGGAAATCTTCACGTGTAAAATCTCAAACCTGAGAACTACTTTTAATGGCGGATTTGAATATTTTTCCCAGGGAAGTCACGAGGTCTGTTGGCAAGACGCGGGAAGAAGAGCCAAACAAATCAACAGCTGGTTTAGTTGGCAGCACGCCAAAAGTAAAGGTTAGGAGAATTTGAAACCTGTTGCACAATATATCGATTGTTTTAAAACTAGAAGACTAAGATAACTCAAAAGAACTTACAAAATTCTCGTGAACACCAAATTTTCTAAAATGAAAATACTTAACAAAATCAAAAAGACCAAAATGTGTATTAATTAGCCGGATTTATTGGTCTTGTTTGATCTTCATCATAGCTGGCAGAATGTCTGGAATGTAGACTCGTCTACGACATTACCATATACGTTGTTACTATTATTAGCTTGTCAATCAGCTGTTATACGGTCACGGGGACGCGTCAGAGCATGTCAAAGAATTATCAAGGTGCGTTGTTAATTGGGTATGGAGAGTTAAATATGTCATCGTTTCAAACCGATCGCAACGGCGGATCTAGCTTTGCATATCTTCGTTACAAAAAAAAAAAAAAAAAAAAAAAAAAGCAAAAAAAAAAAAAAAAAAAAAAAGCAAAAAAAAAAAAGCCCAAAGCCCAAATCTCCCTGCACTGTTTAAATTAAGATATTAAGATCTGAAAGAATGGAGAAGCCTTTTTTTTTTTTTTTTTTTTTTTTTTTTTTTTTTTTTACGATTTTTATGTGAACATTTTACAAGGAAGTGAAGAGCAGTCATAACACACATAATAAATAAATAGGCATTTTTTTTAAATGAATAAAAGTTAAAATTGAATTAAAATTGAATAAATGTATTTGAAACAAAAATCTGAGACTCGGCATGCTCAATAGAAGTTGAAGACAATGGAGGCAGAGGACGCCGGGGTTTGTCGTTGCTGTACATCCCTGTCAACAGCCATGTTCATGTCACTACATCTACCAAACATTAGGATGGCATCACATGCGCATTACGGTGCTTAAATATAACTACCCGATTAAACTAATCAGTTAAACCGCTGTAACGCTATTGCGTATCGACTCACGTATATACGGCGTATCAAGATACGAAAGATACGTCCCCAGGGGGGGTACTCTGAAATTTTCTGTATACATAGGCGAGGCTGACTTTTTTGGGGTCAAAATTTTGAATTTCCGTATTTTTTTGGGTTTTCAGAAAAACTAGTTATTTTTTAGGGTAGTGAGCTTTTTATGGATATTTCTTTTCTGAATTATTTTTTGGGGGTCATCTATAATTCTAAGTAATTTTTTGGGTTTTGCACATTTCTTGGGAAATCTCTTTATTTCTATAAAGATAAGAGTGGCTTACACTTATGTCTTACAAGGCCTTAAGATTCAATTTTGTTTGCGACCATGCCTTATGACTGGTCTCGGTGAAATTTTGGAAGCTTGATCATGATGATGTTGTTTGGATTGCAAATCAAATGGAATCAAAACCATCATAAGACTTACACTTTGAGAATAAATAAAATCTTTAAATTTTATCCAACGTGGTATTTACTTCCCAGTTCCTACATATACTAACTGTATTGTGACGTGTTCTGTTGGTTGGTTGATTTGGGATTTAACGTCCCACCAACAGCTTAGATCATATGGATGTGATAAAATTTCATCAATAGGCATAAAAAAGATGAATACATGTAATTTTTTGGGGTAAGCTAAAAGTTCAAGTATTTTTTGGGGTATGCCTGATAGGATAGGTATTTTTTTGGGGTGGTCAGCAAATCTCAGTAATTTTTTGGGTTTGGGTGTAGAAGCTGGGGCCTCGCCTATGTATCCACAAAAAATGAGAGTACCCCCCCCCCCCTGGGGATACGTCACGCGTACGTCTGTACTACATACGTGAGCATACGTAGCTCATACTCCTCGGTACGTAGCTCTTCATACGCCGAGGTGCTACGTTTTTATTTTGTGTGCACTTAAATAGTCGTAGCACGTACGTGGCAGGTCCGATACGCCGTACATACGTCACACATACGTGGTAAATAACGAAAGCAACGTGGCAGGTACGCCGTAGATACGTAGCTCATACTCCTGATCATGACGCTACACGTACGTCACGGTTAACGTCACGGTTAACATGCCACGTAACCGTGACGTATGTACAGCGTACCTTTCGTATCCGTATGTGTGGCGTATCCTCGACCGTGACTCTTTTCGTATCTACGGCGTCTCAGCGACGTACGTGTGGCGTATCTCGCGTATCTATGGCGTATGTGCTACGTACGTTTCGGTACTATGGAGTATGTGTGACGTATAAGGAGTATTAGGAATATGTTGTCATGGATCAGATGTTTCTCACGGCCCTTTCGGGGTGCCGTGCAGGGTTTGTTCAGGGCGACGCTTGGTGTAGCCTTTGTCTTTGTTCATGTCGTCTCACGACAGGATGGGAAGCCTGGAGATGTTTCCCCCTCCCCCTAGGATGTTTTTTTTCTTCGGTGTTAATCTAGATTATCTCGATTTCTCCGGTGGCATCTTCGACCTCTGGTAATTGATAACTGTAATGTGCGAATTGCATGAACAAAGTTTGTTCTCATAGGTGGTACAGAGCAGATACGCCGCAGATAAGAATAGAACGTAGTACATACGCCGTAGATACGTTACACGTACACTTCATACGCCATACATACGTCACACGTACGTAGCACATCCGCATTGATACGCCGTACATACCAAAGGGAAATTCCATACGAATAGAGATCACTGTCGGGTAAGCTATCATTTGCACACATAACGGTGACATCACAGAGAATTTTAACAGTTCGGACTAAAGCTAAGATCGGAAAAATTGTAGTGCCGTTTGCGTAAGTTATTGTCTACGCGCCAGCGCGTAGACTACCCTAAGGTTTGAGACTGACCTACTTACAAGACAACTCATACACCTCTCTACAACTGCAACTGCACGTTTGAGTCTAGTGGCTTGACCATCGTGTTAGTAGGTTTCCGGGTCGTTTCGCCAAGGACCGTGTAAACACCCCCAAACACCCATGCAAACCTCCCTTTGGTTGGTAACATTTGTACCAATGGTGCAGTAGCGGGTACCAAAAATGGGTCAAATTGTTAAATTCGTGGAACTGGTGCATGATTGCATTCTATCTAAGCAACAACGGAATGAAATGAACCGACGGTATTGTGACGCTATATGGTCAGGTATGAAAGCTTTGACCGCGCCCCACCTGCCGTGTAGCCAATTACATTATATCCAAGCCACAACGGAATGAAATGAACCGACACGCAGTATTGTCAGGTATGAATGCTTTCACCACACAGCGTTTTATTTTTGTTCAGTCAAATGCACCACGATGAAATGGGAGTACGGTCAGATTCTTTGACATTCTAGTTTATAAATGCGAAGCGTAGACCAAGCTTTTTGTTAAAGCTTATACTTGTTTGTGAAATATTTAGAATATCCTACATTTTATTCTACCCATTCCGGATCAAGTTCATGAAAATTGCTGCGCATGCGCATATGAATGATTTGTGTATAATAAACTTAGTATTACCTTGAAGCCAATTTTGTTCCTCATCATCTGTAATGCTTTTCATTTTTGATCAAGCGCGCGACTGTGACCACTGGAGCGTGAAAGTATATGCATAATTGAAGTCAATGCGGATCAGTTGGAGGTAATCCGAATCATGGACTATATATCACCACCGATGGGTTTATTCTTCAAATTCTTTGCATGTAGTCATACAGTGAACCTTATGAAATATTCCGAGGACCAAAACATGTGCCTTTTTCGGCGTCATTTTCCCATAGCTATGTTTGCTCAACCCCACCCCCTACGAACACACGATTTTCCATGGGCGATCTGAATAACGTCGGAATAATATGATGCTTGTAAAAACGCAAATTATTTCATAGTTTACACTTGATTTTATAATATAAATACCTAGAATGTAAAAATATACCTTTAGTTACTAACATCAAACAATACAAGTCCTTTGAGAGAATAAAATGACAGTATGCGGTTAAACCTGATTCGGAGTAACTACAATGATACCATTTCAAAGTTTCTGATTAAATATGTCGTAATATTCGATTTTAGGACGGAAACTTCGTCAAAATGACAGAAAATAATTGGGAAAAATATTAGCAACCAATATCGAAAGATAACTTACATGGTACCTTTCATTTTCGGGAAATTCGGCGAACCGCCGTGTGTAAAAGAAAGCTTTTTCCATCGTGTTTCTGTATATGAGCCGGGAACCATTGACGTGAACAAGATGCTGACGTCATTATCCACGATCATTGACCGATGGAATGAAACAAAGTTGAATCAAGAGTCAAGTGGCCAAGTTCGTTTTAAAAAATCATGTTTTATGTTTTTGTAAAATTCCTTTGAAAATTATTTTGATCCGGATCATCTTCAGATCCGCTATGGCTACAACAATTGTATCATATGCAGCACACAATTTTGGTTGTATAACTGTAAAAACTTTCACAATTCATCATCTGGTCGCTGAGAACACTTCGGGAACTTTAAAGTTTCGAAGTGTTCTAGATGTTGACAATTGTTTTGAAGAAAGAAAATATTGCTAATTAGTGATTATAATATGCCGTATATGATAGGATATGTGTAAAACATTTTTCTTTAATATGAAAATAGCAACGCGCGATTTCCGTAATTATGTACAGTCCGAACGCGCGCTCTGTCGTATGACGTATACACAAATGATAGCATACACAGAGTTTGTTTCCCGACACTGGAGATACGTCACTGATACGCCACGGGAACGAAGCAGGAACGTCACATGTACGTGGTACATACGTCGCTTGAACAAAATTTGCCTCAGACCTCGGCGTATCGAAATTCTCATAGATACGTTAGCGATACGCCGCTGATACGCGAATATGTGACAGAGGTATAAAAACCTATATATCTTACTTGCATGCAAAAGCCTCGCGATTGTTTTGCGAATAAATAAGTATGGAGTCGCGAAACTGTCTTACGACATCCGTGCGAGTGTCGCGAGAGTCAAAGTTTCGTGTGTTGCAACTAGTCACCAAAGTCACTTCGCGAAAGAAATTTTAAGTTTCAAAAATGTTTATAGATCCCGTCGCAAAGTCATCGCAAACATGTCACGGATCCCTCGTATAACTATGTCGCCGCGAAATTTTGACGAATTTACAATGATGCGATAATCTCGTACGACTTTCACACGACGGTCTTGAGAAACAAAATGCGAACCGCAACTCACGACTATCTGGTCAGAAAATAAACCTAATAAGCAAATCGATAATATCGCGCGACACTCTTACGACTATCGTACGAGAGAAAATGAAACTAAGCGACATTTATGCGATTGTCTCACGCGTGTTTCATGACAGTCGCACGAGTGTCTCTCGACTATAGCAGTACAAACGTGAGACATACATGCAAAATCCGACGATATGTTTTCTAAGTATAAGTACCTAATTGTCAATTTAATTTTTCCTACCTCGGTTTTTGGAGTGGGAATTTCTTTCTGATTGGGTATTTTCCTGATTCATTGCCTACTTGTCATTGCCTGCTAGTTGTCAAGCATTTCCTGATCATTGCCTGCTAGATGTCAAGCAGTAGTCAGACGACTACTCTCATACCCAACACTACTGAGAATCACGTGGTATTGTATACATACAAACCGATAAATGATCGGTGTCACACACTGCAATTGAGAACGAAGTTGAGGTTAGATTTTCGAGTTTTCTCCTTCAGCGTGTCTTCTACTGACTGATAGATACGTGCAGTCAATGCAGAAATTGAACATTTATTGAAAGAAAGTAACAGAAGAAATTCCGGTTATTTCGTTTTCGCAAACACTTCAATGTTATTGTGTTGGAAGTACTACATGTTCATGGCGCGGAAGTGTTTGCGAAAACGAAATAACCTGGATTCCTTATGTTCCTTTCATTCGATAAATGTTCATTTTCTGCATTGACTGCACCTATCTATCAGTTAATAGAGTAAACGCTGTAGGAAAAAACTCGAATTTCTCATCTCAACTTCGGACAAAATTTCATTGTGCGACACCCATTCCGTACCATGTGTATCTCAGCTGTGCCAACGTTCTTGTGGAAGACATGGCAAGACTCGTTTCCCGACGCTAAATTGTGGACCTTCGGATAGGATTGGAATTTTCATTGAACACAATGAGGAATCAAGTTCAATTTACCTCACACAGTCAGGCGATAAAGACAAAGAGAGACACCGTACGGTTAAGCGCAAGACAGTCGTGCGAGTGAACTTCTTCGAAATTGTCGAATCATATGCTTTCGCAGCATTCGCCGTGTCCTTGGGCCAGCCTTGCGATTAAACCACGATGATCGCATGTGGCAGTTACACGCGCGACAAAAATATTGGGTAGCATGTGCAAGTTCTTAATGCCAGTCGTACGAACACCTTGCACGTCTCAAGGTAGTCTTGCGACCGATACATGTCATTTCGTCGACCGGCACTTGTGTGTGTGTGTGTGTGTGTGTGTGTGTGTGTGTGTGTGTGTGTGAAATGTTAAATTACGTCAGTCAATATAACTTTTGCGACAGGCTTTCGTGTCATGCGCCCTTTTACATTTCGTTCAAAGATAGCAAAGAAAATGAACATGCTGAAAATCTTAATCGCAATTACTTCGAGAAACGATGCTTGAAGATGTTCTTCACAACACCGTATGACTTATGCTTTAAAATCAGAAATTCTTCTCCGCAGAAAGTCGTAAAGCCCTTATCGCACTGGAATGCGACAACTGGAGACTAGTTCTCGACTTGTTCGCGACTATTTCACGACAAAGATTAACGATATAAACACAACTTTCACGTTGCAGTCTCGCTGAATGGTCATTTATGCGACAATTCGCGAATTTCGGTCTAAAATTGAAAATATATTTCGCGACTGTAGTCGGGCGACTGTCGTGCGACAGTTGCAAGACATTTGCGAGAGTGTCTCACGACGTTCCCACGAATGTAGCTTTCATTTTCATTCGTATTACAGTCGCGAATAGACATTCGTGAGAGTGTCTCACGACATTCGTACGAATGTCGCTTAGTTTTATCTCGCCAGATAGTCGCGAGGTGTTCTCATGTTTTCTCAAGACTGTCGCTCGACTGTCGCATAACATTCGTACGAGTGTTGCGAAAGTTTCACATCGTAAATTTGCCAAAATTTCGCGGCGACATGCTCGCGACACTCGCACGAACGTCGCATGACAGTCTTGTGACATATTTTTGCGAAACAATTCGCATAATTCTTTTAAAAATGTTTAAAACTTTCGCGACCAGTTCGCGACACATTAAAATTCTCGCGACACTCGCACGAAGGACGAGCGAAAGGTCCGCGACTAAATTCGCAAAACAGTCGCGAGAAATTCGCATGCCAGTGAGATACTAGCTTAAGGCTGCCGATGAAAGACAGCAGTCTCTATGCATTAGCCTTTAGGGGATCGTAAGGGAAATGAAACTTAACAAGAAAAATATAATATGAAGTATTCATATTATATATGGCGTTGCTACATGCAAAATGAATTATCTCCATCATATTACTAGAAAGTTTACAACGAAGGCAGATTTGACATAGTTTATAACCCAGAAAGTAGTGGCTTCTCACTATGACAAACTAATAATTTGACTGGAAAGTTAAATAAGCCATCATTTAACTAAAGTAAACCAAACAAAACTGGGAAAGCAGTCACTATTTGATCCAACGATGACTTTAACCCATTTTGTGGCGATGTCAAATTTTGTTTCTTAGGCATTTCTAAGATATTAGTGTGGGAAACATTGTAACAAATTGGAATAAGATTTCGATTTGAAAGTTGGTTAATATACACCATGAGGTTTAGAAGAGATTTTCATTTATCATGTACAAATAAAATTGACAAAGCCGACTGACGCCATGACATGCCAATCCTTTTAGCTTAACAAGCACCTATTAGCTAAACAGTGAGTCTTTGGCTCAGTTGAGGTAGAACTTGTTTTCGAGTTGGCATATGTGTTGGACTGATTTCCCTTCTGGTGCACCCCCTAGTGAAGTATTGTCAATTTGGCGAGTCACTGGTAAACCATTCAGATTCAGATGCAAATTTCTGTGGTGCTTCTTTTTGTTTTATGTCTTGGTGTTTAATACTTTTGTGCTGTTGGCGCTTTATGTATGTTTTCATATTTTTAGTTAAGTTAACTGATTGGCCGCCTATTGGGAAAATAGCTGCTCATTCGGCTTACGAAATGTTTTCATGGTATAAGTACCTGATTTTTAGCTTAGTTATCACAGACATTGCCGGTTTTAATAAGAAAATGACACAGTATCCATTTATCATTTACTTAAACTGAGCATTTCAGCATTTCAATATTTTCTTTTGTACTGGACATTTATGTGTAGACCAAGAATAGCCGTGTTGTCTGAAGCATTCTCATCAAACACTCTTACTGTTTCAGTTATGTTTGCAGTCCATCTCAATTCATATTTTTTCACCATTTACTAAAACTGTCATGGTTTTTGGTATACTTGTCATTTTCAAGCCAATGAGCTCAACAAATTTTGAAAATTATCATCAAATTCCATGAATGACAAAGTAATTTCTTTCAGTCATCTTTTCCAAGGAATATCTCTGCATTTAGCACTGCTTGAGTTGATGAGCTGGTGGTTGAAGGAACTGGCCTAATTTGAGACTGGCAGGTTCTCTGAAACGAAAGTGTCAATGGTCTAGTTAATGATAACCTGAGGTCTGGTATATACATGTATAAAAATATTAAAACATGTATGAATACTATAAATGGTCAAATGCATGTAAATAAATCCAAGGTGCTGACAGATAAATTCTTGGGATCCTTTTTTGTTGTTGTTGGTCAGACTCATGCAGCATATTCTGTCAATTTGCTAATTTTGTGCAAGATTTTCCCTCTCAATGACATTTTCTTCAGTTTTCCCAAACCAAATGCCCAGGGAACCTAGAGTTCACTATTGCCTCAAGTAGGTCAATGACAGTGAAAGTCGTAATTTATAAGCATAGATTGTTTCCGCCTGCAACATCCCAAGTTCTGTTGAAACTGGTGCACTAGCTCTGGAGTAGAAGATTTTAGATACTTCTGTGGTGGTTCTTTTTGTCTTATGTCTTGGTGTTTAAAATTTTTGGTGCTGTTGGCGCCTTATGTTTTCATATTTTTAGTTAAATAGCTGCTCATTTGGCTTACAATACTTTAACAGTCCCCCATGGTAAACAGCTAAGGTCCATTCTATCCTATAAACCCTCCAGTTCACAGGTTAGCTTCCCATAGGCAGGTTACTAGTGTTTAATGCAAATTTCTTTCACAACAGACAAATGTTACATTTGTATGAGCAGAAGAGGAAGAATATTTTCATGAGCAAATCTACATACCAATAAAAGATTCGCTGATTTAGGGCTGTTCTTGGGCTCATCTCAGTGCTAATCAAACATATTACCATGAAGTTGCAACATTATAATTGCAGGAAGCAGAAAAATGTTCTCCAGCCTGAAATTAAAAAGTTACTAATTTTGAGTGTCTATCCATTGGACTTTCTAACTTTTGACCCAGGCTCAAAATTATCTGTACATGACGTTTACAGCATTTGTATTGACACTCTTCTTCTAATCAAATTAGGAATCAATATGATTTTAAACAGGTTTTTACAAATTTTCAGTTGAGATTAAAAGCTGAGTTATTATATGATATTAGTTTTGGCCTGACATCGCAGCTACATCCTGTCTGAAATACCAGCAACACCCCTTGTGAAAAATATTTAAAGGTGCTTTAGAATCAAGTAACTCATTCATAGGAATTAGGAATCTCAACAAGTAGCCCAAATGCAATGAATGCTCTCCTGAGAGTCAAAAAATACATTCACTGGACAAAAGAAAAGAAGTCGTGGATTTTACCATGCATGGGCATGGCAGCCATCTTGACCAGAATTTTTTGTATACACATTGGTTCCCACTTCCTTTAAGTTGGCATTGATAAGCCAAGCAGTTTCAGAGAAGAGGTTTAAAAATTATGGTTGTATACATAATATTGCCCCCAGGTGGAAGCAGATGAACCCCTGAGGTCTGATCTTTTTTTAAAATCATTGATATTCAGTCCTACTTCTTCACAAAATGGGGGGAGGGGCAGATGAGCCTGTGGGGTGGAAAGTTTTCAGAATCATTTATATTCAGTTCTGCTGCCCATTCCATGCAAGATATTCTTTTTAAATGACATTTAACCAGTTTTTCCCATTCAAATGCATAAGCGACCTATGATGATCTTGCAGTAAAATATGCCAACGTCTAAACAGGGTCATGATTTATATATACTTTGTAGTACTTTAGTGATTCATGCTTCACGCAAAGTTGAGCATCTTGGTCATGTGACCTGAATTATTTATATAGACGTTGGACTTTGGTCCCAACATCCTATAGATGCTCATACGAAATTTGGCTTTGATTGGTCAAGCTGTTTCAGAGAAGAAAATCTTTGAAAATGTGAACGCACACTTGCAGGGATGCCGGCTTGAGTACCATCCTATAAGCTCCCCATTAGCCTTCAGCTCAGGTGAGCTGATAAGCTTGGACAAAAGCTAACCATTTCCATCTGAGAGAAACCTCTTCCTGACCCTCTTCTCTGGCATATCTTCATCTTTGTGTTCTCAACCATGCTTGAAATAGCATCAATGATGTCAGTCATCTTCTTCATGGTGATAAAACCATTCTTGTCAATGTCATACAAATTGAAAGCCTCTGGAAAAATCAATGAATGATATATGAGCCGCCACATGGGAAAAACAACAATCTTTATAGTAAAAAACAAAGGCACAGATCAGCTTCGCAGTAACTGCTGATCGGCGCCTTTGTTTTCGCTTCTCGGATAGTACAATTATTCTTCTACTGAAATCTGAAATTTCAACGTTCTAGCTCTTGTCTGTGCTTGTACAAGTCGGTTTGTGTCAGGCCTGTTCGGAAACCACATTGTTGCTTTTTATACAAGAAGGTACAAGTAGGCAAAGATCAGGAAAAGGCGCAATCAGAAAAAGACTCCCACTCCAAAAACCGAGGCGGGAAAAAACCAAACCAACAATCAGGTACTTATACCATGAAACATATCGTAAGCCGAATGAGCAGCTATTTTCCCAATAGGTGGCCACTCAGTTACCTTAACTTAACTAAAAATATGAAAACATACATAAGGCGCCAACAGCACAAAAAATTTTAAACACCAAGACATAAAACAAAAAGAACCACTACAGAAGTATCGACTTGGAACTATCAGTAACACAAAGTTACTGGCGGGCTTAAACCGGTTTTACAGGTACCTAACCTCACCCTCAGCTTCTGCAGTGGTTCACAACATTTAGTTAGTTCTTCGGTCCTCGTGGTGAATCTCTAACTAGTCAATGAATCATCAAGAACAAACAAATAAATCATGATAAACATCCTGATGAATCAAAAACCAGGACTCACAGATTGAGTAAGCTGCCCGACGATGGAGATCCCTGGGCGCCGAATAACCTACTAACTCCGGAGCAAAAGAAAAACACCAGTTGGACCCCGGTGGGCCAAGCAACAGACAAGAAGCTCCGGCCCCAACCAACTAAAATGAATAGCTTTAAGTCGGGGCCATCATAAGAGTCTGACGCCCGACCCACCGGCGTGCAATTAAAGAAGGCAGCATAGTTATCAACCATGATTGGGTTAAAAACTAAGCATGCAGACTGTCGCATAACATTCAAGTTATAACCTATACGTCTGTAACGTGATATGATTTTTCCGAACTGAAGAGAAAAATCAGTTATTCCTTTAAGTTTCTTTAATTTGTAAACCAAGTCACCATAAAATTCAGGTTCCGAAAGGCCCTCACTTAAAAGTGTCTTTAACCCAACATTATATTTGGAAATCAATTCATAGTGTCTACGATAAAATTTAGAAAAGGTTTTTCGAAGTTTATGATACCGATAGCCCTGTTGGAGAAGTTTTGCCGTTAAACATTTATTTCGAGCGTTGAAGTCTGTAACATGATTGCAGACTCTAGCAAACCTAATAAGTTGCGAAATGTATACACCATAGGCAGCTCATATAAAACAGTAAAAGTTACTAAAACTACAGCTAAAGAGTTTACAAATGTTATGAACATGTACATAATATCAATATACCTACTTTTGCAGAAGTCCTTTTTAACTACATGTATTTGTTTATAATTTAAGACTAAAGCAGCATGCCATTATTTTTTTCAAAAAGATTTTTATCAAATGCTTCATTTAATATGATGCCACAAAATATCAAACTTCCAGTCCCCTTAGGTCCTGTACGATATGTTTGCTATATGCCTTTCATCATTAGGTCCCATTAAATGAGATGCTAACATTTGAATGAAGTCCTGGAATTTCCTATAACATTGTCAATATGCATGTATTTAGATTACCTCCCTTATATATATTAGATGCATGGTTAAGCTCACTTTTAGGCTTAGCCTTTACTGATTATTTGATAACCATTTTCAGATACATTGGCAGTTTGGTGAATTATATTTGTCAGTAACTATTTCTGAAGAAGGTGAAATACAAAAGGTGGTTTCCAAACATTTTATATTACTATACTGATTGTTCAAAGGCCATACTTCTGTTGTGGTTCTAATTGTTTATGGTTATTGGTTCACATTATGTGCTGTTTGCTCTTTATGCATGTTTTATCTTTCCAGTTGTGCCATTTCATGACCATTGCCCACTTTTGCCTCTTTATAAAAAGAATCTGATATAGAACTATAAACTTGTTGCTCTATATTTCACCAATAAATAAAATTCATGACCATCTTCACTTTCCAACATGCTCTTACCCATTTACTACATCTGTGCCACCCATCAAACAAATTCCTTCATGTGTTCATGTCAGATAGTAAACTGTCTACAGATTCTGTATGACGACTGATTGACCTGAAAAAAAAAGAGAACTAGAAATGCGTGTTTGTAAAACACCATGCCCCCAACTGTTTGCTTGTCCCTAAACTGGCACTTTGTATGATTCATTTATTTCATATGAATGAATCGAAATTTAATTTCCTGAAGAAGTTGTTCGGACCAGAAACAGAATGTAAGCTTTTTGCAGACAATTTAGAAATGGGGTAAAAAATCAAAAAAGGAGTAATTTTGTCGAAATTTGACTGAAAGTCCTCAAAAGTTTACCAGGTGAGCTTCTTCTCAGCATCAACCAGTATACCAAATATGAAGACTCTAGCTCAAGTACTTTTTGAGATATCTTGCACACAAGATTTTCAAATTTTGTTTTCATAGGGACATAACTCCAAAAAGGGGCATAACTTAGACATGAAAAATATGGGTCAAATATTTTTTCATGAGGAATGTGTATATGAAATTTCATAACCCATCATTCGCCATTCAAAAGTTTCAAGTTGACCGAAAAGTGGAAAAAAAAAATCAATGAAATTTTCAAAATTGCATAATTTTGTCAAAATTTGACAGAAAGTGCTAAAAAATTATAGGGTGAACCAACATCATAAGGCCTAAAAAAATAGCTGTGTTTCCGCTAACGGTCTGAAAAAAATTAGGGTAGGTAGGTAGGAAAATCTTTTTATTTTCATTTTTATTTTTACGCAAAAAAATCCAGGGTAGGTAAATGTAATTCAAGTTTTTATATGCAGTTTTTATTGAAAAAGGTCAAAATGGTCAATGCCGCGCAAAGGTACGTTCTTCAGCCATGTGAACCCATCAATGTCAAAGACTGGCAACATATTTTATAA
The DNA here is from genome assembly GCA_964017185.1 of Rugalucina vietnamica. NCBI lineage: Eukaryota > Metazoa > Mollusca > Bivalvia > Lucinida > Lucinidae > Rugalucina > Rugalucina vietnamica. The sequence goes on along the minus strand of OZ024869.1, from coordinate 75,403,777 downwards.
TAAGATTCAGTCTCCTTGCCTCAAATGATGTTGATAAACTTTTAGTCTCATCTTGTTCATAGACCACTATCTGAGAGCAGGGTGGCCTAGTGGTAGAGCTCGCTGAACTGTAAAGTACTGTGTTGGAATCCCACCAGCACTGGGTCTTGTCCTTCAGAAAGAAACCTTCTCTCAGATATTCATCCCAACAATGGCAACATGACCTAAATAAAGTTGACTGCGATGCAAAACCCCAATACAAACAATTTAGGGGATGGTATAATCTGACATATTTCACACAACAATACTCTTATTGCATGCAACTTAGCAGGAAAGGCCAGTATTGACAAACTAATAAGAAATAAACAGCTATATTTTCAAAACGAAATTTGAAGAACACAAACCATCAACATGTAAATTTCGATAAAAAGACTACTCCCGAATTCAAAACTATAACTGTAACTGCATATCTGTTCCGGGTCACCTCAGCCCATTGTACAACTGCAACTGCAGCTGAACCAACGAAAATGCCAATTGCAGGGACTCCCTTTATAAGGGATTACTGAATCTGCATACATGTGATGAGTTTGGGACAGGAATCAGGGAGATTTTTCTTCCATTTCAGGAAGATTTTTGAAAAATGTATAGAATATATAGGAAAATTCCTGATTCATTTCAGAGAGATTTTGAATTTTTGTTGAAAAGTGGTACTTTTTAGAAGATTTTTTGCCAATTTTAAGGCTTATTTCCTGGAGTCTCCCTGATGATGAGGGAGGTATCTTATGTATGAATCTGAATACATGTAGTTTACTGGTGACACGCCAAATGACATCATTTCACCAGGGATTTGGATGGGGGAGTATTTAGTCCCTAGAACGCACAACTGAAGAATTCTCTGAAAGCAACACCTGTTTATTCTGATTGTATTATCCTCCAACAGCTAGAAGGTCTCTGCTATCCCCGAGTTATGGTATGATTACCATCACAAGTCTCCGATGATAGAACTACATTACCCGCCACTTACTATCATCTTAACATATTTACAGTATGCCATACTCTATCATTCAAGTCATTTTATTTTGCGGGGGAGGTAGGAGTAGGTGGAGAGAAGCCAGTGTTCGCCTTATAAATTTTGATCGCATTTTAGCAAGATAGCCACTGGTACCATTTTTTAATGTCTTTGGAATGACGCGGCCTTGGATCGAACCCACAGCCTCCCGCTTCTGCAGCGGACCCTGTAACCATTACGCTATTGAGACCGGTATATCATATTGCAGAAAGACAGGTTAGACCCAGATGAGAAAAGTTTATTTAATTAAGAACACTTTGAAGTGTTGTGACATGCCTTCGGTATATTCACTTTTAGACATTTCTAATTCACAGTGGAATAAACTCCTGAATGGCTCAGTTAACTCGTATGCCAGTTGAAGACGCATGAAGTCAGTGTGAGTGCGTGTGGGTACAGATTTTGTCCGTAAGTCATGTCTGAAGACTGTTCACAGCACAGTTTTCAGCCTCGTCACAGTATGTCCTTGTGAGCAGTTTGTTCTGGAAAATTGTCATGGGGCCTCAGTTTATAGTCTCAATACGAAGGACTGGAGAAACCCGGGATCGCATCTACAATCTCTGGTTTACAAGGCAAATGGCTTAACCACAGCGCCACAGTGGCTTCTAAATGACACCAAATTCTACGTCATTTCGACGGAGTCTCGCTAAATAATCAGGGGAACTCTTCGATACAACAGAATAGACGCTGAAGCTATCAGAGACATATCAGAAAAACCAACAAAACCCGCGACACGAAATGCTTGGGTCGGGCTACAGAAAATGCTGGGTCGGATGTCGTAATTTTTATTTTTTTATTTTAACCATAAAAATAGCAGAGTCGGCGGGTTGAGACAGGGTCGGTCGGGTTAGCGGAAACACAGCTATTATTTTTTTACGCCTAACTCAGTTAAACTGATGTGTTAGGCAATCAAATAAACATATAAACACTTTGAAAAAACACAGGCATGCATCTCGAGAAAAATCTGTAAGCCAAACAATGCATCTTAGCCCAAGTTCTATTGTCCCAGGATGCCAAATAAAAAAATGTTCATAGAATCACAACGCAAAACAGTGCAGAGAAGTAAGCATTTTCGAAAAGTTTTAACTTGTCATTCGTTTTGTTCGACTTCACTGACTCTGTTAAATAAACTGATCATCGAGCAGATAGAAACTTACAAATATCAGCTACTTCAAGCATCATTATGCTTCAAGCTGACATAAAATGTATGATATTCCGTAAAAAGAGCTACTCGGCCATGTGTTATTTCCGGTCAAAATGAAAGTAGAAAACGAACCACATCGGAGCGATTTTTAACAAAATTACAAACGATTTTCTGCCTGTTACAGTAAAACACACCCTTAACAAAGGCTGTGGTAGTGACCAAAAGTAGTGCATGAACAATAAATGGGCCAATTAAGAAAATTAGCCAGATACTGATTTCACTTCTTTCGACCACTCTATTGACGTATTGTCAATTTAGCGTATCAACAGTAAACCATTCAGATTCAGCATAAACTGTATAATGTGGTAAACTTGTAGATTGAATTGACATCGAAGAAAACTTAGTTAATCATAATGTCATTACAAGCCAGTCTGAATAAAATCGGAAATCATGTTGTTACATTATAGTGCAGGTCACAGCAGCTTGACACACATTCTTCACGTCAGTTGTGCATTTGATTGGTCGACAGAGCCACACCTCCAAATCAACGGCATTTGATTGGTCTACAGAGCCGTAGGTGATTTAACGAAATCAGGTCAAACACAAATCGAGACCCAAATCTAACGTTTTATACCCTCGTTTGCGAAAAACTCACTAAACATGCAAAGAAAAATTTACTCACCGCACGTCAGTCCAATTAACACACAAATTCGCCAATTAAAAGCACGAAATTTCCGTCGAGGATAAGCTATGGAATCACCGACTCGAGAAAACAAAATGGCGACGTAAGTCAAGCTTGTCATGAATCAAAAACCCAACTGATTGGTTCCCCGCATATGATATAGAAATCCATTGTAACATTATTGAAACGAGTACCAGAGGGCTCTCTATGGCGTAATTTTGGACTGCTCCATTTAAAAGGGGACAACAGGTTATTTTAACTGTATTTCAATACATCAAATAACGAATTCATAGTGACTAACCATAATAACATCCTACAAAATAACAATATAAAGCTGCTCCGACATTTTAGTTCTCTATCTTCTTCGAATTTTATTAAAATAAACAGCTAGTCAAATCTAAACACCCACCAAGAAGATACCAATCGAATTTTGATTATAAGATTAGGCACTATAAGACTAATTCTTTAAATAATTATTCTATTAATTAATCTAGAGAATTATTTATATTTTGAATAATTATAACAGTAATAATTAACGCCTAGAAAATGCATGTTTTTGAATACAACAAATTTTAAGAATCAACAAATAGCCTGTAACTTTATTTTCAGGGTTTCAAATTGATAACCTTGATTCGTCGAGATAATGAAATGAATCATTAGCATAAAAAGTATAAAAATGCCATTCTTGAAAAAAAAAAAAAAAAAAAAAAAAAAAAAAAAAAAAAAAAAAACTATTCTTTGTAGATTTTGTTTTAAAATTCTTAAAATTCTTAAATAACACTTATAAACTCCTGAGCTGTTCAGCCACCAAATTTCCAGTAGGTCTATTTTACTCAGTAGAATCTACACTGAGAAAATATACTTTTTTCTTTCTTTTATATTTATTTATTTATTTTATTATAAATCGGTTCAGCCCCCCCCCCCCCGCGCCAAAACGAAGTTTTAAGGGTGTATACTGTTTTCACGTCCGTCCGTGCATCCGTCCGTTAGCCCGTAACACTTTTGTTTCTTTAATATCTTGAAGACCTTGGTGGAATTTCATGAAATTTTGCAGGCATCTGCATATTTATGGGGCAAATACGTACATGTAAAAAATAAAGGGCTAGGGGCCAGTCCCTTTTGAGTTACTTCCCTTTTTGTTCTTGGTGACTTTTGTATACGGTGAAGGAACAATTTGATATTATGCCTACATTATGCAGACACATTGGACAATTGTAAGAAGAAATATTATTGTGAAAAAATAATTTTTGACGAAATGATAGAGCTCTATGAGCGCTTAGACAATTTTTCTTAGTTTTCTTTCTTTCTTTTCTTCTCTCTCTCTCTTTTTTTTTTTTTTTTTTTTTTCTGCCTTTTACGGCAGAAATTCTCATTTTCTGTGTTATGGTGAAAATTTGTCGCATCTTTAATAGAGAAAAATGTAAAATTCGTACTAAAAGACTTTCTCCGGTTCGAAAGGGCGCGACATGTATAAGAGCGTCCATTCTCGTTGCGCTGGAGACCGACCATCTGATTACTGGTTAACCGCTTATTTCTGTGTCTGCCCAGGAAAAGTGGCTTTGTCTAACCATCCATATTGGCTTTGTTGGGTGGTTATATTTATGAAGCACATTTTGTGTGTCATGACATCCTAATGTTTTTGGTAAAAGTCCCATAAAATGGAGGTAGAGTCCCGACATGACCATTGCTGTTGACTGAGACGTATTTAGCATCAATTTAAACAAACAAACAAACAAAAGTAACGCCCCATAACGCCGTTTTACAACACCCTGACCTTAAAAATGGTGCAAAACTTCTTTTGTATAGTATACAATTGCCCCAAGTAAATATATTGTATCCGCCTCCAACAACTCATTTATGGTCAAAGGGAAGTTAAAAGGAAATGATGAGATGGATTGTTTCCCCATAGATTACGGAAAAGCACGGATTTATACGGACAGGTCAGTATACAAATAGAGTTCTTTCCCTTAGTCCGCTGGGGTCCATTACCTGAAGAATGACGTCATTTGTTTGACTTGCAGGGGGTACATGTGTTGCGGGTTTATCACACCTGACGACATCAAAAGAGCCGAACAGGTAAATTACCTTTAACATTGATAATTGGTTGTCTGCTTAGGACATTTTAATGAATCACGATTCAAAAGGGCTATTGTCTGTAGAGAAATGATGTTTTATTCTGCAGTGGATGAAAATGAAGGTGGGTGGAGGTTGTTGTATTTATGTCCCAATTAACTACCTTTAAGTCATGTCACCAATTCTTTCTGTGTGCTTACATTTCATTATGCTCTATCTATGGGCGTTTACAACCACGGACCTCCCATCAGGTGAGTGAAAGCCCCAGGGGGTTTATCAAGGAACTATCAAGGTTTTGACTTTTTTTTTTTTTTTTTAATTCAGTTTTACGTCCCTTTCAAGATTATTTCAGCTCATATGAGATGGGCCAATCAGTAGGTGGGGCGAAAACAGGAGAACCGCGAGAAAAACCACCTGGCACTGTGGCACACCCGCAAGCAGAACTTGGCTTGTCTCACATGTGGCCAGAGTGGGGCCCGAACCCACACCAGGCACAGCGGTGAGATGATCGAGTGTTAAGAAACAGCGCTCTTAACAGCTCGGCCACGGGGGCCGCCGTTTTGACTTTTGTGAAGCACACTGATAAGCCCCAATCTTACTTGCAACTGTGTTGCGAATTGTGTTGCGAATTGAGTTGCGAAACAGTTGTGCGACATTCAGGCAAATGTCTTGAGGATTCAAATGTGACACAAACTGGTCCCAAAACAAATAGTACGGAGCGCGGTGGCAGAGCATCGGACTCTGAATCGAGCAGTCCTGGGTTCGATCCCCACAGGCGTCACTGTGTTGTGTCCTTGAGTAAGACACATTAACTCCCTACAGTACTGGTTAAACCCAGGAAACGTAGGCCCCGTCCCAACATGACTGAAAAATTGTTGACTGGGACGTTAAGCCTCAACACAAACAAACAAAACGAAAGGTAACATGAAGTTTTGAATGTGTTGAAAATATTTTTGTGAATATTCACAAGTTAACGCATGTATTGCATCTTGGAGAATCTACAAAGCTATCAGTTTTGCTATTCTCTCACAAATGTTGCACGACTAAGACGCAGAACACAAAATGCCTTACGACTTATATGAGTCATGCGACATTTATGACTCACATATAAAGGGGGTATACATTTCACGGACATGTTTTCCAGATGGAATATTGATTAACTGCATAGAAGCTCCTAGATTCAGGGCAATAAAAATGGTTTTAGTCAAACCATCCATATATATTTACTTTGGTGGTTATAACTTGTATTCAAAGCACTTTTCAAATGTCATGACATCCCAATGTCGGAAAGAAGTCCCAAATTATATGGAGGAAACATCCTGCAATGTCCATAGCTGTTGACTGCAGGCGGTAAAGCGACAAATCAACAAGCAAAAAAAATTCTGATGCTGGCTGTTACAGATAAATTATGGACAGAATGTTAAAGAAATACTGACAAGACTATCACAAAAATCTTAGATGGCAAGCTATATTACTTTTTTTTATAATTTAAATGTCTAAAGAGTTAAACAACATGTTTTAAAGGTTTGCTGAAAAATTTTCTCAGGTCTATGAAATACAATACTTAAATTTTACTTGCGTAAATAATAGTACTTAAATTCGGGTCATGTTTTTGGCAAAGAAATATTTAATTATTTTTATACCACACCCATGTTTTGTTCTCTGAGTTATGTTGTAAGAAAAGTTGTATTATGTATACACCAAAACACAGTCATTCTACTCCGAAGCAGTCATTCTGGCCTGTCAATGACCTTATGTTGAGCATAGTCTCACAAGATGAGTGAATAGGCTGGTGAGCCGTCAACTGTCCATGCATCCAGCCAGTCACACTATATCTCCTGTTGACATACTTCACAATCTTTCTTCTGATCCCTTCTATATATTATAAATATTTTCAAAATATGATTTTGATCAAGGAACAATATGCATGGTTTTAGTGCAATTATAGACGAGTTACAGTCAAATGAAATATGGCACTACCCAGCCCATATTATATGAGCCGCCGCGTGGGAAAATCTGCATAGGTGAAAACAAAGGCGCAGATCAGCTTCGCAGTAACTGCGAAGCTGATCAGCGCCTTTGTTTTCGCTACACCGATAGTACAATCCCTCTTCTATTTAAATCCAAAATTTCAAGCTTCTAACCTGTTTCTGTGACAGTACAGCCCAGTTTGTGTCGGACCTGGACAGAACCGAAATTGTTGGATTTCTCACGCACAGGCTCATATAGTGTATGCTGGGGGTATTAATGGATTAGATGTAAGATAAAATTATAAGCCATTGTCAGACAAATTCAAGTCAGTTTTTTCAAAAACCAAACTGACCAACATACTCTTATACACAAGTCACTGTTGAACAAGTAAACAGTTGCTCTGTATGGGTGAAACCAACACAGATGTACACACATTTCCAGGAAACCGCTGCCCCCCCTCCCCCCACCTACGTGGATGGGGTGGGGGGGGGGGATTATGACTCCTAATGTCAGAACCCTGTCATTTCCCCTTTAGTGCGGGGACAATCAAAAAGTAATTGCACCGCACTTTAGCCCGGCGGTCCCCACCCTTCCCTGCAGGAGGGAGAGGGGTGTGGTGACAAATGACTGGTGCATAAGTTCTTAAGGATGAACATTGATCCGTTTTGTAAACGTTGGTGGTATTGGTGTTTAAGTACCCCTCAACAGCGATGGTCATATGTAGATGGAACCTCAGTTGAAAGACTTATGCGAAGGACTGCATGGAGAAGGCCAGGATCAAAATCATGACCCTTGGTTTTACAAGGCGAATGGCTTTACTGCTATACCACATGCTTCTAAGGCGAAAAGTGGAATTTTCCCTAGTTTTCAATTTTAGATTGAGCTCAATACAAACAGGTATTTTCATAACGTTTCTAAAAAAACATTGGGACAGTAGGGCTGTCAACTAAAAGCAATTTCTTATGGTCCGTCCCAAACATTACAACATAATGGAGGCAAATTAAGCATGTTAAAAGAAGATTTTGTCAGTTTTCAAGGTTCAAATCTCCCTTTAGAATGAGGTAAATATTAGTAATTATAACGAACAAATCACCATTGTTCAATCTCTATAAATTCTTTATTGATTTAGGGAAAAAGATAGATTAAGAAATTTGACACCAGATTTTAGATGATTTATTTCATTTTTTATAAGCATGAATTAAAAACTTAATAAGGGGAATATGCTTTGAATTTCAAAGATTTTTTGATGAAATTTTGATATGAAAACAATGCCAGATAGTTTCTTGCTTATCAGATTCGATGGTAGCTTGTATTTCGTTTGCAGATTACAATTAGTGCAATCCATATGAGCTGCAGAAAAAGCCCTGACATGATATGCGAACACTGCACAGTATAATCCATCAACCTTTGTCACACAGATAAGACTTCCTTTATTAGCTCACCTCAAGGTGAGCTTATAGGATAGCCATGCTCCAGCGTCCGTCCGTCATCGTCCATCCACAATTTCAAAGATCTTCTCTGAAACCGCTTGGCCAATCAAACTGAAATTTTCTGTGGAGCATCCATGGGTAGAGGGAACGAAAGTTTGTTCGCGGGATATTGATCACATGACCAAGATGGCCGCCACACCCATATATGGTAAAAACCACTCAAAATTATCTTCTTCTCCAGAACCGCCAGTCCGATTTCCACGAAACTTGGTATGTAGCATCTTGGACTCCAGCCCATCATAGTTTGCGCAAATGATGACCCTGGGATGACCTTGATCAATTTTAAGCAAAGCCAATTTTGGAAACATAAGCTTTTACATGGGAAAAAGTGAAAACTATGGATTTTTGAAAAGTATTGCAGCCTGAGACCTGAAAAGTGGTAGATGCAGAAAACTAATGGAGTATATGAAGGTATGTAATTAATTTAGGTAAAGGTCATCTCTTGACCTTGGCCTGTCTGTCGTTCATACACACTTTTCAAAGATCTTCTTCTCTCAAACCGCTTGGCCAATCAAAGTGAAATTATATGTGGAGCATCCATGATTAGGGGTTACGAAGTTTTGATCGCAAAATCCAGGTCACATGACCAAGATGGCCGCCAAGCACATATATGGTAAAAACCACTCAAAAATCTTCTCCTCCAGAACCAGAAGGCCTCTGATTTTGAAACTTGGCATGAAGCATCAGTCAATAGAGCCCTATAAAGTTTGTATAAATCATGACCCTGGGATGACCTTGACCTATTTTATGGCAAGGTCAACTTAGGTCGCTAATGCATTTGAATGGGAAAAATTAGTAAAATGTAATCAAATGGGGGAAAACTTGCTGGGAGTATGCAATTGGACAGAAAATTTGGGTTTATGAATAAACATTTGACCCAAGTGGGTTGTCTGCCCCTGCCTCGGCGCTATATACATGTATATGACCATAATATTCAAACATCTTCTCTGAAACCACTAGGCAAATTAAAGCCAAACTTTATGTGGAGCATCGTTAGGAACAGGGAATGAAAGTTTGTATAAAAGGTCAAGGTCACATGACCAAGATGACCGCCATAGCAAAAACCTTTAAAAATCCTCTTCTCAAGAACCAGAAGGCCTGTGATTTTGAAACTTGGCATGAAGCATCAGGCAATGGAACTCTACAAAGTTTATATAAGTCATGACCCTGGGATGACCTTGACCTATTTTACGGCAAGATCAACTTAAGTCGCATATCCCAGATCTCAGGTGAGCGTTTATAGGACCATTGGTCCTCTGGTTCTTCTTAAATTGGAAATTACAATTAAGGTCCTAGCATTTTTCTGAGTATGCAGACCGGTTTGCGCCCAACCTGGTGATGTCAAGTGTTAAGAATGAATGACAGTAAAACAAAGATGGCTGCCTTGCTGGGAAGGAGCTGCCTGCGAGATTATAAAACTTTTTTCATGCTCAGCTCAGCTGAGACTAAAAATTATCCTGCTCATACATGTATATGAAAATGCCAACAATTGAATGCTCAGGATTTACAGGCTTTTGTGATCTAAACCTGAAATTTCAATTTATTTGGGCTGTTTTGTCAATTCATGAATTATGAGCAGTTTAAATTCTATGCTCAGCTGAGTTTAGCATGAAAAAAGTTTTATAACCTCGGGACATGGTCATCTTGCTCTTCATGCATGATGTTTATTGTTAAAATATTGGTGGTGTAGTGTCTGCATTTCTTTACTGGTTTCAATTCTTGACCTCTAGGCTCTAGCTGTTCTTATCTTATCTTAAAACTGTACAGGACCATAACTACTAAAAAGCAAAACAGGTACCCCCTTTTTTTCTTTTTCTTTTTTTTTTAATTCAGTTTTACGTCCCTTGCAAGATTATTTCAGATCATATGAGACGGGCCAATCAGTAGGTGGGGCGAAAACAGGAGAACTCCAAGGAAAAACACCCGGCACACCCGCAAGTAGAACTTGGCTTGTCTCACATGTGGCCAGTGCGGGGCTCGAACCCACACCAGACATAGCGGTGAGATGATAGAGTGATTAAGAAACAGCGCTCTTTAGCTCGGCCACAGGGCCGCCATACCCCTGTTTGGAATGCTCAGCTTAGTTGGAAAATGTCAAAATATGTTTTGTATGCATTTTGTTTCGACATCAGATCTTTTCACTCTATTATTAGCAGAATGGATTCATGTTTTTATCCTTTGGTTATTTTATTTTGATAAAAAAATTATCATGCTTTTGCAGTAAAATTGTTAGTCATATGAAGATATAACACTTCAAACTTGTAAAGTTAAAATATTGTGGGTGGACAAATATAGTGAAATAAGACTAGATTGTACCCAGGCCTGATTATTTTATGTACATTAGAGTGAATCAGATTATGCTTGACCCCTGAATCTTACTAGTACCTAATGATAAATATTGACAGCTCACATGGTGAGCTCATGGTTTTATGCATGGTTTGATGTCCATTATCTCTAATCTTTCTTCCATCCACAAAAAATTGCATGGTCCTGAATGTGTGTAAATTGAGTTTCATTCATTGCTAGGAAGCTCTACGATTATCCCTCGGCCTATCATGGTATATTAGCACATTCCATTGCAGCATAATATGTTTGCTGCACGTTTATCCCATTTTGATCACTGTGGCCTGAAACGTGGCTGCCGTGGCCGCCGGGAACATAGTGTAAACGCTTCATAATACTTTTAGGCAAGACTGTTTTAGAAAAAAAGTATAAAATTTTATGCCACAGAATCCCGAAGAAAAAGAAATAAAGAACAGCAACAGTTTAAGAATCAATAGAAAGAATTGTTGATAGGTCTGAGCCGCCTCGTGGGAAAACCAACAATGTGGTTTCCGAACAAGTCCGACACAAACCAGGCTGTACAAGCACAGAAAAGAGCTAGAAGCTTGAAATTTGGGATTTAAGTAGAAGAGGAATTGTACTATCCGAGTAGCGAAAACAAAGGCGCTGATCAGCTTCGCGGTTACCGCGAAGCTGATCTGCGTCTTTGTTTTCGCCTATGCAGATTGTTGGTTTTCCCATGGGGCGGCTCATGTTATTTTACACCTTGATAACATAATCAGTTTTTATTTAATGTAATTTTTATTGCATTAATCGAAGTGCTGGTCTGTATGAAATTTTTAAATGGTCTATTGTGCTTGTACCTATTATTCATATATGAGCCACATCATGAGAAAACTGGAATTTGCCACTGTGAAAACGAAGGTGCAGATCAGCTGTGCAGTAATTGCACAGCTGATCAGCACCTTTGTTTTCGCTTCTTGGATAGTACAATCCCTCTCCTTCGTAAATCCGAAATTTCGAGTTTCTAAGCCTGCTTCTGTGGTTGTACAGCCTGGTTTGTGTCGGACCTGGTCAGAAATCCATATCGTTGATTTTCTCATGCGGCGGCTCATATGACTGTGAACTGTTTTACTTGTATTGATCAACATTTTTAAATTGAGCATTTTCATGAAAAAGGCAGAAAAAAAAAAAAATGCAAATTGATTTACGTTGTTTCTAAAAAACACAACCAAGATCAGTCTGTGCATCTGTTACTGGCGGTACACAACTGTTTTCTTCTAATTAAAGTCATATTTCAATTTTGATATGACCAGGCTATGTGTTGCTTAAGATGTTTTAGATCTGTTGGAATCTTGAAAATCAAATTTTCTCAAAAGCAAGCTCTTATTTTTATTTTAGATGCAATGATTTCGCCCACTATGGTTATTTTGGTGTAGATGTTAGATTGAGGAACCAAAAAAGCAAATTCATAATTGCTAAAACGGAAAGTTATAATCAGCAATTTCCAGGTAAGAGCTTTCTTGCTACATGGTCTTGTGATGGCTTCTTAAATTTTAACGCCTTTAAAAAAATTACAATTTTGTTGATGAAAATCTGATATCTTTGTCTTTAAGTTAGATTATCACTACCTTTATAACATTTTAGATTTTTAGTGGCAAAATTAGAAAAAAAAAATGTAATTTTTTATTGTATGCCCCTGTAAAACAAGTGGGGTGTCAAAATGAAGAGAAGTTTAAAAGTAGTGTTATTTAAAATATTGCACTAGCAGGAATGTCTATCCAAACAACAAAAACTAAAATAATGTAAATTTTATAATCTTTGTTTCAGTCTATTTCTGACTCTTCTGAGTAATCCAAATGCCTCTTGAGAAATACATTGATAATAACTGTGTGCGCAAATGACCAAAATTAAAGAAAAGATCCAAATTCTTTGCCCCATATGAGAGAAACTTTGAGACCATGCATAGCCACCAAAGCCCACCAACTGAACATACCATGCTTAGTCGCGGATTTTTTTTGTCATGGCCTTTATTGTTTGTATATGCCTATATTGGCTTATTTTCAGACCAAGTTTTTGCTGTCCAACTCACAGGATACTACAGATTGAAAGGCAAGGTTTTCAGTTTGCTGGTAAATTTGTTAAGCTTTCTTATTCTTCTATACATGTACATTAATTTGACATCAACTGAGATGATTGGTTAACTCGTCCAATGTTCTACATCACGAAAACATTTGCTCCAAAACATAGATTGTGGGTATATTCGTTAGAACCCGTGGCGGTTCTAACGTGTACCCACAATCTATGTTTTGAGCAAAAATAAGAAAAATTGTTCGTATGGCAATGAATTTTAAAACAGTACACACTTGCGTTTAAGTATATTTCATCTGCATGGGCAGGTTGAAGAGTTAATTCCCAGATAAAATTTACACCTGCATTTGCATTTGGATGAACGGCATACTTTTGCCTACCCAAATACATTTGCACATATGAGAAAAACATTGAACAATCTGCATATGCGAAACCAAAGGCGCAGATCAGCTTCTCAGTAACTGCGAAGCTGATCAGCGCCTTTGTTTTCGCTACATGGGTAGCACAATTCCCCTACTTTCTAAATCCAAAATTTCCAGCCTCTATAGCCATCTTCTGTGTTTGTGCAGCTCGGTTCTTGCCAAAACCACATTGTTGGTTTTCTCATGATGCGGCTCATATGTTAATAATTCACACATCTAAATTTTGGTGCATGTGAATTAGACTTGTGTTGTACTCATTTGACGAACAACCATTAAGAAAACTTGCCCATGCAACATACAGAGAATTTTTGCAGCATTAAAAATTGAAAATTTCATTGGAAAAAATTGGTTAATTTTAACACGAGTACCCACATTCTATGTTTTGGAACGAAAATAGGTATACCCCTGCAAACCCTAGTTTTTATAAAAGTGGGGTTTTAAGTGGGTATACATTTCACGGACACGTTTTCCTGATGACTGTGAAAAACTGTTAAACAAATTGCAGGGGGTGCATTCTTATGATTGTGGCATGCTACTTTGACATGAAAATATAATCATTCCAGACTTTTATTTTCACAATTATTGAATGATATAAGATTTTAATTGTGAAATACCGAAATATGAATGGCCTCCTGTGTCGGCTTGAAAAAGTTAAGATTAATTAACAGAAGTTTGTACCTTTATTGTAACAATAGAATTGCTGACAATTGAACTGTCTGATGGGTCTAATCAAGACAAAATCCTTTAATACATGCTACTTAAGGCAACAGGTCATCAGGTTTCCTACCAGGTCTGAAACAAATTTTGCAGTGTAGCTACAGAAGGTACCTAGAGGCTTGTGCAGGGAATGTACTCTATGGAGAGAAAACAAAGACGCTGATCAGTTGTCCAGCTTGGTTTTTGTTTATGCAAAAATTCACTCCTGATGCCCCTAAAAATGAAAGTGGACTTACGAAATGTTTTCTTTGTATTAGTACCTGATTGTTAGTTTGGTTTTTTTCCCACCTCGGTTTTTGGAGTGGGAATCTTTTTCTGATTGCGCCTTTTCCTGATCTTTGCCTACTTGTACCTTTTTACCCAAATAATAATGATGGGCATGTCCATTGATGACAAATTGGTAAACTGCTTTCTAGCCATTTAACTCATTTAAGCCTGGCGTCTCTTTTATGGGACATAGACAAACAGAATAGCCCCAGATGTGACGCCGCAGAATGCGGCGTCCCATCTGGGGCTATTCTGTTTGCTTAGAGAATTTTCATCGAAAAAATGAATAAAATTCAAAAATCACTCCTGACGCCCCTAAAAATGAAAGTGGACTCACCCAAATGATAAAGAAGGGAAAATCCATTCGTCATATATGGGTTAAATAGGTTCGGGTTTAAAAGAGAACAATACACTGAAAAAATGTCTCTCTGTTGTTCAATAAGAGAATAATACCATTTACCCCATATGGAATAAATATTTAGCCAAAAATGATTTGTATCAAATCTAGGGGGTCTTTTTGTTAGAGAAGTTTTGCACTTTTTATTTGATCATTGAAATTATCAAATTATTACAGTAGTGGCAAATGAAAAATATGAGCCACCTCATGAGAAAACCAACAATCTGCATATGCTAAACAAAAGGTGCAGATCAGCTTCACAGTAACTTCGAAGCTGATCAGCGCCTTTGTTTTCGCTTCATGGATAGTACAATTCCTCTTCTACTTAAATCCAAAGTTTCAAGTTTCTAGCCTGCTTCTGTGCTTGTACAGCTCGGTTTGTGTCGGACCTGGTCGGAAACCTCATTGTTGGTTTTCTCATAACGCGGCTCATATAACTTCCATCATGCTATAGAAGTCACAAACAATTTGGATTAGATATAGGTGATTTAATTTGAAGACCAAGAGTTACTATTACTTGATTGGATGTCTCGTTGTTGATCATATGATCATTATTTCCAAAAAAAAAAAGATAATTTATATACAAAATGTAAGAACATTTAACCAATGATTCTGAAAGTGAAGATTGTGTCAATGTAGCTTGTCATCAGGAAAACAGTTCTGTGAAATGAATAGCCCTTCAACCCCCACTCTCACAAAGTAAAACTGGGGTTTATAGGGTATACCTATTTTCCTTATTTTTTGCTCCAAAACATAGATTGTGGGTACTTGCTAGAACCGTCGCGAGGCGGTTCTCAATCTTAGTATAATGTTTTGAGCAAAAATAAGAAAAATATAAAACAAATTCTACTGAAAATTTTCATTTTTACAATTTACGAAAAATCTGTTTCTTGCATGGGCGTATTTTCCTACTGTGATTCTGAAAGGGAAGATTGTGTCAATGTAGCTTGTTTTTTTTACAGGTTCCCTTCCAAACAGATTATCCAGAGCTACAGAATTTTGGTGCCACTGCTTATACACGTGCTGTTAAATATCCGAGTTACTCTGTCATATAATCAATAATTGCTGATCAAGATAATGTAATAGCTGCTGTCTGATTGGTCAAAATAGACTGTCTTATGATAGCTGCTCTCTGATTGGTCAAGATAGATGGGTCCTTCTACAGACAATGAAGTCAGAGGTAATGAAATACCAGTGGTTTATTCCCCCCCCCCCCCCCCCCACACACACCCCACAAAAAAAAAATCTAGGAGATATGATTGCTGTAGCCTAGTGGTCTGTGAGTCAGACTTGAGATTGAGAGGTGGGGTGTTCAAATCCTAGAAGCACCAGGGGCCAGTTGTTCAAAACTTTGTTAGCTTAATGTCATTGTTAAGACCTTAAAGGAGTCGTCACACTTAAGCGAAAATCGCTTGACGCAGACTTGCGTTTAATTGGGAAAACTAGTTTTTGTTTGATTGATTTATTGCTTTTCGCCCCAGTCAACAGCTATGGTCATGTGGGAACATTAGATGTTGAAAAGGATGTAAAGCAATACATCAGACAAACAAGAATCCCTTTTCGAAATAAAACGCAAGTCTACATCTAGGGATTTTCGCTTCTGTGTGACAAGGCCTTAACTCATTAAGTAAATGCCAACTTCATAACAAATACACTGTTATTAGCTCACCTGAGCCGAAGGCTCATGGGGAGCTTATAGTATGGTAGTCTAGCCGGCGTGCGTGCGTGCGTGCGTGCGTCCGTTCACATTTTCAAAGATCTTCTTCTCTGAAACCGCTTGGCCAATCAAAGCCAAATTTTATGTGGAGCATCCATGGGTAGGGGGAACGAAAGTTTGTGTTTTTTATCTTGATCGGATAAGAACTCTGGTTGCTATGGCAACTTATGCTTCCCATAGACTTATAATGGAGAAAAGTGAAAATTGCCTGTTTTTGCTGTCTTGTTTGAGATATTTGAATTTTGTTTTTGCAGAAATGTTTATTGAGTAGTTCTCTACGTTTCATGTGACTTTTGTCCTAATCCTTCATTTTGATTGGTTGCAGGGGCCCCATATAGGGCAAAATTTCGAAAAACATTCAAAAATCTTCTTCTCAAAAACTGTCAGGCGGATAAGAACTCTGGTTGCTATGGCAACTTAAAGTTTCCATAGACTTATAATGGGAAAAGTGGAAATCGGCTATTTTTCCGCTAAAATTGCAGACACTTGAATTTTGTTTTTGCAGAAATGTGTATTGAGTAGTGTTTGACGTTTCTTGCGAGTTTTGTCCTAAACCTTTATTTTGATTGGTTGCTGGGGTCCCATAAAGGGCAAAATTTTGAAAAAAAAAAAAAAAAAAAAAAAAAAAAAAAAAAAAACATTCAAAAATCTTCTCCTCAGAAACTGTCAAGTGGATGAATCCTGTACTTTGTATACATGTTCCTGACAGTAGCCTCTACATAATTTGTGTTTTTTATTCCAGTCGGATAAGAACTCTGGTTGCTATGGTAAATTTAAGTTTCCATAGACTTATAATGGGAAAAGTGGAAATTAGCTAATTTTTGAAAACTATTGCAGCCTGAGATCTGAAAAGTGGTAGATGCAAACAACTAATGGATTAGATGAAGGTATATGATTAATTTAGGTCAAGGTCATCTCTTGACCTTGGCCGGTCTGTCGTCAATACACACTTTTCAAAGATTTTTTTCTCTGAAACTACTTGACCAATCAAAGCCAAATTTTATATGAAGCATCTATAGGAAGTGGGATATATAAATAATCCAGGTCACATGACCAAGATGGCAGCCATGCCCATATATGGTAAAAACCATTAAAATATCTTCTTCTCCAGAACCGGTGAACCGATTTCAACGAAACTTTGCATGAAGTATGGATGACTCTAAGTACTACAATGTATATATAAAACATGACCCTGTGGTGACCTTGACCTATTTTATGGCAAGGTCAACATAGGTCGTCAATGCATTTGAATGGGAAAAAACTTTTAAAATGTCATTTTAAGTGAAAGTCTTACAGGAAATGGGCAGTAAGACTGAAATTTAATGATTCTGAAAAAAAATGGACCCCAGGAGCCCATCTGCTTTTAAAATGTTATTTTTTGAAAACTATTGCAACCTGAGAACTGAAAAGTGATAGATGCAAACAACTGATAGAGTAGATGAAGGTATGTGATTAATGTGGTACACTTATTGAGCATGATCAGACGATGTGTCATGCTTAAGAACCATAACTCTGGCTTGAGTATTTTATGAGTTATTTCCCTTTGATTATTTATTTTCCATACAATTTTGTGTCCGCTTTATAACTCGAAAATCGTATGAGTTATTTCAATGAAACTTGGTACACTTATAAAGCACGATGAGATAACGTGTCGTGCTAAAGAACCATAACTCTTGCTTGCATATCTTTGGAGTAATTTCCCTTTGATTATTTTCCATACAATTTCGTGTCCACCCTATAACTTGAAAACCGTAAGAGAAATTTCAGTGAAACTTGGTACACTTATAAAGCACGATGAGACGATGTGTCATGCACAAGAATTATAACTCTTGCTTTCATATCTTTGGAGTTATTTCCCTTTGATTATTTTTCCATACAATTTCATGTCCACTCTATAACTTGAAAACCATAAGAAATATTTCAATGAAAATTGGTACACTTATAAAGCACGATGAGATGATGTGTCATGCTAAAGAACCATAACTCTTGCTTGCATATCTTTGGAGTTATTTCCCTTTGATTATTTTTCATACAATTTCGTGTCTGCTCTATAACTCAAAAACCATTAGTTTATACACAAAAAACAAGTTGATAAATTTAGACATGGTTTATTCAATTATCACAAACAAAATACTAATCATATCTCTAAAGCTTAAAACTTAACACAAGAAACAATATGTACACACTTCTACCATTTACATAAAATAAAAATAACAACTTTGGCTCTTTCTTGGGGGCAGCTCACTTCTACTATCTTGAATTGCTTTGGCTAACCTGGGGATCAACCCTACAGTCGGACTACTAAACTATGAATGCCGTTCAGCATCAGTGAATCGATTCCTCTTTTAGGCTGTAGCAAGCATGAAACGGTGCATGAAAAGTGGTCTTTCCAAGCATAATAGCGATGCATGTCATGGTATTGTCTGAGTATGAACAGATGTGAATAGGTCATCTAGACTTTGATTGTTAATGCTTGCTTGCCTTTTATATATAAGCTCGACTCCGAATTGCGGTATCAGACATGGTACTGAATTGTTGAACCGAAAGAATTGCATGTGACCTGAAGATTGCTACTGCGTAGGTAAATCCCATACTCAGGTTAGCCTGACTTTTGCATACTTGCTTGATAAAGCATGATATTTTGGGGTAAAAAGGCCATGCTGGCAGATAATAGGAGAAAACCACCCCAAAGACTGAATCAGAGTTTCCTTGAATTTCATATCTGTAAATTAATAATAAGCAAACTAAAGATATCTCATCCTATAATTGTGAAAGAAGACTAGCTAATGGTGGTGTTGGGGATGGCAGGCGGGATAGCTTAACAGACATGTTCATTAAACTGATCCAATTTGAACACTGAACCAAGAACTGCTTATCAGTAACCTAGTACCATCTAGACAGTTATACATAGTGACATAAGAGAATTCTTTGATGTTGACTCAGCATTGCATTGGCCAGACAATTATTTATAGTTACATAACAGAAACTGTTTGATTTAGAATCTGAATTGCATAACACCACTAAGAGGCTATCCAACTTCATGCAGGTGTGTGATGCAGGTGTTGTCACCAAATTATCAATGTTAAACAGTCTGATCATGATTCCTGTTGAGCATGAAAGACCTTGATAGATATTATATCAAACCATAAACCATATCTAAAACATGAACATGAGCAAAGAAAAACAAAAATTGTGTATAAACTGTAAATAAAATTATTCTCATTTTATACACAAAAAACAAGTTGATAAATTTAGACATGGTTTATTCAATTATCACAAACAAAATACTAATCATATCTCTAAAGCTTAAAACTTAACACAAGAAACAATATGTACACACTTCTACCATTTACATAAAATAAAAATAACAACTTTGGCTCTTTCTTGGGGGCAGCTCACTTCTACTATCTTGAATTGCTTTGGCTAACCTGGGGATCAACCCTACAGTCGGACTACTAAACTATGAATGCCGTTCAGCATCAGTGAATCGATTCCTCTTTTAGGCTGTAGCAAGCATGAAACGGTGCATGAAAAGTGGTCTTTCCAAGCATAATAGCGATGCATGTCATGGTATTGTCTGAGTATGAACAGATGTGAATAGGTCATCTAGACTTTGATTGTTAATGCTTGCTTGCCTTTTATATATAAGCTCGACTCCGAATTGCGGTATTAGACATGGTACTGAATTGTTGAACCGAAAGAATTGCATGTGACCTGAAGATTGCTACTGCGTAGGTAAATCCCATACTCAGGTTAGCCTGACTTTTGCATACTTGCTTGATAAAGCATGATATTTTGGGGTAAAAAGGCCAAACAAATTTGCGGTAGCAAGTGAGGCCCCCAAAATATTAGAGCCATGATTGCAATACTGATGAGTAACTTAATGTAAATAAAGCACGCAAAATTTAATAAATTCCAGACCAGCTACTCATTATGCCCTTCCAATTTTATACCAATTGTACAAAATTGAAAGAAAACAATGAAAGCAAAACTTGGTCTCCGTTGTGACTCATTATAAGGCAGAAAAGCCTGGGCTAAAACCATATATAAAAAACTCCTTTTATTTTTTGGAGAAAAATTCATGGAAACCTTGGCCTTACTGCCAGTAATGAGAAACAAATCATTCTTCCCATGTACAGATATTACCAACTCAATGAAGAAGGATATCATTGACAATCAAATCTCTGTAAATATAAGTTTGCAATGAAGCTCTGAAAAATTGCTCATTTGTTTGTTTGTTTGAGCTTTATCCCAGTCAACTATTTTAGTCATGTCAGGATGGAGCCAACTCTAATTGCTATTCAGATGAGACATGAGAACAAGTTGTTAAACAAATCCCAAGTCCTTACTCACTGTAAGGTTGATGGCTATCTAATAAAGGCATGTTTAAAGACATGATCTGAAGCATAACCATAGGGTCCTCTGTTCGATCCCATCATAAGTTGTTGATCATGCTTGTGTAGACTCCTCGGCGTATAATTTTATAACCATGCCAGTGAAATAGAATAACTAGGTCAATCAATCTATAACATGCAAACATTACAAACATATAAATCAATGGTATGAAATTCATACATAACTACGTTTGATCAGATGAAATATGAATGCAGGTTCTTGCATCCTTATAAGCACACTATGACGCTATCCTGATAGGGCTTAATATTATCCCAGTCTAAAATTTCAACATTTAGTCATGTAAAGACAGAGCCATTGTTCATGGGAGTATCTTGCTCATGGATACAACCCAGCACCAGTACTAGAAAATGCTGGTACATCTATACGTCTATGTATAATGTAGAGCAGTAGGTTGTCATGGTCAAACAAAATACTTACTTACTTACTACATCCAAAAATATCATGACATTAAATTTAAGTATTTTTATGTCCCCCCAACCGAAGGTGGGGGACATATTGTTTTTGGTGCGGTTCCCGTCGGCGTCGGCGTCAGCGTCGGCGTCGGCGTCCGCGTCGGCGTCCGTGTCGGCGTCCGCGTAGCTTCTTTCTTACGCGATATCTTTTGAACCAGTGGATGGATTTTGACCAAACTTGCATAGATACATGGTTGGGAGGGGGGAAAGAGTTGATTAGATTTTGGTGACCTTGACCTCATTTTCAAGGTCACCAGCCCATGAAAACTGATCAAATTAGGTTTTCTGACGCGATATCTTCTGAACAAATGAATGGATTTTGAGCAAACTTGCACAAGAGCATTGTTGGGAAGAGGCTCAGAGTTGATTAGATTTTGGTGACCTTGACCTAATTTTCAAGGTCACCAGCCTATGAAAACTGATCAAATTAGGTTTTCCGACGCGATATCTTCTGAACAAATGAATGGATTTTGACTAAACTTGCACAAGGGCATTGTTGGGAGGAGGCTCAGAGTTGATTAGATTTCGGTGACCTTGACCTAATTTTCAAGGTCACGAGTCCATAAAAACTGTTGAAATTAGTCTTTCCAATGCAATATCTTGTAAACCTATTGATGGATTTTGACTAAACTTGCACAGAAGCATTGTTGGGAGGAGGCTCAGAGTTGATTAGATTTTGGTGACCTTGACCGAATTTTCAAGGTCACGAGTCCATAAAAAATGTTGAAATTAGTCTTTCCAACGCGATAACTTGTAAACCAATAGATGGATTTTGACCAAACTTGCACAGAAGCATTGTTGCAAGAAGGCTCAGAGTTGATTAGATTTTGGTGACCTTGATCTAATTTTCAAGGTCACGAGTCCATAAAAAATGTTGAAATTAGTCTTTCCAATGCAGTATCTTGTAAACCAATCAATGGATTTTGACCAAACTTGCACAGAAGCATTGTTGGGAGGAGGCTCAGAGTTGATTATATTTTGGTGACCTTGACCTAATAATCAAGGTCACAAGTCCATAAAAAATGTTAAAATTAGTCTTTCCAACGCGATAACTTGTAAACGAATGGATGGATTTTGACCAAACTTGTACAGAAGCATTGTTGCGAGAAGGCGCAGAGTCGGCTAGATTTTGGTGACCTTGACCTAATTTTCAAGGTCACAAGTCCATAAAAAATGTTGAAATTAGTCTTTCCAACGCAGTATCTTGTAAATCAATTGACGGATTTTGACCAAACTTGCACAGAAGCATTGTTGGGAGGAGGCTCAGAGTTGATTAGATTTTGGTGATCTTGACCTAATTTTCAAGGTCACGAGTCCATAAAAAATGTTGAAATTAATCTTTCCAACTCGATAACTTGTAAACCAATTGATGGATTTTGACCAAACTTGCACAGAAGCATTGTTGCGAGAAGGCTCAGAGTTGATTAGATTTCGGTGACCTTGACCTAATTTTCAAGGTCACGAGTCCATAAAAAAATGTTGAAATTAGTCTTTTCACTGCAATATCTTGTAAACCAGTTGATGGATTTTGACCAAACTTGCACAGAAGCATTGTTTGGAGGAGGCTCAAAGTTGATTAGATTTTGATGACCTTGACCTAATTTCCAAGGTCACGGGTCCATAAAAACTGTTGAAATTAGTTTTTCCGATACGATATCTTGTAAACTAATTGATGGATTTTGACCAAACTTGCTCAGAAGCATTGTTGTGAGGAGGTTCAGAGTTTATAAGAATTTGGTGATTGTGACCCAATTTTAGACAGGGTCCAAAACAAGTTTAAACTATCACACCTTACATGGTGTCTTCCCTAGAAAAACTTCATATCACAAGGTAACTACACTTCAATTACTAAACGGTTGGGGGGACATAGTTTTCCTCAGAAAACATTGTTTTTTATGTCCCCCCAACCGAAGGTGGGGGACATATTGTTTTTGGTGCGGTTCCCGTCGGCGTCGGCGTCAGCGTCGGCGTCGGCGTCCGCGTCGGCGTCCGCGTCCGCGTAGCTTCTTTCTTACGCGATATCTTTTGAACCAGTGGATGGATTTTGACCAAACTTGCATAGATACATGGTTGGGAGGGGGGAAAGAGTTGATTAGATTTTGGTGACCTTGACCTCATTTTCAAGGTCACCAGCCCATGAAAACTGATCAAATTAGGTTTTCTGACGCGATATCTTCTGAACAAATGAATGGATTTTGAGCAAACTTGCACAAGAGCATTGTTGGGAGGAGGCTCAGAGTTGATTAGATTTTGGTGACCTTGACCTAATTTTCAAGGTCACCAGCCTATGAAAACTGATCAAATTAGGTTTTCCGACGCGATATCTTCTGAACAAATGAATGGATTTTGACTAAACTTGCACAAGGGCATTGTTGGGAGGAGGCTCAGAGTTGATTAGATTTCGGTGACCTTGACCTAATTTTCAAGGTCACGAGTCCATAAAAACTGTTGAAATTAGTCTTTCCAATGCAATATCTTGTAAACCTATTGATGGATTTTGACCAAACTTGCACAGAAGCATTGTTGGGAGGAGGCTCAGAGTTGATTAGATTTTGGTGACCTTGACCGAATTTTCAAGGTCACGAGTCCATAAAAAATGTTGAAATTAGTCTTTCCAACGCGATAACTTGTAAACCAATAGATGGATTTTGACCAAACTTGCACAGAAGCATTGTTGCAAGAAGGCTCAGAGTTGATTAGATTTTGGTGACCTTGATCTAATTTTCAAGGTCACGAGTCCATAAAAAATGTTGAAATTAGTCTTTCCAATGCAGTATCTTGTAAACCAATCAATGGATTTTGACCAAACTTGCACAGAAGCATTGTTGGGAGGAGGCTCAGAGTTGATTATATTTTGGTGACCTTGACCTAATAATCAAGGTCACAAGTCCATAAAAAATGTTAAAATTAGTCTTTCCAACGCGATAACTTGTAAACGAATGGATGGATTTTGACCAAACTTGTACAGAAGCATTGTTGCGAGAAGGCGCAGAGTTGGCTAGATTTTGGTGACCTTGACCTAATTTTCAAGGTCACAAGTCCATAAAAAATGTTGAAATTAGTCTTTCCAACGCAGTATCTTGTAAATCAATTGACGGATTTTGACCAAACTTGCACAGAAGCATTGTTGGGAGGAGGCTCAGAGTTGATTAGATTTCGGTGACCTTGACCTAATTTTCAAGGTCACGAGTCCATAAAAAAATGTTGAAATTAATCTTTCCAACGCGATAACTTGTAAACCAGTTGATGGATTTTGACCAAACTTGCACAGAAGCATTGTTTGGAGGAGGCTCAAAGTTGATTAGATTTTGATGACCTTGACCTAATTTCCAAGGTCACGGGTCCATAAAAACTGTTGAAATTAGTTTTTCCGATACGATATCTTGTAAACTAATTGATGGATTTTGACCAAACTTGCTCAGAAGCATTGTTGTGAGGAGGTTCAGAGTTTATAAGAATTTGGTGATTGTGACCCAATTTTAGACAGGGTCCAAAACAAGTTTAAACTATCACACCTTACATGGTGTCTTCCCTAGTAAAACTTCATATCACAAGGTAACTACACTTCAATTACTAAACGGTTGGGGGGACATAGTTTTCCTCAGAAAACATTGTTTTAATTCTTTCCCTGGTAAGACCAGTACTGCAACCCCTGGTTTACAGGGAGAGTGACTTATCCACTGCACCACAGAAGTAGTTATTTGGATGGAACCTAGTGCAAGTTCTTTCGCCAAACTGCGGTCTCAAACTGGCCCTAAGTTTGCCTAGTTGGAAGGCAAACAAAGGTGCATGAGCTAAACATGGCTTGTTCGAAACACATGTAAATGCCACAATTTCATTATCACAACTAAGATCTATTTACTTCTATCTCTACAAATTCTGAATGGACACCTTGTGACACAACTGCAAATTGTTTGGTTAAGCTACTTTTGCAGTGTCCATAATAGCTGTTCATCATAAGTCCCAAAGCTGTCAAATTGTCAATCATATGGCCCCTGCTGCATCTGCAGGAATCTCCATGCAGATCGTTTATCCATTATTATGTTAAACAAAACCTTAATGAACATTATACGCATCCTAACAGACTCTAAGTGACTTGCAGCTGGTCACTCTAACAGGTGTTTGGTGTAATTAAATTCTATTAAGACTGCACCTTAAGATTTTATTGCATATGAACACTTGGGCACATACTTGCTGTGATTATTGTGATCTGCCTAGGAGAAAAAACCAGATAGAACAGATTGCTCTGCTAAGAAGATAATACCTATAAATTGACTGTGCTTGCTGATTATGGTCAGCCTAGAAGATAATACATATGTAGATTTCCTCAGTTGATATCATAGTTATGCACCCCATGCTGTACTGGTCAGTGACTGCCTAGTAGATAATACCAGAGTACAATCCACACAGCTTAAATTGGTGCCTAGAAGATACCTCTGCATCAATGCAACTATACTGTTAAACCATCACTAATTGTCACTGTATATAATATTTTTAAACAATAGCATAGCATATTTTCATGTATATAACACCTAAAATTATTCTAACTTATAAACAAACCATAGTAATCAGCATATACTAATCATTACCAAAAGTAAATGAATAGGGGAAAGTCTGCATCTGCTGATAATAGGTATTGGAAAGGCACAGTACTAATTTCCCCCATACCGATAACATGCGATGACGTAGCAGACCTGAAACGGAGTTACTATAAATAGAAACGGCTTATGGGATAGGTAAATCGCACCTCTGCAGCGCCATCTGTATCGCACAGCAGGCATAAAATTGGCCATAATTGAACCTGTTGTTAGACCAATTATTTGTTAATATGTATGTTCTGTCAAGGCCGTTATCATGAATTCCAATGACGCAGTGCAATTTGATATCTATAGAGAAAACTGAAAACATGTTACTGGCAACGGCTATGTTAATCGGGACCAGAATATTGCAATGTTTCCTTCACGTGAAGACAATTTAATTAAGCTGACTCAAGAGTAACTTGGCTGACTATATAATCGTATCAAGGACTTTTCTGTGTAGAAACTTCTTGTTTGTATACTTATAAAACGCATGCATTTAAAATACGAAATTCAACAGAAGCATGTTCTATGCCGACATGACTGAAAAAAAAAAAAAAAAAAAAATATATATATATATATATATATATATATATATATATATATATATATATATATATATATATTGACTGAATCAGCAAATCTTTCAAATACATGCAAAACACATGTGCCACTTTCAAAAGTTAAGATCAGCCATACTATTCGCTAATGCATGAAAGTTGAAAATCGCGAGCAAATCACACATTTTGAGTTCACAACTTTGTCATAACGTTATTTTCTTTCATTAATTTTCCCTCTTGGGAAAACTAACAATGTGGTTTCCGAACATGCCCGACACAAACCGGCCTGTACAGTCACAGAAGATGGCTCGAGGCTGGAAATTTTGGATTTAAAAATTCGAGGAATTGTACTATCCGTGTAGCGAAAACAAAGGCGCTGATCAGCTTCACAGTTACTGCGAAGCTGATCTGCGCCTTTGTTTTCGCATATGCAGTTTGTTTGTTTTCTCATGAGGCGGCCCATATGCTTCTCTCAAAGTTTAGACAGATGCTCGCTGATATACACCCCTTTATGATGCAATTATTCAAATTCAATTTTAAAGATTTGTCGTTTTTAGGATATGTTGGTTGATATTTAAATATTTTATTAACATTCATTTGTATATATCGCTATATACCACCACAATTGCTTTTGGTTATCGCTGATTATCAGGTACATGTTAATTATCATTTATAAGAGTCTATGTAATCGTTGATTAACTCCTGCTGCTTTCTCGACATGTTCTCTTCGCAATGACTCGTCTAATTATAGAACAAATTTCTGCGCGGGAAGCCAGGGAAATTAGTCACATGTGTTTCCTCAACCTATTGCCGATGCAGGCTTTCGCCTTCATAGGCTTTTGTCATTACTAAATGCTTTGCTAAAAGCACTAAATTACGACATCTCAAAATTGGTTCTGTCTTGGCTTTGAATATTTGAGCTTTGGAAAATCTAACTGAGGAATTGTCCAATACTTTAAATGATTTGATTTCCCAGAGCCGATATGACAAAAATATGAGGCTTCAGACTGAGTAAGGCCATGATCCTCTTAGTTTGTGCTCCTAAAAAGAATCATGATCCTCCCTCCAGGTATGACACTGGCAATCCAGTGGCATGATGCAAAGTGATCCAGTGATTGAGATGAAAAAGAGTAGAGGCTGGGCGGTCCAGAGCTAGTGCATGCTGTTGGCCGATCTAGCAGTGGAGACGAGGCTGGGTGATCCAGTGGCTTGTGCATGATGCTGGGCGATCCAGCAGATTGAGACGAGGCTGGGTGATTCAGCGGCTAGTGTGTGCTGTTGGCTGATCTAGCAGTGGAGACGAGGCTGGGCGATCCAGCGGCTAGTGCGTGCTGTTGGTGATCTAGCAGTGGAGACGAGGCTGGGCGATCCAGCGGCTAGTGCATGCTGTTGGTGATCTAGCAGTGGAGACGAGGCTGGGTGATCCAGCGGCTAGTGCATGCTGTTGGTGATCTAGCAGTGGAGACGAGGCTGGGTGATCCAGCGGCTAGTGCATGCTGTTGGTGATCTAGCAGTGGAGACGAGGCTGGGTGATCCAGCGGCTAGTGCATTATGCTGGGCATTCCAGCAGTTTGAGACGAGGCTGGTAGATCCAGCGCTAGTGCGTGCTGCTAGTCGATCCAACAGTGGAGACGAGGCTGGTAGATCCAGCGCTAGTGCGTGCTGCTAGTCGATCCAACAGTGGAGACGAGGCTGGTAGATCCAGCGCTAGTGCGTGCTGCTAGTCGACCCAACAGTGGAGACGAGGCTGGTAGATCCAGCGCTAGTGCGTGCTGCTAGTCGATCCAACAGTGGATACGAGACTGGTAGATTCAGGGCTAGTGCATGATGCTTGGTGATCCTTCAGTAAGAGACGAGGCTGGGTGATCCAGTGCTTGTGCGGCTGCTAGTCGATCCAACAGTCGAGAAGAGGTTGGGCAAACCATATATTAGTGCATGATGCTGTGCGATCCAGCAGTAGAGACGAGGTGCATGACATGACCATATTAAGCTTGAGATTATCATATGGCTAGAGTAATGACTGCATCTATCCTGAACTTGTCATATGGACAATTCCCCAATAAAGATTAACCTGATGACATAAATTTAAACCATTCTTTACTGTGCTAAATCAAAACATGATTTTTACAAACAAGCATCTTAGACTGAATGAAACCCTCTATGTCTTACTCCATATCAGAAAAGAATGGAAACTTTCAATCTGTGACATGGATGGTTTGACCCATCACTTATCCTGTACAGGATCAGGAGAATAACCAGTAATCAGATGGCCCGTGAGCAGGCTATTTAATTTTTGTTTTCCAATTCGGTGTTACGTCCCTTCAAGATTCTTTCAGCTCATAAGAGGCGGGCCAATCTGTAGCTGGGTGAAAAATGTGAGAACCCCCGAGAAAAACCACCTAACACACCCGCAAGCAGAACTTGGCTTGTCTTACATGTGGCCAGTATGGGCTTGAACCCACACCAGACACATCAGTGAGATTATCAAGTGATTAAGAAAACAGCGATCTTAAACTTTCTGCCCCCGGACTGATGGTAATAAAATTTCACACACAGCATGCCTCTCAGCCTCTCTTGTGTGAGAGTTTGAAATAGAAAAGAGCTATGGTATTTGTCCATAATATTAATCTATTAACCAGCATTTGAACTTCAATCTGAACAAACTTATGACTTGGATCAGTACTCAGCACTGCAAACGAGGCTGCTTGAAGAGCTAACTAGATAAAACTAGAATACAAACTATGACAGGTTTATAGCATTGGAGCATGATCGGTGCTGGAAACATATACATACATAATATATTTCATGCATAAACACAGCACCCAAGCATTTTCACTAATGCTTAACACTTGCTCTCCTATCTCCACCAACAGAATTGCAATAAACTAATTCCACCAAAAGAATAATTAAAAACACTTGGACGAAAGACATCAGATTTAAATACTGACACACTTGGAATGACTTCCTTTCCCATATAAACTGACACATATTAGACACTAATTTAAAAAAAAAAAATGCTCTGCTTTCTTTTAAACACAAAAGATGGCTTCAAAAAACACATAATGCCACTATATCTCAACACTTTCTGCCCTTAAACTCCACCAATAGAATTAAAATAAACTAATTCCACCAAAAGAATAATTCCGAACCCTTAATAAAGAAAGACACAAAGCCTTAAATTGGTGACACAATAGGAATGACTTGCTTATTGCATAAACACTAGCACAGACTAGACACTTAACTAAAAACAAAATGCTCTGCTTTACTTTAACACAAAAAATGGCATAGAAAAGCCCATGATGGCACTTAATCTGGACATGGGCACTTAATCTGGACACTTGTTGATTCCACCATAAGGAATTGAAGACTGCATGGAAATTTAGCGAATCTGTTTAAGGCGAGCTGTTGACTTGGGTGCCTGCGTGCGATACACAGCTGAATCAACCATGAGAAGTTAAGAGTCTGATCTTTGGCTTTTAAGCTTTGGCACTCCACAAAACCATGCTTTGCCCCATACACATTCCAAGAAGGGGATTTCTTTTATACTAAATTGTCCAAGATGGGGATTTCTTTTATACTAAATGTAAGTCATATGCACCATAGATTACATGAATTCAAGCAGAAAAGGAAAAACATTAGTTACACATTATCCCATGTAACCATATACAAGAACCTGAAATTCATGTAGTATAAACTCTGCCTAGTCATGGTGATCTAAATGAAGAATCCTGGATTGGTGGAATTGCCTTTCTGTTGATTTAATGCACTGTTTTATATGAAAGATTCTAATGTTCCAACATAATATGGTATCCATAATCATAACTGAATATATCACAATAATGTGATAAATGATAGAAAAATGTTACTCAAGAATCCTTTATAATCCAATATACATGTATATGTGTTAATACATATAAGTCATTATCCTAGGGTTAATCCATTGCACTTTGAATTATTAGGAAAATGTTAATATTAGAAGAAAACAAGTTATTATCCCAAAATTAATAACATTCCATGTGAATAATAATAGCTTAACAGACATGTTCATTAAACTGATCCAATTTGAACACTGAACCAAGAACTGCTTATCAGTAACCTAGTACCATCTAGACAGTTATACATAGTGACATAAGAGAATTCTTTGATGTTGACTCAGCATTGCATTGGCCAGACAATTATTTATAGTTACATAACAGAAACTGTTTGATTTAGAATCTGAATTGCATAACACCACTAAGAGGCTATCCAACTTCATGCAGGTGTGTGATGCAGGTGTTGTCACCAAATTATCAATGTTAAACAGTCTGATCATGATTCCTGTTGAGCATGAAAGACCTTGATAGATATTATATCAAACCATAAACCATATCTAAAACATGAACATGAGCAAAGAAAAACAAAAATTGTGTATAAACTGTAAATAAAATTATTCTCATAGATTTTTCAATGAAACATGGTACACTTATAAAGCATGATGCACAAGAATCATTACTCTTGCTTTCATATCTTTGGAGTTATTTTCCTTTGATTATTTTCCATACAATTTTTTGCCCCCTCTGTAACTTGAAAACCGTAAGAGATATTTCAATGATACTTGGTACACCTATAAAACAGAATGACAGGATATGTGATGCACAAGAACTATAACTCTTGCTTGCATATTTTGGACATGCACGTAGAAAGGGGGGAGACATCAGTTTTCACATAGAAAACAAATTCTAGTTAATAGTGTTTTTGTAATATTCATGTTTGAAATTTTAACGAATCCTTCACTAACAACATTGTTAATTTTGAACAACTGGGTCCAGGTTGTTACTGTACCTGTTTGGGCAAAACACATTATGTACCCATAGGTCTGGTTAAAAGCCTGCGAAGAACACAGTTATGTACGTGTTCTTGTGTAGACTTTTTTTTATACTGGTGAAGATCGTGCAAAGATGGTGGCCAGTCAGACAGGGAATTTGTAAGTAGTCTTTCATTTGTAAAGAATATCAGTCATTTTTAATGCTAGGGGCTCATCTTGGGCACTGTCATGCCCAGAAAAAATCAGATTTTACAGTTTTGGTATTGTAGTGACCAGACTGCGAAACGGCAATATTAAAATCGTAAAATCTTAATTTTTTCGAGCGTGACACTGTCTGAGATGGGCCCCTAGCATTGAAAATGACTGATTATTTTACAAATGAAATGCTTCTTACAAATTCTCTGTTTGACTCGCCGCCATCTTGGCACTCTCACCAAAAAAGTCTACACAAGATCACATAATTATACGACTGTGAAGAAGTTGTAGCTCCATCAAAACTGGGAAATTCATGTTTGTTTCAATTATGTTATTTGCTATTTTTTGGCATTTTCTCTTTTTTAGGATACCTGAATGTATTTCAACCTATAGAAATGCTTCATTTACGTTTATCATCTAGTATAACTTTATTCAAACACCATAAAAAGTGTATGGCTGTCCATGGGCGAACCCATGGTTTCATAGTTTTTTTGTTTTTTTTTCTGCTGAAACTGTGCAATGGCACCATCAGGAACTGAAGTATTGTTACTCAACAACAAAAGCTGGTCACATACAGACAAGGCAATCCTCCTCACCTTTCCTTGTCAGTTTTATTCACATTACGAAAACTTGCCCATGCAATATAGAGAGATTTCTTCAGCTGTAAAAATTGAAAATTTCATCAGAAATAATTTGATATTTTTAATATTTTTGCTCAAAACGGGTACATGTTAGAAACGCCTCGCTGATCTATGTTTTGGATCAAATTTAAGAAAAATAGGCATAGCCCGCAAACCCCATTTTTTCTATATAAAAGTGGGGTTTAAGGGGGTATAAACGTCAAGGACATGTTTTCCTGATGGTGAGGATTGTTGGTCTGTAGTCATCATACTCGGCTGTGATGTACATGCTAGAGCAATAACCCAAACTTGCTAATTACTTGGGTTTTGGGCTTGGACTTATTAATTGGTCACTAATGCTTTGTTTTTAAGGATTTTTTGTTAGCTTCCTTATGTTACTGTATCAGCTATGTGACTTAATTCTAAACAGGGCTCCAGTATAAGAATTTGAAGGAATTACAAAACCATGTCATACCAGAGGAGCATTCTAACTGTAATTATAGCCTCGCTTTGGAAAAGTGGGGCTATACTGGATTCACCCAGTCCTTCCGTGATTCCGTGGTTCCGTCTTTTCGTCATTTCGTGAACATTTCATTTCCACTCAATATCTTGAGAACTAATTGACACAATCTGACCAAATTTTGTATGCTCATCAGATTTGACAAGATCTAGCTTGGGATTGTTGCCCGTCATTTTTCGCAAAATTTTGACGGAGTAACCGCCCTTGATTGATTTCAGAATTTCGTTTCCGCTCAATATCTTGAGAACAAATTGACAAAATC
The DNA here is from genome assembly GCA_964017185.1 of Rugalucina vietnamica. Classification (NCBI taxonomy): domain Eukaryota; kingdom Metazoa; phylum Mollusca; class Bivalvia; order Lucinida; family Lucinidae; genus Rugalucina; species Rugalucina vietnamica. The sequence continues at coordinate 75,371,072 of OZ024869.1, read as the reverse complement.
TGACCAAATTTTGTATGCACATCAACATTGACAAGATCTTGGTTGGGATTGTTGCCCATCATTATTTGCAAAATTTTGACGGAGTTACAGCCCTTGATTGACGTCAGAATTTCGTTTCCGCTCAATATCTTGAGAATGAATTGACAGAATCTGACCAAATTTTGTATGCACATCAACATTGACAAGATCTAGCTTGGGATTGTTGCCCATCATTTTTTGCAAAATTTTGACAGAGTTACAGCCCTTGAATGACATCAGAATTTCGTTTCAAAAGGAATTGACAGAATCTGACCAAATTCTGTATGCACATCAACATTGACAAGATCTAGCTTGGTATTGTGGCCTGTCATTTTTCGCAAAATTTTGACAGAGTTACAGTCCTTGATTGACGTCAGAATTTGGTTTTCTCTCAATATCTTGAGAACCAATTGACAGAATTTTGTACGTACATCAACATTGACAAGATCTAACTTGTGATTGTTGCATGTCATTTTTCGCAAAATTTTGACTGAGAAACCGCCCTTGATGGACGTCAGAATTTCGTTTCCACTCAATATCTTGAGAACAAATTGACAGAATCTGACCAAATTTTGTATGCACATCAACATTGACAAGATCTAGCTATGGATTGTTGCCCATCATTTTTCGCAAAATTTTGACGGAGTTAAAGTCCTTGATTGACGTCAGAATTTCATTTCCGCTCAATATCTTGAGAACGAATTGACAGAATCTGACCAAATTTTATTTGCACATCAACATTGACAAGATCTAGCTTTGGATTGTTGCATGTCATTTTTTGCAAAAATTTTGACAGAGTTATGGCCCTTGATTAATGTCAGAGTTTCGTTTCCGCTCAATAACAAATTGACAGAATCTGACCAACCTTTTTATGTAAAGTACATCAACATTAACAAGATGTAGCTTGGGATTGTTACCCATCATTGTTTTTCTCACCCGGGTAAAAAGCTCAGAAGCGGGGCTGTAGTCAGATCCTCTGACAATTCTAGTTCTACAATATTGAACACTGAGATGCGCATAATGCCATGATGTGTCACAAGCATCATCGAGGCAAAGCAGTGGCATTGCCAGTGAACATTGACGCTATGAAAGTATGCCTGTGCAATAAAAAATTAAAATTTTTCAGTTGAAAAAAAAAAAAATGATATTTTTCTTGTTTTTGCTCAAAAAATGGATTTCTGGTACACATTAGAACCACCTGGGGGTTTGTTTTGGATCAAAAATAAGAATTAAAATGTACAGGTATATGTCTGTATACCCCAGTTTTATTATAAAAGTGGGGCGTACGGGGTATACATTTCACAGTTGTTCAAAATTAACAATTTGGTTAGTTAACAATACCTTAAAATTTCAAACACACTGTTATTTTTTGTTGAAAAAATGTGAGAATCCTTTGCAATGCAAAGTCCAAAGAGTACTGGTTAAAACCCAGGAAGCAATCGCTCCATCCGGACATGACTGAAAAAATGTATACTGGGACGTTAAATCTTAATCCAAACAAACAAAAGCTAATTATCTGATTACTCAGTGGTTAACCGCTCAGAAGGTCTGAGCCTGCTCTGGAAAAGTGGTTCAAGTCAAACCATCCATACATACCACTATAAGTTAGTTGTTTTTTGGGGTGGTTATATTCACAAGCACACTTTGGGTGTCATGGCATCCTAATGTTGGGTAGAAGTCCCATAAAATGGAGGCAAGGTACCCACATGACCATTGCTGTTGACTGGGATTAACTAAACCACATATCAAACAAACAAACAACATAACAGGAGCTCTAGGGGGCATACTCACTGACCTCTGTGGTCTAACTGGGAATTTGCATGTTTATATGGCACCGAGATGGCACTGTGGCTTAAATTCAGCGCAGTTCATCTGGAAAATATGTCCATGAAGTAATAACCCCCTTAAACTCCAGTTCTATGTAGAAGAATTTGAGTTTGCAGGGGTATACCACATTTTCCTTATTTTTGGTCCAAAACATACATTGCGGGTACTTGTTAGAACTGCCTCAGCGAAGTGGTTCTAAGATGTACCCGCAATGTATGTTTCGAGAGAAAATGTTTAAAAAATCTATTTTTTCCACAAAATTTTCAATTTTTTCGTAATATTATGCCATGAAAGCGCGGTGCATGTAGTGTCACTGCCATGAATGGGAACTGAAAGCATCATAAGAGTACAGGTAATCTCCATATAAGTACTCTGTAAAATGTTTCTGTTGCAAACTTGCAGTGGCTAGTTCTCTGTTAAGACACCATAATTATGTCTTTTTCAAATAAGTATAGCAGAATTTCCTTGCGATCTCACAGTTTGGAAAATTTAACAACTTCAATAATTTGTGGATAGCTGGGCCATCCACATCATTATGAAAACTTGCCCTTGCAATAAACAGAGGTTTTTGAGATTTAAAAATTGAAAAATTTCAGCTTAAGAAGTTTGATATTTTTCTTATAATTGCTCCAAAACATAGATTATGGGTACTCGTTAGAACCCGTGCATACCCCGGTTTTGCTATATAAAAGTGGGATTCAAGGGGGTGTACATGTTTTCATGATGTAAGAACATTTAAAAAGTGGAAAGGACCATTCTATATCTTTGGAGCCTGACTAGCGTTGTTTTTCAGAAATATTAGTGTGTTGTGTACATCATGCAAATATATGAGCCGCATTGTGAGAAAACCGGATTTTTGCCTATGTGAAAACAAAGGCGCAGATCAGCTTCACGGTAACCGCGAAGCTGATCAGCACCTTTGTTTTCGCTACACAAATAGTACATTTCCTCTTCTTCTTGTATTCGAAATTTCAAGCTTCTAGCCTGCTTCTGTGACTGTACAGGCCGGTTTGTGTCAGACCTGGTCCGAAACCCCGAAGACCGGTTTTCTCGCGTCGCGGCTCATTTTGTACCAAGTTTCCTGGTTTCCGTAAACATCTGACTTGTATTGCTGTATACATGTTTTTCACTTCAACTCTGCATTGGTCAGTTGGCTATGTTCTGAGAAGCATTGCATTGGTCAAACACATTCCTTTACGTGTGACAACAATTCTTGAAACTTGTTAGACCTACATTAATGTCTGCGTCATTTGTGTTGTTTGTTAGATACTGGGTTTGTCTTTATATGGGGACACAAGGGGCTGAGGGTTTATTTATCATTCTAAGCTTGAAGTGTTTGGACGGGAACAAAATATTATTTGCAAATCAATTTTGGAATAAAGTATGAAAAAGGTAATTGTCAACAAATGTTTTTATGACCATCTAGGTAAAGAATAAACTGTTAACTGCATGTGACATTGCTTTGCGACGCCAGTGGAACGAGAATCGACGCTCTTATGTTGTGCCTTAGCTGTAGCTTTTACGCCATTTAGTACAAATTTTACATTTTTCTCCATTAAAGACTGAGACAAATTTTCACCAAAACACAAAAAATGAGAATATCTGTTGTAAAAGGCATTTATATTAATTCTTGGGTCAGTCGCACATTGAAATGCGACGCGTGTTCGCACCACGGCATTACGTTACATCGCGGAAAATACCAAAAATGCGCTACCATATATAGCACAACCTCAAATAGCACAAAAACGAGCAAGGTTGTCAAGGACTTTTTTCAAGCAACCTGTTCCAAAGTGATTCAGGCAGATAATATCAGTTTCTTTTTTTAAAATTCATCAACGGAATTTAGAATGTGCAAAATCTGACATCTATTTCCCTTTTCCCCATTGAGTTCAATGGCTGGCAAAAATGGTGTTTTTGGATTGCCTTAGCTCAAAAACTAATCCGATAGTCGAGGAATATTTTTGTATATTCCAATGGGGGAATATTTAATACATCGATATGCAAAAAAAAGAAAAAAAATCCATCATGGCGTTTTTTACAAAACCCTGACTTTAAACTCGGGGGGTCATTTTAGCATGTTGCACCAAACTAGTTTGATACATGTATTTCGTTTATTATTATAAAATATGTATCAAAAACAATTTATTATTGAGATAATTTGCTGGCAATCTTTTGGAATTCCATGGTGTCATGACTGTGTGAGAGTTAGGCGATAACTGTTTTCAAATTTTTCATTTAGGGTAATATATCGTCGGATATATGGTCAGAAATATTGTGTTACGGTGGAGCAGTGAAACATGACTTCCGACCATATATATGACAATATACCACCCCAAATGAAAAATTTGAATATTGTTGTCCACATTCTAATATACTTTTTATAACACTAAACATCGAAAATGCATTGTTTTTCATGAAACGAGAGGGTCACAAGTGACATATAACCAATCACAAGTGACGTTGCTCATGACGTTGCAGAATTTACTGTGACAAATTTTTGACTTTATCCAAACAGACATTGCATTACATTCTCAAGTGCATGTTAGAATTACAGATATATGTATTTTATTAGTTTGCCTGAGCCAGAGGGTCACTTGGTGATCAAGCTTATAGAATAATAACATGCTTCCTTGACCCATTTCATTTCACAGAATGTTCCATGGAAACATTCAGAGCTAGCCTATACACCTGTATAAATATTAAATGTTTTTAGCAATGTAAGCGAACAGAACAATTTCTTTGGAATGTATAATTAAATGCAGACATTTCCTTTCCCAGCTACTATTGCGAATGGCTATACCTGAGAAGCAGGCCGTTACAAGCCCACCAAGAGGTGACTCGTCTAACTTGATGGAGGAAAAGGAGGAGGTGTATTCCCCAACTGACTTCATCAACCAAAATATAGGCAAATTTGCCAAGGCAGATAGTAAGTATACTTGCCTTTTTGAATTGCACATTATTGCATAAATACCCGTGTCACACAATATTAACAGCCATTGTTATATACCTAATGTATCTCTACAATAGAAACTTGTCGTGTTGTAACGGACAGCACTTTCTGCTGTTTCAGGCATCGTAGGGCATTAATACCATTAATGCCCTGGGATGACGTCATAGCAGGGCAATAATCGTGTTAATGCCCTGAGATGACACCGTAGCAGGGCAATAATGGTGTTATTGCCCTGAGACTCTGACATACACCTGTTTACATGTTATGGACACTGGCATGTGTTCATTTCATCTAAATTTAACATGGCAGATGGTTGACATTTCAGATGTATATTTCTTCTTAATTTAACGTGTCACTTCTTCTTAATTTAACGTGTCACTTTGCGGCTCATCACTGACCAATCAACGGCTGTGGGATTGTCATTATGCGCAATTTCAAGACATAGCGTTTTCACAATAAATAAATAAATAAATAAATAAATAAATAAATAAAATGCACATATGCTGGAGGAAAGGTATATAACAATGACGATATAACATTCTTTTCCACGTGCATTAACGTTTGCCAAGCCCTCGGGCAATAATGTGTTGCAGCCCTCACCGCTACGCGGTTCGGGCTGCAACACATTATTGCCCTTGGGCTTGGCAAACGTTAATGCACGGAAAAGAATGTTTTATCCTCTTATTATTATATACCTAATGTATCTCTACAATAGAAACTTGTCGTGTTGTAACGGACAACACTTTCTGCTGTTTTAGGCATGGTAGGGCATTAATACCATTAATGCCCTGAGATGACGTCATATCAGGGCAATAATGGTGTTAATGCCCTGAGCTGACACCGTAGCAGGGCAATAATGGTGTTAATGCCCTGAGATGACGTCATAGCAGGGCAATAATGGTGTTATTGCCCTAGGTGTTATTGCCCTGACATACACCTGTTTACATGTTATGGGCACTGGCAGGTGTTCATTTCATCTAAATTTAATATGGCAGGTGAATGTACATTTCAGACGTATATTTCATCTTAATTTAACGTGTCATTTTGCGTCTAATCACTTACCAATCAACGGCTGTGTGCTTGTCATCATGTGCGATTTCAAGACATAGCATTCACAATAAATAAATAAATAAATAAATAAATAAAATGTACATGTATTGGAGGAAAGGTATATAACAATGACGATATAACATTCTTTTCCAAGTGCATTAACGCGGTTCGGGCTGCAACATATTATTTCCCTTGGGCTTGGCAAACGTTAATGCACGGAAAAGAATGTTTTATCCTCTTATTTATTAATGAATAGAAAGCCATGTATTAATATTGCAATTCACGTGCGCATGGCTGTTAATAGATGGAGTTTAATTATGCTCATTACCGGGCGCCACGCAATGCACATGTTAATAATGAGAAACTGAAGTCAGCCCGGAACGAGCATAAAAATGAAAGCTTTCACGCATATGAAAATCTGATGAGGCTGTAAAATATAGTGCACCATTGTTTCTCTTGTTTGTGCAGAATTTATGCAATAATAGCAATCAAAATTGATTTTGCCATTCATTAACATTCGCTGGGTCCCAAGGGGAGTGTTGAAAACCTCAGGCTATGCCTTCGGTTTACAACACTCCCCTCGGGACCTAGCAAATGTTAATGAATGGAAAATCATGTTTAATCCCTATATTCACAAAGATGTTTTCTGCAAGGTGTAATGCACAAAGAGGGTTGGGATAGTGTGATAACCTATAGTTTTAAAGCTTGTCTCTGATAATGAATTTTCACAGATAAATTTGTCTGTAGAATGGGAAGGTAAATATGAGCTGCACCATGAGAAAACCAACATTTTGCATGTGCACATACATAGATGGTACAATTCCTCTGCTTTCTAAATCCAAAATCTCCAGCCTCTAGCCATCTTCTGTGCTTGTACAGCTTGATTGGTTTGTGTCCAACCTGTTTGGAAACCACATTGGTGGTTTTCCTGTGACGGGGCTCATTTTTTTCTTGCCAGGATTTGTCCTAATAGTACCTGCAAAAATTTTGAAAATTATTCAGCAGATATAGTTTTTATGGCTCAAATAATTTTTGATAGAGAACAGAGATAATCTATGATCACAAAAATACTACTCATACTATTGGAAAGAGGTAGTCATTTGTGTACTTTTATTATTTTGAGTGATAATACATGTAATAAGAATAATAAAAGAAATGTTGGAAAATGATTACCTCCCTGATTTTTTGTACACATTACGAAAACATGCCCATGCAATATACAGAGATTTTTTAAAGTTATAAAAAAAAAAAAATGATATTTTTCTTATTTTTGCTCAAAACATAAATTGTGGCTTACACACCGAGGCGGTTCTAATGAGTACCCACAATCTATGTTTTGGATCAAAAATAAGAAAAATAGTTATACCCCTCCTTACCCCAGTTTTGCTACATAAAAGCGGGGTATAAGGGGGTATTTATTTCACAGACATGTTTTCCTGATGAGGATATTCCTATTTAAAATTGTTTTTGATCAGAACCTTTTTATTTGTCAAAGATTTTTGAAATGTTTAATGCAGGTTTTGCTACAAACTTAGTGCCCAGTTTTATCAAGAAAATATTTCATCTACACATATAGACAATTACAAAATATCTGGGAAAACCCATTATCAGACACAAGAAAGCACACTTACCCTAAGTTGTAGAGTATTATACATTTTTACCAATAAAAGTGTGATAAAGGTTGTGTACATGTGTATAGAAAATCACTTACTTTGGCTTGAATATTTGATTTAGGTGGTTGAATAATATAATTCGGCAAGTAGGTCACTGTATGGGTGTTACCTCATGAATACGTTATTGGGTAAGCCCGTCTCACACAGAACACACGGTTTACACGGTTGGCCACCCGTGTAAACCGTACATACAACTGAATAAACCGTGGCCTTATCCGACTTGCACTCGGGCCATTCGAGTGTATCCGTGTAAGCCGTGTATAATTTTTAAAACTTTTAAAAAACTAGCACGGGTGCGATGTCCGTGTATAATCGTATAAGCGATCGTACAAGACCGTGAGAGACCGTGTGAGCCCGTACGAGACCGTATATACAACCGTACATGAAGCAAAAAGCACGAGTAAGCTCAACCGTGTCAAAATCGTATATAAATCGTATGGAATCGACCGTATATAAATCGTGTTAACATCATGTTTTATCGTACTAGGCCGTAACAGATCGAACTAGACCGTAATTGGAACCGTAAAACAATCGTATGAAAATCGTAGGCAAATCGTGTCCAAACCGTGACAAACATTGCTTGATCGAGTATATCCGTGCTTTGTTCGTACTCACTCTTGCTACATTCGAGTCTAAATCGTACCTCAGGCACGGTTGGAGCTAAATACTTGTACCAGTCAATCCGTGTATAACCGAGTAAACCGTATTGGAACCGTGATCCCAACCGTGTTCTGTGTGAGACGGCCTGTATGGTCTACCTTTGACTTATGTAAAAGCTAAAGGTATACAGTTAAAAGATTCAACTCACGTTTTCTTTTAGAAATGTGAGTTCGTCTAATTCACTGGATTGGACTAAATACAGGTAGCTGATTTCTTGCGGTAAATATGTGACAGCGGTCCAGGCTGACTAAGTTCAACTTTTTTATACATCTGTAATCTCCCTACTTGAACAAATGGACTAGCCGATCACGCCCAGATATGAATATTAAAGTTGCCGCCTATACAATAACCTATTTCCCCAATTATACATGTACTCATGTACTTTGAGTCTGGCTGCTGTTGATCACTGAACCATAAGACAGGGATAAAGCATTGTTTACACCTTTGTCAAACATACTTCACACCAATATTCAAGTGATAACAGAATAGGATTGAGACCATTTATGCCAAATGTTGCAAATTATTTTTCCAATCGTATAAAATTCAGGTGTGAAAATGCCTCAAAGACAAAATTGCAAAAGTAAATAAGCTGCAAAAATAACTTGCAGCGTTTTCTTGGTAAATCGCCTTCAGAAGGCTTGCACAGAAACAGTGTGGTTAGATAATTTATCACGCAAAGAAGAACATCAAGCACATTGGAATGTGAACCCACATTTTGCCAATCAATCAGCATAGCACCAGATGGGACACTGTCCGTCCTTCCATCTGAGGCTATTCTGTTTGCTAGGAGTACTTCGCATCGAAAAATATAAAATTATAATATTAGCCATATCATGAGGAAACCAGATTCATGCCTGTGGGAAAGCAAAGGTGCAGATCAGCTGTGCAGTAACTGCACAGATGATCAGCGCCTTTGTTTTCGCTACTCTGATTGTAAAATCTCTCTTTTAAAATTTGAAATTGCAAGCTTCTAGCCTTCTTCTGTGACTAGCTGGTTTGTGTTGGACCTGGTCGGAAACCCAGAAGACCGGTTATCTCACTATGTTGCTTATTAGCTCACCTGAGCCGAAGGCTCACAGGTGAGCTTATAGGGTAGGCAGGCATCCGTCGTCTGTCGTCGTCCGTCCGTTGTCGTCCGTCCGTCATCCGTCCATCCACAATTTCAAAGAAGAATATTTCTGAAGCTAGTAGGCCGATCTTGATCAAATTTAATGTGAACCATAATTGGGTTGGGGGATTGATGGCATTAGGTTTTGGAGCAGATTGTATCAAAATTGTGGTTTCCATGGCAACAGATAGGTCCCATAGACTTACAATGGGAAAAACTAAAAAAAATCTTCTTCTCTGAAACCACTAGGCCCACAGCTTTGATATCTGGTATGTAGCAATGGCTAATGGTCCTCTACATAAATTGTGCCATTCATGCCCCTGGGGTCAAATTTGGCCACGCCCCGGGGGTCGATAGTCTCCATAGACTTACTATGGGAAAAAAATTAAAAAATCTTCTTCTCTGAAACCACAGGGCCCACAGCTTTGATATTTGGTATGTGGCAATGGCTAATGGTCCTCTACATAAATTGTGCCAGCCATGCCCCTGGGGTCAAATTTGGCCACGCCCCGGGGGTGGATAGTCTCCATAGACTTACAATTGGAAAAACTAAAAAAATCTTCTTCTCTGAAACCACTAGGCCCACAGCTTTGATATTTTGTATGTAGCAATGGCGAATGGTCCTCTACATAAATTGTGCCATTCATGCCCCTGGGGTCAAATTTGGCCACGCCCCGGGGGTTGATAGTCTCCATAGACTTACTATGGGAAAAAAATTAAAAAATCTTCTTCTATGAAACCACAGGGCCCACAGCTTTGATATTTTGTATGTGGCAATGGCTAATGGTCCTCTACATAAATTGTGCCAATCATGCCCCTGGGTTCAAATATGGCCATGCCCCGGGGGTTGATAGTCTCCATAGACCTACAATACGAAAAAAAACTAAAAAAATCTTCTTCTCTGAAACCACTAGGCCAACAGCTTTGATATTTGGTATGTAGCAATGGCTAATGGTCCTCTACATAAATTGTGCCATTCATGCCCCTGGGGTCAAATTTGGCCACGCCCCGGGGGTTGATAGTCTCCATAGACTTACTATGGGAAAAAAATTCAAAAATCTTCTTCTCTGAAACCACAGGGCCCACAGCTTTGATATTTTGTATGTGGCAATGGCTAATGGTCTTCTACATAAATTGTGCCAATCATGTCCCCGGGGTCAAATTTGGCCACGCCCCGGGGGTCGATAGTCTCCATAGACCTACAATAGGAGAAACTAAAAAATCTTCTTCTCTGAAACCACTAGGCCCACAGCTTTGATATTTGGTATGTAGCAATGGCTAATGGTCCTCTACATAAATTGTGCCAGTCATGCCCCTGGGGTCAAATTTGGCCACGCCCCGGGGGTCGATAGTCTCCATAGACTTACTATGGGAAAAAAAATTAAAAAATCTTCTTCTCTGAAACCACAGGGCCCACAGCTTTGATATTTGGTATGTGGCAATGGCTAATGGTCCTCTACATAAATTGTGCCAGCCATGCCCCTGGGGTCAAATTTGGCCACGCCCCGGGGGTGGATAGTCTCCATAGACTTACAATTGGAAAAACTAAAAAAATCTTCTTCTCTGAAACCACTAGGCCCACAGCTTTGATATTTTGTATGTAGCAATGGCGAATGGTCCTCTACATAAATTGTGCCATTCATGCCCCTGGGGTCAAATTTGGCCACGCCCCGGGGGTTGATAGTCTCCATAGACTTACTATGGGAAAAATATTAAAAAATCTTCTTCTATGAAACCACAGGGCCCACAGCTTTGATATTTTGTATGTGGCAATGGCTAATAGTCCTCTACATAAATTGTGCCAATCATGCCCCTGGGTTCAAATTTGGCCATGCCCCGGGGGTCGATAGTCTCCATAGACCTACAATACGAAAAAAAAAAAAAAAAAAATCTTCTTCTCTGAAACCACTAGGCCAACAGCTTTGATATTTGGTATGTAGCAATGGCTAATGGTCCTCTACATAAATTGTGCCATTCATGCCCCTGGGGTCAAATTTGGCCACGCCCCGGGGGTTGATAGTCTCCATAGACTTACTATGGGAAAAAAAATCAAAAATCTTCTTCTCTGAAACCACAGGGCCCACAGCTTTGATATTTTGTATGTGGCAATGGCTAATGGTCCTCTACATAAATTGTGCCAATCATGTCCCCGGGGTCAAATTTGGCCACGCCCCGGGGGTCGATAGTCTCCATAGACCTACAATAGGAGAAACTAAAAAATCTTCTTCTCTGAAACCACTAGGCCCACAGCTTTGATATTTGGTATGTAGCAATGGCTAATGGTCCTCTACATAAATTGTGCCATTCATGCCCCTGGGGTCAAATTTGGCCAGGTGCCGGAGGTTGATAGTCTCAATAAACTTACTATGGGAAACAAATTCAAAAATCTTCTTCTCTGAAACCACAAGGCACACAGCTTTGATATTTTGTATGTGGCAATGGCTAATGGTCATCTACATAAATTGTGCCAGCCATGCCCCTGGGGTCAAATTTGGCCACGCCCCCGGAGTAGATAGTCTCCATAGACTTACAATGGGAAAAACTAAAAAAAACTTCTTCTCTGAAACCAAAAGGCCCAGAGCTTCTATATTTTGTATGTAGCAATGTTTGGTAGTCCCCATTTTAAATTGTGCCAGTCATGCCCCTGGGTCAAATTTGGCACTGCCCCGGGGGTCAATAGTGTCCATGCATAGACTTTCATTGGTCGATTCTCAATTGATTTAAATCTCATGAGCTTACAATGTGATAATCTCTCAGGTTAGCTACAGGACCAATGGTCCTCTAGTATATATATAGCCACTCCTGATGCCCCTGTAAGTATAAATGAACGTGGACTCACCCAAATGATCAGGATGGGCATGTCCGTATTTCAAAGATGATTTACAAGAGTTATGACTTAAACCATAATTTCAGATGACGATACAACCAGCTGTGGTACCCCAAGTTCAGCTGGTTCCAGCTTTTTCAGGTCGGTTGAAGACAACTCGGACCACATCGACTCTCCGACATCTAAGGCTCAGTTAATGCTGCCTGGGTCAATGTCCTCAGTGCCGTATTCAAATAATAAGGGAATCATTATCCCAAGGGAGATTATCAGGCCGATTCCAATGATACCGATGTGCACAGCAGGGTTTACGACGATTTTGCCTCCTCCGACGTACTTGGAGAATCCACCCCAGCTGCCTGTTGTCCCGACTGTTATGATTGAAAACAGTATTGCCAAGGATGATGAAAATAAGGTTTGTATATGAGCCGCGATGCGAGAAAACCGGTCTTGTAGGGTTTCCGGCCAGGACTGGCACAAACCGGCCAGTACAGTCTCGGAAGAAAATTAGAAACTTGAAATTTTGGTTAAAGGTAGAGGAGAATTGTACTATCTGAGTTACAAGCGAAAATAAAGGCGCTGATCAGCTTCGCAGTTACTGCGAAGCTGATCTGCACCTTTGTTTTCACATATGCAAAAGTCCGGTTTTGTAATGACCCGGCTCATATGAGGCTCATCTCAGAACTAGGTCAGACTCTGTATGTAAATTGGCATGAAGTGTCAGTGCTCAAGCTGTACAAACTAAAATATGATGGCTGGATTGACCTTGACATATTTTACAGCAAGGTCACTTAAATTGTATTGAAATTCTCAACTGTATATGGAGCTTAACTCAGAACTATATGTCTGATCATTATGTTACTTGGCAAAAGGCATCAGAGCTCAAGTTGTACATTGTATGACATATTGACCCTGGATTGACCTTGACATATTTTACAGCAAGGTCGACATTGGTTATCAAAATTCTCAACTGCCAAACTTTTCTTATTTATTTCATCGTCAATATTAAGAAGAAGATTAAATCAATTTTCTTTGTTTTAGAACAACTTTAACGTGCTTGAATATTTATAAAAATTCAGATTTCTGGTTCCCCACCACATCTCCCAATGTTTACTGATCAGCATGAGCAGGAAAACGTCAATTTCCAAGGTGACAACGTTATCTATGAATGTCATTGGTTAAACTGTACACAGAGTTTTAGCAGCATGGATTGTCTGGTGAATCACGTGAACGACCACCATGTGAAAGTCGAGAGACCAGATGTTGATTACCAGTGCAGGTGGAACAACTGTCCAAGAAATGGGAAGGGGTTTAATGCCAGGTAAGATTGGGAATACAGAAATGTTTACTAATTTGCCTAATTGACTAGTTCACTTCAGGTTATGGGGTGAGGGGGGTTGGGCTTGACTGGTCAGGGCACATAAGAAGTGACTTTAGAAACACAATCATTTGACAACTCGGCATAGGGCATTATTAAATAGGTAGAAAGATCATTTTCACCATTTACAGGCTAATATTTTAGGTATAGGCATTTTAATATATGATTATGTAATGAATGTACGTCTTGTTGGGTTAATCTCCACTTCAAAGTTGTAGATTAAACCTTCCTTCCTGGACGTAATATGAGTTATAATTGAGCCGCCCCATGGGAAAACCAACAATCTGCATAGGTGAAAACAAAGGCGCAGATCAGCTTCGCGGTAACCGCGAAGCTGATCAGCGCCATTGTTTTCGCTACTCGGATAGTACTATTACTCCTCTACTTAAATCCAAAATTTCAAGCCTCTAGCTCTTTTCTGTGCTTGTACAGGCCAGTTTGTGTCAGACCTGTTCGGAAACCACATTGTTGGTTTTCCCACGAGGTGACTCAATTGTGTTTTCAAAACCCGCACCAATGAGAATTCCCATATTAAAACGGATTATCACACTCGGATAGTAAACTGATAAAATGGCCCCTCGATAGAACCTCGTCATTTCATCAGTTTACTAATCCTTGACACGATAATCCATTTATTTTTGGTCATGGATTATTTATGTTTATTTATTGATTTTTCTAGGTACAAGATGTTGATTCACATCAGAACACACACCAATGAGAAGCCCCATAAATGTTCTCTGTGTGGCAAGAGTTTCTCACGACTGGAAAATCTCAAAATACACAACAGATCACACACAGGTGTGTACATTACGGTATTTGTTCTATTTAGCCCACTGTGCAGTTAACTTTTTGGATTATCCTCCAAAATGTCCAATTTAATTTCTTTCTAATTAGCCTGGGAAGAATAAGTTTGGCCAGTTAAACTCTTTTTAATGTTGTTAGAAATGTACAAACATTCTATTCAAATTTGTTGACAGACTGTTAACTTCTTTGCAAAGTTATGATGATTGTCCATTCAACCTGCCAACATAGAAATCCTAGCAATTTTCATGTGGTGATTGCTTTATAAAGCAATTTAGATTGGTACATAATTGGAATCAACAGGTTTGGCCACTTATTGCTGGTGCTCTTCAGGGTTGACCAGAGCAATTGTCAATTGATTTGAATTGTAGAAGAGTTGGAGGAATAAATTTGGCCACACTGATCAATTTTCAGATTAAGAAGTGCACAACCAATCAGTCACTTTGGCATACTTAGTCTTCTTTCCCTGTAAACCGAAAACTACATAAAAAACTGCTGAAAAATTGAATGATGGTACTACAAATTTTTAAAATGTTTTCAGATCATCATTAAAATAGTAACAATACACATAATTAAGATACAAAACTTGTGACAAAACTAGCGTACAATTTCCAATGTTTTAACTACGCAGTATGCACTTATGCACAGGTTGGTAAAGACATTGATGTGTGCTTGTTGGAGCTTGTGCACTTTATATAAAGAACATGGTATTTTAAAAATTTTCTTAATTAAGTCTAAGACAGCTTGTTTCTTTCAAATACCTTTTTGGGTAGCCATTTTTTAAATAATTCTGTAATCAAAAAATGTTTCACCTGTTATTGTTGCAACTAATGACAGTAAATTATCTAGGTGACCACAGTCAATAATTCAAATTGTTTTAGGTTGACCACCATCAGTGATCAATTTACAGTTGACTGGGCATGGGAATCCTTTTTATGGGACATAGGCAAACAGATATGAAGCCACATAACATGGCATCCAATCTAGGGCTATTCTGTTGGCATAAAAGAATTTAATCCAAAAATGGGATAAAAATTAAAATTCACTCCTAACACCCCTAAAAGTGAAAGTGGACCCGCCCAAATGATAATGATGGGCAAGTCCATAGTGGGTTAATTTTTGTTTCTGTATATTATAGGTGAGAAACCTTATGTTTGTCCATTCCCTGGCTGTGGTAAAGCCTACTCTAACTCTAGTGACAGATTCAAACACGTCAGGACGCATCAGGAGGACAAACCCTATGTCTGTAAAATGCCAGGATGTAATAAGAGGTACACTGATCCCAGTTCTCTCAGAAAACATGTGCGCACGCATGGACACTTCTTTCGAGAGAGCGAACAATCAGAAAATTCTCCTACAGTGCATTCCGGTGCTCAGACGCAGAAATTCCAAATAGACAAAGTGTCTCAGTCAAGCGGTATCGCTACGTCAGTCATCACTGGGATTCAGACAATTCCACGGCCTGTTTTCCAGTTTCCCCCACTGGCTGCCATGGAAACTGGTAGTCATGTGGCCAGGATCATACAACTACCTGGATTCTCAACAAATCCTCTTCTCTCATCAGCAATTTTGACAAATTCAGTATTAACTAACAATATCTCAACTCAGACTGAGGGCATTGTTACCATAGCAACGCATAGGACGTCCCCTCAGTTATCAATTCTGTCTCCAAAGAAAGAGGTGCAGGATAGTGCCTTAATAGAAATAGATGATAAATGTCAGGAAAGCCCGCTAGATTTGTCGACAAGCCCGGGCATTCCTGCAGCAGATCTTGCCCAGGCACAGGTTGTCAGTGTCAATTCTCCGTCCAGAAATGATGTCACTGAAATTCCAGCTCCATGATTGCATTAATTATTCCATATTTGTTCTAGTAAGCACCCATGTAAGAGCTTTGTTAGCTCAGATGTCATATAAAAAGTGTCAGAAAAAGCATATAATAAGCTAGCTATTGCAATAAATGAGCCGCCTCATGGGAAAACCAACAATTTGCATATGCAAAAACAAAGACGCAGATCAGCTTCGCGGTAACCGCGAAGCTGATCATCGCCTTTGTTTTTGCTACACTGATAGTACAATCCCTCTACTTCCTAAATACGAAATTTCATGCTTCTAGCTGTCTTCTGTTACTGTGCAGTCCGGTTTGTGTTGGGCCTGTTCGGAAACCACATTGTTGGTTTTCCCACGAGGCGGCTCAAATTATGATGTAAACAGTATCTAGGTAGTTGAAATACATATTATCAAGTTATTTTTCATGCAAAAGTATGTGGACTAGTTAGATTTTTTTTTTTACCAAAGAGAATTAACTGTGTACTTATTGTGTACTGAGGCTTAATAGAGCAAATATGGTGCATGTCTTAAGGGATTGTGATGGCATAGTGCAGTAGCAAAATAATCAGGGGTTTGAAACTCACCACTGCCAAGGTGCATCCTTGAGCAAGATATATTTACTTCCCCGAGTTATGGTAAAATACCCAGGAATTAGTGGTGTTCTCCCAACATTACAGAAAAATGAGAATATTGTCTGGAACCTTGGATAATTAATATACTGGAACTTAGGTCAAAAAAAAGAATAGAATGGATTTTGAAAGTTAAGTACACCCAACATATTAATCCAAGAGTACATGTACTGTAAGTTGGAAAATGTTTTATAAGGAAATGCTGTAAGTTGGAAAATGTTTTATAAGGAAATGCTGTAAGTTGGAAAATGTTTTATAAGGAAATGCTGTTAGTTGGAAAATGTTTTATAAGACATACTACATCTCATGCCATTTTGTATCAGTGATTTCTTCCTGAAGCAATAGCCAATCAGAATATCAGAATAGCCCATTGTTTTTGAGGGATATTGTAGTGCTCATAGAGATGATGACAGTTTGGAGTCTAGACAAAAACTGAGAGTTTGAAATCCTACACCTAATTCAACCTTTTTTACCACAGCTCGGACTGGATGTATACCTGCTTGAGAATGAAACAGTTCATTATGGTGTACTGGAAGGGTCAAAATGACCGAAGTGGTTAACCGATCGGTCCATGCCTATTTTGAAATATTTTGAAATAGGCATGCACCCGCAAATATAGGGGTGCACCCGTATATTTAGAGGTTCACCCCTATTTTCTGATACGGGTTAACCTACATATTAGGGGTTAACCCGCAATTTAGCGGTGCATGCCTATTTTAGAGGTGCATGCCTATTTTAGAGGTTAACCTCTAAAAATGCAGGTGCACCCCTATTTTAGGGGTGCATGCCTATTTTAGCGGTTCACCTCCATTTTAGAGGTTAACCCCTAAAAATACGGGTGCACTCCTAAAATAGGCATGCACCGTTATTTAGGGGTTAACCTCTATTTTAGGGGTGCACCCGCATATTTGCAGGTGCATGTCTAAATATAGGAGTTAACCCGCAATTTAAAAATAGGGGTTAACCCCTATTTTTAGGGGTCCATGCCTAAATAGAGGTGAACCCCTAAATAGGGGTGAACCTGCAAAAATAGAGGTTAACCCCTATTTTAAAATTGCGGGTGAACCCATATATTTAGGCTTTAACCTGTAAATATGCGGGTGCACCCCTAAATAGAGGTTAACCCCTAAATAGCGGTGCATGCCTATTTTAGGGGTGCACCTGTATTTTTAGAGGTGCACCCGTAAAGTAGAGGTTAACCCCTAAAATAGGCATGCACCCCTATAATAGGCATGTACCTGCATTTTAGGGGTTAACCTCTATCTTAAAATAGGGGTGAACCTCTAGATATGCGGGTGCACCCCTATATTTGCGGGTGCATGTCTATTTTGAAATAGGCATGGACCGATCGGTTAACCACTTCGGTCATTTTGACCCTTCCAGTACACCATAGTTCATGAACAATTCAGAAATGAGCATGTGCATGAGAAAACCAACAATTTGGGTTTCCGAACAGGTCCAACACTAACCAGCCTGAACAGTCAAAGAAGATTTCGGATGAAGGAAGAAGAGGGATTGTATCGGTCACCACGAAGCTAGTCTGCACCTTTGTTTTTGCATAGGCAGATTGTTGGTTTTCTTATGCAGCGGCTCAAATAGAAAATGAGCAAAGTAAAGGTCACACAAAAATTTTCAAAGTATGAAGTATTACCATTACTATGCAGTGAATAGGGTGGATATTCCCTAATTATCAAAAGATGATTTTGCTTATCAATTTGTTAGAATGAGAACTTTGTTATAGAATAATAATAGTCTTAGAGATTTCGAAGAGCTCACACAACATAATTATGAGCTGCGTCATAAGAAATCCAACAATGTGGTTTCGGAACAGGTCCGACACAAACCGAGCTGTACAAGCACAGAAGACAGCTAGAAGCTTTAAATTTCAGATTTAAGAAGAAGAGGGATTGTACTTTCGGAGTACCTTCGCAGTTACTGCAAAGCTGATCTGCGCCTTTGTTTTCGCATATGCAGATTGTTGGTTTTCTAGTGTGGCAGCTCATATGTCTTATTGTGGAAGGGACAACTGACATGATTGATACCAAAATGTGTTGTCATAGAATTGATAAAAATTGTGCCCGCCTGATAGCCATGTATTTTGACCGTACAATGCTAGAAGCCAATATAGAAAAACTTATGCTATGCGGGAGGCTATTTAAAGTCCTTTGATAATCTTTCCCCAAGAGAGACAAAAACATGTTTTTAGAGTATTTATGGAAGCTTGCATTTTTTTCTACATCTCCTGCTGGCAAACATGTTTAAGAGTACATGTATTTATAGAAGCTTGCTTTTTTTCTACATCTCCTGCTGGCAAACACGTTTTAGAGTATTTATAGAAGCTTGCGTTTGTTTCTACATCTCCTGCTGGCAAACACAATTTAGAGTATTTATGGAAGCTTGTGTTTGTTTCTACATCCCCTGCTGGCAAACACAATTTAGAGTATTTATGGAAGCTTGTGTTTGTTTCTACATCCCCTGCTGGCAAACACAATTTAGAGTATTTATGGAAGCTTGTGTTTGTTTCTACATCCCCTGCTGGCAAACACAATTTAGAGTATTTATGGAAGCTTGTGTTTGTTTCTACATCCCCTGCTGGCAAACACAATTTAGAGTATTTATGGAAGCTTGTGTTTGTTTCTACATCCCCTGCTGGCAAACACAATTTAGAGTATTTATGGAAGCTTGTGTTTGTTTCTACATCCCCTGCTGGCAAACACAATTTAGAGTATTTATGGAAGCTTGTGTTTGTTTCTACATCCCCTGCTGGCAAACACCACTCTGGGCAAATGTCTTTGGCTCTTCACAAGAGTCTTTCCTCCAAGACACATTAGAAAGACAAACATATTTGAGCCTGTGCATGAGAAAACCAACAATTTGGGTTCCCCACCAGGTCTGACACAAACCAGCCTGAACAGTCACAGAAGACAGCTAGAAGCTTGAAATTTTGGATTTAGATAGTTGAGGAATTGTAAAATCCGTGTAGCGAAAACAAAGGGGCTGATCAGCTTCGTGGTTACCGCGAAGCTGATCTGCGTCTTTGTTTTCGCATATGCAGATTGTTGGTTTTCCCATGCGGCGGCTCATTTATGGATGCCTGTAGGTGTCCGTTTTTCTCAGTTCATACAGTTCATTACATCTACAACAAAACAAAAGCACAATCAAAAATAGAAACAAGTTCTATAGCCGCTGGAGGTCATTAAATTCTGAATAATCTTCCCTCCAAGACAGAATTGAGCCGCCACATAAGAAAACCAACAAACCTGCATAGACGAAAACAAAGGCGCAGATCAGACTTGCAGTAACTGCACAGCTGATCAGCGCCTTTGTTTTCGCCCCATAGATAGTACAATGTCTCTTCTTTCTAAATTTGGAATTTCAAGCTTTTTAGACGGCTTCTGTGTCTGCACAGCCTGGTTTGTATCGGACCTGAGAGAAAACCCAGACTGTTGGTTTTCTGATGCAAAGGCTCAGATGAGAACACAAACATGTTTGTGAAAGCTTTCAGTCATTTGTTTTTCACAGTTCGATATCAGTACATCTCCCACAGAGCTACTAAGAATTGTAAAAGTGAAAATTAAAGCCAAATCCTGGAATTCTTCAAACTTGGC
Organism: Rugalucina vietnamica; assembly: GCA_964017185.1. Classification (NCBI taxonomy): domain Eukaryota; kingdom Metazoa; phylum Mollusca; class Bivalvia; order Lucinida; family Lucinidae; genus Rugalucina; species Rugalucina vietnamica. Next base: position 75,350,719 of record OZ024869.1, on the reverse strand, counting down.
AGACTTGAGCCACTATAGAGATGAAAATGTTGTTCTTCATTATACAAAAGTTTGTAGGTATAAATTGTCTATTGCTATAACAGTATAAATATACAACCTTTTATTTACTATATTAGGAAACAGTTGAACATACCCAAGAAGCATTTGCTCTATCGGAACTTGACTGTATTTTGTTTTATAGGGATGTTTATCTTTATCTAAAGTAAGCAAAGGCTTTGTCCCAACATGGCTAACAAATTATTTGCTAACAAATTAGTGATAGTGATTAGTAGCGATCAAATCAAACTGACAAACAAACACAATAATGCGTGGCATCAGGAAAACATGTCGATGAAAACTATACCCCCTTAAACCACAATTTTATACAGTGAAAGTGTGGTTGACAGTTCCTTATTTTCGATCCAAAACATATATTGTGGGTACTCGTTCTAACCTGTACCCACAATCAATGTTTTCAGCAAAAATTAAAAAATATCCAACATTTTCTGCTATTTTTATCAATTTTTACAGTGGAAAAAAAAATCTATGTATATTGCATGGGCAAGTTTTCATAATCAAATCTTGATAAACAAACACTAAGTTGAATTACTATTATCAGTAATGCTTATGTCTCTTCTGATATTTTTGTACTCAGTAAAACAAGCTCCTGCAAAGAAAGCGATAATACGATAATAGAACAGCAATATATTTAACGGTCCTGGGGGATGCTTAGCACTCACTTACATGAGCTACCATAAACAATTTTTTTTTCAACTGTCCTGGTGAGAGACATGACGACAAGGTTTACAGATTATGTAATAGAGCTACTATATTTATCGGTCCTGGGGGATGCTTAGCAAGCTCTTAAATGAGCTTCCATAAACAATTTTTTCAACTGTCCTAGTGGGAGACATGACATCAAGGTTTACGGATTATGTAATAGAACAATATTTACCGGTCCTGGGGGTAGCAAAACAAGCACTTACATGTAAATGAGCTTTCATAAACAATTTTTTCAACTCTCCTGGTGAGAGACATGACGTCAAGGTTTACGGAATAACAATTCAGACTTGCAAATTAAACGTCAATAACGTTTTTACCTCACAAGTAGTTACTACTTTACTGTAGCATGTGGTGTTGTTTTGTTTTTTGATGAGCATAGATGTTTATTTTTAATATTCATCTCATACTAAATCAGTTGTATTATCCAATTTTATTTCTTATTTCCAAAGATACTGTGCAACTGCAGAAGCTGGCAAGCCAAAGCCATAAGACTTAAAATACATGTATAAATATGAAGGGATATTTCTCAAATATGTGGCCCAAATGGCTGAGTGGTGAAGAGCCCTGACATTTCATTACCGAGCTTAATCATTTAATCATCTCACTTTGGTGTGGGTTCGAGCCCAGCATGCGGCGCATGTGAGACAAGCCAAGTTTTGCTTGCGGATGTGCCAGGTGGTTTTTCTCAGGGTTCTCTTGTTTATGCCCCACCTACTGATTGTCTTATATGAGCTGTTATTTTTATGAGCTTTTTTATATGAGTTGAAATAATTTTGAAAGGGACATGTAACTGAATCTAAAAAAAAAAATCTCAAATATACTAAGTGACAAGCTGTGAGTAGTTCTCAAATATGGTGGCAATCTAAATTTGTAGCAACTTTCTCTGTTTTAGGAGGCAAGTTCTAATATTACAAAACAGGCACATCCCGAAGCACTTCAGTAACACCTCATTTCATTTCAGAAGCAAAATTTTCCCTCTGATTTGGAGGACATCCATTGTATTGGGAGTTAACATAAAAGATGACTTATTCGTAGACTTTCTGTGTGGACATATTAAAACCATATTTGGAGACACAAACAATATGTTTGCCATGTACTTTTTTTATTTGTATAGAATGCAATGCCTCCCTGGGTCTTGATTCCACATTTGAGCCACGCCATGAGAAAACCAACAATTTTGTTTCCGAAAAGATTCAACACAAACTGAGCTGTACAAGCACAGAAGATGGCTACAGGCAAGAAATTTTGGATTTAGAAATTAAAGAAATTGTACTATCCGTGTAGCGAAAGCAAAGGTGCTGATCAGCTTTGCAGTTGCAAAGCTGATCTGCACCTTTGTTTTCGCGGTAACACGACAACTCACCGACAGACAACTGACCGAATAACAACTGGGTGACAAAAACTCACCGACAGAAAAAAACTCGCAGACAAACCAACTGATCGACAATGACAAGTCACCGACACGACAACTCATCGACAAAAGCCTATTATGTCTCAATGCAAAATTGAATGCAAATGATATAATCTAATGTTCAACTCACATTCTTAACTGTTTTTCTGTAAAAATATATTTTTGTTCATTCGTTTTCGGCTTATGAAATGGCGAGCACGTTTTCTTACATAAAATCCCAAAGAGGGAAAGACAAGTTAATTTTTGATGGGTACATCTACAAACAAGATAGATCGAGAAATGAAAAAACTTACTGGGTTTGTCATCTGCCTGATTGTAAAGGAAGATGCATTCAAAAAAATGACGAAATCACGACGACTCTTGAGCACAACCACAGCCCTGATGCAGCGGCCATCGAGGTAAATTGTTTACATGTACTTTCGTTTTTGATGCGCATGCTCTATATTGTGCGCGAGATATTTCACAATTGTCAATTATGCTTATCCCTATGGATGTGTATTGAAAGTACATAACTTTACTTATATCCTTTAACAGTTAATCGTCTGTGACGTAAGCGTGCTTGCTCAATTAGGGGCATAATTTGGACGTTATTGACATGTGACTCATATCATTTGATGATTAATCGTCTGTGACGAAAGCGTGTGTGCTTCCCTTAGCACGCGTTTTGCATGCTCCAGTTATGAAAAAAAAAATATGTGAAAAAATGTTTTTGTCTCAAGTGAACGAATTAAAACTAAAATTTTCTGTTTTCCATATTCCTTTACTAGGAAATGCCCTGTCGGTGAGTGTCGGTGAGTGTCGACGAGTGTCGGCGACTTTTTTATTTTTTTGTCCGTGACTTGTCCTGTCTGTCAGCAGTCGTGTCGGTGAGTTGGTTGTCGGTGAATATTTGCTGTCGGCGAGTTGTCATGTCGGCCAGTTGTCTGTCGGTGAGTTGTCATAGATTCGTTTTCGCATATGGGGATTGTTGGTTTTCTCATGAGGCGGCTCATTTCAAACTTTTAATGATTGATTAGTTTCTTTATGTTTTACCCGGAGAATATCTCTGTTGAGAATTATACCCAGTTGTCTTAGAAAGTAGAGTACAGTCACAATGTTGATGGTCTGTATGCCATATACGAAAACAGTTTTTCACTGAAAAGTTTTTCGCGGAAATTTATCTGCGAGTTAACTCTTTTTATTTCTCTTTTGCGGATCATGTATCTATTATGATACTGCATTTCTCTTATGCGGATCATATATTATGATACTGCTATATTTGTTACATACGATACTGCTATTATCCATAGCACTAGCTTTGTTACATAAGATACCACTATCTTGTTTACTTTTTGATACCACTATCTTTGTAACACATGATACTACATAAGATCCCACTATGTAAAAATAAGATACACTAATTACCATTATCTTTGTTACAGAAGATACCATATTTTTATTACATATGATACTGTAATCTTTGTTACACAAGATACCACTATCTTTTTACATAGGATGCTGTTTTCTTTATTTCATAAGATACATCTATCTTTGTCACGTAAGATACTTAATTAATTATTGTACCACTATCTTTGTTACATAAGATATCAGTACATTTGTTACATAAGATACCACTGTCTTTGCTACATAAGTTACCACCATCCTTGTTACATATGAGCTGCATCATGAGAAAACCAGATTTTCATCTATGTGAAAACAAAGATGCAGATCAGCTGCACAGCTGATCAGCACCTTTGTTTTGGCTACACGTATAGTACAATTCCTCTTCTACTTATACCCAAAATTTCAAGATTCTAGCTTTCTTGTGTGACTGTACTGGCCAAGTAGAAGAGGATAGTACAATTTCTCTTGTACTTATTGCCAAAATTTCAATCCTCCAGCCTGCTTCTGTGTCTGTACAGGCTGATTTTTGTCAGACCTGCTTGGAAACCCCGAAGACCGTTTTCTCACGTCGCAGCTCATATGATACCACTTTCCTTGTTACATAAGGTACCACTATCTTTGTTACATCAGAATTCATTGAATCAATGAGCTTCTATTATTATGTGTTGTTTTCAAGCAGTCTGTGATAATATTTGATATTGTATATATGTTTTGATTGAACATGACTTTGTTTATATGAACTCTGCCTCAATGAAAAGTTACCACTCAGAAAATGTCTATATTTTGAAAAATATATATTTCACCACTGTCTTTGCTACATATGATACTGCTGTCTTTATATAAACTCAGCGTCATTGAAAAGTTACCACTCTGATCTATTTTTAGCTCACCTGAGCCAAAAGCTCACCAGGTGAGCTTGTAGTATACCCATGCTGCGGCGTCTGTCATCGTCCGTCATCGTCCGTCATCCACAATTTCAAAGATCTGCTCTGAAACGGCTGGGCCAATCAAAGCCAAACTTCATGTGGAACATCCTTAGGAAGGGGGAACAAAAGTTTGTGGTCCAGGTCACAAGACCAAGACGGCAGCAATGGGTATAAATAGCAAAAACCTTTAAAATCTTCTTCTCCAAAACCGGAAGGCCTATGATTTTGAATTTGGCATGAAGCCTTGGGGAATGGAGCTTTACAAAGCATATATAACTCATGACTCAGGGATGACATTGACCTATTTTATGGCAAGGTCAACATAGGTCACCCGTGCATTTGAATGGGGAAAATTGTTTAAATGTCATTTGAAGGGAAAAACTTGAAGGAAATTGGTAAACGGACTGAAGATTTATGATTCTGAAAAAAATTGGACCCATAGGCTGGTCTGCCCCACCCCAGGGCAATATACATGTTTATTACCATAATCTTCTTCTCAGAAACTGTTTGACCAATCAAAGCCAAATTGTATTTGAAGCATCTAAAGGAAGAGGGAACCAATGTGTATATAAATAACCCAGGTCACATGGCCAAGATGGCTGCCATGCCCATATAAGGTAAAAAAATCTTCGGAACTGGTGGACCAGTTTCAACAAAACTTGGCATGTATCACTGATAACTAGAGAACTACAATGTATACATAAGTTTTGACCCTGTGACCTATTTTATGGCAAGGTCAGCTTAGGTCCCATATGAGGAAAGTGTTTAAATGCCATTGAAGGAAAAAACTTTGAGGAAATCGGCAAATGGACAGAATATTGATAATTCTGAAAATAAAATTGACCCCAGGGGTTCATCTGTCCCTGTCCTGGGGCTATATACATGTATATGACCATAATTTATTGGTATCCCAAATTTAAGGTGAGCATTTACAGGAAAATTGGTCCTCTAGTTTAAACAAAAATATATATATTTCACCTCGAAGGCCTGAATGAAGGCCATTTGAAACATCTAATTTGTTTTAGAAACACTGAGGAAATATTCTTGCTGAAGTAGGAAATTAAGCTTCTCATTGAAGATTGTGGAAGCTGTCTTTGACTTCTTAGGCCCATGAACTTAAAATACTCAAGGATACGTGGCTTGGAATGAAGCAAATATTGTTGTTTGTTAAGTGTACTCGATTTGCTGGTTACTTTTCACTGACCCTCAGTAACATGTTTTAAAATAGCTACCCTTGGTTATAACATTTTTATCATGCAAAATTCAACTCGCAAAAACATTCATCATTCATATGAATATTTTTATGCTTTACTCATTTGGTTTCATGCTTTTTAGCTCGCCTGCACGAAGTGCATAGAGCTATTGTAGTCACCTCGGTCGTCTCCGTTTACGTGTACGTGTACGTTTACGTGTACGTCCGTGTCACACTTTCCGTTAAAGTTTTTTATAAGTCTATATCTCTTGACCATGTGGATGGATCAAGTTGATACTTTGCGTGTTGCTAGATATTGGTCTGAAGTTTTACGCAGTACCATCATGACCCACCCTGGGTGACCTTGAGGTCAAGGTCACGGTCTTAGAAATTTTGTTTTTAAAAGTTTTTGGTTAAAGTTTTTGTAAGTCTATATTTCTTGACCATATTGATGGATTGAGTTGATACTTTGCATGTTGCTAGATATTGGTCTGAAGTTTTATGCAGTACCATCATGACCCACCCTGGGTGACCATGAGGTCAAGGTCACGGACTTAGAAATTTTGTGTTTAAGTTTTTGGTTAAAGTTTTTGTAAGTCTATATCTCTTGACCATATTGATGGATTGAGTTGATACTTTGCATGTTGCTAGATATTGGTCTGAAGTTTTATGCAGTACCATCATGACCTACTCTCGGTGACCTTGAGGTCAAGGTCACAGACTTAGAAATTTTGTGTTTAAGTTTTTGATTTAAGTTTTTGTAAGTCTATATCTCTTGACCATGTTGATTGATCGAGTTGATACTTTGCATGTTGGTAGATATTGGTCTGAAGTTCTATGCAGTACCATCATGACCTACCCTGGGTGACCTTGAGGTCAAGGTCACAGACTTAGAAATTTTGTGTTAAATTTTTTGGTTAAAGTCTAAATCTCATGTTGATGGATAAAGTTGATACTTGCATGTTGATAGATATTGGTCTCAGGTTTTATGCTGTACATCACAACTCACCTGGATGACCTTGAGGTCAGGCTCACTGACTTGGAAGTTTTGTGTTTAAGTTTTGGTTAATGTTTTTATAAGTCTATATCTCTTGAACATGTAGATTGATCAAGTTGATACTTTGCATTGGTCTGAAGTTTTATGTTGTACCATCATGACCCACCTGAGTGACCTTGAGGTCAAGGTCATGGGTCATAGATTTTAACAGATGTAATGGCAAAGCACAAGTCAGGCGAGCTACGCTGTCCTGCGACAGCTCTTATTCTCATTAGTTTTCTTTTTCTTTTTTTTTTTAAATTCAACTTGCTCAGAAATCTTAAAATTCCAAGACTTTTGGACATTTAATCTTCATTATGAAAATAGATTGTTGGCGTCATTGATTGAACTGAAAGTTCTATTGATATGTCATCAATTGGTTGTAGATTTTTTGGGCTGTTAAAATTTGTATTCATATGAACATTTTTAAAATAACTTAGGCATGAGTTTTTTTATTACTTGGTTCTTGGGAAATTTCAGTACTTGCTAGCAGGAGAAAATAAAAATAATAAAAATAAAAGAGGGGAAAAGGTTGAGTTCATCAAAATAAAAGACATTTTAATTCGTAATACATGCAAAGTATTCATAATTTGCTTACATAAGTATGCATGTCAGAAAAAAAAAATAATATTCGAAATGCCAGTTTTACTTTTTTGGAGGGCCTAAAATTCCCAAGAACCAGAAAATAAAAGAAAATCTGGCTTTAAGGGCTTCCAGGCAGATAAACTTAAACATCTGTGTGATCTGAAGCTTTCAAATTAGACCAGAAAGCCAGAGCACTTCAGTGTAAACTTAGAGAATTATCTGAGGTTCTGACTATATCACTAATTTGATAGAGCCACGAAAAAGAGAGGGAAAAAGACATTTTTGTGGCTAATTTGCGAAAAAATAAAATAATGATGTTCAGCACTACTGATGTCTAGATTGTGTTAATGTTGTGAATAAAACAATTGGTCAAATTTTATAAAAAAAAAATATTGAAGATCATTTTTGTTGATCTGTAATTCTTCACATTTTTCTTTTTACACATGTGCAGATTTTTGGTCATCCAGTACATGACTGAGTGTTAGCCGACAACCATATGCTCATTCCTCATGACTGGCCCAAGGAATAAACTACAGGTAGACAGAGAAAAAGGTCTCCCTTAAATTTAACGAACTTCTCCCTATTTTCATCTGATGGAGAAATTATGTATAGAATAAATCGGGAGACCTGAAATTCAAATCCAAACTCTCCCAGATTTTCTTGGGACAGGAGAAACTTCTCTCTAAACTGTGTGCTGGTAGTTTGAGTTGTCTTGAGACAACCCTATTTTGATATTTTTGCATATAATGCCATTTTTGCAGATTTCCTACATTTATTTTTTATTTGTAGATTTTTTTGCCATCATGTACAGAATTAATCTGTTTCAGTTATGTTTGCAGACAACACTAGAATCATCCCTCATTTAGTATAGCCAGTTGTTTCATACATGTATGTAGTTTTATTCATTGGTCATTTGACAACCTTTAAATGAAGTTCATACCTGTAATGATTGAAATTGCATGAATTCTGTTGTAGAATACTGATAAAATGTGATTTTGAATAAAATTAGCCAATTGTTATTTGTCTTCTCATTTTGAATATTACCCTTTATGCTAGTACTTAGTTGTTTTCTTGATTTACCATTCTGTGGAGAAACAGCTTCTGGAACGTGGCTTTGTGCTTCTAGGCTTGCAATAGACCCAGACCTACAGCTGTTATAGACCCTGACCTACAGCTGCTATAGACCCAGACTTACAGTTGCTATAGACCCAGACCTACAGCTGTTATAGACCTATAGGTCTACAGCTGTTATAGACCTAGACCTACAGCTGCTATAGTCCCAGATCTACAACTGCAATAGACCAAAAAAAAAACAGCTGCTATAGACCCAAACCTACAGCTGCTATAGACCCATACCTACAGTTGTTATAGACCTATAGGTCTACAGCTGTTATAGACCTTGACCTACAGCTGTTATAGACCCAAACCTAAAGCTGTTACAGACCTAGACATGCAGCTGTTATAGACCCAGACCTACAGCTGCTATAGATGCAAACCTACTGCTTTTATAGACCCAAACCTACATCTGCTATTGACCCAGACCTACAGCTGTTACAGACCTAGACCAACAGCTGTTATAGACCTAAACCTGCAGCTGTTATAGACCCAGACCTACAGCTGTTATAGACCCAGACCTACAGCTGTTATAGACCCAGACCTATAGCTGTTATAGAACTAGTCATACAGCTTCTATAGACTTAGACCTATAGCTGTTATAGACCCAGACATACAGCTGTTATAGATCTAGACCTACAGCTACTATAGTCCCAGACCTACAGCTTCTATAGACTGAGACCTACAGCTGCTATAGACCCAGACCTACAACTGTTATAGACCCAGACCTACAGCTGTTACAGACCTAGACCAACAGCTGTTATTGACCTAAACCTACAGCTGTTATAGACCCAGACCTACAGCTGTTATAGACCCAGACCTATAGCTGTTGTAGACCTAGTCATACAGCTTCTATAGACACAGACCTATAGCTGTTATAGACCCAGACATACAACTGTTATAGACCTAGACCTACAGCTACTATAGTCCCAGACCTACAGCTGCTATAGACTGAGACCTACAGCTGCTATAGACCCAGACCTACAACTGTTATAGACCCAGACCTACAGCTGTTATAGACCTAGACCTACAGATATAGACTGAGACCTACAGCTGCTATAGACTTAGACCTACAGCTGTTGTAGACCCAGACCTACAGCTGTTACAGACCCAGACCTACAGCTGTTTGAGACCTAGATGTACAGCTGCTATAGACCCAGACCTACAGCTGTTATAGACCCAGACCTACAGCTGCTATAGACACAAAACTACAGCTGCTATTGAGCCAGATCTACAGCTGTTTCAGTCCCAGAACTAAAGTTGTTCTAGACCCAGACCTACAGCTGTGATAGACCAAGACCTACAGCTGATATAGACCCAGGCCTACAGGTGCTATAGACCCAAGCTACAACTGCTATTGACCCAGACCTACAGCCGTTTTAGTCCCAGACTTAAAGCTGTTCTAGACCCAGAACTACAGCTGCTATAGACCCAGACTTAAAGCTGTTTTAGACCCACATCTAAAGCTATTATATACCCAGACCTAAACCTGTTATAGATCACGACATAAAATGTATAAACCCAGACCTTAAGCTGTTATAAACCCTGACATACAGCTGCTATAGACCCTGACCTACAGCTGCTATAGTCCCAGAACTAAAGCTGCTATAGACCCAGACCTAAGCTGTTATAGACCCAGAACTACAGCTGTTATAGACCCATACCTAAAGCTTTTATAAATCTAGAACTTTAGCTGTTATAGGCCTAGACCTAAAGCTGTTATAAACCCATACCTTCAGCTGTTATAGACCTAGACCTAAAGCTGTTGCTTTTTGGTGGTCCTTGGGGAGGCGGGACGGTTGCCCTGCATCGTCTCTGGCTAGAGGCTATTCAGGACGGTTGTCTAGTCGCTCATAGGACCGTCGGAAGTGGGATCGCTTTATTAATGCAGCAATTTGTTAACAATGGCTTTGTAATTGGGACAGCGGGACAGGGAAACGGCCTGGTAGGACGCTAAACCGATGTGCAAGTTGTAAAACTGCCCACATGATGCGCAAACGATAATTTAAGTGCTTTGATGCATCTACATATGGTATTTTATGTTATGCATATTGTATAAACATATGTGTACCATAATTTTGTATATATTTTCTGTAAATACGCATATCGTTGCTCTTGGACTAATTGATTGTTTATTTTCATATCTTTTCTAGTGTATTGTTATATACATACATATGGTCTTTACCATGCTCTCCCTGGAGGAGGAAATAAAAGAATCAATCAATCAATGCTATAGACCCAGACCTAAAGCTGTTATAGACCCACATCTAAAGCTATTATATACCCAGACCTAAACCTGTTATAGATCACGACATAAAATGTATAAACCCAGACCTTAAGCTGTTATAAACCCTGACATACAGCTGCTATAGACCCTGACCTACAGCTGCTATAGTCCCAGAACTAAAGCTGCTATAGACCCAGACCTAAGCTGTTATAAACCCAGAACTACAGCTGTTATAGACCCATACCTAAAGCTTTTATAAATCTAGAACTTTAGCTGTTATAGGCCTAGACCTAAAGCTGTTATAAACCCACACCTTCAGCTGTTATAGACCTAGACCTAAAGCTGTAATAGACCCAGACCAAAAGTTATTCTTGACCCAGACCTAAAGCTGTTATAGACCCAGATCTACAGCTGTTATAGACCTAGACCTAAAGATGTTTGACCCAGACCTACAGCTGTTATTAACCCAGACCTAAAGATGTTATACACCCAGACCTACAGCTGTTATAGACCTAGACCTACAGCTGTTTGACCCAGACCTACAGCTGTTATAGACCCAGACTACAGCTGTTATAGATCCCATACCTACAGCTGTTATAGATCCAGACATACAGCTGTTATAGACCTAGACATAAAGTTGTTTGACCGAATCCTACAGCTGTTATAGACCCAGGCATAAAGCTGTTATAGACCTAAACCTACAGCTGCAATTGACCCATACATAAAGCTGTTTTAGACCCAGCACCTAAAACTGTTATAGATCCAGACCATTCAGTTGTTATAGACCGAGACCTAAAGCTGTTTGACATAGACCCACAGCTGTTATAGACCCTACAGCTGCTTAAGACCCATATACAAAGCTGTTATAGACCGAGACCTACAGCTGTTATACATCCAGACCTTAAGCTGTTAAAGACCCATACAAACAGCTGCTATAGACCCAGACCTTAAGCTGTTATAGACCCAAACCTACAGCTGTTATAGACCTAGACCTAAAGCTGCTATACACACAAACCTAAACCTGTTAAATATCCAGACCTAGACCTGTTATAGACCCAGACCTAAAGCTGTTTCATACGCAGACCTAAACCTGTTATAGACCCAGAACTACAGCTGTTATAGACTCAGAACTACAGCTATTGTAGACCCAGACCTACAGCTATTATAGACCCAGACCTACAGCTGTTATAGACCCAAACATAAAGCTGTTATAGATCCAGGCCTGAAGCTGTTAAGACCCAGACCTAAAGCTGTTTACAATAGACTCCAAGTACACAGTAATACTGTAAATGTTTTACATCCTCAGGTTGATATATGTACAAAGAAGGATAACTAAGGTGATTCTTACTCATTTTTTCATAATGCTATATGTCCCATTGCATTGTCATTCATTCTAGATTATCTGCTGTGGTTGGAAAGGTGGAGTTGGCAGGTCACATGATGAGTGGTTTCTATAAATAGCACAGCTATTCAATTAGTAGTACAATCTCTGACATACTGTATCAGGGAGTTGACTCTTTGGCTCAGTGGTTAGAGCATTGGATTTCTGTCCAGGGGGCCCTGGGTTCGAATCTCGTCAGGAACATAGGATTTTTTCAAACTACTGGTATGCATCATCTCTTATTTAGAAATTTTCATATTTGTAAGAATAAAGCTACCAACATTGTCTACCACTATAGCGGTGATAATGAATAAAAACAAACCAGCATACAAGTTTCATGCTTTAATATTTATATCAAAAAGCCCTGAAATTTTGAGGATTGTAATCATTAATTTGGTCATATGAAGCACTAATATCCTGATTACATATAAAAGGGGGAAAAATGAAATAAACTGGCTAAAGCTTGGGACAAAATTAAAATTATGCACTAACTAGAAATAAACTACACATATATGTACTCTATGTAAGAACACTACATCCTAAACATATTCAAGAAAATAAAGTGAAAATAAATGTTTGTACAATGAGGAGTATAGAAATCTTAAAAAATTAAGACATTAGAAATTGACAAGACAATGTTTGAGATCGCAAACTGCTTCCAACTTCTCGTTCTGCAAGTAAAGTTTACGATCACAGCTTGAATGACTAATTGCATTTAAAACACATAGATTAATATGACATCAAGCTTTTTCTCTTTATTAAGGCCAGAGAAAATAAATTGTTAGTTTCTTATCCAAATTGTGGAAAATATTGGAGTGAATAGGTGTACATGTATGTCACTTTATTTTTTATTTTAGAACATCCAATTTGATGGTCTTAGAGGCCTACATTCAATCAAGAGAGATTTTGTTTTGTTTTTGTATAAAAAAGATACGCATAGGCAAATGAATAGAATTATATCTTATTTTGACTTTTTATTGAAAAATAAAATCTCTGCTCTATACTGGATAAAAAATGACAGGCTGAATAATTTTGGATGGAGCTGGGTGGGGATGAGAACCTATAATAATACATATTTCTTTAACTCTAAATTAAATTTTAAATCTAAAAATTAATTTTCTCTGGCCTAATACTTAAACATAAAAAATCTCATTAAAGCAACATGTATACTTGTAGCAAAATATGTATGCATATATGTTGTCTTAATTGAGCCACCGCATCTCAAAAACAACAATGTGCATATGCGAAAACAAAGGCGCAGACCAGCTTCGCGGTTACCCGCAAAGCTGATCAGCACCTTTGTTTTCGCTACACAGATAGCACAATCCCTCTTCATCTAAAATCCAAAATCTCAAGCTTCTAGCCTGCTTCTGTGACTGTACAGGCTGGTTTGTGTCGGACCTCAGGTCGGAAACCCAAATTTTTGGTTTTCTCACGCGATGTCTCATTTCTATTTGGTTCCAACTCGAGACTTAAATGATGCCCTCTGATATGGTTTATTCAATTTCTTTCGACAACAATGGCATGGACATCATTTCAACTAAGAAGAGATTTTTAGATCTTGCTAGTACTATAGATTGGTACATGCTTTCTCACTACAAAATGAACTAGGTCACTCACTTAAAAGCAATAATAAAAGCAAAAATAAACCTCATTCATCATAATATAGTCCTTCTTTACAGTACACAATATTATTATATAGATATAGTTTAAGTCTTAAAGATTCTAAATACAAAAATAGTCAAAGTATTTTAAAAATTCATGCCATTTTATAGTCAATGTCCAGCACTGCTAGACCAAAAATGGTTCTTAACATTCATTACTTGAGAAAGCCTACTTACAGAATTATTGTAAATGTGAAAACACAGATAAGCTGCATGGTAACTATACAGCTGATCAATGCCTTACTTTTTGCTATAATTCTTGCTTTATATCAATGCAAATATTCTGTGATTGTACAGCCCAGTTTTGCCTTATGATATATATACATAGTCTGCAATATTAATTTTATTTTTACGACAGGGCTAACAGTATATGATCTCAAGCTTATGAGGTACCATTCTAGTAAAATCAATCTAAAACCAAATTGTAAAATTGGTACTGTAAAATAATTATCATTTAAGATAATCTGAGGTAGTTTATATACAATGAACACATTAAAAAGCCTGGCAACCTGTTATTAAATACTGCAATTACTGGTGAAATAGTAAACCTAATTATTTATTTCTAACTTTAGATCAAAGCCTAGTTTGTGAGTAGTACCAGCAATCCGTTCATTATGAAGACATGCCCATGCTATATACAGTAAAAAATAAAAAAAATTCATTAGAAATTTTTTAACATTTTTCTTATTTTTGCTCAAAACATAGATTGTGGGTACATGTTAGAACCGCCTTAATGGCGAATTTGTTAATGTTACTGTTTAACATCTGTGACCACTAGCTACGAAATCAGACACTCTACCACAAGACTAACACACTCTCTTTAACCCACTTATGACGAATGGATTTTCCCATTATTATCATATGGGTGAGTCCACTTTCATTTTGAGGGGCATCAGGAGTGATTTTAAATTTTCATATAAATTTTTGATGAAAATCCTCTTAGCATACAGAATAGCCCCCAGATAGGATGCCGCATTCTGCGGCATCACATCTGGGGCTATACTGTTTGCCTATGTCTCATAAAAGGGACTCCAGACTAATACGAGTTAAATGTGAGGTAATGGGTGTATGTACATGTATGAATGACAATAATGGGGGAAAATATACAAAATGCAATACTTAATAAAAATACATGTACCATGACAAATCCCACCTTGTAGGTTATATTGGAATGAGACAGAAGGGATACAAACTTTGACATAACAAATGAATATATATAAAGTTTAAGTTTAAAGCCAGGCATTTGTTATGAAAAAAAACTTTAGCCTGAGAGTTCCTTGTCTAAAAGATAGATAGCTATAACACCTTTTGTTTTCTTTCTGGCATGTCTGGCCCACTCTTAGTAAAGCCCCTGTCACACACTAACGAGCTGGAGCCACAACTCTTCGCACTCGCCACAACTTGAAGCTTGTTGTGGAAAGGCTGCGAGAATTTTAAACTGTTTAAAGTTCTCAAAGCAACTCGCTGTCTAAAAGTGGGCAGAGCATAAGTCTTACGATCTTGTACTTTATCGTACAATGCTCATAGTAATGTCGTGGGATGTCACACATTCTCAGCTTCCTGTCAAACATGGCGAGTTACCTACAAAATGCTTCAATATTGAATACAACTCTTCGTGAACTTCGAGAGTTTACAACATTTCTACAAGTATCCACGAGTATTCATGGCTTATATTGTGGAGATGTCATGTAGACCTATTAGGACATTTTTGACAAACTTGTTTTAAAATAACTCAGCAAGTTATGAATCACGCTTACTCATAGTTTCAACTCGTGTGTGACAGCTTATGACTTTTTCTAACATAAATTGTGGCAACTCTCTTGACAAGTGGCAACTTATAACTTGTACCAACTTGTAGCATGTTGTGGATTCAACTTGTGAGTGTGTGACAGCTTCTAAACATTTCCAATTTAATTTGTGGCAACTCTCGCAACAAGTGGCAACTTATAACTTGTACCAACTTGTAGCATCTTGTGGCTTCAACTTGTGAGTGTGTGACAGGCCATCAAATAGCAATTTTTTGTCTCTGCCAAAGTATACACATATAAAATGTACAAAAAAGTACACCACAACCTGTTTATAGCACCAATGCTGGGGTCTTAAAGGTGTTATTTTCAAAATGTATAATTATAAAGTAAAATCAGCCCTTGAACAAGTTTGTTTAAAAACAACATTTCATCTCTAGCACTCAACTGTGTTATATCAAAACCATGTTATAAAAACATAATAATAAAGAGGTAAAGGTGTATATTGAAAACATGCACATTTCACAAATTAAAACACCAAACACAGGTCTGAGCACTAAGGTGAGCTGAAAATATTCCCTTCAAAACTTCTCAGAACATAGCAAACAACAGCAAATGAGCCACAACGCGAGAAAACTGGTCTTCGGGGTTTTCCGACCAGGTCTGACACAAACCGAGTTGTACAAGCACAGCTTGAAATTTCGGATTTAGAAAGAGGAGAAATTGTACTATTCCAATAGTAAAAACAAAGGCCCTGATAAGCTTTGCAGTAACTGATCTGCACCTTTGTTTTCGCATAGGCAAAAATCCGGGTTTCTCATGATGCGGCTCAGTTGAAAAAGAACTTTATTTATGTACTCCAATGTTGATAAATTGGTTGATAAATTTCTGAGATCAGGTTAATACACATGGCAATCACTCTTTTTTCTTTGGTATAATACAACTTGCCAGCATTTTCGTTGCATTCTTGGGACACTCATAGGCCCAAATGATGATTCAGTTTGATAAAATGATTAGATGAAAGCAGTGTTAAATTGGGGGGGGGGGGGGGGGGGAATATATACATCTTAAAAGCTTTTCATTCTGAGATGCCAAGATTATTTGCGGTAATATGTATGAGTCACATCATCAGGAAACTGGCTATTTGCATGTGCGAAAACCATGCTTTCTCTGTGTATGGCTCATATTACCGGTATTTGCATTGCATTACTGGCCATGGATTGTCTATCCAATTACATAGGATGATTAGGAGATGGTAAAAATTCAGAGTTTCATCTCCTCTGACAAAAGTTTAACTTTTAGCAACAGTTTTATTTTCAGCAATAACTTACACATTCCATTTTTATCTATGTCTAGCATCCGCGGGGTGGGTTGGTTTTGGGCTTACATTTCGGAAAAATCACACAACACACAAATAAATATGCTTCCTTATTGTTCTTTCCAATTTTTTATATTCTGGACAAGTCTGATTTAATTGATAGTCTGAGGCCATTATAATCCACAGTTTGTTCAAATACATGACTTTATATTGTTTACCCAGTTATTAGTGTTTCTTTGTATGTTATTTAACCTATGTTAAATAGGAAAATGTTATGTTGTTTTTTCATTTCAAGCTATGTTTGTTTTAGGTAGGTAGGTAGGTTTTGCTGGCAGGGATGGACGCTTAACATAGAAAAAAAAAATGGAATGGCCTTATGTATTCCATAACCCTTAAAATTCTACCACTCATGAATGTGTCAGTGATAAGCACTCTTTGCTGTCTCAACCCATGTATCCCATAACTTACGATTACTTGAAGTCTCATGCTCAACACAGCTGAGACTTAATTTTATCCTGCTCATTAATGTTAAAATGCCAACAATTAATTGTTGGCATTTTCACATTTACAAGCAGAAAAAAAATACAAGGTTTTGGATTTTGAGCCTGAATTTTTCACAAATTTTGAACATTTCAACATTTATAAGCAGTTGAAATTTCATGCTCAGCTAAGCTGAGCTTGAAAAAAGTTTTATAACCTCAAGGCCTGTTTATACTATGGTTTAGGATTGCTAAAAAATCTCTGATTCTGGGTCAGTGATATGCGACGTGTATCTCTACAGTCTCTTGTCCTAAAGCACCTATAATGACAGTTTTATTTTTAGAAACAACCCGTAAATCCGATAACTTAGGATCACTAAAATCTACCCGTATGGGTCAGTGATAGGCATCGTGTATCTTCGCTGTTTCTTGCACTATAGCACTTTCATTACCAAACATGTTCACAGTGGGAGAGATTTCCTTCCATTTAACATCACTGTCCTGTAATACGATGAAAATAAATCTGCTAACTATAATTAAACAGTGTGAGGTAGAATTTAATTTTCGTGAATGAAATGATTCATGAATTAAGAATTATCACTTATGAAAACTTAATCCATTAAGAATGCACAAGTATCATCTCAAAAATTCAATAACTCACTAATAATTCAGAAACAGAAAATTCCCAAAATGCATGTAAGAGTCACACAAATTTACAGTATTTGAAATGAACTCCACATCATTTCTGACTATATTACACACAAGCTGTTCAATATGAAATGAAAGCTGTAATCTGTAATTGTCTTGTTTGGCCCAAACTTCATGATTTAAATTAAGTTCTGAAAAGTTTTGAGAGTTTAATTTCATAAATTTTCTATTCCCAAAATATTAATTCTCAATTTATGAGCAAGTACTTTTACAGATTGTAAAGCTTATAAGAGGTCTATATTAGCAAAAAAATCGAATTTGTATGGCAACAATTTGTAAAATTTTACCAAAAAGTAGTAAAGTTTCCATGAACAAATCTGAAATCAATAGCTGAAATTTATATTGTTTGTCCAAAATTTCATGTATTTACAGTTAGAAAACAAATGGCTAGTAAATGCACTTACCGCTTTCAGCCGTAAATCAAATTCATCTCCGAGATCATAATGGAAATTCCAGACTTCCGTTTCCACCCAGGCATTGTCCGTATTTCTCGGATCATCAAGGTAGCCTTGGTATATCAGTGCAGCGCTGAACCCCTGGTCCGAGTCAGTTTTGGTGTTATGCGAGCCAGACAGTCTGTGTTTGGCTACATCTGTTTGAGACGTTGATAGTGCTTCTGTTGGTTGTGGAATGTTAGATAGGGAGCCTGTCGTAGGAGCTGTGCCATTCGCAAACTGAGCAAAATACTGGAAAGAAAAATGAATCATATAAAAGTTCTGAAATAACATTTCAATTTATATGCTACATATTTGTGAAATATACATCAGAAAAACACGCCCATGCAATATATACCCCCTTAAACCCCACTTTTATATAGAAAAACTGGGGTTAACGGGGGTATACCTAATTTTCTTAGATTTGATCCAAAACATATATTGTGAGTACTCATTAGAACCTCCTCACCAAGGCGGTTCTAACGTGTACCCACAATGTACATGTATGTTTTGAGCTAAAATATAAAAAATATCCAATTTTTTCTATGAAAATTATCAATTTTTAGGAAAAATCTGTATATAACATGGGCACAGAATCAACCTCACAGCTTTAGAGGAGAAGCCGCTCACAAATGTTGACAGATGATGAATGACAAGTGCCTGCAAATACTGTAAGCTAACCTAAAAGCCTTTGGCTCATGTAAAACAATCAAAATCTAGAAGAAAATATGGGTATATGATGTACAAATTCTGATCTGATGTCTGTCAAAAATTCATTTTCTAAAAAAGAAAAAAATGCAACAACCATTACGAAAACTTGCCCATGCAATATATGGAGATTGTTTTGGTTGTAAAAATGAAAAAAATTTCGCTGGAAAAATTTTGATACTTTTAATATTTTTGCTCAAAACATAGATTGTGGGTACACATTAGCGAGGCAGTTCTAACGAGTACCCACAATCTATGATTTGGAGCATAAATAAGAAAAACTGGTATACCCCTGTAAACCCCAGTTTTACTACATAAAAATGGGGTTCAAGGGGGTATCGTTTCATGGATTTGTTTTCCTGATGTTTGTAGCACTGGATAACAGATTCTGAGAAGCATACCTGAATCATATCAGACTGGTCAAACTTCAGTGTCTGTTCCGTGTCTGGTTGGTCTGACACATATGCCATAAAGACTTTACACAGAGAACTGTACTTGTTACTATCTCCAAGCAGCACAGCCTACAATGAAAAGAGTCATTCAGCTTTTAACTGTAGCACATTGCAGATCATTTACATATGATTTTATCATATGGCGTCACTGTTATTCAGTTGGAAAAATCATATTACTACTTGTATTTAGTTAAGTGGGAGTTCCTAACATCCTTTGAAGACATCCATGACAACAATGTAAATTTTCAGTGGAGATATATCCATTTTGAAGGCAATAAAATTCCATTTTAAAGGTCATATGATAAAACAAATCTTACTCTCATAATGACCACATGTGTAAGATCCTCTATTTATCATCCCCTAAGTTTAAGAGATTTGGTTGTACACTTATCATTACAACAGAGCAGGTCTGCCTCAAATGTTCAGTACTTAGTAAAATTACACACCTGACTAGGAGGGGGAGGGGGAGGGGCTTGCACAGACTATAAAATAGTCTTCATTCTGAACTCTGCAGAGGTTTCTCTGAGAACCAATGTTAATGAGAACAAGCAACATATTAAATCAATAAGTGAGCCACATCTTTGAAAACCAGATTTTTGATTATGCGAAAACAAAGGCGCAGATCAGCTTCGCAGTAATTGTGAAGCTGATCAGCGCCTTTGTTTTCGCCACACGGATCATACAATTCCTCTACTTCCTAAATCCAAAATTTCCAGCCTCTAGCCATTGTCTGTAGCTGCACAGACCGGCTAGTGTCGTACCCAGCCGAAATCGCAGAAGACCGGTTTTCTCACATCATGGCTCAAGTGACAATAGGGAGTAAAATCCTCTTTGGGAACAACTTGGCATGGACCATCCTAGGAAACTTGTTCTCATACACATGTATTTGAGCCATGATGCGAGAAAACCAGTTTTCTGGGTTTCCCACCAGGTCCCACACAAAACCGGCCTGTACAGCCACAGAAGAATGCTAGAGGCTTGAAATATTGGCTTTAGAGGAATTTACTAACCGAGTAGCGAAAACAAAGGCGCTGATCAGCTGTGCAGTTACTGCACAGCTGATCTGCACCTTTGATTTCGCATAGGCAAAAATCCGGTTTTTTCATGACGCCACTCATTTTCATACTATGGCCTTTTATTGATTTCATCTGTGTTGGTTGTTCCCAGTCGCATTGGTGGTCTCTGGTTGACCAGTGTATTTCTGTTCCCTAAACTAGATGTAGGTGCTCAGATCAAGTATTAATCCTTATTATTGCATAAATACCCGTGTCACATGATATTAACAGCCATTTATTAATGAAGAGAAAGCCATGTATAATATTGCAATTCCCATTATTTTGTCATTCATTAAAATATACTATATGCTAGGTCCCTCAGGGAGTGTTGAAAGGGAGTGTTAAAAACCTCGGATTATGCCCTCGGTTTTCAACACTACTCCCCTCAGGACCTAGCGAATGTTAACAAATGGAAAATCATGTTTGATCCCTATATTATACCTGGTTCAACGCTGGAACTCTTGATTCAAAGTCTGACATCTACCACTAGTTCATTGCACTTCCCTACCATCACGAAAACATGTCCATGTAATGTATACCCCCTTGAACCCCACTTTTATATAGCAAACTGGGGTATGCAGGGGTATACCTATTTTTCTTATTTTTGCTCCAAAACATAGATTGTGGGTACTCATTAGAACCGCCTCGGTGAGGCGGTTCTAATGTGTACCCACAATCTATGTTTTTGAGCAAAAATAAGAAAAGTATCAACATTTTTCCGCTGAAATTTTTCAATTTTTAAAGCTCAAAAACTATCTGTTTATTGCATGGGCAAGTTTTCGTAATGTTAGGTAAGAAAAAGGAACAAAAAGTAAGCCATACCGCAGGCAAGTAGGAAGAGGCCTCGGTGAGGTTCTCAAAGAACTCCTTAGTTATGATGATAGAAATAAACTCTAGAACACGCTTCCCCTCTACAAACACGTAACTCTGACTGGTTACCAGCTCAGGGTTCGGTTGTCTTCTCCATCTCGTTATAACGGCTTTTATGACGTGATTGGGACCCCACCTCCACAAGGCACCTTTACCTCTGATGCCTGTACGACCCATGGGGTTGCTGCAAATACAGTGATATTTCAGATAATAAGCATATAATTTAACAAATAATACCAATATTTGTTGGTGTTTATATGAACACCCATAATAAATATATTAAGGATATGCAATGAATTTATCCTCCAAATGTCCTTAACAATACCATGCCAAACTGTTTTGTACAGCAAGAAAGGCGGCGATATTTTTTTTTTTAATTTTCAATATCTTCCGCAAAATCATTCGATTCAACCTTCAAAATTTCAAGCCATTATCTTGGTTTGGACACATTTCATTTCTTTTGTTCAGCGTTTCAGTCGTGTCCGGACAGAGCCACCATTTCCTGGATATTGACCAGTGCTATGGCATGTTAATGTTTCTTGCTCAAAGGCACCAGTAACTAAATGGGCTCAAACCCACGACCTCTCCAAGGCAATAACCACTCAGCCACCATGCATCCAAAACATGATCATTTGAGCCGCACAGCCAATAAACCGGTCTTCCAGGTTTCCGACAAGGTGCGACACAAACCAGACTTTACAGCCATAAAGCAGGCTGGAGGCTTGAAATTTTTGCTATGAGTAGAAGACGAATTGTACTATCCAAGTAGCGATACAATACTGCACAGCTGATCTTGCCTTTGTTTTCGCATATGCAAAAAATCCGGTTTTCTCCCCAGCAGGCACATGATGTCAAAATGATGTCATATCAACATTGATATGACGTCATTCTGACGTCATGTGCCCGCTGGGTCATGATGCAACTCGTTTTATTTTCTATTTATATAAGCTTACATTGGTATCCCAAGTGGGTCAAGTGAATATCTCAATGGCTGATTGTCTCTGTCTATCCATGATCTTCTATTTATTTCCCGATGAACATCACCATCATCTTTAAACGTCACCACAGAATTCCATTTTGGTCGGAATACTGGCAAGGGAGGTAACTGACTGAGTTCCTCATCAGACAACAAGACTCTCTCCTCTTTCTGTTTGATAATGCTAGAAAAGATGACAAAAATTATTTGCCAGGAAATTGCATTTATGTACATTTAAACGTATTTCTAAAAGTGTTGAAAAAATGCCCTATAGATGACAGTATCATTTACTAATCTGTTACTAAAACACTTTTAACCTCAATTTTAACATGTAACAATTGTGTTTGAAGCATTCTAAAATACTTAAATGACTTCTCCACTTATATCAACAACATGAATTTCTTGGCAGAAATGTGCAAAAATAACAGGATTGTAAAATACTAGTAATAAATGAGCCGCCTTATGAGAAAACCAACAATTTGCATAGGCGAAAACAAAGGCGCAGATCAGCTTCGCAGTAACTGCGAAGCTGATCAGCGCCTTTGTTTTCGCTACACGGATAGTACAATTCCTCCTCTACTTAACTCCAAACTTTCAAGCTTCTAGCTCTTTTCTGTGACTGCACAGGCCGGTTTGTGTCGGACCTGTTCGGAAACCACATTGTTGGTATTCCCACTAGGTGGCTCAAATGTTTAGCAATATACTGATTAGCCATGTCACTGGTTTTGAACACTGAGTCCAGGAAAAAAAAAAAAAAAAGTTATTAAACTTACTCTATGATGTCTTCATCAACATACGGCATTTCATTTTCTGGGAAAGCATGTTTGGGTAATGTATACAGCTTTGGGTCATACACTTCGTATGTCAGCTGTAAGAAAAAATTATAAATTCTGCATATAAAACTGGTCTCAAAAATATATAACTTTAATCAAGCTGAACAAAACTGAGCATGATATTCATACTTATCACAAAATGTTAATTGTGGAGCCGCATGGGAAAACAAAGGTGCAGATCAGCTTCGCGGTAACCGCGAAGCTGATCAGCGCCTTTGTTTTCTCTACACAGATAGTACTATTATTCCTCTTCTTCTTAATTCCGAAATTTCAAGCTTCTAGCCTGCTTCAGTGACTGTATAGCCTTGTTTGTGTCAGACCTGGTCGGAACCCCAAATTGTTGGTTTTCTCATGCACAGGCTCAATTAAGAATGACCAAAACTGACTGGTTTGTTACAAATAGTGAGTACAGTTGATATGTCATAAAAATATATCTCATCTTTGAAGAAGAACCTCAATGAAATTAGCTTTAAAAGTTGGACTTCTCCCTTAGGACCTGCTTTTTCAAAACAGAAACCCACATTGTCTACATAGACTTTTCACTTCACAGATACTATACCGACAGACTTTAATAACGCAACAGTCTATATCAGGTATCATTTAAAATTTAACTGAAGCATAAAATAAACATAATTTCGTAGTGCTCAAAACACAGCGGCATTTGATTGCAGCACCAAACGTTATGGTACTTTTATGTTAGTCCTGTGCCTATATAATGCTTTCATAGCAGCGTTTTGAATGCAAATGAAAACAAACCAACAGCATTCGTTTGGGTTTTGATGTCTCTTTCCAGAAATCATGTTGGACTTGAAGAAATTTTTTCGTCCCCATTGACCTTCTGTTTATTTTTGTTGAATTCTGGGTAACGCTTGAAATTATACTGTATTACTTTAATTACGGACCATAGGATTTTGTTTTTGGTATTGAAATAAAGCAGACTGATTGTACTTTTCAGTTCAACAAATATTTTTTCGGAAAAATCCTGTATTCTGAGAGGAAGAATCGATAATATAAGTTTTGTGTTTTTAAAGTCCGTGAGTATACAACCCCTTGCCTTGTTGAATAAAACTTCCAGTTTTACAGCTGTCTCCTGTAGGTGGAAAACTTAGCTTATATTGGACCTGGTAGACAGTATCTCTCAATGATTTTAAGTCCAAAGATGCCAGTTTCAAAATCACATTTGAACCTATGTGTGAGAAAACCAACAATTTGGTTTCCGACCAGGTCTGACACAAACCCGGCTGTACAGTCACAGAAGCAGGCTAGAAGCTTGAAATTTATGATTTAAGAAGAAGAGCAAGTATACTATCCATGTAGCGATAACAAAGACACTGATCAGCTTCGCCGATACCGCGAAGCTGATCTGCGTCTTTGTTTTTGCCTATGCAGATTGTTGGTTTCCTCATGCGGCGGATCATTTATTTAACCACCTACCTCCCATGGTACACATTTATCAAACACTGGGAACCTGGCTATACTAGTTCCTGGGTATGGTGACTGCCGAGCTGCTACGTGGATAAACTGACCCTTTACATCCGTGATTCCTTTCACATCTGTACAAGATAAGAATATTAATTTTAATAGCTATTTCAAACATAATTGCTATGCACGTTTCTAATACCTTGTATAAATCTGTGCTGCCTCATGAGAAAACCAACAATCTGCACATCCAAAAACAAAGGAGCAGATCAGCGCCTTTGTTTTCACTACACAGATAGTGCAATTCCTCTTCTTTCTAAATCCAAAATTTCCAACCTCTGGCCATCTTCTGTGAATGCATAGACCGTATTGTATTGGACCTGTTCGGAACTCACATTGTTGGTTTTCCCATGAGATGACTCATTTATTAAATCAGTTCAGGTTACAAAAAATTTCAACAAAAGAGCTTTTTTTTTTAAATTCTATCTTTACACATGTGATAAGACCTGAAAAGTAGTGAATTCCAGCTGTAAACTCTTTTACACTAACCTAATATAGCTCAAAGATCAACTATGAGAGTTTTACGCATCTGTTTCTAAAATCACTATAACATGTCTGTGTAATGAATACCCTGTTATACCCCACTTTTATAAAGCAAAATTGGGGTATGCAGGGGTATATCTATTTTTCTTATTTTTGCTCCAAAACATAGATTGTTGGTACTCGTTAGAACCGCATCCCTGAGGCGGTTCTAACGTGTACACACAATCAATGTTTTAAACAAACATTAAAAAAAAATTCAAAACTTTCGACACAATTTTTTCAATTTTTACAACCAAAAAAATCTCTATATATGCATGGACAAGTTTTCGTAATGAATCTGTAAATATGACCAGGTTTACTTCATGACACAACACACATGATCATACTTTTTGAATTTTATCAGTCAAGATTGTTTACCTGTTTTATCTAGTTTATGAGCAATATCCTCCAAGTATAGCCTGCTAGACTGAACCATTCTCTCAAGTTCTACAACTCTGTCTCCAAGACGCTTCATACTTTTTCTGTGAGCTTTCAAATCCTCTGATAGGTTCACAAGGCTGTGAATTAACCAAAAGATGAAATTAAGCTAAATTATCAAATTATATTTACACTTTTATTGCAATCGCCCTAGATGAAAGTATCTTTCTTGATGTTCTTCATTTCCGAATGAAAAACATTAAGTCATGTGATCTAGAGGCCATGCTTATGGGCGGAGCGACCATCCAGTGACGTTTGTTTACTCTTGTTGGCGTGACCTCCGTCGCGTATGGCCATGATGTTAAGCGCAAAAATTTGACGCTTTGGCTGTTCCAAAATTAAGTTAAGTCGGATTTAAAGTCAAATAACATGAAAATGAGCGATGATATGAGCAATTAAAAATCTGATACTAGATTGATAATATAAACTAAAATCTGAATTTCAATCCTCAAAAACAACCAAGATCTATAATCATAGAATTGCTAGGCTTTACATTTCAAATCAGGCCTCGAGGTTATAAAACTTTTTTCAAGCTCAGCTCAGCTGAGCATGAAATTTCAAGTGCTCATAAATGCTGGAAAAATCAGAATTAGTGGAAAATTCAGGTTCAAAACTCAATATCTAGTATTTATCCTGCTCACAAATGTTAAAATGCCAACAATTGTTGGCATTTTAACATTTATGAGCAGGATAAATTTTAGTCTCAGCTGAGCTGAGCATGAAAAAAGTTTTATAACCTCGGGGCCTGGTCTATGGCTAATATTTCCAATAGGACATGTATACACTATGTATACACTGTGAAGTCCTGTATAGCCATTTAAAAGTGTGACTGCTCCACTGCCTAATCTGTTGTTTGCTACATTAAAGTATTTGGTCAATTCCCTAGATCTGCAATTGGTTACTCAAAATATTGTCTCAGTGTTTTAGGACATCCCTCTTCCTTTGAGAGCATAGGACAGATTGTATGGTCCTTACAGGTAACAGGACGAAATAACATGAGCCTGATAGCAACATAGCAAAATCAACTCACATGGCCCAATGTTTTCTTCAGCAACTGTTTTTCTTGCCTGAGCATTAGACTAGGATTCCATCCCACACTGCTTCAAAAAGTATCATGATAAACAAGCCCAATCATGAGAAAACAGGATTCTGGCATATGCAAAAACACAGATGCAGATCAGCACCTTTGTGTTTGCTTCATGGATAGTACAATCTCTCTTCCATTTTCATCTACAATTTCAAGCTTCTGGCCTTCTTCTGTGACTGTACAGCCTGGTTTGTGTCAAACCTGGCCCAAAAACCCTAAGGACCGGTTTTCTCATATCACTACTCAATTGTAAACTCACATGTCTCCATGCTTTTCGGGCAACATCTGTTTCTCTAGCTCAGCCTGTGCGTTGGCCTGGAATTCCCTGGCACACTGCTTCCAGAAGTTACAGTCATCCTGGTTTGGTTTAGACAGCACCTTACTCTGACGTCTCTTGTAGTCTTCAAGGCTCTAGAAATGACATTACGAAAACTTGCTCATGTAATATTATCAGTATTATTATCTTAAAAACAGAAACATCTCAAAAAGGTAAACAAAAAAAAATGTAGATAAAAAAACCTGAAAAATATATGATAAAAATTTTACCAAGTTCTTGGTGTGGCAAAATAGCCTATACCTGGTATGTATATTACAGCTATTTTACCTGGTCTGGCAAAATAGCCTACAGACTATTTTGCCTTATCTTGCCAGGTCCAGCAAAATAACCACTGCCATAAATTTATCAATTTTCTATAGTGTTTTAATGTGATGTCAAAATTGTTGTCAAAGTTATTGCATTGTCTGAAGAGACATTATGTTGCACTGATGTTGAGTTTTTAGATTTCATTCATTTTTAAAGCCAACAATTACCTTTTTCT
Organism: Rugalucina vietnamica; assembly: GCA_964017185.1. NCBI lineage: Eukaryota > Metazoa > Mollusca > Bivalvia > Lucinida > Lucinidae > Rugalucina > Rugalucina vietnamica. The sequence continues at coordinate 75,323,117 of OZ024869.1, read as the reverse complement.
CACAGCACCCACAGAACCAGTACTTGAACTTCTTGTATGTATACTGAACAAACAAAATGAGCACACTGAAGATAGTGAAAGGTGGGGGGAGGGCAAATCTCTGGAGCAGATCAGCAATCAGGGCGTAGCGTTGAAACTTCCAGATCTGACTAGCCTCCTTGTCTATTCTCTGGATTGTATGTCTAGAATTAGAAATAATTTTTTTATTAAATTCATGTGAAAATTCAAAATCAATTAAAATTCAGTGCTCAATTTAGATTACCCTGAGTAGAGACTTATCTTTAGAGGGGTGATATTGTTTGTTTGTTAACAGTTTGGTCTTATTTGTTTAGTTTCTTTGAATATTTGGAAAATGGCCTACCATATAATATCAGAATATAGGGATCAAACATGATACATTCGCTAGGTCCTGAGGGGAGTGTTGAAAACCGAGGGCATAGCCCTCGGTTAATGCCCTCGGTTTTCAATATGCCCGGAGGGACCTAGCGAATGTTAATGAATGACAAAATCATTTTGGATCGCTATTATTGCATAAATTTCGCACAAACGAAAGAAATAATGGTGCATTATATTTTACAGCCTCATCACATTTTCATACGCGTAAAAGCTTTCTTTTTTATGCTCGTTCCGGGCGGACTTCAATTTCCCATTTTTAGCACGTGCTTTGCGTGGCGCCTGGTAAGGAGCATAAGTAAAAGCCATGTATTAACAACACCTGCGCGAATTGCAATATTAATGCATGGCTTTCTCTTCATTAATAAACGGCTGTTAATATCGTGTGGCACGGGTATCTATGCAATAATATAGCAATCAAACATGATTAAATATAGCCTCCATTTTCAACACTTCCCACGGGACCTTCTGTCTGAACACCACCTTTCAGAAACTGCATTTTTCAAAATCTGACTTTTGTGAAACACTACAAGAGAAATATGACTATGTCATCTTTTTGCAACCCAAAAGTCGTCAAAAGTGCCGCAAAAAATTTGAAAATCGGTTCACTTGTAAAATAATTATGCCCAAAAATTATTTTGAATAGGCCTTTTGCATGTGCAAAGGAGGTAATCCATACACCTGAAAATTGAAAATCAAGCGAATCTGTGGAATAATTTTGGGAGTTTGATGCTCAGCTACGCATACACTACAATTTTGTTTTGGTCTGGTGCATAATCAATTTAGATTTTTTTCCGGGAAAATAGTTACTTCCCTTACTGACATTTTTACAATTGAAAAAGCCCTATTCAAAATTATTTTCTGGCATAAAATTTTTATTTGTTGACTGATTTTCGAAATTTTTGTGGCACTTTTTAAGACTTATGGAATGCAAAATGGTGACATGGTCATATTTTTCTTGAGGTCTTTCAGAAAAGTGACATTTTGAAAAATGCAATTTCTGGAAGATGGTGTTTAGACAGCAGCGATTGTTAATGAATGGAAAATAATTTTTGATTGCTATTGTCGCATAAATTGTGCACAAATGAAAGAAACAATGGTGCACTACATTTTACAGCCTCGCCACTTTCACATACGTGTAAAAGCATCCATGCTAATGCACATGCGCACCCAAATTGCCTCATTAATACACAGTTTTTTTCTTTGTTAATTTACACCTATTATTACCAAGCAACAAAAGTATTTATGCAATAATGGTCATTAATCATAATCACACAGTTTCAAAGAAGGCATAGTGAAAGACATTAACTGAACTCAGTGCTCATAGTGACAAATGATAAAAATATGAATTTGTCTGACCTAGAGAATATACTTATAAGCTACCAATCCCAAGACCAGAATAGGTTATTATACTCTGAACTAGCATGAAATCATCCGACAGTAAACGATTATTTTGGTGTGAAAGAAGAATAAGTATGTATACTTACGAGAACATGGCGTATAGCAGTGTGACCAGAATGAGTTTACAGATCATCAAATACTGTATGTTAATGATATAGCCTGAGAAACTGGAGTAGGGACATTTCTGTAGTGGCCCACCATCAACTTTACCTAGAATAGAAAACCACATTTTTCATGTTAATTTTTGTACGATATGTCTGAGCAATCAGTGCGACATAGGTCTAGACCAATGACAAATGAAAGACTATAGATAGGTGGGCTTTTGCAAAGTCTTAGTTACTAAGTTATCATTTTCAAAAATTATAGCATTTTTTTATAAAACTAATGTGAGAGTCAAAAGAAGAAAGTGAACTTATGTTATCAATTTACCATAACTCTGATGCAATATGAAGTTAGTAAATGGGGTACACATTCCGTTTATAAGACACCATAACCTTTCTTTCCTATATGCTAACTTGTTGGCGAAAGACTTACAATTGATGGAACAAAAAGAATCAGATTTTTCTTGGTGGATGCATAGGTTTCATTTAGGCCTCCTTGGTTTTCAAACAGTGGGTATGTATCGTTATATTTTGGTAATCATACTTACGCGATGCACAAAATCCTGAGGAATTCTGATACAATGGCGTACAGGAGTCGTCGCCTAAAATGTTAAGAATAGCCATTAAGTTCATTTCAGAGGAACAAGAGGGTGTTTTCCAAACTATCATTGTGTAGCCTCTTATACAGCAATTACTGCACATTTCTTACAAAGGCTACATGTTTTGAATCAGTACAAGACAAACATTTACATATACATGGAGTTAAACTCAGGAAAGCTCTAAATTCAAAGTCTTTCAGGGTCTTTATTGTTGGCATTTTCAGTCAACTGTATGTTTTGGTGGATATGCTTTCCAGTTAAAGCTTTTTTTTTTCATTATATTTGAGAATGTATGTAACACATTTTGAAGATGTTCATAGCATCTTACCATCCAGATCTGTTATTGGAGTAAGAAACATGGAGTAAATCGGTCTGGTGATCACTCTGCGTATCATTTCCCAGGTGAGGGGCCAGTTAGGATAGAGAATAGCCTGTATAGTTACTCCCCCTGCTATCATGAAGATGAGGAACATTCGGGCAAATGCCACAAAGTCGTGTTTTATCTGGAAAGAAAGATTGTGAATAATTTTATAGAAGAACAAAAAGCTTTCATGCGCAATGTTAACACTGGATACCAGCATTGTTTTGGATTACGTAGCTCATGACATTACCGTCATTTTCATTATAACGTCCCAAAATTAGCATCCATAGTGTTTTGACATATAGTGCCAAAAGTAGCACGGTAGTTATGGACTTTTATTGAACTTTCTGATTTGAAATAGAATTATCAAAATAAATTCAGCTTTTAAGCAAATTCTGTTGTCAGAACAAGTTTTTACAAAATACCAGTTTATGCCTGAAAAGCAACAGGATTTTCACAATTTTCTGAAGTTTTCAACCAGATTGGACTCAAACCAGCCAGTACAATCACAGAGGAAGGCTAGAAGGCTCAATAGCTTGAAATTTTGGACTGAAGACTTGTGAAGCAAAAGCAAAGGCACTGATCATCTATGTAATTGCACATGTACATGTACTGCACAACTGATCTCTGTCTTTGTAATCACATATGCAAGAAAACTTTTTTCATGCTCAGCTCAGCTGAGACTAAAATTTATCCTGCTCATAAAAGTTAAAATGCCAACAATTGTTGGCATTTTAACATTTATGAGCAGGATAAATTACTAGCTATGATGACCTAAACACAAAATTTCAATTAATTTGGGCTATTTCAGTATTTATGAGCAGTTGAAATTTCATGCTCAGCTGAATTGAGCATAAAAAAGTTTAATAACCTCGGGACCTGGTCTCTAGTGTTACAGCTCAAATTATGTCATAAATTTTCAAAACTTACCATGCCGTTCACTTTATATATCATGGGACCCAGCGTTGGGCTGATCAGCAGGTACGTCCCGACTAGCCGGTAGAAGAAGTAGATGAGCCCGAAGCACAGGATTGTCTTGGCATTGACGTAGTTGGTGAGGATGACCCAGTTGGTCGTGATACGAGTGAGCAATAGAGCTATCAGGAACACCAGAATGAGAAATATCTCTAAACCATTGGAGACTAGCGACAAAGCTCGGTTTTTCTGAAACAAAAAGAGGTAAATCATTCTTTAATTAAATAAATCTGAGCCTTTGACTATAAAAACAACAATTTGGGGTTCCGACAAGGTCTGAGACGGCCGGTATAATCACAGAACAGAGCTAGAAGTTTGAAATTTTGGATATGAGTAGAAGAAGAATTGTACTATTTTCGTGTAGCAAAAACAAAGGCACTGATCAGCTGTGCAGTTACTGCATAGCTGATCTGGGCCTTTGCTTTTGCCTATGCATGTTTTTTGGTATAGGATTGTCTTGGCATTGACGTAGTTGGTGAGGATGACCCAGTTGGTCGTGATAAGAGTGAGCAGAAGAGCTATGAGGAACACCAGAATGAGAAATATCTCTAAACCATTGGAGACTAGTGACAATGCTCGGTTTTTCTGAAACCAAGAAAAAGAATACACTGATCCAATACTAAAAAAAAAATATTCTCACAAAAACAAATTGATTATCACTGTTGTTTTCTAAATATTCTAATGATTAGGAAAAGGATTATTCACTCTATTACGTCAATAGACTCTTTTATGGTTTTATATTCCTGTGGTGAGATTCCTGAGTGTTCTTGGATATGTTTCTGAAATTAAAGTAAAGCTTTGGAGCAAATCTTACGTGCTCTATATCAGTCAGAAATTTTACATCACTCACTTTATGCTTCATATAAACTCTGAAGATCAGCTCCATCAGTATAACGGCAGTCCAGCACCAGAGTACGAGATCGAGGTAGAAGTTGCCGCAAGTCGGCCACAAAGTCGCGAGGCAGAAAACTGCGAGGTAGAGGAAGTAGAATGCCTGGGCCGTCCAGAACTTTGTGATGGGGGCAGTCCAAAGGAGGTAGATTTTCTGCCAAAAAGGGACATCTTTTTCTCCATTGGAGAATGTTTTCCTGAGAATTCGCTTTCCAAAGTTCTCCTTTTTCTGAAAATGTGACACATATTTATTAGACAATTTAGAAATGACAGGAGCGTTTTTTGTTGTTGTTTCTTTTTTTTTTTAATTTCAATAGACTGCATTAATGTAACAATGTTCAATCATACACAAAAATGTGCAAAAATTAGAGAAAGCCAATGAATTGTGTTCTATTAAATTAATCGCATAAATTATATCTTTATAATATATACCGTATTCGTTCTAATTACCCTGGAAGTCTATGAAAAACGTGCATATGCGCACACTGGTCGACAAGCAAATTGGTATTTTATACCAATTTTACTCTTTAATACAGTATTAATCGCATTAAAACTTATCCTTAAATGATCAAACACTTTTTTTTGCAACAACTGGAACAGTTAAATGACATCATAATTGATATTCTTGACATGAGTATTTCAGCAGTGTATGTGTTGTTTTCGCTAGTAGTGTGCGCTAATTAGAAGAATATTTTGTTACCTTAACTTGAAGTTATTTTGAAAAGTTATGTGTGCTAATTAGAATGAATACAGTACATACTTTTCTACATCAAAGGCATATTTAGCCCTATCTACTAGGGCATTTCATATAATTTATAACATATGATATAGTTTCAAGTATATTTCACTGATATATATGAGGAATGTCATAAGAAAACCAACATTTTGCGCATGCAAAAACAAAAGGCACAGGTCAGCTTCGCAGTAACTGCAAAGCTGATCAGTGCCTTTGTTTTCGTTACACAGATAGTACAATTCCTCTACTTTCTAAATCCAAAATTTCCAGCATCTAGCCATCTTCTGTGCTTGTACAACTTGATTTGTGTCAGACCTCTTCCATAATCACATTGTTGGTTTCCTCATGACGCGGCTCACATACTTTTCTGTTGAAGATGACATCAAAGGCAGACTTCGTCCTGTCTAGTAGAGCGTCTCCCATCTCCTCATCATCTGATTCATCTTCATCTTTCTCTTCTTCTTCCTGCTCTCCATCTGGAAGAAGTCATAAAATAGGTGGTGCAATATAGGCAAGACATAAGGATAACTAACCAGTATCAGTGTAATATATACCCCCTTAAATCCCACTTTTACAAAGCAAAACTGGGGTATACAGGGGTATGCCTTTTTCTCTAATTTTTGCTCCAAAACAGATTGTGGGTACTCATTAGAACAATCTATGGTTTGAGCAAAAATAAGAACAATACCAAAAATTTTGCATCTGAAAATTTTTAATTTTTACAACTTAGGAAATATCAGTATGTTGCATTGGCATATTTTCATAATGAAGTCTCTATGGTGTAGCTGTCTATTGCCGATAAGTTGACAGCCTTGTAAACCAGGGCCATGGTTATGGGCATGCTGATGGACTTCTCTCATTTGTAGTATGACTTAATATAAGCTGTTGGCTGAATGTTGAACCCAACTCAAATAAAATATAGACAGGTTTTCCTGCTGTCTGGGTTGGGATTTCAATTTCCATTGTATCAACTCCTGAGTCTTCTACATGTTTTTTTTCCTATGTGTTTATAAATTGTTTCACTTACTTGTTTTTATTATATGGCAAGTGATGAAATATAGAGAAATATGTATTAAATATAACAATATTTGAAAAAGTTATATTTTTGTAACAGAGTCAGATTTCATAAATATATATTTAATATCATCATTCAGTAGCTTCCCAATCCTCCTAGTATTTTTTATTATATCAAGTGAGAACCACTTTAGGAGAAATAAGTGTGAGTTGACCGGAATCCTTTGGTTCGGTTTGGTATCAGGCAAAATTGGTTTCATTTTTTAGCTACACATGCGCAGTCTTTCTTTTCCTTTTTAGTGAGCGAATCTCAGAAAGCGCGGTCTTTTAGCAGCGTCATTTGCTTCAAAATTCTCAAAGATTAAAGACGTATAATAAAACCTAGTGTTGTCAGAAAGTTTCCTCAGGCATTCAGGTATTTGGAATTGTTGAAATTATTCCTCTAGAATCCTTTTATTTAAGTTTAAATTTGGTGTTTAATTCACAGAAACGAGCAATTCAGTGTTTTCGAGAATGGCGGTCATTTTAAAAGTCCAATATTTTAAGTAAAGCCCACATGTAAAGATAACAATCTTCATGTTCTCCTTTTGCATGCCTCACTATTAAAACTAGGGAATGTTTTGTGCCTGCATGATGCTTAACTATGTTTTTATTTCCACAGCTAACAAGTTCACGTGTGACAGTGGTACAGTGATGAAGTCTTCTTTTTGGTCGTGATGTAAGGCCTTCAGATCCCATATTATCTGGTAAGCCAAATATTGTATTTTTGCCATTTTTGAATTATCAAATAAGGGAGATAAACACTACACTGTGCACCGGTCTGTGGAATATGGTTTTATTTCATAAACAGTAAGCAATGATCAGGAAATGTAAAGTAATATTGTGTTTTATTTTATCGTAAACATATTTTTAACGTAAACGGGTCATCTTTGATTGTTTCACAAGAAATAGGCAATATTTTGTATGTTTGAAGATGCTGAATGTAAGATTTACATTGTTTCATTATAATTTTGATGTACAGTTAGTGTGAGCCTCAATTTTCATGTATTTTGAGTGTTTATTGTGTTTTACACAATGTGCCGTTGTGTCACACACAATTTTGTGGTTTGGGCTCACTCAGTGTCTAATTTATGTGCTACATTTTATTGCACATAATTTGGATACTGTGGGAGACCATTAGTTATTCAGCATGATATTATAGCATTGTATAATTATCGTTTCAGGGCCTGTGTGTTCAGTGTGCTGTTATTAAGAGATTAGACTAAACTTAACTTCTCATCATTCTGTGAATACAAGTCATCTGACAGAATAAATAGGATGAACCCACGACCAGACTTGTGTCTTAGTAAACCCCCCAAAACACCAGTCTGCCACATTTTCACATGTGAAAATATAAAAAGTTATATTTTAACATGTGAAAATATAAGAAATGGGAATACGCAAATTACGATTCCACCGTTTTATTTCTAATTTATATGTTACTAAATTTTATAATCTATGCTATTGTTGACGCAATGAACGTTCACACACAATAGCGACGTAATGACATCATTTAAGATTTTGACGTCATATGCTTTAGCGCGCAACGTTACAATGATTACATGCAATATAATAAAAAGAAAATTCAAGTTTTTGTCGTGAATATGACTTTTATTTCATCTCGTGAAGTGAAAAATTGTATATTTCATTCGTGCCTTCGGCACTCATGAAATATAAAATTTTTTCACTTCACTCAATGAAATAAAACTCATATTCACTCCAAAAACTTGAATATCCTCTATCTATGAATGAGATACGTCTGGTATGCATAATTTCTAATTTGCACTTAACTTAGGTTGTTTTCCAAATATTGAATGTCAAATCTCAAATTATAGGTTTTAAAATACTTAATACTTATGACTGTGTTTGACATATGAGCCGTCTCGTGGGAAAACCAACAATGTGGTTTCCGAACAGGTCCGACACAAACCGACCTGTACAGTCACAGAAAATAGCTAGAAGCTTGAAATTTCAGATTTAAGTAGAAGAGGAATTATACGATCCGAGTAGCGAAAACAAAGGCGCGGATCAGCTTCGCGGTTACCGAGAAGCTGATCTGCGCCTTTGTTTTTGCATATGCAGATTGTTGGTTTTCCCATGGGGCGGCTCATATGGCCATACAAGGTTTCACTATATCATGTTTTTTTTTTCCAAGGAAAATGTTCATACCTGTAATAGTATTTTTCTTGGGCGGAATGAATGAGATCCAAATGTACATAGGAATGATCAGGAACACACTAGCTAGAATCTAAAATTGAAAAATCTGCGCATTAAAAAGACTTCTATACAAGTACAACATATCTGAAAACGTCACTTAAACCTTTGCATACAAGACTATGCAATTGATCAACTTTTTTTGTTCTTTAATATAATTCCTCTTGTTTATCTATCTTTACTATCCATCTACCTACCCATTTTGTGTTCCTAAAAGTATTTCATCCAAACATATAGATTCCTTCTGATCTTGAAAACTGTCACAACCGTTCATACTGCACTAGTACACCATGAAATAAACTTGCATTTTGATTAATTAACTCTTTACTTTACCTTGAACCAGTAAGGCAGTCTAAACAATCCCCAGTTCAGCTCCTTTACTTGTAGATTTCCAAAGAATGTCTTCGTCAACCATTTCTGACAGCAAGGATGGGCAAGGAAATGTGTATACTCGGCATCATAGGCTATCTCCACAATGGTTTTGTTGTTAAAGTCAATGTGATGTTTACTGAGCATATTGTAGGCGCGGATACTACTGTCGTTCCAACAGATTGCCAATACTCCGAGAGCCATTTCACCATATTCCCTAGAAAAAAAGAAAATAACACCATTTACTCAAAATTTTCTTTAATAGCTTTTATAAAACTGTCACTAAAATACTTCAAGGATAAAAAGATAATTCAAAAAGTTTAAAATGAAATTGAAATTAAGGGTAGGTCCCTACAGTTTTTTGCAAATTCAACATGGTATATTAAATCTTTTGGCACAATGTACACCATTTCAATATGCTGGATTTTGTTTTAGTCAGTTTTATATTTCATGATGTTGTGTACAGTACATGTAATTTAACACAGTCCAGTGATTTTTGTTTTCTTTCAAAAGAGAAAAAGGCAACATTTCATCTCTTACAGAAACAAAGTCTAAACAAATTGAAATGAGATGTGAAACTTACTTAGACTGGTTCTGTATTTCTGTTTTCTGGAACTGTTCCATGGTATACTTGGACAGCTTAAGACAAATCATGCTACAGACCAGAGCCACACAGATTGGCTCGTCACACTTCGTCCACAGGGTCTTGGCAAGCTTGTGACGGTTCATCAACACGGCCCAGATCATAAGGGCACTCATAGCCTGAGAGAAACAAGTGACCAGGAATATGGAATACTTCTGTAAGACTCACAAACTGGGCCAATCCAATAAACTGGGCTAATCCCACAAACTGGGCTAATCCCATAAACAGGGCTAAATTCAAAGCCGATTTTCACTAACTGGGCCAATGTAATTAATATAAGTCAAGTCTTTGTTTGTTTGTATTGAGGCTTAACATCACAGTCAACAATTTTTCAGTCATGTCGGGATGGAGCCAACTCTTCCTGAGTTTAACCAGTATTGTAGGGAGTTAATGTGTCTTGCTCAAGGACACAAAGATTACTCAGGTGACGCCTGTGGGGATCGAACCCAGGACCTCTTGATTCGGAGTCCGACGCTCTACCACTATGCCATCATGCTCCCTAAGGCAAGTCTTTTCAGGAGCTACAATAGGATGTATTCTCACAACTGACTTAACAAACATTGATTTATAACTCGAGATATCACACAAAAGCGCTTATCTTTTTACCATTCTAACACAAAATAAAAAGAACTCATGCCACTCCCTTAAAACTACGATATTCTTCAGTTTTTCCCACCATAAGCTTGACGGTATTACGGATAATTGCACACATTTTTACACTTATAACACACTGAAATGATCTTACCCCGTCTAATGTCAAGATTGCAATGCTTGATGGGATTGTTGACGCCACAAAAAATCAAAATGATGTCGAAAGGGCGCAAAGTAACATCAAGCTAATGTAATGTCGCAGAGAGAAAACTAAGCCCAGTTTGTGGGAATTAAAGATATTTTTTAGGGTATCAATGGGGTACCTCAGAAATCGCTAATCAGTAAAAGTTTGGCCCAAAAATCACTAATCAGTAAAGGTTGGCCAAAAAATTGCTAATCAATAAAATACTTTGGCCCAAAAATCGCTAATCAGAAAAATTTTGGCCCAAAAATCGCTAATCAGTAAAAAAAAAAATGGCCAAAATTCGCTAATCAGTAAACCCCATTGAGACCCTCATTTTTCAGCCCAGTTTGTTGGATAGGCCCAGTTTGTGAGACTTACACATCAAAACCTGTTCCAATATAAATCAAAATAATGTTTTGATCCTTCATTGTGTCAATGTCTTGTCAGATCAAATTGAGCCGCTTCACGAGAAAAGCTGTATTCAGGGTTTCCAAGACGCTCTGACCCGCTCTGTAAAGTCACAGAAGAAAGCTAGAATGGTGAACTTTTGGGTATAAGTAAATTAAGGAGGAATTGTACAATCCGTGTATCGAAAACAAAAGCGCTGATCAGCTTCACAGTTACTGTGAAGCTGACCTGTGCCTTTGTTTTTGCATAGGCAAACATCCGGTTTTCTCATGACGCGGCTCCATTAATAATTAAAGTGGTTCTTGTTGGCTAGCATGGCACTGGGCGACTATGAAAAGTAATAGTGTGTGTGTCTAAAATAACAGTTCAAATACTATAAGTCAATGCACCTGTTGCTCTTGAAACCGGTCATTGCTACAATAAAAGAAAAACATTAAAAGCTCAAAGTCGTTAAATTTGTTTCTGGCCTTTTTATTTGTAAAAGAGGTGAATAATTCCTGTTGAACTCTTGGCATTTTGAAATTATTTAAGCCATGTCATGAGAAAACCAACAATGTGGTTTCCGAACAGGTCCGAAACAGACCAGTCTGTGCAGCCACAGAACATGGCTAGAAGCTTGAAATTGTGGATTAAGAAGAATTGTACTATCTGTGTAGCGATAATAAAGGTGCTGATCAGCTTTGCAGTTACTGTGAAGCTGATCTGTGTCTTTGTTTTTGCATATGCATATTGTTGGTTTTCTCATGACGTAGCACATTTATAGATGTGTTCCTGGGGTTTAACTTAACCATCAGTGGATTGTTCTAAGGATATCTTAGAACAAGTCCATAATATTCAGTTTCACATTATTGAACAAGTCAACATTATTAGGGGTGGGGGTTGGGCAAGTGAGGGTAGGCCAAACTGCATGCCTAACCCTAGTACCATAGGAAAACATATCCTTGCAATGTATACCCCCATAAACCCCACTTTGTATAAGGGGTATACCTGTTTTTCTTATTTTTGTTCCAAAACATAGATTGTGGGTACTCGTTAGAACGTGTACCTACAATCTATGTTTTAAAGGCCGGGAGCCAAGTATAAAAGCCAAAGGGTCTGAAAAATGGCCAGTGTTTCCCTAGCTCCCTAACAGCCAACATGCAGCTTTCATCACAGAAAATCAAGGAATGTGAAACACTTACCCAACAAAAAGCTGTGAAGTTTGGCACATGTATTCTTTGAGACATTCAGAATAATCACATGTAAATATTAAACAGATATTATATTCCAAACTACACATTTCAGAAAATCTTTTTTGTCTTCTGCTTGAAATTCAAATTTACCTCCATTTATAATTGACAGCAAATGGGAAGGCTTACAGAAGTTCATAACCTCTTATCTGACAGCTGGTAAATACCTCAGAATACACAGATAACAATATCTGACACATGGCGGGAAATAAAGTACACAAATTAATTCTTGAAGAACAGGACCAAATCAGCTTAAAATGTAGATAAAAAGGACTACATTATTCCCATAAATGTCCCAGATATGGCACACCATCTGGATTTGGAAACCACTGTCTTACAAGGCTCAAAACACACTTGGGCATGATGTCACGTCGATGCCATTCATATTTTCTTTGTCTAGGATCTGCTCTCAAAGCCTTGAGTTTTTCTGCCTGATAACGTGGATCCTTCCAGGCTTCACGGTGGAACATCATTGTCCAAAATCGCTTATATCGTTCTTTCCTCAGCGCAGGATTCCTTCTACTGGGTGCCTGATTTTCATTTTCCCACCACATCTGTCTGTTTTGTTCATCTGTAATACATGGCCTACACAAACAAAATCGACACTCCTGTTCCTCTGGGTTTTGGGGAATGTGATATTCTTGAAATGCATCATCATTATTATCCACTATTTCAGTTCCTGGTGTGGTTTGACATGCAACATCATTTCTATTTAGAACACTTTCAGCTGAGGACCCACTATTTTCTGCGACAATTCTGCTAATTTCATTATAATTCCAACCATAGTGACTAAACAGATGACTTATTGTGTCCACTTGTTCTTCAGAAACATGCAGTGTTATCCTTATATTTTGATTTTCCATGGTAAGAATGCTGTGAAAGCAAAACTGGTATTTTGAATACAAATCTCTGCACAAATAGAAGTATTAATTGATGTAAAACATGAAAATAAACACTATTTCTGATAACACTTCTTTGTTTACAAATTATCACCATGTGGTATTGCTAATTGAGGGCAATAGTATAATTTTGTGGGAAAAAATGAAGCTAACCCATTCATATGTAGGGGTGGTAAAAATATCCCAACCAAGCTTACTTGTATTTAAATTGACTATTTAAATTTTTTGAATACAATTTAAAATATGCACAACTTCGCATATATGTAGTTGTAAAATAGATGAAAATGGAATACTGTAAAATGCCTAACCCTAGTCCACTTCCAGACTGGCCGCCCTTTGCATCTGAAAGTGTGTTGATCTGGTAGAGAAAATGTAACTGTACACTTCTTTCTGAATAACTGTGGTTAGAAAGTTCCTGGATATATCAACAATTTTATTCTATGCTACATGTAGACTTAGTTTTACAACAGACAATTATGGAAGAACAAAGAAGACCAGTCAGGACTAGGCCCCCTAGTTTTAAAATGGAGATTCCCGGAAATGAACAGAAAAAACTTGAAATTTCAGTTAAAATGCAAACCAGAGGACCAATGGTCCTGTAAACGCTCACCTGAGATCTGCTGCATATACCCATAAACATGTTTGAATATTATCGTATTTAACTCCAGTGCAGGAGCAGATGAAGCCCTTGGGGCATTTTCTTTTTTTAGAATCTTCAATATTCTGTCCATTTGCCAATTTCCTGCTGGCCTTTCCCTTCAAATGACATTTTAACAGTTTTCCCAATTCAAATGCATAGGCAACCCATGTTGGCCTTGCCATAAACTTGGTGAAGGTCATCACAGGGTCATGATTTATGTATACATTGGAGTATTTTAGCCATCGATGCTTCACGCCAAGTTTCCTTGAAATCAGTCTATTGGTTTTTGATGGGTTTTTACCATATATGGGCATGGTGGCCATCTTTGTCATGTGACCTAGATTATTTATATATACATTGATTCCCCCACTCTATAGATGCTTCACATAAAATTTGGCTTTGATTGGCCAAGCGGTTTCAGAGGAGAAGACGTTTGAATATTATGGCAATATACATGTATATTGCCCCGGGGTGGGGGCACATGAGCCCCTGGGGTCCATTTGTTTTTCAGAATCATTAATATTCAGTCCTACTTCCCATTTCCTGCAACACTTTCACTTTAAATGACATTTTGAAGTTTTCCCTATTCAAATGCATTGGTGACCTATGTTGACCTTGCCGTAAAATAGCTCAAGGTTATCACAGGGTCAGGATTTATATATACATTGTAGTGCTTGAGCCATCGATGCTTCATGCCAAGTTTTGTTGAAATCGGTCCATCGGTTCTGGAGAAGAAGATTTTTGAAGGGTTTTTACCATGTATGGGCATGGCGGCCATCTTGGTCATGTGACCTGGATTTCTTATATACACATTGGTTCCAACTTCCTATTGATGCTTCACATAAAATTTGGCTTTGATTGGCCAAGCAATTTCAGAGGAGATGATGTTTGAATATTATGGTAATGTACAGGTATATTGCCCCGGGGTGGGGGCACATGAGCCCCTGGGATCAAATTTTTTTCAGAATCATCAATATTCAGTCCTACTACCCATTTCCTTCAAGATTTTCACTTGAAATGACATTTTAAAATTTTTCCCCATTCAAACACATTGGCGACCTATGTTGACCTTGCCTTTAAATAGGTCAAGACCATCACAGGGTCACGATTTATATACACATTGTAGTGCTTGAGCCATCGATGCTTCATGCCAAGTTTGGTTGAAATCGGTCCACTGGTTCTGGAGAAGAAGATTTTTGAAGGGTTTTTACCATATATGGGCATGGTGGCCATCTTGGTCATGTGACCTGGATTTCTTATATACACATTGGTTCCCCCTTCCTATTGATGCTTCACATAAAATTTGGCTTTGATTGGCCAAGCAGTTTCAGAGGAGATGATGTTTGAATATTATGGTAATGTACAGGTATATTGCCCCGGGGTGGGGGCACATGAGCCCCTGGGGTCAAATTTTTTTCAGAATCATCAATATTCAGTCCTACTGCTCATTTCCTGCAAGATTTTCACTTGAAATGACATTTTAAAATTTTTCCCCATTCAAACGCATTGGCGACCTATGTTGACCTTGCCGTAAAATACGTCAAGGTCATCACAGGGTCACGATTTATATATACATTGTAGTGCTTGAGCCATCGATGCTTCATGCCAAGTTTGGTTGAAATCGGTCCACTGGTTCTGGAGAAAAGATTTTTGAAGGATTTTTACCATATATGGGCATGGCGGCCATCTTGGTCATGTGACCTGGATTTCTTATATACACATTGGTTCCCCCTTCCTATTGATGCTTCACATAAAATTTGGCTTTGATTGGCCAAGCGGTTTCAGAGGAGATGATGTTTGAATATTATGGTAATGTACAGGTATATTGCCCCGGGGTGGGGGCACATGAGCCCCTGGGGTCAAATTTTTTTCAGAATCATCAATATTCAGACCTACTGCTCATTTCCTGCAAGATTTTCACTTGAAATGACATTTTAAAATTTTTCCCCATTCAAACGCATTGGTGACCTATGTTGACCTTGCCGTAAAATAGGTCAAGGTCATCACAGGGTCACGATTTATATATACATTGTAGTGCTTGAACCATCGATGCTTCATGCCAAGTTTCGTTGAAATCGGTCCAGTGGTTCCGGAGAAGAAGATTTTTGAAGGGTTTTTACCATATATGGGCATGGCGGCCATCTTGGTCATGTGACCTGGATTATTTATATACACATTGGTTCCCCCTTCCCATAGATGCTTCATGTAAAATTTGGCTTTGATTGGCCTAGCTGTTTCAGAGAAGAAGATCTTTGAAAATGGTGGACGACGGACGACGGACGACGGACGGACGGACGCCGGATCATGGCCATCCTATAAGCTCACCTTGTGAGCCTGACGGCTCAGGTGAGCTAAAAATCAGGGGTTGTTTGGTGAACACATTTAACAGGCCAGTTAACAATTGTGACATAATAGATTCAGCACTTGACTTCTGGATTCAAAGCCATGTTCCAGACCAAGACGCGCAGACATTTCCTACAGAATGAAAAAAGCTGAAAAACAAGAAGGACTCGAATGAAAACATGTTCGTATCTACGGTTTCATCTATACAGAAATTAACAGAAATGACAGAACATCATGGAAGAAACTGCAGATATAATCTGAAACAGCAAAAGGTTGTATATCGGGGACATGTGATTATTGTGACACTTCAGTGTGGGAACACACACGATTCTCATACATACAGGTGGACATCATCTCCTTATTTGCCAAATGACACATTCCTTGTAAACCACAGAATAAATCATGCTTTTGTTTGTTCAGGAATGCTGCCTGTGCATTACACTAGGTTTTCAAAAGCTTCAGGTTTTGGTGTCATTTCAAAGTCAAAAAGGAAAACATTTCTTCAGAGTTATGGGGACAGTCTTCAAACAGTTTATAACAATTCTCTTGAGGAATCACTACATCTGGAAATTGGAAGTTATGATGAACTTGACGGAATTGACATTAT
Organism: Rugalucina vietnamica; assembly: GCA_964017185.1. Taxonomy (NCBI): domain Eukaryota; kingdom Metazoa; phylum Mollusca; class Bivalvia; order Lucinida; family Lucinidae; genus Rugalucina; species Rugalucina vietnamica. The sequence continues at coordinate 75,306,480 of OZ024869.1, read as the reverse complement.
GACGGATGCACGACATGGGTGGCGAAAGAATGCCAAAGACAGCAGTGTAGTGGCATTGGGTGAAAAGACTCATAAAGTGTTACAATGCATTCATGTAACCAAGGCTGATGATATTGTTTCACAACGGCATGAGCTGAAGGGGACACAAAAAATCTATGAGAACTTTGACTCTAAAGATGTGACCATTAAAGTCCACACACATGATAGAAACTTATCTATAAACAAGCTAGTGAAGTCGCGTCCAATGACCACAAATCAGAACGACTGTTGGCATGGTGTAAAATCACTGAAGAAAGCCCTTAAAGTTGTATCTTCGGGACCTAAATACAAAGAAGGCAAAACTTGGTTTGACCAACTATATGATAAAGCTGAACCCATTGCCACACACATTCACTGGGCAATGAGAAACTGTCAAAATGACCCCGAACGTTTGCGAAATTTGTTGTCAAACATTGTGAAACACTACAGAGATGAACATTCCGACTGCCCCGACTCGTCACGGTGTAAAGAGGATTCTAAGTATGAGCCTTCAAGAATGGTCATCACAAATCCAAAAGCTGAAAAATGTCTTGAAAAGGTCATTCAAGCATCTGTTATCTATAAGCATCCTGAGGACTTTGTTTTAGCCAGAGATTCTTCCTATGTTGAAAGCTTCAACAATGTCATGAACATTTTCCAGGACAAAAGGATCTGCTTCAGTAACAGGCAATATAACATGAGATCTCAGCTTGCTGTTCTTCATTGGAACGAGAATGTGGACAGGCAATACACATCAATATCAAACCCAAGAGATCCTAGGGCACCACGGAGGCGGCTTGGGAAAAAGGTTTACAAGGCCGTTACATACCGCTATCGTAACAATATCTGGGACACATACATGACCTCAATGTTTGCACCACAACGACGACGGAGAGGAAACATATAAACTAGCCATTTATGCAGGATTATATATGTACATTTGTATGATGCTTGGAATTTTCACAACTGAGACTGAGAGTGCAGAATAATATAATAACATTTGAAAACTGAGTTTCTTTGGATTTAAAAGCTTTCTTAATTTGGATTATTGAGTGAAATGTTCTCAAAACATATATTGTAAGTAAATCTATTAATTGCATGGCTTTTCTATGTATTTATCTATCAACTGCAAAAACAATATTCATTCATTATCAAAATGTTCTACACATCATGCCTTCAAATACCTGGCTAGCAGACGAAAATATTCACACAAATGAAAACCAATAGAATCAGCCTTCTAACATAGCAGACGATTGTAAGCCCATCCCACTTTGCCATATAGGCTAAATTGCTGTCCGTTCGGAAATTTCAGTGTCTGGGACTTGGTCTTTAAGCAAAAATAAGAAAAATATCAAAATTTTTCAACTGAAAAATCTTCATTTTTTACAACTTTAAAAATCTCTGTATATTGCATGGCACATTTTCGTAATGACCTACCTTTCTCTCAGCCACTTGTGGATCACCCGTGTACATGCCAGTGTAGTTCAGAGACATTTCATATGGCTTTATGAACTCTGTGAGACCAGTTAGTTTGAAGATTAGTTTATTCAGCTGAGTGGACAGAAAACAGGATTCAAATGGCTGGTCAGGAAACTGAAAATGATTATACATATAATACAACATATAATATATGAAGCTATGAAGACTGTGTAAATATAGCTATACTGAACAAAAAAAGAAACGCAACAATAGGCCACCGAGGATTTTCGAGTAAAAGGGTAAAACGTTAATAATTTCATGTATTTTGCTGTATGATTCCAATTCATGGGATATTAGGGTATATCATGCAAAAAACTGATTTTCATTTCGATAAAGAATGAATGAGGATTTTTTGTCATCTTATATAATGCAAATCGGGAAAGATTTGCTCTGCGCATGCGCACACTTTTGAACCTCCAAATCATTAAGAAACAATGTCAGCTGCACCCTTATTAAAATTCATGAAAAAGGAATAAAGTTCCACGACACACAAGCTTTTAATTAAAACCATCAAAATCCCTATATGCTTCATTGAAAGGGGGATAATTTCAATTTTACTCCTTTAATTTCTTTAACGTGTGAGTTATCTGCTGAGTGGTACATGGTGATTTTGAATGGGGGTATATAGCGGATTTAAATCGTACCATTATTTTAATGTTTGCGCATGCGCACTGTGTGGTTTACTACTTTCAGCTTGCCCACGGTCGGAATCGCATATTTCCGTAAATACTCATTAAAATGAGAATCGGTTTCTTGCATTCGGAAACCTGACATCTAATGCAGCAGTACAAAATGCAATTATTTCTGTTCGCATCATAGTTTGCTCAAAATTTAGTGGAATATAATTGTTGCGTTTCTTTTTTTGTTCAGTATAGCAGACTAACACTAGTCTTGTATTACACCTGAAAATTGTTGCATCTCTTTATGGTATGGATGCTAATAATCCGCCTAAAATACACTTATCATAATAAAGACAATTTTTGTTGTATGATATGTATAATACTTTATATTTATAGTTATGTCATTTGGCTTAATCTTGGCCAGGAAAAAACAGGTCTTTTTTTGCATATGCGAAAACAAAGGGGAGATCATACCTTTTCAGGTTTCCATCCATAGACAGTGCATGACCTCCGTTTTTTAAATGTTTAATTTCAAGCCCATACTTGTGATGAGTTGAAAAGGAGCTTCAGGGAGATTTTTCTTTCATTTTAGTGAGGTTTTTGAAAAGTGTGTAGAATATATAGGAAACTTCCTGATCCATGTCAGGGAGACTTTGAATTTTGTATGAAAAAAGGTGTATTTTAGAAGAATTTTGATCAAATTCACGGCTCATTTCCTGGAGTCTCCCTGATAATGAGGGAGGTATCACATGTATGCAAGCCTCTATCATCTGTGGCTGGCGGCTGACCAGGTCGGAAACCTAGAAGACTGATTCACATAAAAGCTCACTCAATATTAAGAAAGCATTACCACAGAGATCCCAAGGCCTTGTTCCATGCAGACATTGAGGAAGAACTCCCTATCTTCAGCTTTCTCATACAGCAGTTTCAGCTTCTTGTGGTTCAAGAACTTGTGAACTCTGACCCCTTGAGCTAAAAATAGCTCCACCAGCTGTTCTCTGTCTTTCTTCAGAAGAGCTTTCTCAAACATTTGCTTATCTACCTGCAAGAAAATACATCAAATCATGCTAACTTACTGGGCCTAGTTGTTCAAAATAATCGACATCGTTAGTTAAAGATTCGTTTAAGGATGTTTGCTGCTAACATTTGAATCGCATTCCATTTTTTCTTTTGTTGAATATCTCATAAACGGTTGCAGATATTTTCCCAATATTTTATATTTGGATACATAATGATGATATGCATTGAACGAGCCATGAAAATTGTCAATCTAAGAAACTTCATTTTTTTCACCCCATTTTCTGCAACTTTTCAGAAAAATTTAGTTGTCAGCGAAATTTAGGGGGTAGGGTAGATTAAACTTGAATATTACACATCTTCAAATTAATTGCACTATTTCTTTGTTTATTTTAGCTGCAGTATATGTGTACATGGTCTTCTAAGTCAGTCTTTGTGTCTTTGGTGTTCTGGTTTTAAAATCTTAGGTGGTTTTATGAAATGGGCCTAAAGAAACAAAACAGCTGAAAAAAGGCTGAAAATGGTGATTTTCAAGTTGTTGGTTCTCTCTTATATATATATGCACACTACCCTATATATTTCTTTCTTTTATTCGAACAATATTACAAAGTTCTATGGGGTGTAAAAATACAAGAAAAAGTTTGAATAAACAAATATGGGTTTGGCACATTTCAAAATATTGATTTTTTCCGACTATTCAAGTATGGGGGTAGGGTTGGAAAAATACTCGTAAAATTTTGTCATCCACTTCCGACTTTGCAAATTTTTCTATGCATTTGGTCCAAAATAGTCTGCGTTACATAAATATTATGACTTTTGAAAGCATTCTAGGTGTATTTTTGTTCAAGACAGGTTTGTTTCAAAGAATTAAAAATTAAATTAATTTTACTAAATTTAAAACATGTTGCTCAGAGGTCTCATTCAGAGGCCTGTAGCTTGAAAAAATGCACACTACCCTATATTTATTTTGCTTTCAAATGTTGTATGTTGTATTTTGGAATCAAAAAGAGTGGTTAGAAAAAAAGTTTGAATACTTTTTCATTGGCAGCCAACATCCTTAAATTTCAAACATGAATATTACAAATACACTGTGTATTTGCAGTGTATTAACAGTGTAATTGCATTTATGTAGTCAGCATTTACTTAACGAGTTGTCTTAAGGATGACGTTAAGCTAACAAAGTTTTGAACAACTAGCCCCAGATTAGTAACTTTGACCATTACCTTTACTATTAAAACTGGATTTCCATATGCTCAAAAACTGATTGATTCATTTGAGGTTTAACATCCTTCAAATGTTAAGGACATATGGAGATTGGACCTCATTTTGTCGAAACTGCGAACCTTGTTTACAATGCAGGCTCCTAGGTGTACAAAAAGTAATAATGCCTTTCTTAAGAGTATTATCCACAATCCATATTTTCCAAACATATAAAATACAAAGAATACCCAACACTTTCAGAATTTCATTTTGGAATCCAAACATGCAAAAAAAAAAGCAAGGAAAAATGCTTCATTCACCTATCCCTTCATTGGAATTTCACTCTGCCTTACCCTAGCCCTAGCAAAGTCTTGTTGAAATATCTCAGTAGCAAGATCAGGTCTATTCCAGTCAACAGCTAACTGTAGATCTGACTGTAGCTGATCTCTCCACTGACCGCCTTCCTCATGCTTCTCTGTAGTCAAAAACATATCATAAAAATTGTCATCTCAAAACTATTAATAGAGATGGAGGAAAAAAAAGACTTGCTCTTATGAAATTGTAATCTCAAGAAGACTCTCATCTTATCTGCACAGCAAATCTGAGCACTGAGCAGTGCATTCTGTTGACGTCTGTTGCAGTCATGTTGTTGACCATTTACCAGTATATGTCTGATAGCATTTAAACATAATTTATTTTACTTCAATTACACAGAAAGCTCAAGGAACTTATATATATGGTCCAACGCAGTGGGGGAAACCAAAGAACCCAAAGAAAACCACCAAACCTGGACAGGCAACCACTACTCTGCCATATGCCCTAATCCGGATTTGAACCTGGACTGCAGAGGTGACAAGCGAGTGCCTTATCCACTATGCTATCCAAGCCTGATAGCATTTATTATGGCGTATTTTCTGACTAGCATTCAAAGTGTGTGTGAAATTTGATTCTAGGTTACCTTTGAACAATGCCATGAGAATAAACTTGTCGAGATCTTTGAGACTTGAACCCCAGCCCTTGATGTTGACAACTGTCATGTTGGCCTGGTCACTTGACTGGAAAATAATCATAACCTGGGGCCAGTTGTTCAAAACTTTGTTAGCTTAAGGTCAATGTTAAGACCTCAAATTGTTAAGTAAATGCAGACTACATAAGCAAATACACTGTTACTATTTGCTGATAAAAGGTGAGAATCCTTTGCAATGCAAAGGATTCTCATTTCTTATCAACAAAAAATAACAGTGTATTTGTAATATGAATGCTTGAAATTTTAACGAATTGTTAACTAACGACGTCCCTAATTTTGAACAACTGACCCCAGATCATATTTAGTTCTATGCATAGTTGATTACCGCTACAACACTATTCCTAGACAGGACATTCTGAGCAACTTCAATGGGTTAATGCTACACTAAAAACAGTTTCTTATAATTAATCGTGTTCTCTTTTTGTATTAGAAGGTATAACGAAATATTTATTGATAATTTTTAACATGCATGCAAGGCAAATCAGTTATTTCACAATGTCTGTGTTTCCTTTAGATTTGACAGTAAAACTCTGATATAATTTGCTAGTCCTTTTCTATCTTCTATGGCCTAATCTTTGCTAAATGTCTCGCACCACTCACCAAAGTGTGTCACACCCTGACACAAAATGAGCTGCATCGTGAGAAAACCGGACTTTCGCCTATGCGAAAACAAAGGCGCAGATCAGCTTCGCAGTAACTGCGAAGCTGATCAGCGCCTTTGTTTTTGCTACACGGATAGTACATTTTCTCTTATTCTTAAAACCGAAATTTTAAGCCTCTAGCTTTCTTCTGAAGCTGTACATGCCGGTTTGTGTCAGACCTGGTCGGTACTCCCGAAGACCAGTTTTCTCGCATCACGGCTCAAATGATAATATCATGCATGTTTTTTCAAATAAACCACAGTAAAATTCTGTAGTTTACCTCAGCTGCCAGTCTAGCACACTCTATTATTTTATCTCTGAGGGTCAGTTTGGCTGGGTCATTTTCTTCAAACTGGGAGGAATACAATCTTGTAAGGTACTTAATTAGCTCGGGTTTCAGGAAATTCTCTTGGTAATCCAGATCATCTCCCCTGTAATAAGAGTATTACATATTTGTATGAACCTCGTATGTCATGTTATATGACCGGAGAGAAATAAAGTTTATGCTCTGTTCTGTTCAGTAACATATACTGTAAAGCAACATACTTTTGCGAGGGATTTATTTTGAGATTTTCATAATTTACACTACTGCATGCTTTTTAACACAGAAAAAGATTTTTTGGCTTGTCTTATTGCTTCATATGGTCAAATGAAATGGGCAATATGGGCTGATCAGTAATACAATCTAGGCTGTTCTAGGCAAGCCTACCAGAGGCAGATTACCAGTAGATAGTGCACATTTATTTCATCCCTAATTGAATTTAGCTCTCCTTAAATCAGAGGATGAGGAAGAATGGAAGTAACAATTTAATGACCAAAATTTCATGACAGAAATGTGCAAGATGATTATAAGGATCAATATTCGGTCTGCTTTAATATAGGGATCAAACATGATTTTCCATTCATTAACATTCGCTAGGTCCGGAGGTGTGTGTTGAAAACCAAGGGCGCATTCTTATATATGCTTGTTCCAAGCGGACTTCAGTTAATAATCATTAGCATGTGTTTTGCATGGCGCCCGGTAACGAACATAAATAAAAAGCCATGTATTAATAGCACACTTGCACAAGAATTGCTATGTTAATACATGGTTTTCAGTTCAATAATAAATGGCTGTTAATATCGTGTGACACGGACATTTATGCAATACTACGAATTAAGCAACTGATCCAGTAGTAGTTCAAAGACATGTTTTCTCATTATACTTAGGGCTCATATATAATATATATGCAATATGTTACAGCGAAAGCCCATAAGACAATGAATAGATTTTACATTTAGATAAACAGCCTGAATAAATGCCTTCTAGATGCAGATTAAATCAAAAGGCTGTAAAATAATTGTTTCCAATCTCATTCTTGGGGGCAATCAATGTTTGTTAACAATTCAGCCGCCTCATGAGAAAACCAACAATCTGCATAGGCGAAAACAAAGGCGCAGATCAGCTTCGCAGTTACACTTCGCAGTAACTGCGAAGCTGATCAGCGCCTTTGTTTTCACTACACGGATAGTACAATTCCTCTACTTTCTAAATCCAAAATTTTTAGCCTCTAGCCATCTTCTGTGACTGTACAGCTCGGTTTGTGTCGGACCTGTTCGGAAACCACCTTGTTGGTTTTCCCATGAGGCGGCTCATTTTTTTTCTCAAACATTCTAAATGAAAATTGCAACAAAAAAAATTTTTGCACAAGGTATTTATCAAGAAATTAAGATAAATATTGTATTAAATCTTAAAACATACCTCTCTAAAAGCTCCCCGTAAGCAAAGCCAATCACGTCTGCCAGCCCTCCACTCCCTTTGAGCACAACTAGTGGCATTTTGTTGTGTAGATAGTACAGGACGTGTTCAATATCTCTGGGACTGCCCTGTACCAACAGGCCCACTACAGGGATCATATTCTGAGAGGAACCATTGGGGCTCTGTAGAAAATGATCTTCATCATGCCCAGGGCTTTCTCGTGGAATCTCAGAGTCCCCTTGGAAAGTGGGAAAAATATTAATTAGCCTGTGCATGTGAAAACCAACAATTTGGGTTTCTGACCAGGTCCAACACAAACTAGCCTGTACAGTCACAGAAGATAGCTAGAAGCTTGAAATTTCGGATGAAGGAATAAGAGGGATTGTACCGCGAAGCTGATCTGCGCCTTTGTTTTCGCATATGCATATTGTTGGTTTTCTGATTCTTTGGCTCAGTTAGATATTAAGAATGTTTAAACAGTAGCCTTTTACATTTACATCCACAGAGGTGTACAAATTATTATTGCTAATATTTTGTTTAATATAAATTACCAGAGAAAAGATTTGTTGTTTATACTGAATATGAAACTTAGAGTACTAAAATACAGTCTGGACCAGCCTAGCGACCACCTGTATTCAGCAATGTCAGCCATTTCTTGTGGTTAGCGACCACAATATGATCTTCCTTTTTTGCTTTCTTAATAATTGACTTAACTTTTCATTACGAAAACATGCCATATACAGGTTTTTCCTAAGTTGTAAAAATTTAAAATTTTCATTAGAAAATAAGAGCTGTCGCAGGACAGCGTAGCTCGCCTGACTTGTGCTTTGTCACTAAACTTATCAAAATCTATGACCCATGACCTTGACCTCAAGGTCGCTCAGGTGGGTTGTGATGGTACAGCATACAATTTCAGACCAATATCCACAAACATGCAAAGTTTCAACTTGATCCATCAAGATAGAGATATATAGACTTCAAAAATCTTTAACCCAAAACTTTAACCAAAAATTTCTAAGGCCATGACCTTGACCTCAAGTTCACCCAGGGTGGGTCATAATGGTACAGCATAAAACTTCAGACCAATATCTACCAACACGCAAAGTATCAACTTGATCCATCATGATCTACATGTTCAAGAGATATAGACTTCTAAAAACTTTAACCGAAAAGTTTAACAAAATAATTCTAAGTCTGTGACCTTGACCTCAAGGTCACTCAGGGTGGGTCATGATGGTACTGCATAAAACTTCAGACCAATATCTACCAACATGCAAAGTATCAACTTAATCCATCAACATATTCAAGAGATATAGACTTCTAAAAACTTTAATGAAAAAGTCACTAGAGCACGAAATATAGGTCAAGGTCACTAGATCAATGTGGGTGCAAAGTCGGGACATCGAGGAGAAGCCATATGCAAGGTTTGATGGTTGTAGGCTTTATAGTAGATGAGATATCAAGGGTTGGCTTCAAAAATGACAAAGTCACTGGAGCACGAAATATAGGTCAAGGTCAGTAGGTCAATGTGGGTGCCGAGTCGGGACATCGAGGAGAAGCCATATGCAAGGTTTGATGGTTGACGGCTTTATAGTTGATGAGATATTAAGGGTTGGCTTCAAAAATGACAAAGTCACTAGAGCACGAAATATAGGTCAAGGTCACTAGGTGAATGTGGGTGCCGAGTCGGGACATCAAGGAGAAGTCATATGCAAGGTTTGATGGTTGTAGGCTTTATAGTTGATGAGATATTAAGAGTTGGCTTCAAAAATGACAAAGTCACTAGAGCATGAAATATAGGTCAAGGTCACTAGATCAATGTGGGTGCAAAGTCAGGACATCGAGGAGAAGCCATATGCAAGGTCTGATGGTTGTAGGCTTTATAGTTGATGAGATATTTAGGGTTGGCTTAAAAAATGACAAAGTCACTGGAGCATGAAATATAGGTCAAGGTCAGTAGGTCAATTTGGGTGCCAAGTCGGGACATCGAGGAGAAGCCTTATGTAAGGTTTGACAGTTTTAGGCTTTACAGTTGATGAGAAACTAACACAGCATCTAAGCATTGTACAAAGGTGTTATAGATATTGACCTCTAGCCCCGCCCCCAGGCATGACCCCACGGGTCCCTTCACACTAAATCACAGAGGACCCTAATATGTAGCAATGTTCCAAATATGAATGATTTCTGGTCAGTGACTATCAAGATATAACAATTTTAATGAAAAAAGAGACAATAAGCAATGCTTATTAAATACCCCCCGCAGGGTAACTGTTTACCACAAAAATTATTTTTTCACAATAACAATTCTTTATGCAAATTTTTCCATCAAAAACTGTGGTAGGAGTTTATCGGCCCTTGAAAGCCCTTACCTGTAAAAAAACTAAGAAAAATTGTCTAAGTTCTCATTGCTGTAATTTTAACAAAAATTATTTTTTCACAATAAAATTTCTTCATGCAAATGTCCAATGGGTGTACATCATGTAGGCATGATATCAAATTGTTCCATCAAAAACTGTGGTAGGAGTTGATCGGCCCGTGAAAGCCCTTACCTGTAAAAAAAAGTAAGAAAATTGCCTAAGTTCTCATAGCTGTCCTTTTTGTCAAAAATTATTTTTTCGCGATAACATTTCTTCATGCAAATGTCCAATGGGCCTACATCATTTAGGCATAATATCAAAAAGTTCCAACAAAAACTGTTGTAGGAGTTGATCGGCCCATAAATGCACTATCTTCACTGTATACAAAAGCCATCAAGAACTATAAAGGGAAGTAACTCAAAAGGGACTGGCCCCTAGCCCTTAATTTTTGCATGTACATATTTGCCCCATAAATATACAGATGCCTGCAAAGTTTCATGAAATTCCATCAATGGGTCTTCAAGATATTAAAGAAACAAAACGTTATGGACGGACGGACGGACGAACGGACGGACGCACGGACGGACAACGTGAAAACAGTATACCCCCCTTAAAACTTCGTTTTGGCGGGGGGTATAAAAACTTAAACCGAAAGTGTGACGCGGACGCGGACGCGGACGTAAACGTACACGTAAACGTACACGTAAACGTAAACGTAAACGGGGACGACCGAGGTGACTACAATAGCTCTATGCACTTCGTGCAGGCGAGCTAAAAAATGATATTCTTAATATTTTTTTCTCAAAACATATACTGTGGGTATTGTAGTTCTAACAAGTACACACAATTTATGTTTTGAACCAAAAATTAGATTTCATTACAGGTAATCATCTCACTGCTGTGTCATGTGTGGGTTGTAGCCTTACACAAGGCATATGCAACACGAATGTGTTCTGCTTGCAGTTAAGGTTTTTCTTGGGGTACCCCCATTTTCACCCAACCTTCTGGTTAGCCATTCTCATATTAGTGAAATAATCTTGAAAGGGACGAAAAAAAACTGAATAAAATGATATTAAAGGTACACAATCATATTCTACCCTACAAGTAAATATCAATATGTATTTACCTACGCTCATAAGCCTAATCAACTGATGTTTTTTGTGCCCAAATTTCTGTTGTAGCTGTTTCTCGATGATACACCTTGTACTCGACAATTGGGTGTCTCTGTTTTCATCTTCTGTCATTATAAAGTGGGTGTGGTCTGGGTTCAGTTCGTACAGATCCGTGCTAGGCTTCTGGCCATTGTGCTTGATCTGAACACCCTCCTGAGAAGTAAACATATAAGCTGGAAAACCAGTCTTTGTATCAGAAACAAAAAGCAACTAGTTATGGAGATATTCATCTTTGAAATTGTGGATGACGGACACCGACAGACGCCGGATGCCTGCCTATCCTATTAGATCACCTGTGAGCCTTGGCTCAGGTAGAACTCTCAGGTAAGCTAACAATATACATGTATGTACATTGTATTCTCCTGTATATCACATTTAATTTAACAATTTCTGATTGAGACATAAAAAAAAAATATAAAAAACACAAGAGAGCATAACTTCTTTTTCATAAGCATAGATAAGAGAAACATTTTTAGATTTACATGTAGGCACAGCTGATCAGCACCTTTGTTTTTGCTACACAGATGGTACAATTTCTCTTCTTCTTCAATCCGAAATTTTAAGCTTCTAGCCATCTTCTGTGCTTGTACAGGTCGGTTTGTGTCAGACCTGGTCAGAAACCCTGAAGACTAGTTTTCTCGTGTCGCGGCTCATTTGGAGCAAGTGGAGTTTGAATTCCCCTGACCTCTAGATCTGCATCCAGAGCTCTACAACTTTGTTACCAGTAACCATCTGTGACAATTGTGCAACAAACAGAACAAATATGTCAACTTACCGTCCCATCAAAGTACACCCCGTAAGCAACAGAATCTTTTGGCACCACACCAATCACAGTAATTCGCTTTCTCCTGAGATCAGGCACACTATCGGACAACCCGTTACCCGTAATATCACAGTTTAGCTCCTGAATCTTCTCTTGACGGACAGCGTCACCGATAAGTTTGGCTATCCCGCCATCAATACCATTTGTGATGATCCACATGTTGGTGGTGTTGGCAGCCTGGAGGTAGAAAAATAATCTTTTTTTTTTTGACCCTGTAAACAGCTATGGTCATGTGGGGACACTGCCTCCATTTTATGGGACTTGTAACCAAAATTAAGATGTCATGACATCCAAAATGTGCTAACAAAATTGCCACTCAAGTAAACCAAAAAGGCTTTTATGTGTGGATGGTTTGACTTTAAACAATTTCCTAGGCAGGCTCAGACCTTCTCAGGGCCCCAATAGGCCAGGGCCGAAGTTGATAATGAGCTGTACATGTGTATCATAATTATGAGAGAACGGCTTTTTGGATATATGAAATTGAAGGCTTGCTCAGTGACCACTGAGGCAGTGGCAGTGCAACTGATCCACCCTTGTTGGTGCTTTGAATATACATGTAGTACAATTGCACTCTAATCTGAAATCCAAATTTAGAGGATCCACACTCTCCTGTGTGAGCCCAGTCTGTTTAGGGCTTGGTGCTTAGTCCCTAGCTATGAGAGGTTCACTAGCAACACGTACAAGACCACAACTTTATTTCAGTAGCAACAAGTGCAAGACCACAACTTTATTTCAGTAAGAATTTCACACTGTATTGAGGCTGTATATACCTATCAGCTAAACCTTCAGTATTCAACATAATTAATACAATTAAGGCTTTTAATATAGGAAAAATGAACAAACACTGATGTCAGTGGATAAAGTACTAGTCATCCATATTTGGTGGAGACAAATTATGCCTTACATCAATGTTCTTACAGCACTGCCTAATTATGTGGAACTTACGATCTAATTTAACACTTAACCCCACTCTTTTCTGGTACTTAGGAAGCCTTTATACATTCAAAAAGTCCAGAAACTGGCATGTTGGACATAATCATCAGGAAAACATGTCCATGAAATGTATACCCCTTAGAACCCCACTTTTATATACAGTGGTGTTATGGCTAAAAACCCATTTTTGCACAGTTCGCGCTGATCACTTGTGATTTTTCGCGGCGAAACCACCGCGAAATTTCACCGGCCAAGGGAAAATTAAACGTTTAATCGGTTAATTTTTTCGCCGCGAAAATCGGAATTTCGCGGTGAAATTTCGCCGTGTTTCGCGGCGAAATTCGTTTTTTAACGTTTACAACAGGTAAGTTTAAATTTCCGATTTCGCCGCGAAACACGGCGAAATACCTGTAAATGTCAACATAAAATTATTTATTTTTAATCTAATGACCACACTATGATTTATCTGTTCCTAGTATAGATCGTGATGTACGTGCAGATTAATAGTATGTACAATTATGCATATATAGAAATGAAAAACGTGCATAATGCGACTTTTCCATTGGTATTACATGGTACGATAGCGAAATAACGGATAGACGAAAATATCTATAACGTAATGAGCCATCTCGTTGAATCTAACTTTGTTTGTTTGAATAGAAGCTTTACGTCCCAATCAAAAGCAATGGCCAGGTTGGAACGCTGGCTCCATTTTATGGGACGTCATGACATCCAACAAGTGTTTGAAATATAACCATCCCTCTAAGCCAATACTGCTTATATGTATGGATTGTTTGACTTGAAACCGTTTTTCCTAGGCAGGCACAGACCTGAGCGGTAAACCAGTAATCAGATGATCAGTCAATAGCGTATAAGCTTTTCCTGGAGGCACAATTAGCCCATATGTTTCTTTAGGTCCCAATGGGCAGGGGCCATCTAACTATGTGCCTTGTTTTGTAGCACAATACATTGTTTAAAGGGTATTGCTCAATTAACAGTTAGATTCTTTGCTTTTGTTGAGATCAACCATGTAAAAACAACAAAACAAAAAGAGACATATTGACATTTGGGCTTGCTAATTACCACTCTGATCACCCTCTATGAATGCTAGCACAAGACTTATCGCAATCATATCGATTTATACATTGAACTTGTCTTGTAGAAGTACAACTAGCGAAGATCATCCTGAGTTCAGTTTAACAGTCAACAATGTTTGAGTCCCATGGAGACAACACTTTCAGGGTAATGCTAGTTATCCGGCTTAGCTTAAGTACGAAACCCAACGAATAACGGAATCGAACACAGGACATTTTGTTTTCGGTCAATTTATACAATCCACCACTAGGCTTCTGCGCTAAACTTCGTTCTTATTAATCTATTCACCAACGATTTATGCGGCATGCGCTCATATTGCCAAGGTGCGTACTCGTGGCCCTTACTGTATATATGTGTTCCGAAATAAACTGAAAACTTCATATGACCCATTTCCAACACAAAATTAGTGTACATGTATGAACTACAATACTTTGTTTTCAACACAGTATCCTCCTTTTTTCTAGTGTATTGTGCCTTGTATACAACGAGGTTTTGACATTCGACATGCATGTACATGTTCCAAGCCATCCGTACATGTGGATTTTAGAAGGCACACAACACGCTGTTCAACTCAAAACGTTTAGCAAAAGAACCCCGTCAATAATTGACAATTAGACACAGTTTTGAACATGTACGTTGCTGTACTGCTCGTATTCGACCGAATATCGTATCGACTCGGTAAAGGTCGTATGCGACCAAAAATTGATTTCAACGAAACAGCGTTCACTTGACGTTATCCAAAATTCACTGATGCTTTTAGCACTGGCATTACCACAGGCGATTAAATGTCTAAAGAAGAGTTGAAGCCGATTGCTTCGTCATGTTGAATCCAAAGACTTGCATACATCTGTGGGTTGGGATGGCGGTGGCATAGTTGTAGTGAATCAGACTCCGAATCGAGAGTTCGATCTGCACTGGCGACACCGTGTTGTGTCCTTGAGTAAGGAACATTAACTACCCACAGTACTACTTAATACCCAGGAAACGGTACCTCCGTCTAGAAATGACTGAAAAATTGGTGACTGGGATGTACAAGCAAACAAATCTGTGGGCAATCATCCCATGAAAATTGCTTACGCCGCTCGCTCTAAACTTCTGTTCTGTTAAGCTAGATAATAGGATCTAATATTATCAGGTAAGTCTGATTAATCTAAAAAAGAAGCATGAAAATAAACACAAATCCGATAATTATGGTCTCAGAAACTTCAAAGCAGTTAAGACACGAATAAAACACGTAACTTAAACAATTATTATACAAAATTGTAAAGAAAACAAATATTTATACGACTTGAGAAGAAATAAATGCATACAAATTAAAACGAAAATTAAACAATAAAACTTTTGTGACTGTCGGGACTAAAACGATAATCTTACAAAATTGAAACGAAAACAAAATATTGATGCGACTTGAAATGATATAAAACATACAAATTAAAATTAAACTTAAACAAAAAAAAACTTTTGTGACCTTCATCTTTTTCGCCGCGAAACACCGCGAAATACCGGTCAATTGATTTTTTATGCGTCATGACAGGTAAACTTTTTCGCCGTGTTCGGCCGCGAAATTTCGCCGCGAAATCCGGAATTTCGCGGCGGAATTTCGCGGCGAAATTCCGCGCTGACTTTTATTTTTCACACAATTTCGCGGCGAAATTTTACAATTAGCCGTTAAAAAATTAGCCGTTAAAACGGCTAATTTGGGTTTTTAGCCATAACACCACTGTAGTTAAACTGGGGTATGCTGGGGTAGACATACTTTTCTTATTTTTGATCCAAAACATAGACTGTGGGTATTCGTTAGAACTGCCTCCCTGAGGTGGTTGTAACGTGTACCCACAATGGTTGTAACGTGTACCCACAATCTATGTTTTGAGCAAAAATAAGAAAAATATCAAAATTTTTCAGATGAAATTTTCAATTTTTCCTACTGAAAAAAATTCACTGTTATGTGTATTGCATGGGCTTGTTTTCAAAGGTCAGAAAAATAATCAAATCATACATAAAATAATGCAATGACCATAAAACGATTTTATGAGATTGCCAACCTAATTTTATAGGATTTGTAGCCTTTTTATCTGCAAAATAGCAATGACTTTTCCACAAACATTTTCTCATCAACTTTATGGGTTCATAAACTTTTATGCTAAAAGATCAAGGAAATACTAAGCATACTGCATATCAGAAAACATACAAAAATGATTTCCGAGATATTATGAATGTTTTCCAGTAAATGAGCCACCCCATGGGAAAACCAACAATCTGCATAGGCAAAAACAAAGGTGCAGATCAGCTTCGCGGTAACCGCGAAGCTGATCAGCGCCTTTGTTTTCGCTACTCGGATAGTACAATTCCTCCTTCGAAATTTCAAGCTTCTAGCCTGCTTCTGTAGCTGTACAGGCCGGTTTGTGTCAGACCTGTTCGGAAACCACACCGTTGGTTTTTCCACGAGGTGGCTCAAATAGTGATCATATTAGCTACTTGTAAACATGACAGAAGAATCTAGATCCTTGCTAGCATAGGAGAAAATGGTAATTGAAAAGAGTTTTATATGATTTTTTTGTGTTTTGCCTATGACCTTCGGTGATAATGCTTATTCACACCCGTTATCCAGAATCATCCAAAATGACTGGAACAACCAACCCAGATGAAATCAGAATAAGTATCCAGAATCATCCAAAATGACTGGAACAACCAACCCAGATGAAATCAGATTAAGTGACAATAAGGAGTAAATATCTGTCTGGGAACACATCAGGAAAACATGTCCATGCAATAAATACCCACTTAAATCCCACTTTAATATAGTAAAACTGGGGTATGCAGGGATAATACCTATTTTTCTTATTTTTGCTTCAAAACATTAATTGTGGGTACTCGTTAGAACCGCCTCGGCGAGGCGGTTCTAGCGTGTACCCACAATCTATGTTTTGAGCAAAAATAAGAAAAATATAAAAAAAAATTTCATTTTTTACAACCTTAAAAATCTCTGTATATTGCATGGGCATGTTTTCGTAATGAGCCTACCCGGCAATGATCAAAATGCTCTGTGGTAAGTTGTTCCCACACAATATATCAATTTCATCTGTGTTTGTTGTTCTCTGTCGGTTGGTCGTCTCTGGAGAACCGGTGTGTTATTGTGATTCATAACAATTATCTCTTTTACCTTTATAATTCCCTTCTCAAAGTCATCTTTCAGCCTCTGACTTTTCCAGGGTTTGTAGTTTTCGATATCCGATATCACCGACAGCACTATCTTGGGGTTCTTCAGCCTCCAGTAGCGGGCCATGAAGTGAGTCACCTGGTCTGGTGGTGTATCAGCTGGTACTGACACGTAGTGCTTCTTCTGAAAACATTACCCCATTTTTGATGAATGGATTAACCCATCATTATCATTTGATTAAGTCCACTTTCATTTTAAGGGAACGTGTTAGGAGTGATTTCAAATTTTCAATGAAATTCTTCTGAGCAACCAGAATAGCTCCAGATGGGACGCCACATTCTGTGGCATCCCATCTGGGGCTATACTGTATGCCTATGCCCCACAAATAGGATGTCAGGCTTAAATGAGTGAAGAGGAGCATTAGAATACACAAGAGCATTAGACTATACACATGTACTTGTTATGTATACTACGACGACTCATACCACCTGTTTCTTCCCCACCTGGTTGGGCATTTTTATTTAAATGTCTTAATTAATTTTAAAGTCAATTACTCTACTTTCCATTAATTTGAATTGATGAAGTGATGCAAGGGCATGAGCACCCAATAAAGCTATCTTTGTCAAATAGTTTGGTTTGGTTATGGCTTAACATCCCAATCAACAATTTTCCAATTATATTGGTATGAAACCACCACTTCCTGGGTGTTGACCAGTACTCTGCATGAAGAGCTTAAAGTCTTGCTCAAGAACAATACAAGTATGTATCTTGTATTCTTGCATAGATATCTAAGCACATAGCTGTTTGAAGCCGTTTTTGATTGGTCGAAAGCCGTGTTCAAACCGCAAAACCCATGTTCAAATCATGAAATTCACGTGCCGTTTGAACATGGGTTTTGGCCGACGTCATTGGTCAAAGTGACGTGACGTCATATATTTCATAGAAACAAAATGGCCGACGTTGAAGAAGCTCCGCGGTTTTTGGTGCGTTTTTACGTTGTTAATGTTATTTTCAAGCGATTTTAAGTGGATTAGAGTGAAAATGCAAGAATAGCGATCAACCATGGTTTGTTTCAGTGTTCAAACATTCGCTGGATCACTCGTAAGGTGTTTGAACACGCGGCCTGCGGCCTTGTGTTCAAACACCTTCCTCGTGATCCATCGAATGTTTGAACACTGAAAACCATGGTTGATCCCTATACTCTACCACTAGGCTACTGGGTTCGCCCCGTCACATGGTACATGTACTCAGTACTTTGGTGTATTAACTCACAGGTTTGGTGAATACAGCTTCAAGCAAGAAGTGAATGGGTTCTGATGATCTTTCAATCCTTGCTTCAAGGGTAATCAACTCAATTTGCTCATTTCTTCCCCCATCACTTTGTAGTATTTCCTTTCTATAGAGACTTCATTGCATGTCTTTCAGTATCAGTCTTAGCCCAAAATACCTGATATCCGGACATGCCCTGGTAGACATCCCTGATAAAGTTAATGTTGCCACACTGAAGTGGGGACGTCTCAAAGATGGCGCTATCCTGCGTATCTACAGAAGCACAGGACTGCCCACCCATTGACATCACAGTTTGCTGGTTCTCGTCAACTTCCATTAAAATCTGATCAAGCTGTTCCATGGGAATAGGCTCAACTTCTGAATCAGAATGAGCGAGAATTAATCTAACTAGATTTGGGGCCAGTACTGTTGTTCAAAATTGACTATATCGTTAGTTAACGAGTCTATAAAATTTCAAATGGCATTATTACAAATACACTGTTATTTGTTGTTGAAAAAATGTGAGAATCCTTTGCATTGCAAAGGATTCTCACATTTTTTTTCAACAAAATAGTGTATTTGCTTTTAAAGTCAATATATTATAAGTTAACAAATTGAGGGCTTAACGACAGCGTTAAGCTAACAAAGTTTTTTGAACAACTGGGCCCTGGTTAACAAAAGCAAGGACTCTACTACTTGTATTTAGTTCCAAAAGACAAATCAAGCTTTACACTTCTCATGAGAAAACCAACAATTTGCATATGCGAAAACAAAGGCATAGATCAGCTTTGCAGTAACTGCGAAGCTGATCAGCACCTTTGTTTTCGCCACTCGGATAGAACAATTCCTCTTCTACCTATATCCAAAGTTTCAAGCTTCTAGCTTTATTCTGTGACTGTACAGCCTGGTTCTTGTCGGACCTGGTCATAAATCCGAATTGTTGGTTTTCTCATGCACAGGCTCAAATTCAAGATACATTTGTGATGGCATTATAACTTTCTGAGTTGCATTCAAAGCCGACTCATCACTTAATTGGCTAAAATATTAAGCTTCTATAAAGTCAACAATAGCGAAAATTGCGCAGATGAACAAAGGATATCTGTTTACGCATTTGCTGAAGCATTCAAGAAAACTTCCTTATCTGTTGACTCGTGAAACGTAATAACTATTGTCAGACTGTTTATGGTGAAAGAATGTGCATTATTTAATGGTTAACTGCCTCAGAATAATGATACCCACCATCAGTTGCAATGACAAACTCTTCAGAAATCTGTCTCTCCAGGCGATGATATTCCATGTTCTGCAGCTCTGGTTTTTGAACTGACGAGATCGATTGTTTGAAATGGACGCCGGGAACATGATCATGTGACTGATGTGAATGATGAGAGATTCTTGACACAGAGTTCTGGCTCGTCTGTAAACTTGATGGTACGCCATGAGCCGCCGTGACGGTGAATCTACGTTTAATAGACTGTGGGGTGTTTGACTGTGAATTACCCCTGGACAAGGCAGTTGCTGTCACTGCGGGCAAGATTACAGTTTTTGGATCCGAGTGAAAACCAATGTCTTGTGCAATATCATGTACTACATCTATTATCTCTTCAGCTTGAAATCCTAACGACGCTGAATTTTTGGATCTTATTGAAGTTTTACTGACAGCCATGGGTTTAGTTGGTGTTGTTTTGGTTAAAGAAGTTTTGCTCAATGATAAGGTTTCATCACTTGGCTTATTAGGCCCATTACCAATACCGAGTGACAACTTATCAGGGTCAGTCTGTCCATTTACAAGATGAACGCCATCCTCTCCCCCTAGCAATGGTGTTGTACTATCATCCAGCAGGAGTGGGGCTGCGCTGTCATCCCGAAAGAGTGGTGCGGCACTGTTATCCATAAGCAGTGGTGCACTCCTGTCATCCTGGCTATTAGCAGTGGTATTACTAGAAGCGTTGCTGGAGGTTCTGTCTTTGTTTGAAGCACCATCCTGTGAGGTGTTGTCTCCCCCTCCCCCAGGGTCCTGGCTGTCAGGCTGACTGTGAGCAGACGGCATTCTGCAGGGTCCTTAGACAAACGTCAGAGCAACATCAGTCTGAAAGGTTAAAATGTAGGCTATAAAATGGATATCAGAATATGAGGCATAACTTTGAATAATATTCATTGTTCCACATGAGCCAAGACGCGAGAAAACGGGTCTTCTTGGGTTTCCGACCAGGTCCATTCCACATGAGCCACGATGCTAGAAAACTGGTCTTCTGGGTTTCTGACCAGGTCCGACAAAAACCAGTCTGTGCAGCCACAGAAGATGGCTACAAGCTTGAGATTTTGAATTTAAGAAGAAGAGGCATTGTACTGTCTGTGTAGTGAAAACAAAGGCGCTGATCAGCTTCGTACTTACTGCGAAACTGATCTGCGCCTTTGTTTTTGCATGGGCAAAAATCCGCTTTTTTCATGACTGGGCTCACATGATCATTTGACACAAAAGTTGATAAATGAGCCACCTTGTGGGAAAACCAACAATGTGGTTTCCGAACAGGTTTGACACAAACCGGCCTGTACAGTTACAGAAGCAGGCTAGAAGCTTGAAATTTTGGAGTTAAGTAGAGGAGGAATTGTACTATCCAAGTAGCGAAAATAAAGGCGCTGATCAGCTTCGCGGTTACCGCGAAGCTGATCTGCGCCTTTGTTTTTGCATATGCAGATTGTTGGTTTTCCCACGAGGCGGCTCAAATGTTCAACATCATTCTGAAATAAAGTTTGAATCTTTCTGAATAAAATTTGCTTGAATCTCTATGAATCACTATTGTCTGAATCTTTCTCAATCAAATTAGTTTGAATCTTTCTGAATCACTATTGCTTATATCTTTCTGAATCCCTTTTATTTGAATCTTTCTCAATCAAATTTGTTTACAGGGGCGTAGCCAGGAAATGTGTAATGTTGAAGCCCAACACCTTTTTTTCAGCTAAAATTATTTGTTTTTCATAATTTTTTCTCAGACAGACCCGGGGAAATACCATACTTGAAAAAAATCACGTTGAAGCCCGGGCTTCCAGGCGTCCGCCTGGATACGCCCCTGGTTTGAATCTTTCTGAATCACTATAGTTTGAATCTTTCTGAATCAATGTTTAAATATTTCTGATGTATCTGTGACTGTCTTTTGGTCACCAAACAGTGCTTCTTTTTGTCGTATAACTGCAGTTTGCTAAGGCTGTGTGTGTGACCATGTGAGATCATCCTGCAGTACTTGGTTCTATTTAAATAACAATCTACAATCTGCCTACCAGTTCTACCAGCTGCTGGAAATTGCACAGCATAGAGGCCATATGATCATGTCTTTTACACTGTTAAATTTAGTTCAACTAACCCATTTACCGTATTCCTAATAATTAGTGCATATGCTCCAATAAACGCACACCCTTACCTTGTGCATATGCACACATTGCTCGACCAGCCCATTGGTATTTTACACAAAAATTTTAAATTAATACTTCTTAACCCCTTTAAAATTTAACCTTAAATGATCAAGCACTAGTTTGAAATGATTAGGACACTTAAATGGAATCATCATTTTATATTTTTATATGGTTATAGAACCGTATTTTATTAAGTTTATTATGAAAAGTTAGCACGCTGTGTCCTAATTAGAATAAATATTGTACTTTAAAAGACAGGATTAAAGGAGCAAGAGCTTCAAACAAGAACTACATGTATATAGATTGCATATTAAAGCATGACTAGCTTTTTGTCCCAGATTATTACCCTATGACTGATTTGCACTTATTTAGTTTAATCTATTCACAAGCCCTGTCATTAAAAATGCAACACTTATGTTTTTCGAAAAACACATTAACATTCAATGGTTGGTTTTAATGTAGTCATCCTATTTCATGGTTGACTTTTATGTTTAAAACTCAATTATACGCCCAGTTTTAGGACTTGAATGTAGGACACCCATGAGTATCATGCTTTGTTCATTCTTATGGAATAGCAAACAGCCTAAACACTGGTAAGCCTGCTGCTCTAGAAGCAGCCTGATTTAGGTCATCGGTGGATTCATAGGGGTTGGGGAGGGGGTCTCCTAAGATCCTTGATCTGCCCCTGTGTTTGCTATGTTTATTCACAGGGGGAAATCAAGGACACATCTGGTAAAGAAATTAGAAGGTATTGAATAGATATGATAATTGAGCCGCGACGCGAGAAAACCGGTCTTCGGGGTTTCCGACCAGGTCTTACACAAACTGACCTGTACAGTCACAGAAGCGGGCTAGAAGCTTGAAATTTCGGGTATAAGAAGAAGAGGAAATATACTATCCATGTAGCGAAAACAAAGGCGCTGATCAGCTTCGCGGTTACCGCGAAGCTGATCTGCGCCTTTGTTTTCGCATAGGCAAAAATCCGGTTTTCTCACGATGCGGCTCATATATAAGTGCAATGTGTTTTTCTTCAGTGAACTACTAAGATCTAGTGCAAAAAGATAAAGCTGTAACATGTGTACTTTTAAAATAATTTCGTCAAATTTGTAGGATCATTGACCTCGCACATCACTGCAAAACCAGCTGATTTAGCATGTTTTTGTGTTAACTTTTTTAAGACCTTGGCAAGCTAAGTGCATAGCAAAGTGCGACCTCAGCGTTTTCTCAAATACAGCAGCATGTGCTCCAAAATAAAATATAAAAGTTTGATCCTTTGGAAGCAGTAAAACGTTCAAAGGGAGGTAACTGGGCCAGATTGCGCAATTTCGGGTACTGAACCCTCGTCAGTGACCCTTTATAAACTAGCGACGATAGCCAGACAAATATACTGCGATTTCAAAAATTTTACACAAGTGTTGTCTAAATCAAAGACACATGCCTAAAAAGCCACTACATGTGGAGAATTTTGTTTAAAGTAAAACTAACAAATTGCCAGGAATTGGATTTAACAATAACAAATGATAACTTTGGCTGACATTACAATAGGCCAAAACCCAGAATTTTGCATATGCAGAAGCAAAGGTGCAGATCAGCTGTGCAGTAACTGCACAGCTGATCAGCACCTTTGTTTTCACTGCACAATTAGTACAATCTTACGACTTTTTTAAGCCTTCTTCTGTAATTGTACAGGCCAGTTTCTGACAGACATGGTCGGAAACCCAGAAGAACTGTTTTCTCACATTGCGGCTCATATTATCCATGTCAAAGATCAGGTAATAGGTTATAACACTAAAAAGGTACATGTAGGCAATGATCAGGAAAAGGCGCAATCAGAAATTTCCACTCCAAAAACGGAGGCAGGAAAAACTAAGAAACCATATCGTAAGCTGAGTGAGTAGCTATTTCCCAGTTGGTGGCCACTCAGTTACCCGCATTTAACTAAAACTATGAAAATGCACATAAGGTATAAACAGCACAAAAATTTGACTCCAAAACATAAAACAAATAGAACCACAACAGCAGTATCACCTTGGAACGATCAGTAATATAAAATCACTAGGGGGCTTAAACCGATTTTACAGGACCCAAACCTCCCCCTCAGCTTCTGCAGTGGTTCCATTGTACATAAATATAAGAAATAAGGAAAATCATGTACAGAAAATATTACACAGCTAAGTCACTTTAAAGATTTCTGATCTTTGGATTACCATATAGTGACCTAAATTATATGATTAAGTTGTAATTTTTTCATAACAAATAAAAAGTAAACTTTAAATGAATGAGGAACACCATGTAGACTTATTAATAACTGATTTTAACAAATGAAAACATCAACAGAGAAGAATGGTCCTACATTAATTAATTTTTGTATCAAGTATCATTTGTCTAAATCTTAAGCACCCTTTCTTGTGTGTTGTGATGAGACAATATTACAGCTTGAAATTATTTGCCTACGCAAAATTAACATTTTTTTTTTCAGATCATTCTTAATCATAAAGAAACAAGAAAAGCTTTAACATGTTTACACATGTATAAAAATAGGCGGTGGGGTTAGGATGGTATAAGTGAAAACTAAATTATGTATTTTGTTCTAATTTAATGTTATGAGCACATGATAGTTCGAAGAGTCACTGCTTATCTATTTAACTGAAACTGACAAGTACTCATGTCAATCAGAGGACCAATGGTCCAGAAATTACCCCTGAGAGTATTTTGAGCAACACAATGATTTGCAGTTTTGTAAATATGTTTTTTAAATTCTAAATTTTCATTTTTCAAACCTGACCATCTTTTGTGTCATCACAGGCTGGTTAGAATCCTTGAAGAACAGTTTTGAGGTTAAGAGTTATTATTATTTCATATGTGCTGCATGATGAGAATGTTAGCATTTTTGTATACATATATGAAAAGAAAATTTGCAGGATAGTTTTTTTTTTATCAGTATATGTGCATGTGATGTCATTTCTGTTCTTAAATGCAAACAACAAGGTTTTAGCATTCTGTGTGACTTTTCCCAATTTGATATTTGTATTTTTGTGTTGGTTCTATCATTTCATCATGCAGCTCATACTGCTTCTGAAAATATATACTGCTTCTTCAATTTTCAGAGAAATTAGTCTTCCATGATATTCACTAATAGAATTTACACAGTTTCAAAGGCAGTTAAGGTACACTAGACTACAGTTAATGATTGCATAATAAGAAACATTTCATAATGCATATTAATTGTTGAAAACTTAACATATAAACCGACTTCTTTCATATGAGCTGCATCATAAATAATAACACTCAACAGCTGTGAAACCTTTCATACAGAAGTTAAAGTGACTAGTATTCGTATCTGACACATTGTTGTAAAATTTTCAACTTTTATTGAAATCCTGATGATGATATTTCACTTGACACAGCTCATATCTATCTACTTTGTATCAATAAAATGAGTCTCTCATGATTTTTTTTTTCAATGTTGAGCTTAAGATAAGATAAGATAAGATAAGATAAGATAAGATAAGATAAGATTTATTTTGAGTCGGCAAGTATCACAACAGTACAACATAAGCTCTGATGAGCTTTTTAACCGACTTAACGCTTGTAATTCCAGTTTTCATACAGAGTCAGACAACAATGCATATAAAGTTACATTCAGAAGATGAACTATTTTCTAAATAAAACTAGAAAAAGTGCCTTGAGAGGCATGTATACCCCTGGCTGGTAGCCACCAAGCTTCCCTCCCTATCAAAACAACCCTGCACATGTTCACGCCTGAAATTGAACCTCAAATCCCTAATGAAAGACAGTGCCTTCCCTTATCAAGTACAATTTAGAAATAAGCACTGTAAAGGACTTTACGTATAAAGATGGGGGAGTGTAGTTTTAGAATGACAGATATTTTTAGAGTGGTATACAGAGCTGACATGTATACCCAATCTAAGACATAAGCACGGACATTGTGGGTCAGGTCCTCAGTCCTAGATTGAAATGAAAATAGGATAGTCATTCTTAAAAAAAAATGTCCTAGATCTTGACCTCATAGATCTCCCCCCCCCCCCCCCCACAATGCATGAACCCTAGGGTTGGGTCTAACCCTTATGTGGCACTTATGGTGTATGCAGGAATGCTTTCTGTCACATGGTTGTCAAGATATAAACCTACAGAATATTAATCTTGGTAACTATTGTATTATATAAATGTGTCCAAGATTTTGACCTCCAGCCCCACCCCTATTGTTTGATGCCATGGAATATACCTTAACATTCTATTTAATGCCCATGCATTTATCATAAACAATGCACTTTCTATAGAAGGGGATGGGCGTTTATTGGAGGCTACACTGTTTGGCAACATCCAAGCATTCATATAAAGGATTTGAAATCATTGGTGGTCCTAAATAGCATGTTTTTTTGCCTGGAAACAAATTGTCTGTCTATCGATTTTCAGGTAAAGGATGGTATAAGTTGATTTTGTGGTATAAGTTGTCTGAATTTATAATTGCCATTTATTCGGACTACAAGAGAAAAAATGACTTGTTTTTTTTTTACTTATATGGTTTAAGCGCAGTTAGAAATTTACTGCTTAATAATATACATGTAGGATTTTCCCAAATATTTCCAAAGTGGACGTTAATTAGAGGTTCCTGGAATTCCAAAACTTGCAGATAAAATGGCCATTTGGGGCATCAAAATAGGGGGATGGGTATTTATTAGAGTATGGGTGTTTAATAGAATACTAACGGTAATTCAACCCTACAGGGCATCTATGATCTAAATAGGAATATCTTCCTATGAGTATTTGTTAAGATATAACTTACAGAAGAAAAACACTATGTAAAAAGCACATTTTTAAGATGACCTAGATTTTGAACTCTAGCCCCATCCATGGGCATCGACCCTCGGGTCCGAACTCCTTGAAACAAGGCAAACCTTATAGGGTACCTTAAGTCCAAATATGAATGATTTCTGACAGTTAGCTCATAAAATATACACCACCAGAGAAACTTTAACCAAAACTTTGACCAAAATTAAAGGTGACCTAGATTTTGACCTCTAGCCCCACCCCTGGGCATGGACCCTGGAGTCCTAACTCATGGAAACAAAGCAAACCCTACAGTGTACCTATGGTCCAAATATGAATGGTTTCTGATCATTGGTTCATGAGATATAAACCACCAGAGAAACTGTAACCCAAACTACAAACGTTCTGGAATTACGAACGAAGAAACAAACAGACGAACAGAAAAGCGAAAACTATATTCCCATCGGTATAACAACACAAGTTTAAAATAAGACGGCAATTCACTCAACACAACTCTTATCATCATGATTAGTTGCCATCTATCATAAATACAACCCCTTTCACTCAAGTTTGCCATTTACCATTTACATTATGCAAGAAGACCATGAGTTGTGAAGATCTTAGTTTCTTCTCATGTTGTCCACAAGGACATCTAGATTGATTGATCAGCTGATTTGAGTGAGTTTCAAACTAAATGACCTTCAAAACAGCAAACTCAAGTGTAATTTTTATCGGTCCATGTGGAATTTTGGCCATGTAGACTGATACTGATACTTACCTGCTAAAATTGATAAAATTCTGCTTTTGTCCCTATCTTATTTCAAATGTGTGTTCTTAATATGCATTGTATATGTTGTGCAAAGAATTTGGAAATAAAAATGTGCTTTAACCAAACAATTTATGTGGAGGCTCCACATAGAATTTCAACTTGATCGGCCAATCCGTTTCAGAGAAGATCTTTGAGATTGTGGACGCCGACAGACGCCAACGCCGGATCATGCCTATACTATAAGCTCACCTTGTAAGCCGAAAAGCTCAGGTGAGCTAAAATAAAGTTACCTGATTAACATACAAACTTGATAAACCTAAACGCACAAATGGCAAGCTTGAGTGAAAGGGGCTGTAAAATGAGTGTCCCATGTTTTTGCAATGTTGAGCTTAATGCTCCTTATGTGTATTCAAAGGTAATTTACAACACATATAGTTTACATGTAGCTCTGATATACAAGTATACAGCTAGGCCTTGAAACCTGAATTATTGTAATGTAAACAGAAGTCTTTTTTCCTCCACTATATTTTGTCTCCCAGTCCCATTATTTCCATCCGGTGCTATCAGCTCCAGGACAAAAAGGCCTCAGTGGTGGATACTACAGATCTTTTATGTGGAACTGAAAAATTGAATATAAAATAAGCCTAGTCAAAGCCCAGATTTCTTTAATGTCAGATGATGATTACATGCAACAATAGCTACAACTAGATTTTCAAAAGCAATGTTTCAGTATAGACTGTTCTTATGTAGGAAGTATGACCTTGGTATTTATTTTCTGATATGATAAAATTGACAAGGAAGTGCATTAAGGGCCCTTGATTTCCAAATCCAAAGATTTTCTACTGGTATTGATAAATTTATCATTTTTTGGTTGTTGTTGTTTTTCACAAAAACAGAAAAAATGAAACAAATTATTTCCAAACCATAAGGGTCAAAACCATCAAAAAGACATTATTTTCATTTACATCTATTTCAGCTGTGCCAAGAGAAACCCAGAACTTCTCATAATATGCTAAAACAAAGAAGCCGATCAGCTGTTCAGTAACTGCACAGCTGATCGCTGCCTTTGTTTTAGCTTCAATGATAGTATAATCCCTATTATTATTTAGTTAACTCTGAAATTTCGAGCTGTTGGCTTTCTCTTGTAACTGTATAGACAGGTTTGTGTAGGACCAGGCCACATGGTTAAAAAACTTTTTCATGCTCAATACAGTCAGTAATCTTGAAATTTTAGGAACTCCTAAATTAAAAGCGTAGCCAAAGCAGTTGGTATCTTTATCTTAAAAACAACAACAAAAAAAAACTAGAATTTATCCTGCGTATAAATGCTAAAATGGTAAAGGTAACATTTAAGAGCTGTATAAATTTTTTGTCTCAGCTGAGTTGAGCACCAAAAAAAGCTTTATAACCTCAAGGCCTTGTCCAGAACACTGAAGACCAGGCCCTGAGGTTATAAAACTTTTTTCAAGATCAGCTGAGCATGAAATGTCAACTGCTCATAAATGCTGAAATAGTAGAAATTAGTGGAAAATTCAGGTTCAGTACTCAACAACTAGTAATTTATCCTTCCCATAAACATGATAAACATTTCCTTTATTGTATTTTTATATTTATGAGCATTATAAGTTTTAGCTTCAGCTGAGCTGAGCATGGAAAAAAGTTTTTTATCCTTGAGGCCAGTTTTCTCCCATGATGGCTCATTTCTTACCTTGAGCTGGTTAAACCCCGAGTAATTCTCCGAGATTGAGATCTGCGTAATAAGTATGTGGTCTGTAAACGTCGGTTGTGCCAAGCCACAAGGGATGCCTGTTGGGACTGTTGCTGAGCTGTTTTGGAGGCACCACCCTCCTAAAATAGAGACAATGCTTTGATTAAATCAATCACTGGTATTGCATGGTCGTGATGGATTAAGCAGGAAACAATTTAAAGAGATTCTGACAATCTGATAAGTTTTTTAATGCCAACATGATGAAACTAATGCCCTTACTCAAACAGCATAGTTCAGAACAGACTGGGCAGATGCCCTGGTTGACCGAAGTCTTAATAGTTTGTTTGTATTACTGTTAAACATCCAAGCATGTTTAACTCATAACTGCTGAAACAGAGCCATCATTTCCTGGGTATCTAACCAGTTCTCTATGGAATTACTTGAAATCAATGTGCTACACGACATAACTCAGTGACTTCTCACTAGGATTCACATAAGACCTTTGACTAAAACTAAGGCCTGTTATTAAATGTTGGATTTTTGCTCCACAGGTAAACCTGATTTCGCGAAGACTGGCTATATGTATTAACTTGAACTTAAATCCCCGACTTCTCTATCTGGAGTCCAACACAACTTTCTATCACTTTGCAACCATGCTCCCGGAGATACAGAAAACATTCATTTTGAAAGCTAATGACTTCTAAACCTACCGGTACCAATTGTTTGGCTTTCTCTGCATCTAGCTGTTGGTTATAAGCACCCTGAAGATATTACGCCTTTTCCTTCATACTCTGTTTATAATACCCCTCTGTTCTAGCACAACCTACACACCAGAAAATACCAGCAACATGACACAGCGAACAAACTACCTATCAGCCGCATCAAGAGAAAACCGGTCTTTGGGGTTTCCGACCAGGTCTGACACTGATCAGCCTGTACAGTCACAGAAGCAGGCTTGAGGCTTGAAGTTTTGCTATAAGTAGAAACGGAATTGTACTAAAACAAAGATGCTGATCAGCTGTGCAGTTACTGCAGAGCTGATCTGCTTTTGTTTTCGCATAGACAAAAACCTGGTTTTCTCTTGACGTGGCTCATATGTAATTGTACATGGGGGGGGGGGGTATTGAGGTTTGTACATCCCACTCAACAAATTTTCAGTTATGTTGGGATAGAGCCTTCACTTCCTGGGTATTAACCAGTACTCTAGGGAGTTACTGTGTCTTGCTCAAGGACACAGCAAGGCTATCCAAGTGGGTATTGAACCCAAGACCCTTCAATTTGGGTCTGATGCCCTACCAGTCCACCAGGCTCCCCTGAAAACATCTGTCAGAATCAGTATTTCTACAAATGTAAACGCTTTGCATCATGAAGCACTTAATTTTAACAAGTGGTGTGAAATATGATACTGATGGTTCCTATGTTATAGATTAATGGCCAATATGTGAAAGGCCTAAACATGAAGAAAAATTACTGGTGCCCATTTAATGGGTATTTTTTTTTCATGCTTAGGCGTTTTCACACTGACTGTGTTTTACAAGTCACACGGCTAACAAACCTTTAAATGCGTAACCGCCGGTTGAGAAAGAAAATCCGATTCACGCCCTTCCGGTTCGGCATATGAAGACCAAGAAAAGGTAAATAAAACATACACTACTAGGATCGATTGATGATTATATTTTAGTACAGAAATATATCGATTATCTATGAATGCTATTTTGTCACTTATTTACTATTGTAACTCAGCACCAAAGTAGCTCGCAAAATAATTTGATGGTCTTTGAGTCATTTATTCCCTTCTTCGAACCTGGTGTTCCAACAAGGCCAAAGTCGGCGAAATACAACTAAAAATTTGACAATTTGCTGGTAAATATCAAATTTTAGTGATTGTTCCACGACAAATTTACAGATATGTATTAACTAAATTGCATCTGATGTCTGTGCCAGTATTTCGTTGTTTTAGTGCCCGTCATTATCGATTTGAAGGGAAGGAAAAGATGGGTACGCATTTAATCATTAAAATATGAAGGATATATTCAAGATAAGTTTGAAAACCTCAACCTGTTCAAGTTATGGTATTTATTTCCATGTAAAGCGTTTTGAAAGACATAAAACCAAGAAAAAACAAATTCAAGTATACAGAATGCTGTAAAATCGTCTTCATGAACAGGAATATCATGCATGTGAACTATTGTATTACATGTATTTCATAGACAGTTTGTATTATTTTATATCAAACATTTTCACTGCAAATATCACAAACACACCAAATTTGAGTCAGCAACTATTAAGAAAGGACGAGAGAATGTGACAATAATCATCAGAGTAAAACAATTAACAAAAACAAAACATTTAATACATGTGTTCTATAATGACTATATTGCTATCATTCTAATGATTAAATTCGTAACCGAAATGTTGACACAGCTTTTAACCACATATGCATAGAATGCATTGGCCAGAGGCAACGAAACTGTCACAAGACCTCACACAATGTTTAAATCATCTGCGCACTGTATTGCTTTCCGTTAATATGGACGTAATGAGCGGAAATCTAAAAATATCCCTGCGACTGACCCACATTTTCGTCGTGTACAATGCAATCCCAACATGTGTTTGGGGGTAGGGAATAAAAATCATGATTATAAAGAAAAATTTCTGGAAATCCTTTGGGGTCCAAATATAGCAATGTCTAACTAATAAAATAGCATTGAGAGAATTATAATATTTGTCTTCTAATCGAAATATTTTACTCGGAAACACGAGCTGCAAAAGTTTGTTTACCTTTTGTTGGTCATCTGATGCGAAACCGGAAGGACATGAATCGGATTTATTTTCTTAACCGCGGTTACGCATTTAAAGGTTTGTTAGCCGTGAAGTCAGTTCCACCTTTCCAATAGATGCTTTGACGCAGCTTTAGAAAATTAAAACAAAGTCTGTTTATCTTCTGACACCGGTAATAAAATAGAATCAAGGTTGTCGTCGATGCGACAGGTCCAGCCAGCGCCTGGACCACTTATTTGGCCAAGCATGGTATTTTCTGAACACCGCTTAATGGCATCATTATACGAATCTCATCTTATTGTCATTATCAACACTTGACCCTCGTGTCATCGAGGCAAAGGTATAAAAATAAACAGCTTAGCCTTAAGGAATCACAAATTGTGTAAAAACAGTACTATCATTGAAACGACACCTTGTTAATTATATGCTGTTTACACGACGAATTTGTTCCGAACCAGGACCGGACCTGGTTCGGTCCAAGTGTTTAGACGAACACATTTGGTTCGCTCCAAAATTTTGGAACGGTCCAACTTGGCCCGGTACATAACCTAGGACCTGGTCCAGTCCAAATCATGTTCTGATCCTGGTTCGGTACAAATATTCCGTCTAAACGCTTTGGTTCGGTCCAACTTAGAATCAATATTGATTTTAGACAATCTGGAAATTTGCACAAAATTTCTGAGTAATGAAACTGTGCCAAATGTAGGTTGTGTATTTACTCAGATTTTCCCGCAAAAGTCCAGTTTCACACTTTTTTTCCGACTGACGTACGCCGGTACCATAAAAATATAATTGGAGAAAGATCTTGCAAAATACTTGCAATGGATTTAATCAAATTATATTAAACTGTTTACAGACAGTCATGTTTATTTTATGCACCTACGGTTATTTGTCTATAGTTTAGAATGCACAGCTTAAATAATCGAAAAACTGAGCGTTTTCCCGCGACATACTTTGATTTAGTATACGAGATATGCAAGTCATACATGTATTAAAATAGGTTCTTTCTAACAGCTTATATCTAGTGCGCTGAATATTGTGAGTCATTTGTTCCGATCTAAATAATTCAATGTAAACAGCAAGATAGATTTATTCCGGACTAACTTGGACCAGTCCAATATAGATCAGACCTGGTTCTAACCCGTCTAAACAGACTGTTAGATTTGTCATGTTCAGCTAAGCGATATATCATAGTCGTAATAAAATTGTTGTGCCACCGCCTCATGAGATTCATAGAGGGTCAAATATTGTAGTTAAAACCTAAAATATATATATATATCCTAAAATATCCATAAAATAATTGTTCAAAGGCCTAGGGAATTTAAGGCCTGATTTCGGCCTCATGCTTTGGTAAAAAATTGAATTTTGCAACTTTGAGGAGAGAAGTATATAGGTCCTTGCTTATAAATTCTAGCAGAACTATCACATTCAAATTACACATGTTGCCATGGCAATGCTCCGAAAAGCATATATACATACCATTTTTTTACAATTTTGGGTCCTTTTTTCAATATCATTTTCAACTTCCAGCCCATGCGAATAAAAATGTCTTATTATGAAATAATTATGAAGTATCATCCAGAGATATTGGTTGCTAAGTATCATTTTGTTGGTCGTGTGGGCTGGCACTTATGTGTTCAGAAATTGTCAAAAGTAGACTAAAAAGTGCAAAATGTGCTCTATATATGGTTCTTCTGGGGCTTGCCATGGCAATGCTTGTAGGATAAATGCAGTATTTGTTCTTGTTTTTAATACAGGAGACATATGACTGTTTTAAGGAATAGTTTTCTCACCTAAATTCCAAAATTTAATTTTTAGCCAAATCTGAGACCAAAATCAGGAGTTAAATGCCCTAGTCCTTTACTGGAAAATTTGTTTGATTTGACGTTTTACGTCCCAGTCAACAGCTATGATCATGACATGATATTTCTTCCTTTTTATGGGACTTCTAATCAACATGCCTGACATCCGAAATGTGCTTTGAATATAATAACGAATTTGACTTAATCACGTTTCATAGGCATACTCAGACCACTGAGCTTAGCTGTATAAGTAGTGACCAGATGGTCGGGCAGCTGATAACAGGCTTTGCTTGGAGGCACGAGCAGCCTATCTATTTCTCATGGTCCCAATGAGTGGGGCAATTTTTCTGGAAACCCCAAAAATATGAAAATTCATATCTGATTCAGTATTTTAGCTCTTCTTTATTTTTTCATATTATATTTGAATATCGGTCATTTTTGTCAACAAAAACTAGTTTAATTCAAAGACAAAGATACATACAGAATGCGTTTAGAAGCATCAATAAATAAAAATATATTTCTCGGGAGAGATCGGCCGAATCCCCCTTACGAGAAGGGGAAACCCCACTCTCTTACTCCCCCCCCCCCCTCGTCCCTAAGGCACTTGATCTTGTTTTCACTAGACCACTTTGTAGAACGCTGCGATGGCCCTGAGAATTCAGGAGGATGTCAAATTTCTCAATTTGTTTCCTCAACCAATTAAAAAATTCCCAATTTCAGACACTGACCGATCAAAAATTCCCAGTTCAGTTGGACCCTGTACCCGTTTTTAAAGCCATGCTGTCCCTGGAGTTGTGCACCTAGGCATTTTTTGACTGTATGGATTAGAAGAGAAGCTCATTCTGAATAAAACAAATAATCCTCTTTTTGCTTGACTGACAAGATATTATAAATAGAGCAGCCCAATGAATAAATAAATAGGAAAATGCAATACACTAGGTAAACAAATTGAAAGGCATGTATGTTTTACTTTTAAACTTTTACAGTCTGTTCTGTTCAGTCTATCTTATTTTACATTTTGATTTATATAATGAAGTTTGTCGACAAAATGTTAATACATGAAACAAACAATGTGTAAACTTTCACACATTAAAAAATTGGACATGTGCTGTCCATGTGCTGCGCAACTTCAGGAGACGCAACTGAATGCCAGAATAATCCCTGCAGATGATGATTGTGTATCAGTGTCTACATTTACTTTTCTTGTGAGCATGGTGAGAGCTCAGGACTAATCCAGACCGGTCAAGCCTCATCCACCTGGTGTGGTATTGTCAGTCAATTTAAAGTTTCACAAGTAAACTATTGATTCTGATGACAAGCTTTTTTTGACAAGCTTTTTTGAAAAGCTTGTACTTTTATATACAGACAGAATACTTTTTTGCAAGAAATAGTCACCTGGTGACCTAAGAATCATGAAATATCCCACAATTTTATTTCCAAATATTCAACAGTTCTCTGCATTGACAATCATTTATAAATAGAAAGAGGGATACAGTTTTAAACTCACATTTCTTTAATCTTTTCTTTTTTCACGTAAGGTAAACATCAATCTAGAAAATGGTGGATTTGATAATCTACGGTACCTACCGGAATATGGAAGTCTTAAAACTTAAACCCTGGTGAAATATTGTCATTTGGCGTCTCACCAGTAAACTATTCAGATTCAGATAAAGCAGCAATGGTAAACAAAGAAAAACTTCATAATAAATATATCAAGATATTATACATCTGACAAACCATGCAAGTGACTTTACCTAGTAGAAATTCCTCTGTCAAGTTATTGATGAAAAGTAGGTCAGCTTATACAGTCACAGTCTATGAGTCAATGACTTACATGAAGCAAAATAAATCTCATTAATAAGAACTATTGTTAGAAAAACTAAGCACATTAATCCTTCTCCCTATCCTCTGATTTGACAAAACTGATATCCAGTAACTAATAAAACAAAAAATATTTCTAATTGATGCAGGTAAAAATTAATGGCAGACATTTTGTTTTAGGCTGTGGAGAGGCAAATAGAGGCCCCGTACAGGGAAAACAGATTGACCATGAAAATAGACAGAACAAGTACATAAGTAAAAGTGACAAGTAAATAAAGAAGTAAATAAACAAGAAAACTGTTAAGAACAAAGAAAAATCATTCAAATATGTTTACGTGATATATCAACAAGCTGTAATTAAACAATTCGCTACAAACCCAAGAAGAACTAGCTTTAGATAATTTCCAGCACCCCGTATTGAGCCTTTTTTTCCGCTTCCAAATAGAGCTTCTTATACTAATACCGAAAAACCCCTTATCAATTAATTGATAGGACAGTTTCTTTTCCATTAATTGATATTTAATGAATTATTCCGCCTAGAAAAAGCCATGATGTCAAGTAGTATTATGTTAAGCACTTAGTATGTTTTATCTTGATTGAAGTAAATTAAATGGTAATCACTACTGTATCATTCAAATTAATTAATTCCAACAGTAACCATGGCAACACTTGGGAGCATATTACTTAGCATGCTAGCCTAGTTGGTGGCATCATCAGAGCTAAGCCCCCATAAATCTTAATGCTGATTAATGTTACCAGCCAATTCTTGGACAGACAATCCATGCGCCCAAACAATGCCTTTGATGTGGCAGATGCTTATCAGCATTTTACTTTTTTTTCCTCCAGTAAAATTTATCCCTACATCAAACCATTTGAAATCCTCCATCTTTTATAAGTCTAGTTTTATAATAATTGCCAATTAAAAGATGCAAGATTCGCTAATACCAAATATTTTATACCCCACATTTTAAAGATTGATAAAGATGATTAAAAAATGAATTTCAATTTTTTTAACTTAGTTTTCTATTGGACAGAAAAAGTACCTGCTATGGTCTTTGATCATGCACTTTGAAATCATAAAAGTTTTTCCCTGAAACCTCCAATCCCCAGGGAATAGCAAAACTTTTAAACAAGGGACTCCATTACAAGGATAGACAGTAATGTTTCACCCTACTAAGTAAAGCCTAAGGACCAGGCAATTTCCTAGCTATTCCCTGCTCTGTAAGTCAATAAATTTATGTTCTGTTCTGTGACCCCGGGTAAGTATGGTGACAAAGCAATTCCCTGCATTGTGTCGACAAGCAATTCCCTGCTCTACAATGACAAGCTATTCCCTGTGGCTCAGGGTGACTATGGTAATGACCTAATCCCCCACACTGCTGTGACAATTAAATTCCCTGCACAGCTGTGACAAGCAATTATTATATTCCCTGCACAGCTGCATTAAGAAATTCCCTGCACACCTGTGATGAGCAATTCCTTGCACTGCAGGTATGAGCAATTCCATGCACTGCAGGTACAAGCTATTCCCTGCACTGCAGGTACAAGCAATTCCCTGTACTGCAGTGACTGCAAGGAATTCCCTCCACTACAGTCACAAGCAATTCCCTGCACTGCAGTGACAAGCAAGTCACTGCACTGCACTGACAAAGAATTTACTGCACTGCTGTCCTGCTGGGCTGTGACAAGCGATTCCCTCTTCTCACTAAGGTGACAAGCCATGCCCTGAATTGTGGTGACAAACAACTCCCTGCACTGCAGTGACAATCCATTCCCTGAACTGCAGTGACAAGCAATTGCCTTCAATGCAGTGGCAAGTACGGAATTCCCTGCAATGGAGTTACAAGCAATTCCCTGCACTGCAGTGGCAAGTAATTCCCTGTAATGAAGTGACAAGCAATTCCCTGCTCTGCAGTGACAAGCAATTCACCTTCTCTGCAATGAAAAGCAATTCACCTGCTCTGCAATGACAAGCAATTCCCTGCTCTGCAGTGACAAGCAATTCACCTGCTCTTCATTGACAAGCAATTACCTGCTCTGCAGTGACAAGCAATTCACCTGCTCTGCAGTGACAAGCAATTCACCTGCTCTGCAGTCACAAATAATTCACCTGCTCTGCAATGACAAAGCAATTACCTGCTCTGCAGTGACAAGCAATTCACCTGCTCTGCAGTCACAAATAATTCACCTGCTCTGCAATGACAAAGCAATTACCTGCTCTGCAGTGACAAGCAATTCACCTGCTCTGCAGTCACAAATAATTCACCTGCTCTGCAATGACAAAGCAATTACCTGCTCTGCAGTGACAAGCAATTACAAGATCTGCAGTGACAAGCACCTGCTCTGCAATTACAAACAATTCCCTGCTCTGCAATGACAAGCAATTCACCTGCTCTGCAGTGACAAGCAATTACCTGCTCTGCAGTGACAAGCAATTCACCTGCTCTGCAGTGGCAAGCAATTCACCTGCTCTGCAGTCGCAAGTAATTCACCTGCTCTGCAATGACAAAGCAATTACCTGCTGTGCAGTGACAAGCAATTACAAGATCTGCAGTGACAAGCACCTGCTCTGCAATTACAAGCAATTCCCTGCTCTGCAATGACAAGCAATTCACCTGCTCTGCAGTGACAAGCAATTCACCTGCTCTGCAGTGACAGGTAATTCACCTGCTCTGCAATGGCAAGCAATTCCCTGCTCTGCAGTGACAAGCATTTCACCTGCTCTGAAGTGACAAACAATTCATCTGCTCTGCAGTGACAATCAATTCTCCTGCTCTGCAGTGACAAGCAATTACATGCTCTGCAATGACAAACAATTCATCTCCTCTGCAGTGACAAGCAATTACCTGCTCTGCAGTGACAAGCAATTACCTGCTCTGCAATGACAAGCAATTCACCTGCTCTGCAATGACAAACAATACCCTGCTCTGCAGTGACAAGTAATTCCATGCTCTGCAGTGACAAGCAATTACCTGCTCTGCAGTGACAAGCGATTCCCTGCTCTGCAATGACAAGCAATTACCTGATCTGCAGTGACAAGTAATTCCCTGCAATGGAATGACAAGCAATTCCCTGCTCTGCAATGACAAGCAATTACCTGATCTGCAGTGACAAGTAATTCCCTGCAATGGAATGACAAGCAATTCCCTGCTCTGCAATGACAAGCAATTACCTGCTCTGCAGTGACAAGTAATTCCCTGCAATGGAGTGACAGGCAATTCACCTGCTCTGCAATGACAAGCAATTACCTGCTTGCTCTGCAGTGACAAGCAATTCACCTGCTCTGCAATAACAAGCAATTACCTGCTCTGCAGTGACAAGCAATTACCTGCTCTGCAGTGATAAGCAATTACCTGATTTGCAGTGACAAGTAATTAACTGCTCTGCAGTGACAAGTAACTCCCTGCAATGGAGTGACAAGCAATTCCCTGCTCTGCAGTCACGAGCCATTCCCTGCTCTGCAGTGACAGGCAATTCACCTGCTCTGCAGTGACAAGCAATTACCTGCTCTGCAGTGACAAGCAATTACCTGCTCTGCAATGACAAGTGATTCACCTGCTCTGCAATGACAAGCAATTTACCTGCTCTGCAGTGACAAGCAATTACCTGCTATACAATGACAAGTGATTCACCTGCTCTACAATGACAAGCAATTCACCTGCTCTGCAATGACAAGCAATTACCTGCTCTGCAGTGACTAGCAATTACCTGCTCTGCAGTGACAAGCAATTCACCTGCTCTGCAATGACAAGCAATTATCTGCTCTGCAATGACAAGTGATTCACCTGCTCTGCAATGACAAGCAATTCACCTGCTCTGCAATTACAAGCAATTCACCTGCTCTGCAGTGACAAGCAATTACCTGCTCTGCAGTGACAAGCAATTACCTGCTCTGCAATGACAAGCAATTCACCTGCTCTGCAATGACAAGCAATTACCTGCTCTGCAATGACAAGCAATTAATACCTGCTCTACAATGACAAGCAATTCCATGCTGCTCTGCACTCTGCTGTTACAAGCAATTTCCTGCTATGCAGTGACAAGCAATTCCATGTACTGCTATGTCAAGAAATTCCATGCATTAGAGTGAAAATGAAAAGAAAAAAAATGCATACAGCTTATTTCCAAGACTACTCCTGTCCCAGACTGGCACGAGATTACTAAGGGGGTAAAAATAAGGGCAAAAAGCAACAAAAAAAAAATCTGCAGGTCTATTACCTGGATAGCTTCAAATCCTAGGCTTATATTCACATCATAATTTGTCCTTTTTTTTAAGTACAAATGTATCCACTTTTATACTTCCTGAGTAGTTTTAAGATACTGCATATACAACTACTACTTTAAAAAATCAATCCAAACTGACAGCTGGTAAATTGGCCATACAAAGATTCCGCTCACACGGCCAGCCACATCATAAAGTTTAGTGGTCATTTTTGAAAGAAATCATTATAATGCCAATGTGTGTTCTATTGCACATTTGGGTGCTGACATAAAAACACCGAGAAGTCCCAAAAACTGGGACTTAACGGAGTTGTCACACCTAAGCGAAAATCGCTTGACGCAGACTTGCGTTTAATTGCGAAAAATAGTTTTTGTTTGATTGATTTATTGTATTTCGTCCCAGTCAACGGCTATGGTCATGTAGGAACATTAGATGTTGAAAAGGACGTAAAGCAATACATCAGACAAACAAGAATCCCTTTTCGAAATAAAACGCAAGTCTACGTCGAGGGATTTTTGCTTATGTGTGACGAGGCCTTTAGAGGATGAAATTTTCCGATGATAAATTTGAGACTGAATTAAGCATTTATGGGAAGAGAAATTGTTTTGCAATCGGTGGTCACCCCATTGTTGGCTATAATGAACAATTAGTTTCGATTGATTAATAATAGAGTTGTTTGTCAACAAGGCTTTTCAAGCAAACTGATGTGGGTCTGTTGGCCACATGAATGCTGAACAATATCCACAAATATATAATGATTGTTTGGAAGAAATGGTTGCATAATGCGTAAAATCGTTTTTTTTTTTTTTTTTTTTTTTTTTTTTCACAGTATGCTCTTTCTGC
Source organism: Rugalucina vietnamica (assembly GCA_964017185.1). Lineage (NCBI taxonomy): Eukaryota > Metazoa > Mollusca > Bivalvia > Lucinida > Lucinidae > Rugalucina > Rugalucina vietnamica. The sequence goes on along the minus strand of OZ024869.1, from coordinate 75,265,786 downwards.
AGTAAATATCTTTTTCTTGTTCACACAACTTATCAAAGTGGCATTCTGGCATTGACCACTGGAACAAGATTACATTGCACCCCCTTATCATGTAATTATGCCTTTTTGGTCAATGACATATTATTTCTTATGATACTGAGTGGAATCTAAGTGATCCACTACATGACAGAGGCTTCTAAAAGTACTTACTGTATAATGACATAGTGCATTATTGGTCAATGACATATTGCTCTTATGATGCTGAGTGGGTTCATATTAAAGATGGACTATGTGGACAAACAAACAAACCTTGAACGGGTGGATGATCCTGATTACTTGTGACAGCTTAGAAATTTCCTGAGCTGCATGCTCCTCTAAAGGCATCTATATAGAATGATCCTATCAAAAATGAGCTGCGACGCAAGAGAATGCCGGTCTGCGGGGCTTCCGACCAGGTCTGATACTAACCAGCCTGTACAGTCACTGAAGATGGCTAGAAGTCTGGAATTGCAGATTTAAGAAGAGGAGGGATTGTACTATCCGTGTAGCCAAAACAAAGGCGCAGATCAGCTTAGCACTTACTGCGAAGCTGATCTGCGCTTTTGTTTTTATATGCAGGTTGGTTTTCCAATGCGGCGGCTCAAATTACCTGAGCTGCATGCTCCTGTAAGGCATCCTATAAGAATGATCCTATCAAAAATAAAGCTTCTAATAAAATAAATTGGCCACAACAAATTCCCCCAGTTGCTACCATCTGATCTGATTTGCTTTAAAAACCTATTCAATGCAGGCAATAAATTTTATTGCCAGTGGTCCAAGGCACTGGCTTTAGAGGTATGTTTGAACCCACAGACATACAAACATACTATAAACTCTGGCTCACTAATAATGTAAGCTGCTGATGCATTCACATTATGTTTACAACAAAAATCAGTTTCTAAATGCTTGTAATTAGAAGCCTGTAATTAGCACTATTTTCTAAATTACCTTCAATTACAGAAAATTACCTTAATTACAGAACCTCTATCTCCCCACAGCATGAACCTCAAGCAAAGGTTATCTGAGGTCATTGAAAAAACAAAACAATAAATCCAATCTAGATCTAGAAGGAAGCAACATCTTGGAAATATATTGCTTTAATGGAAGCATTTTTTTCTGACATGAATGCATAATATTCTATTGGGAATTTATAGATTTCTAAAAGATTTCTTTTGTGCCAGAGAGCATTCAAGGGATATAACTGACAGCAATTAATCTGCTATATATAGACTCTTACATTAAAGTCCAGATTTGAAATGGACATAAACAGCATGAATGCATTTAGGAAAAAATGAAAAATGGCAACTACATTTCAATTGGTAGGTTTCTAAACCACCAAACATTTGCTTTCATAAAACATGTCACCAGAGAACTATGTGTATCAAACAAAGTTTTTATACAATTGCTTACCAAAAATGAATTTATATTAGCCCTCAGTTTTTAAACTGTTTAATACTTCCACTCATACTCCAAATAAATTCACTACAACTTTAAATAAAATCCTGAAGAGAAAAAATTTCTTAACAATTTAGTGACCTTGAACAGGGTTCATTCCAGGGTCAAAAGCACTTTTATGCTCTATCACATGGAGCCCCTTCAACAAGGTTGTTACAGTGCAGATGGCCATTTTACATGGAAGTTTCTCAGAGAAAAATATGGAGCCAGTGTTTTTGTGTCAAGTTATACACCATAAAAAGAAGAATATAATTTCAAACATCTACTGTCAAGCAGTGTGGTTAGGATTTCATATAATATTCTGTGGCTTCACAGGGGACAAAACCATATGGGTCCTGAAACTCATAATTTATATTGCAAATGGCCTTTATCTGCAGTGTCTTGTTTGTATGTGCTGGTCTAATCTTTAGAGTAACTGTGTTTGAGCCACATCATGAGAAAACAAGCTTTTCGCATATGCAAAAACAAAGGCACAGATCAGCTGTGCAGTAACTGATCAGCGCCTTTGTTTTTGCTACATGGATAGTACAATTCCTCTTCTACTCATATGCAAAAATATCAAATTTCTATCCTTCTTCTGTGACAGTAGAGGTCTGTTTGTGTCGGACCTGGTGGTAAGCCCCGAAGACCGGTTTTCTCGCATCGCAGCTCAGTTTAACAGAAGTGTACTTGTCTTTAAAGAGCTGGGCTCTGCCTTCAATGTTCTTTCTTCTGAATATGAAATAAATACCAATTTTAAATACCCATTTTTCTTTCTTTCTTTTTTTCATATGAAAACAAATTAATTTTTGTGCACATAAATGCAAGTGCAATCAAAGATGAAATGCAACATCCCGCAACAAAAATACTGTACAAAATGTTCCAACAAGACATTTTTTAATACAGTTGATATATCTGACAAAAATACTGTACAAAAATTAAATGTTCCAACAAAATGCTCATAATAACACCTCTCATTACAAAGTAAGCGGATTTCAATACAACTTGGCCATGCCATGGCTCCCAATATGATTATTGTCTTTAGTTAAGTAACCTCATTATAACACAATTTTATTTATAACAGTCTGTTTCTATGGACCCCATAGATAGGGTTATAATCATGAGGTTGACCTGTACCACTTTATCAGACCAAATATTATGTAATGATCCCACTCAGTAAATTCAAAATTACAATGTATACATTAGAAAAAATAGTACAATGAATTAACCCACTAAATTTAAAAATTATATTACATATCAAACAAACTTTATGCTGGTAATAAACCCACTATAGTACAATCATGTTTTTTTCGTTTTCTTTTTTTTCGATGCAATTTTCAGCAATAGAGCAGCGATATGTCTTCTAAGCAAAAAAGATGCAATTTGACATTGTGCATACAGAAAAAAAGACATGATGCTTAACTTATTTTAAACAGTTTAGTCTAAATCCACTATGCATATAGATACATACCTGCTTTTTAAATATTCTTTTCTTTACATATGTAAGCCAAACAACTTTTTCTTTATACCTGAAAAATCAGATGGAAAGTACATGTAAAACAGGAAAGTTATTGCACACAATCCCTGAGGATTCGTTCAATACATGCATAAATCAGAAAATAATATGAGCCTCATCATGAGAAAACTGGATTTTTGCAAATGTGAAAACAAAGGCACAGACCAGTTTCGCGGTAACCCTGAAGCTGATCAGCGCCTTTGTTTTCGCTATACAAATAGTTCAATGCCACTTTGAAATTTCCAGCCTCTAGCCATCTTTTATGGCTGTACAGCCCTGTTTGTGTTGGACCTGTTCGGAAACCTGACTGTTTGTTTTCTAATGACGCGGCTCAAATGCATAAATCAGAAAATGATAGTGGTTAGGGCACAGTTTCATCATTGTGATAGAAGCCACAATAGGTTCTTAAATCATTAGGATCAAATGTTACATATGACATATATAGCACAAGGATGAGTTGTAAATGTGCCCTGAGGCTAAGTGAGACTGCCACTTTAACTCTAGTATATTAAGACTTTTGTACCAGCACAATAAAACCAGTTTTTCTGGTTTCCAACAGGTTCCTATACAAAACTTGCTCTTTTCAGCAAAGAAGATGGCAAGATTAAAATTTCTGAAAATTTAAGAAGTGGAAGGATTGTACTATCATAGCATAAAGGTTCAGTTGATCCGTATCTTTAATTTGGTGAATGTGATAATCAGGTTTATTCATGAAGCAGCTCATTCTATACAAGGAAGAATCAATATCAGCTGTGCTGTAATAATAGAGCCACATCATGAGAAAACTTAACCATGCCATTTTCAACCAGGTTCAACGCGAACCAGCCTGTATGGTCATAGAAGAAAGCTAGATGGTTGGAAATAATGATTTAAGAAGGAAAGGGATTGTACTATCTGTGAAGCAAAAGCAAAGGTGCAGATCAGCTGTGCAGTTACTGCACAGCTGATCTGCAGCTTTGTTTTCGCATATGCCAAAAGCAGGTGTTTTTGTGAGGAGGCTCTGCAGGGTTCAATCTCTGGTCACCAGATCAACAGAGAAGGAACAAAGACTTTGAACAGAGAGAAATTCAATATTTAAACTGCCAAAATAATTTTCTTTTGAGTTAAAACAGACTCCTGTAAAGTATAATCAGATACAAATTTAAAGCTATTTTACATGTTACAAGCAAAAAGCAATATTACTGTATCATACCCATAAATCTTAATGGTATATTTTAGCAGGGAAGTTTAAGACTTCAAGATGAAATGGGTCTGAAGAGCATATACTATTTTAGCTGTAAAATATGACCAGCCTGCACAGTGTTTTAAGTCTGTTCTTAGATCGTCTAAAAATGAAGTTTTCTTACCTAAATCTCATTCTGGCATATTCTAAGTTGCAGCCTGGAAGTCTGGAACATATCGGTGCGGCTTGTTGTAAAATCAATAGTGAATGCTTTGACTGGACAGTGGTCTGGTAAAATCCTCTGTAAAGCCTGTCTGCCATCGATATCTGTAGGTATCTTTCCAAGTCGTGTGTTGTTTCGCAATTCTCTGCCTGTTTTACATGAGCCGCATCGTGAGAAAACGGGATTATTGCCTATGCGAAAACAAAGGCGCAGATCAGCTTCGCAGTAACTGCGAAGCTGATCAGCGCCTTTGTTTTCGCTACTCGGATAGTACAATTCCTCTTCTACTTAAATCCGAAATTTCAAGCTTCTAGCTCTTTTCTGAGCTTGTACAGGCCGGTTTGTGTCGGACCTGGTCGGAAATCCCGAAGACCGGTTTTCTCGTGTCGCGGCTCACATGATCTTTTAGATGTACCTAGAATTTCCCAGGCATTGTGGGATGGGGCCATGGCATTAAGGCTCATTCAAAAACTGGAGAAGTTTGAGTTATAAGCCGAGTTTGAACCCGTGTCCACTGAATTACTTGTTGAGTGGCATTACCAATACACCATGCACGCTTGTTCAAAGCCGCGTTTCCAGAATTACTTGGTGAGTGCCTCAAGCAAGCTTTCAGGGGAGACTACTCAGCTTCACATAGCAGTGGGGTTAAAACAAGAGTTTACATACCCTTTTAGATCATGTATTTCAAAATATATTAATGAGCTGCCACACAAGAAAACCAAAAACAGGCATAGGTGAAAACAAAGGCGAAGATAAGTATCTGTGCAGTAACCGCGCAGCTGATCAGCATCTTTGTTTTCACTACACAGATAGTACAATCCCTTGTCTTGAAAATCCAAAATTTCAATCCTACAGCCTGCTTCTGTGCTTGTACAGCTTAGTTTGTGTCGGACCTGGTTGGAAACCCAAATTGTTGTTTCTCATGTGAAGGCTTATTTTCTTTAAAGTACAAGTACAAGCTGTCCTAAGTTGACCCTGGAAATCCTATCTTTGGCACACATCAATATTTATTATTTAAACAAACAAGAGGGTCTTTGTTTTTGCTAAAAGTCCATGCTATAACTACATGATTTACTATAATCATCAAATAACCAAAGGACAATGTCACTGACATGTCTATGGAATAATAATTGAGCCATCTCGTGGGAAAACCAACAATGTGGTTTCCGAACAAATCTGATACAAACCGGCCTGTACAGTCACAGAAAAGAGCTAGCAGCTTGAAATTTTGGAGTTAAGTAGAAGAGGAATTATACTATCCAGGTAGCGGAAACAAAGGCGCTGATCAGCTTCGCGGTTACCGCGAAGCTGATCTGCGTCTTTGTTTTCGCCTATGCAGATTGTTGGTTTTCCCATGAGGCGGCTCAATTATTGCAACTTGAAAGCCTGTCCTGTTAATTTGTCTTTGTGTGTGTTCTTTTTAACCCGGCCAACACAGCATTAAATGGTATAATAACCTTGATCGGCACCTTTAGACTGATGTACTAAATAAGCTGAAAGCTTAGGTTCAAAGCCCATATTCTGTTTGTATATTTATGTCTTAAACATTTATGTGTGCCTAAATAGTTTAAATAAAATGAACAATTGAAAGCTGTGTGCTTTGAACTTAGAAACTGGTAAATAAACCTTCCACGCTTTAATATGAAGCCACCTATCAACTAAAACCAGAGGACCAATGGTCCTGTAAACGCTCACCTGAGATCTGCAGCATATACCAATAAACATGTTTGAATATTATGGTATTTAATCCCAGTGCAGGGGCAGATGAAGCCCTTGGGCCATTTTCTTTTTCAGAATAATCAATATTTTGTCCATTTGCCAATTTCCTGCTGGTTTTTTCCTTCAAATGACATTTTAACAGTTATTCCCATTCAAATGCATTGGCAACCCATGTTGACCTTGCCATAAACTGGGTCAAGGTCATCACAGGGTCATGATTTATATATACATTGTAGTACTTGAGCCATCGATGCTTCAAGCCAAGTTTCCTTGAAATCTGTCCACTGGTTCCGGAGAAGAAGATTTTTGAGAGATTTTTACCATATATGGGCCTGGCGGCCATCTTGGTAGTGTGACCTGGATTATTTATATACACATTGATTACCCCATCCTTTAGATGCTTCACATAAAATTTGGCTTTGATTGGCCAAGTGGTTTCAGAGGAGCACATGTTTGAATATTATGGAGATATACAAGTATATTGCCCCGGGGTGGGGGCATATGAGCCCCTGTGGTCCATTTTTTGTCAGAATCATTAATAGTCAGTCCTTTAGCCCATTTCCTGCAAGACTTTCACTTTAAATGACATTTTAAAAGTTTTCCCCATTAAAATGCATTGGTGACCTATGTTGACCTTGCCATAAAATAGGTCAAGGTCATCACAGGGTCATGATTTATATATACATTGTAGTGCTTTAGCCATCGATGTTTCATGCCAAGTTTCATTGAAATTGGTCCAACGGTTCCAGAGAAAAAGATTTTTGAAGGGTTTTTACCATATTTGGGCATGGCGGCCATCTTGGTCATGTGACCTGGATTATTTATATACACATTGGTTATCCCTTCCTATTGATGCATTACATAAAATTTGGCTTTGATTGGTCAAGTGGTTTCAGAGGAGCAGACGTTTGAATATAGTGAAGATATACATGTATATTGCCCCGGGGTGGGGGCACATGAGCCCCTGGGTTCCATTTTTTTTCAGAATCATTAATATTCAGTCCTACTGCCCATTTCCTGCAAGACTTTCACTTTAAATGTCATTTTAAAAGGTTTCCCCATTCCAATGCATTGGCGACCTATGTTGACCTTGCCGTAAAATAGGTCAAGGTCATCACAGGGTCATGATTTATATATATATTGTAGTGCTTTAGCCATCGATGCTTCATGCCAAGTTTCATTGAAATTGGTCAACCGGTTCCAGAGAAAAAGATTTTTGAAGGGTTTTTACCATATATGGGCATGGCAGCCATCTTGGTCATGTGACCTGGATTATTTATACATGTATACACATTGGTTATCCCTTCCTATTGATGCTTTACATAAAATTTGGCTTTGATTGGTCCAACGGTTTCAGAGGAGAAGACATTTGAATATAGTGAAGATATACATGTATATTGCCCCGGGTTGGGGGCACATGAGCCCCTGGGGTCCAATTTTTTTCAGAATCATTAATATTCAGTCCTACTGCCCATTTCCTGCAAGACTTTCACTTTAAATGACATTTTAAAAGTTTTCCCCATTCAAATGCATTGGTGACTTATGTTGACCTTGCTGTAAAATAGGTCAAGGTCATCACAGGGTCATAATTTATATACACATTGTAGTGCTTGAGCCATTGATGCTTCATGCCAAGTTTCGTTGAAATCGGTCCACTGGTTCGGGAGAAGATTTTTGAAGGGTTTTTACCATATATGGGCATGGCGGCCATCTTGGTCATGTGACCTGGATTTCTTATATACACATTGGTTCCCCCTTCCTATAGATGCTTCATATAAAATTTGGCTTTGATTGGCCAAGTGGTTTCAGAGGAGAAGATCTTTGAAATTGTGGATGGACGACGGAGGGACGGACGCCGGATCATGGCCATCCTATAAGCTCACCTTGTGAGCCTAACAGCTCAGGTGAGCTAATAAGATGGCCACCCTAAAATTAAGAACTGAAATTCAGAATTTACCAAGCTTTCACTTGATGATGATAACCAGTAGGCTGTTTTCATGTCCATGAAGCCTGCAGGTATTCTTCAAGACATAATTCATTGGCAATGACTTGCATGGCCTAGAATACCTGATGCAAAGAAAATGTATTCATGCACTTTTACTTTTATCTTGATCATTCATAACTTTTTATTTTACAACAGAATTATCTTGCTCAGCAAATTAGATACTATAGTATTACCGGTAGCCATAAAACAAGTTAATACCATTCAATATTGATGATGTCAATGAAAAGTGACATTTATAATTCAGTTTGTTCTGTTTTAATGTTTCTTAATGAAGTAAGTGTCCTAGATCAAAATGCTAAGGTCATGGTTGGACAGTCACCTCTGATTCTGAAGGACTTTTGATGAAATGACATTGAGATTATAATCAATTTTGAATATGTTTCATCAAAAAGTAAACAGTATGATGAAGTAAATTTCTAAAATCTAATTATAAACAAGAGCAGTCCCACGAACTGGGCCTGTCTAACACAATTCCCACAAAGTGGGACATTGTTTATGATATTCTCACAAACAAACTAGGCTTTGACTTTTCCACAGTCCCCACTTTATGGGACTTACCCATAAAATTAGGATGTCATGACATTCAAAAGGTGCTTTAAATATAACCATCCAACTAAGCCATGAAGGCTTGTATATATGGATGGACAGACTTAAACCACTTTTCCTGGACAGACGGACCTAAGCGGTTAACAGGTAACCAGATGGTCAGTCAGTAGCATATAAGCTTTGCCTCTATTTCTTTAGGCCCAAATGGGCGGGGGCCCATATTCCAACCTGATCACCTTTTCCCCAGAACTAGACTAGTGCATAACATGATTTCCATGTTTCATCTGACATTTCCAATAATGTGCCTTGCAATCTAACCATACATTTAAATAGAATATTCACCACATAAATGAGAAAAACTAATAACAATTACCATAATTAAATTGAATATTGACCATTAAAATAAGGAAAATAAACCAATGGCAAATTAGAAATTACCATAAATGACATAAGGCTGACATGCGCTACTGAACAATGCTTTGTATCAAAAAGGGTTTGTTTCCTTCTGTTTGTTTGTTTATTTGTTTTAGTGCTTTACATCCACGGGCAACAGCTAAGGTCATGTCAAGGTGGTCAATAAACCTAGCTACACTGTTCCAGGGCAAGCCCCATGGAGGCAGGTTACCAGTACTTAGTGCACATTCTTTTCACCACAAATGGACAAAATTAATGCTCTTCTTGACTTCAAGGGAGAGTGGAAATAGAAATGAGCCTGTGCATGAGAAAACCAACAATTTGCATATGCGAAAACAAAGGCGCAGACCAGCTTCGCGGTAACCGCGAAGCTGATCAGCGCCTTTGTTTTCGCCACTCAGATAGTGTAATTACTCTTCTTCTTAAATCTGAATTTTCAAGCTTCTAGCCTGCTTCTGTGACTGTACAGGCCGGTTTGTGTCAGACCTGGTCGGAACCCAAATTGTTGGTTTTCTCATGCACAGGCTCAAATGTATTCATGATCAAATCTTCAAGAAAGTGACTGTGCCAAAAGTGGGGACCGTTCCTGCATGTGCTTCCTTAGGAATTCAACATGCTACCGATCCAGCCGTAGTCTCAATAGTTTGTTTTCTTCTTTCTGCAAATGTACGAATGAAATATAAAAATAAAAAAAACTGTAAATAAATGCTTGATTTATTAAAAATTGAAAATGGCATTCAGATGGTTTGATGTAACGCCATCATCAAATCACTTTACCTTGCTCAGATCATCACGATAACATGTCCGAGTAATGTATACCCCCATATACCCCACTTTTATAATTATAGCAAAACTAAAAACAAGAACTCCGCGGAGGTCGATATCGCACCTGCATCGGGCAAAATAACTAAAAACGTGAAATATAGGTCAAGGGCACCAGGTTCAGGTGTGTTCTGAAAGGGTATGTGAAGGACTTTTACTATGCAAGGTTTCACACTTGCAGCTATCACTGATGCAGAAAAAAAAAACTTTGACGTAAAAATTCACAAAGTCAATGGACCAAGAAATAAAGGTCAAGGTGAGCGGGTCAAGGTGCATGTTTGAAGGGTATGTCAAGGACAATTACTATGCAAGGTTTCACACTCACAGCTAACACTGATGCAGAGAAAACCAAACTTCAACATAAAAAATAACAAAGTCAATGGACCGTGAAATATAGGTCAAGGTCAGCGGGTCAAGGTGCATGCTTAAAGGGTATGTCAAGGACAATTACTATGCAAGGTTTCACAATCCTAGCTATCACTGATGCAGAGAAAACGGAACTTCGACGTAAAAATTAACAAAGTCAATGGACCATGAAATATAGGTCAAGGGCACCGGGTCAAGGTGTGTGCTTAAAGGGTATGTCAAGGACAATTACTATGCAAGGTTTCACAATCCTAGCTATCACTGATGCAGAGAAAACGGAACTTCGACGTAAAAATTAACAAAGTCAATGGACCGTGAAATATAGGTCAAGGTCAGCGGGTCAAGGTGCGTGCTTGAAGGGTATGTCAAGGACAATTACTATGCAAGGTTTCACAATCCTAGCTATCACTTATGTAGAGAAAACCAAACTTCGACGTAAATGTTGACGGACGGACGAACGAACGAACGGACGAACGGACGGACGGACGGAAATTTGGACTCCTATATCGCACTCTGCTATAAGCAGGTGCGATAAAAATGCAGGGGTATACCTATTTTTCTTATTTTTGCTCAAAAACATAGATTGTGGGTAATCGCTAAGACGGTTCTAATTGAGGCGGTTCTAATGTGTACCCACAATCTATTTATTGAGCAAAAATAAGAAAAATATCAGAACTTTTCTACTGAAATTTTTCAACTTTTACAACTTAAGAAAATTTTGTATACCACATGGACGTGTTTTCGTAATGTGAGCACTGCATGGCAAAAGCGTATATATCCTTTGAGGTGTTGTTGCTTTTTTAACTTATCAGACATTTATAATGTGACAGAAATTATCAAAACTGCTTTTAATTGTAAAATCAGTTGCATTTTCAGCATGTTTAGCAATGTAAATACAAGAGACAAAATTTAAAAGTGGCAGGTGATTGGCATTTGAACTTTGACTTGCACAAGAGCAGGATAATGTTGCTTGAAAAAGGACTTCAGTTTTACCCATTTTTGACCAATGGACTTGCACATCATTATCAAGAGTCCATTGTCATTTTAAGGCGCGTTAGGAGTGATTTTGAATTTTTATTCCATTTTTCGATGAAATTCCTGTAAGCAAACAGAATAGCCCCAGATGGGACGCCGCGTTCTGCGGCGTCACATCTGGGGCTATACTGTTTGCCTTTGTCCCATAAAAAGGACGCCAGGCTTAATTGAGTTAAAGTCTCATCTGAAAGACGGGCGAAAAACATGATCGAACTCAAGACCACTTGGTTAAGTGACTTTATCGATATGCCAGTGAGGCTTCTACATGATAATTAATCCACATATACGAGCCACATCGTGAGAAAACCAACACTGTGCATATGCAAAAACACAGATCAGCTTCGCGGCTACAGCGTCTTTTGTTTTCACTGCATGGATTAGCATTGATAGTACAATTCCTCTACTTTCTAAATCCAAAATTTCCAGCCTCTAGCTTGTACTGCTCAGTGTGTGTCAGACCTGTTTGGAAACCACAGTGCTGGTTTTCTCATGACGTGGCTCACTAAATGTTAACAGACATGATATTGTGTGTAAAATTGTTGACATCATTTTATTAGCATAAAAACGACGCTAAGAAGTTTACAGAAGACTCGTAAAATGTTTATTTACTCTAAACATATACAAGAACATACCAGTCCACCAAGATGGCAAATCATACATTTACAACAAATAAGAACTGGTGTAATATGTGTACAAGTTAATGCCACTATTCAAATATTCATAAAAACAGCCAAACTTACGAGAATTATTCAACATGTGAACTATCTGGAAACATCGACTCAGCATCTATATTTGAGCCGCCTCATGAGAAAACCAACTATCTGCATCTGCATATGCCAAAATAAAGGCGCAGATCAGCTTGGCGGTAACCGCGAAGCTGATCACCACCTTTGTTTTCGCTACACGGATAGTGCAATTCCTCTACTTTGTAAATCCAAAATTTCAAGCTTCTAGCCTGCTTCTGTGACTGTACAGCCTGATTTGTGTTGGACCTGTTCGGAAACCACATTGTTGGTTTTCCCACGAGGCGGCTCATTTGTCACATGAATATATCTATGTAAAAAACAGTACAAACACTTTCAATTCCATATACATGTATTTGCCAAATATTTACATGATTTGCAAGACAATAAAAGAACCCGTACCAAAGTTGGCCACTATTATGCACTAAAAGAGTATAAAAAGCAAAAGCAGCACAAAATACAGAAATAAACTAAACAAACTTAAAAATGTAAAAACGATATTAAACCTTGCCATGACAGTGTTTCTTTAAAATCCTTTCAAATAACAATTTGATATGGATCAGAATAGAGTGCCAAAGCATTATGCTTTACATGCAAGAATCATTGAATGCACTTAGTCAGAAATGAGCCGCAACGCGAGAAAACCGGTCTTTGGGTTTCCAACCATGTCTGGCACAAACTAGCCTGTACTGTCACAGAAACAGGCTACTGCACAGCTGATTTGCGCCTTTGTTTTCGGTGCTATTACATTTGCGCACATTTTGCGCACAGTTTTCATTTGCGCACAGAAATGAATATCATTTGCGCACAGTTTTAGTGTTACATTTGCGCGCAAGTATTTGTGCCTTTTCCTTGGCCAGCTGCAGGTATTTTGTTTTATCAAGGTACGATAAATAAAATATCAGCACTGTTACCCCTGTTCACCGATCTGCAGGTGGAAGCGTGCGAACAGGTTTACACGTCAATTTTTTAGTTTTAGTTTAGCATATTTACATGTATATGTGTACACTTTGTTTTGTTCATTTGGCATCATCACGCACTGTTTTGATACTTTCTCAAGTTTTTAATTCACATATTCATCACAGGCTGTGCCTTGAATGTCATCTGTCTAATGAAATGACTAAGAAAGATTATAGCTTGGACTGAAAATGAGGGCTTTGGCTTGTCTACGTATACAGTCTTGCGAGCACAAACATACCATTTTAATACCTGAGAAAATCTGATGTGCGCAAATGTAACATTTACCTGGGAAAATTGTGTGCGCAATTGAGTACGTTTACCTGGGAAAATTGTGTGTGCAAATGAACCACATTCTTTCGAAAATGTGCGCAAACGTGCTGCCACCTTGTTTTCGCATAGGCAAAAATCTGGTTTTTTTATGACGCGGCTCAAATGATTTGCAAGTAGACCCATCTTTTCAGGCAATAATTTTGAAAAGTCGTAAAATTAACCTAAACTGCATATTTAATGTGTCTTGTCCATAAGCACATTGTATTATAATACTATACCTGAAATTGCTATTGATATGTACAACAACAAGTCAAATGATATTGGTTCCATGAATTAGCTCACTGAACAATCAAAGACTATATGAGCCGCATCGTGAGAAAACCGGTTTTTTGCCTATGCGAAAACAAAGGCGCAGATCAGTTTCGCAGTAACTGCGAAGCTGATCAGCGCCTTTGTTTTCGCCACTCGGATAGTACAATTTCTCTTCTTTCTAAATCTGAAATTTCAAGTTTCTAATCATCTTCTGTGACTGTACAGGTCGGTTTGTGTCGGACAAGGTCGGAAATCCCGCAGCCCAGTTTTCTCGCGTCGCAGCTCATATGCATCTTAGTGTAAGGTATGGTTAGACAAATCTGTACTGAGGATCACTTTGGCACATAAGACTCGACAGTCTAATGCCAAACTGTGACCTGGGTGAAAAATTTGTCTATCCCTATCTTACACTCGTGTAATATTTTTCTCACACACCTTTAGGCTTCATTTCATCATCTCTACCTTGGAAAATGCTGGCATTGCATCTCCAATTTTGAAATCAATAATTTTTGAAGTTAATGTGACATGTGCGCTCTGTAATGAAAAAGTTATTTGACGTCCAAAACAACCAGTGATGAACAAAAACGTGACCATAGGGTCAGACGGCCTACGGTTGATAGAAATTCTGATCATAGCAGAGTAGACCTTGGAGATACTTAGGATTATTTTTCGTGTCAGATGTGCAAGAAATTGTGTATCCATTCAACACCAGCATAGTATTCATGGCACTAATCAAAAATAAAAACTACTGCTATACACAATAAAACAATGCATGACTTACCAAAAGTTGTGCCCTAATAATTCTATGTCTTCATGACATACAAGTAAATATACTCATGTTCAATGAAAATGCACCACTTCTATGATGTGCTTAATTCTGAGATATCAATACCTTTTTAGCTCCCCTGAGCCGTCAGGCTCACAAGGTGAGCTTATAGTATACCCATGCTCCGTCGTCCGTCCGTCCGTCGTCCGTCCGTCCGTCGTCCACCATTTTCAAAGATCTTCTCCTCTGAAACAGCTTGGCCAATCAAAGCCAAATTTTACATGAAGCATCTATGGGAAGGGGGAACCAATGTGTATATAAATAATCCAGGTCACATGACCAAGATGGCCGCCATGCCCATATATGGTAAAAACCCTTCAAAAATCTTCTTCTCCGGAACCACTGGACCGATTTCAACCAAACTTGGCATGAAGCATCGATGACTCAAGCACTACAATGTGTATATAAATCATGACCTTGCGGTGACCTTGACCTATTTTACGGCAAGGTCAACATAGGTCGCCAATGCATTTGAATGGGGAAAACTTTTAAAATGTCATTTGAAGTGAAAGTCTTGCAGGAAATGGGCAGTAGGACTGAATGATTCTGAAAAAAATTGGACCCCAGGGGCTCATGTGCCCCCACCCCGGGGCAATATACATGTATATCTCCATAATATTCAAACGTCTTCTCCTCTGAAACCACTTGGCCAATCAAAGCCAAATTTTATGTGAAGCATCAATAGGAAGGGGTAACAAATATGTATATAAAAAAATCCAGGTCACATGACCAAGATGGCCACCATGCCCATATATGGTAAAAACCCTTCAAAAATCTTTTTCTCCAGAACCGGTGGACTGATTTCAACAAAACTTGGCATGAAGCATTGATGGCTCAAGCATCACAATGTATATATAAATCATGACCCTGTGATGACCTTGACCTATTTTACGGCAAGGTCAACATAGGTCACCAATGCATTTGAATGGGGAAAACTTTTAAAATGTAATTTAAAGTGAAAGTCTTGCAGGAAATGGGAAGTAGGACTGAATATTAATGATTCTGAAAACCAGAGGACCAATGGTCCTGTAAACGCTCACCTGAGTCTGCTGCATATACCAATAAACATGTTTGAATATTATGGTATTTAACCCCAGAAGCCCTTGGGCCGTTTTCTTTTTTCAGAATAATCAATATTCTGTCCATTTGCCAATTTCTTGGCTCTTGCTGGCTTTTCCCTTCAAATGACATTTTAACAGTTTTTCCCATTCAAATGCATGGGCAACCCATGATGACCTTGCCATAAACTTGGTCAAGGTCATCACAGGGTCATGATTTATATATACATTGTAATACTTTAGCCATGGATGCTTTACGCCAAGTTTCATTGAAATCAATCTATTGGTTTCAGAGAAGAAGATATTTGAAGGGTTTTTACCATATATGGGCATGGCGGCCATCTTGATCATGTGACCTAGATTATTAATATACACATTGGTTCCCCCATCCTATAGATACTTCACATAAAATTTGGCTTCAATTGGCCAAGTGGTTTCAGAGGAGAAGATGTTTGAATATTATGGTAATATACATGTATATTGCCCCGGGGTGTGGGCATATGAGCCCTTAGGTCCATTTTCTTTTTCAGAATCATTAATATTTAGTCCTACTACCCATTTCCTGCAAGATTTTCACCTCAAATGACTTTTTAAAGGTTTTCCCCATTCCAATGCATTGGCGACCTATGTTGACCTTGTCGTAAAATAGGTCAAGGTCACCACAGGGTCATGATTTATAAATACACTGTAGTACTTCAGCCATTGGCGATTCATGCCAAGTTTCTTTGAAATCGGTCCACCAGATTCGGAGAAGATTTTTTAAGGGTTTTTACCATATATGGGCATGGCAGCCATCTTGGTCATGTGAACTAGATAATTTATATAAACATTAATTCCCCCATTCCATAGATGCTTCACATAAAATTTGGCTTTGATTCGCCAAGCGGTTTCAGGGGAGAAGATGTTTGAATATTATGCTAATATTATACAATTATTGACTTCAATGAGGTAGATATAAGGATTTATCTACCTGAAAAAAGTGATATTCACCGAGGCCAGAGGCCGAGGTGAATATCACTTTTGAGGGTAGATAAATCCTTATATCTACCGAAATTGAAGTCAATAACTGTTTTGTTATACGACTTTTCAAGTGTTTTAATGTTTATCTTATAACAAATAAACAAACAAAATCATATCAGATGTTAAAGAAGGCTAGACAATGAGGAACAATTGATTATGCTTGAAAGGTAATTTTGTTAGTTCTTTTAAAATAAAACATATGTTATGGGTACTCCTAAGAATCACCATGTTGAGGCAATTCCAATGGGTACCAACAACATAGGTTCTTATGAAAAATAAACAAAATTATCCCTTAATTATCACCAAATACACCTCATTATCTAGTGCTTTGTTTACCTGTAATAGTGTGCTACTGCAAAGCATGTAGATTTCATGAACTGAAATGAGTTCATAGCCATTTATAGCTGTCTGGCAGGTTTTAAACACATACATCAAATCATGTCAATTTCATGAAGCCCATGTTGATTTCATGCTGGTGCTATTTTTGGGTACTCAGGAGCGTAATATAGATTTTGGAGGTTAACATAGAAAACCTGTCAAAATAATTAACCTCCAGGAACTGGTTTGATCTGGTATTCATCAGTTTTTTTTCAGAATCATTAATATTCAGTCCTACTGCCCATTTCCTGCAAGACTTTCACTTTAAATGACATTTTAAAAGTTTTCCCTATTCAATTGCATTGGCGACCTATGTTGACTATGCCATTAAAAAAGGTCAAGGTCATTACAGGGTCATGATTTATATACACATTGTAGTACTTGAGCCATCAATGCTTCATGCCAAGTTTCTTTGAAATCGATCCACCGGTTCTGGAGAAGAAGATTTTTGAAGGGTTTTTACCATATATGGACATTGCGGCCATTCTTGGTCATGTGACCTGGATTATTTATATGTACATTGATTACCCCTTCCTATTGATGCTTCACATAAAATTTGGCTTTGATTGGCCAAGCGGTTTCAGAGGAGATGATGTTTGAATATTATGGTAATATACATGTATATTGCCCCGGGGTGGGGGCATATGAGCCCCTGGGGTCCATTTTTTTTCAGAATCATTAATATTCAGTCCTACTGCCCATTTCCTGCAAGACTTTCACTTTAAATGACTTTAAATGACATTTTAAAAGTTATCCCCATTCAAATGCATTGGCGACCTATGTTGACCTTGCCGTAAAATAGGTCAAGGTCATCACAGGGTCATGATTTATATACACATTGTAGTGCTGGAGCCATCAATGCTTCATGCCAAGTTTCGTTGAAATCAGTCCACCGGTTCTAGAGAAGAAGATTTTTGAAGGGTTTTTACCATATATGGGCATGGCAGCCATCTTGGTCATGTGACCTAGATTTCTTATATACACATTGGTTCCCCCTTCCTATAGATGCTTCATATAAAATTTGGCTTTGGTTGGCCAAGCGGTTTCAGAGAAGAAGATCTTTGAAATTGTGGATGGACGGACGGACGGACGACGGACGGACGGACGCCGGATCATGGCCATCCTATAAGCTCACCTTGTGAGCCTAACGGCTCAGGTGAGCTAAAAATTGGACCCCAGGGGCTCATGTGCCCCCACCCCGGGGCAATATACATGTATATTTCCATAATATTCAAACGCCTTCTCCTCTGAAACCGCTTGGCCAATCAAAGCCAAATTTTATGTGAAGCATCTATAGAATGGGGGAATCAATGTGTATATAAATAATCTAGGTCACATGACAAAGATGGCCGCCATGCCCATATATGGTAAAAACCCATCAAAAATCTTCTTCTCTGAAACCAATAGACTGATTTCAAGGAAACTTGGCGTGAAGCATCGATGGCTAAAGTACTTTAATGTATATATAAATCATGACCCTGTGATGACCTTGACCAAGTTTATGGCAAGGTCAACATGGGTTGCCTATGGATTTGAATTGGGAAAACTGTTAAAATGTCATTTGAAGGGAAAAGCTAGCAGGAAATTGGCAAATGGACAGAATATTGAAGATTCAGAAAAAAGAAAATGGCCCAAGGGCTTCATCTGCCCCTGCACTGGAATTAAATACCATAATATTCATACATGTTTATTGGTATATGCAGCAGATCTCAGGTGAGCGTTTACAGGACCATTGGTCCTCTGGTTGCACTTATTATGTCTACTTTTGTTAACTAGGGGTAACAAAGTTTCCATGCCAGAATTGTATTCCTCCGCCACCGTTAGTATCTGACGTAATTCAGTTTTACGAAACAAAGTATGATTGAGGAATCTCAAAAACGTGTTTCCAGTTTGTATGTCCACTAATATCTCGCTGCCTATTAAACCACAAAACAAAATATGGTAGAAATGCTTGACGTGTCACGATGTAGCATAAAAAATGTTATGTGTTACAAAATTTGACACAACATGCTTTCCAATAGTATTTTTCACAAATACTTTCCCGTATAGTATTTTTGGACATATTATGCTTTCAGGCACATATGAAAATTTATGCAAATCTGGCACATTCAAACTTTGGTTCTGTGACTCTCTTTTTGACAGTTTACATGTTGGCTGCCTGTGGCTAAATGGTATAACTGATCAGACAAAATTTCCTGTAAGAAATAAAAGATGATATGTCTAGTCAATGTTTATATTTTTGTAGGTGGTGGGATTTCAATGGACATGAGTATAAAAATTAAAACAGAGAGTGTCAGTAGTTTCAGTTTGGGCAAGACTTCACCCTGTAAAACTAGCCTGAGATGATACAATATTTTGGTCAGTTTTTACGACAGTCAATGTAAAGTACCAGTATGGAAAAAAACTGTAGATAGTAAAATCATAATTATGATTGCTTGCAACTTAAGAAAATTACCATAATTGCATAGATTTTCGATAACTTTGTCACGAGAGTAAAACCATAATCTCTCTGATGTTATTCAATCAGACATTGCCTTACATTTTCAAGTGCATTAGAATGATAAATACATTACGGGAGCTAGCAACTAACAAATATGTGAGACTGTGTATGAATCTGATTGACCTTCACTCTAATATGACTAGGGACAGTAGGCTAAAACTACAAATATTTTGTTTGTTTGAATTGGTGTTTAACATCTGTATCAACAATTGTTCAGTATTATTGGGATGGAGCTATCGCTCCCTGGGTATTAACCAGTAATCTCAAGGAGTTTATGTATCTTGCTCAAGGACTGTGCCCTAAGGAAGGATCAAACCCTGGACCTCTCGGTTTTGTGTGATGCTCTACCACCAGACCATCACACTCTGTAACTAGAGGACCGTTGGTCCTGTAGCTCACCTGAGAGATTATCACATAGTAAGCTCATGAGATTTAAATTAATTGAGAATCGACCAATGAAAGTCTATGCATGGACACTATTGACCCCCGGGGCATGGCCAAATTTGACCCAGGGGCATGACTGGCACAATTTATAATGGGGACTACCAAACATTGCTACATACAAAATATAGAAGCTCTGGGCCTTTTGGTTTCAGAGAAGAAGAATTTTGTTAGTTTTTCCCATTGTAAGTCTATGGAGACTATCTACCCCCGGGGCGTGGCCAAATTTGACCCCAGGGGCATGGCTGGCACAATTTATGTAGAGGACCATTAGCCATTGCCACATACAAAATATCAAAGCTGTGTGCCCTGTGGTTTCAGAGAAGAAGATTTTTGAATTTTTTTCCCATAGCAAGTCTATTGAGACTATCAACCTCCGGGACCTGGCCAAATTTGACCCCAGGGGCATGAATGGCATAATTTATGTAGAGGACCATTAGCCATTGCTACATACCAAATATCAAAGCTGTGGGCCTAGTGGTTTCAGAGAAGAAGATTTTTTAATTTTTTTCCCATAGTAAGTCTATGGAGACTATCAACCCCGGGGGCGTGGCCAAATTTGACCCCAGGGGCATGAATGGCACAATTTATGTAGAGGACCATTAGCCATTGCTACATACCAAATATCAAAGCTGTGGGCCTAGTGGTTTCAGAGAAGAAGATTTTTTTAGTTTTTCCTATTGTAGGTCTATGGAGACTATCGACCTCCGGGGCGTGGCCAAATTTGACCCCGGGGACATGATTGGCACAATTTATGTAGAGGACCATTAGCCATTGCCACATACAAAATATCAAAGCTGTGGGCCCTGTGGTTTCAGAGAAGAAGATTTTTTAATTTTTTTCCCATAGTAAATCTATGGAGACTATCAACCCACGGGGCGTGGCCAAATTTGACCCCAGGGGCATGAATGGCACAATTTATGTAGAGGACCATTAGCCATTGCTACATACCAAATATCAAAGCTGTTGGCCTAGTGGTTTCAGAGAAGAAGATTTTTTAATTTTTTTCCCATAGTAAGTCTATGGAGACTATCAACCCCCGGGGCGTGGCCAAATTTGACACCAGGGGCATCATTGGCACAATTTATGTAGAGGACCATTAGCCATTGCTACATACCAAATATCAAAGCTGTGGGCCCTGTGGTTTCAGAGAAGAAGATTTTTTTTTTTTTTTTTCCCATAGTAAGTCTATGGAGACTATCAACCCCCGGGGCGTGGCCAAATTTGACCCCAGGGGCATGAATGGCACAATTTATGTAGAGGACCATTAGCCATTGCTACATACCAAATATCAAAGCTGTGGGCCTAGTGGTTTCAGAGAAGAAGATTTTTTTAGTTTTTCCAATTGTAAGTCTATGGAGACTATCGGCCCCCGGGGCATGGCCAAATTTGACCCCAGGGGCATGGCTGGCATAATTTATGTAGAGGACCATTAGCCATTGCCACATACCAAATATCAAAGCTGTGGGCCCTGTGGTTTCAGAGAAGAAGATTTTTTAATTTTTTTCCCATAGTAAGTCTATGGAGACTATCGACCCCCCGGGGCGTGGCCAAATTTGACCCCAGGGGCACGAATGACACAACTTATGTAGAGGACCATTAGCCATTGCTACATACCAAATATCAAAGCTGTGGGCCTAGTGGTTTCAGAGAAGAAGATTCTTTTAGTTTTTCCCATTGTAAGTCTATGGGACCTATCTGTTGCCATGGAAACCACAATTTTGATACAATCTGCTCCAAAACCTAATGCCATCAATCCCCCAACCCAATTATGGTTAACATTAAATTTGATCAAGATCGGCCTACTAGCTTCAGAAATATTCTTCTTTGAAATTGTGGACGGACGACGGACGGACGACGGACGGACGACGACGGACGACGGATGCCTGCCTATCCTATAAGCTCACCTGTGAGCCTTCGGCTCAGGTGAGCTAACAAAAATTTTGTTGACTACCAAATTGCCACAAAAGATGTGAATGGATATTAATTTTAAGACAATATCTTAACTGTAGACACTTGCAACTAACATCAATTATTCAATCATTTTGGGCCAGCCTGGGTCACACCCATAGCAGTCAGAAAGTTTTGTATTTGCTTTTTTGTACTTTTTACATTCTTTGAAATGCATGAGTAACACCATTTCGAAAACATGCCCATGCAATATACAGAGATTTTATAGCTGTAAAAAATGAAAATTTTCTGTAGAAAAAATTTGATATTTTTCTTATTTTTGCTCAAAACATAGATCGTGGGTACACGTTAGAACCGCCTTGCCGAGGCGGTTCTAACGAGTACCCACAATCTATGTTTTGGAGCAAAAATAAGAAAAATATGTATACCCCTGCATACCCCAGTTTTGCTGTATAAAAGTGGGGTTCAAGGGTACATATTACACAGACATGTTTTCATGATGATTAACTGTGCAGTCCTGTAACATTGCCCACCTAAGGTATTTCAGGCCAGGTCTGACATGTACTATAAACACTTACTAACAACATTTACCATGAGAAGTTTAAGTGATTCAATAATATGAAATGTTAGCAATTTCATTCAGCTTTAGAAATATTGTAGTTGAAACACATAAGCACACCCTTGAAAAAATTGGAGGCAAATTGTCCCCTAATATTGCGCACTGCTTAACCAATTGCATATTTTAAAGCAACCAGCAATTTAATCACAACAGTTGTATTTCCATCAACACGTATGACAGCCATGTGATAAATTACACACAAGAAGTTTCAGAGAAAATAATGCTGTGTATAATGGCACAAAACTGTCAACACACAGTATTTCAAAACTTAACAAAACCACATGATGGTGCAAAATTGTTTAATCAGAAAGGAAGGAACAACTTTTTTGTCTTCAAATTAATATCTTGCACTCTTTTTGGTGTAAAATATGAGAAAACAGCATTGGTAGTCCCATTTTGTTTGAATTCTGGTTGACAAATCATATCCGCAATGTTGGGGGCCACGCAATGTTAGCTGACCCCACTGTAACATGAATTTCAAAACATACAACTTCTGATTAATATGAAGTACTGCATCTTAACATGAGTTAACATTAAATGCATTGTTATCAGATAGTGGCAATAATAAAATTAGCACTTATAATCTTCACAATTTACAATGTACATGTACCTAAACTGGACTATGTTAAAAGAATACTACACCTACATGTATAATTGGGCAAATAGGTCACTGTATAGGTGGCAACTTTAATATTCATATCTGGGAGTGGTCGGCTAGTCCATTTGTTGAAGTAGGGAGATATAGAAAAGTCGAACTCAGTCAGCCAGGACCACTGTCACTTTACCATTAGAGATCAGCTACCTGTATTTTGTCCAATCCAGTGAATTAGACAAACTCGTATTGCATTCTTATATTCCAATGGAAAACATTAGAATTAAATCTTTCAACTGTATACCTTTAGATTTTCCTAGGTTAAAAGTAGACCATACCCAATAACGTATTCATGAGGTAACGCCCATGCAGTAACCTATTTGCCGAATTATATTTTGCGCACATTTGAGATTCATACATACACATTTAAACAATTACAGCATTTAGTTAAAACTTCAAACACACTAACAAATATTAAAATTTTGATTCTTCAACAAATATAGCACAAAGGGTAGAATCTGGAATGCATTGATACAGTAGGAGCCACAACAAGAGAAAACAAGTCTTCAGAGGTTCCAACCAGGTTAGACACAAACCAGCCTGTACAGCCACAACAGAAGTCTAGAAGCTTGAAATTTTAGATTTAAGAAAAGGAATTGTACTATCACTGTAGTGAAACACACCTAGCTGATCTGTGCCTCTGTTTCTGAATATGCAAAAAGCTTGTTTTCTTGCGAAGTGGCTCAAAAGAGAATGGCACATACTATATTTACCCATTTACAAAACATTAAATCACACTACATGTATTATATGGCACAATAGAAATCAACAGTAACATGTAACAAGCCTTAACATTCTTATTAACCAAACTCAAGGATATTAAACTTTTTTTTAGAGCTCACTAGTGCATCCATTCAATTTCACAGTGGAAGTTGGTTATTACTGCCATTTGATATTTATGAGCAGGAAAAAAAAACACAGACAAGAGGACCAAAGGTCCTGTAAACGCTCACCTGAGATCTGGTATATAAACACATTTTGCAGCTTGAGTCGCCAATGCCACGTCTCAAGACTATACAACTTTGGGTTCCGGAGATTTTTAAAGGTTTTTACCATACATGTATATGGGCATGGTGGCCATCTTGTTTATTTATATACACTTTAGTTCCCACTTCTTAAGGATGAACCTTACATTACAAAGTTAAGCTTTGATTTGCCAAGTGGCTTCTTTTGTCCATTTGCCTTTTCCCCAATTTAATTATATACCGGTATTAACAATTTTCCCCATTCAAATGCATTGGTGACCTAAGTTAACATTGCCATAAATAGGTCAAGGTCATCTTAGGGTCATGATTTATATACACATTGTGGACCTTGAGTCCCTTATGCTACATACCAAGTTTCAAGACCTTAAGCCTTTGGGTTCTGGAGAAGAAGATTTTTAAAGGTTTTTACCATATATGGGCCTGGCGGCCATCTTGGTCATGTGACCTAAATTACTTATACATGTATGTATATACATTCCTTCCAACTTCCTAAGGATGCTACACATAAAGTTTTGCTTTGATTGGCCAGACACTTTCAGAGCAGAAGATGTTTGAATATTATTGAAATATACATGTATATAGCCCCGGGGCTGGGCAGACAAACCCCTGGAGACAAAATTTTTTCATAAACATACATTTTCTGTCCATTTGCCTATTCCCTGCAAGTTTTCCCCCATTTGATTACATTTTACCAATTTTCCCCATTCATATGCATTGGCGACCTATGTTGACCTTGCCATAAAATAGGTCAAGGTCATCCAAGGGTCATGATTTATATACACATTGTGGGTCTTGGGTCCCTTATGCTACATACCAAGTTTCAAGATCCTAGGCCTTTGGGCTCTGGAGAAGAAGATTTTTAAAAGTTTTTACCATATAAGGGCGTGGCGGCCATCTTGGTCATGTGACCTAAATTATCTATATACACTTTCGTTCCCCCTTCCTATAAAGGCTTCCTATAAAATTTGGCTTTGATTGGCCAAGTGGTTTCAGAGGAGAAGATCTTTGAAATTGTGGACGACAGACGATGGACGGATGGACGCCAGATCATGGCCATCCTATAAGCTCACCTTGTGAGCCTAACGGCTCAGGTGAGCTAAAAATGCAACCCATTCTGGCTATTCCAATATTCTGAGCAGTTTAAACTATCATACTTTCATGCTCACTTGAGTTGAGCATGAAACATTATAATACCTTTGGGCCTGGACAGTTAGGAAAATCCTCATTTTTTAACAAAATATTGACAACTTTTTTTCTTTACTATTAGACCCATCAGAAGAAAACCAAATGAGCCGCCGCACAAGAAAACTAACAATTTGCATATGCAAAAACAAAGGCGCAGATCAGCTTTGTGGTAACCGCGAAGCTGATCAGCGCCTTTGTTTTCGCTACACGGATAGTACAATTCCTCTTCTACTTATATTCAAAATTTCAAGCTTCTAGCCTGCTTCTGTTGCTACACAGGCTGGTTTGTGTTGGATCAAGTCGGAACCCCAAATTGTTGGCTTTCTCACACACAGGCTCAAATATTGTTTAAACTATTGTGTGGGTAAGCTGTGCAGCTGATCAGCATCCATGTTGTTGTTTTTTTTTTCTACAAAAAATCTTTAATTCAAAATTGCATATTCTTTCTGGTCTTCTTTTAGCATCTTGTTGAAAGACCCAAAATACATATTTTTTTCATGATTTAGCTTAAACGAGAAACACTGAATGGCTCTACTTTATGGCACATATAAAATCAAGATAGACATAACATATCATAGAATCTAAAGACTACAAAACATTGTATTACACTATTATATATGGCACATCAACATCATTCATCTACAAAACTATAAAATTTGGAAAAAAAAAATAAAAAAAAATACAGACATGGCGCCAAGATTATAAAATGGTTTTATCTTCGATAAAGCAACAAAGTTGTATCCCTCATAATTGAGCCACCTCATGGGAAAACCAACAATGTGGTTTTTGAACAGGTCCGACACAAATCAGGCTGTACAATCACAAAAGCAGGCTAGAAGCTTGAAATTTTGGAGTTAAGTAGAGGAGGAATTGTACTATCTGAGTAGCGAAAACAAAGGCGCTGATCAGCTTCGCGGTTACCGCAAAGCTGATCTGCGCCTTTGTTTTCGCCTATGCAGATTGCTGGTTTTCCCATGTCGCAGCTCAAATGTTTAAATGCCAACAAAATTTAGTTAACACATTTTAGAAGGCTGAGTTCTGATTATAAACAACTTGAAATTTCCTTCAACTGTCTCGTTCTACCAGTAATTTCAAATTCCTGAGAAAAGCTATGGCAAGCATACAATCTTGCTAGAGACACAGAGATTTAGGCCATCAGGATAACATGTCCATGACATGTATACCCCCTTGAATCCCACTTTTACATGTATATAGCAAAAATGGGGTACGGAGGGTATACCTATTTTTCTTATTTTTGCTCCAAAACATACATTGTAGGTACTTGTTAGAACAGCCTGGCCAGGTGGTTCTAACGAGTACCCACAATCTGTGTTTAAAGTAAACTAAGAAAAATATCAAAACATTTCTACTGAAAATTTTGAATTTTTACAACTTCATTAAGAAAAATCTATACATTACATGGGCATGTTTTCATAATGGCATAATTTAAGTAGACATCAACTACTATAGTCCATCAACTGGAAAGCTGTGCGTTAGTGATATGCATCGTGAATCTTCGCGGCTTCCTGCACGATCACACTTTCGTTGCCAAACATCTTCACATACGGTGATACCTCCTTCCATTTCACTCCACTGTCCTATAAAAATAATACAAAGTTGATGTTCTAAACATGATTCTAACACACCTCGCCTATACAGCCAATGGTAAAAAAATGTGTTATATTGTGCAACAATTTCACTGGGCGAATAAGCGTGACGTTACTTTGCAGCATTTGTGATGTCAGCTATCCCATAAAGCAGCGTTAGACGGTGAAACGTCGTTTTAGCGCACAACAAACGTAATAAGTGTGTGTAAATACCAGCATTACAGTCAAATATTTGGCGGGATATCTGCAATGCAATGGTGGAAAGCTGAACGATATCAACGGTTTCAGCAACATTTACTCCGTTTATTGTGTGTTAGAATCGAAATAGATCAGCTCAAGTGCGTGAATTGTTGAGTAATAATTCACTGTTTGTCGGTCAGTTGTAAGAAGATAAATCACTCGCGCTATGCACTCGTGATTTGATCTTCTTTACAACTGACCTCCAAACAGTGAATTATTACTCAACAATTCACTGCTAGAGCTGATCTATTTCTTAAGCAATGTGTCGGAAACTTTTCATCATTGTAGCTGAAGCTTTTATAATTTTTGGTCAGTTTTTTGACATTTTTGTTTGTGTGTGTGTTGTGGTTTAACATCCCAGTCGACGAATTATCTGTCACATGACATCAGGACAGAGTCTGAGTGGATAAGGGGGTTAATGTGTCTTGCTGAAGGTCACATTGTGGTGCTGGTGGGGTTCGAACCTCAACCTCTCAATATTGAGTCTAACAACTACACCACCACACACCTTGTCCTCACTTATCATAAAATTATAGACAAACTTACATTCTACAGACCACAAAGATAGAGTTTATCTTTTAAATCTTTGTTCAATCTGCACTGTTCATAGTACACATGGACCTTGCTAAACCAAAAACCAAACATTTGGAAAATAATGCTCCCTAGAAGTATACATGTACTCACCATTTTCAACCGCATATCAAAATCATCCCCTATATCATAGTGAAAGTTCCAAACTTCCGCCTCGACCCATGCATTATCTGTATTCCTTGGATCGTCGAGATACCCCTTATACAGCAGCGTGGCGCTGAAACCCTGTTGTTCTAGCTCCATTCTGGTGGAGGTGGACTCCGAGGTCCGGGGATGATGTAATGTACGAGACACGGAGCGAGATAAAGCTCCCTCGCTACGAGGTAGAGAAGACATAGAGCCTGTATAAGCTATGATGTTGCTAGAGAACTGGGAAAAGTACTGCAAGAAAAGAAAGTAATCACATTATGAAAACTTGCCCATGCATTATGCAGAAGTTGGCTTTCAAAATGAAAAAAAAAACTAGAGGACCATTGGTCCTGTAGCTCACCTGAGAGATTATCACATTGTAAGCTCATGAGACTTAAATTAATTGAGAATCGACCAATGAAAGTCTATGCATGGACACTATTGACCCCCGGGGCATGGCCAAATTTGACCCAGGGGCATGACTGGCACAATTTATAATGGGGACTACCAAACATTGCTACATACAAAATATAGAAGCTCTGGGCCTTTTGGTTTCAGAGAAGAAGATTTTTGTTAGTTTTTCCCATTGTAAGTCAATGGAGACTATCTACCCCCGGGGCGTGGCCAAATTTGACCCCAGGGGCATGGCTGGCACAATTTATGTAGAGGACCATTAGCCATTGCCACATACAAAATATCAAAGCTGTGTGCCCTGTGGTTTCACAGAAGAAGATTTTTTAATTTTTTTCCCATAGTAAGTCTATGGAGACTATCAACCCCCGGGGCGTGGCCAAATTTGACCCCAGGGGCATGAATGGCACAATTTATGTAGAGGACCATTAGCCATTGCTACATACCAAATATCAAAGCTGTGGGCCTAGTGGTTTCAGAGAAGAAGATTTTTTTAGTTTTTCCTATTGTAGGTCTATGGAGACTATCGACCCCCGGGGCGTGGCCAAATTTGACCCCGGGGACATGATTTGCACAATTTATGTAGAGGACCATTAGCCATTGCCACATACAAAATATATCAAAGCTGTGGGCCCTGTGGTTTCAGAGAAGAAGATTTTTTTCCCATAGTAAGTCTAAGGAGACTATCGACCCCCCGGGGCGTGGCCAAATTTGACCCCAGGGGCATGAATGGCACAATTTATGTAGAGGACCATTAGCCATTGCTACATACCAAATATCAAAGCTGTGGGCCTAGTGGTTTCAGAGAAGAAGATTTTTTTAGTTTTTCCAATTGTAAGTCTATGGAGACTATCGACCCCCGGGGCGTGACCAAATTTGACCCCAGGGGCATGGCTGGCACAATTTATGTAGAGGACCATTAGCCATTGCCACATACCAAATATCAAAGCTGTGGGCCCTGTGGTTTCAGAGAAGAAGATTATTTAATTTTTTCCCATAGTAAGTCTATGGAGACTATCGACCCCCGGGGCGTGGCCAAATTTGACCCCAGGGGCATGAATGGCACAATTTATGTAGAGGACCATTAGCCATTGCTACATACCAAATATCAAAGCTGTTGGCCTAGTGGTTTCAGAGAAGAAGATTTTTTTAGTTTTTTTCCTATTGTAGGTCTATGGAGACTATCGACCCCCGGGGGGTAGCCAAATTTGACCCCAGGGGCATGATTGGCACAATTTATGTAGAGGACTATTAGCCATTGCTACATACCAAATATCAAAGCTGTTGGCCTAGTGGTTTCAGAGAAGAAGATTTTTTTTGTTTTTTTCCTATTGTAGGTCTATGGAGACTATCGACCCCCGGGGGGTAGCCAAATTTGACCCCAGGGGCATGATTGGCACAATTTATGTAGAGGACCATTAGCCATTGCCACCTACAAAATATCAAAGCTGTGGGCCCTGTGGTTTCAGAGAAGAAGATTTTTTTCCCATAGTAAGTCCATGGAGACTATCGACCCCCCGGGGCGTGGCCAAATTTGACCCCAGGGGCATGAATGGCACAATTTATGTAGAGGACCATTATCCATTGCTACATACCAAATATCAAAGCTGTGGGCCTAGTGGTTTCAGAGAAGAAGATTTTTTTAGTTTTTCCAATCGTAAGTCTATGGAGACTATCGACCCCTGGGGCGTGGCCAAATTTGACCCCAGGGGCATGGCTGGCACAATTTATGTAGAGGACCATTAGCCATTGCCACATACCAAATATCAAAGCTGTGGGCCCTGTGGTTTCAGAGAAGAAGATTTTTTAATTTTTTATCCATAGTAAGTCTATGGAGACTATCGACCCCCCGGGGCGTGGCCAAATTTGACCCCAGGGGCATGAATGGCACAATTTATGTAGAGGACCATTAGCCATTGCTACATACCAAATATCAAAGCTGTGGGCCTAGTGGTTTCAGAGAAGAAGATTTTTTTAGTTTTTCCCATTGTAAGTCTATGGGACCTATCTGTTGCCATGGAAACCACAATTTTGATACAATCTGCTCCAAAACCTAATACCATCAATCCCCCAACCCAATTATGGTTCACATTAAATTTGATCAAGATCGGCCCACTAGCTTCAGAAATATTCTTCTTTGAAATTGTGGACGGACGACGGACGACGACGGACGACGACGACGGACGACGACGCCGGACGCCGGATGCCTGCCTATCCTATAAGCTCACCTGTGAGCCTTCGGCTCAGGTGAGCTAAAAAAAAAAAATCAGTTATTTTTTTTTTATATATTTTCCTAATTTTTGGTCCAAAACATAAGGTGTGGCGACACATTAGAACCGCCTCGCTGAGTACCCATAATCTATGTTTTGGACCAAAAATAAAAAATATTTACCCCTGTATACCCCAGTTTTATTCTATAAAAATGGGGTTTGAGGGAGTGGGTATACATTACAGGGACATGTTATCCTGATGATTTGAATCATTTTCATTGTTTTGTTTGTTTGATGTAGAGCTACAAAGCCACTGTCAATAATTAAGATCATGTTGGGACGGTAGCCACATTGTTCCTGAGAAAGCCGCCCAGAGGCATGTTACCTGTACTTAGAAAAACATTTCTTTCACCAATATTTGACCAAAATTACGCTCTAATGAAAGAAAACAGGCTTCTATGTTTCTGACAAGTAGGACATAATATCAGCTGCGTCATTAAAAAACTGGATTTTGCCTATGCGAAAACAAAGGCGCAAGTAAGCTGTGCAGTAACTGCAAAGCTGATCAGCGCCTTTATGTTTGCTACACGGAAAGTAAAATTCCTCCTCTACTTATATCCAAAATTTTAAGATTCTAGCTTTCTTCTGTGACTGTACAGGCCGGTTTGTGTCGCACCTGGTCAGAAACCCTGTAGACCTGTTTTCTCGTGTCACAGCTCATATCAGAATGTACAGATGCAACAGATGGCTGGATGCTTGAAATACCAAATTTTAGAAGAAGAGTGACTGTCTTGTTAATACACAATTACATTGTATTAGAGAGAACTCAATACATACCATGCATAGATCACTTGACCAGTGCCATTATATCACATGAACATTAATCTGACACAGGATTTCTCAAAATAACAAATAATATGAAACTACACTTCAACTAGTATACTAGTAAAGTTGTGTCATCTGAAATTTTTCAATAGACATAATGCAAAATGTTCATTTTTTTTTTTTTTTTCTTTTTTTTTTTGAAGTTGGAGATGAGCATTCAAGCAACAATTTAACATTACCTGTATCATATCTGACTGATCAAACCCGAGTGCCTGGTCAGACTCCGGCTGATCCTGGACATACGCAAGGAAGGCTTTACACAGGATACTATATGTGTTACTTTCTCCATGTGAAAACCGGAATTTTGCTTATGCAAAAACAAAGGCGCAGATCAGCTGTGCAGTAATTGCACAGCTGATCAGTGCCTTTGTTTTCGTTACTTGGATAGTGCAATTCCTCTTCTTCTTAAATCCGAAATTTCAAGTTTTTAGCCATCTTCTGTGGCTGTACAAGCCGGTTTGTGTCAGACCTGGTCAGAAAACCCCAAAGACCGTTTTTCTCGCATCCAGCTCATTTAACATTACCTGTATCATATCTGACTGATCAAACCGAAGTGCCTGGTCAGACTCTGGCTGATCTTGGACGTAGGCCAGGAAGGCTTTACACAGGATACTATACGTGTTACTTTCTCCATGAGAAAACCTGGCTTTTGCCTATGCGAAAACAAAGGCGCAGATCAGCTGTGCAGTAACTGCACAGCTGATCAGCGCCTTAATTTTCGTTACTTGGGTAGTACAATTCCTCTTCTTCTTAAATCCAAAATTTCAAGTTTTTAGCCATCTTCTGTGGCTGTACAAGCCGGTTTGTGTCAGACCTGGTAAACCAGAGGACCAATGGTCCTGTAAACGCTCACCTGAGATCTGCTACATATGCCAATAAACATGTTTGAATATTATGGTATTCAGCCCCAGTGCAGGGGCAGATGATGCCCTTGGGCCATTTGTTTTCAGAACAATCAATATTCTGTCCATTTGCCAATTTCTATTTTATTTATTCCTTTAAATGACATGTTAACAGTTTTCCCCATTCAAATGCATTGGCAACCTATGTTGACCTTGCCGTAAAATAGGTCAAGGTCATCACAGGATCATGATTAATATACACATTGTAGTACTTAAGCCATCAATGCTTCATGCCAAGTTGTTTTGAAATCAGTCCACCGGTTCCGGAGAAGAAGAATTTTGAAGGGTTTTTACCATATATGGGCATGGCCGCCATCTTGGTCATGTGACCTGGATTGTTTATATATACATTGATTACACCATCCTGTAGATGTTTCACATAAAATTTGGCTTTGATTGGCCAAGTGGTTTCAGAGAAGAAGATGTTTGAATATTATGAAAATATACATGTATAATGCCACGGGGTGGGGGCATATGAGCTCCTGGGGACCAATCTTTATCAGAATCATTAATATTCAGTCCTACTGTGCATTTCCTGCAAGACTTTCACTTTAAATGACATTTCAAAAGTTTTCCCCATTCAAATGCATTGGCGACCTATGTTGACCTTGCCGTAAAATAGGTCAAGGTCATCACAGGGTCATGATTTATATATACATTGTAGTACTTGAGTCATCAATACTTCATGCCAAGTTTCGTTGAAATCGATCAACCGGTTCCAGAGAAGAAGAATTTTGAAGGGTTTTTACCATATATGGGCATGGTGGCCATCTTGGTCATGTGACCTAGATTATTTATATACACATTGGTTACCCCATCCTATAGATGCTTCACATAAAATTTGGCATTGATTGGCCAAGCGGTTTCAGAGGAGAAGATGTTTGAATATTATGGAGATATACATGTATATTGCCCCGGGGTGGGGGCATATGAGCCCCTGGGGTCCATTTTATTTTTCAGAATCATTAATATTCAGTTATACTGCCCATTTCCTGCAAGACTTTCACTTTAAATGACATTTCAAAAGTTTCCCCCATTCAAATGCATTGGCAACCTATGTTGACCTTGCCGTAAAATAGGTCAAGGTCATCACAGGGTCATGATTTATATATACGTTGTGGACCTTGAGTCCCTTATGCTACATGCTAAGTTTCAAGATCCTAGGCCTTTGGGTTCTGGAGAAGAAGATTTTTAAAGGTTTTTACCATATATGGGCATGGTGGCCATCTTGGTCATGTGACCTGGATTATTTATATATACATTGGTTCCCCCTTCCTATAGATGCTTCACATAAAATTTGGCTTTGATTGGCCAAGCGGTTTTAGAGGAGAAGATCTTTGAAATTGTGGACGGACGGACGGACGCCGGAGCATGGCCATCCTATAAGCTCACCTTGTGAGCCTAACAGCTCAGAAGAGCTAAAAAAACCCAAAGACCGGTTTTCTCGCATCGCAGCTCATTCAACATTACTTGTATCATATCAGACTGATCGAACCTGAGTGCCTGGTCAGACTTGGGCTGATCCTGGACGTAGGCCAGGAAGGCTTTACACAGGATACTAAAGGTGTTACTTTCTCCATCAGAAAACCTGGCTTTTGCCTATGCGAAAACAAAGGCGCAGATCAGCTGTGCAATAACTGCACAGCTGATCTGTGCCTTCGTTTTTGCTACTTGGATAGTACAATTCCTCATCTTCTTAAATCCAAAATTTCAAGTTTTTAGCCATCTTCTGTGGCTGTACAAGTTTGTTTGTGTCAGACCTGGAAGGCCGGTTTTCTTGCATCACAGCTCATTTAAAGCCAGATGTACGTAATTGAAGGCGCTCAAAGGAGCGTGCGTATCTAAGGGCTGAAACGTCATTTTTACGCCGCATTCGAAACGTCAGTTTTCGCTCGAAACGTCATTTCTAACGTCAGTTTACGTTCAGAATACGAAACTATGTTCATACAATTATGCAGAAGACTTCCGAAATGTAAACAAAATGATATTATTTATTGTTTCTGCTCAAAATGTAGATCATGGACATGTTTTCCCGAGAAAAACATCATTTGCGCGACAGTTAGCAATAATGAATGCTAAATAGCATCGGAGGTTTTGGCGCAAAACCGACGTCGCGCGTAAAACGTACTGAATTCAGCAACGACTACCCACCTTCTCACACTTATAGCAGGAAAACGAATCCGGTAACTATGGACTTTCGCGTTATCTACCTGTCGTTCAGAAATTTCTCTATCACATATCAGTTTTTTAAACCAGAGGACCAATGGTCCTGTAAACGCTCACCTGAGATCAGCTGCATATACCAATAAACATGTTTGAATATTATGGTATTTAACTCCAGTGCAGGGGCAGATAAGCCCTTGGGCCATTTTCTTTTTTCAGAATCTTCAATATTCTGTCCATTTGCCAATTTCCTGTTGGCTTTTTCCTTCAAATGACATTTTAACAGTTTTCCCAATTCAGATGCACAGGCAACCCATGTTGACCTTGCCATAAACTTGGTCAAGGTCATCACAGGGTCATGATTTATATATACATTTGAGTACTTTAGCCATCGATGCCTCACGCCAAGTTTCCTTGAAATCAGTCTATTGGTTTCAGAGAAGATGATTTTTGATGGGTTTTTACCATATATGGGCATGGCGGCCATCTTGGTCATGTGACCTAGATTATTTATATACACATTGATTCCCCCATTCTATAGATGCTTCACTTAAAATTTGGCTTTGTTTGGCCAAGCGGTTTCAGAGGAGAAGACGTTTGAATATTATGGAAATATACATGTATATTGCCCCGGGGTGGGGTCACATGAGCCCCTGGGGTCCAATTTTTTTCAGAATCATTAATATCCAGTCCTACTGCCCATTTCCTGCAAGACTTTCACTTTAAATGACATTTTAAAAGTTTTCCCCATTCAAATGCATTGGTGACCTACGTTGACCTTCCCGTAAAATAGGTCAAGGTCATCACAGGGTCATGATTTATATACACATTGTAGTGCTTGAGCC
This sequence comes from Rugalucina vietnamica, assembly GCA_964017185.1. Taxonomy (NCBI): domain Eukaryota; kingdom Metazoa; phylum Mollusca; class Bivalvia; order Lucinida; family Lucinidae; genus Rugalucina; species Rugalucina vietnamica. The sequence goes on along the minus strand of OZ024869.1, from coordinate 75,230,682 downwards.
ATCGATGCTTCGTGCCAAGTTTCGTTGAAATCGGTCAACCGGTTCTGGAGAAGAAGATTTTTGAACGGTTTTTACCATATATGGGCATGGCGGCCATCTTGGTCATGTGACCTGGATTTTTTATATACATATTTGTTACCCCTTCCTATTGATGCTTCACATAAAATTTCGCTTTGATTGGCCAAGCGGTTTCAGAGGAGAAGATGTTTGAATATTATGGAGATATACATGTATATTGCCCCGGGGTGGGGGCGGATGAGCCCCTGGTGCCCAATTTTTTTCAGAATCATTAATATTCAGTCCTACTGCTCATTTTCTGCAAGATTTTTCCTTTAAATGACAATTTAACAATTTTTGCCATTCAAATGCATTCGCGACCTATGTTGACCTTGCCGTAAAATAGGTCAAGGTCATCATAGGGTCATGATTTATATACACATTGTAGTGCTTGAGCCATTAATGCTTCATGCCAAGTTTGGTTGAAATCGGTCCAGTGGTTCCGGAGAAGAAGATTTTTGAAGGGTTTTTACCATATATGGGCATGGCGGCCATCTTGGTCATGTGACCTGGATTATTTATATACACATTGGTTCCCCCTTCCCATAGATGCTTCATGTAAAATTTTGCTTTGATTGGCCAAGCGGTTTCAGAGGAGAAGATCTTTGAAAAGTGTGGACGACGGACGACGGACGACGGACGACGGACGGACGGACGGACGACGGAGCATGGGTATACTATAAGCTCACCTTGTGAGCCTGACGGCTCAGGTGAGCTAAAAATCCTACCGTGGATCTTTTTAAATATATCAAGAAAATCAACAAAAAAGGGGTCTAAAAATCGCATTTTACGTTGACGTCAATGTATTTTCGCTCTCAAATTTAGCGACTTTGAAGGCAGATATCTCGAAAACAAGCTCGGAACGGTATCGATTTCTTTTCATTTTCGTATGTAGGATATCAAAATACACTCACAAGCAAAAAATAAAAAAATTCTACCGTGAGGTCAATTACGTACATCTGGCTTTAACATTACCTGTATCATATCTGACTGATCAAACCTGAGTGCCTGGTCAGACTCTGGCTACATGTACATGTATAGTACAATTCCTCTTCTTCTTAAATCCAAAATTTCAAGTTTTTAGCCATCTTCTGTGGCTGTACAGGCTGGTTTGTGTCAGACCTGGTCAGAAAACCCCAAAGACTGGTTTTCTCGCATCGCAGCTCATTTAACATTACCTGAATCATATCTGACTGATCGAACCTGAGGGCCTGGTCAGACTCGGGCTGATCCTGGACGTACGCCAGGAAGGCTTTACACAGGATACTATAGGTGTTACTTTCTCCATGAAGAACATCCTGAAATTTAGGAAATGGTTCTTATTGTACAATAATAAACATGTCTGCATAGTTTCTAACCAGGTCTGACATGTACCATTACGAAAACATGCCCATGCAATATACAGAGATTTTTAAAGTTGTAAAAAATGAAAATTTTCAGCCGATAAATTTTGATATTTTTCTTATTTTTGCTCAAAACATAGATTATGGGTACACATTAGAACCGCCTCGCCAAGGCGGTTCTAACGAGTACCCACAATCTATGTTTTGGAGCAAAAATAAGAACCAGAGGACCAATGGTCCTGTAAACGCTCACCTGAGTCTGCTGCATATACCAATAAACATGTTTGAATATTATGGTATTTAACCCCAGTGCAGGGGCAGATGAAGCCCTTGGGCCGTTTTCTTTTTTCAGAATAATCAATATTCTGTCCATTTGCCAATTTCTTGCTTGCTTTTCCCTTCAAATGACATTTTAACAGTTTTTCCCATTCAAATGCATGGGCAACCTATGTTGACCTTGCCATAAACTTGGTCAAGGTCATCACAGGGTCATGATTTATATATACATTGTAGTACTATAGCCATGGATGCTTCATGCCAAGTTTCATTGAAGTCAATCTATTGGTTTCAGAGTAGAAGATATTTGAAGGGTTTTTACCATATATGGGCATGGCGGCCATCTTGGTCATGTGACCTAGATTATTAATATACACATTGGTTCCCCCATCCTATAGATGCTTCACATAAAATTTGGCTTCAATTGGCCAAGTGGTTTTAGAGGAGATGTTTGAATATTATGGTAATATACATGTATATTGCCCCGGGGTGTGGGCATATGAGCCCTTAGGTCCATTTTTTTTTTTCAGAATCATTAATATTTAGTCCTACTGCCCATTTCCTGCAAGATTTTCACCTCAAATGACTTTTTAAAAGTTTTCCCTATTCCAATGCATTGGCAACCTATGTTGACCTTGTCCTAAAGTAAGTCAAGGTCACCACAGGGTCATGATTTATATACACATTGTAGTACTTCAGCCAATGGTGCTTCATGCCAAGTTTCTTTGAAATCGGTCCACCAGATTCGGAGAAGAAGATTTTTGAAGGGTTTTTACCTTATATGGGCATGGCAGCCATCTTGGTTATGTGAAATAGATAATTTATATATACATTAATTCCCTCATTCCATAGATGCTTCACATAAAATTTGGCTTTGATTCGCCAAGCGGTTTCAGAGGAGAAGATGTTTGAATATTATGGTAATATACATGTATATTGCCCCGGGGTGGGGGCAGATGAGCCCCATGGGGTCCATTTTTTTTTCAGAATCATTAATATTCAGTCCTACTGCCCATTTCCTGCAAGACTTTCACTTTAAATGACATTTTAAAAGTTTTCCCTATTCAAATGCATTGGCGACCTATGTTGACCTTGCCGTAAAAAAAAGTCAAGGTCATCACAGGGTCATGATTTATATATACATTGTAGTACTTGAGCCATCAATGCTTCATGCCAAGTTTCTTTGAAATCGATCCACCGGTTCTGGAGAAGAAGATTTTTGAAGGGTTTTTACCATATATGGGCATTGCGGCCATCTTGGTCATGTGACCTGGATTATTTATATACACATTGATTACCCCTTCCTATTGATGCTTCACATAGAATTTGGCTTTGATTGGCCAACCGGTTTCAGAGGAGATGATGTTTGAATATTATGGTAATATACATGTATATTGCCCCGGGGTGGGGGCATATGAGCCCCTGGGGTCCAAATTTTTTCAGAATCATTAATACTCAGTCCTACTGCCCATTTCCTGCAAGACTTTTACTTTAAAGGACATTTTAAAAGTTTTCCCCATTCAAATGCATTGGCGACCTATGTTGACCTTGCCGTAAAATAGGTCAAGGTCATCACAGGGTCATGATTTATATATACATTGTAGTGCTTGAGCCATCAATGCTTCATGCCAAGTTTCGTTGAAATCAGTCCACCGGTTCTGGAGAAGAAGATTTTTGAAGGGTTTTTACCATATATGGGCATGGCGGCCATCTTGGTCATGTGAACTGGATTTCTTATATACACATTGGTTCCCCCTTCCTATAGATGCTTCATATAAAATTTGGCTTTGGTTGGCCAAGTGGTTTCAGAGAAGAAGATCTTTGAAATTGTGGACGGACGGACGACGGACGGACGGACGCCGGATCATGGCCATCCTATAAGCTCACCTTGTGAGCCTAACGGCTCAGTGAGCTAAAAATAGGCAAACCTCTGCATACCCCAGTTTTGCTATATAAAAGTGGGGTTTGAGTGGGTACACGTTTCACGGACATGTTTTCCTGATGACCAGGCTATGCAATCACACAAGTTGGCCAAAGACTTGAAATGTGGCACCCAATAATTTTTAGATATGTTGTTGTCTTAATAGGGCTTAACATCCCATCAACATCTATGGTCATATCAAGATAAGACCTCAATTCCAAGTCTCACATTTAAGGTGGGAAGAGTGTGGGATTGAACAGCCGAATCCCTGATTCACAAGGCAAGTAGCTTATGACAAAGAGGCCTTTGTCAAATGAACTAATCTTTCCATAAACAGTTTTCTATCTGTCTTGATTTAAAGTGATTTTTCAAAATAGAAAATGGTACATATTTTGAAATGATAATCATATAATATTGATTATTCCTCTAGTAGAATATAATGTAAATGTTGTGTGTCAAGTTAAATCAAAGGGAGATCTCTTTTAACTCATTTAAGCCTGGTGTCCCTTTTATGGGACATAGGCAAACAGAATAGCCCCAGATGTGGCCCCGCATCTGGGGCTATTCCGTTTGCGTAGAGAATTTTCTTTGAAAAATTGAATAAAATTTAAAAATCATTCCTGACGCCCCTAAAAATAAAAGTGGACTCATCCAATTGATAATGATGGGAGAATCCATTTGTCAAATATGGGTTAAAAGGAAGCTCATTAGAATTTCTTACCCCAGGTAAGCCATAATTCACCTCCGACAAACCCTCAGAGAACTCATTTTTAGGCACTGTAATAAACTCCAGCACTCGTTTACCCTCTACATACAAGTAACTGGACGTAGGCAGTAAGTCGGCGGTGTACTTTTTCCGCCACCTGGTTATGACAGCTTTGATCACATGGTTTGGGCCCCACCGCCATAGTACACCTTTACCTCTTATACCAGTCCGACCCATAGGATTGCTGGAAAATAAACAGTAAGCTTGATTGCAATAAAATAATATTTTAATTTGTTGCATAAAACAGAGAAGAAAGTCTTTGAAAATGGTGGACCACGGATGGACGCTGGGTGCCTGCCTATCCTATAAGCTCACCTGAGCTGAAGGCTCATCATATTAATGAAATCTGCAGTTAAAACTCAATAAAAACATTTAAAAATAATTTTGTGTTAAATTTTTATTTTCAGTTGTAATCATAAACAATGGCAATCATCGGTATGTTTGACAACTGTTTGTGTTCAAGTTCAGCCATTTGAGCCACCTCGTGGGAAAACCAACAATGTGGTTTCTGAACAGGTCTGACACAAACCAACCTGTACAGCTACAGAAAAGAGCTAGAAGCTTTTGGAGTTAAGTAGAGGAGGAATTGTACTATCCGAGTAGCGAAAACAAAGGCGCTGATCAGCTTTGCGGTTATGCAGATTGTTGGTTTTCCCATGGGGCGGCCCAATTGTCTTCTTTTGTTTGGGATTATCTACCACGCATTGATGATCCATCTCATTTGAGGCGGTCAAATCAAATCAATAAATCCAGATGGTACATGAAAATGCAAACAAAAGTAGTTTATCATCAAATCCATTTCTTCAGAATTCATGATTAAAAAAATTTGTCTATAAGTAAAAACCTTTTCAAGTTTCAAAATATATGAGCCACCTAATGAAAAAACCAACAATATGCATATGCGAAACCAAAGGTGAATATCAGCTTCGCAATAACTGAGAAGCTGATCAGCGGCTTCGTTTTTCGCTACACAGATATTAATATTACACTCCATCTACTCCTTCTTAAATCCAAAATTTCAACCTTCTAGCTAACTTCTGCGATTGTGCAGCTCAGTTTGTGTTGAACCTGTTCAGAAACAATATTGTTAGGTTTTCTCATGAGGGGGCTCATATAACTTACAGAGGAAGGCCAACAGGGTCGAGAGCATATCTCAATGGCTGGTTATCCTTGTCAATCCAGGATCTTCTATCCACCTCCCTCCGTACACCTCTCAGTTTGTAGGTCACTACAGCATTCCATTTTGGTTTGAACACAGGCGGGGGACGGCAGTCTGTGTCATCTTCTTCTTGTAAGGGAGGTAATCTATTGGCATGTTCTGCTTGCCTTCTCATGATACTGTAGAATAAATTTATTTTTATTGACACTTTACATCCCAATCAACAATATTTTTGTCATGTCAGGACTATGGAGATTACCGTGACTTGCTCAAGTAGACAACATGGCTGCAATATGAGCTGCCTCAAGGGAAAACCAACAATTTGCATAGGCGAAAACAAAGGCGCAGATCAGCTTCGCGGTAACCGCAAAGCTGATCAGCGCCTTTGTTTTCACTATACGGATAGTACACTTCCTCTTCTTCTTAAATCCGAAATTTCAAGCTTCTAGCCTGCTTCCATAGCTGTACAGGTCGGTTTTCCCACGAGGCGGCTCACATGTTTCAAACTTCCAACTGTTCATTCTGAATCTGATGCTCTTCCACTGAGTTACCTAATTCCACAAATCCAATCTACTCCTTATTTTTTTGAGCCGCCTCATGGGAAAACCAACAATGTGGTTTCCGAACAGGTCCGACACAAACCGGCCTGTACAAGCATAGAAAAGAGCTAGAAGCTTGAAATTTCGGATTTAAGTAGAAAAGGAATTGTACTATCCGAGTAGCGAAAACAAAGGCGCTGATCAGCTTCACCGTTACCTCGAAGCTGATCTGCGTCTTTGTTTTCGCCTATGCAGATTGTTGGTTTTCCCATGAGGCGGCTCTTTTTTTATTCCGTTTTAAGTCCCAATCAAGATTATTTCAGCTCATATGAGACTAGCCAATCAGTAGGTGGGGCGAAAACGGGAGAACCCCGATAAAAACCACCTGGCAAGCAGAACTTGGCTTGTCTCACATGTGCCCTGTATGGGGCTCGAACCAACACCAGACACAGCGGTGAGATGATCGAATGATTAAGGGGGGTAATGAAATATCGCTCTTAACTAATCGGCCACGGGGGCCGCCACTCTACTCTAGGATCTATTTTAGCCTCTCCTTTACATAAACTGTTCCCAAAGACAACAGCCAGTCAGTAACAGAGTATGATAAACTTTATGCTTCATTTACATTATGTGCCAGGCAACCAAGGCAGACATAATTATCTGACCAAAACATAGGGTGCCATAGAATAATGGTCATCCATTTGTCAGTAGTCAAGATCTATTTCGACTTAACCGGGATATACTAGGGCTTCATTGTATTCAATATCTTTCATACACAGGACTTTCCAATCGGTGTGTTTGCAAGACTACATTTTGACTCACTCTGTTTTCTCACCCTGTACCAACGGAATTCAAGACAGGCAGTGGTAGAGATAATCAGGTTTGTCCAAGAGGCACCTAAGGGTTCTACAATTGCCCCTGACACATCAAGGTTATAAGGATGTTCCATTTGGCTCCCACAGATTCTGGTGAGGCAAGTTGTGTTCGTATCAAGGACAGACATGTTTGGGCATTTTGTCCACGAGGAACTGAAGAAACCTAAGACAACAAGCAAATGAGCCACATCATGAGAAAACCCGATTTTAGCCTAGGCGAAAACAAAGGCGCAGATCAGCTGTGCAGTAACTGCACAGCTGATCAGCACCTTTGTTTTCGCAACATGGATAGTACAATTCCTCATCTGCTTATATCCAAAATTTCAAGCTTCTAACCATCTTCTGGGACCATACAGGCCAGTTTGTGTCGGACCAGGTTGGAACTCCCAGTTTTCTCACTTCACAGCATGTTCCATTTGGTATAATTAAAGACTAGTACTTACTCTAAAAGATCATCATCCACACACAGCATCTCAGTTTCTGGGAAATTCTCTTTCGGTAAAGTGTAGATCTTTGGGTCATATACTTCGTAGAAAATCTGTAGATAAAACAACCAGAGGACCAATGGTCCTGTAAACGCTCACCTGAGATCTGCTACATATGCAAATAAACATAGTTGAATATCATGGTATTTAGCGCCAGTGCAGGGGCAGATGAAGCCCTTGGGCCATTTGTTTTCAGAATAATCAATATTCTGTCCATTTGCCAATTTCTATTTTATTTATTCCCTTCAAACGACATGTTAACAGTTTTCCCAATGTTAATGCATTGGCACCTATGTTGACCTTGTCGTCAAATAGGTCAAGGTCTCCACAGGGTCATGATTTATATACACATTGTAGTACTTTAGCCATCCATGCTTCATGACAAGTTTCTTTGAAATCTGTCCACCGGTTCCGGAGAAGAAGATTTTTGAAGGGTTTTTACCATATATGGGCATGGCGGCAATCTTGGTCATGTGACCTGGATTATTTATATACACATTGGTTCCCCCTTCCTATAGATGCTTCACATAAAATTTGGCTTTGATTGGCCAAGTGGTTTCAGAGGAGAAGATGTTTGAATATTTTGGAAATATACATGCATACTGCCCCAGGGTGGGGGCATATGAGCTCCTGCGGACCAATCTTTTTCAGAATCATTAATATTCAGTCCTACTGTGCATTTCCTGCAGGACTTTCACTTTAAATGACATTTCAAAAGTTTTCCCCATTCAAATGCATTGGCGACCTATGTTGACCTTGCCGTAAAATAGGTCAAGGTCATCCTAAGGTCATTATTTATATACACATTGTGGACCTTGAGTCACTTATGCTACATGCCAAGTTTCAAGATCCAAGGCCTTTGGGTTCTGGAGAAGAAGATTTTTATAAGGTTTTACCATATATGGGCATGGCGGCCATCTTGGTCATGTGACCTGGATTATTTATATATACATTGGTTCCCCCTTCCTATAGACGCTTCATATATAATTTGGCTTTGATTGGCCAAGCGGTTTAAGAGGAGATGATGTTTGAATATGATGGTAATGTACAGGTATATTGCCCCGGGGTGGGGGCAGATGAGTCCCTGGGGTCAAAATTTTTCAGAATCATCAATATCCAGTCTTACTGCCCATTTCCTGCAAGATTTTCACTTAAAATGACATTTTAAAATTTTTCCCCATTCAAATGCATTGGTGACCTATGTTGACCTTGCCCTAAAGAAGGTCAAGGTCATCACAGGGTCACGATTTATATACACATTGTAGTGCTTGATCCATCGATGCTTCATGCCAAATTTCGTTGAAAATCGGTCCATCGGTTCTGGAGAAGAAGATTTTTGAAGGGTTTTTACCATATATGGGCATGGCGGCCATCTTGGTCATGTGATCTGGATTTCTTATATACACATTGGTTCCCCCTTCCTATTGATGCTTCACATAAAATTTGGCTTTGATTGGCCAAGCGGTTTCAGAGGAGATGATGTTTGAATATTATGGTAATGTACAGGTATATTGCCCCGGGGTGGGGGCACATGAGCCCCTGGGGTCAATTTTTTTCAGAATCATCAATATTCAGTCCTACTGCCCATTTCCTGCAAGATGTTCACTTGAAATGACATTTTAAATTTTTTCCCCATTCAAATGCATTGGCGACCTATGTTGACCTTGCCATAAAATAGGTCAAGGTCATCACAGGGTCACGATTTATATACACATTGTAGTGCTTAAGCCATCAATGCTTCATGCCAAGTTTCGTTGAAATCGGTCCACTGGTTCTGGAGAAGAAGATTTTTGAAGGGTTTTTACCATATATGGGCATGGCGGCCATCTTGGTCATGTGACCTGGATTTCTTATATACACATTGGTTTCCCCTTCCTATTGATGCTTCACATAAAATTTGGCTTTGATTGGCCAAGCGGTTTCAGAGAAGAAGATCTTTGAAAATGGTGGACGACGGACGACGGACGACGGCTCAGGTGAGCTAAAAACCCAAGTGATTCAGAACTACCGATTTATGCTTTCATCATTTATTCAAGAAGGATAATCAAACCAGAGGACCAATGGTCCTGTAAACGCTCACCTGAAACCTGAGATATATACCAATAAACTTGTTTGACTAGTAATATACATGTATATAACCCCAAGGCTGGGTCAGAGCAACCCCTGGAGTCAATTTCTTTTTCAAATCATAAAACTTCAGTCCATTTGCCAATTTACTGCAAGTTTTGCCCTTCAAATGACATTTTAACAATTTTCCCGATTCAAATGCATGGGTGACCTCAGTTGAACTTGCCGTAAAATAGGTCAAGGTCATCCAAGGGTCACGATTTATACAAACTTTGTAGAGCTCCATTGCCTGATGCTTCAGGTCAAGTTTCAAAATCATAGGCCTCCTGGTTCTGGAGAAGATTTTTAAAGGTTTTTGTTATTTATAGCCATGGCAGCCATCTTGGTCATGTGACCTTGACCATTTATATCATTGCCCCCCACATAAAGTTTGGCTTTCATTGGCCTAGCGGTTTCAGAGCAGATGATGTTTGTATATTATGGTCATGTACATTTATATAACCCCAGGGCAGGGGCGGACAACCCCCTAGGGGCAAAATGTTTTCATAAACATATTAAAATATTCTGTCTATTTGCCCATTTCCTGCAAGTTTTGCCCCTTAAATCATATTTTAACAATTTTCCCCATTCAAATGCATCAACAACCTATGCTGACCTTGCCTTACTATAGGTCAAGGTCATCCAAGGGTCAAGATTTATACAAACTTTGTAGAGCTCCATTGCCTGATGCTTCATGCCAAGTTTCAAAATCATAGGCCTTCTGGTTCTGGAGAAGACGATTTTTGAAGGTTTTTGATATTTATAGCCATGGTTGCCATCTTGGTCATGTGACCTTGACCATTTATACAAACTTTCGTCTCCCCTTCCTAAAGATGCTCCATATAAAGTTTGGCTTTGATTGGCCTAGCGGTTTCAGAGAAGATGTTTGAATATTATGATCATATACATGTATATAGCCTCGGGGCAGGGGCAGACAGCCCCCAGGGGACAATCTTTATTCATTAACATTAATATTCTGTCCATCTGCCCATTTCCTGCAAGTTTTGCCCCTCAAATCATATTTTAACAATTTGCCCTATTCAAATGCATGGGCGACCTAAATTGACCTTGCCGTAAAATAGGTCAAGGTCATCCCAGGGTCATGATTTATATAAACTTTGTAGAGCTCCATTGCCTGATGCTTCATGCCAACTTTCAAAATCATAGGCCTTCTGGTTCTGGAGAAGAAGATTTTTAAAGATTTTTGCTATTTATAGCCATGGCAGCCATGTGACCTGGACCATTTATATACAAACTTTCGTTCCCCCTTCCTAAGGATACTCCACATGAAGTTTGGCTTTGATTGGCCAAGCGGTTTCAGAGGAGAAGATGTTTGAAAAGTGTAAACGACGACAACGACGACGGAGCATGGGTATACTATAAGCTCACCTGTGAGCCTTCGGCTCAGGTGAGCTAAAAATGTATTGCTTTTCAGCAATAAACCTGTAAAATTTTATTATTATTGCAGTTCAACCTCATTATAACGCGTCTCACTATAATGCGGTTTTCAATATAACTCGGCCATGTCATTGCTCCCAAATTGATAATTTTGCTATATCTCTATAGTAAGTAACCTCACTAATACATGGTGTCACTCATAACACGGTCTGTGTCTATGGACCCAAAAGATAACACTATAATAAAGTTTACTTGTACAATGAGGTAGCTTGCATGGTTCTTGCTAGCTCCAAATTTTACTCAAGCTTTTTAATTTTGACTCTACCTTATTGAAATATGTCAATAGTTTAAAAGTAACTATAGTTAAACTCCAACAATTCTATGATCATTCTTTCTCTGGTTCAATTCTAATGCCATTTAAGAACATAGTAATTGAAACATTTCTATTTATTCAAGCTACTCACCTCCCAAGGGACATATTTATCAAAGACAGGGAAGCGTGTAATGGTTGTTCCTGGGTATGGTGACTGCCGAGCTGCTACGTGGATAAACTGACCCTTTACATCTGTGATTCCTTTAACATCTATAATGCAAAAATAAGAGTAGTGTCAGAAGAGATCCTGTCTATCAAGTTGCTGACCATGTCATACACAAACTAGGCTGCACAGCTAGAGAGGAATTTTGTGCAGCTGGCTAGTGCCTTAATTTAGCACATAAAATGAGCAACCCCGTGGAAAAACCAACAATGTGGTTTCTGACCAGGTCCGACATAAACCGACCTGTGCAGTCACAGAAAAGAGCTAGAATCTTGAAATTTCGGATTTAAGTAGAAGAGGAACTGTGCTATCCTAATAGCGAAAACAAAGGCGCTGTTCATTTTCGCAGTTACTGGGAAGCAGATCTGCGCCTTTGTTTTCGCATATGCAGATTGTTGGTTTTCCCATGTGGCGGCTCACATGAAGCTGCTACTTGGAGGGTACAAGTAATTGTATAATTTTGATGCAACCTTTGACCACTTAAATTTCCAGGTTTGTTCTAATTAGCACACATGCTCCAATAAGCGCACACTCTTGTCATTTCCGAAAATCAACTGCATAAGCACACACTGCTTGACTAACATATCGTTTTTTTGTATCAATTTTACACACAAATACTGTATTAACCACATAAAAATTTAACCTTTGGTGACCGAACTCAATTCTGCAACCCTTGAAACAAGTAAACAACGTCAGCATTGGTACTGTTGGCATGGTAATTTCAGCAGTTTATGTGTTATTTTTGTTCCTAGTGTGTGCTTATTAGAACGATATTATGTTACCTTAACTAAAAGTAATTTAAAAAGTTAAGCGCACTGTGCACTAATTAGAACAAATATGATATACCTACTTTGATAGGAATTGGTCTACTATTCTCAGACAGCCCAGTTCATAAAGCTGTGTACACACCCTTTCATTAGATGAACAGTTGATAAATGAGCCACCTCGTGGGAAAACCAACAATGTGGTTTTCGAACAGGTCCAACACAAACTGGCCTGTACGGTCACAGAAGCAGGCTAGAAGCGTGAAATTTCGGATTTAATAAGAAGAGGAAGTGTACTATCCTTGTAGCAAAAACAAAGGCGCTGATCAGCTGATCTGCGTCTTTGTTTTCGTATATGCAGATTGTTGGTTTTCTCATGAGATGGCTCAAATTTACTATCATAAGCTTCGGTGTTCTCAGGATAAAAAGTATACTTAAACAGCAATGGTCATGTTCATAGAACACTATAACTTCTTAACACTGACAGCAGTGTTAAAGGTTGAGGAGAAAACCAACAATCTGCATATGCGAAAACAAAAACTGATCAGCGCCTTTGTTTTCGTTACACTGATAGTACAATTCCTCTACTTTCTAAATCCAAAATTTCAAGCTTCTAACCATCTTCTGTGATGGTATAGACCAGTTTGTGTCCGACCTGTTTAAAAAACATGTTGTTGGTTTTCTCAGTAACGCAGCTCTCATAACTGTTTGCACACAAACTTGCCTGTTTTATCTAGTTTAGGAGCAATATCCTCCAAGTACAGTCTGCTAGACTGAACCATTCTCTCAAGTTCTACAACTCTTATCAGTCAAGTTAGTTTACCTGTTTTATCCAGTTTATGAGCAATATCCTCCAAGTATAGCCTGCTAGACTGAACCATTCTCTCAAGTTCTACAACTCGGTCTCCGAGACGCTTCATACTTTTTCTGTGGGCTTTAAGGTCTTCTGTTAGGCTTATAAGGCTGTTAGAATTGAAAGCAAGCATTCTGAGTATAGAACAGCATGAAATGTATGAAAGAACAAAGTTTTTAAGCAAGTCAGCATGCATGCACACTGCCTCTTGCTTATAGACAAGAAGGATGTTTACCCGTAGAAGCAATACAAGCAACTACAGCATTTAACTTAACAAAACATCATCTTTGATAATAAGGCTAGCAAAGGCCTAGGGAGTTTAAGGCCTGATTTCGGCCTCAGGTTTTGGTGAAAATTGAATTTTGGAATTGTGATGAGAATAGTATAGCAAATAGCAGGTATATGTCCATGCTTTAAAAATCTAGTACAACTATTTCATTCAAATAATACCATGGCAACGCCCAGAATACATAGAAATAGCACTTTTTGCACTTTTAAGGCCTATTTTTCACTATTTAACAAGATTTTCAACTACACACCCACACGACAAACAATTTCTTAATATGCAATAATTATGAAGTATCATCCAGACGTATTGTATGCAAAGTATCATTTTGTATGTCGCATGGGCTGGAAGTTGAAAATGAAAAATTATGCTCAGAAATGGCCAAAAATGAGCAAAAAATTGCAAAATGTGCTCTACCTATGGTTCTTCTGACCGAAATCATGGCAACACTTATAGGATGAATGAAGAATTGGTCTGGATTTAAAAAAAAAATAGACATGTGGCTGCTTTTATGAATACTTTTCTCATCTAAATATCAAAAAAAAATTTTTACCAAAATATTAGACCAAAAATAGGCCTTAAACTCCATAGACCTTTCTTAATATCTACATTTTGAGTCTTAATATTGTCAAATTTCTGTAATTTGTAATTGAGCCTTTGTATGAGAAAACCAACAATTTGGGTTTTGGGCCAGCTATGACACAAACTGGCCAGTACAATCAAAGATGAAGACTAGAAGCTTGAAGTTTTGGATTTAGGAAGAAGAGGGATAGTACTATCCGTGTAGCAAAAACAAAGGCGCTGATAGCTTTGCAGTAACTGCACAGCTGATCTGCGCTTTTGTTTTCGCATATGCAAATTGTTGGTTTTCTCATGCAACGGTTCAATTTTGAAAACAAAATGCAATATCACAGAAGAACAAGATGTGAGCCGCGTCATTGGAAAACCAACATTTCGTATATGCGAAAACAAAGGCGCAAATCAGCTTCGCAGTAGCTGCGAAGCTGATCAGCGCCTTTGTTTTCGCTACACGGATAATACAATTCCTCTTCTTCCTAAATCCGAAATTCCAAGCTTTTAACCTGTTTCTTTGACTGTACAGGCTGGTTTGTGTTAGACCTGGTCAGAAACCCAGAAGACCCATTTTCTCATGTTGCGGCTCATAAGCTGGACATTTATGGAAGAAATTCCATAGATCGCTTAAGACTGAAAACATCTAATTTTGATTTTATAAGCAAAGCCAACAATTTCACATTCTGTGAATGACTAAATGACCTAGAAAAATCATTTTGTGGTTAAAGAACACCAAAACCAAAATTCCCAATCTTTTCAAAGGAATCCAAAAATCATCGCCTTTGACAATCTTGTACAAGTACAGCCTGTTCCGTGCAGAACTGATCAGAAGCCATGAAGACAATTGGACAGACATCAAAACAATTTAAGCCGCAACATGAGAAAACCAGATTTTTGCCTATGCGAAAACAAAGATGCAGATCAGCTTCGCAGTAACTGCGAAGCTGATCAGGGCCTTTGTTTTCGCTATACCAATATAATATATATTCCTCCTCTACTTTTAGCCAAAATTTCTAGATTCTAGCTTTCTTCTATGGGTGTGCAGACCGGTTTGTGTCGGACCTGATCAGAAACCCCGAAGACCGGTTTTCTCATGTCACAGCTCATTTTGTGACAGTGGCATGTCAAGAGTGAAACTTACATGTCTTCATGTTTTTCTGGCATCTGTTCTTTCTCTTTCTGTGCTAGATACTTGGCCATGTATTCCCTGGCACACTGCTTCCAGAAGCTAGAGTCATCTTGTATTGCTTTACGGGTCGGTTTGGCAGTGCTTCGTCCCATCTTAAGTTTCTGTTAAAAGATTTAGTTTGTGTATTGTTTGTTTGAGTCAATCCTAAGGGTCAACAGCTGAGTTCATGCTATCTTAAACACACTGTTCCTGGACAAGCCTAGGATGTTTCCTGTACACATACTTAGTGCAAATGAGTCTGTGCATGAGAAAACAAACAATTTGAGTTTCCGACCAGGTCCGACACAAACCAGGCTGTACAATCACAGAAGCAGGCTAGAAGCTTGAAATTTTGGGTTTAAGTTGAATAGATATTGTACTATCTGTGTAGCGAAAATAAAGGCGCTGATCAGCTGTGCAGTTACTGCACAGCTGATCTGCGCCTTTGTTTTCGCCTAAGCATTTTGTTGGTTTTCTCCTGCAGTGGCTCAAATGTCTTTTTTTTTTCAATTCAGTGACATCTACTTGTAAATCTTGCAATAATTTTTCAAATACATTAGTGGGCGAGAAAACGTTGCATTTGCATTATATGAAACACCATGGTAATTCGACACTTGAAGCAATGGGACTGGTGTATATTCTCATAATGCCAGTCATAAGGAAATTAAAACAGATTTCTCATTATATCATCAGGAAAATATTTCCGTGTAAAATATACCCCCTTATATCCCACTTTTATATAGCGAAACTGGGGTAAACAGGGGTATACAATTTTACTTATTTTTGACCCAAAACATAGATTGTGGGTACTTGTTAGAACCGCCTTGGCAAGGCGGTTCCCGAGGTGTTTCTAACATGTATCCACAATCATTGTTTTGAGCCAAAATATTAATAAGAGCTGTCACAAGACAGCGTGCTTGACTGCTTCTGAACTTTGTCAAACATAAGGCCAAACCCGAACTGTAATCCAAAGCATTATGCTCATTGATGCAATAAGGCAAAATCACTGAACCATGAAAGTTAACTATAACTACCTAAGATTTAAAGGTCTCACTCATATTATGAACCCCATGTGTTCATATACCAACTGAGTGCCAACATACAAGGCAAAATCACTGAACAGTGAAATAAGGTCACACTGACCTATAAGTACTTCAAGGTCAAAGGTCTAGTCATACTTACTCATAATGTGAAAGAAATATGATAATATATCCATTGAGTGTTGAGATATAAAGCAAAATCACTGAACCATGAAATTAGGTCATAGTGACCTATAAGTATGTTTGGGTTAAAGGTCTGGTCATACTCATTCATAATCAGAAAGAAGTATGAAACTAGAAATGCGTGTTTGTAAAACACTATGCCCCCAACTGTATGCTTGCCCCTAAACTGGCAGCTTGTATGATTCATTTCATTCGAATGAAGTGAAATTTAATTTCCTGAGGAAGCTGTTCGGTTGCCTCTGTTTTGACCTTGATCCAGAAACAGAATGTAAGCTTTTAACATATAAGTTAGAAATGGAGTGAAAATTTCAAAATCGAGTAATTTTGTCAAAGTTTGACGGAAAGTCCTCAAAAGTTAATCAGGTGATCATCTTCTCAGCCCCAACCAGTATACCAAATATGAAGGCTCTAGCTTTAATACTTTTTGAGATATCTTGCACACAAGATTTTCAAATTTTGTTTTGAAAGGGGCATAACTCCAAACAGGGGCATAACTCGGACATGAAAAAAAATATGGGTCAACTATTTTTTCATGAGAAATCTGTATATGAAATTTCAAAACCCTAACATTCACCTTTCAAAAGTTTCAAATTTCACCGAAAAGTGGAAAAATCAATCAAAATTTCAAAATTCCGTATTTTTGTCAAAATTTGACGGAAAGTTCTCAAAACTTAATCAGGTCATCTACTCCTCAGCCCCAATCAGTATACCAAATATGAAGGCTCTAGCTCAAATACTTTTTGAGATATCTTGCACACAAGATTTTCAAATTCTGTTTTCAAAGGGACCCAACTCAGAAAAGGGGCATAACTCGGACATGAAAAAAAATACGGGTCAACTATTTTTTCATGAGGAATTCACACATGAAATTTCAAAACCCTACTATTCACCGTTCAAAAGTTAACGGACACACACACACACAGACAGACAAGCCAAAAGCAATATGCCCTTCCAACTTTTTCAAAGTTGGGGGCATAAAAATACCAACTGAGTGTTGAGATATAAAGCAAAGTCACTGAACCATGAAATTAGGTCACAGTGACCCAGGAATACTTTACGGTCAAAGGTCTTGTCATACACAAACATATTGTGAAAGAACAATGTTCATATACCAATTGAGTGCCGAGATATAATAGAAAATCACTGAACCGTGAAATTAGGTCATAATGGCCTAGGGCTACTTTAGGGTCAAAGGTCTTGTTATACGCAAACATAGTGTGAAAGAAGTTTGTTCATAAACCAATTGAGTGCCGAGATATAAGGCAAAATCACTGAACCATGAAATTAGGTCATGGTGACCTATAAGTATGTTTGGGTTAAAGGTCTGGTCATACTCATTCATAATCTGAAAGAAGTAAGAAAAAATACCAACTGAGTGTCGAGATATAAGGCAAAATCACTGAACCGTGAAATTAGGTCACAGTGACCTATAAGTATATTGGGGTCAAAGGCCTGGTCATACTCACTCATAATCTGAAAGAAGTAAGAAAATATATTAATTGAGTGTCAAGATATAAGGCAAAATCACTGAACCATGGAAAGTAGATCAACCAACCCTTACCGTCATGACACACAAGTCAGTGTCGCAAAGTCAAAAGATGAATGACCAATCATCTTCCTAAGTTGTTTCTAGTAAGAAATAAAAAGAAAAAAAAAATTCAGAGATCTAGATTTTGACCTCTAGCCCCAACCCCCTGACTCTGACCCAGAGTTCTGATGTCATGGAACCTAAAGTGTATGAAGTATGAACACTTTATGATAAGTTGTTGTCAAGATATGGACTCCTTGTAAAAGTTACACAGCAGTACATCTATTTTTTACAGTGTTCTAGTTTTTAACCTCTAGCCCCACCCCCAAGGCATGGACCCAGAGATCCAATGCCATGAAGTAAAACTAAACCCTACAGGGTACCTATGGTCCCAGTATGAAAGTCTCCTGATAAAAGGTTTTCAAGATATAGACTTCTAGAATACTATATCACAGAAAAGCCATTATTATTTATGGTGTTCTAGATTTTAACCTCTAGCCCCACCCCCTGGCATGGACCCAGAAATCCGATGCCATGGAATGAAAGCCGACAATACAGGGTGTCAATGGCCCAAGTATCAATGCTTTCTGATGAGTGGTTGTGAAGATATGGACTTCTAGAAAACTTTAATGCAACAATGACCATTTTGAAGGTGTTCTAGATTTTAACCTCCAGCCCAACACCCTGGCCTGGACCCAGGGGCCTGATGCCATGGAATAAAAGCTAACCCTACAGGGTATCTATGGTCCAAGTATGAATGCTTTCTGATGAGTGGTTGTCAAGATATAGACTTCTAGAAAACTTTAACGCAAGTGTGACGCGCACGCGCACAGGAACAGGAACGTGGACGACCGGGGTGACTGCAATAGCTCTATGCACTTCGTGCAGTCGAGCTAAAAATATCTATTTTTTATGAAATTTGCAATTTTTACGGCTGAAAAAAAAAACCTCTGTATATTGTATGGCCAAATTTTCGTAATGTTATAAAAACTTACCTTTTTACAGCAACTGCATGTGCAAAGCCTCAAGCACCTCCGTACACAATGTTTTACTTTCTTAAACACCCACACGATGAGAAGAAACACAATGCTGAAGAGCGTGAAAGGTGGGGGAAGACTGAACCTCTCCTGTACGTCGGCGATCAGAGCGTACCGCTGGAACTTCCAGATCTGACTGGCTTCCTTGTCAACTTTAGCTATTGTCAAGCTGAAAAAAAAACCCATAAAAATTATGGTCAAGTCATTGGTTAAATTATAAAGCTTAAAGTATTTATCTATGTAAGACTCTCTTCAAAGGAGCAATTCATTTGAAATTTGAGTTGCTAGAGAAGTTGAACTGAAATTTGTTTATCTTGTAAAGAGAAAGGTTCTAATCATCTTGTAAAGAGAAAGGTTCTAATCAGCTGCCAAATAAAATAAAATGTTTACTAATAACATTGTTTCTTTCATTCAGTTTTCGTCTGCTTCATGGTTTGACATCACAATCAGCAATTTTTCAGTCATGTTGGGATGTAGCAATTGCCTCTTGTGTATTAAACATTCCTATGGAGAGCCTATGTATCTTGCTCAAGGACACAACCCAGCCCTGGTCCCGAGATGATAAAACTTTTTTCATGCTCAAATCAGCTGAGGCAAAAATTTATCCTGCTCAAAAATGTTAAAATGCCAATAATTGTTGGCATTTTAACATTAATAAGCAGGATAAATTACAGGCTTTGGCGTACACTTCAACCTCATTATAATGCGCCTCATTATAATGCGGTTTTCAATATAACACAGCCTTGCTATGGCTCCCAAATTTATTATTTTACTATATGTCTATAGAAAGTAACCTCATTATAACAAGGTTCACTTATAACACGGTCTGTTTCTATGGACCCCAAAGATAGCGTTATAATGAGGTTGGCCAGTACTAAACCTTCGATTTCCATATATTGGACTATTTTGTTATGTGCATTTTATATTTTATGCTCGGCTGAGTTGAGCATGAAAAAAGTTTTATAATCTCAGCGCCTGTTGAGGTTAAAACCCCAAAAACCCTCTCTCTCGAGTCCCACATACTAACCACAAGATAACCATGCTCTTTCATTTAAAAAGTAACCCTTATATTTGTGTGTGTGTACAAAATAACATCTAACTGGAAAATAGCAGTATCACCAGGACCAGTTTAACGTTAAGCAGGTACTGTAGTGTTATCAGATAGCCAGGGAAACTGGAGTGGGGGTATTTCTCTAGCGGTGTAGACATGTTCATATTGTATTGTAAATGTATTGTCAGTATGAAAACTTGCCTATGCAATATACAGAGATTTTTTCAGCATTAAAAAATTGAAAATTTCATCTGACTAATTTTGATAATTTTAATATGTTTGCTAAAACATTGATTGCGGGTACACCTTAGAACCGCCTCGCCGAGGTTGTTCTAAGGTGTACCCACAATCTATGTTTTGGAAACATAAGAAAAACAGGTATATCCCTGCATACCCCAGTTTTGCTAAATATGAACATATTTCCTGATGGGTACTTACGAGAACATGGCAAACAGCAGTGTCACCAGGACCAGTTTAACAGTCATTAGGTACTGTAGTGTGATCACATAGCCGGAGAAACTAGAGCGTGGACATTTCTCCAATGGTTCTGACACATGGACGTCTGCTGCACAGTAGCCTGTTGTGTTCTCATACAGAGGGGAACAGGAGGGATGACCTGATAAAACATTTAAATACATGAATCTCAATGTGACAAATAGTCCCTTCAAGCAACCAGCCATTTCAGTAAAAAAACTGTTCAAAGGTGGGAAAAGAATTTAAGAACACATTCTTTCATATGAACATGTACTTCAATAATTTTTTTATGCCAAAGATAAAAGTGATTTCAAACAGACTTTAAGCTGTAGGTCTTGTTGCCCAGAAAATATTAACCAGTATTAAGGCTATCACCAGCATTTCTACCAGTGGGCTGGCATCAGAACAGAAACCTATGATTAAAAGAATTAATTTTCCTTGGAAGTATTCCTTGTATGTAGTGTATATTTACCATCAAGATCATCAACTGGAGTTATAAACATGCTGTAGATTGGCCTTGTTATAACCCTCTTAATGAGCTGCCCGGTCATTGGCCAGTTAGGGTAGAGAATTGCCTGTATAGTTACTCCCCCTGCTATCATGAAGATTAGGAACATACGGATAAAGGCCACCAGGTCATGCTTGATCTGAAATGGATATCAAACATTATCAATAATTCTGTAAATACTCACAATATTCTAATTATAATCCTGCACCAACAACAAACAAAATGTTTTTGATAAAGAGCTAACATGGATAATATTTCAAGGATCATGAAATACTCCCTCTGTTTGATTATATGGCTTAATATTTACATTTCTGATGCAAAGTCTTATTGAATCTATAGAAATGAAATGCGATTTATAGTTTCCAGAACAACATCGTGTCACACAACGTCACGATGAAGCTTGACGTCATAAAATACCATGGGTGTCATCATTGTGATTGGACATTGTAAAAGTCATGATGCCATTCCGCTGTTTGAACACACACTGTGTGTAAATTCTCTATTTGCTTGTAAATGTGTTTGCCTTGATAATTTTTCAACAAGTGAATGAGAGAAATTTATATAAATACACTGTATAAGCAATGAGTTTAATTTTTCTGATGTTCAATAGTGGGCAAAGCTTACATGAACCCCTTTCATTCATTTTGAACGAGACCCACTTTGGTTTATAGCTCCATGAACATCAGAAAAATGAAATTCATTTCTTACATATCCCAGTCAACAATTTTCTAGCCATGTTGGGACCGCCCCCCACTTAAAGTATCTTGCTCTAATAACACTATATAGTGAAATTTTCCCGTATCTCGCCTTTGCAATCATATTCTTATAAACTTATCATAGGCCTACCATTCTTTTAATCCTGAGTAACATAGGTCCAAGCGTGGGGCTGATCAGCAGGTATATCCCCAGCAGGCGGTAGAAGAAGTAGATCAAACCAAAACACAGGACAGTTTTGGAGTGTATATAGTTGGTGAGGGACACCCAGTTCTGCAGAATCCTCATCATGAGCAGGGCGATCAGGAACAGTGTGATCAGGATGATTTCTATGCAGTTGGTCAGAAGCGACAGAGTTCTGTACCGCTATAAAAAGAGGACAGAATAACACGGATTCAGTATGTAATGACAGTGGTCATAAGACAGACAATTTCATTTAGTAGTTTTCTCAAAGGGGTATAATGTATTTGTGTTTTCATTTTGTTGCCTGTCTTTCATATGTGAGTAAATGATTTTGTTTGGCTTACCGTACTTCGCGATGTATTATGCGCACTCGTGCATAACACGCACTCAATTTTTAGGGGTCAAATCTGGTGAAAAAAGTCATGTTCCTATACATAACACGTGGCAGATTTGGACCACAGATCGAAGCTGTACTAAACTGAGCATTGTAAGTTCATATAAACCTTCCTCTCCAATTTCAATCACCCATCGTAGTATACGACACTGGCATCTCATCAATGATGAATTGAAAAGAAAAAGAAAATTAAAAAGAAAAGAAAAAAAAAAAAAAAAGAAAGAAAAAAAAATCGTTTGCTAGGCATTCGCCAAGGTGCAGTTTTCTTTAAGTATCTCTTTATGGTACTTTGAGAAAAAAAAAAATAAAAAAAAAAAAAAAAAAAAGAAAGAGAGAAAAAAAAATCGTTTTCTAGGCATTCGCCAAGGTGCAGTTTTCTTTCAGTATCTCTTCATGGTACTATGAGAAAGAAAGAAAAAAAAAATAAAAAATAAATAAAAATAAAAAAACATTGTTTGCTAGGCATTCGCCAAGACACAGTTTTCTTACAGTTTCTCTTTATGGTTCTATCAGAAAAGAAGAAAAAAAAATCGTTTGCCAGGCATTCGCCAAGGTTCTGTTTTCTAACAGTTTTTCTTTATGGTACTATGAGATCAAGTAATATAACTCATCTTCCGGCAGTAAAAACTTAAAAATCATCTTTTCTAATAGAAAGCATAATATGTGTATGAACAGTGTCGGCTGCCTAAATAGCTTGTGTATTCACAAGTGATAATTGTCATTTTTAGACAACACAGTATAATGCTAGCAAAGCGTGAATGACACACATTGTTTTCTTAAGATTAGTGATAAAAGCTGTGAAAATAAGGCAAGCGATGCACAATTACCCGCTAAGAGATTATCGATAGACCATAACGTGACCATAAACAAAGGTTGCTGAAGGCTATTAATGACACATGTTACGCAACGTTGCTCGATGTTTTCGTTCAGTGATTACTGAAGTCCAAAAATTGGGACACCTAAATCTTGTATTAATCTACCATTTTCGATAATGTACTTCTTCTTTCGCGCTTGAGAATGGCGCATTGTAAATACGGTATCGTAATTGTAAAGGTATAACACCACAAGCAAAAGTGATTCAAGTCCGGTTGCGCCGAAAAGTCAACGGCGGAGCTCTATTCTATTCTATTCTATTCTATAAACAACAACAATTCGCAGTTATCTTTCTTACCAAAATGGCGGTCGATCTTCCATAAAACATCGCGACACATGCAAAATATACAAAAACAATGATTTTACTCAATAAAAATCAGTAGAAACCTTGGAAATCAACCGATCTTTACGTTTTCTCACATCGATTGGCATTTGTATGCAGTTTGAAGCTCATTATCAATCATTTTAGCTATTGTCATGAGTTTTCGCGACCTACGAAAAAAGTCTGAAATTTGGTGTTCCTATACAAAACGCGCACCAAATTTTGTACACCACAATCTGGGCAAAAAAACTGCGTGTTATACGCATGTGAATACGGTAAGTATCTGGATAGCAAACAGATATTGTAAGAATAGCTACTTCCAACATTTAGAGCTCTTACTGCATCTTGTCTATTTATAACTTATGAACTTTATTCCAAAATTTGAAATTATATTGCTTTGTATAGTTTCTCAAACTTTGATAAGTATCGAGGTTTTATTTCAATACCGCCTAGGTTTATCAGTACACAATCATGCAGGCCAGTAATACTTACATGATACTTCATATACACTCTACAGACCAACTCCAACAGTATCACAGCAGTCCACAACCACAGCACCATGTCTAGGTATATATTGCCGCAAGTTGGCCACAAAGTTGCAAGACAGAAAACGGCCAAATAAAGAAAATAGAATGTCTGAGATGTCCAGAACTTTGTGATGGGGGCCGTCCACAGCAAGTATATCTTTTGCCAGAAAGGTACTGTGTCTTTTTTCATTCGTTCAAAGGGAAATGTGGTTCTCAGGATTCTTTTCCCTAATGATGTCTCTTTCTGTAACAGAAAAACAAAACTGAAATGTAGAATGTATGAACATTGTTGTTGTAATGCTAAAATCTTGTTTCCCCAATTGCAATGTCATGGTTCCAGTACAACCTGTTCAAATAAAGCAAAATATTGGAAAGATGAAACACAAATTTCATCTGAAAATTTTTTTTGTTTCAGCCTTAAAACCAGAGGACCAATGGTCCTGTAAACGCTCACCTGAGTCCAATAAACATGTTTGAATATTATGGTTTTTAACCCCAGTGCAGGGGCAGATGAAGCCCTTGGGCCGTTTTCTTTTTTCAGAATAATCAATATTCTGTCCATTTGCCAATTTCTTGCTGGCTTTTCCCTTCAAATGACATTTTAACTGTTTTTCCCATTCAAATGCATGGGCAACCCATGTTGACCTTGCCATAAACTTGGTCAAGGTCATCACAGGGTCATGATTTATATATACATTGTAGTACTATAGCCATGGATGCTTCACGCCAAGTTTCATTGAAATCAATCAATTGGTTTCAGAGAAGAAGATATTTGAAGGGTTTTTACCATATATGGGCATGGCGGCCATCTTGGTCATGTGACCTAGATTATTAATATATACATTCGTTCCCCCATCCTATAGATGCTTCACATAAAATTTTGCTTCAATTGGCCAAGTGGTTTTAGAGGAGATGTTTGAATATTATGGTAATATACATGTATATTGCCCCGGAGTGTGGGCATATGAGCCCTTAGGTCCTTTTTTTTTTTCAGAATCATTAATATTTAGTCCTACTACCCATTTCTTGCAAGATTTTCACCTCAAATGACTTTTTAAAAGTTTTCCCCATTCCAATGCATTGGCGACCTATGTTGACCTTGTCTTAAAATAGGTCAAGGTCACCACAGGGTCATGATTTACATATACATTGTAGTACTTCAGCCATTGGTGCTTCATGCCAAGTTTCTTTGAAATCGGTCCACCAGATTCGGAGAAGAAGATTTTTGAAGGGTTTTTACCATATATGGGCATGGCAGCCATCTTGGTCATGTGAACTAGATAATTTATATATACATTAATTCCCCCATTCCATAGATGCTTCACATAAAATTTGGCTTTGATTCACCAAGCGGTTTCAGAGGAGAAGATGTTTGAATATTATGGTAATATACATGTATATTGCCCCTGGGTGGGGGCAGATGAGCCCCTGGGGTCCATTTTTTTCAGAATCATTAATATTCAGTCCTACTGCCCATTTCCTGCAAGACTTTCACTTTAAATGACATTTTAAAAGTTTTCCCTATTCAAATGCATTGGCGACCTATGTTGACCTTGCCGTAAAAAAAAGGTCAAGGTCATCACAGGGTCATGATTTATATACACATTGTAGTACTTGAGCCATCGATGCTTCATGCCAAGTTTCTTTGAAATCGATCCACCGTTTCTGGAAAAGAAGATTTTTGAAGGGTTTTTACCATATATCACCGTGTCCATTCGAAACGCATGAAAAGAGGTCGTAACGCATGATCGGCGGCATTTTCACGTATGATTGCGGTAGTTTCCTTCGGATTCGCCGCCATTTTTGGAGGAAACTTTAGCGGTAAGTTTTTACAAACTTTTATTTGAATTATTTAAATAGACCTTTCCAACGAACGATCTAGCCTATCCGGATCTACATACATGCCTCTAATTGCCGAGTGTTCTACTGATGCATAGGCTTCGATAGGACTCGCAAATATTCGAGGAGATTATTGTTTTGCAAGTTCGGCCATACACGAAAATAACATTCGCCCAAAAACGTTTCGTACTTTTCTCATTTTCTTCAAAGTTTTGACTAACTGTTGGATGATTTGCTTTTTGACATTACACTTTAACTTAAGAAGCCAATTTCTCATGATTTTTTTCCCGAACAACCACGGGTTAAAACAAAATACGTCAAAATTAAAGTAACGCACGATAATACGGCAACCTGGTCTTTCGAACTTTGCAAGTATTTACAATGAATAACATATTTTAAGGGGTAAAAGCAAGCCAAATGCTCATTTGTTGTCAAGTCCCGTTGTAATTTGAAGTAAGGTCCAGGTTACTTCATTTCCAGGTGTAATATCTTACTGAAGTTGCATTCCATCCCTTATCCATAAACAGCATATAAAAGGGCTTCAACAATTTATGAATGTTGACTCTGTGCGACGTCTTATTTATTTTAACATTAATTAACATTCCATAGTTTTATCTTAAATAAAATACCGTATCATGTGCTTCTGGACTATGAGGGCAGCAAGGTCTGAGGTCGGTAGCCAATAGAACACTAGAGGACCATTGGTCCTGTAGCTCACCTGAGAGATTATCACATTGTAAGCTCATGAGATCTAAATTAATTGAGAATCGACCAATGAAAGTCTATGCATGGACACTATTGACCCCCGGGGCATGGCCAAATTTGACCCAGGGGCATGACTGGCACAATTTATAATGGGGACTACCAAACATTGCTACATACAAAATATAGAAGCTCTGGGCCTTTTGGTTTCAGAGAAGAAGATTTTTGTTAGTTTTTCCCATTGTAAGTCTGTGGAGACTATCTACCCCCGGGGCGTGGCCAAATTTGACCCCAGGGGCATGGTTGGCACAATTTATGTAGAGGACCATTAGCCATTGCCACATACAAAATATCAAAGCTGTGTGCCCTGTGGTTTCAGAGAAGAAAATTTTTTAATTTTTTTCCCATAGTAAGTCTATGGAGACTATCAACCCCCGGGGCGTGGCCAAATTTGACCCCAGGGGCATGAATGTCACAATTTATGTAGAGGACTATTAGCCATTGCTACATACAAAATATCAAAGCTGTGGGCCCTGTGGTTTCAGAGAAGAAGATTTTTTAATTTTTTTCCCATAGTAAGTCTATGGAGACTATCAACCCCCGGGGCGTGGCCAAATTTGACCCCAGGGGCATGAATGGCACAATTTATGTAGAGGACCATTAGCCATTGCTACATACCAAATATCAAAGCTGTTGGCCTAGTGGTTTCAGAGAAGAAGATTTTTTAGTTTTTTTCCTATTGTAGGTCTATGGAGACTATCAACCCCCGGGGCGTGGCCAAATTTGACCCCAGGGGCATGATTGGCACAATTTATGTAGAGGACCATTAGCCATCGCCACCTACAAAATATCAAAGCTGTGGGCCCTGTGGTTTCAGAGAAGAAGATTTTTTAATTTTTTTCCCATAGTAAGTCTATGGAGACTATCAACCCCCGGGGCGTGGCCAAATCTGACCCCAGGGGCATGAATGGCACAATTTATGTAGAGGACCATTAGCCATTGCTACATACCAAATATCAAAGCTGTGGGCCTAGTGGTTTCAGAGAAGAAGATTTTTTTAGTTTTTCCAATTGTAAGTCTATGGAAACTATCCACCCCCGGGGCGTGGCCAAATTTGACCCCAGGGGCATGGCTGGCACAATTTATGTAGAAGACCATTAGCCATTGCTACCTACAAAATATCAAAGCTGTGGGCCCTGTGGTTTCAGAGAAGAAGATTTTTGAATTTTTTTCCCATAGTAAGTCTATGGGGACTATCAACCCCCCGGGGCGTGGCCAAATTTGACCCCAGGGGCATGAATGGCACAATTTATGTAGAGGACCATTAGCCATTGCTACATACCAAATATCAAAGCTGTTGGCCTAGTGGTTTCAGAGAAGAAGATTTTTTTAGTTTTTTTCCTATTGTAGGTCTATGGAGACTATCGACCCCCGGGGCGTGGCCAAATTTAACCCCAGGGGCATGATTGGCACAATTTATGTAGAGGACCATTAGCCATTGCCACGTACAAAATATCAAAGCTGTGGGCCCTGTGGTTTCAGAGAAGAAGATTTTTTAATTTTTTTCCCATAGTAAGTCTATGGAGACTATCAACCCCCGGAGCGTGGCCAAATTTGACCCCAGGGGCATGAATGGCACAATTTATGTAGAGGACCATTAGCCATTGCTACATACCAAATATCAAAGCTGTGGGCCTAGTGGTTTCAGAGAAGAAGATTTTTTTAGTTTTTCCAATTGTAAGTCTATGGAGACTATCGACCCCCGGGGCGTGGCCAAATTTGACCCCAGGGGCATGGCTGGCACAATTTATGTAGAGGACCATTAGCCATTGCCACATACCAAATATCAAAGCTGTGGGCCCTGTGGTTTCAGAGAAGAAGATTTTTTAATTTTTTTCCCATAGTAAGTCTATGGAGACTATCGACCCCCCGGGGCGTGGCCAAATTTGACCCCAGGGGCATGAATGGCACAATTTATGTAGAGGACCATTAGCCATTGCTACATACCAAATATCAAAGCTGTGGGCCTAGTGGTTTCAGAGAAGAAGATTTTTTTAGTTTTTCCCATTGTAAGTCTATGGGACCTATCTGTTGCCATGGAAACCACAATTTTGATACAATCTGCTCCAAAACCTAATGCCATCAATCCCCAACCCAATTATGGTTCACATTAAATTTGATCAAGATCGGCTTACTAGCTTCAGAAATATTCTTCTTTGAAATTGTGGACGGACGACGGACGACGACGACGGACGACGACGACGGACGACGGATGCCTGCCTATCCTATAAGCTCACCTGTGAGCCTTCGGCTCAGGTGAGCTAAAAAGCCAATCTTTGTAAGAGGCATGCGCGTAAATTTTGTTTGTCCTCTTTTTCGTCAATCTCTGTGTCAATCTTGATGAGATAAACATAGGTCATATTAACATAGTGTGTTCATGTGCCAGGTGCATGTGCGAGTTGGTTATGGACCCTTGGTCTAGAGCGCATTGCATAAATAGTCACGCCGCATATACGCTCAATCATCTTTGCACAATGTATATTCAACAAAAGTTAAGCTTTTCCAAGAGATGCTCGCAATCTCACATCGCTATCTTAAGTGTATGATCATGTGTCAACCATCATCAATAGCATAATAGTCAAAGATCAGGAAAGGCTCGGCAGATCTCTCGGCATGCGCGTATGGCCTACTGCAATTGCATGGTCCAATCAAGATGACCAGAAGTCGGTGGTCGTTTAACCACAAGTTGTGAATACTGTATTCTATTTATGCCCAAATAATAAAACAGTTTTCAGATTTGTTTCAATGTTTCTTTCACGCAGCCAGGATGGTGTATTATAAGGGGGGGGGGGGGGGGGGGGGGGGGGATGGGGGTACCACCTATACATACATGCTACAGCCTTATCTAGAAGTGTTATGCGGCGAGTCAACAGCGGCAATCGATTAAAAGAATTCACAATCGATAGTCAGTAAGTCAGTATATATAGTAAGAAAGAAAGAAAAGAGAAAAAAGACGATTTTCATGAAAACGAAAGTAGCACACTTCTGTGTAAATACTGATATATTGAGCAATGATTAAATCCCTCCCAAGTACAATTGATTGACTGATGGTTTAATTTGAGTTGAGTTTTTACAGGTTTTACTATTCGGATACCATTTGATTTATATCAGTCTTTTGATTGACTGCATTGCTGAAGCTTGAAATTACTGTACATATTTTATCTGTTCATTGCCAGTTTATTCAGGGCCACTGAGGAGAATTTATTACTCGAAACAGATCTGTCTGGCCCAACCTCTTCTTTTGAATTTTTGCATAGCTCAAGGGAACTCAATTTTAGATCGTTATTGGTATTCATCATGGTATTTCCGTATCTACGGCACCGTAGAACATAACTATTTTTAGAGCTATTTATCGCAGTGCCGAGCCGAGCTGCAAGAGTCCTTTTGGTCACGGTATACGTGGTCATACACTGAAAAAAGTGCTGAGAGATCGCAAGCTTTTTTGAAAAGCCTATACTTGGTATATATTGCTGTTTAGGTAGCAGGGGATAGTTTCGTACTTTGACCCCGTTCGATTTTTTTTAACTACTGTAAGTTCGGAAATTTTCGCGTGACTCTTATTTCGCGATTTTTCGATTTTGAATTATTAGCGAGTCTTTGAATTTGCGAACGAGTACTTGTTCAGTCTATAAAGCTTATTGTAATTCTTTATTAGCGAAAACTTTATTTTAGCGAGGCAACGAATTCGCGGATATTAGCGAAAATTATGTTCTCGCGAAATTTTCCGGATTTACAGTATTTTACTACCTACTATTTTACTACTTGGCTTGGAAATGGCATTGCTGACTCTAGAAAAAGAAGTCTTATAATTGTTTATTGTCTTTTCCTGTTTGTTACCTTGCTCTGTACAACCTTAAAAAAGCGGGTATGACGGGCAATCCCCCCCACCCCCCCCCCAATTAATGAAATCTTAACCTTTTCAAAAAGATATTTGAAATTGCAGAAAAAAACAATGAAAAACAACTTAAAATTGACATTAAACAACCCCCCCCCCCCCCCCCCCAAAAAAAAAAAAAAAAAAAAAAAAAAAAAGAAGAAATAGACAATGGGCAACAAAGTATCCATTTAAATCTCCCTACCCCCAAGATAGCCATTTTTTCTGAAAACCCCAAAAATACCGAAATTCGAAATGTTGACTCAAAAAAATAGGCCATGCCTATGTATAGAGATGGCGAAAATGTCAGAGTACCCACTCGGGGTCATTCCAGTAATTTATATGACTCGGTCAACATCAGAATATAGATAAATTGTAGAAAGGGAGGAGGTTTGTCCATATATTTGATTTAATCTCTGTGTAATTTATTACTGACAGTCTCAAAGTAATGGACTAACTATATGCTCAAACGGTAAAAGAGAGACCCTTGGTTCGTGCCCTTGTCGGGCCACATTCTTATTCTGCTTCTTTGATAGCTATGCCAACAGAGCTACCGAGCAACATGGTTAGCAAATTACTGTTTTACAGCAAGGATTCAGCTTTGTACAATTGACGAGAACCAAACGTGTAAACTGGAGACAAATGAGCGTTTGGCTTGCTTTTACCCCTTAAAATATGTTATTCATTGTAAATACTTGCAAAGTTCGAAAGACCAGGTTGACGTATTATCGTGCGTTACTTTAATTTTGACGTATTTTGTTTTAACCCGTGGTTGTTCGGGAAAAAAATCATGAGAAATTGGCTTCTTAAGTTAAAGTGTGATGTCAAAAAGCAAAATCATCCAACAGTTAGTCAAAACTTTGAAGAAAATGAGAAAAGTACGAAACGTTTTTGGGCGAATGTCATTTTCGTGTATGGCCGAACTTGCAAAACAAAATTCTCCTCGAATGTTTGCGAGTCCTATCGAAGCCTATGCATCAGTAGAACACTCGGCAATTAGAGGCATGTATGTAGATCCGGATAGGCTAGATCGTTCGTTGGAAAGGTCTATTTAAATAATTCAAATAAAAGTTTGTAAAAACTTACCGCTAAAGTTTCCTCCAAAAATGGCGGCGAATCCGAAGGAAACTACCGCAATTATACGTGAAAATGCCGCCGATCATGCGTTACGACCTCTTTTCATGCGTTTCGAATGGACACGGTGATATATGGGCATTGCGGCCATCTTGGTCATGTGACCTGGATTATTTATATACACATTGATTACCCCTTCCTATTGATGCTTAACATAAAATTTGGCTTTGATTGGCCAACCAGTTTCAGAGGAGATGATGTTTGAATATTTTTTTCAGAATCATTAATATTCAGTCCTACTGCCCATTTCCTGCAAGACTTTCACTTTAAATGACATTTTAAAAGTTTTCCCTATTCAAATGCATTGGCGACCTATGTTGACCTTGCCGTAAAAAAAAGGTCAAGGTCATCACAGGGTCATGATTTATATACACATTGTAGTGCTTGAGCCATCAATGCTTCATGCCAAGTTTCGTTGAAATCAGTCCACCGGTTCTGGAGAAGAAGATTTTTTAAGGGTTTTTACCATATATGGGCATGGCGGCCATCTTGGTCATGTGACCTGGATTTCTTATATACACATTGGTTCCCTCTTCCTATAAATGCTTCATATAGAATTTGGCTTTGGTTGGCCAAGCGGTTTCAGAGAAGAAGATCTTTGAAATTGTGGACGGACAGACGACGGACGGACGCCGGATCATGGCCATCCTATAAACTCACCTTGTGAGCCTAACGGCTCAGGTGAGCTAATAAGAATATATTGCATACATGTCTCAAGTGTCTGGTTTCCTGTTGTTGTTTAACATCCCATCCAACAATTTCGCAGTAAAGTCAGAACAGAGCCACCACTTCCCGGGTAATTACCAGCACTATGCAGTATTAACCCAGGACCTCTCTATTTTAAGTCTGACACTCTATCACCACATTCCACTCAGTGTCTGGTACCTATAGGAACTGAACTTATAATGAGATAACATCAAACAAAATGAGCCGTGACGTGAGAAAACAGGTCTTTGGGGTTTCCGACCAGGTCTGACACAAACCCGACTTTACAGTAACAGAAGCTGCACAGCTGATCTGCGCCTTTGTTTTCGCAAAGGCAAAAATCTGTTGTTTTTTTTCATGGCGTGGCTCATCTGTTAATTAATACCTTTTTCAGTGCTATAAACTCGAAGGCCGATCTTGTCATCTGTAGAGGAGCTTCTCCATAGTCTTCTTCCGAGCCATCTTCTTCATCTGTCAGCTGGTCCTCTTCATCACCCTCATCTGACAAAGAAGATCATTATAGTGGTATGCTTAATTAAAAAAACAAACAAAAAAACCCAACAAAAAACAGGGCCCAGTTGTTCAAAACTTTGTTAGCTAAGGATGTTCGCTGCTAACATTTGACATTTCGGAACTTCCGGTTTTTCTTTTGTTGAATATCTCCTAAACGGTTGCAGATATTTTTCCTAATATTTCATATTTGGATGCATATTGATGATATGCATTGGATGAGCTATGAAAATTGTCAATCTAAGAAAATTCATTTTTTCACCCCATTTTCTGCAACTTTTCAGAAAATTTTAGTTGTCAGTAAAATTTAGGGGGTAGGGTAGATTAAACTTGAATATTACACATCTTCAAATTAATTGCACTAGTTCAATGTTTATTTTAGCAGCAGTGTATGTGTACATGGTCTTCTAAGTCAGTCTTTGTGTCTTTGGTGTGCTGGTTTTAAAGTTTTAGGTGGTTTTATGAAATGGGATTTACGAAACAAAACAACCGAAAAAAGGCTGAAAATGGCGATTTTCAAGTTGTTGGTTCTCTCTTATATGCACACTACCCTATATATTTTATTTAAGAAATAGATCAGCTCTAGCAGTGAATTGTTGAGTAATAATTCACTAATTGGAGGTCAGTTGTAAAGAAGATCAAATCACGAGCGCGTAGCGCGAGTGATTTATCTTCTTACAACTGACCACACTTGAGCTGATCTATTTCGATTCTAACACACAATAAACGGAATAAATGTTGCTGAAACCGTCGATACCGTTCAGCTTTCCGCCATTGCATTGCAGATATGACTGTAATGCTGGTATTTACACACACTTATTACGTTTGTTGTGCGCTAAAACGACGTTTCACCGTCTAACGCTGCTTTGTGGGATAGCTGACGTCACAAATGCCGCAAAGTAACGTCACGCTTATTCCCCCAGTGAAATTGTTGCACAATATAACACGTTTTTTACCATTGGCTATATAGGCGAGGTGTGTTAGAATCAGCCACAGTGCTCCCTTTATCACAGGTTCAGTTACATTCATGTTGTGTCATGGATCAATCTATAAATGAGTCGCATTATGAGACCAGAGGACCAATGGTCCTGTAAACGCTCACCTGAGATCTGCTGTATATACGAATGTTATAGAAAATAGTCCCAGTATAGGGGCAGATGAAAGCCTTGGGCCATTTTTTTCAGAATAATCAATATACTGTCCATACAAGTTTTTCCCTTCAAATGACATTTTAACAGTTTACCCATTCAAATACATAGGCAACCCATGTTGACCTTGCCTTAAAATAGGTCAAGGTCATCACAGGGTCATGATTTATATATACATTGTAGTACTTGAGTCATCGATGCTTCATGCCAAGTTTCTTCGAAATTGGTCCACCGGTTCCGTAGAAGAAGATTTTTGAAGGGTTTATACCATATATGGGCATGGCGGCATTCTTGGTCATGTGACCTTGATTATTTATATACACATTGATTCCCCCATTCTTTAGATGCTTCCCATGACATTTGGCTTTGATTGGCCAAGCGGTTTCAGAGGAGAAGATGTTTGAATATTATAGTAATATATATGTATAATGCCCCGGGGCTGGGGCAAATGAGCCCCTGGGGTCCAACTTCTTTCAGAATCATTAATATTCAGTCCTACTGCCCATTTGCTGCAAGACTTTCACCATACATGTGATACCTCCCTCATCATCAGGGAGACTCCAGGAAATGAGCTGTAAAATTGGACAAATATCTTCTAAAATGAACCACTTTTTAACAAAAATTCAAAATCTCCCTGAAATGAATCAGAAATTTTCCTATATATTCTATACATTTTTCAAAAACCTCCCTGAAATGAAAGAAAAATCTCCCTGATTCTTCTTTCAAACTCATCACATGTATGCTTTCACTTTAAATGACATTTTAAAAGTTTTTCCCATTCAAATGCGTTGGCAACCTATGTTGACCTTGCTGTAAAATAGGTCAAGGTCATCCAAAGGTCATAATTTATAAACACATTGTAGTACTTCAGTCCCCGATGCTTCATGCCAAGTTTTGTTGAAATCGGTCCATTGGTTCAGGAGAAGAAGAATTTTAAAGGGTTTTTACCATATAAGGGCATGGTGGCCATCTTGGTCATGTGACCTGGATTATTTACACACATTGATTCCCCCTTCCCATAGATGCTTCCTATAAAATTGGGCTTTGATTGGCCAAGTGGTTTCAGAGAAGAAGATCTTTGAATATTTTTGTAATATACATGTATATTGCCCCGGGGTGGGGGCAGACCAACCCCTGGGGTCCAAATTTTTTTCAGAATTACCTACCTTCAGTCCA
Source organism: Rugalucina vietnamica (assembly GCA_964017185.1). Lineage (NCBI taxonomy): Eukaryota > Metazoa > Mollusca > Bivalvia > Lucinida > Lucinidae > Rugalucina > Rugalucina vietnamica. The sequence goes on along the minus strand of OZ024869.1, from coordinate 75,195,595 downwards.
TTTGCCCATTTCCGGCAAAATTTGCCTTTCAAATGACATTTTAACAATTTTCCCCATTCAAATGCATGGGCTACCTATGTTGACCTTGCCGTAAAATAGGTTAAGGTCATCCAAAGGTCATAATTTATAAACACATTGTAGTACTCTAGTCCCCGATGCTTCATGCAAAGTTTCGTTGAAATCGATCCAGTGGTTCCGGACAAGAAGAATTTTGAAGGGTTTTTACCATATATGGGCATGGCAGCCATATTGGTCATGTGACCTGGATTATTTATAAACACATTGATTCCCCCTTCTCATAGATGCTTCCTATAAAATTGGGCTTTGATTGGCTAAGTGGTGTCAGAGAAGAAGATCTTTGAATATTTTTGTAATATACATGTATATTGCCCCGGGGTGGGGGCAGACCAACCCCTGGGGTCCAAATTTTTTTCAGAATTACCTACCTTCAGTCCATTTGCCCATTTCCGGCAAAATTTGCCTTTCAAATGACATTTTAACAATTTTCCCCATTCAAATGCATGGGCTACCTATGTTGACCTTGCCGTAAAATAGGTTAAGGTCATCCAAAGGTCATAATTTATAAACACATTGTAGTACTCTAGTCCCCGATGCTTCATGCAAAGTTTCGTTGAAATCGATCCAGTGGTTCCGGACAAGAAGAATTTTGAAGGGTTTTTACCATATATGGGCATGGCAGCCATATTGGTCATGTGACCTGGATTATTTATAAACACATTGATTCCCCCTTCTCATAGATGCTTCCTATAAAATTGGGCTTTGATTGGCTAAGTGGTGTCAGAGAAGAAGATCTTTGAATATTTTTGTAATATACATGTATATTGCCCCGGGGTGGGGGCAGACCAACCCCTGGGGTCCAAATTTTTTTCAGAATTACCTACCTTCAGTCCATTTGCCCATTTCCTGCAAAATTTGCCTTTCAAATGACATCTTAACAATTTTCCCCATTCAAATGCATGGGCGACCTATGTTGACCTTGCCTTAAAATAAGTCAAGGTCATCCAAAGGTCATAATTTATAAACACATTGTAGTACTCTAGTCCCCGATGCTTCATGCCAAGTTTCGTTGAAATCGGTCCAGTGGTTCTGGAGAAGAAGAATTTTGAAGGGTTTTTACCATATATGGGCATGGTGGCCATCTTGGTCATGTGACCTGGATTATTTATAAACACATTGGTTCCCCCTTCCTATAGATGCTTCATATAAAATTTGGCTTTGATTGGCCAAGCAGTTTCAGAGAAGAAGATCTTTGAAAATGGTGGACGACGACGGACGACGGACGGACGCCGGATCATGGCCATCCTATAAGCTCACTTTGTGAGCCTAACAGCTCAGGTGAGCTAAAAACCAACATTATGCATAAGTGAAAACAAAGATGCAGATCAGCTTTGCAGTAACTGCCTAACCGGCTGATCACTGCCTTAGTTTTCACTACACGAATAGTACAATTTCTCTACTTTCTAAAATTTCCACTGCTGATCACTGCCTTAGTTTTCACTACACCAATAGTACAATTACTCTACTTTCTAAAATTTCCAGCCTCTAGCCATCTTCTGTGATTGTACAGCTTGGTTTCTGTGAGACCTGGTCGGAAACCACATTGTAGATTTTCTCATGATATGGCTCAAATTAGGAATGGATACCGGTACTTAAGTATCGGTTACTCCCGGTTCCACGATGTCCCGAGTAATTGGTATCGTTTCATTTTGAAGGTACCGGTTCCTACATCCGATTCCAATACATTATTTCATTTAATTTTCACTTGAACAATTCAAGATTGCCGGTTTGAGGCGAGGGGCACTGGCCAAAGGGTACTGTTTAATGTGAAATGTTTAAAGGTTGATGAGTTGTGAGTGAGATACAGACCCCAGTCGATGCCACCTTGGGCCTCGGTCTGAGTATGAAGTGAGTGAAAAGTTTTACATGAAATTATGCAAAGATCGCCTAGTCCAAGTGATTGCAAATGTTGAAAATTAAATGATGCAAAGGATGCATAAGATGACTGGAAATACTAAGTATTACGCATTTGATTTAGGAATAAAATACTTGCAGGCTTCATGGGGGGCTGGGATTTCTCACATAAGACTAACACTGGAATCAACCATGCAGTCTTAAATTATTCTTTCTGCCTTGCGGCCAGTCAAAGTCCCGTTCATTTAAAACTATTCACCTATGTATACCTGTATGACCTTGATAGGGGAACTGCTTGTGTCGTAGTGCGGAGGTCATTATTACAACATTTACAAGACTACTCTGCATGAGTCTGTTTAAGTATTGCCAGGTTGTGGGAGATGTACCCATATCCTATTCTAGTGGATGCAACTTTGGTGCCTCTGCCTATGTGTATGCGAATGAAAAATGGTGGGAAAAATTGTAAGTGGCTATAGATAAAACCTGGATGGCTTCTATTACGGAGTGCTGTTATTTTTCCTATGAAATGGTAGTCAATTTCTTTCTGCATTGTGGCTCATCAATTCCCAACGATAGGAGCAGTAAAGAAATTCAGCTCCCCTTGAGCCTGGCATAACTTTACTTAATACTGCATGGATGTCTGGAATAGAAAATTCACCCGTATGAATGGTTGCTTACAGACAAATAGAAAAGTAGAAAAGGTCACAGATATATTTGCATTCGGAGGCGAGGTGCTTTGGCCGTCGGTTTAAAGTGAAATGGTTAAAAGGAAGCAAGTAAAATCTTGCAGGGAGTGAGAAACACTGACATCTATGTCATTGCCACCTTGGTGCCTCAGCCTGAGGGAGATAGTTATTCATGAAATGGGCAAGTGTTGCATATCAATAAGTGACAGCAAAAGTAAGTTTTGCAAAGCGTGAGACGAAGTTGCAAAATATGTCTGGGAACTCATTACACACCGTGACAGCTCATTAAAGGAAAAATATTTTGCCGGCCTCATGGGGGGCTGGGATTCCCCACATAAACACTAACATGGTTTGGACCTTGCAGTCTTCTTTTGATCGATCAGCCTTGCACCCAGTCAAATCCATAAATCTTTTGGTTTTATATGGGCACATTTGAATCATAAGGTCGCATTAGAATAGATTGGGGCATACATCTGTTATACTTTAAACTGAATGTTAATATTTTCAATGTTGATAATACTTAAGCAAAGTTTACAAGTGTGCTGTACAGATCAATACTTTCTATTGACTGGCTTGAAGGTAACACTCAAAATAAACACCTGACGCAAAACCAAGAGAGATAAAAGTAAATATGAATTATCAAAGACAAGCTCTTATTCTGAAAGGTGTCCTGGCACAATAAACAACAACAGAACTAGCACCTTGAACTTGTCAGTGGCTAACAACATTTAGTTAACCGTAGGTTGTGAACAAACCTCTGGCTAGCCTGGTCCATAGGAATAGCCATAATTAGAATAGGGGCCTTGCCCAAAATGAAAGCAAATGCAAGCATGATACCAGATCAAGCGCAAGCAGAACCACATATTAAACAGCTCTATAACCAAAAGTGGGAAAATTTTCCAAAATAACAAATAATACACCTTGATTAACACCACAATTAATATCCAGTATATTGAGTTTCAGCTATTCTATTTTCCTGGAGAGCCCCGGCCATACAGAAGTGGGGACTGCATAGAGAAGGCCACTTCATACCAGAACGATGATGCAACAGGAGTGTTCTAAATCCGAGAACAGCGAGGCACTCTCAGGCCCCAGTCGTCATACCCTTAACAAAGGTGAAGTAAAGTTTAACGGCTTTTAAAAACACACACACATTTGACTGCTCCGTTACATATACAAAGATAAGCACAGCAAAATAAAGCCTTGGAATGCCTTGAAATTTTTACTATTATTTAAATATGTATCCATCTTTTTCAAAGTGATAAAGTTTTGTACATTGAAGAATAAGTGTTATTATGGACTATATTTTCATAATAAACCCTGTAAATTACTAAAAGATTTTTCCAAAATGGCTGTAATACTAATTATATATATACTTTCCAGTTTCACGTGGGGAAAAACTTTTTGTCAATGGCCGCAGAGTTAAATTACTTAAGTATTTAAACGGTTAATTACTAACTTAACAACAAACTGAGTCTTTAAAAAGGTATTTCCCACATGAGAAGAAGCAAATTTTCCTTAGATAAAATAAAAATAATTTAGAATTTGGGGGAAAATATTTTCTTAAATATTTTCGTGGCGGAAATTCTAAATAAATTTTAGCCCCCAAGAAGTTTTAGTGCTTGAACAACTTCTGTGGAGCTAAAATTTCAATGCAAGTCTGAGTTGGTATAACCAAGCAGACTTCATTTCTGCTCTGCGGCCAATCAGTTCCATCCAGAAACAATTATCAATTTGCTTTTATTACCCTTATTTATGCAAGATATACTAAGAGCATTAAATAAAAGAATAGTTATATTTTATTTGGTGTTGCGTTGATACAGAACAAGCCCATCCTAAAATAAATGAAAATATATCAATGAATTTATCAACGTTTTTTCTTGATTTACATCATTATCATAAACTTAGAGGCAATCAGTTAGATACAGATCAGTTATAGGGTAGATTTATTATAGAACATTGTGACTGAATGAGATAAACTGTCCAGTCAAAAACGATTATTGGAAAATCAACGTCTTTTCGCATGACACAGCTCTGTACTAATGACCTTTCCTTTTTAAAAGTGTATCATTTTCGGAAAACACGCTCACTGACCTTGGTTCAAAATATTTTGGATTGACACAATAGGAATCGTCGTGGTGTGAACAGAAATTGATTGTAATTGTTTTTAATGATCCTATAAGGTGCTTTCCTGCACCCAAACAAACTACAAAAACAGCGTGCAGCGTGGACGGATTTGGTAGAATAGCGTTACACAACTCGCGTATAACACGCCCGCGATTTGTGGACCCCCACCAGCGCTTTTTACTTTTTCTTTCCGGATGTTTTTACTTGTTTGCCAAATATTTGGATGATTTATGAAATTATAAAGTTGGAAAAACCATTGGAAGGTAATTAATTGATAAGACCGTTTTCATTATTTCCAATGATCGATTATATGAAAATTCCATAATCAAACAACACTACCAAAAAGTAATAAAAGCAAAGGGTGGCACGATGTCAAACATGATTTAGCACCTCACCACCGTCCACAAAGACAAAATCAAACTTAACGAACTAAATCCGTCCAAGGTAAGTGAAAGTAAATAGGGTTTTTCCAATTTGTGAAGACTAATCATTATTTTTAGATGCGTTATTTTCTCCTGACATGGCTCATTTGTCATGTTATTAAATGCAATAATGAATTTACATTTGTTGTTTTTGTTTATTGATCATCACATGTGGGTGCTACCATGTTACGTAATATGTTCATATTGTAAAGTAATTGGAATTGAAATCGGTATCGGTTAAAAGTATCGAGTAGGTATCGGAATCGGTTAAATTCTAACGATGCCCATCCCTAGCTCAAATAGATCGTACCTGTGATAGCTTTCTTTTTCTTTGGAGGTATGAATGTAATCCAGATGTACATTGGTAGAATCAGGAAAACACTTGTTAAAATCTGAAATCAGGATTGTAGAAATCAGGAATAAGACAATTACAGTACGTTTTGCTTATTGCCAAACACCTATGCTGTAATTTTAATTCTTGCATAAATATCTTTGCGCATAGCTGTTTGAAGCCATTTTCAGTTGGTTGAAAGCCATGTTTTGTATTCTGTAAAAACAAAATTGCGAATGTGCGACCTTCAGCCTTGTGTTTATACACCTCCCGCAGGATCCATCAAATGTTTGAACACTGAAAACCATGCTTGATCCATAAATTGAATTAGGCGCCATATCCTCCAGCGAACAGCTTCAAATGGCATTATGCTTCAAGTCCACATTTTCTTTTCATTTTTAGACATCCTGCTTCATTTAATATTTTTCTTCTTCACCCCATTTTCTGCAACTTTTCAGAAAATTTTAGTTGTCAGTAAAATTTAGGGGGTAGGGTAGACTAAACTTGAATATTACACATCTTCAAATTAATTGCACTAGTTTGATGTTTATTTTAGCAGCAGTGTATGTGTACATGGTCTTCTAAGTCAGTCTTTGTGTCTTTGGTGTGCTGGTTTTAAAGTTTTAGGTGGTTTTATGAAATGGGATTTATGAAACAAAACAACCGAAAAAAGGCTGAAAATGGCGATTTTCAAGTTGTTGGTTCTCTCTTATATGCACACTACCCTATATATTTCATTCTAACAATATTACAATGTTCATGTATAAGTTTGCGATCCTACTACTTTAATGAGAAAACACTCTCTAGGTGCATATAAAGTTGGAAGACATTACCTTAAACCAGTAGGGCAGCCTGAAAATACCCCAATCCAGTTCCTTAACTTGCAGGTTACCAAAGAATTTCTTCGTGAGCCACTTCTGACAGCACGGATGGGCCAGGAAATGTATATAACCGGCATTGTAGGCTATCTCTACGACAGATTTCTTGTTAAAATCATCGTGAGGTTTACTCAGCACGTTGTAGGCCACACTACTACTGTCCTGCCAGCAAATGTCCAAGGTACCGAGGGCCATCTCACCGAACTCACTGTGAGAAAGCAGAAGACAATCACTTTAGCAATTATGACAAAGCCATGGAAATCATATGGGCCTGTAAAGTAAAAAAAATTTATTCAAGAAGAAGAGGGGTACTGCACAGCTGATCTGCCTCTTTGTTTTCGCATATGTAAAATGCTGATTTTCTCATTACGAAGCTCATTTTATGTTATGACAGACCTACGACAGATTTCTTGTTAAAATCATCGTGAGGTTTACTCAGCACATTGTAGGCCACGCTACTACTGTCCTGCCAGCAAATGTCCAAGGTACCAAGGGCCATCTCGCCAAACTCACTGTGATAAAACAGAGGAATCATTTTAGCCATGATGACAAAGCCATGGAAATCATATGGGCCTGTACACTCACAGTAAAAAGCTAGAATACAAGAATTTTTTTATTCAAGAAGAAGAGGGATTGTAATATCTATGAAGCGAAAACAAAGAGGCTGATCAACTTTAAGCTAACCAATTTTGAACAACTGGTCCCAGTGCTATAGAGAAGCCTGGGATCAAACCCACAACTCCTGGTTTACGAGGAGGGTGTCTTCCCTTTGTAATGGAAGTTTTTCTCTCTTTTTTTTCTGTAATTTTATCCTTACACTACATAGACCTACCTAGCCTGCATCTCCATCTCATTTTTCTGGAACTGTTCCATGTTATATTTGGAGAGTTCTAAGTACACCTTGCTACAGATCAGAGCTACACAGATTGGCTCATCACATCTCGTCCACAAGGTCTTGGCTAGCTTGTGGCGGTTCAGCAAGACGGCCCAGATCATCAGAGTATTCAAGGCCTAAAAAAGAAGCAAAGTATCTAAAATAAAATTTCTATGTCTAATTTTTAAAGTAAATTGGCTTTGTTTTGTTATGGCTTTAAGTCCGGGTCAACAATTTTTCAATCATGTCAGGACAGATCCACAGTTTCCTGGCTATTAATCAGTGCTATGGAGTTCTGAAACAATCTTGCTCTAGGGCACTACATGGCCAGGGTAGGGATCGAACTGAGGACCTCTCACACAAAAGTCCTGTACTCTCCAACCAGGCTATCCCACACTCAAGCTAAACAGCGAGAAACTTTGAATTAAAGTTGCATTAGCCAAAGAATACAATGGGCCTGGCCCCCAGGTTATAAAACTTTTTTCATGCTCAGCTCAGCTGAGACTAAAATTTATCCTGCTCATAAATGTTAAAATGCCAACAATTGTTGGCATTTTAACATTTATTAGCAGGATAAATTACAGGCTTTGGAGTTCTAAACCTGCAATTTCAATATATTTGAGCTATTTCAGTATCTATGAGAAATTGAAATTTCAAGCTCAGCTGAGTTGAGAATGAAAAAAGTTTTATAACCTCAGGGCCTGGTCCAAAGTTCATAAAGCTCTCTTCATGCTCAATACACACGAGAGTAATTATTAACTGCTTGTGGGTACAGAGGTTTGGTCTTTGTCTCATTTCAATTTCTGTGTAGGTTTATAAAGGATATGAAGACACAAAGGTGTTTACCAACTTTGCCTTTTGATCATTGAGGGAGGTTTTGAATAAACATTATGTTGATATTTTAATTTGCGGATTATCACCCTGCCAACAGCTAAGGTCATACGGAAACGGAAGCTGGGTTTTAAAATTCATCTGAAAGACTTGATGTGCCGCATCACAAAAACAAGCCCATGTAATATACAGACTTTTTTTATGTTGTAAAAATTGAAAATTTTCAGTAGAAATTTTCTGATATTTTTCTTATTTTTGCTCAAAACATAGATTTTGGGTACACGCTAGAGGTGGTTCTACGGTTCTAATGAGTACCCATAATCTACGTTTTGGAGCAAAAATAAGAAAATAGATTACCCATGTATACCCCAGTTTTGCTATATAAAAGTGGGGTTTAAGGGGGTACTTACTGCACAGGCATGTTATCCTGATGTGGTATCAAATATGCAACCACAGGTTTACAAGGCAAGTGGCTTAACCAATACACAACTGAAGCTTCTGAATAAACATTACAGACAATTGCCGTTACTCACTCTTCTCTCAGCTACATGTGGGTCAATAATGTACATGCCGGTACAGTTCATAGATAGTTCGTAGGGCTGGATAAAGTCTTTGATGCCTGTTAACTTGTATATCAATCTGTTGAGATGTTCAGACAGGAAGGATGACTCCAAATCTTGGTCAGGAAACTGGAACAAGGTAATAAGGGAGGAATTAGGTGCAAAGTGTCAATCAAATAATGACAAAAAAAAAACTATTTGGTTTTCATGTTCTTTTTTAATGGATAAAGCTACCAGAAGTTTGGTGCACGTTTTTGCATTCATGGATATTTTCGCATTAATTATTTTCACAGAAACAAAACAAAACATGTCAATACGGGTGAGGCTTCAAATACTACAAAATATACACCTCGACAAAAGTTTAGCTTATTCTAGTTTTAAAGTGCAAAAGTTAAATGCCCGCAAAATATTTCAAAAACATAAAACAGATTCGCAATTCACGGATTCAGAAAGGAAGCATGTCGTAGCAAAGAACAAATGAAAAATTTGTCTCAGATTTTAAAAATGTATGTGCTACAATATGCATTATTTTGATAATAAGCCGTATTTCTAAAATCTGAATTCTGCACCCCATATGACACGTCTGTACAAAATTCACACCCAGATCAAGGAAGCGTATGTTGGAACAACCTGTTACATACAAAAAATGAGATCTGTAAGTCAAACTCTGACATTTCTGGAAAGAACACAAATGTATAGAATGTATAGCAAAATTGCAATGTTAAACATTTTGAAAATAAGACATCGCTAAAGATGTCTAATGTCTACATCTCAAATGACAGGATAATGATGTCTATACCACATCATTATTCTGTATGTGGACTAAAGATTTTACTAAGTTTCGTTTTATAATGTTGAATTTGAGTGTTTTTTAAGAAGGTTTTAAAAATGTGTCGAAAATCGCACTTTCAAAACAGTAGCCTTTTCTTTTGTCATTCAGTATCTAAATATATCTGCCGATTTTGAATCCAAAAAAGCACTGGTTGTTTCCGCTATAACCATGGCATCGAATAGGGGCGATTGCGTCAACATATTTATTCACTGAGGTAAGTTTTTACCAGACGTGTTTCCTTCATTTTAGACATATAATTATGCTAAACTTTTGACGAAGAGTATACTACAAACTTAGATTGGCCTGCAAGTAAAAATTGCTAATTCAAACAACATCTTTAATTTGGAGGCATTTTAGCCTTTGCAAAGCTAATATATTCCAGCTTATCTTTTGAAGAAATTAATTGCAAACTGAAGAAAGGGGCCCTACCAGGGGGTTTGCGGATCTTTGGAGAAGGGCCATTTATTTGCAGGGATCTGAGGAGAAGGGTCATTTATTTCCAGGGATCTGAGGAGAAAGGTCATTTATTTTCAGGGATCTGAGGAGAAGGGTCCTTTATTTTCTGGGATCTGAGGAGCAAGCAGAACATTTTGGGATTTTAGAGAGCAGAGATCTGAGGATAAACATTTTAGGAAGCTGGGGATAAAGATCTTTTTTATTTCAGGGAGCAGGGAGCTAAGAAACCCTCAGACTGATAGCCTCAAGAACTGACCTATTCAAAAATTATGTGCAGTTTGTCATATGAGCATTTTATTTTCACAAATTCTTCTTTCTCGCAGAAAAATCCCATGCAAAATAAATTGGTTCAGCTATTTATATCAATGATTTGCTTACCAGGAACAGTCCCAGGACTTGTTCTAAGCAGACATTGAGGAAGAACTCCCTATCTTCAGCCTTGTCAAAGAGTAACTTCAACTTCTTGTGGTTCAGAAACTTGTGCACTCTGACCCCTTGAGATAAAAATAGCTCTATCAACTCCTCCCGGTCTTTCTTTAATAGGCACTGCTCAAACATGCTTTTGTCAACCTGACACAAGAAAAATATAATATGAAGTTCATATTATATATGGCGTTGCTACATGCAAAATGAATTATCTCCATCATATTACTAGAAAGTTTTTAGAAACGAAGGCAGATTTGACGTAGTTTATAACCCAGAAAGTAGTGGCTTCTCACTATGACAAAATAATTTGACTGGAAAGTTAAATAAGCCATCATTTAACTAAAGTAAACCAAACAAAACTGGAAAAGCAGTCACTATTTGATCCAAGATGACTTTAACCCATTTTGTGGCGATGTCAAATTTTGTTTCTTAGGCATTTCTAAGATATTACTGTGGGAAACGTTGTAACAAATTGGAATAAGACTTCGATTGAAAGTTGGTTAATATACACCATGAAGTTTAGATGAGACTTTCATTTATCATGTATAAATAAAATTGACAAAGCTGACTGACGCCATGACATGCCAATCCTTTTAGCTTTTGAGTTGGCATATGTGTTGGACTGATTTCCCTCCTGGTGCACCCCCCTAGTGAAGTATTGTCAATTTGGCGAGTCACTGGTAAACCATTCAGATTCAGATGCAAACTTCTGTGGTGCTTCTTTTTGTTTTATGTCTTGGTGTTTAATACTTTTGTGCTGTTGGCGCTTTATGTATGTTTTTCATATTTTTAGTTAACTGATTGGCCGCCTATTGGGAAAATAGCTGCTCATTCGGCTTACGAAATGTTTTCATGGTATAAGTACCTGATTGTTAGCTTGGTTTTTTCCCACTTCGGGTTTTTGGAGTGGGATTCTTTTTCTGATTGTGCCTTTTCCTGATCTTTGCCTACTTGTACCTTTTTTAAAATACTGTATGTGTTCTGTGAAGAATGTTATATATGTAATCAGATTTTTGGAGTTCAATATCACAGACATTGCCGGTTTTAATAAGAAAATGACACAGTATCCATTTATCATTTACTTAAACTGAGCATTTCAGCATTTCACTATTTTCTTTTGTACTGGACATTAATGTGTAGACCAAGAATAGCCGCGTTGTCTGAAGCATTCTCAATTTCTCATCATACACTCTTACTGTTTGTTATGTTTGCAGTCCATCTCAATTCATATTTTTTCACCATTTACTAAAACTGTCATGGTTTTTGGTATACTTGTCATTTTCAAGCCAATGAGCTCAACAAATTTTGAAAATTATCATCAAATTCCATGAATGACAAAGTAATTTCTTTCAGTCATCTTTTCCAAGGAATATCTCTGCATTTAGCACTGCCGGAGTTGAAGAGCTGGTGGTTGAAGGAACTGGCCTAATTTGAGACTGGCAGGTTCTCTGAAACGAAAGGGTCAATCGTCTAGTAAATGATAACCTGAGGTCTGGTATATACATGTATAACAATATTAAAACATGTTTGAATACTATAAATGGTCAAATGCATCAACTTTGGTGAATTATATTAAATTTTGTCAGTAACTATTTCTGAAGAAGGTGAAATACAAAAGGTGGTTTCCAAACATTTTATATTACTATACTGATTGTTCAAAGGCCATACTTCTGTTGTGGTTCTAATTGTTTATGGTTATTGGTTCACATTATGTGCTGTTTGCTCTTTATGCAACAGTTTTCATATTTTTAGTTAAGTTCAATTTGCTGAGTGACCACCTTGGAAGCAGCTGCTCATTCGCTTACCATATGCTTTCTTGGTACAAGTACCTAATTGTCAATTTAGTTTTTTCCCATTTGGGTGGGAATTTCTTTCCAGTTGTGCCATTTCATGACCATTGCCCACTTTTGCCTCTTTATAAAAAGAATCTGATATAGAACTATAAACTGGTTGCTCTATATTTCACCAATAAATAAACTTCATGACCATCTTCACTTTCCAACATGCTCTTACCCATTTACTACATCTGTGCCACCCATCAAACAAATTCCTTCATGTGTTCATGTCAGATAGTAAACTGTCTACAGACTCTGTATGACTGATTGACCTGAAAAAAAAAAAAGAGAACTAGAAATGTGTGTTTGTAAAACACCATACACCCAACTGTATGCTTGTCCCTAAACTGGCACTTTGTATGATTCATTTATTTCATATGAATGAAGCGAAATTTGATTTCCTGAAGAAGTTGTTCGGACCAGAAACAGAATGTAAGCTTTTTGCAGACAATGTAGAAATGGAGTAAAAAATCAAAAAAGGAGTAATTTTGTCGAAATTTGGCTGAAGTCCTCAAAAGTTTACCAGGTGAGCTTCTCAGCATCAACCAGTATACCAAATATGAAGACTCTAGCTCAAGTACTTTTTGAGATATCTTGCACACAAGATTTTCAAATTTTGTTTTCAAAGGGACATAACTCCAAAAAGGAGCATAACTTAGACATGAAAAAATATGGGTCAAATATTTTTTCATGAGGAATTTGTATATGAAATTTCATAACCCATCATTCACCATTCAAAAGTTTCAAGTTGACCGAAAAGTGGAAAAAAAAATCAATGAAGTTTTCAAAATTGCATAATTTTGTCAAAATTTGACAGAAAGTGCTAAAAAATTATTCATGTCATCTACTCCTCAGCCCCAATCAGTGTACTGATGGCTCTAGCTTTAATACCTTTTGAGATTTCTTGCACACAAGATTTTCAAATTTTGTTTTCAAAGGGACATAACTCCTAAAAGGGGCATGACTTAGACATGAAAAAATATGGGTTGAATATTTTTCATGAGGAATATATATTTGTAATTTCAAAATCTTAATATTCACCATTCAAAAGTTCCAAATTTCACTGAAAAGTGGAATAAATCAATGACATTTTCAAAATTGCATAATTTTGTCAAAATTTTAAAGAAAGTTCTCAAAAGCTAATCAGGTCATCTACTCCTTGGCCCCAACCAGTGTACCAAATTTGATGGCTTTGTAGAACTCCGTTCCTTAATGCTTCATGCCAAGTTTCAAAATCATAGGCCTTCTGGTTCTGAAGAAGAAGATTTTTAAACGTTTTTGCTATTTATAGCCATGGTGGCCATCTTGGTCATGTGACCTTGACCATTCATACTAACTTTCATTCCCTCTTCCTAAGGATGCTCCACAAAAAGTTTGGCTTTGATTGGCCTAGTGGTTTCAGCCTCGGGGAAAAGCCGGGACTCTACTTTTGGTCCAGCAAATGCCTGCTAAAATCCCCACCCCATGCCAGGACTTCTCACTGGCAAAACCACCACTGTTTTCCCCCCGTAGCCTGCTTTCTTTCCTTTTTCTCAGCCCTTTTTCACTATATAAAGCAAACCCTGCAAATATCTTCCCCACACTGCCATGGCAAAATTTTGGTCTAAGCCCCGCTCATTTTTACAGCTATCTGTGTCTTACCAGTGCCAAAAACATCTAGTACCACCGTTTTTATAGGGTGAACCAACATCATAAGGCCTAAAAAAATAGCTGTGTTTCCGCTAACAGTCTGAAAAAATTAGGGTAGGTAGACCTAGGAAAATCTTTTTATTTTCATTTTAATTTTTACGCAAAAAAATCCAGGGTAGGTAGGTAAATGTAATTTTTTATACGCAGTTTTTATTGAAAAAGGTCAAAATGGTCAATGGCGCGCAAAGGTATGAGGTCTACCTTCTTCAGCCATGTGAACCCATCAATGTCAAAGACTGGCAACATATTTTATACCTTGCCTCAAATGCGGTTGATAAACTTTCAGTCTCATCTTGTTCATAGACCACTATCTGAGAGCAGGGTGGCCTAGTGGTAGAGCTTGCTGAACTGTAAAGCACTGTGTTGGAATCCAGCACTGGGTCTTGTCCTCCAGAAAGAAACCTTCTCTCAGATATGCATCCCAACAATGGCAACATGACCTACATAAAGTTGACTGCGATGCAAAACCCCAATACAAACAATCTAGGGGATGGTATAATCTGACATATTTCACACAACAATACTCTTATTGCATGCAACTTAGCAGGAAAGGCCAGTATTGACAAAATAATAAGAAAGAAACAGCTTTATTTTCAAAACGAAATCTGAAGAACACAAACCATCAACATGAACGATAAAAAGACTACTCCCGAATTCAAAACTATAACTGTAACTGCATATCTGTTCCGGGTCACCTCAGCCCATTGTACAACTGCAACTGCAACTGAACCAACGAAAATGCCAAATGCAGGGACTCCCTTTATAAGGGATTACTGAATCTGAATACATGTAGTTTACTGGTGACACGCCAAATGACATCATTTCACTAGGGATTTGGATGGGGGAGTATTTAGTCCCTAGAACGCACAACTGAAGAATTCTCTGAAAGCAACACCTGTTTATTCTGATTGTATTATCCTCCAACCGCTAGGAGGTCTCTGCTATCCCCGAGTTACGGTATGATTACCATCACAAGTCTCCGATGATAGAACTACATTACCCGCCACTTACTATCATCTTAACATATTTACAGTATGCCATACTCTATCATTGAAGTCATTTTATTTTGCGGGGGAGGTAGGAGTAGGTGGAGAGAAGCCAGTGTTCGCCTTATAAATGCTGAGCGCATTTTAGCAAGATAGCCACTGGTACCATTTTTTAACGTCTTTGGAATGACGCGGCCTTGGATCGAACCCACAGCCTCCCGCTTCTGCAGCGGACCCTGTAACCATTACGTTATCGAGACCGGTATATCATATTGCAGAAAGACAGGTTAGACCCAGATGAGAAAAGTTTGTTTAATTAAGAACACTTTGAAGTGTTGTGACATGCCTTCGGTATATTCACTTTTAGAACAAGACATTTCTAATTCACAGTGGAATAAACTCCTAAATGGCTCAGTTAACTCGTATGCCAGTTGAAAACGCATGAAGTCAGTGTGAGTGTGTGTGGGTACAGATTTTGTCCGTAAGTCATGTCTGAAGACTATTCACAGCACAGTCTTCAGCCTCGTCACAGTATGTCCTTGTGAGCAGCTTGTTCTGGAAAATTGTAATGGGGCCTCGGTTTATAGTCTCAATACGAAGGACTTGAGAAACCCGGGATCGTATCTACAATCTTTGGTTTACAAGGCAAATGGCTTAACCACAGCGCCACGGTGGCTTCTAAATGACACCAAATTCTACGTCATTTCGACGGAGTCTCGCTAAATAATCGGGGGAACTCTTCGATACAACAGAATAGACGCTGAAACTATCAGAGACATATCAGAAAAACCAACAAAACCCATGACACGAAATGCTTGGGTCGGGCTACAGAAAATGCTGGGTCGGATGTCGTAATTTTTATTTTTTTATTTTAACCATAAAAATAGCAGAGTCGGCGGGTTGAGACAGGGTCGGTCGGGTTAGCGGAAACACAGCTATTATTTTTTTACGCCTAACTCAGTTAAACTGATGCGTTAGGCTATTAAATAAACACATAAACACTTTGAAAAAACACAGGCATGCATCTCGAGAAAAATCTGTAAGCCAAACAATGCATCTTAGCCCAAGTTCTATTGTCCCAGGATGCCAAATAAAAAAAATGTTCATACAATGACAATGCAAAACAGTGCAGAGAAGTAAGCATTTTCGAAAAGTTTTAACTTGTCATTCGTTTTGTTCGACTTCACTGACACTGTTAAATAAACTGATCATCGAGCAGATTATGAGATAGAAACTTACAAATATCAGCGTACTTCAAGCATCATTATGCTTCAAGCTGACATAAAATGTATGATATTCCATAAAAAGAGCTAACTCGGCCATGTGTTATTTCCGGTCAAAATGAAAGTAGAAAACGAACCACATCGGAGCGATTTTTAACAAAATTACAAACGGTTTTCTGCCTGTTAAAACACGCCTTTAACCAAGGCTGAGGTAGTGACCTAAAGTAGTGAATGAAAAATAAATGGGCCAATTAAGAAAATTATAGCCAGATACTGATTTCACTTCTTTCGACCACTCTATTGACGTATTGTCAATTTAGCGTATCAACAGTAAACCATTCAGATTCAGCATAAACTGTATAATGTGGTAAACTTGTTAGATTGAATTGACATCGAAGAAAACTTAGTTAATCATAATGTCATTACAAGCCAGTCTGAATAAAATCGGAGATCATGTTGTTACATTATAGTGCAGGTCACAGCAAATTGACACACATTCTTCGTGTCAGTTGTGCATTTGATTGGTCGACAGAGCCACACCTCCAAATCGACGGCATTTGATTGGTCTACAGAGCCGTAGGTGATTTAAAGAAACCAGGTCAAACACAAATCGAGACCCAAATCTAACGTTTTATACCCTCGTTTGCGAAAAACTCACTAAACATGCAAAGAAAAATTTACTCACCCCACGTCAGTCCAATAAACATACAAATTCGCCAATTAAAAGCACGAAATTTCCGTCGAGAATAAGCTATGGAATCACCGACTCGATAAAACAAAATGGCGACGTAAGTCAAGCTTGTCATGAATCAAAAACCCAACTGATTGGTTCCCCGCAGCAGGTATTGAAACCCATTGTAAAATTATTGAAACGAGTACCAGAGGGCTCTCTATGGCGTAATTTTGGACTGATCCATTTAAAAGGGGACAGCAGGTTATTTTAACTGTATTTCAATACATCAAATAACGAATTCATAGTGACTAACCATAATAACATTCTACAAAATAACAATATAAAGCTGCTCCGACATTTTAGTTCTCTATCTTCTTCGAATTTTATTAAAATAAAAAGCTAGTCAAATCTAAACACCCACCAAGAAGATACCAATCGAATTTTGATTATAAGATTAGGCACTATAAGACTAATTCTTTAAATAATTATTCTATTAATTAATCTAGAGAATTATTTATATTTTGAATAATTATAACAGTAATAATTAACGCCTAGAAAAAAAATGAAGGCTTTACAAAACTTGCCACAAAGCTCCCCAAAAGGGATTTTGGTGCATGCAACCCTCAAATTTTCTTCAAAATAGGTGATGCTCAAAAGTAGTAACACCTTTTAATTAAATAAATTCCTACCCTGACTTTTGTTGAAATATCTCAGCAGCTACATCAGGTCTATTCCAGTCCACAGCCATAGCTAAATCACTCTGTAAGGGTTCTTGATAGTTGCTGCCTTCAACCCCACCCCATCCCCCACTCCACACACACACACACACACACTCATCATTCCCCCAGCCTTACCCTGACTTTGGCAAAGTCTTGTTGAAATATCTCAGCAGCTAAATCTGGTCTGTTCCAGTCAACAGCCAACTGTAGATCACTCTGTAAGGGTTCTCGCCAACTGCTGCCTTCATGCTTACCAGCTGGAAAGACAGCCACAAATGAGCCGCGACACAAAAAAAACGGTCTTTGGGGTTTCCGACCAGGTCCGACACAAATTGGCCTGCGCAGCTATAGAAG
This sequence comes from Rugalucina vietnamica, assembly GCA_964017185.1. Lineage (NCBI taxonomy): Eukaryota > Metazoa > Mollusca > Bivalvia > Lucinida > Lucinidae > Rugalucina > Rugalucina vietnamica. The sequence goes on along the minus strand of OZ024869.1, from coordinate 75,177,761 downwards.
ATGGCTAGAAGCTTGAAATTTCAGATTTAGGAAGAAGAGGAATTGTACTATCCGTGTAGCGAAAACAAAGGCGCTGATCAGCTTTGCAGTTACTGCAAAGCTGATCTGCGCCTTTGTTTTCGCATAGGCAAAAATCCGGTTTTCTCACGATGCCGCTCAAATGTTCTTTAATTGATTAAGTGCTTTACGCCCTTTTTGAAGATCTACGGTCATGTCAATACTTAAGTAATGTCCTTCATACCAAATTCATTTTTACAAGTGAAGTCAAAATCTTGAAATTTCAGATAGCAAATGATGTTTCAAGGAATCTATTCAAGGTCTTGTAAGGTTGCTCTACACCTTTGCTGACAACATAAATGCATGTTCACTTAAGATGTTCAAGTACCGTTAAGATGTTCAAGTACCGTTTTCAAGCTATGCTTTCTAATATCAAGAAATTTCACTTCCCTGGAAACTCCTTAACTCATTTAATCCTGGCGTCCCTTTTATGGGACATAGGCAAACAGCATAGCCCCAGATGTGACGCCGAAGAATGCGGCGTCCCATCTGGGGCTATTCTGTTTGCTTAGAGAATTTCCATCGAAAAATTGAATAAAATTTAAAAATCACTCCTGATGCCCCTAAAAAGTGAAAGTGGACTCATCCAATTGATAATGCTGGGAAAATCCATTCGTCAAATATGGGTTAATGAGAGCAGAAAGGTTGAAATGTTTTTGACTCAAAGAGCCTTGTTATCTGTTTTCTTTATGTGCAGCAATATACAATGACGATGACTGAAGAGAGATGAGCAGATTATGTTGAAACATACGAGCCGCCTCGTGGGAAAACCAACAATGTGGTTTCTGAACAGGTCCGACACAAACCGGCCTGCACAAGCACAGAAAAGAGCTAGAAGCTTGAAATTTCGGATTTAAGTAGAAGAGGAATTGTACTATCCGAGTAGCGAAAACAAAGGCGCGAAGCTGATCTGCGTCTTTGTTTTCGCATATGCAGATTGTTGGTTTTCCCATGTGGCGGCTCACATGCAACAGCATACCTTTGAACAAAGCCATGAGGATAAACTTGTCAAGATCTTTGAGACTTGAACCCCAGCCTTTGATGTTGACTACTGTCATGTTGGACTGGTCTCCGCTAGCTTGGGACTAACAAATGTAAAAGAAACATACAAGAAATGCAAAACACAGGCTGTCAACCAAGTCTTCTAAAAAATATAGGAGTTTATATAGGAAATTTTTCTGAGAAATATAGGAGGTTTTAGCTCATTTTGAGGGAAAATATAGGAGTTTTCTCTTGAAAATCGCTTCTATCTATGCTCTTATACTAACAATCCTTACCTCCATACTCACTTTTCCAATTAAATAATATCTAAAATATCTAGATAAAGTAACCATTCAGTTCCACAGCATCACAATCAAGACAGGTGACCATTCATGTGATAATGAAGTGTGCTGAAGCATTATGCAGGATGGTGATACTACACAGGCCCATTTAAAGGTTTTTATATAAAGGCATTCTTTTGGCAAAATAAAGTCTTCTTTTTTTATTTTAAAAATCTATACAGAGAAAAGAGAAAATTAAGGTCAACTTTTTCTCTACTTCAAAACTTAGACCTTCTTTTATTTTTCACTGATCACTTTTAAAAGTAGTAAATATAAAAAATTAAGTCTGAAAGAGTGAGTTATCATATTCTTTCTCAAAGGTAAAATAAATGTATGTAACTCCCGAATCTCAGCTGAATTCCAAAGGTGCATAATATAGAACAGAATGTGCTTTATGTAATAATCCATTGAAATAAGGCAGGGGTCTGGGGGCCGCCTAGGCCCCCAGAAGCTCTATGGTACATACCTTTGTCTCCTGTGATCTCAGCTTTTCCTGGGATCAATTGTACACTGTACAGTTGCATCAATTTACAACAAAATTAAGGCATAGGAAGAAAGAAAATAGATAAAAAAAAAAAGACACAATATAAAAACAAGACAACTTTGATGAAAACTAGGATATATAATTTATTAATTATTATGAAAATAGCCATGCTTTGGACTTAAAAGTAACCCTGACTAAGGAGTAAGGGGTAACATAAAGACCATTTATGCACTATATAATATACAGTATGAATATGATTTTATTTAAAAAATAAAGAATGAAGAATAAAGAGGCAGTTTCAGAGCACTACTATTTGCCATAATTATATTATATGATCATTCATCAGCAAAAGATTTTCCTAAAAATATAGGAAATATTTTAAAAATATAGGAGATATTATAGGAATATAGGAGGTGCTTAAAAATATAGGATTTGGACCCAAAATATAGGAGTTTAATAGGAATATAGGAATTGGTTGACAGCCTGAAAACATTACTGATTGTACTTCAATTACAAAGAAAGCTCATGGAATACACATTTTTGAAGGCGGGATAGTGGCTTTGTGTGGTCAAATATAGAGAGCAAGAAACCCCAGAATCTGCAGAAAAACGCTGACCTTGAGCAAGCGACAACTACCTTACCACGTGCCCTTTTCAGTCATATTGAAAAATCCCAGGTCTGACGCAATACCACTAGGTCACCATACACCCACTTTTTTCTTATCATTACGAAATTTGCCCATTTCAATAAACAGAGAATTTTCGAGCTTTAAAATTGAAAATTTTCAACCGAAAAAGTTTGATATTTTTCTTATTTTTGCTCAAAACATAGATTGTGGGTACAATTTAGAACCGCCTCTAATGAGTACCCACAATCTATGTTTTGGAGCAAAAATAAGAAAAATAGGTATACCCCTGCATACCCCAGTTTTGCTATATAAAAGTGGGGTTCAAGGGGGTATACATTACACGGACATTTTTCGTGATGTACTTAAATTTTGTCCTCTGCATTAACAGTAACAGCTCTGTTACCAAGGCAACAAATCATCATACCTCCACAGCTAGTCTTGCACACTCAATAATCTTGTCCCTGAGAGAAAACTTCATAGGATCGTTTTCCTCAAACTTGGAAGAGTAAAGCCTCATCAAGAACTTGATCAATTCAGGCTTCAAGAAGTTGTCCTGGTAGTCTTGGTCATCTCCCCTGGAAATATAAATGATTTGTCAGTAAGAATTTAGAAAACCGCCAACCACGAACCAGTAAGAACTTGATGTGAATAGAGTGATTGCTCTTGTTTTGGCAACTCCTGAAAAGACAATTCCAGTTTGAGAAAAACAAAGTGAGAATAAAGAGATTAGGAATCTATGCAACGAAAACACCAGGCAGGAAAGAAAATGCATCACAAACATTTTTACTGACAACACACTCGAAGATCGAGATGACTAGCTCTTCCCCAACAAGGTGGCCATCCAGCAAGGTGGCCAACCAAAACCAAAGACAACGACTGACAGAATGAAGATAACTGAAGATGTATCATGAAGATCAATCACTTTTACTGAGACATTGATTACTATCTCCAAAGCACCAGCCTACATACTATGATCAACCATGGTTTTCAGTGTTCAAACATTCAATGGATCACTAGGAAGGTGTTTGAAGGTGTTTGAAGGTGTTTGAACACAAATCCGAAGGGACACATGCATATTTTCTAAGATGCAGTTACTGATACTAACCATAAAACATTGAGTCAAAATTTGTCACCATAACTAAGGTAAGCCTTAACTTTAAGCATTGTCATACTGGGTGCAGGTTTGTAAATTTTTAAAGTAATAACTAACCTTTCTAACATTTCTTCGTATGCATAAGTGATAACATCTGCTATGCCTCCACTGCCTTTCAGCACAACAATAGGCATTTTGTTCTGTAGATAGTAGAGGATATGGTCAATGTTTCTGTAACTGCCCTGGACCAGCAGGCCTACCACTGGTATGGAGTTCTCTGCCACTATGGGGTGGTGGTTCTCTTCATCATAACCATGGTCTGTAAGCCAAAATCATGTTTTATTTTTCTTTATTTATCTATCTATCAATCTGTTCATATTTTAGGGGGCAGGGGCAGAAGGTTGCCCTGGACCAGCAGGCCTACCACTGCTATGGAGTTCTCTGCCACTACAGGATGGTGGTTCTCTTCATCATAACCATGATCTGTAAGCCAAAATCATGTTTTATTTTTTATTTTTTTATCAATCTGTTCATATTTTTAGGGGGGGGGGGGGGGGCAGAGGGTTGCCCTGGACCAGCAGGCCTACCACTGGTATGGAGATCTCTGCCACTAAAGGCTGGTGGTTCCGTTTATCATAACCTTGTTCTGAAAATGATCAGTAAATCACTTTATTGCAAAATTCAAACAGTTGACAAAATAACCTGTTTCACAGCTCCAACTCAAATGAGACTGTACAGAAGTATAAATTTGAAACATTCTCGTTCAAAAACTAAGGATGTGCAAAGACAGGACCTCCTCCAAAAGACCAGAGAAGCCCAGAATCAAACCCACAATCCATAGTATACACGGCCAAATTTTGATTTTAGAAAGAAGAGAGACTGCAACATCTATACATGTATATGGAAAACAAAGGCGCTGAGCACCTGAGAAGTAACCTTGCCTCTGCATGATTGATGACAACCCACACCAGTCTTCGCAAAATCTATATGAGCTACTTCATGGCAAAATCAACAATCTGGTTTCCGACCAGGTCCGACACAAACCGTCCTGTAGAGTAACAGAAAAGAGCTAGAAGCTTGAAATTTCGGATTTAAGAAGAAGAGGAAGTGTCCTATCCGTGTAGCGAAAACAAAGGCGCTGATCAGCTTCGCAGTTACTGCAAAGCTATCTGTGCCTTTGTTTTTGCCTTTGCAAATTGTTGGTTTTCCCATGCGGCGGCTCATATATGAACATTGTTATGCTGAACATTTGTATGACAGAAGGAAATTTACTGCTGGACATAATGGAATTTTGCTGGTTATGTCAGGAGACCAGCACTTTTTCGCAAATACTGACCTCACATTACGAGCATACCTAGACTCATAAGCCTGAGCCTCTTCGATCCTCTCCCAACTTTTTGCTGTAGCTGGCGCTCTATAGCAAACCTTGCGTTGGCAAACTGGGCATCTTTGCCTTCATCTTCTATCATAATAAAATGGGAGTGGTCAGGGTTGAGTTCGTAAATGTCTAACGTGGGCTTCTGGCCCAGGTTCTTGATTTGAACTCCATCCTAAAAAAAGAAGCCATGTCATGAACTTATGAACATGTCAAATATCTCTGCTTCTGACCATACTCTTTATTGAAGGCTATTCATCTTTTGTTACATTTTTACATCCCTTTGAAGATTATTGGGGGGGGGGGGGGAGGCATTTACACACTGTATAAGCATCATTATGCAGAATGTTATGATTTTACTCAAAATTGCATTTCTGACTTCCAAAAAAGGCATTTTAGATTGCCAAAAAGCATGTGCTGGCAATCAAGAAAGTTCAATTTCCTCTCTACCTTGTCATTTTGGCAATCAAAAAACGCCTCTTTTCGGCAATATTTTTGTTTATCAAATTGGTTGTTCGCCATTGGTATGACCCCCTAGTGCCCAAACATAGAATGCAGTGTCAGAAAACATTCAAACTCTCTCCAATGACTACATTTCAGAAGTCAAATAGAAAACAGGGTTCGAATTATAGTCTCTGAGAATAGCATGTAGCATATAGGCTATATTGGGCATTAAATTTTTGCGAGTGAAAAATTCAAGGGTCCATAACTCAAGTGTTAGATAATATTTTTAGTATCTGTTTTGAATACAAATAAGAAAAAATAAGAAAAATCCCAATGCTAATATTTGAGCCACCTCATGGGAAAAATAACAATCTGCTTAGGCGAAAACAAAGACGCAGATCAGCTTCGCGGTAGCCACAAAGCTGATCAGCGCCTTTGTTTTCGATACACGGATAGTACAATTCCTCTTCTACTTAAATCTGAAATTTCAAGCTTCTAGCTCTTGTCTGTGCTTGTACAGGCCGGTTTGTGTCCAACTTGTTCGGAAACCACATTGTTGGTTTTCCCATGAGGCGGCTCATTTATCAGGGTATCACAAAAGGTATTGTCAGAATCATGCTTTTTGATTTTTAAAAAACTTGTTGCCCAATGTACCAGCGTTTTTGAACATTGTTCAACTTTGGCAGCTTACAAAAAAAAAAAAAAAAAAAAAAAAAAAAAAAAAAAATCTGATAAAATATCACAATTTAAATGGTACAGTCTTTTTCCCAATGCCTCAAGCTTGTTTTTAGCAGTAAAAACTTGAAAAATAATCAATGCACTGGCCATGGCATCAAAATAGAGCCATGTAGCAGATATGCTACACTGGGCGCTAGAAGGTTAAGTAGATAACTTAAATTCATCAAAATGTTGTTTTACTTGTCAAGAAAGCCTATGTTTATCAAAGATGTATCAATGTAATAACAGAAATTTAAATGATCAACTGCATGAGAAAACCAACAAAATGTTTAGGCGAAATCAAAGGCGCAGATCAGCTGTGCAGTAACTGCACAGCCGATTAGCGCCTTTGTTTTCACTACATAGATAGAACAATATCTCTTCTACTTTAACCCAAAATCTCAAACTTCTAGCCTGTGACTGTACAGACAGGTTTGTGTCGAACCTGGTCGGAAACCCAAATTGTTGGTTTTCTCATGCGAAGGCTCAAATAACATACTGTGCCATCAAAATAAACTCCATAGGCCACTGTATCCTTGGGCACTATCCCAATCAGCGTGAATTTCTTTCTCCGCTGTTCATTACCGGTAGTGATCTCACTATTTATCTGTTGCATCCTCTCCTGTTTTACAGCATCGCCGATCAGTTTTGCTATCCCACCGTCGATGCCATTGGTGATGATCCACATGTTGGTGGTGTTGGCAGCCTAAAAATGGCATTATATGAGCCGCGACACGAGAAAACCGGATAATTACCTATGCGAAAACAAAGGCGCAGATCAGCGCCTGTGTTTTCGCTACTCGGATAGTGCTACTCGGATAGTACAATTCCTCCTCTACTTAACTCCAAAATTTCAAGCTTCTAGCTCTTTTCTGTGACTGTACAGGTCGGTTTGTGTCAGACCTGGTCGGAAACCCCGAAGACCGGTTTTCTCGTGTCGCGGCACATATGTAAACTGGTCAAAATAAGTTAAGCCACAGCTGAAATTTTCCCACAGACTTACTGCAAAAACCTCTAATTTTGTTTTGTCATAATTTTTGACTGAATAAACGTTTTTACATGCAATTTTCAGCAATTAGGCTTGAATAAGTCTTCTAAGGATAGATTGATTTATATTCATTTCTGAAGGTTTTCTATTGAGTGACACATGTTTTAGCAGACATCATGAAAAACACCCTTTTATTCCTATAGTAAAATTGGCAAAAATCTGGACACTCTCGGATAATGAAGCACGTATCACAAGACAATCTGTATTACAGCTTGAAACTTTGTTTAAGGATGTTCGCTGCCAATGAAAAAGTATTCAAACTTTTTTTCTAACCACTCTTTTTTGATTCTAAAATACAACACAAGACATTTGAAAACAAAATAAATATAGGGTAGTGTGCATTTTTTCAAGCTACAGGCCTCTGAATGAGACCTCTGAGCACCATGTTTTAAATCTAGTAAAATTAATTTAATTCTTAATTCTTTGAAACATACCTTTCTTGAACAAACATACACCTAGAATGCTTTCAAAAGTCATAATATTTACGTAACGTAGACTATTTTAGACCAAAAGCATAGAAAAATTTGCAACTTGGAGTGGATGAAAAAATTTTACGATTCCTTTTTCAACCCTACCCCCATATTTGAAAAGTTTGAAAAAATCAATATTTTGAAATGTGCCAAATTCATATTTGTTGATTCAAACTTTTTCTTGTATTTTCACACAACATAGAACTTGATAATATTGTTCGAATAAAAGAAAGAAATATATAGGGTAGTGAGCATATAAGAGAGAACCAACAACTTGAAAATCGCCATTTTCAGCCATTCTTCGGCTATTTAGTTTCTAAAAGCCCATTTCATAAAACCACCTAAAATTTTAAAACCAGCACACTAAAGACACAAAGACTGACTTAGAAGACCATGTACACATATACTGCTGCTAAAATAAACATCGAACTAGTGCAATTAATTTTAAGATGTGTAATATTCAAGTTTAATCTACCCTACCCCCTGAATTTTACTGACAACTAAAATTTTCTGAAAAGTTGCAGAAAATGGGGTGAAAAAATGAAGTTTCTTAGATTGACAATTTTCATGGCCCATTCAATGCATATCATCAATATGTATCCAGATATAAAATATTAGGAAAATATCTGCAACCGTTTCCGAGATATTCAAGAAAAGAAAAACCGGAAGTTCCGAAATGTCAAATGTTAGCAGCGAACATCCTTAATCATGCTTTAGTTGTTGTTGTCTAAATTGGATTTGGTAAGCATTTTCAATCGTTTTTGAAATATTTGAAATGAATAGTTTAACTTGGGCAATTTAACACCCTACAGTATATGGAGAAAAATTTACATTGAGGCTCAACTTATTTTGACCAGAGTATTTGCTTTGTAAAACATACAACTTATTCCAAGATAAGTTTCTGAAGATGCTTCTTCTTTATTTCTTTCAAACAGGGCTTCACCCCGTGAGAAAACCAACAATCTGCATAGGCGAAAACAAAGACGCAGATCAGCTTTGCGGTTACCGCGAAGCTGATCTGCGTCTTTGTTTTCGCTACACGGATAGTACACTTCCTCCTCTTCTTAAATCCGAAATTTCAAGCTTCTAGCCTGCTTCCGTGACTGTGCAGCCTGATTTGTGTCAGATCTGGTCAGAACCTAAATTGTTGGTTTTCCCACGAGGCGGCTCATATTTTTACACATTACAGGGTGTCAAGTTTGTATAAAGTGTGATTCAGTGATGCACTTTACCATACGTTTTCATCAGGAAAATATGTCCATGTAAAGTATAGCCTCTATATAGCAAAACTGGGGTTTACATTTCTTATTTTTGATCCAAACATAGATTGTGGGTACTTGTTAGAACCGCCTCACTCTTGCCCAGGCGGTGTACCCACAGTGTTTTGAGCAAAAATATGGAAATCATCAAAATTTTTCAGAAGAAATTTTCCAATTTTAATGCTGAAAAAATTCTCTGTATATTGTATGGGCCAATTTTCGTAATGTTACCCTGTGGTTAATCATTAGTCTTCCACAGTTTTCAGACATACTTTAAGGCTTAGATCTAGTGCTCTGTCATGCCCACCTGGTCCCGAGGTTATAAAACTTTTTTCATGCTCAGCTCAGCTGAGCTTAAAATTTCAAATCCTCATAAATACTGAAATAGCCCAAATATATTGAAATTAAAGGTTTAAAACTCCAAAGCCTGTAATTTATCCTGCTCATAAATGTTAAAATGCCAACAATTGTTGGCATTTTAACATTTATGAGCAGGATAAATTTTAGTCTCAGCTGAGCTGAGCATGAAAAAAGTTTTATAACCTCGGCCCCAGTTTACAAACCTCCAATATGGGCTGAGACAAAAAAGGGGCTGTGCAAGTGGTTGCATTTGAAGACAGAAGCAATAGAAGCAAATTCTCTTATCTCGTATTTATCGTTACCTTTATTATTCCTTTCTCAAAGTCATCTTTTAATCTCTGATTTTTCCAAGGTTTAAAGTTTTCGATGTCTGATATGACTGATAATAATATCTTGGGGTTCTTCATTGCCCAGTACTTGGCCATGAACTGTGTGACTTCGTATGGTGGGGTGTCGGCAGGGATACACACATAATGCTTCTTTGGCTGTAAGAAAAATAAGAATGGATATAGGTTGCATCCTCAATAAGAGCTGCCGCTGGACAGTGTAGCAAACCTAAATAGTGTTTTGCCTCTAAAACTATTGAAATTCAATTTTAAAGTCTATGACCTTGACCTATGACCTTGACTTCACCAGAGGTTTCTCTTTGCAAAATGATGTGTAACTGTTGGCTGTAAGAAAATTATAGATTGTTTGTTTGTTAGTTTAGTAGTTAAACATCCCAGTCAATTATTTTTCAGTTATATTGAGAAAGAGACACCACTTCCTGGGTTGTCCAGTATTATAGGGAATTAATGTGTCTTGTTCAACTTTAGTCAAGGCCCTGAGGTGATAAAACTTTTTTCATGCTCAACTCAGCTGAGCAGGAAATTTAAACTGTTTATAAATACAGAAATAGCCCTAATTAATACATTGAAATTTTAGATTTAAATCACCAAAGCCTGTAATTTATCCTGCTAATAAATGTTAAAATGCCAACAATTGTTGGCATTTTAACATTTATGAGCAGGATAAATTTTAGTCTCATCTGAGCTGAGCTGAGCATGAAAAAAGTTTTATAACCTTGAGTCAAGGACACAATCTGGTGGCAGTAGGGATCAATGCCTGGACCTCAGTGTCTCAGTTTTCACTGTATATAAAGTACTGGTGTCTCTTCTTCTTTCATCCAAAATTTCAAGCTTCTATCCTTCTTTTGTGATTGTTCAGACCGAATTATCTTGAACCTGGTAGGACAGTCAGTGACACCCCCAAGACAGATTTTCTCCTGATGTGGCTCATTTATCGGTATTGAATCTAGAGACAGTACAGCGCCATGTCTGAAGTAATCTTGGCATTTACTTTTGCCAACCTGGCAAGACATGTCAGCCAACTAGACAGAAGTGTATAGACACTTTGATAACTATCACACTAACCATGCTTACTATGATGCAAAAACAAATGTCACATACTGATAAAATCTGTATTTTAGCAAAAAAGAATTCAGCAAAACAAACTGCAAAATCTGTCCCATGAACGTACAAGTATCTGAACAGATACACAGAAGTATGTATTAAGTCCATCTACTTCTTACATTCATGCCTATGATATTCTTCTGTGATTGAGTAGCCTAATTTGTGCTGCATTTGTTAGGGGACTCAAAGCTTGAAACATTTTCCTTTGGTGTTGACTGACTGGTTGATTGCAGGTTTTACATCCTACACAACAGCTAAGGTCATACGTCATATGAGCCATGACGCAGGAAAACCAACAATATGGTTTCCGAACAGGTCCGTCACAAACCGACCTGTACAGTCACAGAAAAGAGCTAATAGTTTGAAATTTCGGATTTAAGTAGAAGAGGAACTGTAGTAGCAGAGTAGCGAAAACAAAGGCGCTGATCAGCTTCGCAGTTACTGCGAAGCTGATCTGCGCCTTTGTTTTCGCCTATGCAGATTGTTGGTTTTCCCATGCAGCGGCTCAATTATGAAGACAAGACCTTGGTTTTAGGTCTAATCCAAAAGACTGGAGAAACCGGGATCGAACCCACAGCCCTTACTTATAATGCAGGTGGTTTTACCATTACCCAATGGATCCCAGGCTTCTTGATGTCAATATTATGAGGCAAGAGTTGAGAGAAACTTTAGACCCATATAACCATTGATATTATACACTTTTAAATATCTTATTAGTATCTTTTGAATACATAAATTTTATGATGCTCAATATAATATTACTCACATAAAACAAACTTTATTTGTATTCATTAACATTCTGAATTGATCTTCATTTTTATGAGAATACATTTTTGCTACATGTACCATTTTTGAGTTGGCTTATACATGAACCTTTGATTATGACAACCATAAAACCATAAGAACAAAACCAAGCTGTACAGTCAGAATAACTATATCCTATATGAGGGGCATGATTTTAACCTTGTGAAACAAAGGGTTTATACAATAACATTTATTTACTGAAACCAATGCATTGTTAGTTTAACTTATAAAGTTATCTTAACTGTTATATTTCTTCAACATGTCTGGTTTCCACAGTGAGAAGACATGTTTTGTAATCAAACCAGCTCACTTATCCTATCAGTTAAAAATATATGAAATAAATGACTGAGCGGTGTAATGAGAAAACACAATGCCTGGATACACTATCACAGATAGTACAATTCCTCCTCTTCTTCAATCCAAAATTTCAAGCTTCTCGTCTTATTCTGTGACAGTACAGACCAGTTTGTGTCGGACCTGGTGCGAAACCATTTTTCTCGTATCGCAGCTTAATTAGTCTGGAGCCAGTTGTTCAGAAGTTCAAAAGCATTATTAGCTTATTGACATCAATTCATTAAGTTAATGCAGAGGCTTAATTAAAAGACTCTTGTAAATGTCATCTACATTATCAATATTAGTCCAGTAGCCATCAGCATAACCTGGAAGATGGTGCCGCATGAAATTTTATTGTGGTTTCCAGTTCACTGGGCCATGCTAGTTCAGAAACTGCATGATGCCACCCTGGCATCATTGAGCGTTTTGGACAAATCAAGATGGCGTCCAAAATGGTCGCCTTAAACAAGAAAACAGCACCCTAGGGTTTAATATACTCATTTCTCTGCGAAAAAAATGCTCAGTTTATGCTGTAAACAATATTAAAAAGATAATTCTATGTTTTGATCCCTATGTCATTATTATGATGCAAGATGGCGGACAAGATGGCTGCCACAATCATACTAAAAGCAATATTTCGAAGTAAAACGGCATTGAAGTGCTGCATAAAGCAGTATATTGTGCTTGAAAGTCCATTTGTGTTGTACACATTATACTTAAGTGTTTCATTTTTGATTATGACCCCACATCATAACAACGAAAAAAGATAGCGACCAAAATGGCCACCATAATCAAAATTTAAAAGATTGTGTTCTCTGATTAAAACATCATTCCTGTGCTGAATATACTAAATGTAATGCGTTTGAAATGTTCATATAATGTTGTGAGCAGTATGGTTTATTGTTTATGAGCCAAGATGGTGGCCAAAATGGCCGCCATAATCATTATATGAGTACATACTTTTTGATTGAATCAGCATTCCAGTGCTGCATTTGTTCAATGGTTTGTAATTCAAATGCTCAATAAATTATTATTAATGTTGACAAATGAAGTGTTTCTGTATTATATTTGACCCAACATGATAACAATTAAACAAGATGGTGACCAAGAGGACCACAATATTCATACTTGAATGTTCTCTGGCTGCAGCAGCATTCCATTGCTGCAAATACTGAATGACTTATATTTGAAATGATCATTTTATGTTGTAAACATCGCAATTTCATGTTCATGTGATTTTTGACACCGCAAATTGATACTGGGGCGTATGTGTCCTACGAAATTATATTACGACTAAGATCTTCTATTCTGACCAAAACATCAGTGTAATTGATTTAGCAGAATAAAAGGATGGAAGCAAATTAATCTACACCACTCAATGGAAGTATTCGTAACACTTACATCTTAAATATATAAAGAAGAAAAGGGGACTGCATTCTTTCTTTAAAAGATAATTTAGTGAATCCTTCAATAGAGCTATAAAACGCTAGACGCTTGGTCTGTAGCATATTTGGAAAGGATGTAACAGACTACAAACGCAGATAAAGCTGGTTCACAAAGAAGAAAGGAAGAGTCGAACTGACGCTAATGCTAAGAACAGAAAAGTTTAAAACGTGCTAGAAACTCTGAATATTGGGATATACAACATCACAACTTTATATACAATATTGTTGTTTTCTTATTCCAAATAAATACATGTGTAAACCATGGTCCATCCCCTTTCTCATTAATGTGTTCCCTGCTCTTACAGGATCTCAGTTTTATTTTCATTTCTTAGCGTATGGATTTAACTTGATGGATGAATTTGAAAATGAAAAAGTTGGCTGGAAAGTTTCCAAACAATGATCGCTTGCTCATTTCTATGGCTATTACAATGGCGGTACGCAAAACTCATCTAAGTAAAAGCCACAAACATTTGAAGCAAAAATTATTTATTCAAAACACTTCCAGGTAGATTTACCTTGCCATGGTATACCCTCAGCAGTTGGCTCCCAGCATTCTTCAATGTTGGGGGACAGCGGGGACAAGAGGATTACGAACACACAATATGTTTGGAAATGTACTAGTTGAGAAATCCACATACACTGCGCTGGCCTGATACAGTCGTCACCGATTGGACGTGCTATTCTATGGACGACCCAATGTTACTTTGACTGTAGCATGAAAACATAACCAAAACTTCTCGCGCAGGACAAGAGGTTTAACAAAAAGCACTAGCATTCTCTCAACACTACTCGATCTTCTCAGCAGATGACAGCTTTAAAACCACTGTTGAAAAGATACAATGATTTATGTATGTATTTCATGATTGTGCATGCAACTTTGACCATCTCACATTGAAGAAGGGCTTGTTATATCACAGACTGGTTAAAAGTATACTCGCTGATCTTGTTCGGGTCTAACGCTAACGATGTTCAGGTGAGACATAGTGTAACAGTGGAAAGAAGTGAGATGATTGCGAACCATTCAGGAAAATGTGTAAGCGTTATACACGAACGTCCTTGTGTTGCTCAAGATTAAATATCTGCAATCAATGTAAACCGAAAAAATAAAAAGTAAATCCAAGTCCCTTTAAGAGCAGAGAAAGCATTAATGCGAAAGGGGATGGACCATATAAAAGGGACATTTGAGGGACGCTAAATATAAGGTTAAGTGGTAAAACATCAGACCGTAGTCTGCTTCCTTCTTGCAGTCCAGTTTGAAATCAATGTCAAAGGGTTTCATACCTGACAAGCTTAAACTGGGTAAGCCTTTACCAGATTATATCAGGGGAATCATCGCATTTGCATTTGGACGCAGCAACGTAGAATTATTTCTGTAAAATATATGGTTGAATGTAAACTGGTAAGCAAAGGCTAACAAACGCTCCCAAGCTTAATGCATATAATCACCAAATACACACAGTCGTTTACCAAAACATTGTGAAACCAACACATGTCCAGACATCCATTTGATAATCCACGCTTGGTCAAGGGTGCGTGGTCTAATATCCAACTTAAGTCAGGTGGTCGAAATAATGTTGAAGGGTTCTGAGCGCTTGCGCCAATTACAACAGCCGACAGTGTGGCTCCAGCAACAGATAGTATACAGCAAGTAGAATGATTTGCTGTGAGTATGCTTCTGAACAACCATGCACATCATGAAAATACAGGCGCTTCATAAATCAAGTAGTCTGTACAGCGTTTTGCAAATGCAATTGAATTAAAGAATCAATTGTTGCAATAGTTGAACAATATAGCTGATGATTTTGCTAATTATTACAATGGTAATGACACAGGCGAATACCTAATCTCAGTTTTAGAATAAAATGCCTATTCTATATTTCATTAAATGATGTTGATTTGCATACTTCTGTTGATACTGCTTACTTAAACCTTAACAAATACACATTTAGATAAGCTTTTTGAACCAGAGACCATTTTTCCCTAATACTAAGATTAAGACGGTTATTTGACCACGATCTTGCATCATTGTTATGATGTTGGGTCAGAACTAATCTCGAACTTGAACTGCTAACAAAATAAAGTAAATTCAAAAACAAGACATTTAAGACAGTTTATTAAACATCAAGTTCTCTATATCATTATTTCGGCGGCCTTCTTGGAAATCATCTTGCCTTTTTGTTATGACTGGGGCGTAAAAAACATAAACAAAACTAAATTATGGTGTTTTGTTAATAAGAACATAAAATGAGCATTTTAAACACAAAACAATGAGTGTGTGCAACTCTGGGATGCTGTTTTATTGTTTATGCCAACCATTTTGGACGCCATCTTGATTTTTTATTTTTTCAAACAATTCATGATGCCGTTTTTGAACTGGCATGGTCTGATCAACCAGAAGAAGATAGTAAGGACAATAAGAGAAGTGAACTTTTTGCTTCACATACATGTATTATGTTGATTTTTGCACTATATTCCGTCATTTGACGGCCATTTTGAATTTTTGAATATTTCAAAATGCTCAATGATGCCAAGGTGGCATCACTCGGATTCTTCATCTGAAAGGTATCAAGAAGTAAAATCCATAAAAACATTTTATGGGGCACACATTTCCAGGTCACAGGCCAAATCCATGTTTGGCAACTGGACTATATTGCAATATTACATTTTGCAGAAAAGTAAGTCTCTTTACTATGTTGGAATAGATCAAGGGAGAATCTATTGTAAACTCATGTGTGTTTTTAAATTAAAAGAGTGAACAATACATTAATACCTGGTGCTCAAGAAGTACAAATGCCAGTTAGTGGTGAAAGAATGTGCACTTAGTATCGTTACCCTGCCTATGGAAGGCTTGGCCATGGGAGGCTTGGCCAGAAACGAGTGTTGCTAGAATAGTGACCATCCCGACATGACCTTGGCTGTTGACCATGGACATGAAACCCTTAAAACCAACCAAAACATTAACTAATGTGTGTGTACTGCAGTTTATTTTGAACAAACTGCCTAAGACTGGCCTTCTACTTTTAATAGGCCAAAGCAAAACATGTATATGTGAAAGTAGGGTAGGTAGCAGGAATATATTTTATTTCATTTTACCAAGAAAACATTAAAACCTTATGAAATAGTCACTTTTTTATATTTTTCCTTGAAAAAGTGCCCAAAAAAGCTCAAGGTCCACAGCCAAAAAATTAGGGTAGGTCAGGGTATATCTTTTACTTCACAGCCTTACCTGATATCCCTGACTTTCTAAAGCATCTTTCACAAACTTTATGTTGCCGCACTGGAATGGCGCCTCCTCAAACAAGAGACTATCCTGAGTGTCAACAGAATGCATAGTCATCTCTGCTTCTGATTGGAGGGTTTTCTGGTTTTCCTCCACTTCGACGAATAGTTCGTCTAACTCATCCATGGTAGGGACCATTGGCTCAGTGTTTCTTCTGTCATTGGCTGCAAAAAAGGAAAGAGTTTTAGGTTTGTCATGGTTATAGCTTAATGTCCCAGTCAACAGCTTTTCACTCATGTCATTGTCTGGACAAATACTTTCTGGGTAGAGTGGGTACCAACCAGAACTTTTGGGAGTTAATGTGTCTTCCTCATCGACACAACATGGCGCCCAGTGTGGGGATCGAACCCAGTACCTCTCCATTGCGAGTTCGATGACCTATCCCCAGGCCACCGCACTCCCTAAGCAAGAGTTTAAAATTAAAGTTTTTTTTTGTTTTTTTTTTTTATTCAGTTTTACGTCCCTTTCAAGCTTTTTCACTCATATCGAGACAAATCAATCGGTAGGTGGGGCGAAAACCGGAGTACCCGGGGAAAAACCACCTGACACACCCGCAAGCAGAACATGGCTTGTCTCACATATGAATTCGTGCCCAGTGCGAGGCGCGAACCCATTAAAATTAAAGTGCTTTGGAAAAGGTCCTATAGATAAAATGTTTTATTTTATACATGTATTTGTTTTGAGGCTTAACAACCAATCAAAAAGTTCACAATTATGCTGGGACCATGGGGATTGACTCATTGTTTTCTGGGTATTAACCAGCACTACTGGGATATATGAGCCATATATGTGAAAAACAGATTTTTGCTTATGCGAAAACAAAGGTGCAGATCAGCTGTGCAGTAATTGCACAGCTGATCAGCACCTTTGTTCTCGCTACACAGATAGTACAATCCCTCTACTTTTCAAATCCAAAATTTAAAGCTTCTAGCTTGCTTCTGTGACGGTACAGGTCAGTTTGTGTCAGACCTGGTCGGAAACCCCGAAGACTGGTTTTCTTGCCTCATTGCTCTTATTATGTCTTGCTCAAGGACACAACCTGGCAGAGGCGGGTTTCAAACCAAGGATGTTAAGTATGTTGTATCTAACCCTCAACTCAACTATGCTTTTATGATTTAACCTTTATGGCTTTTGTAAAGACAATTTATGGGCAGTTTCATGCTCAGTTGAGTACATAAGAAGTTTTCTAACCTATGATTAAATACATTTTTCACTTCATAATTTCATTGTATAAATGTTAATGGTCTTAAAACCCACTAAATGAGTTTAAGTCATCCTGTGGTTTGCCAGAAAAGTGTTATCTGTGTACAAGTATGAAACATGCAGCGCATTTTGGCCATTTGTTCAACAGTACAAACCAAGTTTTAGTCACTTGGCCCAGGCTGTTCTTATTTACTGACATCAACAAAGTTCAAGTGCACTCTGACAGTGTTAATGACTTAATGTACCTTTGTTTATTTTCGACCACATTAAAACTTGCTTTTTGAAAGGGCATAATATAAAGTGGAGATAACTGTTCTGTGAACCCGGAGGTCATCAGCCGACCATGACCTTCATTTTCTCTAATCCATAATCACTTCTCTTCCTTCAAGTAATTATCAGAGCTAGCTCAAACCGGTTTGAGGAGGTCAAATCCGAAACCTCCATCAAATATTTTCTCGTGATAGGTAAAGAGACAATTACTGATCACATAAAGGCAGTAACAAGATTTTCTCATTATGAATGTCAAATTAAACAGGTAAATATGAGCAACATACAAAGAAAACTAATGTTCTATGCTTGCATCTACGATTAGTTCATATGCAAAAACAAATGCACTGATCAGCTGCTCAGTAACTGTACAGCTGATCAGAGATTTTTTTTTCTCAGTGGCTACAATATTATTCATTCCCTCCATTTTCTATAATCTAACATCTGAACTTTTATTTGTCTCTTGTCATTTTCTAATGATGAACAGCCTAGTTTGTGTTAGACCTGGTTGGATACCCACATGCACATATTCTGGAGATGCATCATATTCTGGTGGTGCGTCATGAGAAAACCCAGGCCTATGCGAAAACAAAGGCGCAGATCAGCTGTGCGTTAACTGCACAGCTGATCAGCGCCTTTATTTTAGTTACTGAGATAATACAATTCATCTTACACAGAAACCCAAAATTTCAAGCATCTAGCATTCTTCTGTGGGTGTATAGACCTGTTTGTGTCGGACCTGGTCAGAAATCCCGAAGACCGGTTTTCTCCCGTCACGGCTAACAGTTCACTTACCTGTTGGTTTTGAAGTCATATCATTCAGGAGTGGCTGCTCAGCTTCCTTCTGCCCAATTTTCTGCAGTGAGGTATCAGAGAACTTGAACTGCACCTCTGGACTATGGTCTGCCTGAGAGGCCGGCCTGGACGGGTGTGTAACCGTACTGGTACTCTGCTGTCGGGACGGTATGTGTGACTTGTTAGTGGAGTGGGGACTACCGGCACCGTGATGAAAACCATGCTTCCGCAAGCTTGCCGAACTTGGGATTCCTTGTGCTGGAGTGACGGTAAACCGTCTCCGTAGGGACCCTACAATAATACTACCTTTCCGATTTTCTACACTACTCGGCATGATCACAGTGTGCGGCGTAGCGTGAAATCCATCATCCATTTCCTGGTTGTCTAGACCAGGAATCATATCAGGGTCATTGACCACAGAAAGACCTGCTGCGGACAGCTGTTCCAAGGGTGTTTCCACTGGCAAGGGTGACCCAAACACGGAGGGAGACCCCACCTGAGAGGGAGATCCGACCTGAGAAGCATTGCTTTGTGTTACTGAACCACTGAAATGCAGCACAAAATCCCGATCTGATGCTGACAATACTGGTGTGCCAGTCGGCGTTTTCTCTTCACCTGGACTACTCCCATGACTGTCTTTCACACCAGGTATGGGCAGGCCAACATCTGAGACTGACTTAGGACTAGAAACTGCATCTTTCTCGGACACCGAATTTGTCCTAGGACTCTCTAGCTGACCAGACCTAGGAGATTCACCATCCTCTACGATCATCAACTTTTCGAGCTCCACATCCTCCAGTGACGGAGACGACATTGTCTTCTAGGGACAAGATGACAAACCTACTTCACATTCTGGCTTGCAGTCTGAAATATAAGAATTCTAATAACTGGTCAAATTTCAGCATACGCCGATGATGATACGATGCCTACCAAGATGTGGATACTACTGTCCTCACACCATCAGAAACTGCATTTTCATAATCACTCTTTTCTAAAAGACCTCAAGAAGAAAAGTTTAATTCCACCCATTCCAAATGTTCTAAGAAGTGTCGCCAAAATTTTGAAAATGTGTTAACAAATAAAAAATGAGCCGCCTCGTGGGAAAACCAACAATGTGGTTTCCGAACAGGTCCGACACAAACCGGCCTGTACAAGCACAGAAAAAAGCTAGAAGCTTGAAATTTCGGAGTTAAGTAGAGAAGGAATTGTACTATCCGAGTAGCGAAAACAAAGGCGCTGATCAGCTTCGCGGTTACCGCGAAGCTGATCTGCGCCTTTGTTTTCGCCTATGCAGACTGTTGGTTTTCCCATGCGGCGGCTCAAATAAACAAGAGGACCAATGGTCCTGTAAACGCTCACCTGAGAACCAGGATATGCAACCTAAGCTGACCTTGCCATAAAATAGGTCAAGGCCATCCAAGGGTCATGATTTATACAAACTTTGTAGAGCTGTATTCATTGATGCTTCAGGCCAAGTTTCAAAGGCCTTCTGGTTCTGAAGAAGATTTATAATGGTTTTTGCTATTTATAGCCATAGCAGACATCTTGGTCATGTGACCTTGACCATTTATATAACCTTCATTCTCCCTTCCTAAGAATACTCAACAAGATGTTTGGCTTTGATTAGCCAAACAGTTTCAGAGAAAAAGATCTTTGAATATTATGGTAATATACATGTATATTGCCCCGGGGTGGGGCCAGACTTGCCCCTGGGGTCCTTTTTTTCAGAATCATAAATATTTAGTCCATTTGCCCATTTCCATAAAGTTTTCCCCATCAAATGACATTTTGAAAATTTTCCCCATTCAAACGCATGGGCGACCTATGTTGACCTTGCCGTAAAATAGGTCAAGGTCATCCCAGGGTCATGATTTATACAAATTTTGTAGAGCTCCACCCCCTGATGCTTCATGCCAGGTTTCAAAATCATAGGCCTTCTGGTTCTGGAGAAGAAGATTTTCAAAGGTTTTTGCTATTTATAGCCATGGCGGCCATCTTGGTCATGTGACCTTGACTACTTATATCAACTTTCATTCCCCCATCCTAAGGATACTTCATATAAAATTTGGCTTTGATTGGTTGAGCGGTTACTGAGAAAATTAAGTTTAACATTTAATTTGTAAATGACCTTTGGACAAGGTCAAGAAATGACCTTGACCTTTAATACTTACACCACTTCATGAGCATAAAATGTTGTCTGTATCTACCAACTTTCAGGTCACAGGCTACAAAACTTCCTGAAAAATTCAATGTTTTCACTTTTTTCCATTGAAAAGCCTATGTAACCAAAATTGAGCTTGCCATAAAATATGTCAAGGTCAACCCAAGGTCATGATTTACATAAAGTACGATGGGCCAGAGTCCCCGATGCTACATACCAAGTTTTGTTAAAATCGGTCCACCGGTTCCAGAGAAGAATATTTTTTTATGGTTTTTACCATATATGGGCATGGCGGCCATCTTGGTCATGTGACCTGGATCATTTATATAAACTCTCATTCCCCCTTCCTAAGGATGCTCCACATGAAGTTTCGCTTTGATTGGCCCAGTGGTTTCAGAGGAGAAGATCTTTGAAATTGTGGACAGACGACGGACGGACGCCGGAGCATGGCCATCCTATAAGCTCACCTTGTGAGCCTTCGGCTCAGGTGAGCTAAAAATGTATGCCAGAATACACTTTTGAAAGGGAAATTAACTATTTTCCCACAAAATTAAAATCGATTATTTTCTGTTTAAATTACACCAAACCAAAACAAAATTGTATAGTATACTGGTCAAATAAAAGTTAGGGATCAAACTTTTAAGGATGCATTTTTGGGCTAATCGATAATTAGGAGAGGATGTTTGTAAGCCAAATGACTTGTTTTCCAATCCTGACACTTTATTTGTTATGTAATGTAAATTGATATGTTATTTTTGATTCAAAAATAAATATTGTTTAAACCAATTAATTAATAATAATTAAAAATAAATAAAAAGTCCATAATAACTGATTCTACAAAAAATTCAATTTTGCCAATTCATGAAAACTTTGCGAATTTGCATGATAGTCATCAAGTTTAATCATTTCTAATGTCAACCAGCCCAAAAAGATTTAAAACTACTTGTCATTTTAAAAGTTTTGCACAACCAAAGTCAGCAAACTTACACACTATCAATTCTCTATGGGATTTCATTCCACTTTCATTTTAAGGGTAGACTCTTACTTTAAACCTGGTCTTGTTGAATGCAAAGACTTTTGTTTCGATCCTCATTGTACAAAGCTTTTAAAATGAAATACATATACTGTTTCATTTTAACAAGCAGTTTGAAATCTAGAAATTGCATGTTTAAAGTTTGATCCCTAACTTTATTTGTCCAGTATATATATACACATGTACTTTCCACAGATTAAGTTAAATTTCAGTTGTAATTTTTTAGGGATACCTCCTTTGTGCAGGTACATGTATATGCAAAAGATGTAGTCAAGATTTTTAGACATAAATTCTTTGTAACTAAACTTAACCATTATTTTTTTTTTTATTTTTATTTATTTTTTTTTTTTTAAATTTTTGCAGCACTTCTTATGTCTTTTGGATGCAAAAGGATGACAGGGTCATAATTTTCTGGTGGTGTTTCAGAAAAGGATGACTTAGAAGTCCAACTCATGGAGGAAATTCTCTTTGTTTTCTGGACTTAATATGGTTCAAGTATATCAGTACCATGCATATTCCTGGTTTCATTTACCATGTGCCAATACTCCGCCTAAAATTGTATGCATACTATATGTGTAGTTAAAGGTAGACCCAAGGGAAGGAATACAGTTCCAAATACAACAAAATCTGTTTTATGGATCCCCTCCCCCACAAGACAGCATTATAATGAGGGCAACCTGCATATACTTAAAAGCTGTTTTTCCTCATGTTCTGCTGGTTCATGCATTAAAGTAAATTATGAGAAGTTATCAAAGCTCATGATTAAAGGTGTAAAAAATTTATTTGCATCAGTGATGTGAGTGTATGATCCATACTCCATTAAATGAAATGAGCCTCGACGCGAGAAAACTGGTCTTCGGGTTTCCGACCAGGTCCAACACAAACCGGGCTGTACAGTCTCAGAAGCAGGCCAGAAGCTTGAAATTTCGGATATAAGAAGAAGAGGAAATATACTATCCGTGTTGCGAAAACAAAGGCGCTGATCAGCTTCGCGGTTACCGCGAAGCTGATCTGCGCCTTTGTTTTCGCATAGGCAAAAATCTGGTTTTCTCACGATGCGGCTCAAATGTTATCATAGGTACAAGGTATTAAAACAGCCCTGAAGCTGTGCTCATCTATAATGTGTGATGTCTGGTACATGTATAAATACTAAATTCTCATTTAAAATCCATTTCTGAGCTTCAGTGTATTCTCGCATCTGGGACAGCGAATGGCACCATTCCCTTCGGTTTCTTTCCAAAGAATAGTTTGAAACATGATACATGTATATAATTCTTTATACCGGTAATCAATGAAAACATAATTCTCTCATTACTAAAGTCCAAACATTAAAAACAACAGCCTTCACCATATGAATTGATAGTCTAAAAATTGCAAGTCAAAACCTGTCTTTTCAAAATTCCCTGACTTTTCCCTGACTTCAGGCTCAAAATGCAAATTCCTTGACTGATGTCAGACTTCCCTGACAATACCTGACCTTGAAAAAATACTTTTTCCCTTGACTTTTTCCCTGACTGTGGACACCCTGAAGGTGGTTCAGTTGAGATTTATCTTTGCATATTGTCTGTATCTCTCTGTTGTGTTCGCATCTTTGCTAGAAAACCATAAGAGAATCTTTAATGGAGAAATATGAACACCATCTTAAAGTTATTACCCAATTAAAACATTTTTATATGAATACCACCCTAGATATTTCCCTTTTTACGGTACTATTTTTATGTTAATATTGTGTGTATTTTTTTTTGTGTGTGTTTATCTTTGTGCAAAATATTCACCAGGATGAATGTACCCAGCAGGCACATGACGTAAAAATGATGTCATATTAACGTCGATGCGACGTCATGACATGGCATCGACATCAATCTGACGTCATGTGCCTGCTGGGTAATTGCCTGGGGATTCATAGCAGTTAAGTTTGCGCCTGGAAAACAGTATATAAAAGCCCCTATCTCACAGGAATACAACAACTGGAGACTAAGTTTGCGCCTGGAAAACAGTATATAAAAGCCCCTATCTCACAGGAATACAACAACTGGAGACTAGTTCACGACTAGTTAGCGACAATTTCGCGATAAAGATTAGCGATACATTTTCATGTTGCAGTCTCATTGAATAGACATTCATGAGACAATTTTGCAAATTTCAGTCCGACTTTGCATATATGTCTCACAACTTAAATGTTGTGAGAATTGATTATCTTGCCAGTCATAAGTTGTTCACATATTTTTTTCTCAAGACTGTCATGCAACAGTAACACAACATTCATACATTCATGTGAATGTCGCATATTTGTCGCTTTGGATTAAATTCTCAAAAATTTCACTGCAACAGAATTGAGACAGGTTCGTGAATACCGGTTTTTCAAATAAAACTAGAATTTGTTTTCTATGTGAAAACTGATGTCTCCCCCCTTTCTACGTGCATGTCCAAAATATGCAAGCAAGAGTTATAGTTCTTGTGCATCACATATCCTGTCATTCTGTTTTATAAGTGTACCAAGTTTCATTGAAATATCTCTTACGGTTTTCAAGTTATAGAGGGGGCATGAAAGTGTTTGGAAAATAATCAAAGGGAAATAACTCCAAAGATATGAAAGCAAGAGTAATGATTCTTGTGCATCATGGTTTACCATGTGTACCATGTTTCATTGAAAAATCTCTAATGGTTTTTGAGTTATAGAGCAGACACGAAATTGAATGAAAAATAATCAAAGGGAAATAACTCCAAAGATATGCAAGCAAGAGTTATGGTTCTTTAGCATGACACATCATCTCATCGTGCTTTATAAGTGTACCAAGTTTCAATGAAATATTTCATATGGTTTTCAAGTTATAGAGTGGACATGAAATTGTATGGAAAAATAATCAAAGGGAAATAACTCCAAAGATATGAAAGCAAGAGTTATAATTCTTGTGCATGACACATTGTCTCATCATGCTTTATAAGTGTACCAAGTTTCACTGAAATTTTTCTTACGGTTTTCAAGTTATAGGGTGGACACGAAATTGTATGGAAAATAATCAAAGGGAAATTACTCCAAAGATATGCAAGCAAGAGTTATGGTCCTTTAGCACGACACGTAATCTCATCGTGCTTTATAAGTATACCAAGTTTCATTGAAATAACTCTTACGATTTTCGAGTTATAAAGCGGACACGAAATTGTATGGAAAATAATCAAAGGGAAATAACTCATAAAATACTCAAGCCAGAGTTATGGTTCTTGAGCATGACACATCGTCTGATCATGCTCAATAAGTGTACCATGTTTTATTGAAAAATCTTAAACGGTTTTCAAGTTATACAGAGGACACGAAATTTTATCGAAAATAATCAAAGGGAAATAACTCCAAAAATACTCAAGCCAGAGTTATGGTTCTTGTGCATGACACATCGTCTCGTCGTGGTCTACAAGTGTACCAAGTTTCATTGAAAAATTTTTAACGGTTTTCAAGTTATACAGCGGACACGAAATTGTATCGAAAATAATCAAATGGAAATAACTCCAAAAATACTCAAGCTAGAGTTATGGTTCTTGTGCATGACACATTGTCTCTTCGTGGTTTACAAGTGTACCAAGTTTCATTGAAAAATCTTTAACGGTTTTCAAGTTATAGAGCGGACACGATTTGTGACGGACAGACGGACGGACAGACGCACGGGGAAAAACAATATGTCTCCCGACCCTGTCGGGGGGAGACATAATTTTAAGATAAGTTCAAAACTTAAAATTTCTTTCACAAATGGTTTGCAACTAGCTTGTGATAAATAATTTGCACAACATGCACTCAAATATTGTACAACAGTTTTGCAACTAAATTCGCAAAACAATCGCAACAAATTTGTAAGCCAGTGTCAGAGATACTAGCTTTATGCTATGCAAACCAAAGGTGCAGATCTGCTGTGTGGTGTCCACGCGGTCGAACAACGGCTTTGTTTCACTAGACAGCATATTGTTGAAGCACAGACCTCGGATCTAAAATCGGAACCGAGCACAGACAGATCAACATATTATTCTACAGTTACTAGATTCATACACAGCAGACATGTCCATAAAACATGTTCACACTGGTCAACCTATACATCGATTTGCAGCGTTTATGACGGTTTGCGGGTATTTATGGCATTTACGCTATTTAACTGGAGACAAACGATGGCAGCGACCAGCAGATAATTTTTTGATTTTTCATATGCTGTATAGAAAAGCATGCAACATGTCAAAGGGACTATGTTAGTTTAAAAAATATGACATGCACCTGGCTATTGATGCAAGCATTTAAGGATGATTAAGTGTAACGACCAAAAGGGTAGATCTTTTTTGTTCATTTCTTGTAAATTACCGACTTTCAAGAGATCAAACTTTGATCTGGGTTACATGCATTTCTCTTGGAGTTGTGCACAATTCATTGCCTGGTCTTGTAGCATCGAAAAAGTGTGAAAAAGAAACTTGTTTATGGGACAAAACATTGATTTACTAGAAAAGTGCCTTGAGAGGCACGCATACCCCCGGCTGGTAGCCCTACCTCCTAAGCCCACAGCCCCCGACCTGGATATGCTCACCCCTGACACATTGAACCTTAATTCCTGGATCAAAGAGAGCACCCTCAACTAGTATATCTTATAAATTTATATTTGCAAAAAGCAATAAAAGCAATGCCTACACCCATGGGGGAAGGAGTGTAGTAGAATGACAGATCTATTTTAGAAAAGTATACAGAGTTGACTTCAACTTGTATACTCAATCTAGGACTTGATCGCGGACATTGAGGGTCAGGTCTACGGTCCTACAAGAAAACAGAATGTCATTCTTCGATAATGAAAAAAAAAAATAAATAAAAAAATATAAAAAAAAATAAAAAATAAGATTTCCTAGATCTTGACCTCTGGTGCCACCCTGGGCATGAACTCTAGAGAGCCTAGTAGAGACTAATGGCATAAGGAACAAAGCAAACCTTATACAGTACCTGTGGTCCAAGTATGGATGATTTCTAAACATGGTTGTATAGAAAAGTACAGAAAATACAAATTTTAAAGAAGTTCTAGATTTTGACCTCTAGCCCCACCCCCTCACACATAGACCCTAGAGTCTGAACCTAACATGGTGCCTGTGGTCTATGTATGAATGATGACTAACAAGACTTTGTGGATGTCAAAATATAGACTTAGAGAAAATATCATGGTATAAATATAAAGGTGTCCTAGATTTTGAACTTTAGCCCCACCCCTGGGGATGGTACCCAGGATTCGGTGCCATGAAATAAAACCAAACCCTACAGGGTATCTATAATCAAAATAGGAATACATTCTTATGATAGTTTGTTAAAATATGGACTTAGAAAACACTAACATTGTAAACAGCACATTTTAAAGGTGACCTAGATTTTGACCTTTAGCCCCACCCCCGGGCGTGGACCCTGGAGTCCGAACTCATGGAAACAAGGCAAACCCTATAGGGTACCTATGGTCAAAATATGAATGGTTTCTGATGGTTGGTTGATGAGATATACACCACTAGAGAAACTTTAACCAAAACTTTGAAGTAAATTCTACGAACGGTCCGGAATTACGAACGAACACAAGAACGGAAAAGCGAAAACTATATACCCGTCGGCATAAATGCTGGGGGTATAAATTTAAGTGTTTTAGGTAGGAACTTTACCCAAATCATCTAACCCCTTGATGGGTACTTGAATATATTTTTCAATGCCTATATAAATCATCTGCGACAGGGCATATTCACAAAATAATCCCTTTGACATATGGCATGCTTTTTCATATATTCTTTACATGTAAATATAGATGAAAAAGAACCACTTCCAAGTTTAAAGCACTAACAAACTTGTGCAAAACCCAGCAACTCTAGCGTATATGCTGACCAGTGTCATAATAGAGGTAAGGGCAATGTTCTACATGTATCTTGTTATGGACAGAACTAGAACAGCCTGAGATTAGCATGGTACAAATATTCATGTTCATATAATAATTTGTGTTATTTGCTGTTCTTTAATATTGCCTTACTCCTTTATAAACAAGTCTGCAATGTCCTGTTATCCACCCCTCTATGGAATAACTTGCATTTGTTCCCCTTTACATAACAGTGTTAGAAATAAGACCCGGGAAGCAACTTGTCCGGGGGGCAACCTGCAATCAAGCTGAACTTGCCCCCCATGGTTTGAACTTGCCCCCATAGAAACGTCGTTGTTACTAAATGAAGGTTATTTATCATGTTTATGCATGAATTGAAAGGTACAGTCCAATTGTCATTGCTTTGAATTTGTATTTTAGCTCATCTAAGAATGATGAGATTGACTACTTCTTGGAAAATTTCAGGTTGTCCTGGGGGCAACCTTTCAGTAAGATCAGGTTGCCCCCACCAAATTTGACCCGTGACGGGCAAGTGGGCAACTGCTTATTTCTAACCCTGCATAATATGCAAATAAAGTTTATTCCGTATTTAACATTTCATAACATTTCATTTCATATGTATGTCTGAGAAATCTGGCAAGTGGGTGTGGAATCTGCATCTGAATAGTTTACTGGTGACATGCCAAATTGACAATACAGGTCAACCTCATTAGAACGCTATCTTTGGGGTCCATAGAATCAGACCGTGTTATAAGTGAACCATGTTATATTGAGGTTATTTTCTATAGATATATAGTAAAATAATTTATTTGGGAGCCATGACATGGCCGTGTTATATTGAAATCCGCATTATAATGAGGCGTGTTATAATGAGGTTGAAGTGTACTTCAACAGGGGGTGTGCCAGGAGGGAAATCAGTCCCTGGCTCTCACAAGATATGTGAACTTGGACACACTTTCACATGGACTGACTGAATAAACAGTTGTCACATTGACAATAAATGATTATTAGCCCAGAGTTCAGGTAATAAATGGTCCAACAGGTAAATCTGGTCTAAGGAATACCCTGTTTGGTCCAACTGATAATTGGTTGGACTTGTCCAAGTCCAGCGGTCCAAGAGAATTCGGTCCAAAGAATACACTTACTCCTACCTTTGTATGTTTCTTTGCTAGCTGATGGTATATGAAATGCCAAAGAGTGTTGATTTCTACAATTCCTTGGGATAAAGTCATCTGTAGGTATTCTGGCTTTACCCTTCAGACCTTTGTATAGCAGTATAAGTCTATTGTCCTTCTTCTCCCATAACATGAGATATTAGGTATTTCTGATATTTTCTAAGACTATTATGACGTTCCTGCAGGCAGTCAGCATCAAATTGATCAATGTCCCACTATCAACGTTGACTGCATCACGATTTATGTTACAGATCTACTGTCCTTCCTCCTTTTCTTAAGAGATTCCCATTTCAGTTGACCTAAAATGCCAGTCATGCTCCCAGTTTCAAAAACATAATTTCCAGTCACAAACCTTGCAGCATGATTTTGGACCTTTTCCAGTAGTGAAAATAAAACCCGGGGACAGACAGAGAAAGACTAACTAAGAAACTTTGTTTGAGCCGCTGCACAAGAAAATCAACAATCTGCATATGCGAAGACAAAGACGCATATCAGTTACTGCGAAGCTGATCAGCGCCTTTGTTTTCGCTACACGGATAGTACAATTGATTATTCCAGTTTTTCATAAATCTGAAATTTCAAGCTTCTGCAATTGTACAGCCCGGTTTGTGTCGGACCTGGTCGGATTCCAAATTGAAATGTATTCTCATGCACAGGCTCATTTAACATAGATTATATTAAACAGTACTGCATAAGCGCAGAATGCCAACAAGTCTTACCGATGCTCCACAAATGTTAAAATGTAGAATGTACAATGATTACCATTTTTCGAAAGCTAGTACTTGTACAGGTTTTGGTTCTGTTCAGGAAAATCTAGAAATTAAAGGTTTCCCCTTCTTATTTTGATAAAATTAAAAATATAGTTATGCATAAAATAATATAGTTTATTTATTTTGCTCACCTGAACTCGCAATAACCTGTATTTAAGTATGATTATTACACTAACATTTCCGTGAAACAAAGTAGCACCATTTCGACAGGTTTCATTGACCCCGGAAATTAGGTCATGTCGGTTCATTGGACTGTACAAGTACTTGAAACTGGTCAACTCGTCCCCAGTGAATCCAAGTAAGTTCGTACCACATGCGTCATCACCCTGTTAAGCAGAACACTGTTGAAGATGTGGGCTTAAGGGCGATAATGATTCGTGCCCGAGAATAAATACATGCATTATACATGTGAGACCCTATTGGGGGGAGGGGGGAAGTTCTTAGCTCTCCATATGCTCCCAGAAAGAAAGAGAAAAACGTTTACCCAGCACTAACCCGGATGATCCAGTCGTCTAATTACGTCCTGTCTGTCCTCCATGGAGGCTGTGCCCGCCGATAGAGGGCGTGATAAATCGCGTTACCCCAGCACCGTATTTTTTCTTTTTTTTTTTTTTTTTTTTTTTTTTCTTTTTCTTTTCTTTTTTTTCACGGTAAGAACCCTGCTCCCCAAAACCTTAAATTTTTTGTTTGCTCCACAGCTACATATGAAAATGAATGGTACTTCTCCCCCAGACCCCCCAAAACCCCTGCACGTAAGGCTCCATGTCTAGGCTTAGTTAAATTAATATAATTAAAATGTTGTGGAATATTTAATATGAAACGACAATTGCCTTTCCGGGAAAAATGATCGCGACCCCTTCGGAATGGGGGGGGGGGTGGAGTCTTAGCTCCATGCACCCTGAAAGAAAAAATGACCACTGTCCCCATATCTCTGAAATGTTTTTTCTTTTCCCTAGATTCCTGCTCTCTGCTTCATAAAACCCCAAATATATTTGCTTGCTCCCCAGAACCAGTCCAACCCTAAAAACCAAGGTAGAAAAAATGACAAACTGGCACTGATAAAGCTACATGTATTTTCCCTAAAGGTGGCATCTCAATTCCCAAAACCTAACTAAGCAAGTATCAGTAAAGGCTTGAAGCTAGTGGACTGTCCCAGTATTTCATCAGTAAAATCAAAATGTTTTACTGAGACATTCTGGGACAAACCACACTATTTTTCCCAATCAAACATGCATACAATAATAATAATAATAATAATAATAATAATAATAATAATGTGAGAAGTGAAATTGCGATACCCCAGCATTTATCAGCATTCAGTTACCACAACGACCGACATATAAATCTATCTACACTGAAGTTTTCGATTTCTCGATTTCTGAATAGCTTTTTAAACATGAATGAGTATAGTGCTGAGAATAAAGGTTCTAACAATCAAAATACATGTTTCCGTTACTTTTTATTCGTTCAGTATTGATTCAATGTTGACTTCCTTGTAAGTCATGAAATCATTGGCATTCTATTTTTCAGAATATATACAGTAAGAACAGAGGGACCAGGAATCGATACAATTAAATTTAAAATCCCAACATAGACACCAGGTGGGAAAGAAAATACATAAAACATAACAGAACATTATTCCGACAACACAGTCGAAGAGCAGAATCACTAGCTCTTTCCCAACAAGATATTAATATAGCCACCCGGCTAGTCTAAGCCAAAACCAAAGGCAACGGGCACAGCAGAGAGGCAGACAATAAACAGATCTATGTATCACGAAGACAAACCAAGCTTCCACTGGGACGCCGATTATCGCCCCAAGTCGGGAGAACGCCGAAAACCATTTGAACCTCAACGCGACAAAATGTACCTTCGGACATTCGACATAACTAGTAGAAAGCGGCAACAAGCGGAAAAATCATGTAATATATGTCTTAGAAATAACACTGTATTTGTAATTTTTGAACACTGGACTACCAAATGAATGAGTTTGAAAATATATTTATTTTAAATATTTTGAGTTATCTGCCCTCGTTTTAGCCCATAATATACTTAATTTTCTTATACCTATCGTTAAATGGTAACCGTCATAGCAACCACAACATCATTAAAATAGACCAAATAATTTCGACAGATTGCCTCTAAGGATGGTATGTTTCTATCTTAACAATAGGTTCTGACCACTGCTTACACAGATTTAAGCAAATGCATCGAGTTTTGTTGGCTCTACTAACAAGCAGAAATGCATAACGCAACTTTGACATCATTTTTCAGGACATTGGTATCTGTAGGGTTAATATAGTAAATTGGTCATAACTCACAAAATAACTTGAATATTCTGGTCAAATAAAGACTAACAGACTCTAGAAACATAATACATTCAAACTAACATTGTTTTTTCTAATACTGAAAAAACTGCCCGAAGGTACATTTTCTCACGTTGTGGCCCATTTTTTTTTCTGGGGTCATCCTCGATTTTGTACAGAAAAAAAACACTTAGCGTTCAACTGGCGAACACATGTAACAAAATTTCCGAATTCAATAGAAATTTTGAATGGACATTGTTTACCTTTATAAGCTATTTGATGTTGCGGTGTAATAAACATGTATCACAAACAGAATGCTCACGAGTACGTATTATAATCCAACACTTGTAATCCTACAAACTCAAGAAAAACATTCACTATTAAACCTTCTAAAAAACAAAACAAGATCAGTGTAAAAATGGTACTTGTATTGGATGCGCCAGTATCGACTCTATGATGCGTGTCTAATGTATTTTTTATAAGAGAGGAGAAAAATATACTCAATATACCACATAATATGCATTTACTTTTTATTGCAGTTGCCCCAGGTAAAACAAGCAATTTTGTCGCGCTTCATTTCTTAATGAAAACCGAGGCCCTCACACAGGGGACTTAATAAAGGACATCGGTAATAAAATTATTGTAGAACACAGGAACCACATAGAAACCTTGCATAGAAATTGTCATGCAAACTGTGCTTTAATATATAGATGGCTTATTAATTTGTTGCATCTAATGCGTGACGATGTGCACTTCAAAACTCCGTTGGGAATATCTATGTACAGCTGTAGACAGAAAATAATCCGGTGTCGTTCGTACTGCTTTGGTTGTGCACGTGGTGAGCCAGCTGGTATTTGTCCTCTTGTCTTCTCATAAAGTGGCTTTCCTGATGTAACATGCGATACCGCTAACTGGATATGCTCTTCGTGTGGAAATTTGGCAATATAACATCTACATGCAGTTATCTTCAGAAACGCAATTGCAGAATTCTAAATACACGAATAGAGCTTGTAAACGTGTTATCCAAAACATATCACTCATGAATATCGGCTTGCGACCATTAGAAAAAGGTTAAAGTAAGCATCGATCAGGAAAAGGCGCAATCAGAAGGAAATCCCCACTCCAAAAACCAAGGTGGGGAAAACTAAGTTGACAATCAGGCACACTACTAACACAATGAGAACATATCGTAAGCCGAGTGAGCAGCTTTTTCCCAATAGGTGCCACATAGTTACACGGACTTCAACTCAATATTTAAAGATGCAACTTAACACAAAAACATGAAACAATAAGAACCACAACAGAAGTACCGCAATGAAACCTGTTTTATAATAAATTGAGACCGTCGGTAAAATTAGAAGAAACGGTCAGGGTGGTTTTGAATACCTTTGGTTCACAAGGTGAACTAACTACGTGCGCTTTTATGCAAACGCTTTCAAACCTCAATATCTGTGGGAACTGTACATGTTGGTCAACCATCCTTTAAACGTGAACAAGGCTGTCCTATTAGGTTTTGTCCCGGACCGATACAAAATCATGGTCTCGACGGCAACATATGGATCCCGGCAAAGGGCTGTAAAATGGGCCCAGGGGTACTCTGAACTTTTGCGTATACATTGGCTCGGCCCCGGCCTTAGCTCTGTACCCCAAAAATACCTGGACTGATGGCAGACCCCCCCCCTCCAAAAGAAATAAAAAATAAATAAATAAATAAATAAATAAATAAATAAGAAAATAAAAAAAAAAATAAAAAATAAAAATAAATACCCGCGACTTCTAGCTTACCCCAAAAGTATATGAAAGTATGCAGAATTTTCGTAAAAAACTAAAAATAAACTCGCCTATTTTGTTGAAATAAAACCCATAAAAATAGTCAATTTGTAGTGACCCAAAACATTACCCCCCAAAATCCCCCAACCCAAATAATATCCATATTTTCTGCCCCACCCCCCCAAAAAAAAAAAAAAAAAATACCCCAAAAGTATCCAGAAAATTTCAGAGTATCCCTCCTGTGAAAATGTGCGCGTTTCGCCAGCTTCTTTCAATATATTAACGATAACATGGCAGCTTGAATGAGTTCGAAATTCGACAAGTACCAACCAAGTATATTGCGAACTTATTTGACACTAAGCATCTGAAATATGAAATAAGCAAAATATGATAAACTCTCTTCGTGTTTACTGAAGATCAGCCAAAGGAAGGTTAAGTTTTCAGCGGTCAATTAAACTTGTCTCATTAATGTATCTTATACAAATGTACGTAATTTCAGCATTAGGCGATACCCAACTGGCAACTTACGTTTTACTTGCCAACATACACATACTTTGTACTTTACCTGTGTTGTGGTTGCGCTTTATATAATTACTCTCATTTCAAAAGGAAAGTATTTGCACAAACAATTAAGGAAATCAACAGCCTGTTATATCACAAACGTGTTACATACACGTATTTGGCTAATGACCGGCGGCTTAGGTTTATGTCAAAAACATTTCCTGTACGCGATTTATTTAGAATGAAAATAAATTAAATATAATCCGTTATCCTTTGGCAGCAGCAACGCATTCCATGTAAGAAGGCTGGCCATACTGCACAATTTCGGGTAATGAACTCTCACCAGTGACCATTTTTAAACTTGCAACGACAACCAGGCTTTAAGAATTTACATCACGGTAGATCTAATCTAAATTTATAAGTCTCGTATTATTAAATATTCTTTCTGATCTCAAAGGAAAAAAAAAACTACTGGATTTCATGACATCACTTTTCTAAAATTTCATTTTTCTGACATTAGCTCCGCTTCCGCGACGGTATAGAAAGGTGTAACGTAATACCGATGGAAATATTCCGTTCGAGTGATGTAGAGTTCTATGAACCTTTTTAGGTGACATTTGAGATCAAAACGGGCCGTGATATGACACCAACAACTGCATAATATACATGGATGCTTTGCAGGACCGTGATCCAGACACCACTTTGATGGTAAGCTATTCGAGTCAAAGGAGAAGCAAGCAACAACTTATGCGCAGACATACAGCTATGTGTGCTAGATGAGCTCCTCTTTGCAGATGACAAAGATAAGAATACCAGCCCAGGCGCAAAAATGAAAAAGGTCATTGAATAAAGTTTCACAATCATGTGATAACTACATATGGCCATATAATCAGCGGAAAACACCTGGGAAGAAGCACAATCGGGAGTACAAAGAAACAGCTATCAAGTTGAATGGACAAAAACTGTAAGGTGTTGACGAATTGATTATGGGGTCACTGCCAGAACTGTGCACAAAGCGTGTGTGGCATTTGGAAGATTGTGCAAATGTCTGCAAACAAAATGTAACCAAGCTTGGTACCAAGCTTTAAGTCTACAATTTAAAGCTGTGGCCCTGGCAACCCTCTAACATTAACATGAGACATGGACTTTTTAACAAAATCATGAAAAGAGACTTTAAATCATCCCGATCTATGCTATGGTTGGGAAAACTGTTAAACAATACAAAGAGCATAACATGGTTTCAGACACAGAGATCATAAAAAAGCATGCATACAGTCTAAAAGGCAGCACAACAAAGATGTACTGGCTATTTTATAAGAATACCTGATATTTTAAAAAGCGTCATATGTTTCGCTCGGTGCCGGGTTACGGTTTTAAGAAGCCGTGCTGATGATTCAAATGTTGACTTCCTTGTAGGCCATGAAGTCATTTGGACAATCTATTTTTCTGAATATAATGTATAAATTTCAACACTCGTTCTGTTTTGTATGGGCATTG
The DNA here is from genome assembly GCA_964017185.1 of Rugalucina vietnamica. NCBI lineage: Eukaryota > Metazoa > Mollusca > Bivalvia > Lucinida > Lucinidae > Rugalucina > Rugalucina vietnamica. Next base: position 75,141,849 of record OZ024869.1, on the reverse strand, counting down.
TTTAGCGTTATACGTTATTACGATGGTGTAATAAATAGAATCTATGTATCACAAATAGAACGCTCAAGTACGTATAATAATCCAACACTAGCTTATGCACGTAATAGAGAAAAACAGTACCCAACCACATAATATGCATTTACTTCTTTATTGCCCCAGGAAAAACAAGCCATCCGCTTGTCGCGCTCCATTTCTTAATGAAAAGCGAGGCCCTCACACGGGAGATTCATAAAGGACATTTTCAACAAAATATTTGCAGTTCAGATGGAATCGCATGGGAACTGCCATGCGCTCTGTAATTTTTTCAGATGTAGATGGCTTATCAATTTGATGCAGTTCTTAATTGTAATTCATATTAAAACGAGGCTGTCATTGTGTGACCATGTTCATGTGCCAGTCACTTCCAACTCCGTTAGGAGTATAGTATGCAAAAAGACGCGCCAGACTGGCGACGTGCGAAATGCTTGGTTGAGTACGTGGTTAGGACCAAACCTTTATATTTTATTATATTTGCATAAAAGTGGTCTTCTCATAATGCGGCTGGTCTGATGTAACATGCGATAGGACTTTGAATTTGCTCTTCGCTGCGGAAATAGCAATATTAATTTCAATGCACTAGCCTTCATAGACGCAGTTGCAGACATGGTGCTAAAACATGTTATCCAAAACAACACACGAGGATATTTTCCATTTTAGGAAGAAACTTGTTTCTTAATATAATACTGAGAGTATAGGTATATATATATATATAAGTAAGAAGAATGGCTAGGATGATTTGGCCTTTGGTCCACAACGTGAACTAGTGTCTGTGTGCGCCTATGCAAACGCTTTCAAACCTCAATATAATATATTATATGTGGGATCTGTAAATGTTGGACAACTATGCCACTTCAATGAAACGTGATCTAGGCTGTCTGGTTTCGTCCCGGACCAATACAGAATTATGATCTTCGTGGCAATAGATGGCCCTCAAAGGGCTGCAAAAATATGTTACCTCACATTTATACAAATGTACGTAATTTCAGATGCCACATCATTGAAATGCAGCGATAGTAACAATAGATCTCATCCTTTGTCAAATAGCCATGACATGATAGCCATTAAAACACGTTTTGGCGGCGATTACCATTTAAGCATAAAACATTAGCTGCAATGACGTCAATAACGAAAAAGAACGATATTTGGTTGTTTCGGCCATAAATGGTCACATATGGATATCCCATGTTATGGCTTATGCGTTGGTATTGTGAAGGAAGCTTTCTGTAGTCGAAAGAAGCGATGCATGATAGACCGGTTCCTTAGCAGAAAAGGGTTTTTGCAATGGATGTGTATGTTTTCAATGGCATGTCATTTTTCAAGCAGCTGTCTGGAAAAAATAATCATAGTTCAGCATTTTAGAATGCGCAAAATTTTAGCAAAATATGATCAATACATGAAATAATATAGGGTTATTGCACTGATATCGGCGAATATTGTCCCGAGTTTGGATAGCTTGAGAGCGTCCGTAGATATCCCAACGAGGGACAATATTCGCCGATATCAGTGCGATAACCCTTTTATTATATAGCTATAAATATTGCTTCTCATATTTGATGTTTTGTTGAGAGTTAGCCTTACAAAATTGAAATAACGACACGAAGGCCGTGATAATATCCATAAGTGATATCATTTTTGCACTAGTGCAATATCAGATGATATCATTTTTGCACTGTTACTTTTCGAAAGCACATTTTGCAATTGAATCAATTTTACTGACATTTTGTTTTCTTTTTTCGGCTTAAATTGCTTAAATCTGAAAGTGACAAACTTCAGCTGACGTTTCGGCCCAATATGACGTCATTTTCCACGCGACGTCAGATGAAGATGACGTCATTAGAGTTGACGTCCCAATTTTACAATTTTGCACGATGACCCTCAAGTCAAGAATTTGGCAATTTTTCATAAAATGAATTTTTCGTTTTTAACAAAGTGTGCAATATCAAGTTAGTGTGCAGATATCGTCTGATATCTGCACACTTGTTACTCGGCTTTTATCCCTAAGTTTTAATCATTTGATATTTATAGCTATATAATAATTGTAGTTATTAATCTAGGCAGTACGACTGAGGCGTTTTTTTGTTGACGTCAGTATACTTTACCCGTGTTGTAGTTGCTTTATATAAAATTACCCTCATTTCAAAAGGAAACTACTTGCGCATACAAATAAGGAAATCAACAGCCTGATATATCACGAACATGTTACATACACGTATTTAGCTAATGACTGGTGATTAACCTAGGTTTATGTCAAAAACATTTCCCATTCGCGATTTATTTAGAATGAAATATATAATCAGTTACCCTTTGGCAGCAGCAACGCATTCAAAGAAAGAAGGTTTGCCATTTTGTACAATTTCGGATAATGAACTTTCAACAGTGACGCTTTTTAAGCTTGCAACGACAAAAAGACCCCGGAAAAAGACGCTAGATGGTGCTCCCAGCCAATCTTGAACAGAAGACTGCATGGTGGTGATTTAATGTGTTCCAACTGGCTTGATGATACCTGGGCCAGTAGGCAAACCACACCAAAGAGTTCTCAACAAGTAATCCCAGTAATAAAACTGGTTGCAAATTTGCGATAATGATTCGTGCCCGAGAAGTAATACATTATACATGTGAGGCCCTACCCGGGGAGGGGAGTCTTAGTTTCATGCTCCCAGAAAGAAAGAGAAATACCTTTTTTCCCCTTTTCCTTAGATCTCTGCTCCCTGCTTCCTAAAACCCCAAATGTATTTGCTTTCTCATTAGATCCGAACCAAAGCCCCAACCTATAAACAAAGGTGGGAAAAATGACAAACGGGCACGGATACAGCTACATGTGTTTTCCTAGAGGTGGCCACTCAGTTCCCAAAACATATATTAGCAAGTTTTTAAAAAGTAAAAGTAGGCAATGATCAGGAAATGGCACAATCAGTAAGAAATTCTCACTCCAAAAACCGAGGTGGAACTAAATTAACACTTAGGTACTTATACTGAGAAAACTAATCGTAAGCCGAGTGAGCAAGTATTTTCCAATAGGCCGCCACTCAGGTACCCAAACTTAACTAAAAATATGAAAACGCACATAAGTTGCAAACAGCACAAAAATCAACACAAAAACAGAAAACAAATAGAACCACTGCAGAAGTATCGCCTTGGAACTATCAGTAACAAAAATATTGATGGGCTTAAAGTACTTTTACAGGCGCCTCACCAGTAGTAATGGCTGGCGGTATGGCCACATTTTCGGAAAACTTATGGCCACGTTTACTACTCTCATCCTTAGTTTCTGCAGTGGTTCACAACATTTAGTTAGTTGTTCGGCCCTTGCAGTTAGTGGACTGTCCCAGCATTTCACGATCTTATGACAGATGGGATCAAAAAGGGCTGTGATAAGACACCACAACTGTTCATCATAATATACACGGACGCAAATGCAGAAACGTGATCTCCTAGTTCACATTCAACGATCACTTTTATTCAGTCTAAGAAAACGCAAGCAACAATTAATGCGCAGAAATACGTACAGTTATAAGAATACCTGATATTAAAGCGACTTCCAAAAATGTTCACTATGGAGAACACAGGAGGGAAAGCATTCTCAAGATGACTATACATGTAGAAGATCGGCTTCACAAGCTACCCGTGTCCAACACACCTGGTCAATTCAATATACAGGAAAGAGAATAGAATCTGTGAATCTGAAAGGTTTGAGAACGCAAAGCCAATGTCAATGGGTCATCATCAGATTCGTCGACATTGACTTAATCTAATTGTAGTTGACATTTTAAAGCTAAAATTGGTCCAGTCACCACCAAAGAACTCACAAGCACACGTACAACTAATGTTCAAGAAACAAAACATTACTGAGTGAAGAACGTATGCGTGTAGCTAGACATTCATCAGTTCTGCAAATGACAAGAATCTGAATGTATTGCACCAGCAAACTACTGTATCAACGGCTGTCCACATGAAGTCGGTTAATTATTTATTCTCATTGCATTCAATTTGTTGTGATTCGTTACTATCAGTCTGTCATCAACTTTCTCTTAAACAAATTGGCTATTAAATGAGCTTTCTATGCAAAGTCACAAAGAAACTAATACGTTTTATAGATAATAAACTCTTTGATTTTTAGCTCACCTGAGCCGAAGGCTCACAGGTGAGCTTATAGTATACCCATGCTCCGGCGTCCGTCCGTCGTCCGTCGTCCACCATTTTCAAAGATCTTCTCCTCTGAAACCACTTGGCCAATCAAAGCCAAACTTCATGTGGAGCATCCTTAGGAAGGGGGAACGAAAGTTTATATAAATGATCCAGGTCACATGACCAAGATGGCCGCCATGGCTATAAATAGCAAAAACCTTTAAAAATCTTCTTCTCCAGAACCAGTGGGCCGATTTCCACGAAACTTGGTATGTAGCATCGGGGACGCGGGCCCATCATAGTTTATATAAATCATGACCCTAGGATGACCTTGACCTATTTTATGGCAAGGTCAACTTAGGTCGCCAATGCATTTGAATGGGAAAAAATGGTAAAATGCTATTTAATGGGTAAAACTTACTGGGAATAGGCAAATGGACAGAAGATTAATGTTAATGGAAAATTTTAGCCCCTGGGGGGTTGTCTGCCCCTGCCCTGGGGCTATATACATGTATATGACCATAATATTCAAACATCTTCTCCCGTGAAACCGCTAGGCCAATCAAAGCCAAACTTCATGTGGAGCATCCTTGGGAAGGGGGAAAGAAAGTTTATATAAATGGTCAAGGTCACATGATCAAGATGGCCGCCATGGCTATAAATAGAAAAAAACCTTTAAAAATCTTCTTCTCCAGAACCAGAAGGCCAATGATTTTGAAACTTGGTGTGAAGCATCAGTGACTGGAGCTCTACAAAGTTTATATAAATCATGACCCTGGGATGACCTTGACCTATTTTACGGCAAGGTCAACATAGGTCGCTCATGCATTTGAATGGGGAAAAGTGTTAAAATGTCATTTGTAGGGAAAAACTTGCAGGAAATGGGCAAATGGACATATGATTGATGATTCTGAAAAAAATTGGACCCCAGGGGTCTGTCTGCCCCCACCCCGGGGCAATATACATGTGTATGACCAAATTATTCAAACATCTTTTTCTCTGAAACCGCTTGGCCAATCAAAGCGAAACTTTATGTGGAGCATTCTTAGGAAGAGTGAATGAAAGTCTATATAAATGGTCAAGGTCACATGATCAAGATGGCCGCCATGGCTATAAATAGCAAAAACCTTTAAAAATCTTCTTCTCCAGAACCAGAAGGCCTATGATTTTGAAACTTGGCATGAAGCATCAGGCAATGGAGCTCTACAAAGTTTATATAAATCATGACCCTGGGATGACCTTGACCTTTTTTACAGCAAGGTCAACTTAGGCCGCCCATGCAATTGAATGGGAAAAAATAAGAAAATGTCAATTAATGGCAAAATCTTGCTAGGAATGAGAAAATGGACAGAATATTCATGTTTATGAAAATGTTTTTGGCCCAGAGGGTTGTCTGCCCCTGCCCAGGGGCTTTATACATGTGTATGACCATAATGTTCAAACATCTTCTTCTCTGAAACCGCTTGGCCAATCAAAGCCAAACTTTATGAGGAGAATTCTTAGGAAGAGTAAATGAAAGTTTGTCAAGTTGGTCAAGGTCACGTGACCAAGATGGCCGCCATGGCTATAAATAGCAAAAACCTTTAAAAATCTTCTTCTCCAGAACCAGAAGGCCTATGATTTTGAAACTTGGCATGAAGCATCAAGCAATGGAGCTCTACAAAGTTTGTTTAAATCATGACCCTGAGATGACCTTGACCTTTTTTACGGCAAGGTCAACTTGGGTTGCCCATGCATTTGAATGGGGAAAATTGTTACAATGTCATTTGAAGGGCAAAACTTGCAATAAATTGGCAAATGGACTGATCATGAATCTTTATGATTTAAAAAAGAAATTGACTCCAGACGTTGCTCTGACCCTGCCCTGGGGTTATATACATGTATATTACCATTCTAGTCAAACAAGTTTATTGGTATATATCTCAGGTCTCAGGTGAGCGTTTACAGGACCATTGGTCCTCTGGTCTGCCATATGCTTAAAATGGAAAAATCTTCTTCTTTGAAACCACAATACCCAAAGCTTGTATGTTTTATTAGCTCAGCTGAGCCTTTAGGCTCACAAGGTGAGCTTATAGGATGGTCATGATCCGGCGTCAGTCCGTCGTCCGTCCGTCCGTCCGTCGTCCACCATTTTCAAAGATCTTCTTCTCTGAAACCGCTTGGCCAATCAAAGCCAAATTTTATATGAAGCATCTATAGGAAGGGGGAACCAATGTGTTTATAAATAATCCAGGTCACATGACCAAGATGGCTGCCATGCCCATATATGGTAAAAACTCTTCAAAATTCTTCTTCTCCGGAACCGATTTCAACGAAACTTGGCATGAAGCATTGGGAACTAGAGTACTACAATGTGTTTATAAATTATGACCTTTGGATGACCTTGACCTATTTTACGGCGAGGTCAACATAGGTCACCCATGCATTTGAATGGGGAAAATTGTTAAAATGTCATTTGAAAGGCAAATCTTGCAGGAAATGGGCAAATGGACTGAAGGTAGGTAATTCTGAAAAAGATTTGGACCCCAGGGGTTGGTCTGCCCCAACCCCGGGGCAATATACATGTATATTACAAAAATATTCAAAAATCTTCTCTGAAACCCTTTGGCCAATCAAAGCCCAATTTTATAGGAAGCATCTATGGGAAGAGTGAATCAATGTGTTTTTAAATAATCCAGGTCACATGACCAAGATGGCCGCCATGCCCATATATGGTAAAAACCCTTTAAAATTCTTCTTCGTTCGCGCCTCGCACGGGGCGCGAATTCATATGTGAGACAAGCCATGTTCTGCTTGCGGGTGTGTCAGGTGGTTTTTCCCCGGGTACTCCGGTTTTCGCCCCACCTACCGATTGATTCGTCTCGATATGAGTGAAAAAGCTTGAAAGGGACGTAAAACTGAATCAAAAAAAAAAAAAAAAATCTTCTTCTCCTGAACCAATGGACCGATTTCGACAAAACTTGGCATGAAGCATTGGGGACTGAAGCACTACAAAGTGTTTATAAATTATGACCTTTGGATGACCTTGACCTATTTTACAGCAAGGTCAACATAGGTCGCCTCAGTCCCGGGGCATTATACCTGTATATTACCATAATATTCAGACGTCTTCTCCTCTGAAGCCGCTTGGCCAATCAAAGCCAAATTTCATGTGAAGCATCTATAGAATGGGGGAATCAATGTATGTATAAATAATCAAGGTCACATGACCAAGATGGCCGCCATGCCCATATATGGTATAAACCCTTCAAAAATCTTCTTCTCCGGAACCGATGGACCGATTTCGAAGAAACTTGGCATGAAGCATCGATGACACAAGTACTACAATGTATGTATAAATCATGAACCTGTCATGACCTTGACCTATTTTAAGGCAAGGTCAACATGGGTTACCTATGTATTTGAATGGGTAAACTGTTAAAATGTCATTTGAAGGGAAAAACTTATATGAACAGTATATTAATTATTCTGAAAAAAAAATGGCCCAAGGGCTTCATCTGCCCCTATACTGGGACTATTTTCTATAACATTCGTATATACAGCAGATCTCAGGTGAGCGTTTACAGGACCATTGGTCCTCTGGTTTTCTCCTCTTTCCTTGAAGCGATGAAGCACATGCCTAAGGCTTTATACCGGGCGGGCCATTATTGGCTCCTCGCATAATTATATACAAAGTTGTGGTACAGCGTACGACATACATTAATTTGAGATCTTTTTGAGATTTTTGGATATATTATCGCGAGCTGATTTTTAGAAAGCATGTACATGTATTTTGCTTTCGTTTCTAATCTGTGTTACCTTTTCTTTATGGACAGAGACCTCTGAATGTAACGTTGCAAACGATGGGCAGATCTGCCGCAGAAATTTTAAGATGTAAGCCGGCTATACGATTGGTCATAAATGCGTCTTTGTCACGTGTGACAGTACAACCGTTCTTGAATATTTTTCTATATTGTGTGATTTAATCAGCTGCTGCTTTGCCATACAATGGCCAAATAGCGGATGAATCAGTTGTAGTGATTTTTGAATACTCATTGGAAAAGGTCCCTCAGGACCTTTTCCACAGTGTTTACTTTGAATATGAAGAAAATTCTACCCATGATCGACTGCTCTCTCTCAATTACGCGTTTTGTCACATAAAGCGCTTAATAAAAACTAGTGAACCCGTCTATACTGACTAGACAGTTAACCGCAATCAATTAAATTTATCCATTTTTGACACTCCCCGTCAAATAGCGGTAAAAGCTAGCAAGCAGTCTCGATCGTGGTGACTGCTTATCATAGCGCATCTAGTTTTAGATCGCAGATACCCTGACAAGGGGTACAGAAACTATAGGAACTCTATATGGCTGACTTTTAGTCCATCACATCGGTCCCATGGGTCTGTTTCTGGTAGTGTGGCTGCAGGTCGAAATTCAGAACTCTGTCACAAATTGACTGCACTGCAAAATGGTTTTCTACACATCGACATATTGATTGTATTCGTGTTCCCTTTAGTATTGGCTTTGCTTCCATAACATCAGAAAAATTTAGGTCAATGCCTTGAGTGACAGATACACACACTGGTCAAGCGTTCATAACAAGAAACGGCATTCATGTATAGGAAACGAAACTGAAATGTATGAGAATCGAAATTAATGACAAACCAGAGAATCAACAACACTGAAATCTAGAACAAAAGGAATATCTTATAACAAACGGCTGCTGACCTTTTCATTGGTTTCTTTTTAAAGAAGCCAACTTGTTGGAAAAGGTCCCTCAGGACCTTTCCACAGTGTTTACTTTGAATATGAAGAAAATTTTACCCATGATCGACTGCTCTCTCTCAATTTCGCGTTTTGTCACATAAAGCGCATAATAAAAACTAGTGAACCCGTCTATACTGACTAGACAGTTAACCGCAATCAATTAAATTTATCCATTGTTGACACCCCCCGTCATAAAGCGGTAAAATCTAGCGAGCAGTCTCGATCGTGGTGACTGCTTATCATAGCGCATCTAGTTTTAGATCGTAGATACCCTGACGAGGGGTACAGAAATTATAGGAACTCTATATGACTGACTTTTAGTCCATCACATCGGTCCCATGGGTCTGTTTCTGGTAGTGTGGCTGCAGGTCAAAATTCAGAACTCTGTCACAAATTGACTGCACCTGCAATATTGATTGTAATCGTGTTCCCTTTAGTATTGGCTTTGATTCCATAACATCAGAAATTTTGGCCAATGCCTTGAGTGACAGATACACACACTGGTCACTCAGTCAAGCGTTCATAACAAGAAACGACATTCATGTATAGGAAACGAAACTGAAACGTACGGGAATCGAAATTAATGACAAACCAGAGAATCAACAACACTGAAATCTAGAGCAAAAGGAATCTCTTATAACAAACGGCTGCTGACCTTTTCATTGGTTTCTTTTTAAAGAAGCCAACTTGTATTTCCACAGTGTTTACTTTGAATATGAAGAAAATTGTACCCATGATCGACTGCTCTCTCTCAATTACGCATTTTGTCACATAAAGCGCTAAATAAAAACTAGTGAACCCGTCTATGTTGACCAGACAGTTCACCGCAAACAATTTAATTTATCCATTGTTGACACTCCCTGTCAAAAAGCGTTAAACATCTAGCAAGCAGTCTCGATCGTGGCGACTTCTTATCATAGCGCATCTAAGTTAAGATCGTAGATACCCTGATGAGGGGTACATAAACTATAGGAACTCTAGATGGCTTACTTTTAGTTCATCACATCGGACCCATGGGTCTGTCTCCGGTAGTGTGGCTGCAAGTCAAAATTCAGAACTCTGTCACAAATTGACTGCACTGCAAAATGGTTTTCTACACTGTGACATATCGACATATTTGATTGTAATCGTGTTCTCTTTAGAATTAGCTTTGATTCTGTAACATCAGAAATTTTATTCAATGCCTTGAGTGACAGATACACACACTGGTCAAGCGTTCATAACATGAAACGATATTTATACGAAACTGAAACGTATGGTAATCGAAATTAATCAACAACACTGAACTCTGGAGGAAAAGGAAGCTCTTATATCAAACTGCTGCTGACCTTTTCATTGGTTTCTTTTTAAAGAAGCCAACTTGTTTATTTAGTGTCGGGCGATTTTGGAGTGTCCCTAAACAGCAGAAAATTATACCGGCCCCGATAGCTCAAGTGGTAGAGCGTCCGCTTCGGGATCGGAAGGTCGCAGGTTCGATCCTCGGCCGCGCCATACCAAAGGCGTAAAAAATGGTACTGGTAGCTCCCTTGCTGACGCTCGCAATAAAAGGGTAGTTCCAGGAAGATACAAGAAGGCAGGTAAGTATCTGTTAAGGATACATTAAACATACACGGCGTTAAATAAAGCTTCTTTATCTTTATCTGTCATTTTCTGCTGCACTTGCACATGGCCTGGGTCTGCGGAATGAGTTGGGCCCACTATGAGCTGTGAAGCATATGAACGAGTCTTGTTTTGGGGCAAATTTCAATGGGAGTCTATGGGAACGATAATTATAATACAGGTCTCTGCCCTTACGAGTAGAAAATATTTGCATTCAGATCTTGTACCCGCTAGTTGTGGAGTTTAATAAACAATCGAGACTATATACAGGGTGTTAAGAAAGTTCGAAGACATTGTAATATTCCTTACAACTTCATAATGAATAATAACACAATCTTAAAAATGAACACAATTTAAACCCATTTTAATTTCACTATGTACAGTATAAAAGAACTTCTACAACTTCTGTTTTGACTGGTTTATATTACAATTTCTAAGTCAGGGTGCCGCAATTTTCTGCATTCTCTATGAGATTTGTGTAAAAGGGGGTGGCATATTGAACATAATTAAAACTAATCACAATATAAATCAGGGTGCATAAAATAACTTTAAGTGATAGTCACTGTCCTTAACATCACCATGAACATAATAGCTATTTTTAGATAGTTCAGAACATATTATTTTTCATCAAATGAAAAAGCATGATTTTCGATCAGAAAAGCTGTGGGTGTTTTGATAGGGGGTAGGGGTAATCAAGACTTAACAGAAACAAAAACTGAAGCATATTACTTACATAAGATATTTCATATTATGTATTAAGTGTCTGGATAGTGAACAGAATTGTTAAAAACGTTTATTTTCTAGATTGTGTGGTTAGAATTATCATACATTCAGGTTTACCCCAAAAATTTGCAAAAATTGGGTAAAATGACGAAAAATTCATAATTTTATCAACAATATAACCTTTTTACTGGCATAGGCACTGTAAACCACAACACTTTACACCCCTGTATCAAACTTTGCCACGCACACCTGAATAAACTACTGTATGTTTATGTTATATTCAAAATAATGACGTTTTTCACACAAAATTTTATGTTGACGAGAATGAGGGACAGACTAAGGTATAACGTGTTTTTTATTAGGTTTTGTTCAAAAATAAGGAAGGGGTGTCATCAAAAGTGAGCTTTTGTTATAACACAATGTATCTTATAGCATTATATTAAAAAAAGAAATGCCAATAACCACGCAGTTTAAAATATTCATAAAATATTTTCCTATACCCCCTACTATTTGTGGCCTATTTCAAGAATGGGGGTACCCTAAGACTTTGCTGAGCAATTCCATAAAGTTAACTTGTCAACAGGAAATGACGACACAAATAAGCATAAAACATTCTTGACAATATTTGTAATCAATTAATGTAATGTGAATCCACTGGCATTGGAAATTTAAACAGTTTCTTGGACAAGCACTGGTTAAACCCACATTTTGCATTTTATGACACTCAATTCAGAAGAGGGGTTGCTTATATTTCAAATGTATTTTTCTTATCAGTTTGCTATAAAGCTTAGATTTGTACATAATTTCTTGTATGACATATTTGCAAGATAAAAATAACACTAAATAATAATACCTAACTGCTTTATTTAAAACTCAGTGTCCTTTTGAATTTTGTCTTCGAACTTTCTTAACACCCTGTACGGGGAAATAATTATGAGGAACTACTTTGGTCAAATGACTAGATGCTGGATACGTTTGAACGAAATAAAGTTTTCCTAGAATGTTCAGCTTGCCTATTAGGCATATTGTAAAAGATAAGCAATTGTAAAAGATACGTTTACCTCCAATTTTGGTTCTTAATGACTCACCGTGTATGGCGATTGCTTTAATCCAAAACCTGAAGGAAAATTAATTCCTTTGTATATCAAGCGTCTGGTACATAATGTGTAAGTACACGAAGTCAGACTAAATAACAAATAACCACTATACCGTCACGTTTGTAACAAGTAGACTGAAGAAATCGTAATTGGTCACTTGAGGGCAAAGCCCGCACATGTCGTTACCGCACGTCAGTTTGTTAATGGATCAGATATAAATAATTAAAACGAGATCTACGGAAATTTATTGCTCCAATAAAAAGATTCCAGCAGATGATGAAAACATGTGACCATTTGACACGCAACAGCATGGACATCCTTGTGGATTGGTGACAGAATGATTTGTTTGTTAACGTCCCAGTCAACAATTTTAAATCATGTCAGGACGGAGTCACCGCTTCACAAGCTACAGTACTCTTGTGTTAATGTGCCGTTTTCAAGGACACAACACGGTGCCGCCAGGACCTCTCGATTTGGAGTCCGATGCTCTACAATTACGCCACCGTGCTCCTCGCGACAAAATGAGCCGCATAGGTCATATCAATGCCGTATAAGCACGGCCATCAGAAAACCTGCCTTCCAGCAGGATCTATTCCATACGATCTGGTTTCGCTTCATGTCATTATGAATATTTGTCGGACGCCGGCTCAGTACCAACATCGAGCCTACCCCTCATGTGAGCTGAAATGGTGATGCATTTTCTTATGAAACCAAACGTTCAAGTAAGTTATGACAAATTTCCGATTATAGGGAAATGAAAAAGCTTGTAATAGCGAACATATATTCAACTGGAAATCAAAGGTTTGCACCATCTTTCAGAAACTGCAGTCTTTTTCATAATCTCCCGACCCTTGCCTGAAACACCTGGAGAAAAATATGCCATTGTCATCTTTCTCAGTGCACTCCAAAAGTCATTTTTCTTACTAGTAAAATAACTACATGCATAAAAATATTTAATATTTAATAGTCTTGGATAGATAGTTTTTTCCTGTATAAGGGAGGTAATGCATAAAACCTTAAAATTGAAATTCTAGCAATCTGGGGAGTAAAGTTTCAAGTGTTTTGTTTTGGTCCGTATTAAATGAGAAAATAATCATTTTTATATTTGTTTTTGGGAAGCCATAATACATGTAGGCACATCCCATGCTCACATTTTCATAATGACAAATGGCCTAGTCAAAATTATTTTCTTGCCTTTTATTCTATTATTTTTTTACTGATTTTCAAAAGTTTTTGGCACTTTTTAAGGCTTTTTGAATGCAAACTGGTGAGCGGTTTCAGAAAAGTTGATTTTGTATAAAAAACCAGAGGACCATTGGTCCTGAGAACGCTCACCTGAAGCCTGATCTTGGAGTATTAAGTCATAATGAAATGACCTTGACCTTGAATACTCACACACCTTTATTGACTTCATAAGTTGTCTGCATCTGCAAGGTTTCAGGTCTCAGGCTGCAATAGTTTCCAAACCCAGTGATTTCTGAGAAAACCATAATTTTAATTTTGATATTTAAATGACCTTGGGCTAAGGTCAAGACATGACCTTGGCCTTCATTAATTACTTACCTTCATTAACTCCATTAGTTGCCTGCATCTAGCAACTTTCAGGTCTCAGGCTGCAACAGTTTTTCGCCTTTTCCCATGTGAAAGCCTATGCTTCCAAAATTGACCTTGCCGTAAAATAGGTCAAGGTCATCATAGGGTCATCATTTCAACAAAATATGATGGGCTGGAGTCCAAAATGCTACATACCAAGTTTCATGAAAATTGGCCTGCCGGTTCTGGAGAAGAAGATTTTTGAAAGGTTTTTACCATATATGGGCGTGGCGGCCATCTTGGTCATGTGACCTGGATTTCGCGACCAAACTTTCGTCTCTCCTACCCATGGATGCTCCACATAAAATTTCACTTTGATTTGCCGAGCGGTTTCAGAGAAGAAGATCTTTGAAAAGTGTGTATGGACAACAGACTGGCCAAGGTCAAGAGATGACCTTGACCTAAATTAATCATATACCTTCATCTACTCCATTAGTTGTTTGCATCTACCACTTTTCAGGCCTCAGGCTGCAATAGTTTTCAAAAAATCCATAGTTTTTACTGCTTCCTATGTAAAAGCCTATGTTTCCAAATTTGACCTTGCTGTAAAATAGGTCAAGGTCATCCAAGGGTCATCATTTTATCAAACTATAATGGGCCGAGGTCCTCAACGCTACATACCAAGTTTCGTGGAAATCGGCCCACCGGTTCTGGGGAAGAAGATTTTTGAGTGGTTTCAACCATATATAGCCGTGGCGGCCATCTTGGTCATGTGACCTGGATTTCGCGATCAAACTTTCATCTCCCCTACCCATGGATGCTCCACATAAAATTTCACTTTGATTGGCCTCCCAGTTTCAGAGAAGATCTTTGAAAACTGTGTATGGACAACAGTCAAGGTCAAGAGATGACCTTGACCTATATTAATCACATACCTTCATCTACTCCATTAGTTGTTTGCATCTACCACTTTTCAGGCCTCAGGCTGCAATAGTTTTCAAAAAATCCATAGTTTTCACTTTTTCCTATGTAAAAGCCTATGTTTCCAAATTTGACCTTGCCGTAAAATAGGTCAAGGTCATCCAAGGGTCATCATTTTATCAAACTATGATGGGCTGAGGTCCTCAATGCTACATACCAAGTTTCCTGGAAATCGGCCAGCCAGTTCTGGAGAAGAAGATTTTTGAGTGGTTTTTACCATATATGGGCGTGGCGGCCATCTTGGTCATGTGACCTGGATTTCGCAATCAAACTTTTGTCTCCCCTACCCATGGATGCTCCACATAAAATTTCACTTTGATTGGCCAAGCAGTTTCAGAGAAGATCTTTGAAAAGTGTGTATGGACAACAGACTGGCCAAGGTCAAGAGATGACCTTGACCTATATTAATCACATACCTTCATCTACTCCATTAGTTGTTTGCATCTACCACTTTTCAGGCCTCAGGCTGCAACAGTTTTCAAAAAATTACATAGTTTTCACTTTTTCCTATGTAAAAGCCTATGTTTCCAAATTTGACCTTGCCGTAAAATAGGTCAAGGTCATCCAAGGGTCAACATTTTATCAAACTATGAAGGGCTGAGGTCCTTGATGCTACATACCAAGTTTCGTGGAAATCGGCCCACCGGTTCTGGAAGAGAAGATTTTTGAGTGGTTTTTACCATATATGGGCGTGGCGGCCATCTTGGTCATGTGACCTGGATTTCGCGATCAAACTTTCGTCTCCCCTACCCATGGATGCTCCACATAAAATTTCACTTTGATTGGCCGCGCAGTTTCAGAGAAGAAGATCTTTGTAAAGTGTGTATGGAAAACAGACTGGCCAAGGTCAAGAGATGACCTTGACCTATATTAATCACATACCTTCATCTACTCCATTAGTTGTTTGCATCTACCACTTTTCAGGCCTCAGGCTGCAATAGTTTTCAAATCCATAGTTTTCACTTTTTCCTATGTAAAAGCCTATGTTTCCAAATTTGACCTTGCCGTAAAATAGGTCAAGGTCATCCAAGGGTCATCATTTTATCAAACTATGATGGGCTGAGGTCCTTGATGCTACATACCAAGTTTCGTGGAAATCGGCCCACCGGTTCTGGAGAAGAAGATTTTTGAGTGGTTTTTACCATATATGGGCGTGGCGGCCATCTTGGTCATGTGACCTGGATTTCGCGATCAAACTTTCGTCTCTCCTACCCATGGATGCTCCACATAAAATTTCACTTTGATTGGCCAAGCAGTTTCAGAGAAGAAGATCTTGGAAAAGTGTGTATGGACAACAGACTGGCCAAGGTCAAGAGATGACCTTGACTTATATTAATCACATACCTTCATCTACTCCATTAGTTGTTTGCATCTACCACTTTTCAGGCCTCAGGCTGCAATAATTTTCAAAATATCCATAGTTTTCACTTTTTCCCATGTAAAAGCCTATGTTTCCAAATTTGACCTTGCCGTAAAATAGGTCAAGGTCATCCAAGGGTCATCATTTTATCAAACTATGATGGGCTGAAGTCCCCGATGCTACATACCAAGTTTCGTGGCAATCGGCTCACCGGTTCTGGAGAAGAAGATTTTTGAAGTGTTTTTACCATATATGGACATGGCGGCCATCTTGGTCATGTGACCTGGATTTCGCGATCAAACTTGAAATGCCACTACCCAAGGAGGCTCCACATAAAATTTCAACTAGTTCGGCCAAGCGGTTTCAGAGAAGAAGATCTTTGAAATTGTGGACGCCGACGGACGGACGGACGACGGACGACGGACGGACGGACGCCGGATCATGGCCATCCTATAAGCTCACCTTGTGAGCCTTCGGCTCAGGTGAGCTAAAAAAAAAAATAAAAACAAAATAAAAAAAATTTTGAAAGATGGTGTAAGAATGTAAGGCGAGCTTTCATAAAATGAGCCTTTGTTATAGAGAGGACTACAGACAACGAACATATTCTTTTTATCAACAATATATTCAAAACAAAATGCTACACAAAAATGTTAGCATTTTAAGACAGATACATGGTTTTCTAAATTTTCCTACAATAATACATGTACATGCATTCATAGTGGTAGCAACGATGTAAAATTGTTTTCAGAACAAATACAAAAATGTTATAAAAATGTCAGCCGTTTAAAACTGATACCTAAATTGTATTCTAACTGCTCTTTATTTTTACACTGCAATTCAGGAGTAATAATGACAAACTGATATCATGAATATCTCATACGATTACATATGGGGCACCTACCAATACATGCAGTCTGTATTGGGCAGTTGATTTTAAAGCACATGTAGGATCATACTGATCTTCTGTTACTTCCAGTGAAAAAGGTTTTTAGAAATTTATACCTATCTAGAACTCTGTATTTAATGAGCCTTCACATGAGAAAACCAACAATTTGCATATGCGTAAACAAAGATGCAGATCAGCTGTGCAGTAACTGCACAGCTGATCAGCGGTAACTGCACAGCTGATCAGCGCCTTTGTTTAGTACGGATAGTAATATTCCTCTTCTACTTATATACAAAGTTTCAAGCTTCTAGCTTTATGCTGTGACTGTACAGCATTGTTTGTGTCCGACCTGGTCATAAAACCCAAATTGTTGGTTTTCTCATGCAAAATATTTCAGGCTAAAATATGAAAACAAAAAAATGGTATGTTCACTACATAGCTAAAATAAAAGACAACCGTTTCCATCAAAACTGGTCCTGGGGATATCATCCACATTTTCCTCTTTGCTTCACTCAGTAGAGTATGAAATATTCCATTATGTTTAATAAGGTGAAAATGCTGATTTATATAACTGTAACCTGAGATTGTGACTTTAGACAATGGCTAGTTATGAAAACCTTCATTCCCTGACTATTGAAATCACAGATTCTGGTTAATTAACAAATAGTGGGCAGATAGGATATATATTTAATGATAACTAAGGGTGGTGGAATATCACCCATTTTGCATCATGGTGACTCTTATATCTAACAATGTAGCAAGATCAATGTTTTGAGCAAAACTATTAAAAATATCAAATATTTTCCTATGAATTTTTCAATTTTTATAGTTGAAAGTATCTCTGTGAACTGCATGGGCAAGTTATGGTAATGTCAGACTGACTACTGGTGCAACATGGGACAGTATTTTGTGAAAAGATTTTTAGTATTTTTGAAATAAAATAATCTTTATTTGCATTTAGTATGAGTGACCTTGTGCAGGATGTGAAGGCTGTATTTTAAATTTCTTAGCTACTAACAGCATCAGCAAATCGTTTCTTAAAATAGAGCGATGACCATGAAACTAATGCAGTTTAACAGACTCCACTCATATTTCAGAAAACAGATACCAAAGCACTGTTCTGAGTGACCTCAAGCGTGAGCATATCTCCTTGTTTAAACGGCAATTTTGGTAGCATACAGGCAACAATATTTTTTGTTTGTTTGTGTTGAGGCTTAACGTCCCAGTCAACAATTTTTCAGTCATGTCGGGACGGAGCCAACGCTTCCTGGGTTTAACCAGTACTGTAGGGAGTAGATGTGCCTTGCTCAAGGACACAACACGGTGACGCTTGTGGGGTTCGAACCCAGGACCTCTCGATTCGGAGTCCGACGCTCTACCACTACGCCACCGCGCTCCCTCATAACAATATTTTTGAAAATAGAAAAAAAATAAAAGTGTTGCCACGCAAGTTTAAATTAGTACAAACGCATAGAATATCTTGGTCAATAAATGCTCAAGATAAAGAGCGGAACGAAATTTTGACATAAATCAAGGGCCATAACTCTGTGCGTATTATACAAAGTTTGAAGAAAATTGGTCAATAAATGCTCAAGATAGAGCTCAGAAACAGAATTTTAACGTAAATCAAGGGCCATAACTCTGTACTAATTTGACGAAATATACCCATTTGCAATCCATAATCACTCCTTCCTAGTTATGAACTCCTATAGAAAGTTTGAAGAAAATCTGTCAATAAATGCATAAAAAGAGAAAGGAAACAAAATGTTAATGTAAATCAAGGGCCATATCTCTGTACTTAATTGCTGAAATTTATCCATTTGCAATCCATAATCACTCCTTCCTGATATAAACTCATATACAAAGTTTGAAGAAAATTGGTCAATAGAGCCCAGAAACGAAGCCCTGACTGACAGACAGACACACGGACGGACACTCGAATGCAAATTCTTTTTCAGCGGGTATAACATAATACCCCATTTTTTTTTTCAAGTGGCAGGGTATAAAAATATATTGCCATTATCATTAAATATACATCTTATCCACTATTCTGATTTTCGATACAAGAGCTGCAATACGAGTAAACCTGCCTTTTTCCTTGTGCAACATTAAAGGCCCAGATCAGTTGAGTAATTAATAGCACAACTGCTCAGCGACTTATTTAAATCTACATATATAGACAATACAAATCCTTTCCTTCCTCAGTCTGACATTTCAAGATTCTAGCTAAGTTCTATGGTTGTACAACCTAGCTTTGTTGGGCTCTGCATTCTCATGACACATTTCATACATTTGATTATCTTGTATATAAGAGTTGCATCATGAGAAAACAAGCCTTTTGCCTTGGTGAAAATAAAGGTGCAGATCAGCTGTGCAGTTTCTGAAATTGCACAGGATAGTTTTTATCAGACCTGGTCTAA
This sequence comes from Rugalucina vietnamica, assembly GCA_964017185.1. NCBI lineage: Eukaryota > Metazoa > Mollusca > Bivalvia > Lucinida > Lucinidae > Rugalucina > Rugalucina vietnamica. The sequence goes on along the minus strand of OZ024869.1, from coordinate 75,122,338 downwards.
AACTCTGAAGACCGGTTTTCTTGAGTTGCAGCTAACAAGATATAAGGTCTCAGCTTCCTCTGTATGTTGAATAACCGTATGGACTGAGCAGCAGAGGCACATGATAATGCTGGTTAGTGTCTATTATTCTAAACACAACCTGAAAATAGACAGAAATAAAATAACAGATTAACACTTTTAATGCCATCTGTGACTTTAGCTGAGTTGAGCCTTTACTCATCAGGAAAACATGTCCGTGCAATGTATACCCCCTTGAACCCCACTTTTATATAGACCAGAGGACCAATGGTCCTGTAAACGCTCACCTGAGATCAGCTGCATATACCAATAAACATTTTTGAATATTATGGTATTTAACTCCAGTGCAGGGGCAGATAAGCCCTTGGGCCATTTTCTTTTTTCAGAATCTTCAATACCATTTGCCAATTTCCTGTTGGCTTTTTCCTTCAAATGACATTTTAACAGTTTTCCCAATTCAGATGCACAGGCAACCCATGTTGACCTTGCCATAAACTTGGTCAAGGTCATCACAGGGTCATGATTTATATATACATTGGAGTACTTTAGCCATCGATGCCTCACGCCAAGTTTCCTTGAAATCAGTCTATTGGTTTCAGAGAAGATGATTTTTGATGGGTTTTTACCATATATGGGCATGGTGGCCATCTTGGTCATGTGACCTAGATTATTTATATACACATTGATTCCCCCATTCTATAGATGCTTCACTTAAAATTTGGCTTTGTTTGGCCAAGCGGTTTCAGAGGAGAAGACGTTTGAATATTATGGAAATATACATGTATATTGCCCCGGGGTGGGGGCACATGAGCCCCTGGGGTCCAATTTTTTTCAGAATCATTAATATCCAGTCCTACTGCCCATTTCCTGCAAGACTTCACTTTAAATGACATTTTAAAAGTTTTCCCCATTCAAATGCATTGGTGACCTATGTTGACCTTCCCGTAAAATAGGTCAAGGTCATCACAGGATCATGATTTATATACACATTGTAGTGCTTGAGCCATCGATGCTTCATGCTAAGTTTCGTTGAAATCGGTCAACCGGTTCTGGAGAAGAAGATTTTTGAACGGTTTTTACCATATATGGGCATGGCGGCCATCTTGGTCATGTGACCTGGATTTTTTATATACATATTTGTTACCCCTTCCTATTGATGCTTCACATAAAATTTCGCTTTGATTGGCCAAGCGGTTTCAGAGGAGAAGATGTTTGAATATTATGGAGATATACATGTATATTGCCCCGGGGTGGGGGCGGATGAGCCCCTGGTGCCCAATTTTTTTCAGAATCATTAATATTCAGTCCTACTGCTCATTTTCTGCAAGATTTTTCCTTTAAATGACAATTTAACAATTTTTCCCATTCAAATGCATTCGCGACCTATGTTGACCTTGCCGTAAAATAGGTCAAGGTCATCATAGGGTCATGATTTATATACACATTGTAGTGCTTGAGCCATTAATGCTTCATGCCAAGTTTGGTTGAAATCGGTCCAGTGGTTCCGGAGAAGAAGATTTTTGAAGGGTTTTTACCATATATGGGCATGGCGGCCATCTTGGTCATGTGACCTGGATTATTTATATACACATTGGTTCCCCCTTCCCATAGATGCTTCATGTAAAATTTGGCTTTGATTGGCCAAGCGGTTTCAGAGGAGAAGATCTTTGAAAATGGTGGACGATGGACGGACGGACGACGGACGGACGGACGACGGAGCATGGGTATACTATAAGCTCACCTTGTGAGCCTGACGGCTCAGGTGAGCTAAAAAACTGAGGTATGCAGGGGTATACATATTTTTCTTATTTTTGCTCCAAAACATAGATTGTGGGTACTTGTTAGAACCGCCTCTGCGAGGCGGTTCTAACGTGTACCCACAATCTATGTTTTGAGCAAAAATAAGAAAAATATCAAAATAATTCTACTGAAAATTTTCTTTTTTTTTTACAACTTAAAACCCCCTGAGACGTGTTTTCGTAATGAGTCAATTTCAGGAACACCAGTTAAAAAAGCAAACTCTAAACTAAAGGGAGGTAAATGTATTTTGTATCAGATTCTACATGTATAGCTGTTAAATTTGATATTACATGTATAAAGAACACTGTGAGGTTTTGATTTTTGAGAGGGGTGGCCGTTTGCAATTCTAATGTATAAAAATGTTGATAAAAATATTAAATCAAAGTTCACCTATAAACAAAGTTTTCGATCATGTATAGACTGTTTAACAGAATTATCTTTAAAGATGCTAATAAGCACCAATTACAGGTTTTTATAAGATCTTCTATAGGAAATATGCCAAAAGGAATATTAACATTACTTAAATGTCATAACATAAATCACATTATTTTAGCTGGTAATGTTAAAAAGTGTAAAATAATATAGCCAACTCGAGAGCATACATGTGATATCTCCCTATTTTGGAGGGGTCTCCCTATTTTTTAGCAAATCTTCCTACCATATGCGTTCTAATTACACTTCAACCTCATTATAACGCGCCTCATTATAATGCTGTTTTCATTATAACACGGCCATGTCATGGATCCCAAATTGATTATTTTACTATATGTCTATAGTATGTAACCTCATTATAACACGGTTTCACTTATAACACGGTCTGCATCTATGGACCCCAAAGACAGCGTTATAATGAGGTTGTACTGTAGTGCACATGCTCCAATAAGCGCACACCCTGGTCGTTTCCGAAAAACATGTGCATAACTTTCAGGTCTCAGGCTGCAACTGTTTCCAAAATATCCATTGTTTTCGCCTTGTCGCATATAAAAGCATATGTTTCCAAAATTGACCTTGCCGTAAAATAGGTCAAGGTCATCCTAGGGTCATCATTTCAACAAACTATGATGGGCTGGGGTCCCAAATCCTACATACCAAGTTTCGCGAAAATAGGCCCGCCGGTTCTGGAGAAGAAGATTTTTGAGTGGTTTTACCATAGTTGGGCATGGCGGCCATCTTGGTCAAGTGACACAAATTTCACAATCAAACTTTTGTTCCTCCTACCCATGGATGCTCCACATAAAATTTCACTTTAATTGGCCAAGCAGTTTCAGAGAAGAAGATCTTTGAAAAGTGTGTATGGACGACAGACTGGCCAAGGTCAAGAGATGACCTTGACCTAAATTAATCACATACCTTCATCTACTCCATTAGTTGTTTGCATCTACCACTTTTCAAGTCTCAGGCTGCAACAGTTTTCAAAAAATCCATAGTTTCACTTTTTCACCTGTAAAAGCCTATGTTTCCAAAATTGACATTGCTGTAAAATAGGTCAAGGTCATCCTATGGTCATCATTTTATCAAACTATGATGGGCTGTAGTCCAAAATGCTACATACCAAGTTTCATGAAAATCGGCCTGCCGGTTTTGGAGAAGAAATTTTTGAAAGGTTTTTACCATATATGGGCGTGGCGGTCATCTTGGTCATGTGACCTGGATTTCGCGATCAAACTTTCGTCTCCCCTACCCATGAATGCTCCACATAAAATTTCACTTTGATTGGCCAAGCAGTTTCAGAGAAGAAGATCTTTGAAAAGTGTGTATGGACAACAGACTGGCCAAGGTCAAGAGATGACCTTGACCTGTATTAATTACATACCTTCATCTACTCCATTTGTTGTTTGCATCTACCTCTTTTCAGGCCTCAGGCTGCAATAGTTTTCAAAAAATCCATAGTTTTCACTTTTTCCCATGTGAAAGCCTATGTTTCCGAATTTGACCTTGCAGTAAAATAGGTCAAGGTCATCCAAGGGTCATCATTTTTATCAAATTATGATGGGCTGAATTCCCTGATGCTACATACCAAGTTTCGTGGAAATTGGCCCACCGGTTCTGGAGAAGAAGATTTTTGAGTGGTTTTTACCATATATGGGTGTGGCGGCCATCTTGGTCATGTGACCAAGATATCGCGAACCATATTTCAATGCCACTACCCAAGGAGGCTTCACATAAAATTTCAACTTGATTGGCAAAGCATTTTCAGAGAAGAAGATCTTTGAAATTGTGGACGACGGACGGAGGGATGACGGAGGGACAGACGCCGGATCATGGCCATCCTATAAGCTCACCTTGTGAGCCTTCGGCTCAGGTGAGCTAAAAAGACATATTAACCAAATTGAAACTTAGCCTTAAATGGTCAAACACTATTTTGGAATGATTTGAACATTTAGATGGCATCATCATTGATTATTTTGAGGACATGATTATTTAATTAGTTAATGTGTTGTTTTGGTTCGTAAAGTGCGCTTATTAGAATGATATTTTGTTACCTTAACTTTAAATTATTTTGAAAACGTAAGCACACTGTCCGCTCATTATAATGAATACGGTATTTGAAATTTAAAGATTCAATACATCTAGATGCATCTCCCTATTTCAAATTTCAGATCTCCCTATTTGAAATCAAGAATTTCCTTCTTTGTTTAATTATTCTCCCTATTTTGAAAAATTATTCTCCATATTTGGCTTCTCATGTGTATAATATGTATGCTCAAGATCACAGAAAAGAGTTTCAGAGAAATACCAGGTACTGGATTGCAACATCTGTTAAAAATTGTTCAAACAGAAAGTTCTGAGTTTTAAGTGGTAATTCTGAATAAGCATACATTTGATAACCCCAAATTTTTTAGGGATCTTCCTTTTTTTTTTAGACAATCTCCCTATTGTGTCTATTTGGAAATTCGGAATTTCCATATTTATCTTGTACACCTCTCTACACTGAAAGAAAGTTATAAGAGGCCACCATATATTATTTCTTCTAGTTCAGAAAGTATATTACGATTAATCAAACTTCATGATCATATGAATAAACCAATGCCTAGCATTGGCACTCTGAGTTGCTGCATTCCAAAATGTGTGATACATAAGGACGAGGCATAAGTAAAGGCACCTGCATTTCAAAAAGTCACCCTTTATTTAAATCAAATTAAATATCATATTCAGACGTTATGTTTTACATTTTAATTTGTTTGAAATTTAAGTGTTATTGACTATCATGATGTAAGATAAAATCATGTTAAATGTGTTGCTGCAATAAGAATCTTCGTCTCTGTTTTGTAAATGCCAGAACACAGCAACATGGATACCAGGAATTCAGCTTTATGCAAACAATTTGCATACAAACTTTGTTCTACTCCGAATACTTTATTTTCAGCAGCAAGACACTGAAAGTTTCAGTGATTATCTATTTCTAGTACACAACTCTGATGTCAAAGTTTGAAAATTTGAAAAAAATCATCCACAAATTTCGTTATTTTGTTTGTTAAAAGTTTTGCATTGAAACCAGAAGTGTATGGTAGTCTTGATATGTTTGTCCGCATAGATCGTCTAATAAAGTTCTTTTGAGGCACATCTTTCATGTTCAGATATCATCAAGTGACTTTAATTGGAGTTGACATGTTTAAGAGGCTCATTTGGTTAATTTTCAAAAAATCTCGAAAATAGCGATTTTTTAAAAATGCTTAAAAACCTTAGCGTAGAGAAAATTTGAATGTTTGATGCTTTTCCAAGTCAGAAGGGTCCATTTCATCTGGAAAACATGTCCGTGTAATGTATACCCCCTTGAACCCCACTTTTATATAGTAAAACTGGGGTATGCAGGGATATATCTATTTTTCTTATTTTTGCTTCAAAACATAGATTGTGGGTACTCGTTGGAACCGCCTCGGCGAGGCGGTTCTAACGTGTACCTACAATCTATGTTTTGAGCAAAAATAAGAAAAATATCGAAAAAATTCTACTGAAAATTTTCAATTTTTACAACTTTAGAAAAAATTGTATATTACACGGGCGTGTTTTCGTAATGTGATGACATTGGTACCTCATTTCAATAGTCATGCTTTAACCAATTTTTTATTCAAAAACAATGATTTTTGAACTTTTACTCCATTTAGTGAAATAAAGTTATTTCTAAGCACTTTGCAAATGAAGTCATTTGAAAGACACGTCTTTAGGCATAAAATCGCGCAATTCTGAAAATCGCTTAGAAAACAAAATGAGTTTGAAAAGTGGCCTCTTATAACTTTCTTTCAGTGTATTTGAATTTTCTGATCTCCCTACCAAATATGAGGAATTCCCATTTTTGCTTAACCATTCTCCCTATTTGGAGAGGGAAATCTCCCTATTTGGCAACTTGGAGGATCACATGTATTGAAAATGGGGAATCTAGCAATACTTACTTCCACATATGGATAAAATCCTGTAACTTGTTTGGTTTTGAAATATGCATCAGTATCAAAATATAACTTGTAAACCCCAGCCTGCCAGCGGCTAGATGCCAGAAATCTTCCCCTACCATCACTATCTGTTGAACTGAAAAAATAATGCTTAATTGTAAAAAAAATGAAATTGTTGAAATGGAAGGAAATATGGTACCTCATAAGAAAACATGCCTTTAAGGTTCTTTAAACAAATTGAGGTACAGATGAACAGGTTTTGAACATTTGGCATTTTATACACTTTTAAATTTACTTTGCAATTGCTTTTTACAACTTAGCTTTACTAACATATTTATCCAAGATTTTGAGGCTACACAATGAAGAAAGTTTTGAAAAATTAAAGAGATCCTTAAAACGGTTTGCTTCCTATGGCTTAAACTGTTGTGTTCACACATAATTATCATTTTGTATCGGGCTGAAAGTACATGTATATCCCAAAATCATACAACTTACCCCCTTTCAACCTCCTCAAATGCCCCAGATTCATTCTGCCTTGATAGTATCATAGAGACATTACCGGCTGGTAGACCCACAGCTGTGTCTAGAATGTGAGTGGTAAGAGGTGGAACCATACTGCTGCTACTGCTGGCCGTCAGCTGTAACAAAACAGAAAACAATGAATGAAATATGGCAGCCTCAAATGCACTCGAGTCATTCATCAGAGACATTAGCTATGTCTAGGATGTGAGTGGTAAGACTTGGAACCACGCTACTGCTGTCAGCTGTATCATTGAAACACGACTGTCTGACAGCTGTAACATTATAAAACAAGCTAACCCGAGAAAACTGTGGCATAGTTACCCATGTTGTTGTTGCACCATGGAGCTACCCTACTCATTTCTTCGAGTTGCTGGTCTGATGACCATTAGTTTTGGCAAGGTGTTTGTCAACACTGAAACGTTTTTTTCAAGGATGATAAATTTCATAGTCTCTTTACATTATGAAAATGTTGTTGCTAAATACAGCACCTATACTAGCCACAACGCCACTGCTGACTATGTAAATTTCAACACACTGTCAAGGAGAGTCAATCTTGCCTGTCTGGGCCGAAACGACTTTGGGCGAACTCTAGAAATGTCAAACTAATATTAGACAGCAAATGCCATTGAATAAATCATATTCTGCATTTCATATTGCATTGCCGCAATCTTACAAACCTCTGTATTAGGGTGATTGATGTGGTTAAAGGTGACAGTGAGTCTTTCTTGAGAATTTGACATTAAAAATTAAATTAAAATTGTCAAATTTGTTTTGTGAAGGCCGGGCACCAATTTTTCAGTCTAGTTGTTCGATTAGCGTGCCGTTTGCATCGTGTGGGGTGCATCCATTCATGGCGCACCTCGTTTCGCACACAGGTGTAGCTACATGTAGTGATAAGCTTATCTTATCATAGTGTACTACACTTTTCAAGCCAGTGAAGTGTTGGGGTCAGATAAATTATGACAAAATAAGAATACTGCTCTGCTCACAGTACATTCCGGCGTGCAGCCAGTATGGATCAATATGGAGATAGTATGCTTCCGTCTTCCATGCAAACGAAGATTATATTAGCATAGCATGCGAAAAATGTTTGCTTCCTGGATATTATTATACATTTACAATGTACATGTGGTTAAACTTTTACATTAAGCCATAGCCTGCCTGTGTAAATAAGCATGGCGATTCTTAACTAGTTTAACCTATCATCTGTTTTTATCCTTTTATTTTTACTTTACTTAACTACATGTACCCGTAATCCACTTTTGATCACTTTTTTCTGTCTGCTACTAACAGACGCTGCGCGAGCCTGCCTAGAATGCCCACGAGGGCGTGTGGCAGTATATAGAGATAGATGTGCGTTTACAAAATAGCATGAATGCTATTCTTCATTTCCCCCGAGCCGGACGGTACCACAACCATGACAACGCTCATGATACTGTACAGAAACTTTCTTAAATGCATTTTGCCAATGGCTCGATTTTTACAATTTAAAGCGTACTCACCAGTGGTTCTACCAAACTCCTGACCAAATAAAGAAGCTGAATCCAGAGATACACTGCGTTCATCTTGCAGCTTGTACAAACAAAGATTACCTGTATATCAAACGTTGTGTTTGTCCATGTTTATCATCAGATTGACCAGTTCGCTGACCTTTTGTTGTTCATGCTTGTACATGTTCATGTATTTGTTTGTCCTTTTCAATATGTTTAACCCATAAATAACGATAGTTACGTATGCATCAGGTGTTCAAAATGCAACATGAAAGTGAAACCTTATTTTACTACACCGCTGTATGCATTGTTCATTTTCGGTGACGCCTTTCATTTTCAGTAGAAGTGCGTACTATACATTTAAACGTTGCTTGTATTAGTCTTTTCAAACTTGCATGTCTCATGATATTCTTTATATCTTGCATTATTTTAAACCTTGCCGAAGGCATATATAATGACCCTCAGGGGAGCTATCGGGTTAAAATATATGTGCAGATTTAGAAGTGTTCAAAGATACGGAGATGCTTTAATAATACAAGATAACGAAATTTAACATAAGTTAGGCCATGAAAAAATCTGCACATTAAAAAAACTGCCTCATTCGCAGAAACCGTCTAAGCGCATTTGCATCGCTTACTGCCAGCATGGAATGGAACTGTATCTACAATCTGTATTCACACTGTCACGGCTGAGGCTATCCACATTAGTAAATGAGGGGTAGCAAAAATGCAAAAGATTGTAGATATATTTAGATAAACCAAAGAAACAAAAGGTCTATTTTAAAATATTTACTCTAAGACTTTTAAAAATGTCGTTTTCATTCGTTGGTAAAAAGTTCTTGGTCACCGGAGCTGGTCGGGGCATTGGTCGCGTATTGGCAACGGAGCTAGCCAGGTAAGAACTCTCTCTCTCTCTCTCTCTCTCTCTCTCTCTCTCTCTCTCTCTCTCTCTCTCTCTTGGCAAAATAGCTAGGGGATACAACCCCGGGATACAACCTTTCTTTTCACATTTCGTTCTACGTGAAACAGTTGTATTTGCATACATACATGAACGATTATTGCATATTTACTTCCTTAACTGCTAACAGCAAATAGACGCCCATTCTGCAGATCATCATTTTAATATAGACTACATTGAATTTTCCGCATATTACTCGTTTCAAAGAAAAAATATTTAGATGTTCCTGGCATTCACGTGCTATGATGAAACTAATGCCGCCTTCTTTGCACACATTTCAGATGCGGCGGGGAAGTCTTTGCACTGAGTAGAACGAAAGAAACGCTAGACTCTCTAGCCAAAGAGTCCAGTAAGATCCACACAATACATGCCGATATAGGTGACTGGGATAATACGAGGAAAGTACTTGAGCAATTGGATACAATGGATGGCGTCGTCAACAACGCGGCGGAGGTCGTGAAACAATATCGCCCCGCTGTGGACTGTCCTCAGGAAGTTTTGGAGCGGACATTGAGGATAAACTTGCTGGGAGCCATTAATGTACTACAGGTGACAAGTAAGAAGATGATCGATACAGGGAAGCGGGGATCTATTGTGAACATATCCAGGTAATTGTTAATATGGTCAAAACTTCAAGTCAGCAAGTGTGTACCGTACATGCAACGTCAAGGAGGTCGTTTTGTGGTAGCCTCTTTGGACGCCACCAAATCTAAAGATAATAGTAGCTGTGCTTGTTAAGAGCGTAAGGACAAATTTCAAAATTGTGCACACAATGTCGTTGATTCAATTCATTAGGAAAACATGTCCGTGTAATGTATACCCCCTTGAAAGGGTACAAGTAGGCAACGATCAGGAAAAGGCGCAATCAGAAAAATATTCCCTCTCCAAAACCCCGGGAAAAAATAAATTAAGAATCGGGTACTTATACCTTGAAAACATATCGTAAGCCGAATGAGCAGCTATTTTTCAAATAGGTGGCCACGCAGTTACCTAAACTTAAACACACATAAGGCGCCAACAGCACAAAAATTTTAAAAACCAAGACATAAAACAATAAGAACCACCACAGAAGTATATAGCAAAACTGGGGTATGCAGGGCTATACCTATTTTTATTTATTTTACTCCAAAACATAGATTGTTGGTACTCGTTAGAACTTCCTCGACGAGGCGGTTCTAACGTGTACCAACAATCTATGTTTTGAGCAAAAATAAGAAAAATAAAAAAAAATCTGATGAAAAGTTTCCATTTTTACAACGTAAAAATCTCTGTTTATTGCATGGGCAAGTTTTCGTAATGTTCATCGGTCTTGACATCTATCCCACCGTCATGGTAGTGCTTGAACACGTATTATTATTTTCCAGCGTTGCGGGCATCAATCCAAACAAGAATGCTCTTTTCTACACCATATCAAAAGCAGCATTGGACATGGCCACGAAACAGTTCGCCTTTGAGCTTGGACCGCATCAAATTCGGGTGAATTCCGTGTGCCCGACCCTGACACTGACCGAGTACGTCACCGAGAGTCCGGACTATGTAGAGGTCCAGAAAAGCTTTTTGTCGGGGACGCCGATGGGTAGACTCCCTACTTGTGTGGAGATAGTGAGACCGATCATGTATCTCTTGAGTGATGAGTCATCAATGGTCAGTGGGACACTTCATGTTGTAGATGGGGCTTTGATGGCGCATATGCCAATATAGAAACTTCATTATTATGTGTTTTACATTATATGAATGTAAGTGTGCATGTATAAAGTTTATTCTTTCGTATCTCATTGACGTTAGATAGATAAATTGAAATTTACTGTATTATTGAAATGTATGAAATTAAGTTGTTATTCAATGGTCATTGCCTAGACAAACTCATATCGAACAGCAATTGGTACAAACATGATTGTGTACGTATGACATTTGTAAAAGCCAGTAACGTAATTAGCGACATGCTTTAAAAAAGCTTTATTAGCATAGAGTTGTATTGAAATTATATCACCACCTTAGCAGTGATGGGTCCCTACTATCTTTTAAATGATTGTGTCGGACCTGTTCAGAAACCACATTGTTGGTTTTCTCATGACGCAGCTTTGCGTGCTGACCATAACAATGATAAGGTGCATTTGATGTTCGTTCTTTGTTGCATGTTTTGTGTCTATTTTTTGCGCTGATTTTGCCCATAACAGACAGCTGCATGTAGTTAGGTGGTCAAAATGTTTGGTAAAAAAAGTTGCTCAGTCGGTAACCGTTTGTCCTAATTATCATGTAAATGCATACTTCTATTCAGTGTAACAATTTGAAGTATACAACGCAGCCTATTGGTTTTAATCGTACACTTTCCCATGCATTGGTTTAGCTTCCATGCTTCTTTAGTAAGGAGTGGCATAAAATACTGCATTATAGTTTACATTTACTAATAATCCTCATAGGTCGAGGATCTAGAGCTACTTTTGTCTTCTTTAAATCAGGATCCCGTCTCCGCACTGAAGCTGTTGGTGGGACGCTTAATCTCAAATTCATTTCTCTCCGTCGCTAGTTCAAAAAAAATCACATTCAATTTGGTGGGAGCCATGACGTCATGAAGTTTTTGACGTCAAGTTTGATGTGACACGATGTTGTTCATGGAATTATGAACCGTATTTCAGTTCTATAGAGTCAGTAACTTTAGGCCTTATATCAAGCAAGAAGTAAAACGAACAGAAAAATAATATTTGAGCCATAGTACAATCCCTCTTCTTCTTAAATCAGAAATTTCGAGTTTCCAGCCTGCTTTTGAGACTGTACAGTCCGGTTTGTGTCGGACATGTTCGGAAACCACATTGTTGGTTTTCTCACGCACAGGCTCATTTTTATTCACCGATTTTGGAAATGGAAAACATAAAGCTCTGTGACACATACATAAAAAATTAACAAACAAACAAAACTAGCGTCCATTGAGTCATTTTAGTTGCACGCAGCAGTTTCTTTTAAACATAAAACTATAAACAATCTAAATTATGTCAAGGCTTCAAAAAGGTAAAAATATAAATGATTAGCAGGTTCGACTGATAAACTTAAAAGTGCTTTTCTACGTCTCTAATATATAGGTGAACAGCTCTGAACAAAAACACAAGTTTTGTACACGAAAAACAGTTCAAAGAGAGTTTAAATGATCTTAGATAAGTATTGTCGGAGTCTTGAATTACTCCAGATCCGATTCGTCGGGGAATCTCTCTTTATAAGCCGGACCTCCACATCCAACGATGGCACCACTAGCCTTGGCAGCCTCGAATTCCTTCAGTGTTATCTCCCCTCGATCTGGAATAGGTGGCAGAAAACAAATCAGAAATGAGGTCGACTTAATTTATCAATGTTTTTTTTTATTCAATTAAATCCTTTCCAACATGAAAATATTTGAGCTATTTTCTCAGTTCCAGCATAATGTTTTTTGTTTGGTAGTATTATAATACTGTCAGCAATGGAGATACTGAGAAGCCCCGATTTCAAAGGCTGTTCTGTCATCAAAGAGTGTAGTGTAAAGGGATTGCGCGAATGGTACTGGTTGGTTGGTCACGAAGAGCTTTGTAGTTCATCATATGAGCCACCTCATGGGAAACCATCAATCTGTTTATGCGAAAACAGAGGCGCAGATCAGCTTCGCAGTAACTGCGAAGCTGATCAGCGCCTTTGTTTTCGCTACACGGATAGTAAAATTCCTCTACATTCTAAATCCAAAATTTCAAGCTTGTAGCTGTCTTTTGTGACTGTACAGGCTGGTTTGTGTCGTACCTGATCGGAAACCACATTGTTGGTTTTCCCACTAGGCGGCTCATATATGTAATTACATAACGTATTCGCATACCAACCTTCAATATCGAGCCTCTGGAACAAGCCATCAGCGAGATTTCTGTCTGGAAACACCTCCCTGAGTTCCTCGTCAGTTATAACACCGTCACTGTTTCTGTCGTAGAGTATAAACTGACAGGGATCTGCCTCAACTCGGAGGTAAAACGCACCAGGCTAAAATGGGAAAATGTTACTTATAATTTTATTATAAGTGGGTATGTTTTAAATTTGTACGTATGTAGACGTTTTCTTTTTTCTTTTCATCAGGAAAACATGTCCGTGTATAGTATACCCCCTCAAACCCCACTTTTATATAGCAAAACTGGGGTATGCAGGGGTATACCTGTTTTTCTTATTTTTGCTCCAAAACATAGATTGTGGGTACTCGTTAGAACCGCCTCGCCTCGGCGAGGCGGTTCTAACGTGTACCCACAATCTATGTTATGAGCAAAAATAAGAACAAGAAAAGTATAGCATGTTCTTAGTAACATGCTATATGGAGGGGTTCATAGAAATTTGGAAGTTTAAAATAATATGAGATTGTGATAGAAGTCTACACTGACAAGAAGAGTGATTCCTTTAGTAACGTATAGTGCATTTTGATACCAAATAAAACAGATACTGTGTTAAACCGTGAATGGTTTTATCACCACGTCTGAAAAATTGTTGACTGGACCTTTAAAACTTAAAAGAAACAAACAAACATATCTAAAATTCCATCAGCAAAGGAAGTTTTATTCACAATTTCAAACATGTATTCTTGCTGTCTGAGTGACCCAAAGTTGTATAGCGTGCTTGTGCCTAACCTGATTAGATTCTCTGAGTCTCCAAACAAAGATTTAAAATACATGATGAAAGTTTGATTTTGCTAGAGCCAGTCAGAATAATACTAAATATCACATAATCAAGCAATAATGGAAGGACAGTGTGAATCCAGTATGGTTCGAATTTTATAAACCTGTGCTATAAATATAATTTAAATATAAGGTTGTGTGACATATGCCAAAATCTGCTAGTACGTGACCCAAATGGTCTAATCTTAAAAGTGAGGTTAAACTGAAACCCCATAAATCTTCATCCATGAGGCTTGGTTAGGGGTAGTGTGATCCAGACTTTGCCTTAGCTGTTTGTTTTGTAAATAACGCTGGCAAAATATCTCGGGCATTCACCTGGATATACTCTATTTTCCGTGACAAAAATGTGAATAATACATGTCTGTAGACATGTTACATTTCAACTTGACGTTTTCTGTGAACATACTTTCAAAACTTAAAAAAGTCACATAGTTGAAACAGAAAAGAAATGAATCAAAAGTTTCCGAATTCCCCCAAATTTTTCCCTAAAATCTGATATTTCTTTTGTGAACTTTTGCACTACAGCAATTTAGATATTTTGTCACCACTTGAAATTACAAACGGTTGCATTATAAGACAATACATTTTTGTGTGGCGTCGTGTGATGTAGCATAAATCCGTACTGTAAGAAATCCGGTTCGGGTACGGTTTTCTTGCGTTCTAAGTAAATCACAATATTGTGGTGTACATAAAATTCTTCACATGCTACTATGTGGTGACCCATGATTAGCTTTGTAGCTTTGATATTATCTATGTCCGTTCCGGACAGTATCAGTTCGTTTCGGACAGTTTCGGTCCAATCCGGTAATTCGTAATACCGCATGTCAATCATCTATGTACAGCGGACGTGAAAGAGAACACTGTATTGGAAACAACATAATTTCATATGGATCGTTTTCCGATAAAAACCGATAAATAGGTCAACGAGAGAGTTCGTCCAAATCTTATAATTTAAAAGCATTTGAAACTAAGCAACCCTAGTTAATATCATTAAACAGTACATCTCCAGTTTAATTTTATCATAAGCATCGTATGTACTGATCTTATTAGCGTGAAGAAAATAGATTTATTTATCGAAGTGAAAGTGACAAAAATGGCCGATCAAACAAACACTAGCCTAGTCTAGCCTCGAAGTGTGAGGCCCAAGAAAGGGAATTCAATATCATGTATGAAAACAGAAATGAAAATGCACCTTCATAAACCCCTAAGGAGCCTTATTACGTCAAATGATTGACAGAATACTGAAAACATATGGAGAGGTCAATACTACGACTAATGGCTACCCTTCAGAAAATATCAAAAACTTTGCAGCTAAAAATTTTCATTTTTTACAGCTAAAAAAAATCTCTGTAAGTTTTCGTAATGATTTCATTCTCTTACAATAGTTTAAGCAAATAGCCCTGTCATTAGATTATTATTTGTAAAATATAATATTTAACATTATTTGAAAAAAATTGTCAACATGGAGCGCCCGGCAATACTTTGAATGCTTACCTTACGTAGTGACCGCTTCCACCTGAAGCCTAGTGAAGCACCAATTCCCCAGTTTCCTGTGTTGTCATAATGCCCACTGCCCGAGACCCGGAACCTGCCATTGTCGTACCCTACGTTTCCCCCAATCTTGTGATAATCTTTGCCGGGAAGGTTTTGATACTGGTGGTTTATACCAGCGTTCCAGTTGTTCTTATTATATCCAAGGTTTGTGTTCATTCCAAAACGACCATTGGTGACGCTAGGCTCAAGATCCAAATTCCAGTTCTTTTCTTTAGCATCAACGTAGCAGAGTAGAACTCCGACAACAGCAACAAAGATTAGATTTCCGAATGCCTGAAACGACGCAAAAAATAATTGTCGATTTGCTAGGCGAACACTTGCTAGCTGGCGAATAACATACCCACCGGTCCGCCGGCGTCCGGCAAATGATATTTTTTTTTTTTGGGGGGGGGGGGGAGGGGGAATGCTGCTCCCTAAGTTTAACAAAATATGTTCCTTTTGTATCTTGCCTATACACTAACACTATTTTGATGGATTGTCATTTCTTACTAGCGCTTCAAGAGCAGATTTTGGTCTTGTTAAGTTCTGGCCATTGCTTAAAATGTGTACATTTACACATATATATTATACAACTATATTAGTACACTTTACAAAATATCAGGAGCAAACACTGTATTCAATAATAATAATAATAATAATAATAATAATAATAATAATAATAATAATATAGGGTTATTGCACTGATATCGGTGAATATTGTCCCGAGTTGGGATATCGAAGGACGCGAGCTTGCGAGCGTCCGTAGATATCCCAACGAGGGACAATATTCACCGATATCAATGCAATAACCCTTTTATTATATAGCTATAAATATCTGCTTCTCATATTTGATATTTTGTAGAGAGTTAGAGTAAAAAAAAAATAATAATATCTACATGAAGGTCGCGATAATATCCATAAGTGATATCATTTTTGCATTAGTGCAATATCAGATGATATCATTTTTGCACTGTTACTTTTCGGAAGCACATTTTTGCAATTGAATCTATATATTTTCATTTTTCGGCTTAAATTGCTTAAATCTGAAGGTGACAAATTTCAGCTGACGTTTTGTCCCGGTATTACGTCATTTTCCACGCGACGTCAGATGTAGATGACGTCATTAGAGTTGACGTCCCAATTTTACAGTTTTGCATGATAACCCTCAAGTCAAGAATTTTGCAATGTTTCATAAAAAGAAGTTTTCGCTTTAAACAAGTGTGCAATATCAAGTAAGTGTGCAGATATCGTCTGATATCTGCACACTTGTTACTCGGCTTTTATCCCTAAGTTTTAATGATTTGATATTTATAGCTATATAATAATAATAAATATTTTTATTGACCGTGAATAACACATTCAACTTTTGCTTATCTACCATATGGTCCTCAACATTTAGAACGAAATATGAAATACAAAGGTGAATAAAAACAAAACTATATATTGCAAATTGAAAATAAATAAATAAATTGAAAATAAATAAATAAATAAATAAATAAATAAATAAATAAATAAATAAATAAATAAAACATTTTAGTTTTTTACTCACCATCGTTTCTCTGGTGTAAGTTTAGCCTTAGTTACTGATCACTGGTTGACGACTCTTTCACTCTAGGCTGATGTGTCTCAGCATCCTCCAAGACCCCCATAAATACATCTCGATCTTCCTCTTCTTACAACAGTGCATCCAATCAGGGCTTTACACAACATTGTATGTCTACCCCTCTTTCTGGGTGACAGTTACGAGTGTTGAATTTAACGCGAAATCCTGTTATATTAGAACCTAGATTGTTGATAAACAATTGTGTACGTGCTCTTATTATACCCAAATCGTCAATGTGATGAAATTTACATCTTGAAAATCCTTCTGTATTTCTTTTAATTAGTTTTGCCCTAAATATATCCTACATAGGTCACAAAAGTACTCCGCCTCGCAGAGAGAGAGAGAGAGAGAGAGAGAGAGAGAGAGAGAGAGAGAGAGAGAGAGAGAATTTGTGAAAACATAACTGCAGAACCGAAGACGTTGATTTTCGAATGGTGCAGCCCATTGTTCACAGCATATCTGAACGCAGAGGTGCAGATTAGGTGACACGTGGCGGCTGGGTAGCGTGTTTGCTTTTTGATCTTAAACCGCATCAATGCGCAAACCCATGGTCGTATAAGAAACTTGTATTAATGCGCAAACCCATGGTCGTATAAGAAATTTCACAAAAATATCACGCGCAGCGAGAATGTTAAAAATGCTGGGACTTTAAATTCGTATGTCCTTGGAAACACTGGCGCATATTCACTCAATTTTAGTCACATCATGATGCATATGTATTGATAAACATGCATCACAATACTGGCGTGACGGGATAGCCTCTCTTGGTAGAATACGTTGATGCAACGTATTAGCGGCATCTTGAGTGCTTGTAATATATAGTATGCAAATTAGAAACTCGAAACTTTGTAAATAGAGAAAGTGTTGACTATATACCGCAGTAAATCACCCTTGGTGGATGAGCATGCTTTTCCACCGACGGGGTTTGCTGTGGCTTGGTTCGGCCCACGTTACACTGGAATAGCCATGTAAAACAGCTCGTACATCATATCCGTTACATGATGCATATATAAGAAAATATTGCTGGTGTTCCTGTTTCAGACTACTAATAAACCCGGATTCTCCTACTTATGGCATATTTTTCTTTCACATATTATAACAAATAACAAAACATATTTCAACCTTTACAATGGGGATTCTGTTTTTTTTTTATATAACACCAAAGTGTCGGGTTTCTATTTTTATTTGTCAGCTAAGTTATTACATTAAACAGTACAGAGTTTAAATGTTTCTTAAGTCCCAGTCCCATTGCACTTAAGATCGCTGAAGATCGCCTTACGATTGTCTTAATACTAATTTGGTGGTCATTACTTTGACCTCGATATGCAAATTAAGTTAAGGAAGCAGAAGCATGTTCGAAAATATTTACAAATTTCGCACACGCAGTCTTATCTATAAACTTGTCATTAGACAATTGTGTGATTGCTTACGATTCTGTGGGATCGGCACTTTAGAGACAGATTGACGTAATTCTCAATCAATCAAGATCCCCTCTCTTTAGAAGCAGGAACAACGAATCCCATAACTGATATCTTCATATTCATTCAGTGTTATCTCCCATGAAATGGAATCTTAATTCAACGAAAGAAGACAAACTTTGGCAAAAGTGACTGATTGGCTCTTTGTGTATTTCTTAATCTTAAAATTGGTCAGTGTGGTCAAACTTATTTTCTTTTAATTCAGTTTTACGTCCCTTTCAAGATTATTTTAGCTCATATAAGACGGATCAATCAGTAGGCGGGACGAAAACGAACGGGAGAACCCGAGAAAAACCACCTGATACACCCGCAAGCAGAACTTGACTTGTCTCACATGTGGCCAGAGCGGGGCTCAAACCCACACCAGACACAGCGGTGAGATGATCGAGTGATTAAGAAACAGCGCTCTTAACCGCTCGGCCACGGGGGCCGCCTCAAACTTATTTACATCACAGGCGCTCGACGACTGGACTCATTTTTTTTTTTTGCATTTTCACCCGTTTGGAGACCCTTACGATATGTTCATGCAATTATTTTACCTTTAAAACCTTTTCTTTCAATCCTCAATCAACCCTCGTCTATGGGCTACTATATAGACAAGGTCGGAAACGCGGTGTCCTAGTTTAATTGGGGTCATGGGATTCCCCGCATCTCAAACTAGTACTTCACCCTTTACCGTTATTTCAATGCTGAGTGTCTACTTATGAGCGACTTTGTAAAAGGTCTCACCTATTGCCTTCGTCAAAAATAAGCATAGTCGCCCGTAAACTTATATTTTATACCACCACTTGTCGACTTGGATGGGATCCCGAATGTTTTTGTATGGTGACCTGTCGTTTCTAGAAATCAGTGGAAGGTCACTGTAAATATCGTATGAAAGAATCAATCCTACTGGATAATTGTATTGCATTGTTGCCATGACACTAGATCACTAAGTGTTTTGACTGGATATTAAGTCAAGCAACCTATGAAAACCAACGTAACACATATCACGCGCTGGCGTAACACGTCGTGTGACCAGTGTATTTATAGTAATGTCACGGCTAGATTGCCGATTTCATTCGGGATGTCCTCCAATTCTGTAGAATGCTTTAATTGTTAGTTTTTACGGGCGGTTGTGCTTATTTTGAATGAAGGCAATGGGCGAGACCTTTTACAAAGACGCTCATGTGTTGACAGCCAGCATTGAAATAACGGTAAAGGGTGAAGTATGAGTTTGAGATGCGGGAAATCACATGACCTCAATTAAACTAGGACACCGCGTTTCCGACCTTGTCTATATAGTAGCCCATAAACGAGGGTTGATTGAGGATTGATAGAAAAGGTTTTAAAGGTAAAATAATTGCATGAACATATCGTAAGGGTCTCCAAACGGGTGAAAATGCAAAAAAAAAAAAAAAAAAAAAAAAAAAAAAAAAAAAAATGAGTCCAGTCGTCGAGCGCCTGTGATTTACATTGGCTCCATGTTGCCAGACGAGGCTTAAGTCCCTCCTATGCTCACTGTTCTTAAAGGATCTCAGTTCTTATTTTCATTTCCAACTCTTCCAACCCTAAGCTCTTGTCAACCTAAAGGGAACCAACAATAAGTGGCCATACCTGCTGATTTCAATGGTGTACAATCTAACTTTATATATAAACCAACCACTACATGAAGATTGCTATGAAGATTATTTCTATGTTGGCAAGTTAATTTGGCAGCAGCAGGCGCTGAGCAGCAGAAACAAAATACGTTTTGATACAGCAACCATGCTTCTCATAATGATTATGGTTAATGATAATGTTGTGATCACACTTATTGATTTCATATCAAGCATATCCATATCAGCAATTGATATAACTTTGAAAATAATATTTATTTTACTGCAACAAGGCAGCATCATTTGAGAGAACAGCTGATGAACATCGATTTGAACTTTAGTTTGTAATGATAGAATCAATGCTCTGAGACCTTCTTTTTAATAAGAATAGCCTTTCAAGGACACAGGATCTGTGAGACGTCACCGAATAACTAACTAAATGTTGTGACCCACTACAGAAGCTAAGGGTGAGGTTAGGTACCTGTAAAACCAGTTTCAGCCCGCCAGTAATTGTACATTACTGAGCAATCCAATGCGATACTTCTATGGTGGTTCTTATTTTTTTATGTCTTGGTGTTGAATTTTGTGCTGTTTGCACCTTTTGTACGTTTTCATATTTTCAGTTAAGTTTAGGTAACAGGGTGGCCACCTACTGGGAAATTAGCTGCTCACTCGGCTTTAGTAGAAGTACCTGATTGTTAATTAAGTCGTTTTTCTCACCTCGGTTTTTGGAGTGGGACTTTCCTTCTGAATGCGCCATTTCCTTATCATTGCCTACTTTACCTTTCATTCTATTAAGTATATATATATATCATCTCTCCGATAACATCAGCCTAAATCAGAGATTTCATTTGAATTAGTAAAATAGCCTTTTTGTCGGAGACCCCGCTGGGTAGACTCCCTACTACTGTGGATATAGTGAAATCGATCATGTATCTTTTGGTCAGTCGCTTTTGGTCAGTTGGACACTTCATGTTGCAGATGGTGCTTTGATGGCGCATATGCTATTATATAGACTAAGTGTACATGATGTACATGAATGGATATACAAAGTGTGATCAGAAAGTTCTAAGCCTGATACACTTCAAAGCATTCCATAGAACAAAATCGTTGTTCTTTTTAATTGAAAGTCATCTGGATTGGTCACGCTTGATTGCTTTTGTACGACAGTACTGAGAGAGGACAGTGCGTCAAACTTGCAAAATGGAGAAAGTTGAAGTGAGAACGGTGATAAAATATCTTTGTAGGAAGGGAGTGACTCCCAAGGAAATTCACGAAGACTTCATGAAAACACTTTGGAATGAGCCTCCTTCTTATAGCACGGTGAAAAAATGGGTTGCAGAATTTACGCGTGGGAGAGAGAGCATCGAGGATGATGAAAGGTCTGGCCGCCCCAAAGATGCCATCACTGATGAAAATATTGAGATAGTTCACAACCTGGTTATGTGTGACAGGAGGCGAGACTTGCAACGTATAGCCAGCGAAGTGGACATGAGTTTTGGGGCAGTGCAAACAATTCTAACGGATATCTTGGGTATGTCCAAGGTCTCGGAAAGATGGGTACCAAAAATGTTGACTGATGACCAAAAACGATCTCGGCTCGATATTTCTAGGTATCTCCTGTCTCGCTATGAAGATGATCCCGGTGATTTTATCGACCGAGTTGTAACCCAAGATGAGACATGGGTTCATCACTTTGACCCAGAGCCGAGCCGAAAATGCAAAGCATGCAATGGAAGCACCCTGGCTCACACCCTCCCCAAAAGTATAAGAGAGTTTCTTCGGCAGGGAAGGTGATGGCCTCAGTCTTTTGGGATAGTCAGGTGGTAATCATGATTCATTATCTTGAGCAAGGTCGCATGATAAATGGTGCATAATATGCAGCAGAATCGAGGCACTTGCGCCAGAAAGTTGCAAGAAAGAGAAGAAAACTGACTTTGCACTTGCAAGATAATGCGCCTGCTCACACGCCGCAAGTTGACATGACTGCTGCGACTGAATGCGGATTCAAAGTCCGTCCTCATCCCCCATATTCTCCTGATTTGGCACGTTCTGACTTCTATATGTTCCCAAAATTGAAATTCAACCTTCGTGGAACACAGTTTGGAAGCAATGAAGGCGTCATAGCGGCAGTGAACAAGTACACTTATTTGGAGGACCAGGAAAAGGACTTCCGTATTTGGAAGGGATAAGCAAGCTCGAACAGGGATGGACTGTGCATTGCCTTGAAGGGGGATTTTATTGAAAAGTAATCACCAGATTTTCATTCTCTGGTAATCACAAGCACTTGAGGCTTAGAACTTTCTGATCACACCTCGTACATGGACGTATGATGATCGAACAGTTTCATTCGTTTTTAACTCAATGGCGTATGATAGGAATGCATTGCCGTCAGTCTTCTTTTTCAGTGGCCAATTGTTATGAAAAGGTAACATATCACCGTAAAATGCTCAACGATTTGAGCCGCCTCTTGGGAAAACCAACAATCTGCATAGGCGAAAACAAAGACGCAGATCAGCTTCGCGGTAACCGCGAAGCTGATCAGCGCCTTTATTTTCGCTACTCGGATAGTACAATTCCTCTTCTACTTAAATCCGAAATTTCAAGCTTCTAGCTCTTTTCTGTGCTTGTACAGACCGGTTTGTGTCGGACCTGTTCGGAAACCACATTGTTGGTTTTCCCACGAGGCGGCTCATATGTTGTTTGTTTATTTGTTGCTCTTTTATGCTTGTCTTTTGTGTCGTCTCTAGCAGACTACTAATTGAGCCGCGACGCGAGAAAACCGGTCTTCGGGGTTTCCGACCAGGTCCGACACAAACCGGGCTGTACAGTCTCAGAAGCAGGCTAGAAGCTTGAAATTTCTGATTCAAGAAGAAGAGAAATTGTACTATCCGTGTAGCGAAAACAAAGGCGCTGATCAGCTTCGCGGTTACCGCGAAGCTGATCTGCGCCTTTGTTTTCGCCTAGGCAAAAATTCGGTTTTCTCACGACGCGGCTCATTATTAGGAGCCCACATTTTATGAAAGAGCTATACGTTGTTCTCTATTTACGTCAAATTAATGTTGAACATAATTTTCACTAGTTTCCTTTTTTGGTGTGCGAGTGCGTGGGGGAGGGGCAGACAATTCGAGAACAGATCGTTGATTATAAGTGTACAAGTTCCTGGTCATTGGTTGCCTTGCTCCTTTTATTAGTAAGACATGGCATATATATATATATATATATATATATATATATATATATATATATATATATATATATATATATATATATATATATATATATATATATATATATATATATATATATATATATATATATATATATATATATATATATATCTCTTTCAAAGATGGGAAACTGCACTACATTTTGCCAATAATTCCGGGGTCATTTGCCTCGGAATTCTCTAGTCTTTGGGGTCATATTCTTTAAATCGGCATATCGTCGGTGGGCTGTTTAACAGCAACTTATAATTTATATTCTTGTATTTTCAATGAGGGAAATTGAGACTTTATGTTTATTAAACAAGAAATACAACGAACCTTAGAGATAATAAGTTTATTCAGAAATAATGGAATTTGATAGGTAAAACACAGTGAAAGATACATAAACAAATAAAAAACTTCCATCTTAGTAACATCCATGCTTTTAAACTACCATACCAAAAAGCAAGTACAATCAAACGTTATAATACTTTATTTTAGTTCAAGTATTAATACATGCTCTTGTTAGATAGAAGAAAAACAAAAAGTCATATTGAGGATACTGTATTACAATGTACAGCTAATTCGATCCAAATGACAGCTTAAAACCACTGCAAGAGCATGTATTAACAGTAATACAGTTAATGCTAAAACAAGTGCAACACTAAAACTGCCCGTAAATATACTTTTCTGTGATAAAATGTATGGTAAGCGCTTTCACGATTTCTTTAGAAAAAATAATTAACGCAAAAATATCTTGTATTATTACGAACACTTAATGAAATTTTAGATTAAGAAACAAAACAAAAATAAACTGTCAAACAATCTAGACTCAGATTAGCAGGAACATTGCATGCAAATGGCTCGTTATATATATATATTCTTCGACTCAAAAGAGTCTCTCGATGAACAAAACAAGCAGTGTCTATACAAGTGAAACAGTTCTAAGGGAGCTGAAATGGTCTAGGGAGAAGAATTGTCGAAGTCGTCAATCACTCAAGATCAGATTCATCAGGGATTCTCTGTTTATAAGCCGGACCAGCACATCCAACGATGGCACCACCAGCCTTGGCAGCCTCGAACTCCTTCAGTGTTATCTCACCTCGTCCTGGAATTGGCAAAAAAGGAATTATTTTAAAATTATATTTTGATTATAAAACAAAGAGAGTCAACTTGATTTACAATAATTAAACAAGGTAAAATACATCAGCAGCAGTAGAAACAACTAAAATACGCAAAATGTAGATCTGTTCGGTCGCCATCTCTATTATAATGCATCAGGAAAACATGTCCGTGCAATGAATACCCCCCTAAACCCCACTTTTATATAGAAAAAACTGGGGTTTGCAGGGGTATACCTATTTTTCTTATTTTTGCTCAAAAACATAGATTGTGGGTACTCGTTAGAACTGCCTCGCTGAGGCGGTTCTAACGTGTACCCACAATCTATGTTTTGAGCAAAAAATAAGAAAAATATCAAAAGATTTCTACTGAAAATTTTCCTTTTTTTGCAACTTAAAAAATATCTGTATATTGCATGGGCATGTGTAGATACGGTCGCCATCTCTATTATAATGGCTTATGACAGTGAAGGCCAGAAAATTGATTAAATCATATTAATTTAAGGGCAACAATAATTTAAATACCTTAGGTTGAAATTCTTATTATTTCTGTTGCTTCAAGACTGTTATCAATAAAAAGGCCGGAGAACCTCGACATGAACGTTAATCCTTACAGAAGGAAAACTTCTAAACTTCTGGAGAGAATTTCCATTATTAGAATACTAGCCTATCAAGGGCGCATGAGCGGTGGGACTTGTTGGTTCCCACCATTTATGTCGAGCCGCGCAGTAATCTTCGATGTACATAATTGAGCCGCCACATGGGGAAACCAACAATCTGCATAGGCGAAAACAAAGGCGCAGATCAGCTTCGCGGTAACCGCGAAGCTGATCAGCGCTTTTGTTTTCGCTACACAGTTAGTACAATTCCCCTATTTTATAAATCCAAAATTTCAAGCTTCTAGCCTGCTTCTGTGCTTGTACAGGTCGGTTTGTGTCGGACCTGTTCGGAAACCACATTGTTGGTTTTCCCACGAGGCGGCTCAATTATTTCAAAACAACCAGTGGTTTACAAGAGCACACCCCTGAAACCATCATTATTTTATGTTCACTCTATTTGTGTATACCAACCTTCAATATCGAGTCTCTGGAACAAGCCATCAGCGAGATTTCTGTCTGGAAACACCTCCCTGAGTTCCTCATCAGTAATAACACCGTCACTGTTTCTGTCGTAGAGGATAAATTGACAGGGATCTGCTTCAACACGGAGGTAAAACGCACCCTTGGGCTACAATAAGAAGGTATTCGACCTTTGATATATGACTTACGTTTGATTTGTATATTTTCTTTTTTATTTCACTATTTTTGAAAGAATCTTAAAACAAATAATAAAATCGGTATCCAGCCACCCAATCTAAGAAAACATAGTATTCATTTTCAATTTTGCATTACTGAATGGCAATTTAGTAGTTCAGTTATATGGAGCCTATTCCATATAGACTAATCAGCCTACTTATCTTAACTGCTGGCATATAAAATGTAACTACTTACTCGGTTGTTCGGCAAGGACCGCTTGAAAGGCCATCCTAAGTTGATACCAGCTCCCCAGTTGCCTGTGTTGTCATAATGTCCATGGCCTGTTACAGAGAACCTGCCATTGTCATACCCTAAGCTTCCTCCAATCTTGTGATAATCTTTGCCGGGAAGATTTTGATACTGGTGGTTTATACCAGCGTTCCAGTTGTTCTTACTATATCCAAGGTTTGTGTTCATTCCAAAACGACCATTGGTGACGCTAGGCTCAAGATTCAAATTCCAGTTCTTTTCTTTAGCATCAATATAGCAGACAAGAATCCCAAAGATGACAACAAAAGCTATATTTCCCACTTCCTGAAACAACGTACAATAATGTGCTTAGTCGATTCGGTTTTCATTTTTTTTTTGCACTGATACTGTAAGAAATTGAGCCACATCTATAAACTAGCCTCAGAGATTGAACACAAAGTTTTGAAAATGAAGATCAAGTAAAGTTGTTTTTTTTTGTTTATATATAAATTTCTCAGCATTGATGAGGCTAATTTATTAATCGGAGTGTCTATTGACATACGTCTGTCAATAGCAAATATTCGTTAAATGTGCTATTGACAGACGTCTGGCAACAGCAAATTTACCAACTTTTTGCTAATGACATGCACACTTTATTTTATCGGAACATTACTTATAGATCTAATCTTTTTTTTTTTTTTTTTTTTTTTTTTTTTTTTTTTTTTTTTTACAAATGTTGTGGTTTTGATACGAGGTATTGTTTCTACGATATGTTCATATTTTCATAAATTGTGATGGCTCTGAACAGTGAACAAGGAGTTACGATACATGTAAAAACTGCAAATTTGTGAGAATCTGGAAGATATGATCAGAATCTTTGCTTCAAGAACTTGTGCAATCTGCCTCAAACCAAACACGTAAATATGGCAATCAACAGTTACATATGTGATAATGTGGACCATGTATTCCTTCATAAAATGTACCAAAAAGTCTGTACCAGTCACACTTCCAAAAGGCAAAATCATTGACAAAGCATTCGCACAAACGATAAGGAATACTAAAACGGAAACCAGTTATTGAAATGGAATAAAAAAAAGTGCATAGGAGGGTACCACAAATCCGGCAGTTTGCTATATCGTCTGTTAATAGCAGCTGATTTCGTAATTTGTCCATACAGCACTCAGCTCGTACACAATCGCTTGCATTAATTTCCGAATGTATTTGTTAAAACATCACTTCACTGACTTAACCATAACCAAATGTGTTATTCAAATATAAAACTAAAGCAATCTGTCAGGAGCAGAAAGTCGACGAAGTCATTTCCAAACGTCTACAAATAGCAGATTTATCGACTTTTTGGTCATGACAGACGTCTGTCAAAAGATTCTGTATAACACATTTATTCAGATTTCCTGCCTGAACCTTACCAACACTGGTACATAAATCAAACTTTGTTAAAAGCAAACTTAGAAATAAATAAATAAATAAATAAATAAATAAATAAATAAATAAATAAATAAATAAATAAATAAATAAATGATTATATTGAAATTAATCTTTTTGAAAACTCACCATCATTTCTGGTTTTAATAACCTTGGTTACTGGTCACTACAGGGTGGTGTGTCTCAGAATCCTCCAAGATCCCCATAAATATATTATGATCTTCCTCTTTCTACTGCATCACACCCAATCAGAGCTTTGCACAACATTGTAAGTCTACCCTTCTTTCAGGGTGACAGTTACGAATGATGAATTTATTGCGAAATCCTGTTATATTAGAACTTAGATGGTTGATAAACAATTGTGTACGTGATCGTATTATACCCAAATCGTCAATGTGATGAAATTTACATCTTGAAAATCCTGTTGTATTTCTTATATTTGCCCTAAATATATCCTACATATGTCACAAAAGTACCCCGCCTCGCACGCCACGTACGCACACATACATTGTGGAGAGAGAGAGAGAGAGAGAGAGAGAGAGAGAGAGAGAGAGAGAGTGTGTTTATGAAAACATTGCTGAAGAACTGAAGAAGTTGATTTTCGAATGGTGCAGCCCTTTACTGTCTCATTATTGTTCACAGAATATTTGAACGCAAAGGTGCAGATTAGGCGTAGTGGCGGCTGGGTAGTGTGCCTTAAACTGTACTAGTGTTAATGCGCAAACCCATGGTCGTATAAGAAATTTGTATAAATGCGCAAACTTATGATGGTATAATTTTGTATTAACGCGCAAAGCCATGGTCATACAAGTTGGCTTCTTTAAAAAAGAATCCAATAGAAAGGTCTGCTGCTAGTTTTGTAGAGGTTATTTACTAGTAAAACATTTTATAGATTTCAGAGGAAACAAGAAATTGGCTGCAAACAGGGTTTATAGTATACCCCCGCAAGACAAGCAATGTTGAAAGTGAAAAAAGTAAACAATAAAGCGACGAAGTGAATATTGTTTCGCTGCCACAACAGTACAATTTCGAAATATATTCTGCCTTTCATTCACACTTGGTGAGCAGCTTGTACCACTACTTCTACTTGTAATTCATACCGTCTCAACTGACTGTGACTCTGAGGCTCTGTCGGGAAACAGATATTTAGTTGTAGATTATTTAATGCTTGATACACTTGAAGTAAAAGAAATGCAGTAAAGATTTCGTTACAAGAAATGCAGTACAGATTTCGTTCTTTCTGTAGACGTACAATATTCATATTACATATGTGCGCTCCTATTTTTCTTAAGTTTTGCTCTGCTGTTGATTAAACATAGATTGTACCGCCTCGCCTGACTGAGGCGGTTCTGTTGAGGTGGCGTGTAAAGGTTCGGACCAGTTATGTACGCAATGTGAATCAGAATAGTTTGCTGGTGAAACGCCAAAATAATTCCTCACCAGAGGCTGTGACTGTCGGAAATTATCCCCTAGCAATGCCGAACAGCGCATTACAATTGTAACAGTAATACGTCTGCGCATAGATCTGTGTATTAATTACTTTGGCATTCCTACTCGAGTTACTCGTGTTACTAGGAGAGCATTTTCGAGAAGGCTATCCCGCGAGTAACCCGAAGAGCAATCCAGAACAGCTCGAGTTACACCCGAGTTACAGTAATACACATGCACATGACGTAGATGCGCATGCATATTGCAGTAACTCGGGTGTAAAAAGAGCTGTTCTATTTTTTTTTTTTTTTGTTACATGAGTTTCCAATATTAAGTATGCGTAAGCTGGAACCAATAGATAAAGCAAAAATGGTGATAGATGGGGATTTTGACTTTTGATCAAGCGAATCCCCGCTAAAAGGGGACAACTTGATAGCAAAAACCACTGCTGTTTTCCATATAGAAATTTTTTTATATAGAAATGATATACAGCCTAGGTACTTCCCCGCACTGTCGTGGCAAAAACATGGTTAAAACCTGAATCATTTACACGGCTGACCACCGCCCTTCCCCGGGGTTGGGGGTGGTGTGGTTACAAGACCATGTTACGTCATATGATAAGCGTACGCATGGGCGTGTCACTGCAATAGATACACGACTCAGCAATGGATCCATCATAAGCAGAAAAAAGATGTCCTTTCTTTGTTTTTTTTTATACCGTATTGCTTCCTCAAGAGGTACTTTCTCTAGAGGATAACATGCATGTGAATTGCATCTTAAAAGCGCATTAATAGTATACGTAATATATCTTTTATAAAAATAAGAGTTGATTATGTTATTAGAAGACTTTAAATACAAGATTTAATAAAAAAAGATTTGAGCAGATTAAAACCCGAGACTTTTAACTGTCGTTGTTTCAAAATCACTCCGAATCTATCAGAAACGTATACAGGGTCGGTGGTGCGGCTTGTTGGTGAACTGTCTTATCTCCATGTATATTCTACACAGCGTGCGTTCGTAGTTTTTACCAATGGTAAAATGGTACCATTGGTAGACAAATTCCGTTCAATATCTACCAATGGTACCAAGATACGGCAGCAATTGACGCAGACAGAATCCAGTGACAGCGTGGGTAATTCTACCAACGCTGGAAAAGTCACGTGATTCAACATGGCGAGCCTAAAAAATATATCATGAATTTCGTAGATAAGCAATACTTTTGTCATACATGCAAATGTAAATGTTAAAAATAACACAATATTCATGAAGTAAATAAGAAAGACAAAAACAAGTATTGATAAATATAATAAATATTCCACCATGTATCATTGGCAGCAGAAAAACGTTCAGGGTTTTCTGGTTGGCAGTGGCTATTTTGCCGGACCCGGCAAAATAGCTCCTAGGGGCTATTTTGCCGGACCCGGCAAAATAAGGCAAAATAGTCTGTAGGCTATTTTGCCGGACCCGGCAAAATAGCTATAATATACATAAAGGCTATTTTGCCGGACCAAAAACTTAGTTATAAAATTTTTATTTTATATTTTTATTTATTTATTTTTTTTTATCTACATTTTTTTATTTTATTCACCTTTTTATTTGAGATAATTATGTTTTTAAAATAAGAATACACATACTGAAAATGTTGATAAAAGACTTTTATTCAGATACGTAACAAATGGGAGTATGGCTGGCATTCTGGGACACTTTAAAAGTGAATCCCATAAAAGGAGAAAAATTGTAATGAAAAGGTCTGAAGATTAAAGTCAGAATACTCACAGATGATCTCCAAGAATATATGCTTTGTAGAAATCAACACTCATTGGCATTGCAGTCTTACGAATATGAAAATTCGTAACTAAGAAGTGATGCATAGCTTGAAAAAATCCCACGTCCCAGATGGGATTCGAAACCCGACCGCCGGGGTAGAAATCCAATGCTCTAACCACTGAGCCAAAGAGTCGACTCCCTGACGCAGTATGTCAGAGATTGTACTTATATGATACATTGTATCGAATAGCTGTGCTATTTATAGAAGCTAGGCATCATAGATAATCTCGAATGAATGAGTGGTGCGATGGGACATACCAGCAGATATGGTAATTTTCATTTGTCTCAAAATGTCATTATACCCCAGGCATTTATGCCGACAGGTATATAGATTTTGCTTTTCCATTCGTCGGTTTGTATGTTAGTTAGTTTGTATGTTTATTTGTAATTCCGGAACTTTCGTAGACTGTATGTCAAAGTTTTGGTTAAAATTTCTCTAGTGGTGTATATCTTATGACCCAACCATCAGAAACAATTCAGATTTGGACCATAGGTACCCTATAGGGTTTGCTTTGTTTCCATGAGTTCGGATCCGAGTGTCCATGCCCTAGGGTGGGGTTGTGCTATTTACAATGTTAATGTTTCTTCTCCAAGTTCATATCTTATAAATGGTCATAGGAATGTACATGTGTATTCCTATTTAGATCATATATACTCTGTAGGGTTGCTTTTAATCCATGGCACCACATCCTGGGTGCTGTCCCCAAAGGTGCAGCCAGAGGTCAAAATCTAGGACACCTTTAGAATATGATAGACGCTATAAATTTTCTGCAAGTCTATATCTTGACATCCATAAAGTCTTGTCCGAAAGCATTCATACTTAGACAGTAGGTACCCTTAAGTGTTAGACTTGGGTCCATGTGTGGGGGTGGGGCTAGAGGTAAAAAACTAGAACATCTGGTAATCCAGGCTAGCCATGATCAGCTTTAAGTCTATTTAAAATTTCAAAACTCTAGCATTCACCATTCAGAGTTTCAAAAAAGTGACCAACAGACCCAGCCAGCCACATCTCTGCACACAACCCCACTGGCATTATATATAGTGGCATACACCCCAACCAGCAAACACCCACCCCAACACACACACACACAGAAGCCAAAGGCAACATGCCCTTCCAACTTTACCAAAGTTGAGTCATAAAAAAGGCACAAAAAGCAACCTATTGATTGAGAAATATCTCAAATAATTAAATAGATAAATAAAACAAAAATGTAGATTAGAATACCCTACAAAATATGAAATAAATTTTTTAATAAGTATTTGGTCCGGCAAAATAGCCTATAAGTTCAATATAGCTATTTTGCCGGGTCCGGCAAAATAGCCACTGCCTTTCTGGTTACCATTGATAAAAATGGTACCAACAGTACCACTGGTAGATTTGCAGATTTTATCATTGGGAGAACTCCGAACGTAGCCACAGTAAATGATTTGGACTGGTTTCTCGTATCGGATCTTTTTTCGACGTCAGCGATGGACAATTTAGATGTAAAATAAATGAGCCGCGACGCGAGAAAACCGGTCTTCGGGGTTTCCGACCAGGTCCGACACAAACCGGCCTGTACAGTCTCAGAAGCAGGCTAGAAGCTTGAAATTTCGGATTTAAGAAGAAGAGAAATAGTACTATCCGTGTAGCGAAAACAAAGGCGCTGATCAGCTTCGCGGTTACCGCGAAGCTGATCTGCGCCTTTGTTTTCGCATAGGCAAAAATCCCGTTTTCTCACGATGCGGCTCATTAATAGAACCAGCTCAAATTTTACTGCATTCAACATAAACACAGTGGAAAGGTCCGAGGACCTTTCCAATAAGAAATTTTCTTGCCAATTGGATGGCGGTCTGTCCAATATCAGACACGAATACTATTTCAGGCTCGCTTTGAAATCACTGCAGCAAAAATGGCTTTTCGGCACTTAACTGACACCAGTATTTTGCGCTGCGAGAATGTAAAAAATGCTGGGATTTTAAATTCGTATGTCACTGGAAACACTGGCGCATCTTTTAGTTACATGTACATCATGATGCATATGTAATCATAAACAGGCATCGCAATATTGGAATAGCCATGGGCTGTTACTGTACCAAAACTGCTCGTACATAAGCGCTACAGAATCCATATCCGTTACATGATGCATTTTTGAAAGAAAATATTGCCGGTGTTCCTGTACGATGTCGCTACATGTAATAAACCCGGATTCTGCTAGTTTTACATAATTTTCTTTTCACATATTATGATGAATAACAAAACATACTTCAACCTTCACAAGGGATTCTTTTTTTACATAACATCAAAAAGTTTCGGGTTTACTTTTTATTTGTCCGTTTAGTTATTACATTAAGGTAAAGAACCATAAAAATGCTGATCCATAGATTTTTTTTTATTTTTTTTTATATTTTCGAGAAAACATTTATATCTATCGATTCTTGTAATAAAAAAACATGGTTACCAGGTTGGTTTTCCTGCAAATCGCTCCCCTAAAATGGCTAAAAATTCCGTTATTTGTACGTGACGTAATGGGAAAGTAATAAAAAGGCGTCGCTTTTTGCACATGAGCACCGTTTACAAGAGAACTAATCCATAGAATTTTTGTAAAAACTAAATATTGTCTCGTTTTTATATTGTGAGTCAAAAAGTAAAATAAAAGTCCTTGACTACCAGGTTGGTTTGGACGCTATTTGTCAACGAATGAAGACAGGTAAGCTAAAAGTCTTAATTTTCCGTAAGTGACGTTGACGTCATAAGGATGACGCGTCTTGACATTTCGGACGTGTTTCATAAACGTTCGGCATTTGGTTTATTAGAATGAGCTTTAAGTGGCAAAATTAAGATCATTAACGTGTGCTTGTATCTCAATGAGTAATTTTCAACCCGAATGTCCTTTCAACAGTCATATCACGTACGCGGTGAATGGTTCAAATCCGGCCTTAGTTCAACAGTATGTATAGAGGTACTGTTAAAAATCTTTGATCCTAAAAAAAAAAAAAAAAAAAAAAAAAAAAAAACAGACACACAAAACGGGAGATTCCCGAGAAAATCCATCCGGCACACCCGCAAGCAGAATTTGGCTAGTGTGGGGCTCGAACCAACACCAAACACAGCGGTGAGAAGGTGAGAAGATCGAATGGTTAAGCGCGTAAATGAAATCAGCGCTCTAAACCACTCGACCATCGACCATGGGTCGCTGGATACAGTTTTGTCGGTACGTGGACAATTCGGACCTTGGCTAATTCGGACCTGATTCGGACCTCAGCTGTGGACAATTCGGACCTTGGCTAATTCGGACCTCGACCACTGGTCAATTCGGACCCCACAAAATCGAGGTCCGAATTAGCCAATGATTTTTATGAAATAGGGTCCGAATTAGCCAAGGTCCGAATCGGATTAACGTCCGAATTAGCCAATGTCAGATGATTATGTTTAATACATTAGGTCTGTTTTTGCTACATGCAGTTCGTTTTATTATAGAAGCCGTTAATTTAATTTCAAAAGTGTCTCTCTTTTCTGTACCTTTAAACTAATATGCGAGCCCCTGCATCAGAAAACCAACAACATGCGAAACCAAAGACGCAGATTAGCTATGCAGTAGCTGCACAGCTGATCAGCACCGTTGTTTTTGTTACTCGGATCCTACTTAAATCCAAAATTTAAATATAATCCTGCTTCTGTGGCTGTACACCCCGATTGTTGGTTTTCTCATGCAGAGGCTCATTCCAAAGCTCAAGTTCCTTCCACGAGGCTTTAAAGCTCGATCGGATAAGTCATCAAAACACCACGAATAAATAAATAAATAAATAAAATTTGATAAATAAAATAATTATCATGCGAATGAATATAATGAACAAATAAATGATAATAATGAGGCTTTGGCGGGTTCGATCCTCGAGTCCCGCACATCACCTTCCACACGATAAAGCCGTCGGAAATGAATGGGTGTACGTAATATAAACTTACATCAGAATTTTGGAAATCTATAAATTCATTTTTGTCTTTATGTCACCAATTTTATAGGCCTACTATAATACGAAAGCACACGCTCGTAATCTTAAATTAAGAAATATGCATAAAATTTGAAACAGCATTCGACTATCGCCGTTACTTTTTTCTGGGCTTTTTTTTATTATAGTGCGTATGTTCGAAAATTCACAATAAAAGCGAACCGTTTCTTTGCTTCTGTCGATATTTACCTTGTGTTCGGACCGCACACCTACAGCCGACGCCATCTTGAAAACGACGTCATTGGCGCGACGTTATGGCATTTCGTCCTTCGCGACGCACGGACCTTTAAGCGCCACGGTTTTTATGGTTCTTTACCTTAAAACAGTACAAAGAGAATTTAAATGTTTCTTAGATACATATTGTCGTAATCCTCTGTCAACCAAGATCCTCTCTCTTTAGAAGCAGGAGCAACGAATCCCATAATGGCTCCACTTCATATTCCTTCAGTGTTATCTACCATCGATAGGAATAAATGTAAACAAGAAAATTATAGCATGTTCCTAGCTAGTAACATGCTATACGGAGGGGTTCATAGAAATTTGGAAGTTTAAAATAATATGAGATTGTGATATTAATCTACACCGACAAGAAAAAATATTCCTTTTAATTAGTAACGGTTAGTGCATTTTGAAACTAAATAAAACAGATAATGTGTTCAACCGTAATGGTTTCATCGCCACGTCTGAAAAATTGTTGACTGGACCTTTAAAACTTAAAAGAAATAACATATGTAAATTTTTCAAAGCTTTGCTATAAATGCAATTTAAATCTAAGGTTATGTGGCATAAGCCAAAATCTGCTTGCACATGACTCAAATGGTATAGTCTTAAAAGTGAGGTTAAACTTATTTTTTGTGGCGTCGTGTGATCTAGCATAAATCTGTACTATAAGAAACCTGGTTGCATGACGGATACATGTATGCAGGGTGCAATAACTCTTCGGGTACGGTTTTCCTGCGTCCTAAGTAAATCACAATATTGTTGTGCACAGAAAATTCTTCACATGCTACTATGTGGTGAAAAATTCGAACCAGACTGGATTCACCTTGTCCTTCCATTATTGCCTGATTCTGTGGTAGTATTATTCTGATTGGCTCTAGCAAAATCAAACTTACATCATGTATTTGAAATCTTTGTTTGGAGACTCAGAGAATCTAATCAAGTTAGGCACAAGCACGCTATACAACTTTGGGTCACTCAGATAGCAATAATATATGTTTGGAATTTTGAATAAAATCTTTTGCTAGTGGAACTTTACACATGTTTGTTTGTTTCTTTTAAGTTTTAAAGGTCAAGTCAACAATTTTTCAGACGTGGTGGTGAAACCTATGAACCTATCTTTATTACTGAAATGTTCCAAATCAAAGATAGTAATAATAAGGAGAAAATGACTTTGCGTTCAGATTCTAACAAAAATTTTAGGACGCCGAAGCCTAAATTAAACATATTTAAAAACAGTTTATCGTATTCGGGTGCCTTAATTTGGAATAGTATTCCAGTGGAAATAAGAAATGCTAACACCATTGATTCCTTTGTAAATAAATGTTTAAGATGGATGCAAGAATGACCTTCGAGGTTTAATTTTCAACTTTGCATACCTCCACCATCGATAATGTTTAATATTTTCACTATGTGTATGTGCATAATTTCTGTAATGTATTTTATTTATTATCTAAGAGTCATTTTTCTTTGTTTCATCTGTATTTGTTAATGTTCACATGTATGTACATTTGCTATATATGCATTGTTTAAGAAATAGATCAGCTCTAGCAGTGAATTGTTGAGTAATAATTCACTGTTTGGAGGTCAGTTGTAAAGAAGATCAAATCACGAGCGCGTAGCGCGAGTGATTTATCTTCTTACAACTGACCGACAAACAGTTAATTATTACTCAACAATTCACGCACTTGAGCTGATCTATTTCGATTCTAACACACAATAAACGGAATAAATGTTGCTGAAACCGTCGATATCGTTCAGCTTTCCGCCATTGCATTGCAGATATCCCGCCAAATATTTGACTGTAATGCTGGTATTTACACACACTTATTACGTTTGTTGTGCGCTAAAACGACGTTTCACCGTCTAACGCTGCTTTGTGGGATAGCTGACGTCACAAATGCCGCAAAGTAACGTCACGCTTATTCGCCCAGTGAAATTGTTGCGCAATATAACACGTTTTATTACCATTGGCTATATAGGCGAGGTGTGTTAGAATTTTGTTTTAAGAGGGCCTCAGGGAAGATTGGTCTTACCAACTGAGTCACCCTCTAAAAATAAAGTCATTACTTACTTACTTACTTACTTACTTACTAACCTTATCACAATCTATGTCCATTTCGGACAATATCGATTCGTTTCGGACAGTTTCGGTCCAATCCGGTAGATCGTGATACCGTATGTCAATCATCTATGACAGCGGACGTGAACGAGAACACTGTATTGGAAACAACATAATTTCATATTGATAGTTTTCCAATAAAAGCCGATAAATAGGTCAACGATCGAGAGAGTTCGTCCAAATCTTATAATTTAAAAACATTTGAAACTAAGCAACACTACTTAATATCATTAAACAATACATCTCCAGTTTAATTTTAGCATCGTATTTACTGATCTCGTAAGCGTGAAGAAAATAGATTTATTTATCGAAGTGATGAAAAGTGACAAAAATGGCCGACAAAACAAACTCTAGCCTTGTCTAGCATCGACTTGCATGGGGCCTAAGAAAGGGAATTCAATATCAATACTACGGTTAAACACTTCCCTCCTGAAAATAAAACTGAGATCCTTTAAGAGCAGTGAGCATATTGATGAGAAAAAGGATGAGCCATACCGCGGTTTTGGCTACTCAAGCCTCTTCAGTGACCCTACAGATTTGGCGAAATGGAGCCAACGAGAAATACTGTATTTTTGCCACTTTCAACAGGAAAGTCGATACAAAGACCCGTGTCACACGATATTAACAGTCACTTATTAATGAAAAGAAAGCCATGTATTAATATTGCAATTCTTGTGAGCGCGTGCTGTTAATACATGGCTTTTACTTATGCCTGTTACGGGGCCGCTTGCAATAATTGACGTCATCGCGTAACGTGCATTTGATTTAATGTTATTTTGTGACGTCATGATGACGTTGAAGGTTGCCCCGAAAGCAGCATTTTAAAACGTCGCTAGCTAACGTCATCTTTCCGCGCTATTTTAGGTTCATAATATTTTGCAAAATCTGGACAATTTCTCCAAATTTTCGCATAAAATAGTTGTATAATGCAATAATAACGATCAAACATTTTCTTTCTGATGCATTAACATCTGATGGGCCCCTCGGGAGGGTTGAAACCCTCGCCTTTCAGGCTCGGGTTTCAACGCCTCTCTCGGGGCCCAGCAGATGTTAATGCATAGAAAACCATGTTTGATCCCTATAGCGGTGATAGAACAGTTTCATTCCTTCCTAACTCAATGACGTAGAATAAGAATGCAATGTCGTCAGCCTTCTTTTTCTGTCGTCAATTGGTCATTCGTATCACCGTTAAATGTTCACCGATTTCTTGTTTTGTTTCTTTTATGTCTGTTTTTCGTACTAGCAGACTATGTTCTGTGTTCTCTATTTACGTCTATTTAATGTTGAGCATAATTTTTACGTTGTTTCCTATTTTTGGTGTGTGTGTGTGGGGGGGGGGGGACAGTTCTAGAACGGACCGTTGGTTCTGATTGTACAGGTTCCTGATCATTGGTTGCATTGCTCCTTTTATTAGTAAGACATGGATTACACTTTAAAAGATGGAAGAGTAACTGAACTTCATTTTGCCAATAATTCAGGGGTCATTTGCCTCGGGTTTCTCTAGTCTTTTGGGTCATAAATCGGCATATCGTCGGTGGGCTGTTTAACAGCAATTTATAATCCATAAAGCATATTTTATATTCTTGTATTGTCAATGAGGGAAATTGAGACTTTATGTTTATTACACAAGAAACACAACAAACCTTAGAGATAATAAGTTTATTCAGAAATAATGGAATTTGATAGTCAAAGCACTGTGAGAGATACATAAACAAATAAAAAACTTCCATCAAGCCAATTTAGTAACATCCACATGATGCTTTTAAAGTATCATACCAAAACAAGTACAATCAAACTTTATAATACTTTGTATAATTCATGATCTTGTTAGATAGAGGAAAAAACAAAAAAAGTCATATTGAGGATTTAGCATTTTTGTCACAGCTAATTCGATCCAAATGACAGCTTAAAACCACTCCAAGAGCATGTAATACATAGAGGATAGTTTACTTTTTTGAGGTGAATACCAAATATATTTCATCGAGTGAGTTGAAAACATCAAAATTTTCATGAGTGCGTAGCACAGTGAAAATTTAGATGTTTGCAAGTCACGAGATGAAATATATTTGGTATTTATTTTATTTTATTTATTTATACAATATTTTCAGAGGGTAGCACTTTTAGCTATACAGCCAGTCTACCAAGTATTTACCGATAAAAAGTAAATTTTCTTTTTATTTTATACAATACACGGGTATTTTCCTATTCACAAAGCAGGCGGTGAAAATGCAAAAATCAAAAAATTTTGAAAACACAAATAATTTTGGTACCACATTGTTCCTAACGTTCTAACTAAGAAAATGAATACCCACACTTTATGTTTTCGTTCGTAAACAACGGAGTTATAGGCATTTGAATTTCTGAAGTGAGGCACATTTAATGACGTCAAGTGAATGGAAACGTCAGAAGTAATCCAAACTCTACAGTGAAAATTCGGCTGATACCAATCACTAGTGAAAATATCAATATCAATTATGCAGTGAAAATATCACCTTTATTCATTTTTGATATACATTAATTTCACTGCTAAGTATAAAAGAAAGTAATACAGTTAATGCTAAAACAAGTGCAACACTAAAACTGCCCGTAAATATAATTTTCTGTGATAAAATGTATGGTAAGCGCGTTCACGATTTCTTTAGAAAAAATAATTAGCGCAACAATATTTTGTATTATTACGAACACTTAATGAAATTTTAGATTAAAAAACAAAACAAAAATAAACTGTCAAACAATCTAGACTCAGATTAGCAGGAACATTGCATGCAAATGGCTCGTTATATATTTTCTTCGACTCAAAAGAGTGGTGATCTGAGTTTCTCTCGATGAATAAAACAAACAGTGTCTATACAAGTGAAACAGTTCTATGGGAGCTAAAATGGTCTAGGGAGAAGAATTGTCGAAGTCGTCAATCACTCAAGATCAGATTCATCTGGGAATCTCTGTTTATAAGCCGGACCAGCACATCCAACGATGGCACCACTAGCCTTGGCAGCCTCGAACTCCTTCAGTGTTATTTCGCCTCGTCCTGGAATTGGCAAAAATGGAATTATTTTAAAATTATATTTTGATTATGATATAAGGAGAGTCAGCTCAATTTATCCAGTTTTAACATGCAACTGCTTATTTAAACAAGATAAATACAGCAGCAGTACCAACAGCAACAAATTACAATAACCTAATTTTGATAATGGTAACAATGTCTCTCATAGTGGCTGATGATAGTGAGGACCAGAAACTTATTGATTTCATCATATCAATTTAAGGTTCCTTATTACTATAATAATAGTGTTTTCTGCTCATAAATATTTCATAGATTTTTTAAAAAAAATGTGGCATGTTACAAACCAGAATAATCCCTAAACCTTAAACTTTCTTATGAATGATAATGTTTTCCAAAGGGAAGCCATTGTAATAGAAGTTTTTAGTGAAATTACCTATTTTTCTAATAAATTTCCATAAATAATCCTTTAAAATAAATTTTTGATTTTAATTGATAGAAACCTTTGTGAAGGTCTAAATAATGTTCTCCAACTAATTTGCAAGCTGAAAAATTAGCTTAGAAACGATTTGCATGAATAGCAGGTGCATCATCTTTATCAGATTTATTACTTTAAATAATATTGTCCGTCACTTATGCAAATACCTGTACCTTAAATATACCATGCCAAATAAATTAAGCAACTTTTACTTTGAACAGTGTCTTCATACGTTTTAGACATTAGGGAAGTTCTTCTGACAATATCTTTTATATATCTAATAAGGGTAAAAACAATTGTTGTGTGGTGTTGAAGTAACGTTGGATTTAAAGTCCTCTGAGACATGTCTCAAATAAAACATAGATAAAATTATTTTGTACGGTATATTTATATGCATTATAGTATGTACACGCTGTGTATACCTGTTAAAATAGGACAGGTAGTCTGTTCATTCAGGTAGAACATACATATACAGTATATTTCCATAGCCTTTTTACATAACAAATAAGCCCATTAATTTGACCTTGATTAGTCTCAAAAAACGGGCTTTTTGTCTGCAGATATTTCGGTAAGAATTGTTTCAAACAGAACAAAAATGATAGCAGTTGATAGATTTTTCTACTTACTAACTACCGTGCCAGCACTCATCCCACAATATTTCTTATTTAAGCGTAAAACAATGCAAGAAAAATAAAAGCAGTTTTCAAACTAACAGTGCATTTCACTACCAACATGCACGAAAATGCAAATACAAATTCTGGTTATATTACTAGGATAACGTTTGTCATTCATAGCCCTTTCAGGAGATGTAATATCATGAATGATCTGTATCCCAGGACAGAGAACAACATGTTCAAAGTTTAGGGGGGGTTAGGGACTTTGTAAATATATCAATCCACGTTAAGAACAACAATAATTTAAAGGTCGTTATTTGAATACCACTGAAATTCTTATTACATATTTTGCTTCAAGACTGTTGTCCACAGACAAATTGAGACGAAGACTCGACATGAACGTCAATCATTGAACTTCAAAACTTCGAGAGTTTTTTCTATCTTTAGAACAACCTGTCATGGGCGCATGTGCTGTGTGACTATTTGGTTCCCATCATTTATGTCTGTTGCGCAGTAATCTTCGATGTACATATTTCAAAACAACCAGTGGTTTACAAGAGCACACGCCTGAAACCACCATTTATGTTCACTCTATTTGTGTATACCAACCTTCAATATCGAGTCTCTGGAACAAGCCATCAGCGAGATTTCTGTCTGGAAACACCTCCCTGAGTTCCTCATCAGTTATAACCCCGTCACTGTTTCTGTCGTAGAGTATAAATTGACAGGGATCTGCTTCAACACGGAGGTAGAACGCACCCTTGGGCTACAATAAGAAGGTATTCGATCTTTGATAATGATATGACAAGTTTTATTTGTATATTTTTATTTCTCTATTTTTGAAAGAATCTTTAAAACAAATAACAAAATCGGCATCCAGCCACCCAATCTAAGAGAACATACTAGCCATTTTCAATTTTGCATGTAACTGAATGGCCATTTAGCAGATCAATTACATGGAGCCTATTCCATATACTACTGTCTATTCACCATCTCACTTTTCTGAAAGACCTCAAGAAAAATATTACCATGTCATCATTTTACCTTTCAAAAGTCTTAAATGGTGCCACAAAAAGTTTGAAAATCGGTTAACAAATAAAACTTTTATGTCAGAAAATAATTTTGAATGGGGCCTTTTCCATTGTAAAAAAGGGAAGTAACTATTTTCCCGGAAAAAATCTAAATTGGTTATTTTTCATTTGAAAGCAGCAAACCAAAACAAAATTGTATGGTATGGATAGCTGAGTGCCAAACTCTTATTCCCACCCCCACAGATTTGTCTGATTTTCAATTTTAAGGTGTTTGGATTACCTCCCTTGCACATGCAAAATGCCTATTCAAAATAATTTTCGGGCATAATTATTTTATTAGTGAACCGATTTTCAATCTTTTTGCAGCACTTTGTACGACTTTTGTGTTGCAAAAAGATGGCATGATCATATTTTTCTTGTGGTGTTTCAGAAAAGTGAGATTTTAAAAATGTGGTTTCTGAAAGATAGTTTGCAGACAATAATCAGCCTGCTTATCTTAAATGCTGGCCTAGCGATAATTTACTTAATATAAAATGTAACTACTTACTCTGTAGTTCGGCAAGGACCGCTTGAAACGCCATCCTAAGTTGATACCAGCTCCCCAGTTGCCGGTGTTGTCATAATGTCCACGGCCTGTTACAGAGAACCTGCCATTGTCGTACCCTACGCTTCCTCCAAATTTGTGATAATCTTTGAAGGGTTTCGGGACATCTTGAAACTGGTGCTCTACGCCAAACTTCCAGTTATCCTTCTTATAGTCTAGGTTTGATTGAAGACCAAACCGACCATTGTTGACCATAGGATTAAGATTCAAGTTCCAGTTCTTTTCTTTCTTGTCGTCAAGTTTCAGGTCAGGAAGTTTCAAGTCGTCTAATAGTTTGTTCCTCTGAGCATCAACGATGCAGATTAAAACTCCTACAAGAAGAACTAAGGCAATCTTCCCCAAATCCTGAAACAACAAAAAGACATGGTTAAGGAAATTTCTTTTTTTTTTTTTGGCATCATAAGAATATCCTTCTCA
The DNA here is from genome assembly GCA_964017185.1 of Rugalucina vietnamica. NCBI lineage: Eukaryota > Metazoa > Mollusca > Bivalvia > Lucinida > Lucinidae > Rugalucina > Rugalucina vietnamica. The sequence continues at coordinate 75,079,317 of OZ024869.1, read as the reverse complement.
ATATTTGATAGGGGTCACTTCTATTTGCATCTCATATATTACAACAGCTTTTGAAAGTCCATTTCCTATAGTACTAACTGCTTATCAGAAATGAATTTGATTTTCACACGGCGGAAGAATATTTTCGGCTAACAGTTCTTGGTCTTTTGTTTTTGAAGAAAAGCATGCTTGAGAAAATGTCACATTTTTGGAACTTTAATCGTTTGGATTTCGGCCTTTCATGCAAAGTTTGTCTAAGTAAATACTTTGTAAAACCATGCATAGTGGAAAGAATTAAAATGTATACCCCATAGGCTGACCCAAAAGAGCCAAAAAGAAAAAAAATCAATTTACCACAATTATTTACACCAATAAGATTAAAAGAAGGCAAAATAAATAAATAAATAAATAAATAAATAAATAAATAAATAAATAAATAAATCTCAAACATTCACAAACTTACCATCTTTTTCCTGTCAGAAGTTAGGCTTTCTTTGTAAACTCGGTTCTTGACCTCTCTAGTGGTGTATACCTAAGCAACCTCAACTCACCCCTTTATATACACCGAACTCTCCCTCTTCCTACCAGCTCATTTTTGTGTGTACCAATCAGGGAGTTACACAGAATTGTTAGTCGACGCCCTTTTCAGGGTCGAATTAATGTTTTCAAAATCGTCTAAAATCCTGTTATATTAGAACTTGCTTTTGTCGAATAGGTGATAAACAAGCGTGTGCGTGCGCATAGGCCCGAATAGCAGGCCTGAAGTTTGCATCACGTAAATCCTGTAATCTGACCAATGTATTTAATAATCCGTCTGTCCCAGATATAGCCCATAAAGGCTCATTCACATGTACCGTATCCTCAACACACACCTTTAGTTCAAAGAAACCTTTTGGATAGGTTTTTTGTTACTTGCGTACCAGGACCCAGTTGTTCAAAATTAACGACATCGTTAGTTTAACAATTCGTTGAAATTTCAAACATGAAAAATATGAAAATGCAATGCAAAGAATTCTCAGATTTTATCTACAAAAAAAAAAAAAAAAAAAAAAAAAAATAACAACTTGTGTTGCTTATGTAGTCGGCAGTTACTTAACAAGTTGAGGTCTTAACGATGAAGTGAAGCTAACGAAGTTTAGTTTGAACAACTGGCCCCAGACTTGAACTAAGATTTTCGACTCGGTCTTAAACCATTTACCATGTATATGGTAAAATGCGAAATTCTTATCCGCAAAAGTTTGAAAGCAAAAGGGAGAAGCAAATGTAAGGGCTATATTGATATTGTAAATGACTAAGAGGTTCTTGCGATAGCTTCTTTCACAAGAAATAATATGCTTATAATGCCATTTTGTAAACATGTCGTGGCAAATGCCATATTGGTTCTGTGTTCCGTTAACTAAACAGATAAAACGGGATTCAGTCGGTCACTGGGAGCTAACAATAAACAATGCAAGGATTATATAAATAGAACACTTGCGGATGTTTATGCACGGCAGTAAACATTGTTTAAAACGTATTTATCAAAAACGTTCGGATTCTGTCTTGTCAAAGTTCGATTTTATATGGCCATGCGAACTGACAAGAATGATTCCGAAATAAGGTGGGCTTTAACTGTAGCAAACCATAATGTACTTGACACTTAGAGCAATCATAACAAAATTTTGAACAGTCACATTTTAAAGTCATTGACAATAAACTCGACACGCGGGATGTTGGCGTACTGTCTTTGTTTAAAGACACGTATACCCGGATTCGATTATTATTTATAATTATTTTAACATATTTTAATTTAAAGAAAAATGAGATCCTGAGTATACTGTTACCAATATAAACCCGGTTATGTACCTGGTAATGTACAGAATATTGTCACGTCGATTATCTCTGCGCGTAAGCATCTCTATGGTAGACACTGATCAGCGTCCTTCTGTTTTGGCATATACTTCAAATCGGACATACATGTTTTGACAGTGATTGACATACATGTATTAACCCATATTTGACGAATGGGTTCTCCCATCATTATCAATTGGATGAGTCCATTTTTACTTTTAAGGGGTGTTAGGAGTGATTTTTATTTTTTTATCCCATTTTTTCCGATGAAATTTCTCTGTGTAAACAGAATAGCTCCAGATGGGACGCTGCGTTCTGCGGCGTCACATCTGGGGCTATGCTGTTTGCCTATGTCCCACAAAAAGGACGCCAGGTTTAAATGAGTTAATTGTTCAGACCAGTACGTTTTGACTCAGCTTGTTTCACACATTCAACACCGACAGAACCTAGCGACTTAAATCGGTGCCGGTTTTTTGAACACCTAGTATGCACTGAATAAGGTTCTATCCACGCCTAAACTACACGCTTGATGAAAATTTGATTTATAAAACACTATTCTAATGGTGTGGGTGAAGTCAACAAACCAGTCGAAACAACAGTAACTGCTTACAGAACAATGATCAACAATAGGTATAAATACTATGTCACTGTTAGGTAAAAAGGACCCTTTCGTCAGCGGTCGTAACCCTACTTGCTCCGATGGAAAACGATTTAAATCAAGCCAGATAACAATCTGTGTCTGTATTCACCGGCTGGTATTCATATACAGAATGCCATTTTTCTGACTACTCAATAGTATAGTGACTACCATTTTCTATTACTATAATACATGTATAAGTACCTGATAATTCACCAAGAAGATACGGATTCTGTTATGTTTCCATTTTAGCAAAGAAAAACAAAAGGCAGAAATGACAAACGAAAACCAATTCTGATCATAAAATTATCGTGTCTTAAAGAAGTGTTTCAGAAATTCAGAATACACCTATCAGTAACATGACGAAAACATGCCCATACATACAGAGATTTTTTAAGTTGTGAAATATGAAAATTTTCAATAGAACATGTTTGCTATTTTTCTAATTTTTGCTAAAAACATACATTGTGGGTACACGTTAGAACCGCCTCATGTTTTGGAGCAAAGATAAGAAAAATAGGTATACCCCTGCATACCCCAGTTTTGCTGTATAAAAGTGGGGTTTGATTGACACGGCTAACAAACCTTTAAATGCGTAACCGCGGTTAAGAAAAGAAATCCGATTCATGTCCTTCCGGTTTCGCATCAGATGCCCAACAAAAGGTAAACAAACTTTTGCAGCTCGTGTTTCCGAGTAAAATATTTCAATTCGAAGACAAAATATTATAATTCTCTCAATGCTATTTTATTAGTTAGACATTGCTATATTTGGACCCCAAAGGATTTCCAGAATTTTTTCTTTATAATCATGATTTTTATTCCCTACCCCAAAACACATGTTGGGATTGCATTGTACACGACGAAAATGTGGGTCAGTCGCAGGGATATTTTTAGATTTCCGCTCATTACGTCCATATTAACGGAAAGCAATACAGTGCGCAGATGATTTTAACATTGTGTGAGGTCTGTTGACAGTTTCGTTGCCTCTGGCCAATGCATTCTATGCATATGTGGTTAAAAGCTGTGTCAACATTTAGGTTACGAATTTAATCATTAGAATGATAGCAATATAGTCATTATAGAACACATGTATTAAAGTTTTTGTTTTTGTTAATTGTTTTACGCTGAAGATAATTGTCACATTCTCTCGTCCTTTCTTAATAGTTGCTTACTCAAATTTGGTGTGTTTGTGATATTTGCAGTGAAAATGTTTGATATAAAATAATACAAACTGTCTATGAAATACATGTAATACAATAGTTCACATGCATGATATTCCTGTTCATGAAGACGATTTTACAGCATTCTGTATACTTTAATTTGTTTTTTCTTGGTTTTATGTCTTTCAAAACGCTTTAAAGGGAAATAAGTACCATAACTTGAACAGGTTGAGGTTTTCAAACGTATCTTGAAATATATCCTTCATATTTTAATGATTAAATGCGTACCCATCTTTTCATTCCCTTCAAATCGATAATGACGAGCACTAACACAACGAAATACTGGCACAGACATCAGATGCAATTTAGTTAATACATATCTGTAAATTTGTCGTGGAACAATCACTAAAATTTGATATTTACCAGCAAATTGTCCAATTTTTAGTTGTATTTCACCGACTTTGGCCTTGTTGGAACACCAGGTTCGAAGAAGGGAATAAATAACTCAAAGACCATCAAATTATTTTGCGAGCTACTTTAGTGCTGAATTACAATAGTAAATAAGTGACAAAATAGCATTCATAGATAATCGATATATTTCTGTACTAAAATATAATCATCAATCGATCCTAGTAGTGTATGTTTTGTTTACATTTTCTTGGTCTTCATATGCGGAACCGGAAGGGCGTGAATCGGATTTTCTTTCTTAACCGGCGGTTACGCATTTAAAGGTTTGTTAGCCGTGATTGAGGGGTTACACATTTCATGGACATGTTTTCCTGATGATGCTTTCAGACGCCCCAAGTCGCTTGATCGATGGGATCAGAATCTTGAATTTTCTCTTTAGGCACAGGGACACCAACACACCCAACGATGGCACCACTGGCTTTAGCAACTTCAAACTCTTCTTCTGTTATCTTGCCTTCACCACCTGAATTAGAAATTGTTAAAGAGTCATTAGCCTCCCCGTGATATGACCAGCATTGTTCTGTTTTAATTGAGTGTAGAAAATAAATTGAAGGTTCTGAAATATCAATGTGGATTTCAAAGCTGGGTATTCTAAAGCGATCATGCGTTATGTTCGTATTATGTCGAAATCATATTAGAATCATGCGAATAATTACTTTAAACAGCATTTGTGTCATTTTATGTTGGTACCGGTGGTCTTAGTCACTGGTGGCCGCTTTTATCGCTTTGTTTGCGACAAAAATATGGGGCATATTTCATGACAGCTCGTGTATAATAGATCGAAGATGTTTTGTCGATCATGTCGTCAGTTTCGGACCATTTGCCTTTTGGAGATGGAATATAATATACCAACCTTCAATAATGAGTCTCTGGAACAAGCCATCAGCGAGATTTCTGTCCGGGAACACTTCCCTGAGTTCCTCATCAGTTATAACACCGTCACTGTTTCTGTCATAGATCGCAAAGTGGCAGGGGTTCACTTCCACACGCAGATAAAACGAAGGCTTGGGCTACAATAAAAAATATATATTTATATAACATTTATATTTGTGTGTTAGCAAGTTAATGTTTTATTTTCGCCTTGGTCTAATTGCCTATTTATTTTTTCTACATTTTTCTTCGGTCGTTGAAACTAATTGAAAATGTAAATAATGCGCCTATTAATCAATTAATAAACATAACCATAACCTTATTTTCAGGGGAAGCGCGGTGGCGTAGTGGTAGAGCCGAGATGCTCTCGGTTCAATCCCCACTGGCGGCATCGTGTTGTGTCCTTTAGCAAGGGACATTAGCTCATCAGAGTTCTGGTGGCTCTGTCTCGACATGACTGAAAGTTTATTGACTGGGACGTTAAACCTCAAAGTAAACATTGTCAAACCTTATTTTCAGACTTTCGATATCGCAATTGCAATATAGTACTTTTGTAAAAGAAATGTTATTATCAAAATCCATACCTTAACCGCGGACCGCTTCCGCCTCCATCTGTAACCAACACCGACTCCAACTTCCCAATTACCTCTTGTATTTATATTCCCATAGCCCATTACATCCCAGTTGTCCCGTCGATACCCATAACTTGCACCAAATCGATCAAAACTACTATAGGCATCTAGACTAGTCCAATGGCCCTGTCCTAAATCATACCCAAAGCTTCCTGCTGGTCTTCCACCCCTGCTTCCCAAATCCAGCCAAAGATCGGGGCTAAGATCTATCCTTCTCTTTTTGCGCAGTAGGCCAGCAAGACTTGGTTCACCGGCGTTATTGACAGAATCGGGGTCAAAACCTAGCTCCAAATTATCACGATGTGTCTTCTTTCCATCGACGTAACAACAGAAGGCCACCAAAAGAGCTATTAAAACTGCACATCCCATATCCTGCAAAAATAGAGACACACTATAGATTCAGTGTACAACGAGAATCTTAGAATGCGCTTATACCCATTTCAATGAGTGCATTTTCGCCAAAATTCGCAGACATGGTAAGTATTTTGCGCCTTTTCTAGTAATCAGCTTCTAGTAGACAGGGTCTTTTGATAGACTATTTTCGGTTGATTACATATAGATCTACTATTCATTTGTGCCATCTTCTGGCAAAATTAACTCAAAATGTCTTCATGGGAGCACAGGGAAGACAATCTCTTTGGATGACAATGGAGAAAAAATGTCTATAATCGCAATGCTTTCTTTTCTAGGTTGGAAGTTGAACAGCTGTGGTAAAAATCAGTAAATCCAGGACTTGTATTAAATACTTCGGACCACAAAGGCTTACAAGGTATTATATTTCTTTATGATTCTTCAAAGAAGTTCACAGTCCATCAAAGAATAAAAGAATTGTTATAAAATGTTTGCATTAAAAAAAAACAAAAAAAAAAAAAACAAAAAAAAACAAAAAAAAAACAAAAAAAAAAAAAAAAAAATCCGGACTAATTGTTCTTCCAGAGACTTGTAAATAAAATATGAGTAAACACGATAACTTATGAACAGCAAATCACTCTCGCAGACATTTAAGTTGATCGTGCATTCCAAAGGACTCACCATGACCATGTGGCTTCAATGTAAGCTAAACTTCGTTATTCACACTCGTTATTCACAATGATAAGGAAAAGACTTCTTCCAATAATCTGGCAGGCGTATTTGCAACTGTCAGAAACTTTATTTATACATGCTATCCAGCTCTTCCGTCTTGGTGCTGAGCCAATCAGAACAGAACACGTTCAGGGTCTTCGGATAGACCAGCATGATTGAAGGAAAATCTTTTGAAGTCTATCTCATATAAGCCTGGTGTCCTCTTTATGGGACATGGGCAAACAGTATAGTCCCAGATGTGACGCCGCGGAATGCGGCGTCCAATCTGGGGCTATTCTGTTTGCTTAGAGGAAAATCGTAGAAAAATGGAAAATCAAAATCACTCCTGACGCCCTACTCGTCCAAATGATAATAATGGGAAAGTCCATTCGTCACTAATGGGCCAGGGAAAGACTTTCAAGAATATCGTGATCAAAATGCATTTAAAACGTTACTCATAATTGTGCGAATCTAAATAAAGCATGATATTATAAGAAGGTTGAAAGGGCTGCATGACGGTAAGTGTTCAATGTTAAGTGTTTTAAGTTTAATGAACAATACCTTCCTTGTACACTATCTTTTCCCTGTTCGTGGTGCATTTGCCAAGGTTTACAATATATGTTTGAGGATATTCTTACGAGCATGGTCATAGAAAGTCTTAAGGGTCAGAGGTTATCTGCGATTTGAGCGTATACTGCCCTGTGTCATTCATTTAGAGCGGTTTGGTGTCATTCATTTAGAACGGTTTGAGGTTTAGCCACGTACTTAACAAATTTGCTATCGAAGTTTTTGTGTCACGAGCAAAAGCATAGACATGTACGAACAATGAAGTGCAACAATCAAGAAAAAACATACATCAGGATAACATTTCCGTGTAATATTTAACCCCTAATACCCTACTTTTATGGTATGCAGGGGTATACCTACTTTTCTTATTTTTGCTCCAAAACATACGTTGTGGGTACTAGTTATAACCGCCTCGCTGAGGCGGTTCGAACGTGTACCCACAACCTATGTTCTGAGCAAAAATAAGAAAAATATCAAATCATTTTCCACTGACATTTTCAATTTTTACATGTGAAAAAAAAATCTCTGTATTTTGCATGGGTGGGTTTTCGTAATGGTTCTAAATAACACACTCACTATGATACATGTACAGCAGCCTCATTATATTAGCCGTATCTTGAGAAACCCTGTGTTTTACCATGTGAAAACTGGAACATACTATTTGGGCTGTATGCTTTACTTTGTGGCTACATGCAGGATGAGGGTGATCTTTAGAATTGTAGATTTCACGTCTCTATTTTGCTTTTCTATCCTACGTCTTTGGTTTTTTTTTTTTTTGAAGTTCTACAGCGACAATGAACAACTTTATATACAGTCGTGTTTGAAGCATACTTAGCTATAAAATTCACTATCGTTTTTATTTTTCATTTTCGGATTTTAATATAAATAGAGGATATTCACGTTTTTGGAGTGAATATGAGTTTTATTTCATTGAATATTTACATTTTTATTGCAATCGCCCTAGATGAAAGTATCTTTCTTGATGTTCTTCATTTCCCAATGAAAAACATTATGTCACGTGATCTAGAGGCCACGCCTATGGGCGAGGCGACGTCAAAACCCATCCAGTGACGTCGTTTGTTTACTCTTGTTGTTGTGACGTTGGTCGCGTATCGCCATGACGTTAGGCGCGGAAATTTGACGTTTTGGCTGTTCCAAAATTACGTTAAGTCGGATTTGATGTCAAATAACATGAAAATGAACGGTGATATGCGCAATTAAAAATCCGATACTTGATTGATAATATAAAATGTAAATATATGTATTGAAATTCAGATTTTAGCTTTCACTGGATGATGAAAAACATTAGCTGTTTTAATGTCTCCGAGAAGCCCTTCGGGCTTCACGGACATTAAAACAGCCTAATGTTTTTCATCATCCAGTGAAAGCTAAAATTCTGAATTTCAATCCTTAAGTGAAGTGAATTTTTTTTTATATTTCATGAGTGCCGAAGAAATACAAGTCATGTTCACGACAAAAACTTGAATTTTCTTTTTATTATAATGCATGTAGTCATTGTAACGTTGCGCCCTAAAGCATATGACGTCAAAATCTTAAATGACGTCATTACGTCACGTCATTATGTCGCTATTGTGTGTGAACGCTCATTGCGTCAACAATAGCATAGATTATAAAATTTAGTTATGTATAAATTAGAAATAAAACGGTGGAATCGTAATTTGCGTATTCCCAAATCTTAGCCTATATTTTCACATGTAAAAATATGACTTTTTTATATTTTCACATGTGAAAATATAACTTTTTCAAATAATTATTGGTTTTATTTTATACTTTACAGTGAAAACCAATGTATATCAAAACTTGATAAAATTGGTATTTTCATTGATATGAAATTTCACTGATATCAAATCTCACTGATATCAAAAGTCACTAGTGACTGATATCAGCCTTTATCATATATTTACTGTAAAATACGTTCTTTTTACATATGCGATACAGGCGCAAGTCCTATGCACGTATCGGGACACCATATCTCGAAAGCTGTATCAGTTCAAAATTTGTCAAAATCCATATCTCCCTAGGGAGATATGGACTCATATCACACCCCCATATCACACCCCAAATCTCGAAAGCTGTATCAGTTCAAAATTTGTCAAAATCCATATCTCCCTAGGGAGATATGGACTCATATCACACCCCCATATCACACCCCAAACCTCATATCACATCTCACGTGACCCCCACATTCGGAGCGCTCTGTTCTATTCAATAGTACGTTGTAAATTGTTCTCAATTTATAAATCAAATTTTTGTATTTGAATTTTCTGTATTAATGGGTTAAATGTTATTGAATAAAATTTGTGACCAGAATTTTTTTTTTCATTCTTTCTTTTTTCCACTTGAAATTATGTTGGGAAACATTTTGTGCATTGAACTGTATCAAACACTTTTTTTTTCAATAAAAATATATGATAAAGAGATCATGATATGGCAATTTTCATATCATACCCCGTATCAACCCTCGACTTCCGTATCAGCCCTCGACTCCCATATCAGCCCTCGGGCCTTCGGCCCTCAGGCTGATATGGGAGTCTCGGGCTGATACGGAAGTCTCAGGTTGATACGGGGTATGATATGAAAATTGCCATATGATAATCTCTTAATATCTTCACTGTAGATTTTGGATTACTTCTGACGTTTCCATTTACTTGACGTCATTAAATGTGTCTCACTTCAGAAATTCAAACGCCTATAACTCCGTTATTTATGAACGAAAACATAAAGTGTGGGTATTCATTTTCTTAGTTAGAACGTAAGGAACAATGTGGTACCAAAATTATTTGTGTCTTCAAAAATTTTTGGTTTTTGCATTTTCACCGCCTGCCTTGTGAATTGGAAATGATATTCCAGTGTATTGTATAAAATAAAAAGAAAATTTGCTTTTGTTTCAGTGAATACCAAATATATTTCATCTCGTGAGTTGAAAACATATTTTTCACTCGTGCTGCGCACTCGTGAAAATTCTAATGTTTTCAACTCACTCGATGAAATATATTTGGTATTCACCTCAAAAAAGCAAATATCCTCTATATATTTAATACATATTTCTCTTTATTACATAGCTATAAATATCAAATGATTAAAACTTAGGGATAAAAGCCGAGTAACAAGTGTGCAGATATCAGTTGATATCTGCACACTTACTTGATATCGCACACTTTGTTAAAAGTGAAAAATTCTTTTTATGAAACAGCGCCAAAGTGCAAAATTGTAAAATTGGGACGTCCACTCTAATGACGTCATCTTCATCTGACGTCGCGTAAAAATGACGTCATACGGGGCCGAAACGTCAGCTGAAGTTTGTCAATTTCAGATTTAAGCAATTTAAAGGGAAACATTACTATTTAATTCCCGCATATGATTTTCATGAAACTTCCTATGCTTCAAGATAATTGTATCCTTGGACTAAAATCGAAATAAAAGTGGGGAGTCACCGGCCTCGTTTCCATGGTATCAGAACTTTTTGGATGTTTCTCGTGCATTTCAGAAAACCGAAATCGTAGCGGACATGCGATTTAATATATATGTTATTACTGCAAAAACAACTTAAACACACGATGAGTGTTATTTTCTTACATTTTGATACTATTTGCTCTTAAACTGAGGAGATAACATGCAAAATTAACTTTCCCGCCATCTTTTCAAACCTGGAAAAAGTACGTATTTTTGCAATATCTCCTAAACTACGCATATGATTTTGATTAAATTACACCAACAGATAGGAAACGTGGTAACCATTTAAAAGTTCAAATAAAAAGTGGGGGTCACCGGATTGCATTGGAAGATATAGAGAAAAAAACGTTCAACATTCCCGCCTTTTTCGTTTTAACGCCAAACGTTGCACTGACGTCGCGTATATTTATGCGACGTCATCAACAGCGAAATAAACGTTTTCACATATAATTAACCTTAAACACGAATTTGGGTATATCAATTGCCACAAAACATCTTTTAAAATAAAAATAAACAATATGTAAACACGCTTTAGGACTTAATTATGCAGAAACAAACGGAATAATATTCTACAGCCTGCAACGTCATTGAGAAATCAAAACAAAATGACGTTAAAAACTACGCGTAACATGCACATACTAAACGCCGACGTTGCGCAAACAATGTGCTCATAAACAATAGTAATGTTTACCCTTAAGCCGAAAAAAAAATGAAAAAAAAAATGTCAGCAATATTAATTCAATAGCAAAATGTGCTTACGAAAAGTAACAGTGCAAAAATGATATCATCTGATATTGCACTAGTGCAAAAATGATATCACTCTTATGGATATTATCGTGGCCTTCATGTAGATATTTCACTTTTGTAAGGCTTACTCTCAAAAAAACATCAAATATGAGAAGCAGATATTTATAGCTTTATAATACAAGGGTTATTGCACTGATATCGGTGAATAGGCCTATTGTCCCTCGTTGGGATATCTACGGACGCTCGTAAGCTCGCGTCCTTCAATATCCCAACTACTGTCTGTTTCGTAGTGTGTGATAATGGTTTTTCGCAGATATTTTACAACTGTTCAAATGTAGAAGAAATATTTTCTTGGCACAATTAAGCATCTAATTTGTCGCAAAATGTGCAGCAAAAATTTTGAAAATCGGTTGACAAATAAAACTGTTCTGGTCAAAAACATTTTTGAATAGGGATTTCCTGTACAAAAATCTCATGGAAGGGAGGTAAATATTTTCCCGCAAAAATTTTAAATTCTAACTATATAATCATGATTGCTCTAAATTATTATAAATTGACACAAATAACGTACCTGAGACAAAATCTGCTTGATCAGGTAAAAATTATCGACAAATATGCATTTTCATGATCATCGATTATCTCCCTTGCCAATGCAAAATCCCTTTGCAAAATTCATTTTGACCATAAAAGCTTTATTTGTTCACCGATTTTCAAATTTTTTGCAGGTCCTTTTAGGACAAACTAAGATCAAGATTTTGACATGAAAATAATTTTTCTGTCGTCCCTCATACAAAAATTTTCTGTGAAAAAACATTATCAGAGGCAAGTTTTTAGTAGGGACAATATTCACCGATATCAGTGCAATAACCCTATAATATTTCATCACTTGCCATATAATAAAGAAGATTGATTACTATCTGTAAAGCATTCGATGAAATGCAGGTTTTCTCACGGTGCGGCCTATAATTGTATGGCGCGGCGCTAATTGCTTGAAATGATGCGATGGCTAGAATAAGCCTAGCGATGTGTTCGAGAACATTTCATCAAAAATCTCAATTCACCATGTTGGTCATTTATATTTGGCTATTGTCGTGATTTTATTTACTCATCAGAAATAAGTTTATTACTTCTACAATGTTTCAACAATATTGCAAGGTACATGTATTAAAAGCCTTGAACAAATTCTCCCTCTCCGAAAGCTTCTGTCATCCCTCCGGGTACTCAACTTCAAAAGATGAGCCGAGATTAGACCTATCGGACCTGGCACAGAGGTTATCAAACTTATTTCATGTTCAGCTCAGCTGAGACAAAAATTTATCGCGCTCAAAAATATTAAAATGCCAACAATTGTTGGCATTTTAACATTAATGAGCTGGATTTGGGTTTTGTTTGTTTGTTTGTTTGTTCGAGTTTAACGTCGCTTTCAACATCATCTGTTATATCACGACGGTGTCTGGTTGTGACAGGGAGCTCAATGCTCACTTTTATAGTGCTGCCTCACTGGTATCAGATCCCAGACACTTTTACCTGATACCACCTCCAGTCACATTATACTGACACCGGAGCGACCAGTCCTAGCCCTACCCCGAAAATCAGAGTGCCAAGCGGAGAGCAACCAGTACCATTGTTCACGACTTTGGTATGTCGCGGCCCGGGATCGAACCCGGTACCTCCCGATCTCGGAGCGGACACTCTACCTACTGAGCTACCGAGGCAGTTTTTTTTTTTTTTTTTGCTTTTGAACCAGAATTTTCCACTAATTTTGACAATTTTAATATTTATGAGGAGTTGAGATTTCATGCTCAGCTGAGCTGAGCGTGAAAAAAAAGTTTTATAACCTCGGGCCCTGGTTCCAAACAGGGGTCATCATGAAAATTCACACATGAAGCTGCTGAAAAAAGAGTGAATTCGCAACGGGCATTAGACCGGCCCGTTTCCTTACAAAACGGCATCTCTGCATAAACACAAATGAATACAAGTTTTACTCCCAGTCAGAACTAAAGGGCCAGAATTTCGATTTAGTATTGACTCTGGGAATCATTTTGATTTAAGCCATCCATTAAAGCACAATTTCATTTTCGAAAATCACTTGAATCATTAAACCCTTGCTAATATTGAGCCGCCGCACGGGAAAACAAACAATCTGCATTAGGCGAAAACAAAGGCGCAGATCAGCTGTGCAGTAACTGCACGGCTGATAAGCGCCTTTGTTTTCGCTGCATGGATAGTGCAATCCTTTTTCAAGCTTCTATCCTGCTTCTGTGACTGTATACCCAGATAGCAAATGACCAACATTGCATATTGATTGGGTAATTGGCGTTTGGTTGCGGTCGCATGTACATGATTGGGCCAATGTTGGTGTAGTTGTGCATTCACATGCAATATTTGCCGACATTGGCCCAATTTTGGCAAACGATCTATTACTGCAACGGATCATGAAAATGATTTTCTTTCACAGAAACAAGGGTGAATCAATATTTGTTAGTCATTGTAATAAAAGTTGATGTTGTATTTTGTGTGCCTGCTGGGAAAGAAATAGGTTTTTTTTTTTTAATAGTTTAGTAGTTTAGATGACATTAATTAAGGATTGAAATTCAGATTTTAGCTTTCACTGGATGATGAAAAACATTAGGCTGTTTTAATGTCTGTGAAGCCCGAAGGGCTTCTCGGAGACATTAAAACAGCTAATGTTTTTCATCATCCAGTGTAAGCTAAAATCTGAATTTCAATACTTATATTTACATTTTATATTATCAATCAAGTATCAGATTTTTAATTGCGCATATCACCGTTCATTTTCATGTTATTTGACATTAAATCCGACTTAACGTACTTTTGGAACAGCCAAAACGTCAAATTTTCGCGCCTAACGTCATGGCGATACGCGACCAACGTCACGACCACAAGAGTAAACAAACAACGTCACTGGATGGGTTTTGACGTCGCCGCGCCCATAGGCGTGGCCTCTAGATCACGTGACTTAATGTTTTTCATTGGGAAATGAAGAACATCAAGAAAGATACTTTCATCTAGGGCGATTGCAATAAAAATGTAAATATTGCATAATAGTTTAAGTTCGAATTGACATATATTTAAGGAAAGTGTTAACTGTAGTGAGCTTGTATGACAAGGCTCATACAAAGGGGCCTTAGAAAATAAATAAAAACTTGTCGTGTACACTTTCCGTTGGCCGATGGCTGGCATTTCATTGGCCGATTCGTATATGATTAAATACACTGAAGAGCTTTAAAAACGCAAAAGATTTTATTCAAATGTTTTGCATATTCGTAGTTGTTCGATTTCAATGAAATTTCACAAACATAAACATTGATATGTATGCAAACTATGTTGTGAATTTCGTATCAAAATAATGAGTAATGTGAGAGTAACAGTTTTTGATATAGCAATATCCCTAAAATGCAAAACTGCAAAGTTATATTGAGCATGACTACAATTTGTCCCTTGGCATAAAGAGCATCGCTTTCTTATTAAAAACAAAGGTTTTGCCAATTGCATGGGTGTCTGGCACTGATTCTAGCTTGTTTGAATGGTCGTGGTCGACGTAATTTCGACGTAATTCAGCGGCGTACGTCAATTATCTAGAGCCATTAGCGCCTTGACGTAAAATGTTCGGTTGATCCGACCGGCGTCAAATTTTTCACTGTCCCAGTAGCCTGGGAGGGAATGCTGAGATTCCGAAAAGTTAAACGATGGCAAACTTGATGTCACGTGACGTCACATATACGTCATCAAGATTGTAAAGCTCCAATTGTGCTGGATAATTCATTTCGAAGACCTGTAGAATGATAAAAAAAAAAATCAAAACTAAAACTATGATGTTTTTCATATATGGTTTGCTAAAAGCTTCATGTTAAATGGTAAAATATTTTTCTCCGTTAATTCTTAGAAACGCCACATGGCAAAAAGTGTAAAATGGCTTTTTATTGCTGGGGTTGGCTAGTGCCTTTTAAAATGTTGGTTTCATGTGAAAATAGAAGTAGAGTACAGTTACCTACCCCTTTCACCTTTTTGGGGAAACTGAAAATGTCCTTTGTGCAAAAAATACTAATTTTCGTTTTTTGCGTTTTTAAAGCTCTTCAGTGTACTGACCGGTGTTAATTTGTAATCGATTAATTGGCTTTAAATCTTATTCAACAAAGAGACTTAAAAAACAGTCCGGTTTCCTCATAGTTTCAATTTATATATCAATCATAAATAATTATTATGATTTATATGTAAATCAACATCAATGATTTAAAACCACTATCTTAAATAGCACATACTTCCTTGACCGGGGACCAGTTTCATCAAAAAAGTTCCTAGGACAAATCTTAAAAGTGTCCCAGGACATTTTCTGAGACATGTGTAAGTCGGTTTCATCAACACGTCCTTAACATGTCCTATGCCTTAAATCTGCGTAATCATCAAAAGTGTCCTACTTTAACTATGCTCTTCTGTTGGGCCCCATTAATATCATGTGCTTGATCACGTGCGATCTTATTTTAGCTGTGTAATAGCCATAAAAGTTTTAGCTTTTTCAAAAGTTTAAATCACTCGTCTTAATTGCGAGGAAAAAGAACTGGTATAAAGGAGAATATTTTGTAAATTTTAAACAACCATAACATTGTTAAATAATTTTCTGTTAATAGCAGTCACACATTAGCAAACGAAGACAAACGCACACCAGACGTGTTGACTGTAAACAAAGTGCAAAATTCATCAAACGTCACGTCGGAGACACGTTAAAAAGCGTCACAGGTGCGGCATGAACGCTTGTTGTTCGTTGTTGTACATCGTTATACGTCGGTGCGTTGGTTCCGAGCGCATTTGGGCTCAAGACTGGGCTCGGCGCGTCGCGAACTTTTAAGTTCGACACGCGTTACAGCTGCGCTGAATGCAGGCACGTCAATGTATGCAACATGGGCGTTCCAATTTTACGAGACATTGGCTTGGGCGCTTGCCGAACGCTTTGAACAGTTATGTGCCCTAAGCGGGTACGAGACGTGCGAAAAATTTTTGATACGCTCTTATGACGTTTGTTCAATTCGTCTTGGGCGTAACCCAAACGTACTACACAATTGTCAGCGTGCCTGAGTCGCATGCGACTGTGTGACTAATTGAAGTTTAAGAAGCAAATTAATTTTTATACGCCCAAAATCTTCAGCGCAAGACGAGCGTTTGTCTTACTCTCTAATATGTGACTGCTCTTTATGTCGCATATTCCGCCTATCTGATGAGGTTTTTTATTTTTTTTATTTTTTTTTTGTGTGTGTGTGTGTGTGTGTTTTTCGAAAACACGCTCATATGTGGTCTGTTGGGGGTACGGTGTCGACGTCACAAATCATGATTGAATGTGACATTAAGGATGTTCGCTGCCAACATTTGACAGTTTTTATTTTGTTGAATATCTCGTAAACGGTTGCAGATATTTTCCTAATATTTTACATTTGGATACATATTGATGGTATTCATTGAATGAGCCATGAATATTGTCAATCTAAGGAACTTCATTTTTTTCACCCCCTTTTCTGCACTTTTTCAGAAAATTTTAGTTGTCATTAAAATTTAGGGGGTAGGGTAGATTAAACTTGCATATTATACATTTTCAAATAAATTGCACTAGTTCTATGTTTATTTTAGCAGCAGTATATGTGTACATTGTCTTCTAAGTCAGTCTTTCTGTATTTGGTGTGCTTGTTTTCATGGTACTCATCAGCAATGTTCATACTAAAGGAATTGCAGCTTGATATATCTTGCCTCAGAAATATGACTCTATACCAGATAACTGAAGTTGTTAAACGCCGACTAATAAAAACCTTTTTAGCCAGCTGGGACAAGAAAAGAACCGAGGCCTTTATTTCAGGAAAATTAGATACATATTTTGGCATCAAAAAGGCCTTTGAAAGGGAACCATATTTATGTATGAGTAAATTTTCTTTGCGTAAGGCTCTTTGTAAACTTAGGATAAGTGCACATCAGTTAATGATTGAATTAGGCAGGTACAAGAAAAATAAATTACAGAGAGATGAAAGAATATGCAAAAAATGTGACACTGGTAATGTTGAAGATGAGTTTCACTTCCTTTTTGAATGTTCAAATTACAACATTGAAAGACGTGATTTTTTCACTACAATTAACTCAAAAAACATTTTATTTGCATCTATGACGAGTAAACAAAAATTTGAATGGTTATTTATTCAAGAAAATATCAACGTATTGGAAGATTTTGCATTATTCATAAACAACTGTTTTCAGAAACGATCTGCATAGTTTATAAAAGAAAGTTAAGCTTATCTTGTATTGTGGTAGCCCTTGTACATTCCATTTAAAATGTATATTTGTATTTTTGTATAATTATGTTCATGTTTTTCAATCATTTAATCCATGTGTTGTATATTGAATACTGTGATTTGTATGCCCGCAAGGGCCCTTGATTGGAATAAATTCTATTCTATTCTATTCTATTCTATTCTTTTCAAATTTTGGGTGGTTTTATGGAATGGGCTTTAAGAAATAAAACAGCCGAAAAAAGGCTTAAAATGGCGATTTTCAAGTGGTTGGTTCTCTTTTATATGCACACTACCATCTATATTTCTTTCTTTTATTCGAACAATATTACCAAGTTCTAAGTTGTGTGAAAATACAAGAAAAAGTTTGAATCTACAAATATGGGTTTGGCACATTTCAAAATATTGATTTTTTTCTAAAGTGCTGTTTAGAAATGAAAAAAAAATGTTTAAATCTGATTTCTGACTTTTGATTTCACAAGACCAAAAATGTCAGATATTGTCACATATATAACAAGCTGTTAATAACGCACAAAAATGTGCAAACAGCAGAATATTTAACACCAGACTATTTATAAAACAAATAAAACAACAACAAAATGATCGCCTTGGAACGGTCGGTGATATAAAATAACTCCAGCTTTCGATGTTTATTGTGAATATTTTGAACTTAATTTACTTGTCGTGCTCATAATCGATGCGCAACATCGTCTACGTTATGCACATGTGCAAGTTGCATTATTCCCATAATGCCAGTCGGATAAGATGCAACATGTATCACAGTGGCGGAGGGGTTAGAGGATGGGTGCCCGAGTACGGCTCAAGTGAACCTCTTTTTGCCCAAATTATTTCGTTTTCATTGAAAAAATATGACACAATTTAGGCGATAACGTATGAAGAGTTCCCTCTTTGCAAGTTTTAACCGCTTCTTTTAAAATTCTTAATGCAAACGTCATTTTAATTAACTAAATGTATGATTTCCGCAGTTTAATTGAGGATATTTGATATTTACAGACTTCGTTTCTTATAGCATTTATTCTTGATAGGTTGTCGTGTTGACTTACAAGGGTATATTTTCGAATAAATGAACATTCAAGAAAATTCTTAAATATGTTTTGGGACAAATTAGTATTTGGCACTGTACGTATTCGTGTCTGACAAAAGCAATTTTGCATTTTAATTCTAGTAGGGTTTGAAATGTGGTCGCTATCTTAACGTTTAAGTTGTTTAAGCGTCGACTGGATGTGTTTTCGATGTTTCTGACACAGTCAACTTAATATAATTCTTTTTGTGAAGTTTTAGCGTTGAAATATATTTTAAACTTCAAAATATCGATATAAAAATGTTTAAGAGCGACGATCCCTCAAACTTATGAGGAATAGAGGGTTTCCAATTCAGGGTTGGGTTAATTCTGTCCTTCTGTCTGTGCATCCATCCATCTGTGAGTGTTTTCCGACGTCGGTGCCACCTCTCAAAGATAAACTGAGCATGTACATTATCACCGGCCTCCAATTAACGTCTCTTTAAAAGCAGCTTTTAAAGGCGACGGGTAGTATACCTGACTATACATAATGTCTTGAAGTTTGAGGGCTTCGTGCCATGGAAGATTGGTCATGACAAACGAGCGTCCCTCTAAAAACAAATACGTTACCTAGATTACATTCTGCATGTAGTACACGGGTAGGTCAGCATCTCTTTCAGCCCCCAATACCGATTGACAGGCAGCAGCCATTTCTAGCACAACAGTCTTTCGGATGAGATTTTAAACCGAGCTCACGTCTCCATATGACATTAGCTGTTGAGTGGGATGAAAAACACCAAATCAACCAATTTCTAGTACATTTACAAAATTTAGGACAAAATTGTCAGATAGGACGCCGAAATAGTTGTCCTACGTTTAAGACAAAAACTGAGAACTTCCTAAATTTCTGGAGTTTGATGAAACACGACTTTTGTCTTAAAAACGTCCTGGGACATTTTTAAGGACAAAAT
The DNA here is from genome assembly GCA_964017185.1 of Rugalucina vietnamica. Lineage (NCBI taxonomy): Eukaryota > Metazoa > Mollusca > Bivalvia > Lucinida > Lucinidae > Rugalucina > Rugalucina vietnamica. The sequence continues at coordinate 75,059,612 of OZ024869.1, read as the reverse complement.
CTTGTCTTAAACACTTTGATGAATCTGGCCCCAGGCCATTTAAATTTACTGTATATCTATTCTGTAAATGTTTAGTAAGCAATGGGAGCAAAATTAAAGTTAACACCTTTTTCACTTTAACATCATAACATTGTGGTTTATTGTTTGCTTCGCGCTGCTCCAGCCAGAGAACAAGAGTACATCAGGGGCCAGTTTCATCAAAAAAGTTCCTAGGACAAATCTTTAAAGTGTCCCAGGACATTTTCTGAGACATGCGTAAGTCGGTTTCATCAACATGTCCTTAAGATGTCCTACGGCCTTAAATCTGCGTTTCATCAAAAGTGTCCCACTTTAACTATGCTCTTCTGTTGGGCCCCATAAATATCATGTGCTTGATCACGTGCGATCTTATTTTAGCTGTGTAATAGCCATACGAGTTTAAGCTTTTTAAAAAAAAAACAGGTGGCCGTTTTTACTGTTGAGTTTAAGGTTTGCGCGGGTATATTGCTACATGCAAAATTATGCATTTAGGATGGTTATTGGTGGTTTAGGATGTTGCTCCTTTTTATGTCATTTAATTAATTACGTTTTAATCAATCTCAGTCAGTCTTAATTGCTACGAAAAGAACTGGTATGAAGAATATTTTGTAAACTTTAAGCAACAATGAAATTGTTAAATAATTTTCTGTTTATAGCATCTTTATCATGTTAAGTCTTTCAATGCATGCAGCAGTCACAAGTTAGCGTTCAAGAAAAACGCGCGCGGGCGTGTTAAAAAAAGTGTAACATTCACGAAACATCACGTCGGTGACTTATTAGAAACGCGTTACATGCACGTTACATGCACGTCTGCTAAATAGCTTGATATTTAAAGACATAACATTTTATACGTCCAAAATATTAAGCGCCGGCGCGCGTATGACTTAAACGCTAATGTGCGTCTACTCTATATGTCACATACTATGCCTATCTGCGTCTAAATGGTTTTGTCTTGTAGTATTCTTCGTCATAAAACACGCTCATATGTGACGTTCAGTGCGATTTTGGACTTGTGGAGATTCGTTGTCGACGTCACAAAACAGGATTGAATGCTACGTCATGAAATTGCATGCAACATCGATTGGATTTTTGTCAAACTGGGTCACTAGTTTCAAAACGATGTATAATAAGAAACATAAAGCCTTCTTGCAAGAGTTTTAGTTTCTAATTCTGTAATGTTTAAGCAATTCATATTTGCATGAGGACAATATGACATGACACTTTTACTCGATGTATCAAACTTTTACCATGTCTTTAGATCAAAAAAGAAAAAAAAAAAAAAAACGCAAAGTGAGGACGTTGAATGTTTAAACTTTTCAAAATCCGTTAAAAATAAAAATCTGAATTTCCGACGTTTGAATCCACAAGACCAAAAATTCCAGATACTGTCACATATATGTAATAAGAAACTGTTATTAATAACGTACACTAGGGGCGCAAACAGCAAAACATTCAACACCAAAATATAAAGTAATTAGAACTACAACAGAAGAACCTTGGAACGGTCGGTGATATAAAATTACTCGATCACTCGAGCTTTTGATGTTTATAGGAGATAATTCTAACATGGTTTACTTGATGTATAGGACGATCACGTGAGTATTAAGGTTGCATTGCATGTATTTTCATGATGCCATTCGGTTAAGTTGCAGCATGTGTCACATTGGCGTGGGGTTTGGGGATGTGTGCGCAAGTAGGGTTCCAGCGAATCCTTCTTTTTGACCAAAATGCTTTCATAAAAAAATACAATTTAGGTGAAAATATGAAGACGAAGCCCTCTTTGTTTGAACCGCCTCCATTGAAATCCTAGATCCGTCCCAGTATCATGTCAACGTCATTTTCCTTTAACTTTTGGGGTGAAACGTGGAAAGTGGCAATCTCTGCAGTTTAACTGAGGCTATTTGATAATTTGAGACTAAGTTTTTATAGCACTGATTCTGGATAGGTTGCCGTGGTGATTTAAAAAAGTGCATTTTCTATTAAACATTCAAGCACATTCTTAAAAATGTTTTCGGACAAAGCCGATACACTGTGTACGTATGTGTGTCTGACAAAAAGAAATGTATCATAATTCTAGTAGAATTTGAAATGTGGTTGCTATCTTAACTTTTGGGTTGGCTAAGCATAGACATGTGGTGCTTTCGATATTTCTGACATTTGAAATTTTACGTTGTTCAACAGTCGTTGAAATATATTCAAACTTCAAAATATCGATACTAAAATGTTCAAGATCACTAATCCTTCAATATTACATGTATGAGGAGCCATTGTATTTTATATGATGAATAGAGGGGTTCTCATTCAGGGCTGGGTTAATTCTGTCCTTCTGTCTGTTCGTCCATCCATCTGTGTTTCCCAACGCAGGTGCCACCTCTCAAAGATAGCGACCTCCAATTAACGTCCCTTTGAAAAGCAGCAGCAACGGGCATTAGGTCTACATGACATATAAACAAATTATAGAATTTTGAGGCCTCGTTGAAGATTGGCCATGGCAAACATGCGCACGTATATAAATAACTTACGTTAACTAAATTAACATCTGCATGTAGGACACCGGTAGGTCCTTATCTTCTTCAGCCTCCAATACTAATTGAAAGACAGCAGCCATTTCTATTATATGTACACAATTTAGGACAAAAATTGACAGGTAGGACGCCGAATTAGTTGTCCTACGTTTAAGACAAAATTTGAGAACTTCCTAAATTTCTTGAGTTTGATGAAACACGATTTTTGTCCTTAAAACGTCCTGGGACATCTTCCAGGACAAAATTTTGTCTTAAACGCTTTGATGAAACTGGCCCCAGTTGTAGAAGGTAAGTTTTATTTATTGTTTTGCATTACTTATTAAGCTCATTTCTCCACCTTATTAAAGGCAGAAATATAATTGATTTCATATTATATACTTCATTAATTTATATACTTCGTTGTAACAAAGAGGTTTTAATTTTAACATGTATTTCTTTAACAGCTATTCCTTTATGAGCTAAAATACAGGCGTTAAAATGTTGCATAAATGAGGTTAGTTTATGTTTTTGTCATGGTGCTGTATTTATTCGTTTGTTTTCAGAATACCAGTCGTCAAAGTATTCCAGCACAGAGACAACGAAAAATGAAGAGTTTACCTTCTCCAAAGACAAGAGACCAAGCTCGACTGTCACCATGGTGCTGCAGATCAAGAAACTGTACCGAGTGGACCATATGTGCAATAGAAATACATCGTCGATAGCTTATAATGAGCACATTCAAACAGTGATGGACCAACAAAAAGTGCAAAACCTCAGCCATGATTGGCCCAATGTAGAACCAATGTTATGGGCCAAAGATGGGCCGATGAGCAAACGCTACGTTGGCCCATTCAAGATTTACAACCATGGGCCAATCGTGCGGCGTCCGATTGGCCAATGGAAGACCAATGTATACGTGCTATCTGGGTAGGCCGGTTTGTGTCAGACTTGCATATTACGTGCTTGAAACGTCAAAACTGACGTTAAAAATAATTCTAACACACCTCGCCTATATAGCCAATGGTAAAAAAACGTGTTATATTGTGCAACAATTTCACTGGGCGAATAAGCGTGACGTTACTTTGCGGCATTTGTGACGTCAGCTATCCCACAAAGCAGCGTTAGACGGTGAAACGTCGTTTTAGCGCACAACAAACGTAATAAGTGTGTGTAAATAACAGCATTACAGTCAAATATTTGGCGGGATATCTGCAATGCAATGGCGGAAAGCTGAACGATATCGACGGTTTCAGCAACATTTATTCCGTTTATTGTGTGTTAGAATCGAAATAGATCAGCTCAAGTGCGTGAATTGTTGAATAATAATTCACTGTTTGTCGGTCAGTTGTAAGAAGATAAAACACTCGCGCTACGCGCTCGTGATTTGATCTTCTTTACAACTGACCTCCAAACAGTGAATTATTACTCAACAATTCACTGCTAGAGCTGATCTATTTCTTAAATAGTCACGTGTAGACTTTAACGAAGATGTAATTTTATTATTTTTATTACCTCTTTATCGATTTTGATTGTGTCTCTTTTGAAAAGCAGTGTTTAAGATCGTATTTATTCCAACCTAAACGAACGCCAGTAACGCAAAATAATGGCTGTTTTTCTTGTTCTGTAGACTCTCCATAAATGTTCAGACCGTCAAAAATTTTGCCATAACCAGAAGCTCTTGATACAGAGAACAGTATTTCAGAATGAAATTCTCTACAACGTTAACTTGTCACAGTGAAAAATAAGGCAACTCAACGTCAAAATAACGTAGCCTCTATCGAGTGCCTAATAAAACAAACTGCAAAAGTTAGCATTACTAAAAGCGGATATCTGCTTCCGTGACCTCCATAAATCATTCAAAGCAAGTTTGATCGAATGTGATTGCAAAAAAGGTATCAAATGTATTACTAGATTAAACAGTGGAGGAGAGATGCCCAATTGAGTATCACTGACCTAGATAGCTTTGACAGGTAAATGTTACTATATTAATAGCAATTTGATACTCAATTGGGCATCTTTTTGTCATTTTTATAGTACTCTCAGAAAATCGAAAAAATGTATCACAGTTTTTAACCGATTTCCACCAATTTTGGAGAGCTTAAAGATGAATGAATTTCCAAACTTTTGACCGTTCAGATTTTTTTTTTAATTGTCTAGAAAAAAAGTTATTAAGGTTTAAAATCAGGATTTTTTTCTGATTTTCTGTGATTCCTATTTGGGAGCTAGAAAAAAAAAGTGATGCCCATTTAGGAAACGATGATTCCTATTTAGGAACATATAATAAGATCTATGATTCCTGAATGGGATACAAATAGTTTGTTATGCTTCCTTGTGAAAAACTTTGTTTACCAGAGCCTCACTGACTTATCTGCCATGCATGTTATTTTCTGAATACCTTTCTGTATCTCATATCGATCATAGAGATGTTCCACATTCAACCTTTTTCATTTTAATGGCTATATATAGAGTATATTTTAGGTTCAGTTTCACAATCATTTATACAAGTGCGTTCAGTTATTGATATGCCCCTGCCATATTCAGAAATAAATTGACAACTCTTCTTGCTTTTGAACAATCTTCACTGGCAAGAAATAGACATCTGGATGAATTTGTTTATATAATGTGTTTTAAGAGAGCCTGCCACAAACCATCAAGCTTCGTCAATGGAATGATGGAATGTGCAAAATCACAGATTTTCTTGAAATTGCTACAGCAAATTTACTTTATGGAATCAAGTACGGATCTTTGATTTTTCGGCTGAATACCCAACCGTTTCCATGGCAACGGCCATCAAAGTTCAAACTGACACATTTTCAATAATTTGGTAGTGGGTCATTTGGAATCTCTGTCCTATGTATATCAAGCAGTTTTCTGCCACACTTTCCTTGCAGTTTAAGCTGAAAGGAATAAAAGAATGACTACAAAGTGAAATCAGTACCCAGTATGCAAAAGGTAAGATTTGCTGGGTGCAAAACCTTGATTTATGGCTGTTAAAAATTGCTGATATGAGCCCAGTTTGGAGCTTTTCTGTAGCTAAAGTACACTGTTTTGGTATAAACCGACTATGTGATTCAAACATGGACATGTTGTGTTATTGAAATTTAAAATAAAAATGGTTAGCAAATTACATACTGTCCCAATAAGAGGTGCTCAATTCTGGGAAGTTTGCTAGTTTTGCCAGCTTTTTACCAGGAATATTATCTCCCTTGGAGGAACTCTTCAAATGAAAAACACGAACAGCCCATTTGTCAATATGGATTGGCAAGAATGGTTAAGAACCGTTTAATAGATCAGTTCAAACAAAATTGGTATAACTCTATATTTGAACTTTCAAAATGTTTAAATTATAGAATTTTTAAAACAAATCATAATTTTGAAAATTACTTATCAGTATTACCTACTGATTTAAGAATTTCGTACAGTAAATTTAGATGTATTAATCACAAATTACCTATTGAAAGAGGAAGATTTTGTGGTATTGCTAGGGATGATAGAATTTGTAGTCTATGTAACAGTGCAAATTTAGGCGATGAGTACCATTATCTTTTTGAATGTGACTTTCTAAAAGCAGAAAGAACAAAATTCATTCCTCAAGAAATTTATAAAAAACATAACATACAAAAATATTTCGAACTTTTTAATAGTACTGATTATAACACCATTATTAAAATAGCAAAGTTTTGTAAAATTATTTTGGCACTATTTAAATAATAATGCACTCATTGTACCTTCCCATTTTTTTGTGTTTAAATATATATGCATTGGACTTTTTACTCGGACACTTTAAAATTACAAACAATCAGTGCAGACCGGGGTAGCCCTGCTATTTAGCAGTGTGATCACGGTCTGTAATGCCTGTTTTATCCACCTAAATTGGAATTCATAGTTTCAATATGTGCTGTTTAAATGAACATTTTCATGGTATCACATGTACAGCTGAAAAAATACAGTCTTGTGTCCGAAATATTTGGCTCATAAAATATACTATGCTATATTCATGTCCATCAATTGCTCTAATTTGTTTTATTTGTTTACATGTATGTTTAACTCACATACCCTCGGTTAGGGAGTCTTGAATAAAATTTTGACTTGACTTGACTTGACTCCTGAACAAGGAAATGATTTTAAACATGCGAAAAATGACTGATTAAGTAATTGTCATGCAGAAAATGATAGAATCCACTATTTGAAACAGCATTCTCATGTTTGAGCTGTATTTGAATACATGGTAGGTTGAGGTCACTGACACATTTTGGCTTTTCTGGCTTCTGATACTTCAGAAAAAGTCAAATTCAGTCTTCAGATTGAATCTTGAGGATTTACCTGATCAAAATGACATTTCAAAATAATACTACATTTTTATAATTTATTATTATTTATGTTGGAGCGGACTGGCGCAGGGGTAGAGTGGTTGACTCCGGTCCCAGAGGTCCCGGTCAGTCTCATCAGCCAGGGCGCCTTTAGTTGTGGGCTTGAGCAAGTCACATTTCCACAGCTCCTGAGGTAATGGTCATAAATTGATCGACTCAGTAAACAGTAAAAAAAAAAAATAAATAAATAAAAAAAAAAAAAATTAAATAAAAAATTAAAAAAAAAATATAAAATGAAAAATAAAATAAATAAAAAACAAGTATTAGCTTTTTTAAATCAAAAGTGGTAATTAATAAGTGTTACAAAGCCTGAGTAATGCACCAGTCATTTGTAACCACTGTTCCCCCACCTATGGGGAAGGGCGGGGATTATGACTTTTCAGCTTTCAGTGCCCTGCTATGAGCCCCACCCCCCAGGAGACGAACTGGAGGTCAAAACTTTGCTCTTTGTACCATAGTACCAACTACAGAAATTCCTTGCAGTGGTCTTTACATAACTTTTTGAATAGATCATGCTTGTTACAAACATTGCAGAAAAAGGCTACTGTAACTCTATCAAGCAAACAAATACTGAATTTTTTTAGTACAAAGGGTGCATGTTAAATTTAAGATCTGTCTCCTTGTTAAGGCCTTAAGGGGACCCGGGTACTTAAGACCTGTCTTTGCATTTTAATTATATAAGCTGCATCATGAGAACACAGATTTTTGCCTATAGATACGAAAACAAAGCTGCAGATCAGCTGTGTAGTAACTGGATCAGCTGTGCAGTAACTTGTCAGAAACTGGACAGGTCAGAAACCCTGAAGACTGGTTTTCTCGCATTGTGGCTCATATAGGGGTGCTTTTATTCCACATTGTTTTCGTGTTAAGGGGTCATACTTAAATTCTGATTCTGCCTGTTTCTTTTAAAAGCATGTTTATTTCGGTGTATTTCCACATTTAGGGGCAATGCAGTTGCAATTGTAGTTGTACAAAATGCAGTTGTATTTACGAGGGTTGGGATTTAAGTTCGTAGACTTTTGCCACTGATTTTATATTACGGCATTTTTCCAATATTTGATGCATTATTATAAAGAAGCAAAGTCTCCTTGTTTCGTGTTTAAAATATTTTTGAAAAATCTTGCGCAGTACACATTAAAATTGTCTCCATAGCAATCTAGGTTTCGCTACCCGGGGCACGTCGTATTTTGAAAACTTCTAACGCTATAATACTTTGAAGAACTTACCAATAATTACCATATTCTAGACCAAAATTTGAGCTTAGTCAATTTGAGGCTTCGTAGTATCATGATGTTATCTCTTTTGAATTTTGAAGCATTATGTGAATGACTCCCTTAGTAATTTGAGAAAATGTATAGCGTTTCGTAACTGAAAACATGGCTTTAACAGGCAACGTCGAAACAAGAGCAATGATCCTATCTTATGTTTGATTAGCAAAAATGCCCACAGAATCATTCAAAGTGATAATGATTTGATGTATAGATGTAGAACAGATACTGCAGTGGTATTTAAATGGCATGTGAGATGTTAGATGGTCGCACTTGAATTTTACAAGGTAAGAAATATACACGGCTACAATTTATCTACAATCGCCATAGCCAACATTCTTATTTGAAAACATGGATATGCATAATACACATAAAATAGAGTGTAACAGCTATTTCTGATGATTGCAGTATTTAGGTAAGAACAATTAACAAATCCCTGATGGAGAATTTGCAGATAACTAAAGGTAGGACATGTTATTTGGTTCAAAAACAGACGTTTAAATGCCGGTATTGATTTAAATTTGACGTAGTTTCGACGTCAAAGTTTCCACGGCGTGCCCCGGGTGATGGCGGGTCATTGTGTTTAATTCACTGTTGTGCTGAAAATATATTGAGTAGAAATGTGCTTAATACCTCATGTGATAGGTAAAAGAATGTATATTTAGATGATATAATTTTAATTTCTATAAAACAGACATCTGAACTTTTATAAAGAAAGTCTACGAACTTAAATCCCAACCCACGTATATGTATGTTTCAGAGTTATTTCACCAACATTACAGTAATCAATAATACAAATTGTTAAATGACTCTTAAGACCTATTCCACGGTGCTCAGTAAATTGCACAGCCAATTTCTGGTCAAAACAGTGCAGTGGGAATGATAATTGTGGTTCCCCACTAGTTAAGCATCAATGTGGTAAAAATTGAATTTCAAATCTAATATTTAAAAGAATGAATCTCCAGTTAAAACAAACATCTAGCAAGTTCTAATTTTGTTGAAACTTGTGACAGTCATTCTTGTCTGAGAATCCTAGTTCAAAAATTTGTGAAATCTCACGCAAAGATGACAGTTTTCTAACTCTCATTTTTAGTATGCTTCAACTAATATCTATCTATCTATCTTCGTATACTGCCATACGCCCTCACGGACATTCTAGGCAGATGCGCTGTTGAAAAGAATGTAGGCTGAAAATTAATGAAGAGACAGATTAAAAGCATTCAGTAAGATGGATAATGTATGCCTGCATGATACAGAACTATGTTTTTATTTTACAGTTTCAAGTGTGACAGACTTACAGTGAGAGAGATATCTTTCTGATGGCTATTTTAGGGCCTTTCAATCCGGTATTATCTGGTAAGCCAAATACATGAACTGTATATTTGTTCTAATTAGCGCACAGTGTGCTTAACATTTGAAAATAACAAATAAAATATTGTTCTAATTAGCGCACACTATGAACCAAAACCAGACATAAACTGCTATAGTAACCATGTCAAAAATTTCATTGATAATAAATTTAAGTGTTCCATTCGTTGCAAAACAGGGTTTGATCATTAATTTCTTGTTTAAATATAATATTTAGATGTAAAATTTGTGTAAATTGATACTAACATGCTAATTGAGCAGTGTGCGCTTATGCATATGTTTTTCGGAAATAACCAGGGTGTGGGCTTATTGGAGCATGTGTGCTAATTACTAGTAATTAGACAGAATACTGTATTACATTTTTGTCAATTATGATTTTAAAATTCACTACATTGTGTCCCAGAGATTGAAACACCTATTTATTTTGTAAACATTATTTTTTTGTATATTTGTATGGTAATATTGTCTGTTTTATTTTACTGTGAAGTGTGAATGTACTTTTGCAAATGGGCCATCTTTGATTGCATTGCATGTTATAAGGCAATACTTTTGTAAGTTAATTTAAGTAGCCAAATTTATGTTTTGCATTGTTTCATTGTAATTTAGATATACATGTACATTAAGTGTATATTTCATTTTACACTAAGTATTTTGTGTGTTTTGTGTTTTACACAAAGTGCCATTGTGCATCATTGTGTCACACACAATACTGCAGTTTGGGCTCACACAGTGTCTTTTTTATATATGCTCTACTTTGCTGTATATCATTGAGAGGAGGCAATAAATGATGTAACAATATTTGAAAATGCATTGTTATCATTTCAGGGCCTGTGATTTAGATCTACCAGCAGTCATTTCTATACTTTGATTGAAAACCTCCCAAGTGATGAATAATAGACTGTAGTTCCATACTTTGTTTGGAAAGCTTCAAGTGTTGAATAACAAGATGAACCCTGCTTCGTTAAACCCCCAAGACACCCTGCCACACAAGCATGCCATGGGTTCAAATTTTTTTATGGTAAGTAAAACCACCTAGTTGAAACTACTGTACACATGAATGTTTTCCCCAAGAAGTGTCATGAATTGTGCCCCCATCATTTGTAAGCTGTAACCATGGCTAATTTTTCCCTACATTCCCTACATTTGGTTCTGTTTTTATTGTACTGTTGTTTTCACATATATAAAGCGCAAACCACAGATAATTACCCCAAATTGTGGAGATAATCATTACGAAAACTTTCTCATGCTGTAAAAATTGAAAATTTTCACTGGAAAAAATGATACTTTTAATATTTATGCTAAAAAATCGATTGTGGGTACACATTTGAACCGCCTCGCTGAGGCGGTTCTTACGAGGACCCACAATCTGTATTTTGGATGGAAAAAAGGGGTAAACCCTTATATACCCCAGTTTTACTATATAAAGGTGGGGTTTAAGGGGTATACATTCCATGGATACATTTTCCTGATAACTGTCCCCAACCTCCTCTTTACATTTTTTCCAGTTTAACGTCCCTTTCAAGGTTATTTCAGCTCATATGAGACGAGTCAATCAGTAAGTGAGGCGAAAACGGGGGAACCCCGAGAAAAAAACACCTGGCACACCTGCAAGCAGAACTTGGCTTGTCTCACATGTGCCCCATGTGGGGCTCGAACCTCTTTAAAAATGACTGGTGCATTAGACAATACTAAAAAACAATCACTTTAGGGTCTTATTATCCAACCAGGGGTAAAAAAGCAGTCACTTTTAACTGCGCACACTGCATCCTGTACTCAGTCAGTTTAAAAGGATTTCTAAATTATTTTTTTCCTGTCAGCCATTTTGTTTTCTGACTATTTTTCCTCCATGTTAAAAATAAAAAAAGATTTCCTTCCTGTCAACACTATTGTTAAATGTCATGCAATCAAAAACACACATATTATCTTTTTATGCCTATTTTTTCTCAGGATGCAAAGGTTTTTTACCCATTCCATTGACAGTGGAAGTTTCCATTCTTTTGTTATTGTTCAATTAATATTGAATTTGACATATTATATAAATTAACTTTGCTATCTGAAGTTGACATTTTTCTACCTTGTGTTTTGTAATCTCATGTATGTGTCTTTGTTTCAGAAATGAAATGTCGATACAGGTATACCAATTGCTAACACTCTGCCACGAAAGGCCTGTTGCCTTTGAGACTGCATTCATTCAAGTTACAACATATCATCTGATGGGAAATGCATTCATGAGCTTTGAGCTGCTAAGGAGATGGTAACACTGGCCCAGAAACAGAGATGCTAGAACAGTGATGTTGCACTAGAGTCAAAACAGTGTTTGAGAACTAGAGACTGTCATCAGAATTGAATGATACTGTAATGATACAAACAAGTGTTATCTCTCTGATAGACTTGTCACTTCCATCTGAATAAGAATTACAGTATTCAGAGCTATTAAATTGGATGGCAGGGCTTTAATTTATTAAGATAAAATAATTCAGATTGATGATACATTAATTAAATTTAAATCTACTTGGCATGAAAACTGAAAAGGAGGTGCAAATAATATTTATTTATTTTTTCTGTTTACTTTGAAATTCCATTATGATGGCATGCCCATGCAATATACATGTACATATACCTTTAATGCTTTAAAATTAGCAGTTTTCAAGTGAATTGCTTGTGAATGCTTATTAGTTTTACTCGCACCACTAATTGTGGATATTACAAAAAGCAAGACTATTCTGTATACCTATAAGCACCCCAATTTAAATAAATGACATGGGCATTTTATCATGTTGCTTGGAGAACTATGTGTACCCTGTCTTATTATGGAAAAGTTCCAGTCTGCTACTTGGTTTGATGTTTAATGACTTTGAAGTTTTAAAAGCAAACATGATAGAAAAAAATGAAAAAAAAAACAACAAAAAAAAAAAACACACACTTTATTTTGTCTTATTTAGTCTTTTCCCATAGCAAAAATTAGAAATTTAAACTTGCTATTCATAACATACTATTCACTCTTTTAGCACCAAAGCTAGTTTGGGCCCAACCGTTGGAAATCTTAGCAGATAAACTGCAGTCAAGCCTCGTATTTCCAAAAACACAAAATGCTAGATTGATATTTTTTTCTTATTAGGATATGTTATTTTAATAAAAGGAGTGAATATGGTATGATGCTACTGGTGGGTATTTTTTTAATAGTAGTTATTTGTCAGAATAATTACAAAGAAATGACACAGGTCTTAGGATAAGTTTGTCTTCATGTCACACAAGTCTTCATAGAATACACAGTGGGTGACCAATACCATTAGAATAGGTAATTGAAAGCAATAGTCAGGTTTATGGTGCAATCAGTGTGAATACCGAGGTAACACTAAACATTAGAAGGCTAAAATTTGCCTTCAAATTTAAAACTATGTGTTACAATGCAAAAATAGTTGCTATGGTCAGGCATGTTTACTTAATACATTTTCGTATTGTCTTCATGGTGGGTTTATGCATTTATACATAAAAAGTCCTCAAAAAGGCAAAATACTGCCAATTTCAATATTTCAAAATATCTGTTGTCATGCAGAAATGGTTGTTGTGCTTTTTGCATCACTGTATTGGTGCATACAATGTCAAAAATGGCTACTCGTGTAAATATTGAATGCTGATCACCGAAAAATAAGAAGATTCACAATGTTACTAAATATGTCTTTGAAAATGCTGACTATTTTGTGCAAAAATGGTTGCTATGGTGATTTCTCGGCTTATACTTCATACTCCCGGTCCCGAATATCTACACAATGGAAAGGTACAGTGTCACATCTCAACTCAGCTCAACTTACTCAGCTCATCATGCTCAGCACATAGGGACAAAAAGTATGCACATAATTTGGCTGATAGTTCGGGTCTTTCTTGAGGCGAAAACGCAACGAATTCTCAGCTTAGCTTAACTCATCTAGCTCAGCTTACAGCTTATCGTATTTATTCTGTGGACCGTTGTATTCCTTATATATTGAAGATACTTATACCATACGGGATGATCAAAGATGTAAGTTGAGTAGGATAAGTTGTTATAGTTGCATTTAATATAACAAATAGTAGCTGATGTGTAGAACGAACTATTCATGGATACTAAACAATGTAAGTTGAGTTGGATGAGTTATAATAGTTAGCATATAGGTTGGGGAACATAGGATATCATACTTTAGAATATGTCTTAATATTTAAGTTAAGTTCGAAGAGTTCAGTAAGTTGAGTAACCTAAGTTGAATGTTAAGTTCGATAAGTAGGGTAAGTTGTATGTTGAGTTCGCTGAGTTGGATAAGTTAAAGAATAAGTTCGATGAGTTGGATAAAATGAACAGTAAGTTCGATGAGTTGGATAAGTTGCATAAGTTGAACAGTAAGTTCGATGAGTTGGATAAGTTGTAAGCTAAGTTGGGTAAGTTGCATAAGTTGAACAGTAAGTTGGATGAGTTGGATAAGTTGTAAGCTGAGTTGGGTAAGTTGCATAAGTTGAACAGCAAGTTCGATGAGTTCGATAAGTTGAACAGTAAGTTGGATGAGTTGGGTAAGTTGTAAGCTGAGTTCGATGAGTTGGAAAAAAATTGAAAAGCAGGGTAGATAACCATTTTGTCATTTCAAAGTACTGGTTGCTAGGCAAAATTTGGTTGCTATGGAGATTTTGCAGCAGTTCTATTTTTGTGGGGATAACATAAAACATGCAGCAACACATAAGGCTATTATATCAGACTTATTTACATCCACTTCCTTCTAAAATATATAAACAATAACAAATTTGCCTATTTTATAAAATGCCAGTTATCTCAAAAATGGTTGCTATGGTGGTTTTTTCACCATGTCTTTATTTCATGGCAGCCTAAGTCATATGTGACAATACATGAGAACCATACCTGATGACTTTTTGAGGTTAAATCTACACATATAGATAGAAAACCTAAGTAGATAGCCATTTTTGTTATTTAAAAGTACCGGTTGCTATGCAAAATCTGGTTGCTATGGAGACTTTGCAGCAGTTCTATGTTTCTGAGGATAAAATGAAACATGCAGCAACATATCAGGCTTTTATATCAGATTTATTTGCATCTACTTCCTTCTAAAATATATAAACAATAACAATCAGGTAATATGTTTATTTTTAACAATTTTGAAAAATTGCCATTTTTCAAAATTGAATATTTTTTTAGTTTATGAATTGCTAACGAATTTTATTTCTTTTTTTAATTAGACTATGCAAGCCCTTTTAAATGTGATATTACACTTGTCCCAGAGTAGTGTACTTTAGATAGGATAAGCTCATTTGTTGGTGTAGTAAAACACAATATCGCAAATGAACAACTAGTATGCATTTTTAGGTTACCATAGCAACCAATGCCCATACTTTTGGAAACTAAACTTTGGTTTATACAATTGGTCTTGGGCTGGTCTGTTGTATAAATGAAGCCTTATATGTCAAACTAATGAAGTTCATTAGCTGATGGGTGTTTGATTTTGGTAAATTTTGCAGTTTTTTAGTCTGAGATTCTTTCAGATTGCCATGGAAACCATTTTTGGGGTTTTATGGCAAAAGTTGAAGAAAAAAATCGAAACGCTTTTACAAAGTTTCATACCTTGATAAGTTCTACCAAATGGTAAAGTATCAATCAAAAATGAAATTTTGATGTTTCCACTTAAAGCTCAATGGTATGTGGCAGGCTCTCTTTAAAAGTGTGTCTATAAATATTTACTCTGTATATACAACTTCCAGAGTTTGTGATGCTGTATGCCTTCATTGATCACAGAACATATGGAGCCAAATTTTTAACAAAAAATTCGCTGATATTCGAGTTTCAAAGATACCACAAGGAACCATGGTTAATGGTTTGTAATTTTGTTTGTAAATTACGAAAGAATAGCCATTTTTGAACGACGGCCGAAAATTTGGTGTCTTTATGAGCTCTATTTACAATGTAACACCGCTGATTTTCATTCATTGTACATTTTAGAATTTCATGGTAAAGCGGTTGTTACAATATAAAACTATGCATGTCAGTGTTTTTGCAAGAAAACTAATATTCATCTAGGACGGTTTTATGACCAAAGCTTGCTTATGGGTTCCTTCATGAGGTAAGCATGTCTTAAAGTACTCTAAAGTCACCCATGACTTTGTATTCTGTCAAAACGTGGGTTGGCATTTCATCATGCAGTTTCATGATTGTTTCACCAAGGGGCTAAGTGGGCTAAATTTATTGTTAAGCAATGACTCATATCTCCTCTTCGTGATATTCAAAACCTCTTCTATAGGGTTTAAGTCATGGAAATTAACATGCCAGTAAAGGATGTCAAAAACTAGTAGTATTAATACAGCTGTACAAGGCAAAAAAAGGTACAAGTAGGCAAAGATCAGGAAAAGGCGCAATCAGAAAAAGATTCCCACTCCAAAAACCGAGGTGGGAAAAAACCAAACCAACAATCAGGTACTTATACCATGAAACATATCGTAAGCCGAATGAGCAGCTATTTTCCCAATAGGTGGCCACTCAGTTACCTTAACTTAACTAAAAATATGAAAACATACATAAGGCGCCAACAGCACAAAAAATTTTAAACACCAAGACATAAAACAAAAAGAACCACTACAGAAGTATCGACTTGGAACGATCAGTAACACAAAGTTACTGGCGGGCTTAAACCGGTTTTACAGGTACCTAACCTCACCCTCAGCTTCTGTAGTGGTTCAGTGATAAACAAGAAATAAGAAATCATATTAAGAAAATACTAAACATAGATACCAACGTTTAACATGAATAACGGAAAGCAGAGTGAGCAGCTATTGAAGGTATTAGGTGGTCACAGTGCTAGCTTGGACAAAACAAGAAAATGCAGAGGGCTAAGTGAACAGCCATTATATTCGGGTGGTCACAAAGCCATGCAACATGAAACTCGTAATTAGAATATTCTTTGTATTCATCCTGAATCCGCAAAATACATTATTGATACATGTATTAGAAGAATGTCTGTCTGTGAATGTCCTGGTGATTCCCTTGACTTAAAGCCTTTACAAGAGGATTTAAATATCATGAATATGAGCAGTGAGACATAGCCTAAGTATAAATGTTTCTCTGTGAAAGTCCCAGTCCCCTTTGGTATTCTGTGCCAAGAGAACAAACCATGAATTTTATGATGAAATGCCAACCCACGTTTTGGCAGAATACAAAGATATAGGTGACTCCATAGTACTTTAAGGACTTTTGTGTGGTCACTGTATATACATGTTTGAAGATTTACTTGTATAAAAAAGCATTGTTTATTTTTGTCAACAATATTATATTCTTTAGCATGCTTTATCATGGGGCTGTTGAATATGTTGCAAATACATGGATTTGTGTATACATGGTTGTGAAATGAGTGGTCACTGGTCAGCTCAGAGCAAGTGAGTCATTTTTCAGTTACTTTCAGGTTGAAATCGTCGGACCCATTTTTCTTAGCTTTTTGAAAAAAAAATAAGCCAGATTTTTCGATGTACAGGGTGTCCCCCCCCCCAAAAAAAAAAAACGTGTCCGCTACAATATATGTTTACTATTTATTTCATTTTTACAGAAAACTCAATCAAACTTAGTAGCAGTATGCTTAAAAACAATGTCTTTAAATATTTAGTAATTGCAATTATGTACTTCGCCTAATATCCGAAATGACCACCATTAGTTTAAATGACCCCTTTTGGAGCAATGAAAATTTTACATGACACGTTTTATGATCGTTCACTCCCCATTTTGGAATAAATTTTCTACGTTTCACCACATTTTCCCCATGTTTAACAAACCCTTTTGATTTTCTAATAATAATTGTTACTTCCTCCTCTTTATAACATTTTCAAAGGAGAATAAAGGCTTGAAAATGCTTGGATATTGTATTTTGTTACTTTTTTCAATTTCCAGCAATGCAAGTTGCAGCAGATAGCAGGAAATGACATCATCGATTTGATATGATGTCACTTGCTAATGAAGCACCACCTAGCAAAATGGATATCAGATTCAGAATCAATTATAATAGCACTACCACTGTGTAAAATATCTTGCTTATATCTGTATTATTTAAAAAGCTATCACTTTTTTGTAGCGGCTACGTTTTTTTGGGACACCCGGTAGTCATTGACTTCAGTCACATAAGAACCTGAAACAAAAGGCATGTCATCTTTCAGCAAACAATAAGTGCACACGAGCCGCCCAAAAATACTCACTTCGAGAATTTTCCAGAAAAACATGTTTATACTAACTTTTTCCAGAGAAATACATTTCCATGACCCCAAAATAATCTTTAATTTTTCAGATTATGTATCCTAGACATGTAGGCTTTGTGTATTTTATTCACATGCATTCCATTTTCCAGGAAATGGGTCCCACGAAAACCAGTTACATTTCCAATTCTACAAGCTATTTAAAATTTTAAAAGAATAACTATATTTAGTCATTCCTTGTATCTGTGACATCTATTAGCAATAAATGCACATCATCATTTGATTGACAGATTAAAAAAAAACAGTAGATGTCTGTTTAACATACCCCACCCACTCATGTCAATATTGTTAAACTCTTAAGGCATGCTTACCTCATGAAGGAACCCACAAGCAAGCTTTGTTCGTAAAACCGCTCTTGTAGAATATTAGTTTTCTTGCAAAATAACACTGATATGCTTAGTTTTATATTGTAACGTGTCGAGCGAGCGTAACCGACTGGCTAGACTACTGACAACAAAACTTATGCATGGTCGACCATTGAATGCGACCATGACTTTACTCATTTAAACAAATACTGCCACCACACAATAATCATATAGCAAAATTGACCTAAGAAATGAAATAGGTCACTCAAATCGACTTCAACCAATACTAAGTTAAATAAGACCCTTCGAAAGGTCTGACAGGCATGAACCATACCAAGAGCACCGCCTTGGAACGGTTAGTAATACAATTACTAGGGGGCTTAAACCGGTTTTATGGGATCCCAACCCTCGCCCTAGGTCTTGATAAGGTTCATGGCCCTTTATTAACAATCATAACTGAATGTTTATAACGATATAAGAACGTTCCACTGGTCTTTCAGACCAGTCCAGACCACTCTGACTTGAAACTACCCAAGCGTTGTAGAGACATCATAACCATATCTATCATTCATCCCATCTCTGTTACTTTCATGAGGCTAAACCCGCACTAGGACCACTGTCCGCCATCACTGTCCTCTGAGACCACTGTCTCAGAGCTGAGACCACTGTCTCTTTGACACCTGGACCACTGTCCAAACACTGCACTGAGAGATATACAGGACAACTGCGACCCAGGCAGCTTTGGCCTAAAGTCCCAGCTGTTTACCCCTGTACAACTCTCCTTCACAGCCTCCTCTTTAAACCGCGTCTGGAGCACCCCAGACCTACCCAACGAAACCTCCCTAAAACCTCAAACCATCCAGGATAGTTCAACAAAGTTATCAAGCCTCAGACCACCCAAGTTGCAATAGTACTGAGAACACTATCTCAGTTGCTGAAATCACTATTTCAGCTTTTACTGGACAACTATCCAGTTCACCACACTTGGGAATACCCAGAACAGATACGACCCAGGCAGCTAATATTTTTGTATTTACTGTTCACTCCACCTGGCGATCTAGCACCTATGGTCATGAACAGTTTTAATACTTATATATTTTGGCCTAAAGTCCTATCTGTTGACTCCAGTTATTCCCTACAAATTATTTAATTTTAATGTTGCTTCTTTGGCGGTCAGCTTACAATTAACCAAAACTGTGCGAACTCGTGCTTTTATAGTGGTGGAGCACGCGCCATCTAGCGGCGTCGTGTGCAAACGGACGTTCCTTGCACAACGGTCCATATACCTAGTAATGAGCGTCTTCCAACTGTAAGCGTCTAGCAAACGGGAAATTGATCAAAAATTAGATTTCTACTTTCGTTTTCAACCGAAAAAGATAAATACAACCACAACACTAGGACATACTTTTGCAAAACCATGGGGTTAGATTCTGAAATCGCCACAATATTGTAACAACCGCTTTACCATGAAATTCTAAAATGTACAATGAATGAAAATCAGAGTGTAACTTTGTAAATAGTGCTGATAAAGACACCAAATTTTCAGCTGTAGTACTGACAACCATGGTTATTCTTTCATAATTTACAAACAAAATTACAAACCATTAACCATGATTCCTTGTGGATTCTTTGAAACTCAAATATCAGCGAATTTTTGTGTTAAAAAAATTGGCTCCATATGTTATGTAATCAATTTAGGTATACAGCATCATAACTCTGAAGCTCTATATATAGAGTAAATATTTATAGACACACTTAACACATTATATAAACAAATTCATCCAGGTGTCTATATATATTGTTCAAAAGCAAGAAGAGTTGTCAATTTATTTCTGAATATGGCAGGGGCATATCAATAACTGAACGCACTTGTATAAATGATTGTGAAACTGAACTTAGAATACACTCTTATACTCTGACCATTAAAATGAAAAAAGGTTGAATGTGGAACTTCTCTATGATCGATATGAGATACAGAAAGGTATTCAGAAAATAACATGACAGTTAAGTCAGTGAGGCTCTGGTAAACAAAGTTCTTCACAAGGAAGCATAACAGACTATTTGTATCCCATTCAGGAATCATAGATCTTATTATATGTTCCTGAATAGGAATCACCGTCTCCTAAATGGGCATCACTTTTTTTTCTAGCTCCCAAATAGGAATCACAGAAAATCAGAAAAAAATCCTGATTTTAAACCTTAATAACTTTTTTTCTAGACAATTAAAAAAAATCTGAACGGTCAAAAGTTTGGAAATTCATTCATCTTTAAGCTCTCCAAAATTGGTGGAAATCGGTCAAAAACTGTGATACATTTTTTCGATTTTCTGAGAGTACTATAAAAATGACAAAAAGATGCCCAATTGAGTATCAAATTGCTATTAATAGTAACATTTACCTGTCAAAGTAATCTAGGTCAGTGATACTCAATTGGGCATCTCTCCTCCACTGTTAAATTGTTTTAATCAAATGAGCCGCTGCATGAGAAAACCAACAACTTTGGTTTCCGACCAGGTCCGACACAAACCAGCCCGTACAGTCACAGAAGAAGACTGGAAGCTTAATAATTTGGGATTTGAGAAGAAGAGTGATTATATTATCCGTGTGCGCTGATCAACTGAGCAGTTACTGCACAGCTGATCTGCGTCTTTGTTTTCGCATATGCATATTGTTGGTTTTCTCATGCGGTTGCTTAAATGTATAAAGATATATAGATACATCCCACAGATTTAAGATTAACGGCCAATTAAAAAGTAGAAATAAACTTTCTTTGATCAGTATATTTGCTTTTCACATATTCTACAGTGTCACGCGGAGTACATGGATTTGTCTTATTGACTTGCAGGGGTTGGTAACTCAAAGCCATCTTAAGCTTAAGATCAACTTACGACCAACTTAAGTTTCTCTTAGGGATTATGGTGAATAACTTAAAAGGATCTTCAGTTAATGTGACAACTTAACAGCATCGTAACTTTACGGTAAACCTCATACCACCTTAATGACGTCTAAAGTGGCACCGTTCATTTTAAGAAGTTAAGATAGCAAGGGCGTGTTAAGGTGGTCATCTTATATGTCGTAGGTAGGGGAACTTATGATGCCATCAAGTTACTAACCCAAAAGAAATCAACTGGATGTACATATAGGTTGATGAACGGATTCTTTAGATTATGTCGACCGGCAGGCTCAAAGTAAATAAACAATACCACATAGCCTTTGAGACTTTATTTAAAACAAGAGTAATACAACATGACATGTACATTCAAAAGTTGGATTTGAGTCGCGTCATGAGAAAATCCTCATTTTGCATTGGCGAAAAAAGGCGCTGACCAGCTTCGCAGTAACTCTCTCTACTTCTAAACCCAAACTTTCCAGTCTCTAGCCATCTTCTGTGCCTGTACAGTCCGGTTTGTTCAGACAACCACATTGTTGGTTTTCTCATGACCTGGCTCATATTCAGCAGGTCTGATAACGAGATTCGCATAAAAGCTAGCTTTGTTTATTTTGAAATATTTTTCCATTAGCTCATCTTACATTTCATTTTGCATTTGAAAAGAAAGAAAGGAAACAATCTGTATCTCCGAAGCCTAGTGCTGTCACAATGTGTCCCAATGACAATGATTAATATTTTTCTCCATGTCGAATGGAAGCTTGCGTAAAGTATATTTTTTAATTAAGTGTTACGTCCCTTTCAAGATTATTTCAGCTCGTATGAGACGGGCCAATCTGTAGGTGGGGCGAAAACGGGAGAACCCCGAGAATAACCACCTGACACACCCGCAAACAGGACTTGGACATGTGGCCAGAGCGGGGCTCGAACACACACCAGACACAGCGGTGAGATGATCGAGTGATTAATAAACAGCGCTCTTAACCGCTCGGCCACGGGGGCCCCCCGTGGGTAAAGTATAGAAAACAAGAATAAAAGTCAACTCTAATCAAATGAGCCGCCGCATGGGAAAACAAACAATCTGCATATGCGAAAACAAAGGCGCAGATCAGCTTCGCAGTAACTGCGAAGCTGATCAGCGCCTTTGTTTTCGCTACTCGGATAGTACAATTCCTCTACTTTCTAACTCCAAAATTTCCAGCCTCTAACCATCTTCTGTGATTGTACAGCCCGGTTTGTGTCGGACATGGCCGGAACCCAAATTGTTAGTTTTCTCACGCACAGGTTCAAATGGTATCAAAGTCGCACTCATGCCTTATTCAGTTTTATTCAAAAAATGTTTTAGCCACCATCTATTCTTCAAAAACAGCTTCATCGGGTATTCTTTCTGGAGCCACACACCCGACAATGGCACCACTGGCCTTGGCAGTCTCGAATTCCTTAGGGGTTATCTCACCTTTTTCTGGAAAAGAAAATGGTAATATCATTTGGCTTTAGCATGTTTAGTACAGCTGGTGAGTTGATATTTTACACTATCATGAACAAAGTATACCCGACAAAATAAGAAACGCAATGATGTCATTAATAATTTTTTCATAAAACTAATAAGAATTAACAAAATTTCACTTATACTATTTAAAGATATGCTATTCGGCCATGCATTGTATATCTAGTCTTTTAAATAAGTGGCCGCAACTGTGCTTCAAAAATTGGCCATCTTTTAGGGTAAAATGTTAAAGTCTATTAAAAATTGCCGCGTGACCGTTTTTCATCCTCTCTTGGGTATTTACTTATTGGAAGCTTTTACTAGACGCTTGGAACCTTTTGAGTACACCTCAAGGACCCCGGACAAGTTCTCGTTTATCCTCCTTAAGGCTTGGCAGCTCTTATTGAACCGCATTTTAAACAAGATAAACCGTATAAACTATGACAAGTTTTAGGCTTAGTTTTATGAGCTGTGGCGGTCAAAACCGATCAAATTAGAGTCTCCTTTAGACATAAAGAATTATTCAACTTCACGAGCTTCTAAATTGATGCAACAAGCATCGTTTTTGCACCTTACAATTGAAACACATACCAGAAATTTCTGTTTATGATACCTTTGATGAATCACGTCCTAGAGATGCTCGCCGGTTGCGGAAATGTTCTTCTTTATATTGGTATCTTAATGTATGCTTAACGCGATTTTAGCAATGTTTGATTAGAATGGACATTCTATGACGTTTTGAATATAAGCGATTTATGAGGAACTTAACGAGAAAATCTAACCATTGCGTTTCTTTTTTTGTGGGGTATATGTTCCTGATCGTGTAAATATCAACTCACCAGCTGTACCGCCATTTCAATTAACAGTTCATACGAAAAAATCTATTAATTTGTAATACATGCCAGTAGAACACTAAGAAGTCATAGTTTTATTATCATGTGAAGACAAGCGATGTTGATTGTATTATGAGAATTTTTCTTGTAATTTTCTTTTCATTACGAAACACGCCCATGCAATATACAGACAATTTTTTTCAACTGTAAAACTTGAAAATTTCATCGAAAAAAAGAAGATATTTATATATTTTTGCTCAAAACATAGATCGTGGGGACACGTTAGAACCGCCTCGCCGAGTACCCATATGTTTACAGTATACAATCTATACCAACCTTCAATATCGAGTCTCTGGAACAAGCCATCAGCGAGATTTCTGTCTGGAAACACCTCCCTGAGTTCCTCATCAGTTATAACACCGTCACTGTTTCTGTCGTAGAGTATAAACTGACAGGGATCTGCTTCAACACGGAGGTAATACGCATCGGACTACAATGGAAAATGTTATTCAGAATTTGACATGCAATAGTAACAATGAATGAGTATTTTTATATACATCATATATGCATGCTGTCTAAAACTGCTTTTGACCGCTTTCGTCTAAAATTAAGACATCTTTCTAACGCCAGTCGAGTAGTAGTTTATAGTCTCATGTGAAAACCTACACAAGAAAGCAAACTGGCTTATTTTCTTAATATGATATATAGAAGTGTCAAGAGGAGTTCCAAAATTACAGAAAATCCTACCTTACGCGTGGACCGCCTAAATCTCCATCCCACAGAAGCACCAACACCCCAGTTGCCAAAGTTGTCTCTGAAACCCGTGCCCTTGATATTGAAGTTGTCTTTCTGATACCCAATATGTCCTCCAAAGCGATCATAACCCTTCGTTCCTTGATAGTCTACACCTGTGCTAAATCCCCCTTTATTGTATCCAAGACTGCCTCCCCAAGTATCTTGTCCGCCAAAATTCTTGGTATATTGTCCATTTGCGTTGAAACCACCGTTTTCGTAGCCTAGTCTCCCGGTAAGGCTTGGATTGCCGTTTGTAATAGCAGGATCGAGTCCTATGCTAAAATCGCGTTTTATTCTTCCTGCTTCTACATAACAACATAATGCTCCAATTAAGGCAATGATAAATGTGGATTGCAAGTCCTACAACGAAACAGATTACAAGTGTAATGAATACCTCCATATACCCCATTTTGTATAGTAAAACTATACAGGGGATGTACGATTTTTATTTTTGCTCCTAAACATAGATTATGGATAGATCTACTAACGTTCTAACGTATACAACTATCAATATTTTTTTTTATCAAAAATTGTAAATTGTAAGTTTTTTAAATATAACTTTCAATTTTTACAGCTGAAAGAAGCTTTGTATAATGCATTGACATCGTATGATGTTGGAGCGTAATACTGATATTTGTTTGAAATTATAAAGGTGATTTGATATAAAAAATCAGTTTAAATATAAACTCTTATTTATTTTAAACACGATGTTCTTTTAGTCTCTCCAATTAAACTGTTCATATGATAAAACTTAAAAGTTGCAATATACAATCAATATCATACTACAAACAAAGCCACCCTTAAATCAAAGTTGGGTGAAAAAGCCACACATGTCTTAACCAAATGGTACAACTTACCATGATTCTGAATTTACAGACTTTATCCTTTGAAGGTTTTTACGTTTTCTTAGTCACTGTCAGTCGTGAATTGCTCCAGCATATTTGAGCCGCGACGCGAGAAAACCGGTCTTCGGGGTTTCTGACCAGGTCTGACACAAACTGACCTGTACAGTCACAGAAGCGGGCTAGAAGCTTGAAATTTCGGATATAAGAAGAAGAGGAAATATACTATCCGTGTAGCGAAAACAAAGGCGCTGATCAGCTTCGCGGTTACCGCGAAGCTGATCTGCGCCTTTGTTTTCGCATAGTCAAAAATCCGGTTTTCTCACGATGCGGCTCATATTTTAAGGGCCTCCATTTATACATATCACCCATCCGTCTTCATACGAGCGGGCAGCCAATCAGAGTATATGGTTTTAGTTGATAACATCTGCAGAGTTTTTGGTGTTATGTACATTTCATGGAAATTGACGTATAGATCCTTGTAAGGATAGATCATGACATTGAAGAATTTGGGGTGACAAAAATAAAGTTTATGTGAAATTATAGCAGTGAAGTGTATGGGCAGCATTCCCTTTTCATTTATAAGGTCGACTTTGATGTGACTAAAGCAATATTAGAAAGTCCTGGATTTCACATGTAATTACAATGCCCTTTCTCCATACTTCAGGCGAGAAAGGACAGCCGAAGACATGGCAAACAAGATAAAACAATGGTGGGGAGCAAGATGACTAGCTCTTTTCAATTAAGGTAGTCATCCACCTAGTATCAACCAAAACATCACAGAGAAGTTTACAAAACAAACAGCACAAAAATGAATTAAAGCAGAACCGCATAATAGGTCAGTCGGTAGGAATTAAGTCGATTTCATGGTACCCTTATCCTTTTTTCCAAGAGGCAAATAAAAACCTTAAATTGAATGTCGACGGACGTTATCGTATGTCCAAAAACATCATTACGAAAACTTGCTCATGCAATTTAGAGATTTTTTTCAGTAGTAAAATTGAAAAAAAAAAAAAAAAAAAAAAAAAAAAAAAAAAAAAAAAAAAAACTCATTGGACAATGTTTGATATGTTTAATATTTTTACTCAAAACATACACTGTGGGTACGCGTTACAACCGCCTCGGCGAGGCGGTTCTAACGAGTACCCACAATCCATGTTTTGAGTCAAAAATAAGGAAAATAGGTATACCCCTGTTAACCCCAGTTTTTTCCATATTAACTCATTTAAGCCTGGTGTCCCTTTTACGGGACATAGGCAAACAGAATAGCCCCAGAAGTGACACCGCAGAACGAGGCGTCCCATCTGGGGCTATTCTGTTTGCTTAGAGAATTTTCATCGAAAAACTGAATAATATTAAAAAATCACTCCCGATGCACCTAAAATGAAAGTGGACTCACCCTAATGATAATTATGGGGAAATCCATTCGTCAAATATGGGTTAAAGTGGGGTTTAGTCGGCTATACATTTCACGGACATGTTTACCTGATGTTTAGTGAATTCTTGGCAACTTTATGCATGCATGTGTAAGTCGAAACCGAGACTTAATTTTCAACATAGCACCATGCAACGAATGAATACATACAAGAAGATATTTTTATATTTTTGCTCAAAACATAGATCGTGGGTACACGTTAGAACACGTTCCTCGAGATACGGGTGGTAACGCGGAGAAGCTTCATGTGACACTCCGGAGCCAGTTCCACGGTTAGCCAGTACCTAATGGCTTGCAGGAGCGGCCCTCCCTTGGTCCTTTGGGTCTTTGTGTGCGTGGTTTTCGCATTCGTTTCCACATCCTTGGTATATGGCTTACATGATTGTCCAGCCTCTTTGTTCCTTTTGTCTGTATGTTTTGTATACATGTATAGTATTTGCATTAATGACTGTGATTCATAAACTTTGATTTTATACTGAATGTCATGATGTTTATGAAAATTTAGTCGTTAACATTGTGAAATCCTTTTTACGTAAATTTTGAATATGTTGCTATAAAACTAAATTTTAGCTACAGAGCTTGGTTCTGTTTATATCTTATGATCGACTCATAATATACTCTGTATATAGTTTAGATAGATTTTTTATGTATACAATAGTCTCTTGTAATTCTGTAAAGAATGGGTTGATATACATTTTATATTGTTTTATGTATATATATGTATGTGATAGTGTATGTCAACATGAGACTTTAATAAACTATAAAACTACAAAGTTTAATTAATTCTTATAACCAAGTGACTACCTTAACGCTCGCTCGGCTTGTCGGATCAGTACATATTTGTGATTTTGGTTAATCACTACCTTTGTTTTTAGCGTGGGAATTTGTTTCTGATTGCACCGGTTCCTGTATATGTATAACTTTTTGCAGTAAAAATGGAAAATCACAACAAAGGATTTCTTTTTAAAAAATAAAAAAATAAAATAAAAAAATGCACATTCGAATTTATTGAATGGTACAAACACTAATTAAGATATTAAGTTATGAAAATGAGTTCCCTGAAAAGAAGACGTTTCTTTAATAAAATATCTTACATCTAATTATGTAATTTGAAGACCCGGACTTGCATCTTGTTACATTGAAATATTTGGAAAAATGTAAATCTCAGCAGAACAAAAAAGGTGGGAGCTTATTTACTCTTTTGTACACGGATCTTGAGCTGCATCCTGGTACTTTTATTAAATCGACATGTCCCTTCCCAGGTACCGTGTAGTATATACCCCCCAATATGTACTTTAGAATTTGAGCCCGTGCATGAGAAAACCAACAATTTGCATATGCGAAAACAAAGGCGCAGACCAGCGAACAGCGCCTTTGTTTTCGCTACACGGATAGTACAATTCCTCTACTTTCTAAATCCAAAGTTTCTAGCCTCTAACCATCTTCTATGACTGTACAGGCTGTTCTGTGTTGGACCTGGTCGGAACCCAAATTGTTGGTTTTCTCATGCACAGGCTCATTTAGGAGATTTGGTGGTGATGTTTTACATCCAACTCAACAGCTATGATCATATTGAGACATGACCTTGGTCTAATATCTCATTCAAACAGAATGGAAAAGAAAGTTGGACGGACTCGAACTAACGATCAGTTGTTTGCAGTGTGGGTGACAAGCATGTCCCTGCAATGAGAACCCGAACGTGCTTGTATTTCTGGTCGTACTTTGTGTACCTGATGTGCATAGTCGTTGGGAGATGTTATGGCGGTGTATTTAGTTTGAAATAAATAACGATTTCACAGTATTCTGCATATTAATTATTACTACCTTTGTGAGAAACTTCAGAAACAGGATGTAAAATTATTGCACTAAAATGTGCACTTATTTGACAACTTCTGCGTAAGTATCGTGTGTCTACAAACGACGTGACCCACCCGGTGTCTGGTGGATTTTTAGGAACTGTTTACCAAACCATGCCTTTGTTAAAAGTAAGAAATCTTAAAATTGTAAACGTTATGATTGATTGTGCATTCGGTAAATGCATTTGATTGGATGCTGGCCATTCAACAAGGGAAACAACTTTCCTATAAAATGCATCTTGCACTTTTGTATCATCAGTTGCATATAAAGTTGCAAAGACTGAACATCATGGTGAGTGTGTCTTTATTTTATTTTTATTTTGCCCAATATTATATTTCAGGGCCCTGTTGTGCAAAATTAACGACATCGTTAGTTAATGATTCGTTAAAATTTCAAACATGAATATTATAAATACACTGTTATTTCTGTTGACAAAATGTGAGAATCATTTGCAAGGCAAAGGGCAAAGGCAAAGGATTCTCACATTTTATCAACAGAAAATAGTGTATTTGCTTTTGTGGTCGGCATTTACTTATAACGATGACGTTTAAACTAACAAAGTTTTGAACAACTGGCTCCAGATGTTTAATTATCTTGTTTTCGGACATTCAGTTGTTTCATTTAAGCCCTGCTTTAGTTTATTGATGGAATGTGTCAGATTGGCATTTACCAAACCCGAAAAAGAATCCCGTTATCCAGGTAGAAATCGTATTCTATATGTTATAGTTATACATGTAGGTTAAAATTCTTAACCCGCCGAGGCGGTTCTAACGAGTACCCAAAATGTATGTTTTGGATCAAAAATAAGAAAAGTAAGTACATGTATACCCCTGCAAACCCCAGTTTTGTTATATAAAATGGGGGTTTACGGTGGTTTCCATTGCACGGACATGTAAATATCTGATGATTGTTTTACTACACTTATAATTGAGCCTGTGCATGAGAAAACCAACAATTTGCATATGCGAAAACAAAGACGCAGATCGGCTTCGCGGTAACCGCGAAGCTGATCAGCGCCTTTGTTTTCGCTACACGGTTAGTACAATTCCTCTTCTTTCTAAATCCAAAATTTCCAGCCTCTAGCCATCTTCTGCGGCTGTACAGCCTGGTTTGTGTCGGACCTGGTCGGAACCCAAATTGTTGGTTTTCTCACGCACAGGCTCAATTGTCATTTTTGAATTGACAGACTACAATCAATGTAATTGCCTGGATTTTGTGCGGCGTCTTGTGCTGTGTTAGTGGACAGAGGTCTGAGAGGGACTGGTCATTCAAACCGGACTGGGGCCGTCTACCTAATGGTATAGGAGCAAACCTTAATTACAACGGAGATCGTTTCAACTTTAGAGGGAACGGATGGGTAGATAGAGGAGGGAATTGGGGAGTAGGGGCCAGTTTTAGTTGGAGGTTTCGGAGATCACTTGAGCAGGTAAAGTTGGTTGAAGTATGTATTGTAATGTTAAATAAAAATATTTTCTATGGACATAAAGCTCGCATTTCAGATATATGAGCCGTCTCGTGGGAAAACCAACAATGTGGTTTCCGAACAGGTCCGACACAAACCGACCTGTGCAAGCACAGAAAAGAGCTAGATGCTTGAAATTTCGTATTTAAGTAGAAGAGGAATTGTACTATCCGAGTAGCGAAAACAAAGGCGCTGATCAGCTTCGCGGTTACCGCGAAGCTGATCTGCGTCTTTGTTTTCGCATATGCAGATTGTTGGTTTTCTCATGAGGTGACTCATATATGTACATGCTACATGCTCAAAGTCTTTCTATGTATCATCCTTTTGATTAATACAATGTACCGACTCAAAATGAAGCGCAACTGAGACCCACGATAATAGAATTCTTATATGTATATATTTTCAGCCCAAAGATGTGTTTCACGTGTACATTGAGGTCGATCCATGTCAGTTTATAGTGTATGATCGCAACTTTGACGGTGAATTGACTAGAGCTGAGGTGAAGTCATTATTTGTGGATGCAAGCCTAGGAGAGAGGTTGTTTAACGACTTGGATGCTATTGAAAGTAAGTATCATTTAAGAAATAATTTTACTTTACGGTGAATTATCGTGATTAACGCGGAATGTTGGAGGGCAGATTGCGATGCGCAGCCGGTGTGAATTAAATATCGCATCTGCCCGACAACATCACGCGTTAATCAAAGATAATTCACCGTAAAGTAAAATTATTTCGATTCTAACACGACTAATAGATAAATGCTTACATTTTAAAATGTTTTCCAGTGGACTCATTCTCGGCGGACATGAACGTTTTTGTGCGACGTCACAAATACGCCACCTTGCGCGCGTAATTTTATTTACAGTGAATTATTGTTAATTTGCACACGGGTTCAATGGGAAAACCGATATAATAAACGTTTGCCAGTCTTTTAGGTCGCTAGGTCAACAATGATAATTATCAGGATGATGAACAAAACTACAAAATATATTTTTTCGCAACTTAAACGCAAGTCTATGTGTTACGAAGCCGTTACGACGACAGCTAGCTCTAGCGTGTACTTAACTTAATTGAGACGTTTTTAAAAACGTTTTTAATTTGAATTTAAATGTCTGTTTCTCATATCATTCTAGAGGATGAAGTTGTGACAAGGAAAGAGTTCGACAGTTTGGCTCCTAGGTTGATTGCGGGATGTGCACCATCGAGCTTGCCGTAGAAAGACACCGCTAGCTGACGAAGTGCGGGCTCCTTTATTACCACAACCGACTACTACAGTTACTTGTAAAAGAAATTGAACATGAACTGAAAACTTAGCCATTCAAAGACATTTAGTGCTTTTAAAATGTTATTCCTGTCTTGTTTCAAGTTGTGTAGCTTTTCTTATAAAAACTTAAATTCTCCCAGTACGTCGGCTGAATGACTTACTTGCTTTATTTTCTTTTTTAAAATCCAGAGAAAATTGTATTTAAAATATACGAGCCGCCGCATGGGAAAACCAACAATCTGCATAGGCGAAAACAAAGGCGCAGATCAGCTTCGATGTAACTGCGAAGTCGATCAGCGCCTTTGTTTTCGCTACACGGATAGTACAATTCCTCTACTTTCTAAATCCAAAATTTCCAGCCTTACCATCTTCTGCGACTGGAGAGCCCGGTTTGTGTTGGACCTGGTCGGAACCCAAATTGTTGGTTTTCTCACGCACAGGCTCATACATGTTTTCACCAAATTTTAACGTTAAGTGTCAACATGATTAAACATGTCACTATGTGCTTACCTGTATAGTTCGGCAAATGGGCCACTGTATGGGCGGCAACTTTAATATTCATATCTGGGCGTGGTCGGCTAGTCCATCTGTTCAAGAGATAATAGAAAAGTCGAAATCAGTCAGCCTAGAGCGCTGTCACATATTTTACCGTTAAAGATCAGCTAACTATTTTGTCCAATCCAGTAAACTAGACAAACTCGGATTTTCATCCTAACGGACAACATGTGAGTTGAGTCTTTCAACTGTATACCTTTAGCTTTTTACCTAGGTCAAAAGTAGATCATACCCAATAACGTATTCATAAGGTAACGCCCATACAGTGACCCATTTGCCGAGCTATATACAATAAAACTGTTGAGCTAGATTACATACATTGTTTGTGTTGTAAAGGCGTGCAATTAAAACATACTCAACATACTCACTCACTCACTCACTCACTTTAACGTACACATACGATCCAAATTGAGCCTAGAAGGCTGAAAATAATTCTAAGTTAATAAATCTGTTCCACTTTCTCATTTCGTTGTCTTGTTCATTTCAACCCATTAAACCAGTGTTGCAATATGTGACAATTTACACCGAATTTAAATTTTGTGCACAGCGCTAAAAATCGTATGTATTAGAGATTGCGATAGCTTCTCAATCTTGTAAGTCTGAGAGTCATTATTCACGAATATGCAGGAGACGACTTGGATTTAGCAATTTCTAATTGCTTTCCAAATTTCAAATTTGTATGAAGATGAACTGAAACAAACTTTTCACCCATCAATATTTAAAAACCTTGTGGAACCACAATTTCAACTTTTTGCCGAAAAGTAATCTTTTCCTAACGCAATTACGCTGCGCCAAAGTGTACAGGGGTGTCACCTCATAATGGGCTTATACTTCATACTCCCGGTCCCGAATATCTACACAATGGAAAGGTACGGTGTCACATCTCAACTCAGCTCAACTTACTCAGCTCATCATGCTCAGCACATAGGGACAAAAAGTATGCATATTTTATTTTAAGTAAAACAGTATGTGCACATGCCTGGACACATTTCGGGACCGGGAGTACGAAGTACCTGCCTCATAATGGCATCTGAAAAGTTAACGGTTTATATCCAAAACACTTATTTAACATCTTTTTGTGCTAAAAAAGCATTGTACCATCATGGTAGAGATTTAATTGGCACCTTTCTGGTATCAGGTAACGCCCCCAGTGTATGACGTAACTGATGTCGTTTTGTTCCGTTGCCTTTCTCCCGAGATGACACAATAAGTGTTCAATTGCTGAAATAACGTTGCGATTTGAATACATATTTATGGTATACATGAACATCGAACAAGACATGAAAGTTACCAATCAAAGGATTTTAATTTTCTACCCCAATTTCTCCAGCTTTTCTGAAAAATAACGGACACGATTAATTAAACTTAAGTATTGCACGTCTACAAATTAAATGCATTGATTCAATGTACGTTTTAGCAGCAGATGTACGTTTTAGCAGCCGTAGATGTAAACAGGCCTGGGTCTTTGTCAGTATTTCTGTGCTTGTTCAACATTTTGGGCGGTTTTATGAAATAGGGTCTTCGAAATCAAAGAGCCCAAATGGCTTAACAGTGGCGATTTCAAGTTGTTGTTTCTCTGTTACTCATTCTTCAAATAATAAGGAAATGTTCTCAGTACAAAGTGCGAGAATATTAGAAAAAGTTTGAATCTACAACTGTAGATTTGACACAAATATAAATACTATCTTTTCCGCCTTTTCAAGTCAGATGGTAAAATTTTTAAAACCGCTTCAGGTTGTAAATGTTTGTAGTTTTTGGTCAAAAATATTCTGCTTTACATAATTTAAATCACTTTAGAAAACATACTCGATAAAATTGTATTCAGGACAGATATATAGGTATGAAAGAAATGAAAATAACATCAGGAAAACGTGTCCGTGCAATCGATACCCCCTTAAACCCCACTTTTATATAGTAAAACTGGGGTAAACAGGGTACACCTATTTTTCTTATTTTTGCTCCAAAACATAGATTGTGGGTACTCGTTAGAACCGCCTCGGCGAGGCGGTTCTAACGTGTACCCACAATCTATGTTTTGAGCAAAAATAAGAAAAATATAAAAAACAATTCAGCTGAAAATTTTCAATTTTTAAAGGTAAAAAATCTCTGTTAATTGCATGAGCAAGTTTTCGTAATGGATGATTGTTTTGCAAATTTTAACGCGTGTTGTCTCTGATGTCTGTAGCTCGAAAAAATGCACACTACCCTATGGTTATTTTGTTTTCAAATGTCTTGTTTTATATTTTGAAAGCTAAATAGAAAAAAAAAAGTTTGAACAGCAAACATCCTTAAAAATGATAAGAACTTATCTCAGTCAGTTTTGTGGCTGATATAATAGCAGCACCAGAAATATATACAAAAGGTTACGGGAACTAACTTGAAATTACTAGAAAAGGGACATGTGAACAAAAATGTCCAAAGACAAGCCAAACAAAAATGGACAATTGACAAATTAATTTAATAACCACTTCAGAGGCCTTGTGGTGGGTAGCCAGGGGCGGATCCAGGATTTCCGAAGAGGGGGTTCAAATGTAGAAAAAGGGGGGGGGGTCGTTTGCTTAATTTCACGCACATTTTCCTAAACTATCCCATGAAAATGAAATAATTTGGGTCCAGAGGGGGGTTCGAGCGAACCCCTTGAACCCCCTCTAAATCCGCCACTGGTAGCGGCAGTATAAAACCGATTCCAAACCGTTCCAATGCGTGGGAGATACGAATATTTTGTTCTGTCTTTTTGTTTTGATGCCAACTCCTGTATGCAGTATACCAGTCATATTTGCAGTAGGTGTTTTTGGTTGGTTGATTAAGATTTACCGCCCCACCAACAGTTAAAGTCATATGGAGACGGAAACTCAATTTGTAGTCTCGCCCGACATACTGAAGAAGCCTGGAATCGAACTTGCGACCCCTGGTTTACATGGCGAGTAGCATAACCACTGCGCCCAATTGTATTGTGAGGAATTATTGACAATTCGGACGTTGACTATTTCGGCCCTAGTCAGTTCGGCCCCTAAGAAATAGGCCCTAGTCAATTCGGCCCTCGACCTCTGGTCAATTCGGACCCCGACCACTAGTCAATTAGGATCCTTTTAATTGGTCAATTCGGACCTCAGTAAGAAAAATTCTTTGATAAATTCGGACCTTTTCTCTTGGTCAATTCGGACTTTTTCTATTGGTCAATTCGGACCTTTTCATTTTGTATTTTCCAAATGAAACTGACTGCGTTTAGATTAAAAACGAGCCGTCCTGATATCTAGAATGAGACTATAATCCTTATCTTGGCCGTACAATCAGCTGGCACAGTGTCGTTTTAAAATGAGCCTGTGCATGAGAAAACCAACAATTTGGGTTCCGACCAGGTCCGACACAAACCGGGCTGTACAGTCACAGAAGATGGTTGTACAGTCACAGAGTCTGGAAATTTTGGATTTAGAAAATAGAGCGATTCTATTATCCGTGTAGCGAAAACAAAGGCGCTGATCAGCTTCGCAGTTACTGCGAAGCTGATCTGCGCCTTTGTTTTCGCCTAGGCAGATTGTTGGTTTTCCCATGCGGCGGCTCAAATAAAAACTATTGATATTCCATGGTTGTTGTAAGCAGGTTTTATACCTGGCCGTGCTGTTTAACGGTCTCGCACATGCGGTTTGCGCTGGCCAATGTCATACGCCTGAGGATCGTGTTCCAAAGCACAAAGTACCCGTAAGAAACAGATGGGCTGCTTGAGCCTACAGGCAAAGCTTTGTTGGATCATATTTGTAACAAATCATATATGTAACACCTGTTACATATATGATCACATATGTAACATGTGTTACATATATGACTCGGAAATCAAGGATAAATGTAACATATTTTGTGACGAATATGATCGATGCCGGTTTTTGATGTGACATGAAATCACATATGTCACAGGCCAATTTTGACAAAAAAAAAATGCATATTTACATCTGAAACTCTGAAACACATTTGTAGCAGGTTTTTATTCACCAGATGGGCCAATATCTTGATACTGATTTGTTGTGTCACTTTGTCCATCGTCGTCATCGGCGGTGACGTAGACGTCACTCTTTCGCGTCCGCTCCATATTTCCTCAACTCTTTAACATATTCATGAATATAATGTCCGGTACCGTGGCTGCTCTCTGTTTATATATATAAACATATAAATGAAGACTAACATACTCCAGACTGTTTATATATATAAGCAATAAATGAAAAGAAAGTTCCAGTGTGTCTTTTTTGACTTTTGAATTATATTAATACCCGGGTCATGGACTTAAATTAATACCAATTCATATAAACATATATATATATATATATATATATGGGTCACAACGTGAGAAAATGTACCTTCGGACAATTTGTGAGTATTTGATAAACAGCGTTATTTTGAATGTATAAAACTTCTGGAGTATGTTAGTCTTTATTTGAACAGATTATTCAGGTTATTTTGTGAGTTATGACCAATTTACTATATGAACCCTACAAACGTCATTTACCCGAAAAATGAAGTCAAAGTTGTGTAATGCATTTCTGCGTGTTAGTAGAACCTACAAAACTCGATGCATTTGCTTAAAACTGTTTAAGCACTGATTGTTACGGCAATATGTTGAAATTATTTTGTGTATTTTATTGCGATGTGGTTGCTATGGTTACCTTTTAATGATAGATACAAGAAAAATATATAAAATGGGCTGGGACAAGGGCAGATAACTCCAAGTATTGAAATAAATATGTTTGAAAACTCATTCAGTTGAAAGATTACAATTACAGTGATATTTTTAAAACATTTATAATACATGATTTTTCCTCTTTTTGCAGCTTTCTACTAGTGATGACAGAATGTCCGAAGGTACATTTTGTCACGTTGAGGTTCATGCGTTTGTGTGTGTGTGTGTGTGTGTGTGTGTGTGTGTGTGTGTGTGTGTGTGATTACACACGTGTTACATATGTGATCATATATGTAACATATGTTATATTTGTGATCATATATGTAGCACGTTACATATATGATCACATAACACGTTCCAAATGGAATATGCAACGAAAGTAGTCTTATACATGTACATGTGTATGTTCTTTTTTGCGTTTTTTGTCTTGTTTGTTACGAATTTAATAACTCAGTGGCACAGCATCCAGTGGTACAGCCGGGTAATAACGGGGCTTTCGCCTTTGCCATTATTTTCGAAGCCCTGCTAAAGCCCGTCAAGTTTGTATTAAAACCTGCTAAAAGCCCCGTACCCAGCTTAAAAATTACCGATTACCAAACCAATGTTTAAAACTGTACACTGAAAAAAAGTTATAAGAGGCCACCTCATATTTTTTCTTCTAGTTCAGAAAGTAAAATACGATCAATTAGAATTCATGATCAAATGAATAAGCCAATGTCTGACAGTGTCTCTGTGAGTTTCTGCATTCCAAAATGCGTGATATCTCTCATACAGACGAAGCATGAGTAAAGGTACCCTAATTTCAAAAAGTCACATTTTATTAACGTCGATTTAAATGTCGTATTATGACGTTGTGTTTTATATTTTAATTTGTTTGAAAGTGCTACTGACTACCATGATGCAAAATAAAATTAAGTCAGATGCTTTGCTGCAATAAGAATCTTCGCTTCTGTTTTGTACATGAAAGAAGACAGCGACATGAATAACATGAATTCAGCTTTTTGCATGCAATTGCATACAAACTTTGTTCATCTCCAGTTGCATTATTATCAGCAGTATGAAATTGAAATTTTCAGCGATTATTAAGATCTAATACTAGACTCTGATAAATTCTGAAAATTTCAAAAATCGTCCATAAATTTCGTTATTTTGTTCGTTAAAAATTGGCATTGAAACCGGAAGTGTGCGGCAACCGTGACCTGTTTGTCATCGAAAATAGTCTAAAATAGCTCATTCGGGTTATATCTCTCATTTCTAGGCCTCGTCAAGTGAATTTGATAGGGATTTACATGTTTAAGAGGCACATTGATGCATTTTTCAAAAATCTCAAAAATAGCGATTTTCAAAAATGCACTAAAAGTCTATCAGTAGAGAAAATTCGATTGTTTGATGTTTTTCCAAGCCCCAACGGCCCCTTTGGTGACGTCCGCCCCTAATTACAATAAATGCTGTGCTTGATCAATTTTTTTATTCAAAAACATTGTTTTTTGCATTTTTACTCCAAAAACGCGTTTAGTGAAAGAAAATTATTTTTGAACAATTTGGAACGTTACTTACTTGAAAGACACGTTTTTAGTAAAAAAAATCGAGCAATTTTGAACATTGCTTATAAACAAAAAATGAGTTTGAAAAGTGGCCTCTTATAACTTTTTTCAGTGTATATTACATGTATTATGTATCTTTATCCTGCAGAAGATCAGTCACTTTAAATTATTCTTGTTCTGAGAACATGGAGAAAAAAGATCAGTGGCTTTCGACCAATATAGGCAAACGAGCAAACGGCTTTATACCACGCCCGGT
This sequence comes from Rugalucina vietnamica, assembly GCA_964017185.1. NCBI lineage: Eukaryota > Metazoa > Mollusca > Bivalvia > Lucinida > Lucinidae > Rugalucina > Rugalucina vietnamica. The sequence continues at coordinate 75,021,631 of OZ024869.1, read as the reverse complement.
AAAGTGCAAATTGACCACAGCCGGTGGTCAACGTAAAATAAGTTGAATTATATCCGGTGGTCGTTTTGAGCGTTTCCTGATTAAGACGATTTTTGATCAAAAACGTATTATGCACCAGTCATTTGTAACCACGCCCCCCAGGCCCGGGGAATAGCGGGGACTTTGACTTTTGGTCCAGCAAATCCCTGCTAAAAGCCCCACCCTGCGGGGATTGCTAGTTGGTAAAAGTTTCGTAAAACCACTGCTATTTTCCACCACAGCCTGCTATCTTTTCATTTCACTGCACTTTTTGCCTATATAAAGCAAACCCCGGGTATTTCCCCCTCACTGCCGTGGCAACACTCTGGTCAAAGCCCCGCTCATTTCCACGGCTATCCTCCGATCCTCCCCCGGGCCTGGGGGGGGGGCGTGGTTACAAATGACTAGTGCATTATAAGAATCGAAGAATGTCAGGCTATCAGTTTTTTGCTGTGAATGTCTATCCGAAGTGGCAGTTGATAGAAATAAATCGTTTCACTGCAATCGCTAACGTCCCATTTGATCGGTGGTGAAAACGAAAATAGAATCTGGTCAAACACCAGTTAGAATGCCCTGATTTTGCCTTTTCAAGCTTGTAGTAGACAAAGATCGTTGAATTTAGTTACATTAACACTACATTTGCCTTTCAAAAATATTTTTGAAAATATTCAAGCGTTCTTTTCAACACTTTGATCGATTTTTTTTTACCGGTGGTAAACTTGATATTGCGGTGGTCGTGTTGATTAATGGGGATTTACGTTGTGATAACGTTGTAATAACGTTGACCATTTAACAAGAAAATCTAAGGCGCTATTTGCGAAAGTAAGTACATAATGCACCTCATTGTAGTTCTCTTCGACTAGTTTATACACAAAAGGCACTTTGCATCATTTCTGTGTTTGTTAATTTCACTGACTTAATAGCGTTTGCGAAACTAGACACAGTTTTGCGGAACTAGCTACAGATAGTGCCCTTACATTTTAGCTTCCAGAATCAAAACGGAAGAAGCGAGTTTAAAAATGCATGTTAAAGGTTATAAATTTGTTGATATGCCCATGACAATTTATTTTTGAGATATTCATTAGTTATGTCAGGAAAACCCATCGACAAGAAGTGTTTGCGGAACTGGACATTTTACTGTATTGTAACACTGGTAGCGTACAAGTGAAACGCGCGCCGGGCGTGTTGAAAATAAAAGCAAAACCTCCCACACGCCAGACGCACGTCAGAAACACGTCCAAAACGTCGCAGCACGTCGCCAAAAGTCGACACAAAAAAAAAATTAAACATGCTTTAAAATTTTAGAGAAGCTCGTTGCACCCCGGGAGTGTGTCTTATACGTTTGAAATACGTCCTACGCGCGCCACAGGCGCATTAAACACGCTTCGAATACATTCGGCGTGCGTCTCAGGCACGCCACAATATTATTTCTGCTGTGACGTGCCCCAAACGAGCACGAAACGCGCGCCAAACGTTTGATGCGCGCGCAGGCGCGCCCGGGGCGTAAAACTGCAGTCACACAGTAGCGTCTAAGTGAAACGCGCGCCGGGCGTGTTGAAAAAATTGCAAATTTCCACATACGCCAGACGCACGTCGGAGACACGTCCAAGGCGCGTTACGCGCGCGCTGGGTACGCTTGGCGTACGTCCGGCGCGCGTAGCTAAAAGTCGGCGCGCGTTTCGTACGCGTTAGGGCTAAATAAAATTTTCTAGAAGTTGGGCGTGTGTCGGGCGTGTGACCTACACGTTACAAGTATGTTCAACGCGAGTTACAGGCGCGTTGAACTTGAATACGTTTCGAACACGCCCAGCACACGTTTCAAGCACGTCGTATACGCTACGTGCGCGTTTCGATTTTAACCGGATGCTGGTTTGAGCGAGTGTGGAACGCGCCCGTAATGTGTCAAGCGTGCTTGGAGCGCGCATGAAACGCATACAGCGCGTCTGTAGCGCGTGCCTAGCGTGTCTGGGACGTACGACAAACGCACTCCAAAACCTTAAGATTTTTTATACGTCCGGCACACGCCTCAGTCACGCGCTAATGTGTGACTGCTAATGCGAGTTAAAGGAACAAATTAATTTTTATACGTCCAATTGAGAGTTTCCATACGCCCGGCGCGCGTTTGGGTTATACGCTACAGTGTGACTGCTGTTTAAGACTGTTACACCCTGAACAACATGTGGCGCATAGTGAACGGAATCACACCACAGTTACGGAATATATATGGCACCAAGACCCGGGATTTCCTGTCATCAAATGATGTTGAGCGCCGACTGAGATAAGAAATCTGTCTTGTTATCTTTTCTTCAACAATTGATCAGTCAGTACGAGGCGCAGATTGTTGGAAGTTAAACTGTATGATGTGTGTTTTGCCTTGAGTTCCAATCTGCAGATCAATTTTCTTGCTGTTTGGATGTTGCTGGACACACTCACGTGCGCGCTCGAGATGCACTGGTGCCTTGGGCAAAAAATCATTATTCCACACGTCCTCTCTCTCTCTCTCTCTCTCTCTCTCTCTCTCTCTCTCTCTCTCTCTCTCTCTCTCTCTCTCTCTCTCTCTCTCTCTCTCTCTCTGAGGTTGATTCAAGTTGGAGTGAGTCTCGAGAGCGATTTGTTTTGCAATCGAGAATAAAATCAATAGTGTAAAGAATATAATGATGTTGCTATTGCTGTTAATTGTTTGAATACAAATAGACAACTAAACCTGTTACATATATGCTTCTCATGTCAACCCCCATTTCGGACAAACACATTTGTAACACACTTTATCTGTTACGAATGTCATCATGTCCGTAACAAATGTGTTACATATATGATTTGTTACAAATATGATCCAACAAAGCTTATTCGCTACTGACTGACCGTCTGATTACTGGTTAACCGCTCTGAAGGTCTAAGTGAACCCGGGAAAAGTGGTTAAAGTCAAACCATCCATACATATTAGCCCTAGTGTTTATTTGAACTAAGCCACAAATCAATCAATCAATCAATCAATCAATCAATCAATCAATCAATCAATCAATCAATCAATCAATCAATCGGTCAACAAAACAAAGTATTTCACTCGCAAATACTGTATGATATAATGGCATGAGTACTACAATGATTTTTTTTTATCTTAATGATTTGACGACACAGGCAATCCTTCCATCTTGAATCGATTCAAGCATAGGCTGAATCGGACCTTATTTCTGTTTCAAATGTGGTCAATGCAGACCTTAAACAGATTCTGACATGGGCTAATTCGGACCTTTATCCGATTCGGACCTTGACCCTGATTAAAAAAAGTCACCTCGATTTTGCGGAGTCCGAAATGACCAGTGGTCGAGGTCAGAATTAGCCAAAATCCGAATTATCCAAGATCCGAACTGTAAACAGCAGTCCGAATTAGCCAAGGTTCGAATTGTCCACGTACCGTTGTGAGAGGTCGATGTTCATTTTTAGTTTACCTGAGTGTGTCGGATACCTATAAGGCGAGCTTATGATATAGCAGCTATGCTACATCGTCGTCAGGGGCGATCAAAGTGGCTCTGTCTCAGCAACAAAAGGGCAGCTCATTACGAAGAAAAGAATGATATGTGAAGCTTTAAGAAAGCGCAGAGAACACACAACCAAGACCAATGGGTCGCCATCAGATTTTTAACACAGACTTGCTCTACATGCAAACGGCAGTTTACAGCTAGAATTGGCCTTGTACTGCTAATAACTCACACATTAATGAACTAAAACGAATGGAATTCAACTTACCCAGTTAAACATATATAGGTGGTTTGCTGGTTCAATTGCGAGTTTGTGTTTAGTCCAACTTAATTTCTTTTTATGTATTATAATTATAGAGGGCTTCAGCGGCTTCAAAAGTGTGCGCATGCGCAGTGAAATATTTCCTTATTTGCACTATTTATATCGACAAGAATAGCTTAATTCAATTTTGAACTGCAAATCAGTTGTGTCTATTTTATACCTTGATATCAAATTAATAGGGATCATACAGCAACAAACATGAAATCATCATCATTTTACATGTACCAGGTTCGAAAATCCTGAGGTCCCCTTATACAGGTTTACGTCCAGTCATACAGTTCTAGATACATGTATTACATGTATGGAATCTTAAAAAGTTTGAGCCGTGTAATTATTGATAAAACAACACAATTTACCTAATTTACTGCAAGTTAAATTTTCTATATTAAGGAGAAAAATTTTGATTGTTCCGATACCAGATAGTTCATCAGGAAAACATGTCCGTGAATTGTGTACCCCCTCAAACCCCACTTTTATATAGCAAAACTGGGGTATGCAGGTATACCTATTTTTCTTATTTTTGCTCCAAAACATAGATTGTGGGTACCCGTTAGAACCGCCTCGCCGAGGCGGTTCTAACGTGTACCCACAATCTATGTTTTGATAAAAAATAAGAAAAATATTGACAATTTTCTACTGAAAATTTTCATTTTTTACAACTTTAAAAATCTCTGTGTATTACATGGGCATGTTTTCGTAATGTTTATCAGGTTGTTGCTGTTTGTTGCAGGACAAAATGAAAGAAAACAAAAGCCGGACAGGACCAATGAACATGGTAGCTTGTTACGAAAAACACGGTATTTGCACTGAAAGCACCAGAAGATGGGAATTATTGAAGACTAAATATGGTTGTCAGACGGTACAAAAACTAATTAATACAGATATGAAAATGAGTTCCCTTAAAAACAGCTTGTTTCATTGATATGTTTAAGTTTTCCATTATAATATACCCGGACTTGTCTCTCGTTTTACATAATATTATCTTAACAAAAATTAGTACTTTTAAAATTGCACTTAATCCGGATTTTCAGCGAACTCATATTTCCACTTTTTCATAACATCTAGGACAAATCTTTGTCCAAAATGTATGACAATGAGGAATTAACTGTTTTCAGGAGATACATGTTTTGATGCTCCTTTGACAAAATTAAAATCAGCTCTATGAAATAGGACCCTTGTACTTTAATATCGTCTCCAAAGATGAGCCCAGAGCGGAGGCTCAACCCTGTGTGATCACTAAGAGCATATGTAACCTAAATGTAAACAAGCAGTATCAGTAATGTTAAGGTAATTTTATTGTGTTTGTTTTATTTGATTGTGAAGGGCAACGGGCATCTGGAATTTCGTTTTAACTTATAATTCTTTAAATTATTCTCGATCTCTCACTTTCCAAGCGGTTATGTCGCTTTTCAAGTGTTTTGGTGGGCTAAAATGGAACTTCAGGTACCCGAGGATATGCTCCTGTGAATTAACTGCCTCCCAAGAAGAAAGAGGTCCAATGTGGTAGTTCGATTTGTTTCATGTTTTGGTATCTACTTAAAATTTGCTTTTTTACGCATTTTATTTAGGCATAAATATACTTAATTAGTTTCCAAAGTTCAGGGAACTGAGCCATTACCTTCAGGGAACTTGCTGCTCACTCGGCTAACCGTTAGTTCTGTTTGTATCAGAATATATTATGGCCCCGCCCATTGGGGCCTCGGAGAAAAAGATGGGCTGTTTGTGTCTCCAGGAAAATCTTCTTGACTACTGACCGACAATCTGATTACTGGTTAACCGTTCAAGTCTGAGCCTGCCCAGGAAAAGTGGTTTGATGCGGCTCATATTTGTAATTATGGTCGTTTCCCATCTGAAAGTTTATGGTTCTGGGACCAGTTGTTCAAAATTAACGATGTCGTTAGTTAACGATTCGTTAAAATTTCAAAAGGCAATATTGCAAATACACTGTTATTTTTTGTTGAAAAAATGTGAGAATCCTTTGCATTGCAAAGCTGATATTTGCTTAACAAATTTATGTCTTAACGATATCGTTAAGCTAACGATGCTTTGAACAACTGGGCCCCGATTGCTTGCTTTGAACATATTCTGCAATTAAATACTAGCAATTTTGTTGCTTCGATTTGTAAGAGATTGTTTTGTAACTTAGCTTTATCATGTAGCACTACGTACCTGAAGCTTCACTTAATATATTTTAGTGCGGATACAATTAAGTAAGGCATTTTTGAAGGTTGTCATGTTATAGAATTTCGATTTCTATATGAAAACTGATGCTTAATTACACGACGTTTAAAGTGTCCATAAATAATTTTAATTGTAATGTTGTGGACGTGCAGAAAATTTTTAGAAATATGTTTGAAAACAGTTCGTACATAGTACTTAATGTACTTGTCTGAATTATCGCATACCGCCAATAATAGGTCAGATAGGAACGTGGCTGTGAGCTCGCGTTCAGAAAAGAATAGGTACCATTTGTCACGTTTTCTTGCACCCAGGGATGACTTTATCTCTATATATTTCAGTACTTAAACCTGATAAAGCCAACTCATGAGATTTTGTTTCGGTGAACGTTTAACATGTTTAAAGCACAGACAAACTTCGCTATCATTATTGTTTTAGATTTCTGTGTCCAACAAAAATGTATATTTTAGTAATTTCAGTGTAGCTTTAGGTGTAGTTCTTATACAAACTGATTTTGCAGCTCTGATTTAGGCAAGTCAAAAGCACAAAATATGAACGGCAACTTACGCACTACAAGTGTCGATTACAGTATTTCTAGAAGCATTCACTAGCTCCAGTATTTCAGAGTCAGTGTTATTGTTCAGTCCTTGTTGCTGCTTTATCACAGCTCATAAATGCTTCTTGTTTTCTGTGAAGCTTCATTAACGTGCTAGTGAGCTTTTATTGGAATCGAACGGGGCTTAAGGCGGACGAGGATTCGGGCCTTGTAATAAAGTCCTCAAATATTTTACATCATGAAAACATGTCCGAGAAATGTATACCCCATTAAACCCCACTTTTATTTAGAAAAACTTGGGTTTGCAGGGGTATACCTAATTTATTTTGATCCAAAACATACACGTGTATATTGTGGGTATATGTACTCGTTAGAACCGCCTCGCTGAAAATTTTCAATTTTTACATCTTAGAAAATCTCTGCATATAGCATGAGCATATTTTCGTAATGTAAAATAAAGTCCTCCAATATTTTAGTTACTGATCTATTCCTATGCGGTTCTGCTGCGATTTTATCTTTTTGTTGTCTGTTTAGTTTGCCTGCGACCCAACTGTATTCGTTACCTGAGCCCTTTGTTGATAGTTTCTGAAAAAAAAAAGCCTATTCTACTAGACTTACTTTCTGTACCAAAGTGCATAAATACGTTTTCATTAAATGTAAAGCAAATAAGTTTAAAAATAAAAAAAGAAAGTCCAGGCATAAAAAATCCCAACCCAGAACCTACCCCTGCAAAGAACAATACTCCCATACAATGAATGCATATGAAGCAATATGAACAGAGGGTGACAAAGTGCACACCCCTTGGTGCGAGTTTTTTTTGACAGAGATGCACTTTTGACAGGTAGGAAAACAGGATTTAACTGTTTTAATCGTATTCGTTTTTTGGGTCTGTTGATTTAGATGGCGAAGCTGATTTCCATGAATTTTACGCATGCTAAAAGAATCTGAAAAAGCGGTGTCGGCTGACATTTGTGTGTAGCTCGTGGATTGGTTGCGCGCTAAAGAGGAAGACATGTTTTGTAGACATAAATAAAGGCACTGAAAGATGCTCTGGACACTCTTGGGTACGAAATCGTTCGCTTATTGTGGATAAATTCTGAAGGTCCGAAATCATGGTGAGTAAAGAGATTTTTTTTATGTAATTTACGCATGTATGTGAATTTTGATATCTTCTGACTTCATGTTATAATATTTACATTTTTCTAAAACCTCCTTAGATGAACCATTAGATGTTCATCTGTGTTCATACTTCCATGAACACCATTGTGTCACGCGACGTGACGTAATCCAAACTTGACGTCAAAAAACATGAATATCGCCAATCTGATTGGACGTTGTAAACGTCGACGCCGTTGAACACACACTGTGTGTAGATTCTCTGTTTGCTGGTTAATGTGACCGCCTTGGTGATTTTTCAACAAGCGATATAGAGAAATGAATGTAAATATAAGCAATGAGTTTAATTTTTCTGTTGTTCATGGAGCTATGAACCGCAGTGGGTCGCTAGCAAAGCTTACATGAACCCACTGCGGTTCATAGCTCCATGAACACCAGAAAAATGAAATTCATTTCTTAAGTGAAAATTTGACTGGAAATTCTCGCTGTTTTAAATAGTATTCAAAAGTGCATAAGAGTGCTGCAGAATATGGAATCAAATTGATCTTTTAATATCGCAAGTATAAGCTTTAACAAAAAGCTTGGTCTACGCTTCGCATATATAAACTAGAATGTCAAAGAATCCGACCGTACTCCCATTTCATCGTGGTGGATTTGACTGAACAGAAATAAAACGCTGTGCGGTGAAAGCATTCATACCTGACAATCGACCGTCACGATACTGTCGGTTCATTTCATTCCGTTGTGGCTTGGATAGAATGTAATTGGCTACACGGCAGGTGGGGCGCGGTCAAAGCTTTCATACCTGACCATATAGCGTCACAATACCGTCGGTTCATTTCATTCCGTTATTGCTTAGATAGAATGCAATCATGCACCAGTTCCACGAATTTAACAATTTGCCCCATTTTTTGGTACCTACTGCACCATTGGTACAAATGTTACCAACCAAAGGGAGGTTTGCATGGGTGTTTGGGGGTGTTTACACGGTCCTTGGCGAAACGACCCGGAATCCTACTAACACGATGGTCAAGCCACTAGACTCAAACGTGCAGTTGCAGTTGTAGAGAGGTGTATGAGTTGTCTTGTAAGTAGGTCAATCTCTAACTTTAGAGTAGTCTACGCGCTGGCGCGTAGACAATAATGTTTTATAAAACTTTGAATATGTGAGATTCGGACTGGGGCTGGAGATAGTTGCAATTTCTGCTCGGATTCGGTTTACACAAAGACGAGTTGTAAATAGTTATGCTTTAAGTCTGTGCAATGTGGTTTGTTTCGACACAAATAAAATCTCAAGTTTATATATTTTTCATATTTATATGATGAATTTTGTTTAAAATCAAAATAAGATCCATGGGTGGAAAACGATTTTCGACTAGTGCGTCACAAGTTTATAGTTCTTTTAAATAATTCCATAAAAAAAGTTGAAAATAATGAAAATCGAACCATCTCAGTTTACTGGTATGATATTATAGAATATATTGGTTCAGAGAATAGATTAGTTTTCCGATATTTACGGTTCCGTGAAAAATTTGTCGTCTTGAATGAATGAGATGTGGCTTGGGCCTAAAAAAAAAAAAAAAATAAAATAAAATAAAATAAATAAATAGATAAATAAGAAGGTCAAGGAATGAGACCGCCTGGGCGGCTAAAAATGCGAAAATGACAAATGAGATATGGAGAAAGCCTGGTAATGAGTTTTTTTATGTTTATTGCTTACTCTATTCAAAATGTATTTTATTGGCATCAGTGTACGATAATATTATTGATGCACATATATATTCAGTCTACAATGTTCATTATAAGGAATAGACAAGGCGTGGATATAAATGAAGAGATGGTAAACTAAAGGAAGGAATAGAAGAGGGGAGTATTTCAGAATCTTTTACATTTTAAGGAATTTTGTTTTCGAAATAATTAAACATGAAAGAGCGGAGGGCATATAAATCATATACTGGTATGTTTCCACTTCTTTGTTTGATCGAAAAATGAAGCAACAGCGGCATTTCAAAATATTGTGTTATGTTCTTTATTACTCTGCAGAAGAGTTCTTGAATTATGATTAGTTTTGCAAGGCAAGACCTTATATTAAGACCGATAGAGAAAAGACTTTATTTATTTGCGGACGAACGAAGTGAGGGAGAAAATAAATGCACTTCTTTTCGGTCGGTCGTCTTTCAGCTGAATATGGTTGGTATTCGAGTTCATGTATTATCTCGAGGATTTCGTAAAAATGGTGCAATTGTGAGTGAGCATTTCTCAGTAGCCTGTATATAAGGATTTTAGAAATTTGAAAAATCATCGACGCTCGTTGCTTCGCTAGTTTGGTACCGTTTCGTTTGTTCGTCAAATTTTCCCATATAATTGAGAGTAAAAATGTTCAAATATGTTTGGTCATAATAGCTTGATTGGCACAATTACACTTAATGTTAGATTACATATGTAGATATTTTGCAAACAAGATCGGATAAATGAACAAAGCAATCACATGTTGCAAATAAGATCGGCTAAATGAACAAACCAATTATATGCACGCTTGCTTAAAGAAATTATAGTAAAATGGTATTTGGCGTTGTCTCCAGTAAAAATGGTAAGCGACGTCCCAGGGAAAGTGGTTTTATGTTCTTTATTGCGGCTGTCCTTTTTCGTGCCCGTTTTTCCATACTTTTGGTTGAAACTTAGCCTATTTTTTACTTTGACGAGAGAGAACAAGTCATTCTGCTCCTCGAATTTGTTGCCGGGAAAAAATGTTTTATGTATACTGAGAGGAACTAGAAACTTAAGTTTTGTCTTTAGAGAGTCCCTGTTTTGAATCAACACAAAAAATTGGTTTCCTATTATAAAAATTGCTTAAAGTAACGCTTCTGTTACAATATTGGTTCGTCACAAAATAAGAATTTTGCCCAGGGGACTGTCTCTGTTCAGATTTTTGATGCAATGGTCAAAATCAGAGTGTTCAAATTCATGTATCTAATCCAAAGCTCAAGTGTATGATGCTGTAAAGAACAACAAAACTTTATGATTTGTGTCTCAAACCAATGGAGCTTTAAGAAAGTTGTCCCCTGTACATTTTATGCATTGAAAATCACACGTTAGTTTTCCCCGACGTTCTCAACTTAACGTCATAAACGTAGCCATTATTTTGCTTCCACTGCGAGTTTGCAGACTTTTTCTTCCATTAGGTTTTTAGAAATTGTCACATGGTATCAATTTTGCACTGTAAGCAGTTTTTGCATAAACGTAAACGTCCACTCACCTATGCTTGACGTCACATTGACGTTTGAAGTGTAAATTGTACAAGGAAACTAATCCATTTAATCTTTATTTAATATTGAACGTTTTTCTCTTTATCTTCCAACGCAATCCGTTGACCACCACTTTTTATTTGAACTTTTAAATGGTTACCACGTTTCCTATCTGTTGGTGTAATTCAATCAAAATCATATGCGTAGTTTAGGAGATATCGCAAAAGTACGTACTTTTTCCAGGTTTGAAAAGATGGCGGGAAAGTTAATTTTGCATGTAATCTCCTCAGTTTAAGAGCAAATAGTCTCAAAATGTAAGAAAATAACACTCATCGTGTGTTTAAGTTGTTTTTGCAGTAATAACATATATATTAAAACACATGTCCGCTACGAGTGTGGTTTTCTGGAATGCACGTGAAACATCCAAAAAGTTCTGATACCATGGAAACGAAGCCGGTGACTCCCCCCTTTTATTTCGATTTTAGTCCGAGGATACAATTATATTGAAGCATAGGAAGTTTCATGAAAATCATATGCGGGAATTAAATAGTAATGTTTCCCTTTAAGACTAACGTTTGTCGCGTTATCGCGAAAAATTTAAGTTACCCCCCTTTTCCATATCCAAAAGGTCATGATCTCTTTAATTACCTTGCAAAAAGTTTCCAATCTGACACCAGTATACGAAAATGATTGGGGAGACAAAATCAAATGCCTCCTTCGACGCTTACGTCTTTTTGATTTTTGAAGTAAATTGCCGTTTTCTACCAAGTGAATAGACGTACCTGTAATTTTTAGTGCCATAAGATAGCTGTTGACACACTAAACTGACATCTAAAGAATCGCGATATAGAGGCCATAATGTGTCGAACAATAATGACGATTTGAAAACAACAGGCTGGCGTCAACACCTAAACGCGACCACTTGGAGCGTTAACAAGCAGTATTTTTCATTATTTTTACGATTTCTTTAGTTTATACATTCGGCCTCTTCTTCATGCCATCTGTTTTCAAATCGCATTAATCATGAATGTTTGAGATGCAATTTAGTTTTACACGAGCTCGTACACAAACGTCATTGCAACGTCATAATGAAACATGCTACAAAACTCTAATTTTGGTCGCTTGTTACTTAGTGTAATTACTCATTCAGCCGTATGACTTAAAACTCAATCAAAATGATCCGTTTCAAGAAAATGAGTTTCAATTTTTTTCGCGTTTCTTTTGCGGATAAGTATATAAGATAGAACTTGTGTCATTGATAGGACGTATCATTGCAGGGTATGCTCATTATCATGCTTGGAGTTTTGTTTTGTTACGTCGATGCTGGAACAGTAAAGGGGGACTTAGACATCGCCCGGAGTAAGAGAGGGGATATTACCTTTGGTGGCAACTACGGGAAAACGGGCGGTAGGGACCACTGGGGTGCCAATGTAGGATATAAGAAAGGGGGATTCAGCACTGGCGTCGACTATCAAGGAACGAAAGGATACCACCGCGTTGGGGGGAATGTCGGATACCAGAATGATAGGTTTAGCGTTAAGGGGACGGGATTTAGAGACACCACAGGAAACTGGGGAGCTGGCGTTTCTCTTGGTTTTCGGTGGAAACGGTCTACTGAGGTATGCAGATGTTAATTGTATGGTAATTATTGTTTCTTGATTCAGTTTTACATCCCTTTAAAGATTATTTCAGCTTATATGAGACGGTCCAATCAGTTTGTGAAAACGTAATAACCCCGAGAAACACGACATGACACACCTACAAGCAGAACTTTGCTTGTCTTAGAGTTGTCCCGTGGTGTGCGGATCGAACCCACACCAGACACAGCGGCGAGATCGAAGACATCAGCGCTATTAAACAAACGGCCAAGGGGACCGTTTCAGTTCTTCCAATAAAAAATCCCACTCAGTTTTCCCAGTGAGCTACTAGCATGTTGCTACATAAAATTAAATGAATACTGCCATGATATGTTTTACGTAAAATACTATTAAAGCGTTTTGCTGACCCCTGTCATTTCATGCTGTACGAAAGAAAAATGGGAATGTCTATGTGAACTTACCTAGTACTAATTGAGCCGCCGCATGGGAAAACCAGCAACATGCTTAGGCGAAAACAAAGGCGCAGATCAGCTGTGCAGTTACTGCACAGCTGATCTGATCAGCGCCTTTGTTTTCGCTACACGGATAGTACAATTCCTCGTCTTCTAAAATCCGAAATTTCAGGCTTCCAGCCATGTTCTGTAGCTGAACAGGCCGGTTTGTGTCAGACCTGGTCGTAACCCAAATTGTTGGTTTTCTCATGCACAGGATCAATAAGTAATCATTTTATTGTAGCCCATGGGTGCGTATTACCTCCGTGTTGAAGCAGATCCCTGTCAGTTTATCCTCTACGACAGAAACAGTGACGGTGTTATAACTGATGAGGAACTCAGGGAGGTGTTTCCAGACAGGAATCTCGCTGATGGCTTGTTCCAGAGACTCGATATTGAAGGTTGGTTTAAATATATTTAATTAAGCATTCACAATCAGTCGCCAGATTCCTATTTATCACAGTACTTGATTTTTTTTTGTGTGTGTGATTTCATGTCACGTCAGCATTTTCCTGTTTTTGGATTAAAATTTCTCCAATCTATGAAATTAAAAATCCAAATACAGTTGTAGGTTTTAATATGAAGAGTCCCAGTCAACAGCTATGGTTATGTCGGGACGTTGCCTATATTTTATGGGACTTTTACCCAAAATGAGGATGTCATGATATTCAATAAGTGCTCAAAATGTATATAATCATCCAAGTAAGCCATAAAGTCTTACATGTATGAGTGATTTGACTTAAACCACATTCCCTGGGCAGGCCCAATCCAGTGCGGTTTACCAGCAATTAATATGAAGAAAAATGCATTGACGCTGTCAATGGATTCCAAACTAGTGTCATATCTTTTAAAACACTGTTGGCAATTAATGCACCTGGGCCCAGAATTACAATCATTCCTTAAGTTAAGGTCTCCTTAGCGGTTAAAGTTAAGTTTTTACCTTAGCTAGGATTTTCCTTAAAAAGCGCATTTGTAATACACTTTATGACAGACCTTTACTAAGGTGAAGTTTTCGTAAAACCTTACGGGACTGCTTCGGAAACAGTCGAAAACCTTATCGGAACAACACGAAAACTAATAAGTTTTATATCGCGTAAGCGGCATAATGCATAGTTGCAATTATTTAAATTATAAGCATTGGTTTATCGTTTGACCCGTATTAGACTCTGAGGTGCAGTGGTTAAGACGTCCGTTCGACCACTTGCAACTTGAAACTTTGGTTCTGAGTTCGACACCTAATGAAAGCATTTTTTTTTTTCATCTTTTCTTTTTCTTTCTTTTTTTTTCTTCTTTTCTTTCTTCTTTTTTTCTTTCTTTATTATTTTTGTTATTTTAGAATCCAATGAACGTTAATTCATCTTTTGCTTTGTTATCTTTTTATCAAAAGTTATTTTTTCTTGCAATTCATCATTGTTATACATCATAGTATTACACGCGTGCAAAGACTCATGTCGAAGACAAACGTGGTGATGGAAATAATCAAAGGAAGCATTATCATAATAGTATATAATGACGACTGCAAATAAAATATAAATGTTAGATCCTTTGGAAAGCAGTGAAAACATTCAAAGGGAGGTAGTATGGGTAATATTTCGCAATCATCAGTTCATAAAAATTAAACAATGATCAGAGACCCCTTATAAGTCGACAAAGAAAGCAAGACAAGGCAAAATGTCCGATGTATGAGTGTATGAGAATTGTTCTTTTCTTTCTTTCTTTCTTTCTTTCTTTCTTTCTTTTTCTTTCTTTCTTTCTTTCTTTCTTTCTTTCTTTCTTTCTTTCTTTCTTTCTTTCTTTCTTTCTTTCTTTCTTTCTTCTTTCTTTCTTTTAAACATTCACCCACCATCACTCACATGTACATGTGCGCAGGCAGGACAAAAAGATACGATTTTTTTCCACAAATTTATATTTTACAAAGATGATCTTCAGAACGCGCTCCCGGGGAGCGAGAATGCATGGATTGCCGAATTCTATGGCGAGAGCCCATGTATTACTAAGCTTCTCCCACTGTTTTGGTTCCGAACCCGACACATTCATTACTCATTGGGGCCGTGAGAAATAGATGGTCTGTTCGTACATGCAGTTAAAGTTTATGATTGACTGACCGACCAGCTCTGGGCCAGTCCAGAAAAAAAAATGGTCGAACATGCGCCATACATATAACCTTTTGTTGTAAAATACTTGGGTGGTTATATCTTAAAGCAAATCTCACCTGTCATGACATCCAAATGTTGGTAAAAATCTTTATAAAACTGAAGCAATGTATCGGCATGCCTATATCTGTTGATTATGGCGTAAAGCATCAAAGAAACGACTAACTTACCCAACACATTACCATTATCAACTCACGCATACAATACCGTCTGGGACAGGATAATCACAGGCCTAGCCTACATCTAATCCCTTGACCCATGTATATGTATATATGATATGCTCATATGTGAAATGTTTTTGAAAACTGTCATTGGTATATATGTATGTGTAGATGTTGTCATTAAATTTCTAATAAATAAATAAAACCCAACACATTACCTGTAAATGGAAGCAATATCTCGACATGACTGAAAATTGCTGACTGAGTAGTTATTAAGCCACATCGGACATGCAACATCTTAATTTTTCAATTTATAATAATTCTACATGCACATGTGGACAGACAAGTTGTTTCGTTTAACCAAAAATAAAGTTAAACTAAAACAAGAAGATTAGGAACTGAAAAAGTCTCCCACTCTTGCACACGCTGGATACACAACCATCTCCGTGACGTGAAAAAATATTATGGCGAAAAATGTGATATACGTAACGTAGCATTGCATGGTTACACAGTGTCCATAAACATATTTATTAAAACTCCCTTGAATAATGCATTAACCCAGCATTATTTGTCCAGCCTAAGTAAAATCTTAAGTTAAGGTAGCTATCGAGTAACCTTAAATATTTAAGTTTTTCCTCAAGTTAAGGTCTGCCTTAAAGTAAGAAAATCGATTGTAATGCACTTTTGTCGATTTTAAGGAAAATCTTAAGTTAAGGTAGACCTTAAGAGTTAAGGAAGCATTGTAATTCTGGGCCCAGGTATCCAAAAGAAAGTAAGGTAACAGTTTCGTGTATGCATAGAATGTATCTGAAATAGTTATTGTGTAAAAACACCTTTTTTGCTGATGAAACAAGGATTGAAAGTGAGCAAGCCATCGAGAACGATAAAAATGTAATATCGCGCGAAATAAAGTTTTGCGTTGTTTTGTTTTATTCTATTGTGGTTTAATGTCACAGTCAACATTTGTCAGTCATGTCAGGATGGAGCCACCGATGTTTGGATCATAACATGCATTTCAGGGAAAACATATATCTTGCTCAAGGACAAAATACGGTACCCAAGCAGGATAACACTCAGGACCTGTCGATTCGGAGTCAGACGCTTTACCACTTGGCCAACGGGCTCCCTGTCCAGAGTAACTCTAGCATTTGTGGCACAAGGTCAATCTCACTGTTTACATCATTTTCTGTTTTCTCGTCATCATGCAAACATACATGTATCTATGTAATGAATAGCCCCCTATACCCCACTTTTATGTAGCAAAACTAGGGTTTACAGGGGTATACCTATTTTTCTTATTTTTGTTCCAAAACATAGATTGTGGGTACTCGTTAGAACCGCCTCGCAGAGGCGGTTCTAACGTGTACCCAATCAATGTTTTGAGCAAACATATTAAAACTGTGATTTTTTCTAATGGAATGTTAATTTTTTTACTGCTTAAAAATTCCCTGTATATAATTACATTAGCATGTTTTCGTAATGTTCTAGAGCAAGGCAAGATAACGGAGGAAGAGTTTGAGGTGGCTAAGGCAAGCGGCGCCATCATCGGGTGTGTTGTTCCGGATTATAAGAAAATTCCAGATGAAGAAGATCTTATGGACTGAGTTACTCTGTGCGTGAGAAAATAAACAATTTGGGTTACGACCAGGTCTGACACAAACTGGTCTGTGCAGTTACAGAAGCAGGCTAGAAGCTCGAAATTACGGTTGAAAGAAGAAGAAGGACTGTACTATCCGTGCAGCGAAAACAAAGACGCTGATCAGCTGTGCGGTTACTGCGCAGCTGATCAGCTGTGCAGTTACTGTACAGCTGATCTGCGGCTTTGTTTTCGCCTATGCAAATTGTTGGTTTTCTCATGCGGTGGCTCATTAAGTCTTTGAACAACTTGGCCATATTTTTTTCTTTTCTTGTCCTGAGCGTAAACATGACAAAACAAACTTCAATAGAACTGCACCCTTCTTCTAGTCTGTATACTCGTATAATTTTTTCTCACATGTAATCAAGGGTTTACATACAAAACACACTGAGTAGGGCCTAGGATGAATCTTGCTGATGGGCTTTGCTAAAATGGCCTTATCCAGGTTGGAACTATGTGTATGTGTGTAAAGACTGTAATTACAACTTGTCTGGAGCATATGTAAACGAGGAATGGAAGTTAATAAAACGATGGTTTAAATGAGTTTTAATTAAAAATGTGAGTAAAGGTGCAATTTATCAAATAAAATGACAGATTAAAGGCACAGTGTACGAATTAAAGCATGTGTTTGGTTTCCGAGTTTAGAATAAACTAAAATTTATTTTGATCAGAAACCTATTTTGCATAGTAGCCATATGTCTATTAATCTCTGCTGATTGCTCGCACATTTTTTTTTATATTTTTATGATATGATTTTCTCTGACACATTGTCTTGTATGCGTTCATTCATGTCTTTGTTCTGGCAATCAAGACTTGAACTTGAATAAAGCTATACTATCTTCTTTTATCGTGTATTTATTTGGACCAAATTAGACAATCTCAAATGATGTACGGGTAGGGGGAGTGGATTTAAAAAAAAAAAAACAAACTATAAATGACTGTTTTGCACCACCGCCGTCGAGTACCCTTAAACAAACCACTATAAGCTCGTGAGTACTATACTAGTTAATACCCAACAACGATGGTCCCGTGTCAGTACTAGTACGACTGAAAATTGTTGACTGGAACATTTAGCCGTAACCAATCCATATCATTTGAATGGCAACGGCATACTTTTTTGCGAACTTGGCTTTGTGTTGTATGGAATGGGTGACGCACAATGCAATTCTGCCGGAAGTTGAGATGAAAAATTCGAGTTTTCTCCTATACAATTTACTCTATTGGCTGATAGATAGGTGCAGTCAATGCAGAAATTGAACATTTATTGAATGGAAGTAACATAATGAATCCAGGTTATTTCGTTTTCGCAAACACTTCCGCCCCATGAACATACAGTGCTTCCAACACAATGACATGGAAGTGTTTGCGATAACGAAATAATCGGAATTTCTTATGTTACTTTCTGTCAATAAATGTACCATTTCTGCATTGACTGCACCCATCTATCAGTCAGTAGCAGAAACGCTGTAGGAGAAAACTCGAAAATCTAACCTCAACTTCGTTCGCAATTGCAGTGTGTGTCACCGATCATTTATCGGTTTGTACGTATACAATACCACGTGATTGTCAGTAGTGTATATACATTTCATGGACATGTCTTCTTGGTGAAATAATAAGATATGCGGAAGGTGATGGCTTTTATTGTAACATTTTGTATTTTTTAACAGATAGAGACGTAATAGGCATGTGTTTGATTTCAGAGTATACAATAAGCAAAAATTTATTTTGAGCGAGAAACCCTATTTAAGATGTTTCCCAGTACATGCAGTTCCCAAACCAATCGGGCTGCACCACCACAGAAGTTGGGCAGGAGCTTAAAAACCAAATTTGATAAATACACGTAACATTTGCATGAATTTGTGTAGCAATGTGTAGCAATACAAATCAGCTATCAGATCTGTGAGGGTTTGTTCTTCTTATACACCAAAACATGATTTCTCGACACACAATTCAAAATTGAGTTACTCCACGTTCAGACCCATCAGTCATCACTTGTAATCAGTCATGCATTCTTCCATGAGATCATGAAATGTTTACCCCTGTAAACCACACATTAATATAGAAAAAACTGGGGTTTGCAGGGGTATACCTATTTTTCTTATTTATTATCCAAAACATACATTGTAGGTACTAATAAAAACCGCCTCACCGAGGCGGTTCTAACGTTTTCCAACGATGTATGCTTTGAGCAAAAAATGTTAAAAATATCAAAATGTTTCTGGTTAAATTTTCAATTTTAAAGCTAAAAAAATCCCTGTGTATTACATGATCAGTCATTGATCATTCCATGAGATCATAGGTTCAAGCTGTAGCAGCTACACAACCGACAATGGCTCCACTGGCTACCGCAGCCTCAAATTCTTTGACAGATAGCTCACCTTTTTCTGGAATGAAAAACAAAAAGTATGTGAAAACCGCTACGGCAAATTCTCATTACGAAAACACAAATATACACATCTTTCTTTAGCTGTAAAAATTTAAAATTTCCAGTAGATTTTTTTCTCATATTTTTCTTATTTTTGCTCAACACATAGATTGTGGGTACACGTTAGCCACAATCTATGTTTTGGAGCAAAAATAAGGAAAATAGATATACCCCTGCATATACCAGTTTTTTTCTATATTAAAGTGGGATATAGCTCGGCAAATAGGTCACTGTATAGGCGTTACCTTATGAATACGTTATTGGGTATGGTCTACTTTTGACCTAGGTAAAGCTAAAGATATACAGTTGAAAGGCTCAACTCACATGTTGTCCGTTAGAATGAAAGTCCGAGTTTGTCTAGTTTACTGGATTGGACAAAATAGGTAGCTGATCTTCAACGGTAAAATATGTGACAGCGCTCTAGGCTGACTGAATTCGACTTTTCTATAATCTCCCTACTTGAACAGGTGGACTAGCCGACCACGCCCAGATATGAATATTAAAGTTGCCGCCCATACAGTGACCCATTTGCCGATCTATATAAGGGGTATACATTACACGGGCATTTTATCATGATGTAGCTGCAGCTTATTATGATTACTAACTCCACATTCTTGACCAATTTGAAGATTTATCATAAGTGACAATGCTTATGAAATGATTTTAAGAAATCAACACGCAACTAATTACATGCAGATAAAGGCAATAACCACCGCATTTCTTATTTTGCTAGCGATAAGACTTCATGCCACACATGTATGAATATTTTGATGAGCTCACATGTAACATGTCGCCATGAAATATGAGTATTAAAATGTTGAAAGTGAAAGGAATAGTCAAGGCCGCTGTGTAATCCCGTGGCAAATTCAGAGAAGTACAAAACCACTACAATGACTTCGTTGAACGAAAAGATACTAACCTTCAGTATCAAGTCTCTGGAACAAGTCGTCAGCGAGAGTTTTGTCTGGAAATACTTCCTCAACTTCCTCTATAGTTATAACACCATCACCGTTTCTGTCGTAGAGGATAAACTGACAAGGATCTGCTTCAACACGGAGGTAAAACGATGGTTTGTCCTGAAATTGACAGGATTATTTCATCATAGTTTTCAACGTTAACATTTCACGAATAATTAATGCTAATGTAGGTTTCAAATTTTGATTTGATCTAAAGAGACTTTGAAGAAAAAGTGTTGAACTCAATTCTACCCTAATGGAAAAAAAAACTTTCCCACCTCGGTTTTTAGAGTGGGAATTTTTTTTCTGATTGCGCCTTTACCTGATCGTTGCCTACTTGTACCCCTTTTCAAGAAGAACTCATTTTGCCTGCAAAGTTTTTAGACTTTGTAGATCATGGTTGCTGATTCAAGGAATCATATGAAATTGTAGACATGAACATTGTCTTCTGCTAATGGATAACAACTGGTGCTGAAAATTTCAGATTATCGCAAACATGTTCAAGAATTTAAGAATTCAACATCGATCGAATCTTTGATTTGCTTGTTTGGATTGATGCTTTAAATCCCAGTCAACAGCTATGGTCATACAGGGATGTTGCCTCCATTTTATGGGATTTTACCCAAAAATGGGATGTCATGGCATCCAAAAAGTGATTCTAACATGTCTAACAAATAGCCACTCAAGTAAACTAATAAGTTTTATATGTATGGGTGATTTGACTTGAACCCCATTTCCTGGACAGTCTAAGACCTGAGCTATTAGTAAGCAGATGGTCAGACAGTAGCATATATTAAGCTTTACCTGGAGGTACAAGCAGTCCATCTATTTCTTAACGCCCCGATGGACGGGGACCCATTTGAATCTTGCCATCCAAGACCTTATCATGTGATATCGATCCCGATATCGGTCTCTTACTATACGTCAAATTACGGCATTTTAACAGGCTCCTTAAAACATGTACATGTACATATAAATTATGGCGATTCTTTAGATTATAAAGCTTGAGTAATGATAAAAGAAAATAATCTAAAATAATGTAATTTCTACCTCGGTCTCGGTATCTAGAGATCGCCTGAATCTGTAACCAAGGGTAGCTCCTGCTCCCCAGTTTCCGGTGCTGTCCCTAAATCCGGTGCCCCTCACATTAAAGTTGCCTCTCTGATATCCAACATGGCCGCTCACGCTTTCGTATCCTCTCGTTCCAGAGTATTCTACGCCACTTGTGAACCCTCCTCGGTTGTACCCGGCACTCGCTCCCCAGCTATCCTGACCCCGCCCGAACGTCTCAGTATAATGACCATTAGCACTGAAACCACCGTTTTTGTAGCCTATGTTACCAGTGACAGTTCCTTGACCATTTCGTAGATCAGTGTCAAGTCCCCCAGTCCATCGCCCATCCCTTCTTATCCTCCCGGCATCGATGGTATAACAGAAAGCCCCAATCAGAGCAATAAGGAGTGTACATTGTAAATCCTGCAGCGAGAGAGAGAGGTTCTGTGTATTACGAAAAGTTGCCCATGAGATTTTTAATGTTTTAAAAAAAGAAAATTGTCAGTAGAAAAATTTTGAGATTTTTCTTATTTTTGCTGAAAACTTAGATTGTGGGTACACTTTAGAGTACCCACAATCTATGTTTTGGAGTAACCACAATCTATGTTTTGGAACAAAACTAACAAAAATAGGTATACCCCTGCAAACCCCATTTTTCTCTATATACTTTTCATCGACATGTTTACCATGGTATAAAAGGCATATCATGCATGATAAGACCCAGTTTGACTAGAGTTACAGGATAGAATCTGGTCACTTTGTAAGGGGAAGGGGATCGAAAATTTCAGCAGAGAAGAGTAAAGTGCGTACAGCGCAGTTTATCTGTTTCTTTTTACTTGCATTTTTTTTTTTTTTGTTTCGCTTAAGTCGTTCTCATCATAAGTAAAACGTGAAGCCAGTCTAAACACACGGCCCCATTAGTTAATATTACATGTATTAATATTACATGTATGAGTTGTATTGTTTTACTCATATTTTCTGTTAGTTCTATTTTATTTTTTTAATGAAATATTATTAAATGGAATGCAAAAAAGCTACAACGGTCTTTCCTAGCTGCAAAACGTTTTAGTGACGCAATGTACCCGAAGAAAAGATAAGAACACAGAGAAGCAAAACTGATACTGAATATTTTCAACTTCGATAAACTGCAATACATAACAACATTTGATTTTCTAAAATCAACATTTTGTTCCTGCGTATAGTTAAGTGAAACAAATGAGCCGCCTCATGGGAAAACCAACAATCTGCATATGCGAAAACAAAGACGCAGATCAGCTTGGCGGTAACCGCGAAGCTGATCAGCGCCTTTGTTTTTGCTACTCGGATAGTACAATGCCTCTTCTACTTAAATCCGAAAATTCAAGTTTCTAGCTCTTTTCTGTGACTGTACAGGCCGGTTTGTGTCGGACCTGTTCGGAAACCACATTGTTGGTTTTCCCACGAGGCGGCTCATATATAAGACTAACACTCACCATGATGGTGAATCTTCAGACTTTTATGTTTCTCTCGAATAAAATCTTTCAACAGAAAACAGCGCCGTTGTAATGAATACCTCAACATCATTTTGGGTCTCTATTTATACAGAGTGCTAATCTCTGACCAACTAGCGGGTGGCCAATCACAGCTTTACATATTGGCATTAGCTGACGTCGTTCTAGCGTTTGCCGGAACAAAATATTTCCAAATATTTCCTGGAAATTCTTGAAGACATCCTGGTCTGAGAGGTCACAGAACAGAGCTAAGACGAACCGCGTCATTAGACGGATACATGTACTACCTTGTTGTTTTTACCGTGTTTCACACGCCGGCCAGAACAGAAAAGCCCCAAAATGGTAAAAGGTTTGAGATTTCAAGGCAGTGCTCAAGAATATCCGGTGCTGAAAGAAGTTAATAATCAAATATTACGCAGGTGTACTATTGTTTACTATGACATCTATTATGATGAAAACAATTTTGACCATTTTCTGTTAATCGAGAAATTGAAAAAAATATATAGTGAGAATTTTACATGTATACCACAGGAATCGACGGGGTGAAAAATTACGTGAAAAGATACCAACCCTGATACCAGATAGAAAATAAACAAGCATTGTCCCGTTTTAACTGTTTAGACCAGTAACGGAACACGAAACCAAAATGACCTTTGCCACAACATGTTTACAAAATGGCATTATACATGCACATGCAATGCATGTTTTTATGACAAGCCTGATGAACAGTCCTATCCCGGTTATGCAATCACATTACGAAAACATGCCCATGCAATATACAGAGATTTTTTAAGTTGTAAAAAATGAAACTTTTCAGTAGACAAGTTTTATATTTTTTCTTATTTTTGCTCAAAACATAGATTCTGGGTACACGTTAGAACAGCCTCGGCACATACCCCAGTTTTGCTCTATATAGATAGAAGTGGGCTACAAGGGGGTAAACATGTCATGGACATGTTTTCCTGATCACATTTTTGTATATAATTGTAATGAAACATACTCTATAAAACCTGAAAAGGTTTATATCTGTTGTTTGACTTCACGACAGTGGAGTCGAATATAATCTTTGTTTGCATTGTCCCAGTCAACATTTTAGTTATGTCTGGACGGAGCCACCGTTTCATCTGTCTAAAATTAAATTTGATAAGAATTATTATAAGAGATATTATCAGGAGATAAAATGTACATGAAAACGTTCATTATTAAAACTACAAAGTTCAATTTAAACGATAGGCGCTGACCCAGCCTATAGTTCTAATGTGAATCATATACCAAGATGCGTCGCCATTACATGAAACCTTGATAACACAAAATAGGTTACCTGTAACACTCACAGGAAATTGATACAAGTAGCTATAAATGAGGAGGTGGTCATGGAGTATCGAAAATATCTAATCGACGCTATGGTTATTGCTTTCGGATTTAATTAAGGATGTTCGCTGCCAATGAAAAAGTATTCAAACTTATTTTCTAACCGCTCGTTTTTGATTCCAAAATACAACACAAGACATTTAAAAACAAAATAAGTATAGGGTAGTGTGCTTTTTTTCAAGCTATAGGCCTGTGAATGAGAGCTCTGAACAACATGTTTTAAATTTAGTAAAATTAATTTAATTTTTCAATTCTTTGAAACATACCTGTCTTGAACAAAATGACACCTACAATGCTTTCCAAAATCAGAATATTTACGCAACACAGGCAATGTTGGACCAGAAGCATTGAAACATTTGCAACTTGAAGTGGATGACAAAATTTTACGAGACGTTTTCCAACCCTATCCCCATACTTGAAAAGTCGGAAAAAATCAATATTTTGATATTTGCAGATTCAAACTTTTTCTTGTATTTTCACATAATATTGAACTTGGTAATATTGTTCAAATAAAAGAAAGAACTATATAGCGTAGTGTGCATATAAGAGAGAACCAACAATTTGAAAATCACCATTTTAAACCTTTTTTCGGATGTTTTGTTTCTTAAAGACAATTTCGTAAAACCACACAGAATTTTAAAACTATCACACCAAAGACAGAAAGACTGACTAAGATGACCATGTGCACGTATACTGCTGCTAAAATAAACATTGAACTAGTGCAATTAATTTGAAGATGTGTAATAATTATTCAAGTTTAATCTACCTTATCCCCTAAATTTACTGACAATTAAAATTTTCTGAAAAGTTGCAGAAAATAGGGTGTAAAAATGAAGTTCCTCAGTTTGACAATTTTCATGGTCCATTCATATATCATCAATATGTATTCAAATATAAAATATCAGGAAAATATCTGCAGCCGTTTACGAGATATTCAACAAAAGAAAAACCGGAAGTTCCGAAATGTCAAAATGTTAACAGCGAACATCTTTAAGAAGAGTGACTTTGCTTCATGTTCATGTTGAAGTGACGCTGATACAATTCATCTACGCATTTTTGCGCACCTGGTCTTCATTTGTTTTTGGATATTCAAAAAGCAGGTTTTGTCCGATTTGATTGATGCACCCGGATTTGTTAGGAGATGTGTATCGCAGAAATTTCTGAGAATGCTATAAATAGAGCATTGCTGGTTTACTTGTAAATCCGGATATGTAGATCCTGATTCACTTATCCTAAGCCGCGTCATGAGAAAACCAACAATGTGGTTTCCGAACGGGTCCGACACAAACCGAATTGTACAAACACAGTAGATGACTAGAGGTTGGAAATTTCGGATTTATGTTCTATCCGTGAAGCGAAAACAAAGGCGCTGATTATCTTCTCTAGTCTTCGGATTTGTTTTCGCATATGCGAAATGTTGGTTTTCTCTTTGAGTCGCTGCATGTCTAACAACGCCAATTGGGCCTGTGCATGACAAAACCAACAATTTGGGTTCCGACCAGGTCCGACACAAACTGGGCTACATACATTCACAGAAGATGGTTAGAGGCTGGAAATTTTGGATTTAGAAAGTTGAGGAATTGTACTATCCGTGTAGCGAAAACAAAGGCCCTGATCAGCTTCGCAGTTACTGCGAAGCTGATTTGCGCCTTTGTTTTCGCCCAATCATTTTGTTGGTTTTCTTATGCAGTGGCTCATAATATCACGGATACAGAGAGCGTTTGATGCTGAATATACAGTAAAATAAACTCCCACATTTGTAACCACTGGGCAATTACTTTCCGAGTGTTCTCTCAGTGCAGGGGAAATCATCATCGGCGGGGTTCTGACATTAGGATCATTACCCCAGGGATATTTTCTATTGCGAAGGACGGGGCAAAGATCAAAGTTTTGATTTCCAGTTTGCCCCCTGGGGCTGGGGCTCATAGCAGGGCACTGAAAGCTGAAAAGTCATAATCCCCGCCCTTCCCCGTAGGTGGGGGGGGGGGGAGCAGTGGTTACAAATGACTGGTGCCTGGTGCATTACTTACACACGCGTTATTATCAAAAAAGTTGTTACATTCGGACACAACGTTAATTTGCAAACAACTACCCCGTACAAGTTAAACATTTTATACTAGTTGAAAGTAAGAAAATAATGATAAAGAGAAGAACACTTCGCCGAACAAGGTTTTATCGTTGAGCCCGCGGCTGTCAAATGCATTTCTGAAATCATAACCCTGATTATATGCCAGTATGGTACCAAAAAAGCATACGTTCATGATCAATAGAATCGAATCGGGTTTCCAATCTGTCTGAGTCAACTAGACCAAATAATATTTTACAGGCGGGAGTGCGGTGACTTAGAGATGGAGTACAGATTCCAGATCAAGAGGTCCAAGATTCGATACGTGCAACCGTGAAATGCCATTTTAGACCCTCATAATAGGTGGCTCCGTCCCGCCATCGTTGAAAAGACATACCATGTAGATGTAGATGTAACCATAAATTACAATTTACAAAACTAATTTACAATTTACAATACTAATTCTACACTATTCTTGGACTTATTTTATACATTTTATGGTTAGAAGTCCCACAAAACGGTCAGAGGCAACGTCCCGACAGGAACATTGCTGTTAACTGGGACGTAAATCATTTGAATAAACATACAAACAAATAACTATCAAATTAATTTTTTTATCATTCTTGATGTTTTTGGGGTATCATTTTGTGTTTTGACAGTTTCATCTTTTTCTTCTTATTTGAAAAAAAAAAAAAAAAAAAAAAAAAAAAAAAAAAAAAAAAAAAAAAAAGATCAACTAACTTTAATGGAAATGAATACGGATGCGATAGTGCGACACAAGGATACTATTGTTGATGCTGGGAGCGCGACACGCATACAGGTGTAGAGATGTCAATACCTCTAAGATTTACTCAATTTTCAATTGTAATCATATTAATAGTATGCTATTCAAAATTTAAATCCGGTTAGCGGAAAAGCCGCGGATTGGACGCTGACCGTCCGGCGAAAGAAAGTACACGCCTATATAAAGAAACCAAAATATCGAAGTTATAAGTCTTCCACAAAGTTTCTAGAAGAGCCTCAAAAATGGTAAGTCGCCACGTACATTTGTATATTTTTCTAACTTGCATCAATAAGTTACTTGCATTATATTTTTAATGGAGAAAACAGGACTGAATATATATTAATTATAGAATCTGTTAACTGAAATATTAGAATCACTTAGTACTATAGCCAAATTTGTACCATTTTGACAAAAGTGAGGTTGAGAAATAAAGTGCTATTTTATAAAATAAAAGATAAACATTTTCAACATGTTCAACTTATTTTTATAATAAGTAACTTTAAAAGTATTATAGATTCACCTGCAATGATAACATGGCGTCTCCACGTGATATGCATTGTCCCGTTAATGGACAACGGATAAAATTTTAAGGAAACCTTTAACACGACAATAAATAATTGAACTGCACATATAAATACCAGCGCACATTTCATATCTTAAATTGAAAAACACCGGAATTTTCTCTGTGAAAGATACTCGCTCGGTATAATACGCACATAAAATATTCTCCGTCAAGAGAATATTTGAACACAGCAAATTGTGACCACTGAGTCGTCGGTAGACATCAGAATTTTGTTTGGAGTCCTAATTTTTGGTGTTTACTTACAATTAAGTGGTTACAGAGAGCAGTTCAAACCTTTTGTTTCCCAACATGTTTTCAGGGTGCAAACATGTTTGTCTTTCTTCTATTTGGCGTCCTGTACTGTGCTACCGGACAACCTTACCAGCGGGACTGGTCCGCCGACTGGGACCGAGTACCTAACGGGGTCGGGGGTCATGTTAAGTACGAGAATGGAAACTTTGGATTTAAAGGGAATGGATGGGTGGATAAACACAAGAATTGGGGAGTAGGGGCCAGTTTCAATTGGAGATTCCGAAGGTCTCTTCAAGAGATGGGCTTAAAGAAAGTAGGTTTAAAACAATCTCTGTACAAATTACTTAGGAATCCAAAGAATAATTCCTTTAAAGGTCTCTTTGCAGAAGACGTATTCAGGAGTCATTTATTATAACCGGCAGGTTGTTTAGACCGAAACAATGATCATGTAGTTAATCATTAGATTCACATTGTTTACAGTATATTTTAGACAAACACAACTCGTAAATAAATTTAACACATGCATCAATTCATAAAATTTAAAAATGTAAATCTCGTTTCATACGTTTTCAGCCCCTCCAGCTCGATGAAGTTTTCCACGTGTACATTGAAGCTGATCCTTGTAAATTTATGGTGTATGATCGCAACTTTGACGGTCAACTGACCAGAGAAGAGGTGACATCAATATTTGTTGACGGTAGCCTTGGTGACAAGCTGTTTGACGATTTAGATGTTATCGATAGTAAGTTCTGGATTCATTTGATGACATCCACGTTCCACACACACACACACACACACACACACACGCACGCACGCACGCACGCACGCTGTAGACCTCTTTAAAAACAATTTATTTACTGATATCGATATCTTGTACTGATTCATGCACTGACGTCCTTTATATCTGAGTTTACGTACATGTATTGTACATACAGCTTTACTCCTGTTGCAATATTGTCTATGAAACTCGACATTAACATCTTCATAAAGCTGCCATTAGTTTATGTGGCTCCGGAGGTACTGTAACATTGTTTTGTGCAGCAGAAAAATGCCATCTTCACTAAGAGAGTTATTGAACTTAATGACATCTTAAGTTTATGCAACAGGGCGAATACATCTTTTCGCATTAACATGTTATGTTTGATTAAAACTGCTATTTGCACAATTGGTACAACGCACGGATACATCTTTATAAGATCTAAAATGCCAAATTATTTATTATTCAGAAGACGGTGTTGTGACAAAGGAAGAGTTTGATGTCATGGCACCGCGATTGATTGTGAGATGTGTACCACAGGGCTTGTAGAGGATACCAAAAGTGTAGGGTGGATGTGCATCACATATTTAGAATAAATCACTTGAATGACGTGCATGTATGATAAATTATTTGAAAATTTATTTAAGTTTTGCAATTCAATTTAACACAAACTTGCTTCAAAACCCATTGCTTGCACTGTATAACAGAATAAATTGACAAAGGCTTCTATTTTATGTACAAAGTCAGGTACTTTGCCAGCAGTAAAAAGTAAATAAAATGAGTTCATTCTGTTGTTTGTATATTATTTATGTTGTTTCGAGTCTAAAGATACGCAATCAATATTTGGCTACAATCTGTGAAGATTTATGTACTTGTATGTTGAACCTATTTGTCTTACACATTTTCCAGTGTCATGTGAAAGACGTGGTCATATATTGTTTACCACCAAATAGTCGTTTTATTGAAAACATAGTTATTTAAGCAGTCCGACCAACAGATGCATATTTATGTCAGAGGTTAACCGGCAAGATTAAAGTATTTGTACTATATACCATTATAATATTATTATGGGAACTAATGTCAAAACAATTTTTAAACAATATGGAGACCTTTAATGATAATCAATGCAGTAACACGTAATCGGTAATCAATGTCCAAAGAAATGAATCAAAAAGCAACGTATATATATATACTACATGCGAAACAGACATAATCAACTAACAAATACTGTCACTTTATGACAAGTTAAAACTTGCTGCAGTGGAAATCATACTAGGAAAAGGTGAAGTTCAGATCCTTGGACTGTTGTGTCATAATTGACATTTCGAGTGACTGTCCAATTCTGACATGTCTCTATTACTCTATGTCAGTTATAACACAACTCCAGATGAACCATCTCTCCTTTTTATGAGCCGCATCGTGAGAAAACCGGAGTTTCAACTATGTGAAAACAAAGACGCAGATCAGCTTCACAGTAACTGCGAAGCTGATCAGTGCCTTTGTTTTCGCTACACGGATAGTACAATTTCTCTTCTTGTTTAATCCGAAATTTCAAGCTTCTAGCCGGTTTCTGTGACTGTACAGGTCGGTTTGTGTCAGACCTGGTCGGAAATCCCGAAGACTGGTTTTCACGCGTCACGGCTCAGTTATTATAACAGTAACCAATCTCTTTAAGCCAACTGCAGAAACGGAGACAATAATCAGAGTAGTTCTAATTCAGCCGCCTCATGAGAAAACCAGCGGTGTGGGTTTAGAACAGTTACGAGTTGTACAAGCCGAGCTGTACAAGCACAGAAGATGGCTAGAGGCTTTGTAAAGTAGAAGAATTGTACTACTCGTATCCCTGTAGCAAAAACAAAAGCGCCGAACCGCTTCTTATCTACATCTTTGTTTTCGCATATGCAAATCGTTGGTTTTCTCATGATGCGGTCCACTTTTGAACGGCTGAGAAGATACATCGTTTCAATTGGCAGAAAGCAAGCCATAGAATCGCTAATACTGATCAGTTTATTAGACCACGATATCTGATCTCAATTGGTGGTTATCCTATAATCTCATAGTTATAAGTAGGAACTACATGTACCAAGGAAGCAAAGACTGCTAACTCTTACGTACACTTCCGTCCATTACGTTTGGTGATTGTCTACCTGCAGTCAACTCATGGTGTTCAAACGATTATTACACAGTGCCAGAAGATACGACATTAACTGATTTCAGTCATGAGATATAGGCAAACAGTATAACCCCAGAAGGGGCGCCGCAGAATAGGGAGTGGACTCATCCAAATGTTAAAGATGGACAAGTCAATTCGTTACATACAAGTCAATGTACTTGTACAACAAACCAGTCTGCTTTCTAGTCCAGTAGCCATCAGCATAACCTGGAAGATGGTGCCGCATGAAATTTTATTGTGGTTTCCAGTTCACTGGGCCATGCTAGTTCAGAAACTGCATGATGCCACCTTGGCATCATTGAGCGTTTTGAAAAAATCAAGATGGCGTCCAATATGGTCGCCATAAACAAGAAAACGGCAACCCAGGCTTTAATAAACTCATTTCTCTGTGTTTAAAATGCTCAATTTACGCTGTAAACAATATTAAAAAGATAATTCTAAGATTTGACCCCCATGTCATTATTATGAGGCAAGATGGCGGACAAGATGGCTGCCACAATCATACTAAAAGCAATATTTTCGTAATAAAACGGCATTCAAGTGTTGCATAAAACAGTGTATTGTGCTTCAAAGTCCATTTTTGTTGTACTCATAATACGTAAGTGTTTGGTTTTCGATTATGACCCCACAAGATAACAGCAAAAAAGATGGCGACCAAAATGGCCGCCATAATTATAATTTAAAAGATTGTGTTCTCTGATTAAAACACCATTCCTGTGCAGAATATACTAAATGTAACGCATTTGAAATGGTCATATAATGTTGTGAGCAGCATGGTTTATTGTTTATTCCCACATTATAAAAATGAGCCAAGATGGTGGCCAAGACGGCAGCCATAATCATAATATATGAGTACATAATTTCTGATTGAATCAGCATTCCAGTGCTGCATTTGCTCAATGTTTTGTAATTCAAATGTTCAAATTATGTTAACAAATGAACTGTTTTTGATTATTTGACCCAACTTGATAACAATAAAACAAGATGGTGACCAAGAGGATCATCATATTCTTACTTTAATGTTCTCTGGCTACAGCAGCATTCCAGTGATGCAAATACTAAATGACTTGTATATGAAATGATCATTTTATGGTGTAAACATCGCAATTTAATGTTCGTGTTTTGATTTGACACCGCAAAATGATACTGGGGCGTATGTGCCCTACGTAATTTTAATACGACTGAGATCTTCTACACTGAACAAAACATTAGTTTAATGTGTTGCATATTGATTTAGCAGACTAAAGGGAGGGAAGCAAATCAATCTACACCACTAAATGAAAGTACTCGTACTATTTACAGTTTAAATATAATAAAGAAGAAAAGAGGACTGCATTTGTTTTAAAATAATGTAGTGAATCCTTCAGTAGAGCTATAAAACGCTAGGCGCTTGGTCCGAAGCATATTCGGAAATGGTGTAACAGACTGAGAAACGCAGATAAAGCTGGTTCACAAAGATGAAAGGAAGAGTCGAACCGACGCTAATGCTAAGAACAGAAAAAGTTTAAAACGTGCATAGAAACTCTGAATATTGGGATATACAACATCACAACTTTATATATAATGTGCTGTTGTCACATTTTAAATAAATACACGTGTAAACCTTGACTCAGTCTTCTTAGCGCACGGATTTAAATTGATGGATGAACTTGAAAAAGTTGGCTGGAAAGTTTCCAAACGATGATAGCTTGATCACTTCTATGGCTATTACAATGGCGGTAGATTTACCTTGCCATGGTGTTCCCCCAGGAGTTGGCTCCCAATATTCTTAGTAAGTAAGTAAGTAAGTAATTACTTTATTTACCGAGGGTAACTCGGTTGGCTATGCCAATCTTCCCCGAGGCCCTCAAAGCATATATACAACATATTGAAGTCAAGACAATAAAACAATATCAGATTTACAAAATTAAATAAGTCACGTCATGAAAAACCCTGTTCTGAGTGAAAGAAATCTGCTTAATGAAAATGAGATATTATGCTGATAGTTCGTCTCTCACTAATGAGAAAGACCATCATTATTTCTTGAATAGTGCTGATGTGTGTTGGTGAGTTCTTTGATGGCTGACTAGGCCAATTCTGGCTCTAAACTGTCGGTTGCAAGTAGAGCAAGTCAATGTCATAGAGTCTGATGGTGGCACATTTGTTTTGGCTTTGCGCTCTCTTCGCTTTCTTTCAGCTTCACAGATTCTCTTCTTTTCATAAAGAGCTGCTCCTTTGTTGATGAGACCTCGCCACTTTGATCGCTCCTGTGCAGTCTGTTCCCAGGACCCCATTGGTATTTCGAAATCCTTCAGAGAGGCTTTGAGGGTGTCTTTGTAGCGTTTCTTCTGGCCACCTTGAGAGCGCTTTCCCTCCTGTAGTTCTCCATAGAAAACTTTCTTTGGAAGTCGCGCATCAGGCATTCTTATAACATGGCCAGTCCATCTTAGCTGTGCTAGCTTTAAGACTGTATGCATGCTTTGCATCCCTGCTTTCGTCAGGACCTCTGTGTCTGGGATCTTGTCCTGCCACTTGATTTTTAACAACTTTCTCAAACAGCTTAAGTGGAAATGGTTAAGTCTCTTTGCATGGCGTTGGTATACTGTCCAGGTCTCACATGCATACAAGAGGGTTGGCAGTACCACAGCCTTGTAGACTTTCAGCTTGGTGTCAAGCTTGATTCCATTTCGCTCCCAGACATTTGCACGGAGTCGTCCGAATGCCACACTAGCCTTTGCAATTCTGGCAGTGATCTCATCATCAATATGCACTGCTCTGGAGAGAGTGCTTCCCAGGTAGGTGAACTTGTCAACAACTTTCAGTTTTTGCCCATTCACAGTGATGGTTGGTTCATTATATGGCTTTCCGGGCGCTGGTTGGTGTACAACCTCTGTCTTTTTTGTGCTGATTGTGAGATCATAGTTATCACATGACTGTGAGACTTGATCCATGGCTCTTTGCATTTTTGCCTCTGTGCTGGCATTCTTATCCATATCATCTGCATAGAGGAGCTCATCTAGCACATCAGTCTGGACCTTAGTTTTGGCTTGCAACCTTCTGAGGTTGAATATATTGCCATCAAAACGGTACCTGATTGGAAAACCAGTGTCACTGTCCTGAAAAGCATCCATAAGCATGGCAGAAAACATCATGCTGAACAGTGTTGGTGCCAGAACACAGCCTTGTTTGACCCCATTTGTTACTTCAAATGGTTCAGAGAACTCTCCATCATTTTGCACACGTGCCTGCATGCCATCATGAAACTGCCGCACCATTGCTATGAATCTGGGTGGACAGCCAAACTTGGCCATGATTTTCCAGAGTCCATCACGACTAACAGTGTCAAAAGCTTTGGTGAGGTCAACAAACGTCATGTATAGATCTACATTCTGTTCTTGGCATTTCTCCTGAAGCTGTCTTGCTGTGAATATCATGTCTATTGTCCCTCTGTCTTTTCTGAATCCACATTGACTTTCTGGGATAAGTCCCGTCTGATCAAGATGAACATTCAGACGATTCAACAGAATTTTTGCAAGTATCTTCCCAGCAATTGATAGGAGGGAGATGCCTCTGTGATTGTCACAGACTTGAGTATTTCCTTTCCGCTTGTATAGGTGGATTATGGATGCATCCTTAAATTCTTGTGGGATAGCCTCCTTTCTCCACATACAGTGAAACAACTCTGTCAGTTTCTCTGCCATGGGTAGCCCCCCAGCCTTGTAAACTTCGGCAGGAATTGCATCTGCACCTGGGGCTTTGCCAGATGACAGTTGTTGAACTGCTTTTCTTGTTTCCGTAACGGTAGGAAATTCATCTAACAGAACATTGCACTCTATCTGTGGAAGTCTGTCGATTGCATCCTCATTGATGCTTGATGGTCGATTAAGCACACTATTGAAGTGTTCTGCCCACCTTTCCAAGATAGCTTCTTTATCTGTGAGAAGAGTGTTTCCACTCTTAATATAGATAATATCACGAACTCGTCGATCGTGTTCGGACCTAACGCTAACGCAGTGTAGACATAGTGTAACAGTGGCAAGAAGTGAGATGGTTGCAAACCATTGAGGAAAATATGTAAGCGTCATACACAAACGTCCATGTATTGCTCAAGATTAAAAATCTACAATCAATGTAAACCGAAAAGAATAAAAAGTAAAACCAAGTCACTTCAAGAGCAGAGAAAACATTAATGCGAAAGGGAATGGGCCATATAAAAGGGACATTTGAAGGTCCGTAAATATTGGGTTAAGTGGTAAAACATCAGACCGTAGTCTGTTTCCTTCTTGCAGTCCAGTTTGAAATCAATGTCAAAGGGTTTCATACCTGACAAGCTTAAACTGAGTAAGCCTTTACCAGATAATATCAGGGGAATTATCGCATTTGAAGGATGTTATGGCAGCAACGCAGAATTATTTCTGTAAGATATATGGTTTAATGTAAAACTGGTAAGCAAAGGCTAATAAACACTCCCAAGCTTAAAGCATATAATCTCCATATACGCAAAACAATGAGAAACCAATACATGTCCAGACATCCATTTTACAATCCACGCTTGGTCAAGGGTACATGATCTTATATCCAACTTAAGCCAGGTGGTCGAAATAATGTTGAAGGGTTCTGAGCGCTTATGCTAGTTACAACAGTAGACAGTGTGGCTCCAGCAACAGATAGTATACTTCAAGTAGAATCATTGGCTGCGGGTATGCTTCTGAACAACCATGCTCATCATCGAAACAGAGGCGTTTCATAAATCAATTAGCCTGTATAGTGTTTTGCAAATGCAACTGAATTGAAGAAACAATTGTTGCAAAAGTTGAACAATATAGCTGATGATTTTGCTAAGTATTACAATGGTAATGACACAGACGAATACCTATTCTCGGTTTAAGAATATAGTGCCTTTTCTATCTTTCATTATATGATGTTGATTTGCATCCCTCTGTTTACTCTGCTTACTTAAAACTTAACAAATATACATTTAGATAAGCTTTTTGAATCAGAGGCCATTTTCCCTTATACTAAGATTAAGGCGGCCATTTTGACCACCATCTTGCATCATTGTTATGATATTGGGTCAGAACTAAACTCAAACTTGAACTGTTAACAAAATAAAGTAAAGTCAAAAACAAGACAGTTAAGGCAGTTTATTAGAGACCAGGTTCTCTGTATCATTTTTTTCGGCGACCATCTTGGTCACCATCTTGCCTTTTTGTTATGATTGGAGCGTCAAAACATACACAAAACTAAATTATGGTGTTTTTGTTAATAAGAACATAAAATGAGCATTTTAAACGCAAAACATTGAGTATATGCAACTCTGGGATGCTGTTTTCTTGTTTATGCCAACCATCTTGAACGCCATCTTTATTTTTGATTTTTTCAAACAATCCATGATGCAGTTTTTGAACTGGCATAATCTTATGAACCAGAAGAAGACAGTAAGTACAACAAGAGGAGTGAGCTTTTTGCTTCACATACATGTATTATGTTTGATTTTTTCAATATTTTCCGCCATTTGTCGGCCATTTTGAATTTTTACATATTTCAAAATGCTCAATGATGCCAAGGTGGCATCACTCGGATTCTTCATCTG
The DNA here is from genome assembly GCA_964017185.1 of Rugalucina vietnamica. NCBI lineage: Eukaryota > Metazoa > Mollusca > Bivalvia > Lucinida > Lucinidae > Rugalucina > Rugalucina vietnamica. Next base: position 74,985,218 of record OZ024869.1, on the reverse strand, counting down.
AAAGGTATCAAGAAGTGAAATCCATAAAAACATTTTATGCGGCACACATTTCCAGGTCACAGGCCAAATCCATGTTTGGCAACTTGACTATTCCGTATTGTTACGAATTTCATGTCTACTTCTGAGGGTTGTATTGTTTGATTATTCTACTAGTATTTGGATGATTTCTTCTAGCCAGTTTCTTTGTTGTAATATCCACCGACCTGGGACATACTTTCATCTGCAAAATGAGACGGTCCCATTAAGAAGTGCGATAGAAATGAGTTTATTTTATTTCATACAGTATAATTCGGGCGATTTGTGTCTGTCCGTTTGGAGTAGAAAGGTATTAGTTGTTATCTTGCCCGTTGTATACCTAGACAACACAAATGTGCACAAGCTGAACCCGTCATATGTTGCATTGTTTTATATATATAATACATGTATACACGCTAAGGTTTGATCTCGATAGACTTTGATCTATGTTTCTTCCGCCAACTGGAACAATGTCACTATCACAAAACCCAAACATGGATTGTCTCTAGTTTATTGACATAGGTGTAATATTTTTTTGAGGAAACAATGATTGATATTATCAGACGTAATTTGTCTGGCGGAGATACCAAAGTAATCGTCGCTGACATGTGAAATTGTCACTGGTATCCTGTAATGGGGTTATTTTATCCTCATTGTCTGGAATTGTGATTGCTACTAAACGCCCCCGTACTTTGATTTGTACGCACATTAGGTTTAAAAACCAGAGGATTAATGGTCCTGTAAACACTCACCTGAGATCTGCTGTGTGTATCAATAAACATGTTTGAATATTATGAAAAAAAAAAAAAAAAAAAAAAAAAAAAACAGTAAAGGGCAGATGAAGCCTTGGGCCATTATCGGTTTGTATGTTTACAATATCATATATTTACATTTTTACTGTAATCGCCTTAGATGAAAGTATCTTTCTTGATGTTCTTCATTTCCAAATGAAAAACATTATGTCACGTGATCTAGAGGCCACGCCTATGGGCGGAGCGACATCAAAACCCATCCAGTAACGTTGTTTGTTTACTCTTTTTGTCGTGACGTTGGTCGCGTATCGCCATGACGTTAGGCGGGAAAATTTGACGTTTTGGCTGTTCCAAAATTACGTTAAGTCGGATTTAATGTCAAATAACATGAAAATGAACGGTGATATGCGCAATTAAAAATCTGATGCTTGATTGATAATATAAAATGTAAATATAAGTATTGAAATTCAGATTTTAGCTTTCACTGGATCATGAAAAACATTAGCTGTTTTAATCACAGACATTAAAACAGCCTAATGTTTTTCATCATCCAGTGAAAGCTAAAATCTGAATTTCAATCCTTAAGTGATTCTCAGTAGTGTAACCATTGAAACAAAAGTGATCAAATCGTCTGCACGATTGGATGCGGAAATAGCGTTTTGTAAACGCAACAATTCGCTGAAGCTCGTAGATCTATATCTGCACTTTAAGCGTTCCTTAGCGCATCCTATCGCAGTTGGATTAAACAAATATTACTTGCGCAGCCCAACGTATTTCGCTAATTAAAGTCATGATTCGTAACCGTTCGCAACAAAGCACAATCCTGCCTATACCGTTCATTAAAGGATTACAGGATTTTTTATATAACGCATTTTCCAAAACTTTCGTCAAGAAAACGCAAAAGATAACAGTTGTTTTCCATTTTCGTAAGTCTGCGTTATAGAAATTAGCATATGTGTGACGACCCCTTTAACAATGACATTAAATAATTGAATTGTGCATATACCAGCTCACATTTCATAATGAATAACACGGGGATTTTCTGTGAAAGATACTCAGGTATATACTCAGCTATAATATTCTCAGCGTGCAAACATGTTTGTCATTCTTCTACTTGGCGTTCTGTACTGTGCTACCGGACAACCTTACCAGCGGGTCTGGTCCGCCGACTGGGACGAAATACCTGACGCGATCGGGGGCCATGTGAAGTACGAGAATGGGAGCTTTGGTTTTAAAGGGTATGGATGGGTCGACAAAAACAAGGATTGGGAAGTAGGAACCAATTTCAATTGGAGATTTAGAAGAGCTCTTCAGAAGATGAGCTTAAAGAAAGTATGTCTTAAAAATCTTTGTACAAATTACTTAGGAATCCAAACAATAATGTCTTTAAGGGTTATACCGACACCATGGAAAATAACTCTTGTTGAGCGCTATGCATCGCCAGCTTCGGATTTTTTAAATGGAGGATTTATGTTAAACAAACTTACTAATTGTTCAAATATCATCCATAGGGATTGCGGTGCCGTAGTGGTAGAGCGTCGAGAGGTCCTGGGTTCGATCCCCACTAAAGTCACCGTGTTGTGTCCTTGAGCAAGACATATTAACTCCCTACAGTACTGGTTAAACCCAGGAAGAGTTGGCTCCGTGCGGACATGACTAAAACATTGTTGACTGGGACGTTAAGCCTGAATAAATAAATAAAAATAAAATGAAATAAAATAAAATAAAATAAATAAATTGCGTCAATACAATTTGAAGCTTTTGAATAGAAATGACGCCAAAGACGTCATAATAAAGACGACGTTACGTTGAGTTTCGATCAATTTTATACAACGTTATTTGGCACCATGACTTTGAAATTTACGACACTCGACTGATTGGAAATCTGCATGCTTAATTAAACAAACACACGGTATGTTCTCGGCTTTTTAGCTCACCTGAGCCGAAGGCTCACAAGGTGAGCTTATAGGATGGCCATGATCCGGCGTCCGTCCGTCCCTCGTCCGTCGTCCGTCCGTCCGTCGTCCGTCGTCCACAATTTCAAAGATCTTCTTCTCTGAAACCGCTTGGCCGATCTAGTTGAAATTTTATGTGGAGCCTCCTTGGGTAGTGGCATTTCAAGTTTGATCGCGAAATCCAGGTCACGTGACCAAGATGGCCGCCACGCTCATATATGGTAAAAACCCTTCAAAAATCTTCTTTTCCAGAACCGGTGGGCCGATTTCCACGAAACTTGGAATGTAGCATTGGGGACTTCAGTCCATCATATTTTGATAAAATGATGACCCTTGGATGACCTTGACCTATTTTACGGCAAGGTCAAATTTGGAAACATAGGCTTTTACATGGGAAAAAGTGACAACTATGGATTTTTTGAAAACTATTGCAGCCTGAGGCCTGAAAAGTGGTAGATGCAAACAACTTAATAGAGTTGATGAAGGTATGTGGTTAATATAGGTCAAGGTCATCTCTTGACCTTGGTCAGTCTGTTGTCCATACACACTTTTCAAAGATCTTCTTCTCTGAAACTGCTTGGCCAATCAAAGTGAAATTTTATGTGAAGCATCCATGAGTAGGGGAGACGAAAGGTTGATCGCGAAATCCAGGTCACATGACCAAGATGGCTGCCACGCCCATATATGGTAAAAACCACTCAAAAATCTTCTTCTCGTGAACCGGTGGGCCGATTTCCACGAAACTTGGTATGTAGCATCAAGGATCTCAGCCCATCATATTTTGATAAAATGATGACCCTTGGATGACCTAGACCTATTTTACGGCAAGGTCAAATTTGGAAACATAGGCTTTTACATAGGAAAAAGTGAAAACTATGGATTTTTTGAAAACTATTACAGCCTGAGGCCTGAAAAGTGATAGATGCAAACAACTAATGGAGTAGATGAAGGTATGTGATTAATATAGGTCAAGGTCATCTCTTGACCTTGGCCAGTCTGTTGTCCATACACACTTTACAAAGATCTTTTTCTCTGAAACTGCGCAGCCAATCAAAGTGAAATTTTATGTGGAGCATCCATGGGTAGGGGAGACGAAAGTTTGATCGCGAAATCCAGGTCACTTGACCAAGATGGCCGCCACGCCCATATATGGTAAAAAACACTCAAAAATCTTCTTTTCCAGAACCGGTGGGCCGATTTCCACGAATCTTGGTATGTAGCATCAAGGACCTCAGCCTATCATAGTTTGATAAAATGATGACCCTTGGATGACCTTGACCTATTTTACGGCAAGGTCAAATTTGGAAACATAGGCTTTTACATAGGAAAAAGTGAAAACTATGGAATATTTAGCTCACTTGAGCCGAAGGCTCACAGGTGAGCTTATAGGATAGGCAGGCATCCGTCGTCCGTCGTCGTCCGTCCGTCGTCCGTCCACAATTTCAAAGAAGAATATTTCTGAAGCTAGTAGGCCGATCTTGATAAAATTTAATGTGAACCATAATTGGGTTGGGGGATGGATGGCATTAGGTTTTGGAGCAGATTGTATCAAAATTATGGTTTCCATGGCAACAGATAGGTCCCATAGACTTACAATGGGAAAAACTAAAAAAATCTTCTTCTCTGAAACCACTAGGCCCACAGCTTTGATATTTGATATGTAGCAATGGCTAATGGTCCTCTACATAAATTGTGCCATTCATGCCCCTGGGGTCAAATTTGGCCAGGCCACGGAGGTTGATAGTCTCAATAGACTTTGTGTTACTGATCGTTCCAAGTCGATACTTCTGTGGTGGTTCTTTTTGTTTTATGTCTTGGTGTTTAAATTTTTTTGTGCTGTTGGCGCCTTATGTATGTTTTCATATTTTTAGTTAAGTTAAGGTAACTGAATGGCCACCTATTGGGAAAATAGCTTCTCATTCGGCTTACGATATGTTTCATGGTATAAGTACCTGATTGTTAGTTTGGTTTTTTCCCACCTCGGTTTTTGGAGTGGGAATCTTTTTCTGATTGCGCCTTTTCCTGATCTTTGCCTACTTGTACCTTTTTTTTGCTATGGGAAAAAAATTCAAAAATCTTCTTCTCTGAAACCACAGGGCACACAGCTTTGATATTTTGTATGTGGCAATGGCTAATAGTCCTCTACATAAATTGTGCCAGCCATGCCCCTGGGGTCAAATTTGGCCACGCCCCGGGGGTAGATAGTCTCCATAGACTTACAATGGGAAAAACTAAAAAAATCTTTTTCTCTGAAACCAAAAGGCCCAGAGCTTCTATATTTTGTATGTAGCAATGTTTGGTAGTCCCCATTATAAATTGTGCCAGTCATACCCCTGGGTCAAATTTGGCCATGCCCCGGGGGCCAATAGTGTCCATGCATAGACTTTCATTGGTCGATTCTCAATTAATTTAAATCTCATGAGCTTACAATGTGATAATCTCTCAGGTGAGCTACAGGACCAATGGTCCTCTAGTACTGAATAGCAATACAGATGCAATAAGCTACACACTAAGGTATATCATTATGATCTAAAGACTAAAGTGGTAATTTAAACACGTTTTCCGTAAGTAAAAATCACGAAAAACGTAAGCAAAATCAAAGAGGGTAGGGTAACATAATTGCCTGTAGTACTTTTTCGTTCTGTTGACCACATGTTTTGTTTTCTCATCAAATACTTGTTATAAGATGGACTTTCACTGAAAAGTTTTTCGCAGAAATTTATCAGCGAGCTCTTGAATAATATTAGACTGGCTATGTATGTTAAGGCGGATTAAAACAAAATAAGCTTAAAAGCACGAATTTACCAAAACCACTTGTAGGCAAAGCTCACACGATGATGGTTATGTACACTCAACAACGTATAGTCTTATCGAATTGTATGGTATTTGAATAGTATTGCTTGTACTTTTCGAAATTTCCATTTTTGTAGCAAATAGCGAAAAACAACAACATTTTTTGGGCATACGCAATGGGTGTTCTTTCAACCGGTGTAAAACAAAATTAAGTGATCCCCGTACTTTACAGGTGTCTGCTCAGTGCAAAGACAACATGTTAAAGTATCTTCTAAATAAAAGTAAGAAAATTTTATTGAGCCGTTTAAAATCACTTATACGGTCGGAATCAACATTAAAGAGCCCTTTGCAGAAAGCTGATTCAGAAGTCATTTGATATAACCGGCAGATTGTTTAGGTAGCAACGATCACGTAGACATATCTTGGCAGAAATATCATAATCACGTAGACAACCATTTGAAGATTTTCTCAAACACACATAACCCATATTTGACGACGATTATCATTTGGGTGAGTCCACTTTCATTTTAGGGGTGTTAGGTGTAGTTTAAATTTTATTCCGATTTTCGATGAAATTCCTCTAAGCAAACAGAATAGCCCAGAATGCGGCGTTCCATTTGGAGCTATTCTGTTTGCCTATGTCCCATAAAGGGGACGTCAGGCTTAAAAAAGTTAAGATTCACATTATTTACAGAATATTTAAGACACACAGAACTCGTAACTAAATTTGACACATAAAATTTAAAATATATTTTTTATACGTTTTCAGCCCCTCCAGCTCGATGAAGTTTTCCACGTGTACATAGAGGCTGATCCTTGTAAATTTATGGTGTATGATCTAAACTTTGACGGTCAACTGACCAGAGAAGAGGTGGCATCTATATTTGTTGACGGTAGCCTTGGCGACAAGCTTTTCAACGATTTGGATGCAATCGATAGTTAGTTCTGGTTTCATTTGATGACATCAACTTTCGACACAACCACACACACATGCTAGCCTGCCACATGTGGTAGACTTATTTACTGATATCGAAATCTTGTACTGATTCATGCACTGGCGTCCTTTGTAAAATTTCTCAAATTTGTCTGATTTTACGTATTGTACGTACAGTTTTACTCCTGTTGCAATATTGTCTATTAAACTCGACATTAACATCTTCATAAAGCTGCCATTAGCTAATGTGGCTCCGGGGGTACTCTAACATTGTTTTATGCAGCAGAAAATTAATACCATCTTCACTAAGAGAGTTATTGAACTTAATGCCGTCTTAAGTTTATGCAAGAGGGTCAATAGATCTTTTATGTTATGTTTGATTAAAACTGTTATTTGCACAATTGGTACAACGCACGAATACATCTTTATAAGATCTAAAATGCCAAATTATTTATTATTTCAGAAGACGGCGTGGTGACAAAGGAAGAGTTTGAGTTCATAGCACCGCGATTGATTGTGAGATGTGTACCACAGGGCTTGTAGAGGATACCAAACGTGTAGGATGGATGTGCATAATATGTTTAGACAAAATCACCTATCAAAACTAAATGATAATTACAAAATTATAGAATGAATTATTTGACAATATATTTAATTTTTGCAATTCAATTTAACACAAACTTGCTTCGAAGCCCATTGTATGCACTGTATAAAAGAATGAATTGACGTAGGCTACTATTTTATTCACAGAGTCAAAGGTACTTTATCAAATTTGTCAGCAGTAGTAAAAAGTAAATAAAAAGGGTTAGTTCTGCTGTTTGTCTTTTATTTCTGTTGTTTCGAGACTCAAGATACGCAACCAACATTTGGCTAAAATCTGTGAAGATTTATATACTTGTATGTTCTCAAACATAAATGTACAGGTATAGTGCAAATCCTTTGACCTTGATGGTTGACCTCACGTGATGAAGTTTCGTAATCACTAGAAAAGGGGGCACCTATTTGTCACGGTTTGACACATTTTTCCAGTGCCATGTCAAATACGTGGTCATATATTGTTTATCACGATAGTGTGTTGAGAAATAAGATGACGTGCGCTATGAAATTGGATTATAGTAAGGAAGAGGTGTGCAGCGTCAAACCTCACTCGCTCGTCCTCACCCAACTATGCCCAGAGGCAAGACACATTACAAGACGTCTAGCTTGGCTGGTTAACCGCGATATAGCCCGCAGCGTAGGTTAACCCTTTTGGGCAGAGAACTAGGGAGGTTTGGAATTCAGATAGCTGCACTGAGCGAGACTCGGTTCGCAGATGTTGGGGAGTCAAAGAAATTGGTGCTGGATACACCTTCTTCTGGAGTGGACGCAAAAGTGAAGAGAGGCGTGAAGCAGGAGTTGGCTTTGCCATTCAAACAGAATTAGTTGGTAAGCTTTCAGGATTGCCAAAAGGCACCAATGACTGCCTAAAGACATTGAAACTTCCTTTTGTCAGGCAATAAACATGCAACTTTTGTCAGTGCCTATGCACCCACGATGCCCAATCCAGATGAGGTTAAGGACAAGTTCTGTAATGACTTAGACGACGTTATTTCTGCAACACCCCTTACGGACAAGCTTATCCTTTTTGGCGACTTTATTGCCAGAGTTGGTACAGACCACCAGACCTGGGAAAGAGTTATAGGTCCAGAAGGTGTTGGAAAGTGCAACAGCAATGGTCTCTTGCTTCGAAGAAAGTGTGCTGAACATGATCTTCTAATCACCAACACAGTCTTTCGTTTAAATTACCAAACAGAAATAAAACTGGATGCATCCCCGTTCCAAACACTGGCATCTCATAGACTATGACATACTGCAGAGAACAGACAGGCAGGATGTCAGAGTGACAAAGACTATGTATGGTGCAGACTGCTGGACAGATCATAGACTGGTTGTCAGCAAACTCAACCTAAGAATCTAGCCTGCCTGCGAGGCGACGTCAAGACAAAAAAGCTCCTAAAAGACTGGATGTCTCAAAGCTGAACCAAGACAGCATGAGACAAGCTTTCTTAACGGACATCTGCAACCAGCTGGATGCAATCAATCTCAGTTCAGAGAACCCCGAAGAAAACGGGACAGTTTTCCATAAAACAGTTCATTCATCAGCTGCTACTAGTTTAGGACATCGATTTCGCAAACATCAAGACTGGTTTGATGAGAATGATGCTGAAATTTAGAGGCTTCTTGAAGACAAACACCGATTTAGAGGCTTCTTGAAGACAAACACCGATTGCACAAGGCATATCAAGATGATACTAGCTCAGTATCAAAGAAAGCAGCCTACAGCATTACATTTGTAAGACAGTCCAGACCAAACTTAGGGACATGCAAGATTCCTGGCTGAGGAAGAAAACGGAAGAAATTCAGTCTTTTACGGACAGAAAGGACATGAAGAAATTTCATGATGCACTGAAAACCATTTATGACCCAAAGAGCTCTGGAGCCACCACATTGCTCATTGCAGATGGAAGCACTCTTCTCACAGATAAAGACGCTATCTTGAAAAGAACATTTCAATAGTGTGCTGAATCGACCGTCAAGAATCAATGAGGATGCAATCGACAGACTTCCACAGATAGAGTGCAATGTTCTGTTAGATGAATTTCCGACCGTCATGGAAACAGGAAAAGCAGTTCAACAACTGTCATCTGGCAAAGCTCCAGGTGCAGATGCAATTCCTGCAGATATTTATAAGGCCGGGGGCTACCCATGGCAGAGAAACTGACACAGTTGCTCCACTGTATGTGGAAGAGGAGGCTATCCCACAAGAATTTAAGGATGCATCCATAATCCACCTATACTAGACTTCTGGCTGAAAAAGGTCCTGCTCCCCCCCCCCCTAGGGAATTCTGCAGACATAGTCTATCTTAAAGAGCAGTCTTTTCTGATTCAAATGAGAGATGTTTGCACTTTGTACGCCGGGGCGTAATGGTGTAACAGCTATTTAAAAATAACAAGTGTTACTAGCTTATTATTTTGCAGTATTCTTTGATTGGGAATGAACAATAGGTTGTTTTACCATGATTCTACCATTTTGCTGCAAGATTCCTCAAGGAAAATATGTGAGATGCTTAATTTTATCAAGTTGACATAGATGGTTCTCTATTTGTATAACATATGTAACGTATGTAACAAAAATATGCGAATTTACATTTATAAACATAGAAGGTTTTCAGTAATAGTTTCTGTGGAGTACAAATCTGCAAACACCAATGTGCAAGGTAAGAATGTCATGTTTGTGTTATTTGCATTCAAATGAGAGATGTTTGCACTTTGTAAGCCGGGGCGTTACGGTGCAACGGCCATTTAAAAATAACATTTGTTACCAGCTTATTATATTTGCAGTGTTCTTTGACTGGGATTGAACAATAGGTTGTTTTACCATAATTCTACCATTTGTCTGCAAGATTCTTCAAGGGCAATATGTGGGATACAAAATTTTATCAAGTTGATATAGATGGTTCTCAATTTGTGTAACGTATGTAACAAAAATATATAAATTTACTTTTATAAACAAATAAGGGTTTCTGTAATAGTTTCTATGGAGCACAAAGCTGCAAACACCAATGTGCAAGGTAAGAATGACATGCTTGTGTTATTTTCATTTGGTAGATATGCCTCAATTGTAACGGTGTAACGCCAAGTTGTTTATATTTATATTTCATGTAATGTTACTATGTTACCAATACCACATGGGGTTAATTTGACCTACAAAATTGATCATATATACGTTATGACCACTGAACTTGGTTTCATTTTAAAGCTTCTTCACTATGGATGTTTCATCTTAAGATAAGTTATGCAATTTATCTTACATGTACATATTTGTGAATTTTAATTTAAACATTAAAATGGCCGAAAAATCATTAAAAACCCATAAAAACATCTTTCAGACCCAAGCTATCATTGCTGCACATAGTTTATACACCGGTGATACCATTTGACAATTAAACAGATGTATTGAGTCTATTTGAAAATTATCTCATTTGCATATTTATCAATATTAATGTAAAAAACTATGAAAAGTTTGGAAAATCACGGAAAAATAAGATGTATTCGTATACTCACATAATTATAGTGTCAGGCATGTCAGTAGACCTAGAATGATAAAAGTGGTAGCAGCTTGATGCTTTAAGCTATGTGCTTTGTCTTCTAGTCTGATAAATGAATAAACTTATTTAAGTTTAATGAATATTAATGCAATCTTTACAGACAAGAAAAGAATCACGACAAATAAGAGGGTATACCTTACAAAATGGCTTGTGTCTAGGTTACTGATAGCACTACTGTACTGAAACTGGTATCAAATGATTGCTATGACAATGTTGTTATAACCATGTAACCTGATATATAATATAATATAATATAACCTGAGAAAATAAGATAAAAATGAAGAGATATACTTCATTTTGTTGGTATACCTGCTTATTTGTAATGTATTTTCTCTAATTTCTAAAGTTTTCATGAATATCAATAAAACTGAAATTCAGATGATGTGTCTAGAGGACTGAGGGCATTAGTCCATTGCCGTAGCATTTATTTGATACATTTTTCAGAATTCTAGGTCTATAAACAGTTCAGGTACAAACGATTTTGTAGTAATACCCTAATTTTTCTGCATTTTTAAAAGATTTCTAAATGTTTTATTGATAGTATTTATGGGGTCCAAAGACATGATTATCAGAAATGAATAAGATTTATAGTTTTGTTTTACACCAAAAACTAAATTATTCATAGGGAAACGTGAAATGTTGACACTATTTTTGAAATAGAATCATATATATCAACTGTAGACCTGTCGTTCTTTATTCATACATATATGTTACATACGTTACATTCCTCATTAAGATGTCTGAGCCTAGATACTTGGTAACACCCACTCAGAACTATAGTTCTCAATAAGCATGACATATAAGCAAATAATTATCAACATAAAATATAACCATAAGAAACGAGTATTTACACGTTTTGCGTAATTAGCAAAACAATATTTGGCTTATGAAACTAGGGGTAAGGTTGCTAAATAACCCATTTAGTATAATATATACAGTATAGGAATTTTCCATCTCCTCCACGGAACATGGTAATGGAAAATCACATATACACTGTATTTGGAAAAGCTGGAATGTGTAACAAAAAACAAACGATGTCACTCACAATGCTAATTTTGAAAGGATACTTTTAATATATGTTACAGACATTACACTGTAGGTGTCAGATTATTGCTCAAACAACTTTAGTGTGTAGAATGGACATGTTTCATGCAGACTATATGAGAAGGGTGAATGGAATAATAAAAATTTTATTTTTCTGACGCTCAAACTGCCATATCATTATTTTTTAAACATATTATGGTAACATATGTAACAGACTGTAACAGACACATGCTCCAATGTACATAAAGCAAGCATCTCTTATTGGAGTAAACTTGAATTGTCATTTAAGATATATGTTTGCAAAATATCTCATGGAATAGAGCATTAGACCGGCATGTACTGGCATTCCTGCTATGTACAATGTCCTTCGTTATTCATTACATGTTTGTTACAAATGTTACATTCTGGATCAAAATCTTTGATCCTAGATACTTGGTTACAGATCCTCAGAGCCATGGTTCATGATAAAATAAGCAAGAAAGTATGGAACTAAAATATATATCCACCAGTTTCAAGTATGTTACATACTTCACGTTCGTTGCAATAGAACATTTCGCATTTGAAATTGGGGGTAGGGCTACTAAATACTTCATTAAAGGCAATATATACATAGTAGGAAAATAAACCTTGGTTTTTCTATCTGCCAATTGAACATGCTGGTGGAAATAGATATCATATCTTTGGAAAAATGCATAGTGCAACTGTATAAGTAAATGATATCACTCAAAAGTGTTATTTTCAAAGGGTATCTTAATTTACGTTACCTATGTTACAGTTAGTGTGGGTCAAATGTTTGTTCAAACGATTTTAATATGTAGTATAGACATACAGCAAGCAGACAAGATGAAAAAGTTCAGTAAAATGATAAGCTATTGTCATTTTTCGGTGGCTGAAAACACCATATCATAGTTTCTAAGTTTTGTTAAGGTAACATGTGTAACAGGCTGTTACAGGATAACGCCCCAACGCTCAGAGTGCAAACATCTCTTATTCTACTCAGCTTGAATTGTTCTTTAAGATAGGGTATGTCTGCAAAATTCCCTAGGGGGGGGGGAGCAATCGACCCTCTGGCTAGCAGCCTATACAAGCGGAAAGGAAATCCACAAGTCTGTGGCAACCACAGAGGCATCTCCCTCCGATGCATAGCTGGGAAGATACTGGCAAACATTCTGTTGAATCGCCTGGATGTTCATCTTGATCAGAAGGGACTTATCCCAGAAAGTCAATGACAGAGGGACAATAGACATGATCTTCACACAAATACAGCTTCAGGAGAAAAGCCAAGAACAGAATGTAGATCTATACATGACGTTTGTCGACCTCACCAAAGCTTTTGACACAGTTAGTCGTGATGGACTCTGGAAAACCATGGCCAAATTTGGATGTCCACCAAGATTCATAGCAATGGTGCGACAATTTCATGATGGCACATGTGGTAACAAATGGGATCAAACAGGGCTGTGTTTTGGCACAAAAACTGTTCAGCATGATGTTTTCTGACATGCTCATGGATGCTTTTCAAGACAGTGACACTGGTTTTCCAATCAGGTACAGTTTTGATGGCAATATACATGCATTCAACCTTAGAAGGTTGCAAGCCAAAAATAAGGTGCAGATTGATGTGTTAGATGAGCTCCTCTATGCAGATGATATGGATAAGAATGCCAGCGCAGATGGAAAAATGCAAAGAGCCTTGGATCAAGTCTCACAGTCATGTGATAACTATGATCTCACAACCAGCAAAAGAAAGACAGAGGTTGTACACCAACCAGCACCTGGAAAACTGTACAATGAACCAACCATCACCGTGAATGGACAAAAACTGAAAGTTGTTGATAAATTCACCTACCTGGGAAGCACTCTTTCCAGAGCAGTGCCAATTGATCATGAGGTCATTGCCAGAATTGCAAAAGCCAGTGTGGCATTTGGTAGACTCGGTGCAAATGTCTGGGAGCGAAATGGAATCAAGCTTGACACCAAGCTGAACGTCTACAAGGTTGTGGTACTGCCAACCCTCTTGTATGCATATGAGACATGGACAGTATACCAGCGTCATGCAAAGAGACTCAACCATTTCCACTTAAGCAATTTGAGAAAGCTGTTAAAATTCAAGTGGCAAGACAAGATTCCAGATACGGAGGTCCTGAAGAAAGCAGGGTTGCACAGCATGCATACTGTCTAAAAACTAGCACAACTAAGGGTGCCTGATGAGCGACTTCCAAAGAAAGTCTTCTATGGAGAACTACAAGAGGGAAAGCGCTCTAAAGGTGGCCAGAAGAAACGCTACAAAGACACTCTCAAAGCGTCTCTGAAGGATTTCGACATACCAATTGGGCCTTGGGAACAGACTGCACAGGAGCGATGAAAGTGGCGAGGTCTCATCAACAAAGGAGCAGCTCACTATGAAAAAAAAGAGAATCTGTGAAGCTGAAAGAAAACGCAGAGGACGCAAAGCCAATACCAATTTGCCACCAGCTGATTCCATGACATTGACTTGCTCTACTTGCAGCCGACAGTTTATAGCTAGAATTGGCCTAGTCAGCCATCAAAGAACTCACCAACACACACGAACCTATTCAAGAAATAATGATGGTCTTTCTCATTAGTGAGAGACAAACGGCCACCAAATAGTCGTTTTATTGAAAACATAGTTATTTAAGCAGTCCGACCAACAAATGCATATCTATGTCAGAGGTTAACCGACACGGTCAAAGTATTTGTACTATATACCATTATATGAGCCGCCTCGTGGGAAAACCAACAATGTGGTTTCCGAGCAGGTCTGACACAAACCGACCTGTACAAGCACAGAAAAGAGCTAGAAGTTTGAAATTTCGGATTTAAGTAGAAGAGGAATTGTACTATCCGAGTAGCGAAAACAAAGGCGCTGATCGGCTTCGCGGTTACCGCGAAGCTGATCTGCGTCTTTGTTTTCGCCTTTGCAGATTGTTGGTTTGCCCATGGGGCGGCTCATATTATTATGGGAACTAATGTCAAAACAATTTTAAAACAATATGGAGACCTTTAATGATAGTCAATGCAGTAACACGTAATCGGTAATCAATTTCCAAAGAAAGGAACCAAAAAGCAACGTATACATGTGAAACAGACATGAACAGTTAATTAGAAAATATTTTGTCGTGCGTTCTAGCGAATCAACTAACAAATACTGTCACATAATGACAAGTTAAAACTTGCTGCAGTGGAAATGCAAATCATACCGGGAAAAGGCGGAGTTCAGATCCTTGTACTGTTGTGTCGTAATTGACATTTCGAGTGACTGTCCAATTCTGATATTGCTCTGTGTCAGTTATAACACCACTCCAGATGAACCATCTCTCCGCTTTATGAGCCGCATCGTGAGAAAAACGGAGTTTCGCCTATGTGTAAACAAAGACGCACATCAGCTTCGCAATAACTGCGAAGCCGATCAGTGCCTTCATTTTCACTACACGGATAGTACAATTTCTCTTTTTCTTTAATCCGAAATTTCAAGCTTCTAGCCTGTGTCTGTGACTGTAATAGGTCGGTTAGTGTCAGACCTGGTCGGAAATCCCGAAGACCGGTTTTCACGGGTCACGGCTCAGTTATTATAACAGTAACCAATTAAAGCCAATTGCAGAAACGGAGACAATGATCAGAGTAGTTCTAATTCAGCAGCCTCATGAGAAAACCAACGATGTGGGTTTTGAACAGTTACGAGTTGTACAAGCCGAGCCGTACAAGCACAGAAGATGGCTAGAGGCTGGAAATTTCGGACTTGAAAAGTAGAAGAATTGTACTACTCGTGTAGCGAAAACAAAGGCGCTAAACCGCTTCTGATCTGCATCTTTGTTTTCGCATATGCAAATCGTTGGTTTTCTCATGATGCGGCCCAATTTTTAAACGGCTGAGAAGATACATGTACATTGTTTCAATTGGAAGAAAGCAAGCCATGGAGTCGCTAAATATGTACTGATCAGTTTATTAGAACAAGATATCTGATCTTAATTGGTGGTTATCTTATAATCTCAAAGTAGGAACTACATGTAACAAGGAAGATTAAAACGACGGCAAAGACTGCTAACTCTTACGTACACTTCCTTCGTTTGCGTTTGGTGATTGTCTACCTGCAGTCAACTCATGGTAATCAAACGATTATTAGACAGTGCCAGAAGATACGGCATTAACTGATTTAAGTCATAAGATATAGGCAAACAGTATAACCCAAGAAGGGGCGCCGCAGAATAGGGAGTAGCCTCATCCAAATGAGCCGCCCCATGGGAAAACCAACAATCTGCATAGGCGAAAACAAAGGCGCAGATCAGCTTCGCGGTAACCGCGAAGCTGATCAGCGCCTTTGTTTTCGCTATTCGGATAGTACAATTCTTCCTCTACTTAATTCCAAAATTTCAAGCTTCTAGCCTGCTTCTGTAGCTGTACAGGCCGGTTTGTGTCAGACCTGTTCGGAAACCACATTGTTGGTTTTCCCGCGAGGCGGCTCAAATGATAAAGATGGACAAGTCAATTCGTTACATACAAGTCAATGTACTTGTACAACAAACCAGTCTGCTTTCCGTATTGTTACGAACTTCATGTCTACTTCTAAGGGTTGTGTTGTTTGATTATTCTACTAGTATTTGGATGATGTCTTCTAGCCAATTTCTTTGTTGCAATATCCACCGACCTGGGACATACTTTCATCTGCAAAAGGAGACGGTCCCATTAAGAAGTGCGAAAGAAATGAATGAGTTTATTTTATTTCATACAGTATAATTCGGGCGATTTGTGTCTGTCCGTTTGGAGTAGAAAGGTATTAGTTGTTATCGTGCCCGTTGTATACCTAGACAACACAAATGTGCACAAGCTGAACCCGTCATAAGTTGCATTGTTTTATATATATAATACATGTATACACGCTAAGGTTTGATCTCGATAGACTTTGATATATGTTTCTTCCGCCAACTGGAACAATGTCACTGTCACAAACCCAAAAACTGATTGTCTATAGTTTATTGACATAGGTGTAATAGTTCTTTGAGGAAGCAATGATTGATATTATCGGACGTAATTTGTCTGGCGGAGATACCAAAGTAATCGTCGCTGACATATGAAATTGTCACTGGTATCCTGTAATGGGGTTATTTTATCCTCATTGTCTGGAATTGTGATTGCTACTAAACGCCCTCATACTTTGATTTGTACGCATTAGATTTAAAAACCAGAGGGCCAATGGTCCTGTAAACACTCACCTGAGATCTGCTGTGTGTATCAATAAACATGTTTGCATATTATGGAAAAACAGTAAAGGGCAGATGAAGCCTTGGACCATTATCGGTTTGTATGTATACAATATCATGTGATTCTCAGTAGTGTAACCATTGAAACAAAATTGATCAAATCGTCTGCACGACTGGATGCGGAAATAGCGTTTTGTAAACGCAACAATTCGCTGAAGCTCGTATATCTGCGCTTTAAGCGTTCCTTAGCGCATCCTATCGCAGTTGGATTAAACAAACATCACTTGCGCAACCCAACGTATTTCGCTAATTAAAGTCAATATGATAAATGGTAACAACACTGAATTATTTGATTTTCTTTATTTCCCGACTAGTTTCGGTGCATAACCTTCGTCAAGGGACATCAATAAACAACAATGGAGAATGATGACATCAACGTCACACGACGTCAATGACAACGACGTCAAAAAATGGCAATGACGTTGGCGTAAAAAATGGTGATTCCATAATAATAAGAATGCAGTTCAAGAAAACAGGATCTATGAAGATACATAATTACAGGCAAAGTGCCATTTAAAAAAGCTGAATAAAAATAAGCCTGCAATAACTGTAATAGGAAAAACATGCTAATAGTTAAAATAATACTTTGGAATTCATACCATTAGGAGAAACTGTATCTAAAACATGCGTCCAAGTAGTTTCTTTTAAAAGCCTTTTCCAGTCTAATTTAAAAGCTAATTAAAGTCATGATTCGTAACCGTTCGCAACAAAGCGCAATCCTGCGTATACCGTTCATTAAAGGATTTACCCATATTTGACGAATGGATTTTCCCATCATTATCGATTGGATGAGTCCACGTTCATTTTTAGGGGCTTCAGGTATGATTTTCAAATTTATTCCAGTTTACGATGAAATTCCTTTAATCAAACAGAATAGCCCCAGATGGGACGCCGCATTCTGCGGCATCACATCTGGGGCTATACTGTTTGCCAATGTCCCATAAAAGGGACGCCAGGCTTAAATGAGTTAATTACAGGATTTGTTAAATAACGCATTTTCCAAAACTTTCGTCAAGAAAACGCAAAAGATAACAGTTGTTTTCCATTTTCGTAAGTCTGCATTATAGACCCCTTTAACAATGACTTGTGCATATACCAGCTCACATTTCATATTGAATAACACGGGGATTTTCTGTGAAAGATACTCGGTATATACTCACATAGAATATTCTCAGCGTGCAAACATGTTTGTCATTCTTCTATTTGGCGTTCTGTACTGTGCTACCGGACAACCTTACCAGCGGGTCTGGTCCGCCGACTGGGACGAAATACCTGACGCGGTCGGGGGCCATGTGAAGTACGAGAATGGGAGCTTTGGATTTAAAGGGTATGGATGGGTCGACAAAAACAAGGATTGGGAAGTAGGAACCAATTTCAATTGGAGATTTAGAAGAGCTCTTCAGAAGATGAACTTAAAGAAAGTATGTTTTAAACAATTTTGTACAAATTACTTAGGAATCCAAACAATAATGCCTTTAAGGATTATACCGACACCATGGGAAATAACTCTTGTTGAGTGCTATGCATCGCCTTCGGATTTTGAAAATGGGGGATTTATGTAAAACAAATTTACTAACTAATTGTTTAAATAGCGTCCATACAATTTGGTTTTTGAATAAGGAGGACGCCAAAGACGTCATAATAAAGGCGACGTTACGTTGAATTTCGATCAATTTTACGCAACGTTTTTGGCACCATGACTTTGAAATTAGCGACACTCGACTGATTAGCATGCTTGCTTAATTAAACAAGCGCACGGTATGTTCTCAGCTTTTACCGAATAGCAATACAGATACAATAAATAGGGAGCGCGGTGTCGTAGTGGTAGAGCGTCGGACTCTGAATCGAGAGGTCCTGGATTCGATCCCCAAAAGCGTCACAGTGTTGTATGTTTGGGCAAGACACATTAACTCCCAACAGTACTGGTTAAACCCAGGAAGAGTTGGCTCCGTCCCGACATGGCTGAAAAAATGTTGACTGGGACGTTAAGCCTCAATACAAACAAACAAACAGATACAATAAGCTACACACTCAGGTATATCATTATGATATGAAAATTTTATCGAGCCGTTTAAAATCACTTATACGGTCGGTATCAACATTAAAGCGCCCTTTGCAGAAAGCTTATTCAGGAGTTATTTAATATAACCGGCAGGTTGTTTAGGTAGCAACGATCACGTAGACATATCTTGGCAGAAATATCATAATCACGTAGACAACCATTTGATGATTGTATACACTTAACCCATATTTGACGAATGGATTCTTCCATGATTATCATTTGAGTGAGTTCACTTCATTTAGGGGTGTTAGGTGTGGTTTTAAATTTTAAGTCCGATTTTCGATGAAATTCTTCTAAGCAAACAGAAATGCCGCGTTCTGCGGTGGTACATTTGGGGCAATTCTGTTTGCCTATGTCTTAAAAAAAGTTAAGATTCACATTGTTTACAGTATTTTTAAGACATACACAACTCGTAATTAAAGACACATGCATCAATTCATTAAATTTAAAATATAAATCTCTTTACATATGTTTCAGCCCCTCCAGCTCGATGAAGTTTTCCACGTGTACATAGAGGCTGATCCTTGTAAATTTATGGTGTATGATCGCAACTTTGACGGTCAACTGACCAGAGAAGAGGTGGCATCAATATTTGTTGACGGTAGCCTTGGTGACAGGCTGTTTAACGATTTAGATGTTATCGATAGTAAGTTCCGGTTCCATTTGATATTATCAGCATTCGACACAAACACACACATATGCTAGCCCGCCACATGTGGTAGCCCTCTTTTAAACTGACAATGCATTTTTTGATATCGATATCTTGTACAGATTCATGCACTGACGTTCTTTACTGGTAATGTTTACGTATTACAAGTACAGCTTTACTCCCGTTGCATTAATGTCTATGAAAATCGACATTAGCATCTTCATAAAGCTGCCATTATCTAATTTAGCTTTTGAAAATTGTTTTATGCAGCAGAAAATTAATGCTATCTTCACTAAGAGAGTTCTTGACCTTAATGGCAGCTTAAGTTTAACCCATATTTGACGAATGGATTCTCCAATCGTTATCATTTGGGTGAGTCCACTTTCATATTTAGAGGCTTCAGGTAAGATTTTTTAATTTTATCACATTTTTCGATGAAATTCCCCCAAGCAAACAGAATAGCCCCAGATGGGACGTCGCGTTCTGTGGCGTCCCATCAGGGGCTATTCTATTTGCCTATGTCCCATAAAAGGGACGACAGGCTTTAATTAGTTAATAACAGCTCAAGTTCGTGCAACAGGGCCAGGTGAGTTTTACGCACTAACATGGCATGTTTAATTAAAACTGCTATTCGCACAATTGGTACAACGCACGAATACATCTTTATAAGATCTAAAATGCCAAATTATTTATTATTTCAGAAGACGGTGTTGTGACAAAGGAAGAGTTTGATGTCATGGCACCGCGAATGATTGTGAGATGTGTACCACGGGGCTTGTAGAGGATACCAAAAGTGTAGGGTGGATGTGCATCACATATTTAGAATAAATCACTTGAATGACGTGCAAGTATAATAAATTATTTGAAATTTATTTAAGTTTTGCAATTCACACAAAAAAGTACAAGTAGGCAAAGATCAGGAAAAGGCGCAATCAGAAAAAGACTCCCACTCCAAAAACCAAGGTGGGAAAAAACCAAACTAACAATCAGGTACTTATACCATGAAAACATTTCGTAAGCCGAATGAGCAGCTATTTTCCCAATAGGTGGCCAAACTTGCTTCAAAACCCATTGCTTGCACTGTATAACAGAATAAATTGACAAAGGCTTCTATTTTATGTACAAAGTCAGAGGTACTTTGCCAGCAGTAAAAAGTAAATAAAATTAGTTCATTCTGTTGTTTGTCTATTATTTCTGTTGTTTCGAGTCTCAAGATACGCAACCAATATTTGGCTACAATCTGTGAAGATTTATGTACTTGTATTATGTTTTCGTTTTCAATTTCTCAAACATAAATGTACAGGTATAGTGCAAATCCTTTGACCGTGATGGTTGACCTCACGTGATGAAGTTTCGTAAACACTTGAAAAGGGGGCACCTATTTGTCTCATTACGAAAACACACCCATGCAATACACAGATTTTTTTATGTTGTAAAAAATGAAAATTTTCAGAAGAAAATTTTTGATATTTTTCTTATAATTAACTAACAAATACTGTCACTTTATGACAAGTTAAAACTTGCTGCAGTGGAAATCATACCAGGAAAAGGTGAAGTTCAGATCCTTGGACTGTTGTGTCGTAATTGAAATTTCGGGTGACTGTCCAATTCTGACATGTCTCTATTACTCTATGTCAGTTATAACACAACTCCAGATGAACCATCTCTCCGCTGTATGAGCCGCATCGTGAGAAAACCAGAGTTTCACCTATGTGTAAACAAAGACGCACATCAGCTTCGCAGTAACTGCGAAGCTGATCAGTGCCTTTGTTTTCGCTACACGGATAGTACAATTTCTCTTTTTTTTTTAATCCGAAATTTCAAGCTTCTAGCCTGTTTCTGTGACTGTACAGGTCGGTTAGTGTCAGACCTGGTCGGAAATCCCGAAGACCGGTTTTCACGGGTCACGGCTCAGTTATTATAACAGTAACCAATTAAAGCCAATTGCAGAAAAGGAGACAATGATCAGAGTACTTCTAATTCAGCCGCCTCATGAGAAAACCAACGGTGTGGGTTTTGAAGAGTTACGAGTTGTACAAGCCGAGCCGTACAAGCACAGAAGATGGCTAGGCTGGAAATTTCGGATTTGAAAAATAGAAGAATTGTACTACTCGTGTAGCAAAAACAAAGACGCTGAACCGCCTCTGATCTGCATCTTTGTTTTCGCATATGCAAATCGTTGGTTTTCTCATGATGCAGCCCAATTTTTAAACGGCTGAGAAGATACATTGTTTCAATTGGAAGAAAGCAGGCCATGGAGTCGCTAAATATGTACTGATCAGTTTATTAGAACGAGATATCTGATCTTAATTGGTGGTTATCTTATAATCTCATAGTAGGAACTACATGTAACAAGGAAGATTAAAACGACGGCAAAGACTGCTAACTCTTACGTACACTTCCGTCCATTGCGTTTGGTGATTGTCTACATGCAGTCAACTCATTGAGTTCAAACGATTATTAGACAGTGCCAGAAGACACGACATTAACTGATTTCAGTCAGGAGATATAGGCAAACAGTATAACCCCAGAAGGGACGACGCAGAATAGGGAGTGGACTCATCCAAATGATAAAGACGGACAAGTCTATTCGTCACATACGTATTATACTTGCACAACAAACCAGTCTGGTTTCCGTATTGTTACGAATTTCATGCCTACTTCTGAGAGTTGTGATGTTTGATTCTTCTACTAGTATTTGGATGATGTCTTCTAGCCAATTTCTTTCCGACTTGGGACATACTTTCATCTGAAATAAGACGGTACCATTAAGAGTTGCGAAAGAAATGTATGAGTTTTGTTGTTTTTTATTTTTTATTTTTTTCCATATGGTATAATTGGGGCGATTTGTGTCTCTGTCCGTTTGGAGTTGAAAGGTATTATAGGGTTATTGCACTGATATCGGTGAATATTGTCCCGAGTTGGGAGCTTGCGAACGTCCGTAGATATCCCAACGAGGGACAATATTCACAGATATCAGCGCGATAACCCTTTTATTATATAACTGTAAATATCTGCTTCTCATATTTGATGTTTTGTTGAGAGTTAGCCTTACAAAATTGAAATATCTACACGACGGATGCGATAAGATCCATAGGTGATATCATTTTTGCACAAGTGCAATATCAGATGATATCATTTTTGCACTGTTATTTTTCGGAAGCACATTTTGCAATTGAATCAACTGAATCAATATTGCTGTCATTTTATTTTCTTTTTTCGCCTTAAATTGTTCAAATCTGAAAGTGACAAACTTCAGCTGACATTTCGGCCCGGTATGACGTCATTTTCAACGCGACGTCAGATGAAGATGACGTCATTAGAGTTGACGTCCCAATTTTACAATTTTGCACGATGACCTTCAAGTCAAGAATTTGGCAGTGTATTTGCTTTTAACAAAGTGTGCAATATCAAGTACATGTAAGTGTGCATATATCGTCTGATATCTGCACACTTGTTAACCGGCTTTTATACCTAAGTTTTAATCATTTGATATTTATAGCTATATAATAATAGTTGTTATCATTGTATACCTAAACAACACAAATGTGCACAAGCTGAACCCGCCACAAGTTGCATTGTTTTCTATAAATTTATATATACACGCTAAGGTTTGATCCCGATAGACATTGATATAGTATATATGTTTCTTCCGCCAACTGGAACAATGTCACTATCACAAAACCCAAACATTGATTGTCTCTAGTTTATTGACATAGGTGTAATAGTTCTTTGAGGAAGCAATGATTGATATCACCGGACGTAATTTGTCTGGCGGAGATACCAAAGTAATCGTCGCTGACATGTTAAATTGTCACTAGTATCCTGTAATGGGGTTATTTTATCCTAATTGTCTGGCATTGCGATTGTTACTAAACGCCCCCGTACTTTGATTTGTACGCACATTAGGTTTAAAAACCAGAGGATTAATGGTCCTGTAAACACTCACCTGAGATCTGCTGTGTGTATCAATAAACATGTTTGAATATTATGAAAAAAAAAAAAAAAAAAAAAAAAAAAAAAAAAGTAAAGGGCAGATGAAGCCTTGGGCCATTATCGGTTTGTATGTTTACAATATCATATATTTACATTTTTATTGTAATCGCCTTAGATGAAAGTATCTTTCTTGATGTTCTTCATTTACAAATGAAAAACATTATGTCACGTGATCTAGAGGCCACGCCTATGGGCGGAGCGACATCAAAACCCATCCAGTAACGTTGTTTGTTTACTCTTTTTGTCGTGACGTTGGTCGCGTATCGCCATGACGTTAGGCGGGAAAATTTGACGTTTTGGCTGTTCCAAAATTACGTTAAGTCGGATTTAATGTCAAATAACATGAAAATGAACGGTGATATGCGCAATTAAAAATCTGATGCTTGATTGATAATATAAAATGTAAATATAAGTATTGAAATTCAGATTTTAGCTTTCACTGGATCATGAAAAACATTAGCTGTTTTAATGTCTCCGAGAAGCCCTTCGGGCTTCACAGACATTAAAACAGCCTAATGTTTTTCATCATCCAGTGAAAGCTAAAATCTGAATTTCAATCCTTAAGTGATTCTCAGTAGTGTAACCATTGAAACAAAAGTGATCAAATCGTCTGCACGATTGGATGCGGAAATAGCGTTTTGTAAACGCAACAATTCGCTGAAGCTCGTAGATCTATATCTGCGCTTTAAGCGTTCCTTAGCGCATCCTATCGCAGTTAGATTAAACAAATATTACTTGCGCAGCCCAACGTATTTCGCTAATTAAAGTCATGATTCGTAACCGTTCGCAACAAAGCACAATCCTGCCTTTACCGTTCATTAAAGGATTACAGGATTTTTTATATAACGCATTTTCCAAAACTTTCGTCAAGAAAACGCAAAAGATAACAGTTGTTTTCCATTTTCGTAAGTCTGCGTTATAGAAATTAGCATATGTGTGACGACCCCTTTAACAATGACATTAAATAATTGAATTGTGCATATACCAGCTCACATTTCATAATGAATAACACGGGGATTTTCTGTGAAAGATACTCAGGTATATACTCAGCTATAATATTCTCAGCGTGCAAACATGTTTGTCATTCTTCTACTTGGCGTTCTGTACTGTGCTACCGGACAACCTTACCAGCGGGTCTGGTCCGCCGACTGGGACGAAATACCTGACGCGATCGGGGGCCATGTGAAGTACGAGAATGGGAGCTTTGGCTTTAAAGGGTATGGATGGGTCGACAAAAACAAGGATTGGGAAGTAGGAACCAATTTCAATTGGAGATTTAGAAGAGCTCTTCAGAAGATGAGCTTAAAGAAAGTATGTCTTAAAAATCTTTGTACAAATTACTTAGGAATCCAAACAATAATGTCTTTAAGGGTTATACCGACACCATGGAAAATAACTCTTGTTGAGCGCTATGCATCGCCAGCTTCGGATTTTTTAAATGGAGGATTTATGTTAAACAAACTTACTAATTGTTCAAATATCATCCATAGGGAGTGCGGTGCCGTAGTGGTAGAGCGTCGAGAGGTCCTGGGTTCGATCCCTACTAAAGTCACCGTGTTGTGTCCTTGAGCAAGACATATTAACTCCCTACAGTACTGGTTAAACCCAGGAAGAGTTGGCTCCGTGCGGACATGACTAAAACATTGTTGACTGGGACGTTAAGCCTGAATAAATAAATAAAAATAAAATGAAATAAAATAAAATAAAATAAATAAATTGCGTCAATACAATTTGAAGCTTTTGAATAGAAATGACGCCAAAGACGTCATAATAAAGACGACGTTACGTTGAGTTTCGATCAATTTTATACAACGTTATTTGGCACCATGACTTTGAAATTTACGACACTCGACTGATTGGAAATCTGCATGCTTAATTAAACAAACACACGGTATGTTCTCGGCTTTTTAGCTCACCTGAGCCGAAGGCTCACAAGGTGAGCTTATAGGATGGCCATGATCCGGCGTCCGTCCGTTCGTCGTCCGTCGTCCGTCCGTCCGTCGTCCGTCGTCCACAATTTCAAAGATCTTCTTCTCTGAAACCGCTTGGCCGATCTATTTGAAATTTTATGTGGAGCCTCCTTGGGTAGTGGCATTTCAAGTTTGATCACGAAATCCAGGTCACATGACCAAGATGGCCGCCACGCCCATATATGGTAAAAACCCTTCAAAAATCTTCTTTTCCAGAACCGGTGGGCCGATTTCCACGAAACTTGGAATGTAGCATTGGGGACTTCAGTCCATCATAGTTTGATAAAATGATGACCCTTGGATGACCTTGACCTATTTTACGGCAAGGTCAAATTTGGAAACATAGGCTTTTACATGGGAAAAAGTGAAAACTATGGATTTTTTGAAAACTATTGCAGCCTGAGGCCTGAAAAGTGGTAGATGCAAACAACTTAATAGAGTAGATGAAGGTATGTGGTTTATATAGGTCAAGGTCATCTCTTGACCTTGGCCAGTCTGTTGTCCATACACACTTTTCAAAGATCTTCTTCTCTGAAACTGCTTGGCCAATCAAAGTGAAATTTTATGTGGAGCATCCATGAGTAGGGGAGACGAAAGGTTGATCGCGAAATCCAGGTCACATGACCAAGATGGCCGCCACGCCCATATATGGTAAAAAACACTCAAAAATCTTCTTCTCGTGAACCGGTGGGCCGATTTCCACGAAACTTGGTATGTAGCATCAAGGATCTCAGCCCATCATAGTTTGATAAAATGATGACCCTTGGATGACCTTGACCTATTTTACGGCAAGGTCAAATTTGGAAACATAGGCTTTTACATAGGAAAAAAGTGAAAACTATGGATTTTTTGAAATTTATTACAGCCTGAGGCCTGAAAAGTGATAGATGCATACAACTAATGGAGTAGATGAAGGTATGTGATTAATATAGGTCAAGGTCA
This sequence comes from Rugalucina vietnamica, assembly GCA_964017185.1. NCBI lineage: Eukaryota > Metazoa > Mollusca > Bivalvia > Lucinida > Lucinidae > Rugalucina > Rugalucina vietnamica. Next base: position 74,958,679 of record OZ024869.1, on the reverse strand, counting down.
TCTCTTGACCTTGGCCAGTCTGTTGTCCATACACACTTTACAAAGATCTTTTTCTCTGAAACTGCGCGGCCAATCAAAGTGAAATTTTATGTGGAGCATCCATGGGTAGGGGAGACGAAAGTTTGATCGCGAAATCCAGGTCACTTGACCAAGATGGCCGCCACGCCCATATATGGTAAAAAACACTCAAAAATCTTCTTTTCCAGAACCGGTGGGCCGATTTCCACGAAACTTGGTATGTAGCATCAAGGACCTCAGCCTATCATTGTTTGATAAAATGATGACCCTTGGATGACCTTGACCTATTTTACGGCAAGGTCAAATTTGGAAACATAGGCTTTTACATAGGAAAAAGTGAAAACTATGGAATATTTAGCTCACCTGAGCCGAAGGCTCACAGGTGAGCTTATAGGATAGGCAGGCATCCGTCGTCCGTCGTCGTCCGTCCGTCGTCCGTCCACAATTTCAAAGAAGAATATTTATGAAGCTAGTAGGCCGATCTTGATAAAATTTAATGTGAACCATAATTGGGTTGGGGGATTGATGGCATTAGGTTTTGGAGCAGATTGTATCAAAATTGTGGTTTCCATGGCAACATATGTAGGTCCCATAGACTTACAATGGGAAAAACTAAAAAAATCTTCTTCTATGAAACCACTAGGCCCACAGCTTTGATATTTGATATGTAGCAATGGCTAATGGTCCTCTACATAAATTGTGCCATTCATGCCCCTGGGGTCAAATTTGGCCAGGCCACGGAGGTTGATAGTCTCAATAGACTTTGTGTTACTGATCGTTCCAAGTCGATACTTCTGTGGTGGTTCTTTTTGTTTTATGTCTTGGTGTTTAAATTTTTTTGTGCTGTTGGCGCCTTATGTATGTTTTCATATTTTTAGTTAAGTTAAGGTAACTGAGTGGCCACCTATTGGGAAAATAGCTGCTCATTCGGCTTACGATATGTTTCATGGTATAAGTACCTGATTGTTAGTTTGGTTTTTTCCCACCTCGGTTTTTGGAGTGGGAATCTTTTTCTGATTGCGCCTTTTCCAGATCTTTGCCTACTTGTACCTTTTTTTTTGCTATGGGAAAAAATTCAAAAATCTTCTTCTCTGAAACCACAGGGCACACATCTTTGATATTTTGTATGTGGCAATGGCTAATGGTCCTCTACATAAATTGTGCCAGCCATGCCCCTGGGGTCAAATTTGGCCACGCCCCGGGGGTAGATAGTCTCCATAGACTTACAATGGGAAAAACTAAAAAAATCTTTTTCTCTGAAACCAAAAGGCCCAGAGCTTCTATATTTTGTATGTAGCAATGTTTGGTAGTCCCCATTATAAATTGTGCCAGTCATGCCCCTGGGTCAAATTTGGCCATGCCCCGGGGGCCAATAGTGTCCATGCATAGACTTTCATTGGTCGATTCTCAATTAATTTAAATCTCATGAGCTTACAATGTGATAATCTCTCAGGTGAGCTACAGGACCAATGGTCCTCTAGTACTGAATAGCAATACAGATGCAATAAGCTGCACACTAAGGTATATCATTATGATCTAAAGACTAAAGTGGTAATTTAAACACGTTTTCCGTAAGTAAAAAATCACGAAAAACGTAAGCAAAATCAAAGAGGGTAGGGTAACATAATTGCCTGTAATACTTTTTCGTTCTGTTGACCACATGTTTTGTTTTCTCATCAAATACTTGTTATAAGATGGACTTTCACTGAAAAGTTTTTCGCAGAAATTTATCAGCGAGCTCTTGAATAATATTAGACTGGCTATGTATGTTAAGGCGGATTAAAACAAAGTAAGCTTAAAAGCACGAATTTACCAAAACCACTTGTAGGCAAAGCTCACACGATGATGGTTATGTACACTCAACAACGTATAGTCTTATCGAATTGTATGTTATTTGAATAGTATTGCTTGTACTTTTCGAAATTTCCATTTTTGTAGCAAATAGCGAAAAACAACAACATTTTTTGGGCATACGCAATGGGTGTTCTTTCAACCGGTATAAAACAAAATTAAGTGATCCCCGTACTTTACATGTGTCTGCTCAGTGCAAAGACAACATGTTAAAGTATCTTCTAAATAAAAGTAAGAAAATTTTATCGAGCCGTTTAAAATCACTTATACGGTCGGAATCAACATTAAAGAGCCCTTTGCAGAAAGCTGATTCAGAAGTCATTTGATATAACCGGCAGATTGTTTAGGTAGCAACGATCACGTAGACATATCTTGGCAGAAATATCATAATCACGTAGACAACCATTTGAAGATTTTCTCAAACACACATAAGCCATATTTGACGACGATTATCATTTGGGTGAGTCCACTTTCATTTTAGGGGTGTTAGGTGTAGTTTAAATTTTATTCCGATTTTCGATGAAATTCCTCTAAGCAAACAGAATAGCCCAGAATGCGGCGTTCCATTTGGAGCTATTCTGTTTGCCTATGTCCCATAAAAGGGACGCCAGGCTTAAAAAGTTAAGATTCACATTGTTTACATAATATTTAAGACACACACAACTAAATTTGACACATAAAATTTAAAACATATAGTTTTTTTTTCATACGTTTTCAGCCCCTCCAGCTCGATGAAGTTTTCCACGTGTACATAGAGGCTGATCCTTGTAAATTTATGGTGTATGATCTAAACTTTGACGGTCAACTGACTAGAGAGGAGGTGGCATCTATATTTGTTGACGGTAGCCTTGGCGACAAGCTTTTCAACGATTTAGATGCAATCGATAGTTAGTTCTGGTTTCATTTGATGACATCAACTTTCGACACAACCATACACACATGCTAGCCTGCCACATGTGGTAGACTTATTTACTGATATCGAAATCTTGAACTGATTCATGCACTGGCGTCCTTTGTCAAATTTCTCAAATTCGTCTGATTTTACGTATTGTACGTACAGCTTTACTCCTGTTGCAATATTGTCTATGAAACTCGACATTAACATCTTCATAAAGCTGCCATTAGCTAATGTGGCTCCGGAGGTACTCTAACATTGTTTTATGCAGCAGAAAATTAATACCATCTTCACTAAGAGAGTTATTCAACTTAATGCCGTCTTAAGTTTAAGCAACAGGGTCAGTAGATCTTTTCGCATAATACCTGTTATATTTGATTAAAACTGCTATTCGCACAATTTGTACAACGCACGAAGACATCTGAGCCGCCTCATGGGAAATCCAACAATCTGCATATGCGAAAACAAAGACGCAGATCAGCTTCGCGGTAACCGCGAAGCTGATCAGCGCCTTTGTTTTCGCTACACGGATAGTACAATCCCTCTTCTACTTAAATCCGAAATTTGAAGCTTCTAGCTATTTTCTGTGCTTGTACAGGCCGGTTTGTGTAGGACCTGTTCGGAAACCACATTGTTGGTTTTCCCACAAGGCGGCTCATGTTTATAAGATCTAAAATGCCAAATTATTTATTATTTCAGAAGACGGTGTTGTGACAAAGGAAGAGTTTGATGTCATGGCACCGCGATTGATTGTGAGGTGTGTACCACAGGGCTTGTAGAGGATACCAAAAAGTGTAGGATGGATGTGCATCATATGTTTTGCATCATATGTTTAGACGAAATCACCTATCAAAACTAAATGACAATTACATAATATGTATTATATAATAAATTATTTGACAATATATTTAATTTTTGCAATTCAATTTAATACAATCTTGCTTCAAAACTCATTATATGCACTGTACAAACGCAGACTACTATTTTATTCACAATGCCAAATTGTCAACAGTAAAAAGTAAATGAAAAGGTAACTCTAATGTTTATCTTTTATTTCTGTTGCTCCGGGACTACGCAACCAATATTTGACTAAAATATGTACTTGTATAATGTCTTTTTTTTTTGAATTCTTAGACATCAATGTACAAGTATAATAGTGCAATTACTTTGACAGTGTCGGTTGACCTCAAGTTATAAAGTTTTTCAAACACTAGAAAAGGGGCACCCGTTTGTTTTGTGGCACATTTTTCCACTGCTATGTGAAGTTATTTAAGCAGTTCGATCAACAAATGCTATATATACCTATGCCAGAGGTTAACCGGCACGGTCATAGTACCGTATTCGTTCTAATTAGCGCACAGTGCGCTTAGTTTTTCAAAATAACTTAAAGTTTAGGTAACAAAATATCGTTCTAATGTCATTAATTATAAGTTTCCAATCATTGCACACTAGTGTTTGAGCATCTAAAGCCCCAGTCCCATTGAATCGTACGATTTGGAAATCGTACGATTCATTATAAGATTGTAATTTTAAGATTATCTTTTGGTCTTCCACGATTTTCCTTTTTGGTAATTTGCATACCTGCGATTGAAAATTACTCGCGCTAGTAAGTCCGTGAACAAAAAAAGTCACGTGCAATGTCACTAAGTCCGTTAGACGGTTTATGTGTCATGGTACATTTCGTCAATCAGAAAGTTATTATAGAACAGTGCAGTAATTGATAATAATTGAAGGTTTAAAAGTACAACTCGTCCAGTACAAGGAAACACTAAATTATATAATGCTCTTGTGAAGCTGGCAAGTACTTTTTTAATTGAAAAGTATACGAATTTTCATGCACTAGCTAATACGTAGCTCGTGCTGGACGAGAACCTGTGTCATGCAGATACAAATGAAAATCAAACATAAAATACTTGCTACTTTGCAGGCTGGTCAGCGATTGCATTTAAGCGATTTTACTCGTGTATTGCCTACGACTTATGCACCAGTCATTTGTTACCACGCCATTCCCCCACCCCCGAGGAATAGCGCGGACTTTGCCTTTTGGTCCAACAAATCTCTGCTAAAAGTCCCACACTGCGGGGACTACTGATTGGTAAAACCACTGATGTTTTTTAACACTGCGGGGATTGCTCATTTGTAAAACCACTGCTGTTTTTACCCCCGCAGCCGGCTAACTTTGCATTTCACGATCTTTTTTTGCGTATATAAAGCAAACCCCGGGCACATCCCCGCACTGATGTGGCAACACTTTGGTCAAAGCCCCGCTCATTTCCGTGGTTTCAAAGACTGCTACATTGTGATTTTTAGTATCTAGTTATGTTCTATAGCAAGGAACACGGCTTCCGGTCATACATTGGTCATCAATCCGAAAGACAGGCTTTGCATCTACTGGTCTCAATGATTAGTTCAGAATATCTTTTCTAGGTCGATTGCCAGCTTTCGGACTTCAATTTTTATTTTCTGCGTCGAACAAACATCCAGTAAAATGCCACTGAAAGAAGCTAAACGGACCTCATGGCAGCAGCATCAGAAGTTGTTTTAATCAATGCTTGCGGGTTATGCAAGTATACTGGAAAGAAGCTGTATGAATCACCAACACAATGAATAATGAAAACGGTGTGTAGGAAAGACAAAAATATATTCTTAAACAAACTTAAACTATTTTAGGCAATCTAATAACGCAAGCTTACGTAGTGCGTAGAAAGATTTTGACGCGACGTCAGATCATGAAGCTAAAATTTAGTCCAGTCATGATTATTGCTGCTATTTTTACCAATATATCAAAATGAAGCTTAATTTTCAATCTAGAAAACGAATATCGTTGCGCTGCACTATCCATAATAGGTCCAGGGAAGGCGATGCAAAATGTAGCATCACGCTATATAGAAATCGCATGTGGAGATCATGATGAAATAAAAATGTATGAGAGACAAAGACTTATCACTGACTTTTGACGGAATATAAAAACAGAACGCCTCAACATTCAAATTACCATTGAAGAAGCCAAAGATGTCTGTCGCATGAATGTTAAGTTAAGTTTTGAGAGATGCGACGAAAATTAGGGTTCGTTTCAAAATATTTGTTTAGACAAATTCAACGTACGATGTGAAAAATTCAAAACATAATTTGTTAAAAATGCAATTATTTGACCTGTTTGGATAATACTAGTCTTTGTCTCGACTATCCTGTTGAAAGTTGCAAAATTAAAGTATTTCACTTCGGCTTCATTTTGCCACATTTAAAGGGTCACTGAAGAGGCTTAAGTAGCCGAAACCGCGGTTTGGCCCTATTCTCATTAATACGCACATTGCTCTTAAAGGATCTCAGTTTTATTTTTATTAATTCCATCGGAAATATCTCGAGTCCAATAAACTTATGTTTTATCATGGTACTCATGGTTCGTAATATCAAAATAATAATTTAATGAAAATACTTTTTATTTGAAATGTAAAGGGTTATATACTTTATATACTACATGTTCAACTTTATAAATCGCATCGTTATCAAAGATGATCTTGTGAAGTCGTAGGGCCAGTTTAAGACCGTTTTAAGATTGAAAACAAATCGTAAGACCTCATTGAGACCGTTATACGATTATCTGTAATTGTGTACGCTTCACCTGTGATCTCGAATCTTTGCATCAGAATTTTGAACATGTTCAGAAACCGCTTGCGACGGATTTTAATCCTACGATTGCTCAAAAACGTTAAGATCAATCGTAGGATGATCGCAGATACTTAGGATTATCTTTTTCAAGATTATACTATGAAACATCATTTTCGCATAAAAAGTGTTTCAGCAACATAGATACTTCTCAAATTACTGCATTAGACATTTTGGAATGGCTATGGGTCCTTCAAACGATCGCTAGAACTGATTATTTCAGAGGACCGCCCAAAATCACTTAAGATTGGTCTTGCGATCCACCAACTTTACCTGTGATTATCGCAAAAATGAGATCTTAAACCGGTCGTAAGACGATCCTAAGCGATCGTAAGGGCAGTGGGACTGGGGCTTAAGGTTAAGTTTTTTTATGCGGTTTATATTGCATTTATGAGTAAAATTAGTATACATGCGCGGATCCAGAAAATTTTCTCAAGGGGGGGGGGGGTTCCAAATTCCCAGAAGGGGTCTGACGGAAAATTTCAACATGGCAAAAACTAATAATTTGGCAATTCCAGGGCGTCTGGACCCCCTGCCCCCCCCCCCCCCTCTGGATCCGCCAATGGTATAAAATATCAATGTGCTAGTCAAGTAATGTGCGCTTATGCATACAATTTTCGGAAACGACCGGCGTGTGCGCTTATTTGAGCATGTGCGCTAATTAAAACGAGTACGGTATTTGCACTTCTTTATATACCACCATATAATCATTATCATGGACATTAATGTCAAAACAAGAAACAATGAGGAAAGATGATCAGAAAAAGGCACAAACAGAAAGAAATTCCCACTCCAAAAACCGAGGTTGGAAAAAACTAAATTGGCAATTAGGTACTTATACTTAGAAAACTTATCGTAAGTCGAGTGAGCAGCTATTTCCCTACAGGCGGCCACTCAGTTACTCGAACTTAACTGAAATTATGAAAACGTACACAAGGTCAAAATAACACAAAATTCGACTCCAAAACATAAAACAAATAGAATCACAACAAAATTCGACTTCAAAACATAAAACAAATAGAATCACAACATATTTATCGCCTTGGAACGATCAGTAATATAAATTACTGGAGGGCTTAAATGGATTTACAGGGCCCTGACCTGCAGTGGTAAACAACATTTAGTTAGTTGTTTGGTCCTCTTGGTGAATCTCTTTATAGTCCAGTAGCCATCAGCATAACCTGGAAGATGGTGCCGCATGAAATTTTATTGTGGTTTCCAGTTCACTGGGCCATGCTAGTTCAGAAACTGCATGATGCCACCCTGGCATCATTGAGCGTTTTGGAAAAATCAAGATGGCGTCCAAGATGGTCGCCATAAACAAGAAAACAGCTCCCCAGGGTTTGATAAACTCATTTTCCTGCGTTTAAAATGCCCAATTTACGCTGTAAACAATATTAAAAAGATAATTCTTAGTTTTGACCCCCATGTCATTATTATGAGACAAGATGGTGGACAAGATGGCTGCCACAATCACACTAAAAGCAATATTTTCGTAATAAAACGGCATTCAAGTGCAGCATAAAACAGTGTATTGTGCTTGGAAGTCCATTTTTGTTGTACACATAATACTTAAGTGTTTGGTTTTCAATTATAACCCCACATCATAACAGCGAAAAAAGATGGCGACCAAAATGGCTGCCATAATTATAATTTAAAAGAGTGTGTTCTCTGATTAAAACAACATTCCTTTGCAGAATATACTTAATGTAACGCGTTTGAAATGCTCATATAATGTTTTAGCAGCATGGTTTATTGTTTATTCTCGCATTATAAAAATGAGCCAAGATGGTGGCCAAGATGGCCGCCATAATCATAATATATAAGTACATAATTTCTGATTTAATCAGCATTCCAGTGCGGCATATGCTCAATGTTTTGTAATTCAAATGTTCAAACTATGTTGACAAATCAAGTGTTTTGTATTATATTTGACCTAACGTTATAACTATAAAACAAGATGGTGACCAAGAGGACCACCTTATTCATGCTTTAATGATCTCTGGCTACAGCAGCATTCCAGTGCTGCAAAAACTGAATGACTTGTACTTGAAATGATCATTTTATGGTGTAAACATCGCAATTTAATGTTCGTGTTGTGTTTTTGACACCGCAAAATGATACTGGGTCGTACATGTAGGTGTCCCACGAAATTATAATACGACTCAGATCTTCTTCACTGATCAAAACATCAGTTTAGTGTAAGTGTTACATATTGATTTAGCAGAATAAAGGGAGGGAAGCAAATTAATATACATCACTAAATGAAAGTAGTCGTAACATCACAGTTTAAATATAATAAAGAAGAAAAGAGGACTTCATTTTTAAAGACAATTTAGCGAATCCTTCAGTAGAGGTATAAAATGCTAGGCGCTTGGTCTGAAGCATATTAGGAAAGGATGTAACAGACTGAAAAAAGCAGAAAAAACTGGTTCACAAAGATGAATAACGCTAATGCTAAGAACAGAAAAAAGTTTTAAAACATGCATAGTAACTCTGAATATTGGGAAAAACAACATCACAACTTTATATACAATACGCTGTTGTATACGCATGCATTTTAAATTGATGGATGAATTTGAAAAAGTTGGCTGGAAAGTTTCCAAACGATGATCGCTAGATCACTTCTATGCCTATTACAATGGCGGTACGCAAAACTCATTTAAGTAAAAGCCACAAACGCATTTAAAGCAAAGATTATTTATCCAAGACACTTCCACGTAGATTTACCTTGCCATGGTATACCCTCGGAGTTGGCTCCCAGCATTCTTCAATGTTGGGGGACAGCGGGGACAAGAGGATTATGAACGCACAATATGTTTGGAAGCAAAATGTACAAGTTGAGAAATCCACATACACTGCGCTGGCCTGATACAGTCGTCACCGATGGGCTGTGCTATTCTGTGGACGAAACATTGGCACGTTGACTGTAGCATTAAAAGCATAACCAAAACTTTTCCAGCAAGACAAGAGGTTTGACAAAAAGCACAAGCATTCTCTTAACACTATTCTAACTTCTCAGCAGATGACATCTTTAAAACCAATGTTGAAAAGATACGATGATTTAGGTATTACATGATTGTGCATGCAATTGTGACCATCTCACATTTAAGAAGGGCTGTGATAAAATAATGTAACAGTGACAAGAAGTGAGATGGTTGCCAGCCATTGAGGAAAATGTGTTTGCGTCATACACGGACGTCTACGTATTGCTCAAGATTAAAATATCTACAATCAATGTAAACCGAAAAGAATAAAAAGCAAATCAAGTCCCTTTAAAAGCAGAGAAAACATTAATGCGAAAGGGAATGGGCGATATAAATGGGACATTTTAATGACCGTAAACAATGGGTTAAATGGTAAAACATCAGACCGTAGTCTGCTTCCCTCTTGCAGTCCAGTTTGAAATCAAAGTCAAAGGGTTTCATAACCTGACAAACTTATCACCAGATAATATCAGGGGAATTATCGCATTTGGAGGATGTTATGACAGCAACGTACAATAATTTCTGTAAGATATATGGTTTAATGTAAAACTGGTAAGCAAAAGCTTATAAACACTCCCAAGTTTAATGCATATAATCACCATATACACAGTCGTTTACAAAAACAATGTGAAACCAACACATGTCCAGACATCCATTTGATAATCCCCGCTTGGTTAAGGGTGAGTGGTCTTATATCCAACCTAAGTCAGGTAGTCGAAATTATGTTGAAGGGTTCTAAGCGCCTGTGCCAGTTCCAACAGCAGACAGTGTGGCTCCAGTAACACATAGTATACTTCAAGTAGAATGACTTGCTGTGGGAATGCTTCTAAACAACCATGCTCATCATTGAAATATAGGCGCTTCATAAATCAATTAGCCTGTACAGTGTTTTGCAAATGCAATTGAATTGAAGAAACAATTGTTGCAATAGTTGAACAATATAGCTGATGACTTTGCTAATTATTACTTACAATGGTAATGACACAGACGAATACATAATCTCGGTTTTAGAATAAAATTCATATTCTATCATTCATGATATGATGTAGATTTGCATCCCTCTGTTTATTCTGCTTACTTAAAAATCATTGCTATGATGTTGGGTCAGAACTAAACTCAAACTTGAACTGTTAACAAAATAAAGTCGAAAACAAGACAGTTAAGACAGTTTATTCGAGACCAAGTTCTCTATATCATTTTTCGGCGGCCATCTTGATCACCATCTTGCCTTTTTGTTTCAAGACAAAGTTCTCTATATCATTTTTCGGCGGCCATCTTGATCACCATCTTGCCTTTTTGTTATAATGGGAGCGTCAAAACATAAACAAATCTAAATTATTGCGTTTTTGTTAATAAGAATATAAAATGAACATTTTAACACAAAACATTGAGTATATGCAACTCTGGGATGCTGTTTTCTTGTTTATGCCAACCATCTTGGACGCCATCTTGATTTTTTATTTTTTCAAACAATTAATTATGCAGTTTTTGAACCGGCATGGTCTGATGAACCATAAGAAGACAGTTAGGACAACAAGAGAAGTGAGATATTTGCTCCACATACATGTATTAAATTGATTTTTGCAATATTTTCCGCCATTTGTCGGCCATTTTGAATTTTTGAATATTTCAAAATGCTCAATGATGCCAAGGTGGCATCACTCGGATTCTTCATCTGAAAGGTATCAAGAAGTGAAATCCATAACAACATTTTATGCGGCACACATTTCCAGGTCACAAGCCAAATCCATGTTTGGCAACTGGACTATTAACTAGTCAATGAATCATCAAAGAATGACAAACAAACATAGTTATTTAGTGATAATCAGTCCAGTAATACGTTGTCGGTAATCCGATGGCAATATTTAGAACATGTGAAACAGACATGAACCGTTAATTAGAAAATATTTTGTCATGTGTTCTAGCGAATCAACTACCAAATACTGTCACTTTAGAACGAGTTAAAACCTGCTGCAGTGGAATTCCATTGTTTCTTTAATTATACCAGCTAAAGGCGGAGTTCAGATTCTTGTGTCGTTGTGTCGTAATTGACATTTCGAGTGATTGTCCAATTCTGAAATGTCACTATAACTCTATGTCAGTTATAAAACAACATCAGATGAACCATCTCTCCACTATATCATAACAGCATCAGGGAAACATGTCCGTGTAATGTATACCCCTTAAAACCCCATTTTTATATCGTGAAAATGAGGTTTGCAGGGGTACATGTATACCTATTTTTCTTATTTTTTTTTTGCTCCAAAACATAGATTGTGGGTACTCGTTAGAACGCCTCAGCGAGGCGGTGCTAACGTGTAGCCACAATCTATATATCGTTTGAGCAAAAATATGAAAAATATAAAAAAAATTCTACTGATTTTTTTATCCATTTTTACAACTTAAAAAAAAAAATCTGTATATTACACGGGTGTTTTCGCAATGGTTAGCAATCTCTAACAGCCAATTGCAAAAACGGAGACAATGATCAGAGTAGCCGCCTTATGTGAAAACCAACAATGTGGTTTTTCAACAGGTCCGAGCTGTACAAGCCGAGCTGTACAAGCACAGAAGATGGCTAGAGGCTGGAAATTTCGAATTTGGAAAGTAGAAGAATTGTACTTCTCGAATCCCTGTAACGAAAACAAATGCGCTGATCAGCTTATCTGCATCTTTGTTTACGTATATGCCAATCGATGGTTTTCTCATGATGCGGCTCAATTTCGAACGGCTGAGAAGATAATAATAATAATAATAATAATAATAATAATAATAATCTGTTAAAGTCAACCTGTTTCAATTGCAAGAAATCAAGCCACAGAAAGTCTAATACTGATCATTTTATTCGACCACGATATCTGATTTCAACTGTTGGTTATCTTAAAATCTTATAGGCAGATTTTTACAGAAAACGACGGTAAATAAAAATTAAAACTGAGATCCTTTAAGAGCTGAAAAAGGTGATGGGCCATACCGCGGTTTCGACTATTAAAGTCTCGTCAGGGACCCTTTAGATTTGGCAACATGGAGCCAAAGAGAATTACTGAAATTTTTGCAACTTTCAACAGGGTAGTCGATGCTTAGACTAGTAGTATCTAAATGGGACCAAATATATCAAACATTGGTAAGAAAATGAATCTTAACCTATAAAAATTTTTTGATTTCTCAGAATATCTACACTGATCTCAAAGGCTGCTAACTCTTATGTACACATCCGTCCGTTGCATTTAGTGGTTTTCTACCTTCAGTCAACTGGGTGTTCAAACGATTGAGCCGCCTCATGGGAAAACCAACAATTTGCATATGCGAAAACGAAGGTGCAGATCAGCTTCGCGGTAACCGCGAAGCTGATCAGCGCCTTTGTTTTCGCTACTCGGATAGTACAATTCCTCTTCTACTTAAATCCGAAATTCCAAACTTCTAGCTCTTTTCTGTGTTTCTACAGGCCGGTTTGTGTTGGGCCTGTTCGGAAACCACATTGTTGGTTTTCCCATGAGGCGGCTCAATTGTTAGAGAGCGCCAGAAGACAAGGCATTAGCTGATTTCAATTGTGGGATATAGACAAATAGTATAACCCCCATTACGAAAACTTGCCCATGCAATAAACAGAGAAAATTTTCAGCTATTTTTCTTATTTTTGCTCAAAACATAGATTGTGTACCCACAATCTATGTTTTGGAGCAAAAATAAGAAAAATTGATAAGCCCCTGCAAGCCCCAGTTTTGCTATATAAAAGTGGGGTTTAAGGGGGTATATATTGCACGGATATGTTTTCCTGATGCAGAAGGGACGCCGCAGAATAGGGAGTGGTCTCATCCAAATGATAAAGACGGACAAGTCTATTCGTCACATACGTATTATACTTGCACAACAAACCAGTCTGGTTTCCGTATTGTTACGAATTTCATGCCTACTTCTGAGAGTTGTGATGTTTGATTCTTCTACTAGTATTTGGATGATGTCTTCTAGCCAATTTCTTTCCGACTTGGGACATACTTTCATCTGAAATAAGACGGTACCATTAAGAGTTGCGAAAGAAATGTATGAGTTTTGTTGTTTTTTATTTTTTATTTTTTTTCCATATGGTATAATTGGGGCGATTTGTGTCTCTGCCCGTTTGGAGTTGAAAGGTATTATAGGGTTATTGCACTGATATCGTTGAATATTGTCCCGAGTTGGGAGCTTGCGAACGTCCGTAGATATCCCAACGAGGGACAATATTCACAGATATCAGCGCGATAACCCTTTTATTATATAACTGTAAATATCTGCTTCTCATATTTGATGTTTTGTTGAGAGTTAGCCTTACAAAATTGAAATATCTACACGACGGATGCGATAAGATCCATAGGTGATATCATTTTTGCACAAGTGCAATATCAGATGATATCATTTTTGCACTGTTATTTTTCGAAGCACATTTTGCAATTGAATCAATTGAATCAATATTGCTGTCATTTTATTTTCTTTTTTCGCCTTAAATTGCTCAAATCTGAAAGTGACAAACTTCAGCTGACATTTCGGCCCGGTATGACGTCATTTTCAACGCGACGTCAGATGAAGATGACGTCATTAGAGTTGACGTCCCAATTTTACAATTTTGCACGATGACCCTCAAGTCAAGAATTTGGCAGTGTATTTGCTTTTAACAAAGTGTGCAATATCAAGTAAGTGTGCATATATCGTCTGATATCTGCACACTTGTTAACCGGCTTTTATACCTAAGTTTTAATCATTTGATATTTATAGCTATATAATAATAGTTGTTATCATTGTATACCTAAACAACACAAATGTGCACAAGCTGAACCCGCCACAAGTTGCATTGTTTTCTATAAATTTATATATACACGCTAAGGTTTGAATCCCGATAGACATTGATATAGTATATATGTTTCTTCCGCCAACTGGAACATTGTCACTGTCACAAACCCAAACATTGATTGTCTCTAGTTTATTGACATAGGTGTAATAGTTTTTTGAGGAAGCAATGATTGATATTATCGGACGTAATTTGTCTGGCGGAGATACCAAAGTAATCGTCGCTGACATGTTAAATTGTCACTAGTATCCTGTAATGGGGTTATTTTATCCTCATCGTCTGGTATTGTGATTGCTACTAAACGCCCTCATACTTTGATTTGCACGCATATTAAAAAACAACAAAAACAAACACACACACGCACAAAAAACAAACAAACACACACACACACACACACACACAAAAAAAAAAAAAAAAAAAAAAAAAAAAAAAAAAAAAAAAAAACACGATTGTCCTGAATGGAGAAAAATGTTCAATAAAAAGTAGAAAATAGACAATAAGACAGTCTTATTATATTGCAAGTGATGAAATATAGAGATATATGTACTTAATATAACCAATATTTGAAAAAGTTATATTTTCACATGTGAAAATATAAAAAGTTATATTTTCACATGTGAAAATATAAGATTTGGGAATACGCAAATTACGATTCCACCGTTTCATTTCTAATTTATACATAACTAAATTTTATAATCTTTGCTATTGTTGACGCAATGAACGTTCACACACAATAGCGACGTAATGATATAACGTAATGACGTCATTTAAGATTTTGACGTCATATGCTTTAGCGCGCAACGTTACAATGACTACATGCAATATAATAAAAAGAAAATTCAAGTTTTTGTCGTGAATATGAGTTTTATTTCATCTCGTGAAGTGAAAAATTATATATTTCATTCGTGCCTTCGGCACTCATGAAATATAAAAATTTTTCACTTCACTCAATGAAATAAAACTCATATTCACTCCAAAAACTTGAATATCCTCTATTTATTTATGCATTGTATGGTATGTTAAGGTTTATAATTTCTCGTTCATTAGAATCACGACTTTATAAGTTTAATCATGAATATTCCCTCAAGTACACTGCAAAGTGACCCTATGTACATTGCCATAACTATGCAGAGATGGCTGTAGGTATCCTTGTCATTCATACACATATGCCGACAAATATACATTTTCATTTATAACGCAATTCCATATAAGTAAGTACCAACTTATTTCCAGATACCACAGTGTTGTAGATAATCATTTTTCACAATGCGTACTGTACGCATCAAAGTACATCTACAGTGGGTACCGACAATACAACTGCGTACACGTTTTCTGAGGATTCTTATTCTAACCTCTCATTCAGAATCAAACTTAGAGATATGTGTACACGTATGGATAAGACCATTTATTCAAGTATGAAAATTTAAGTAAACTGGTTGATAATAACCATACTTGTGTCCCCCTGCATAGATGATAATAGAGAAAACATGATAAACGGAGATGGCTGTAGAACATGGAATACATCAAGTTTTAAATTGAAAACAATGACCAGAAATCGATGCAAAATGCCTATTCATAAAACAAAGTGACACACTATCGTAACCTTCACGAATAAACCTGTGGAAAACAATTTGTCTGACCGAGACACTGAATGGAGAGCACGTATATGGTGTAACTTCTGAAGATATACATACTGTATTGCATAATATGTAATATGGTACGATCAAAAGCTGCATTAATATTGTAACTACTTTTCGATTGTTGACAGCTATACAAAGCTATTTGAAAAATTGTCATTTTCTGACAATTCTAAAGGTATGTTTTTCTGAGTACGCATAAAACAGAACACTGTTTGTGTACCACTGATTTTAATGCGTACATGGTACGTGCAGGTCTGAATTTGTGATGCGTACAGAGCGAAAAATCGTGCCTACATACGCACTACGCATCGTTATCTACTTCGCTGGATACCGATCATAAGTCCTGTTTCACGTACATATGTGACGAAGGAAAATATCCAGACATTTTTGCTAGCGAAGACTTAAGCTCAAGGTTTTGTTTGAACAAATAATAATCATCTGCATTAGAGACCTGAATAAAATAATAAGTGTTCTTTGTTATATTGCAACATGAATGTGCATTTGTCTATTCTAAGCAATGCAATAAGGTAAGGAAATCGAATTCGAAATATGTTATGTCAATTAAATTCAGACGTAAGGCATGCATATATTTGACTTCTATTCACCAGGAAAAAATGTCCGTGAAATAAACACCCCCTTAAACCTCACTATTGCTAGGGTATACAAGGGTATACAAGATCCAAAACATAGATTGTGAGCACTCGTTAGAACCGCCTCAGCCAGGCGATTCTAACGTGTACCCACAATTTATGTTTTGAGCAAAAATATTAAAAATGTCATTTTTTATGATTTGTTTTCTTTTCATTTTTTTACAGCTGAAAAAAAGTAAAAATAGGCAATGATCAGGAAATGGCGCAATCAGAAAGAAATTCCCACTCCATAAACCGAGGGGTGGGAAAAACTAAAATGACACTTAAGTACTTATACCATGAAAACTTGTCGTAAGCCGAGTGAGCAGCTATTCCCCAATAAGTGGCCACTCAGAAAAAAGTCTCTCTATCTGGACAAGTTTTCGTAATCATAAATCTGACTTCTATTGCCAATGCGGAATTACGTACATGTAATTAATGTGCATTGATTTAATTAATTCATTTAATGCAAAATGATAAATAGACTCAGAAAGAGCAACATTCATTCCACTTGGTGCTTGCTTGGCCGGTCTCGATTTTTTTTTCTGACTTTCACAATACAGTGAGGAATATAAGTCCGATTTAAGAAAATTTGCTCAAAAACGACCACTTTATATGATTATTTTTCTAACTGTATCTGTAGTGCCTAACATTTTCCTCACAAGACTGGTCAAATGTTTAAGAAAGCATTTCAAGTACAAGCTCATTTATACTAACTGACAAAATGATAAAGGGTCAAAGTTAACATAATGTAAGCATCATGTATTATAGCGTATACTCATCAAATTCAACAAATTATGGCTATTTCACAATAAGGGTTTCCAATATAATTGGCAATTACCTTGTCAAGTTCATGAATACATCAGGTGTCCCTTTCACAACTTGACCTGAGGAGTTGGTAAATCAATTGAATTGGTCTAGAGATAATTCCCCAATAATATATTCCTAGTGTACAAGTTTACAATAGGAGGTGTGAAGAGATCATTGTCAAAGGGGAGAAAGTTGCCTAATATGAAAAAATTTACACCAGGTACTACTTTCCATGATAATAATATACACTACCATGTATTGAAAAGCAACACTTTTTGTCAATGTTAGCTCACCTGAGCAAATGCTGGTTAGCTCAACTGAGCTGAAGAGGCAAACACGAGCTTATGGAAGTTGGATAAATCCAGATGCATGTTGAAACCTTATGTTTTCAGAAAACTTTGTAAGAATACAAGTCATCATTCTTATGTATAATTTGCTCATGAAGCAAGACATCTGATTAGACACTTATGGCAAATTTACCATTTGAATAACCAATGATATTGGTCAACTTGATGAAATATATCAGGTGTCTTTTTCAGCAGCTGACCAATTAAATTGGCAAATAAGTAATGTTCTCACTGATTACATGTATAATATACACACAATGTTATGAAACATAACAATACACATGTAATTATTTTCTATCATTGTCAGCTCACCTGAGCAAAGTCTTGTTAGCTCACCTAATAAATTACAAATGAGCTTATTGAATATAAATAAATCCAGCCTCCAAGGAGCAATTTGTGCAACATTTTCTTTATCAAATCGCTTTGCCCATATAAAACGTATTGACAGGTTACATCATGAAAACATGCCCATGCAATATAAAGAGGCAGTTCCAACGAGTATGTAAAATAAGAAAATTAGGTATCCCCCTGCAAGCCCCAGGTTTTCTATATAAAAGTGGGGTTTAAGGGGGTATACATTTCATTTTGTTGTCGCTTAATAGATTATACAAGTCAAACTGAGTATCCAGAGACAACCAACACAGCTGAGACAAACAAACACAGATGAAATCAATGTGCAATGTCAGGTAATAAATACCTGTCTGGGAACAACTTTCCACAGACAGGTTTTTGAATGCTATAGTCATAAATTGATTTCATCTGTGTTGGTTATTCTCACTCACGTTGGTTGTCTTTGGATAACCAGCGCGCAATTCCTTTTGTTAATTAATAATTCTGAAATTTCAAGCTTGTAGCAATCTCCTGTTGTTGCACTTTCAGGTTTGTTTCAGAACTGATAGTAAAACCTGAAGACAATTTTTTTCATGGTGTGACTCATAATACCTTGATTATGGGTCATTATCAGCTTTGCCTCTACACTAGGAAGACAGATTACACCATCAATTTGTAAGGCAGCAATTTAGATTTGAATGAATTTGAGAACATGGTTAGGAACTTCCTTTCTAACTTCCCCAGGTGGCAATCATGTTGACAATTGAGCTGGTCAAGACTAAAGTGAAACGGCAATAAAGTGTTTTTGTTTCAGAAACACTTAGTCCATTTTTATAAATGTAGACTAAAAGTAAAATGTGCAAGTTTTAATCATTCAAAGTAGTCACAAAAACACTTTGAAAGCTAGTGGTAACTTCAAAATAGAGGGGCTTAGCTTCTAGTATATGCAATGTTTATGTTACTTTGGAACTGTCCGAGAGAACATGTAAAAATGACTCTGCAGTGCTGCGTAGATATATTTTGATAGAGATTACGAACCAAGATAACCCATGAAGCTGGCTGAACAAATTTTGTTCAATTTCTTGCCTTTATATACCATACTGAATAGATCGCGATAACAAATTTAAGTTTTTTTCTAACTGGACCCAATTTTTTATTCTGACAGATTTGGTCATTCATCTTTCACTATCGGTCCCGGTTTTTGTTTCTGGCTGGCTGCGGAATTTTAGCTCACCTGAGCCGAAGGCTCACAAGGTGAGCTTGTAGGATAGCCATGCTCCGTCGTCCGTCCGTCGTCCGCCCACAATTTCAAAGATCTTCTCCTCTGAAACCGCTTGGCCAATCAAAGCCAAATTTCATGTGGAGCATCCTTAGGAAGGGGGAACGCAAGTTCATATAAATGGTCCAGATCACATGACAAAGATGGCCGACATGCCCATATATGGTAAAAACCATAAAAAACTCCTTATATGGAACCGGTGGACCAATTTCAACGAAACTTGTTATGTAGCATTGAGGACTCTGGCCCATCATAGTTTATATAAATCATGACCTTGGGTTGGCCTTGACCTATTTTATGGCAAGGTCAATTTTGGTTACATAGGCTTTTCAATGGAAACAAGTGATAACATTGAATATTTCCTAAGGTTTTGAAGCCTATGACCTGAAAGTTGGTAGATACAGACAACATGTTGAGCCAATGAAGTGTTGTGAGTATTAAAGGTCAAGGTCATTTCTTGACCTTTGCCAAAGGTATGTTACAAATTAAATGTTAAACTTAATTTTCTTAATAACCGCTTGACCAATCAAAGCCCAATTTTATATGTAGTATACCTGGGATAGGAGAACGAAAATTTATATAACGGTTAAGGTCACATGACCAAGATGGCCACCATGGCTATAAATAGCAAAAACTTTTTAAAATCTTCTTCTCCAGGATCAGAGGGCCTACGATTTTGAAACTTGGTTTGAAGCATCATGGGGCGGAGCTATACAATGTTTATATACATGTAAATCATGACCCTGGGATTACCTTGACCTATTTTAAGGCAAGGCCAACATAGGTCGCCCATGCATTTGAATGCGGAAAATTGTCAAAATGTCAAAATGTCATCATTTGAAGGGAAAAACTTTATGGAAATGGGCAAATGGACTGAAGATTTATGATTCTGAAAAAAAAAAAAAAAAAAAAAAAAAAAAAAAAACAAGTAGCCCAAGGGCAACGATCGCTCACCTGAGAGTCAACATGTACAGTCACTGGACAAAGTGATTTTTTTCTTTTTTTTACCCTATATGGGTATGGCGGCCATCTTGGTAATGTTTCAGGTCTATGACTGCAATAGTTACCATAGGATCATTGGTCCTGTAAACGTTTACCTGAGACCTAGTTGTCACTTTTCCCCATGTTTCCATGTTTGCCTATGTTTCCAAAATTGACCTTGACCTAAATTAATCACATACCTTCATCTACTCTATTAGTTGTTTGCATCTACCACTTTTCAGGTCTCATTTAGTTTACAAAATATCCATTGTTTTCACTTTTTCCCATGTAAAAGCCTATGTTTCCAAAATTGACCTTGCCGTAAAATAGGTCAAGGCCATCCTAGGGTCATCATTTTATCAAACTATGATGGGCTGGAGTCCCAAATGCTACATACCAAGTTTCATGAAAATCGGCCGGCCGGTTCTGGAGAAGATTTTTGAGTGGTTTTTACCATATATGGGCCCAGCGGCCATCTTTGTCATGTGACCTAGATTTCAGGATCAAACTTTCATGCCCTACCCAGGGATGCTCCACATAAAATTTCATTTTGATTGGCCATGCGGTTTCAGAGAAGAAGATCTTTGAAAAGTGTGTATAACTGACAGATCGGCCAAGGTCAAGAGATGACCTTGACCTAAATGAATCACATACTTTCATTAGTTGTTTTGCATCTACCACTTTTCAGGTCTCAGGCTGCAATAGTTTTCAAAAAATCCATATTTTTCACTTTTTCCCATGTAAAAGCGTATGTTTCCAAAATTGACCTTGACGTAAAATAAGTCAAGGTCATCCTAGGATCACTATTTGATCAAAATACGATGGGCTGGAGTCCCAAATGCTACATACAAGGTTTCGTAAAAATCGGCTTGCCCATTCTGGAGAAGAAGATTTTTGAGTGGTTTTTACCATATATGAGCTGGCGGCCATCTTGGTCATGTGACCCATATTTCGTGATCAAATTTTTGTCCCCACTACCCAGGGATGCTCCATATAAAATTTCACTTTTATTGGCCAAGCGGTTTCAGAGAGGAAGATCTTTGAAAAGTGTGTATGGATGACAGACCCTTCAAGGTCAAGAGATGACCTTGGCCTAAATTAATCACACACCTTCATCTACTCCATTTTTTGTTTGCATCTACCACTTTTCAGGTCTCAGGCTGCAATAGTTTTCAAAAAATTGCAATTTTCCGCTTTTCGTCTTATAAGTCAATGGAAACTTTAAGTTACCATAGCAACCAAAGTAGTGGGACAAGGACAATAAAAAACACAAACCTTGTAGAGGCTAATATCATAAGCATGTATGCAAAGTTTCAGCTTCATCCGCCTTACAGCTTCTGAGAAATTTTGAATATTTTTTTCGAAAATATACCCTTTATGTTGCTATAGCAACCAAACGAATAAAGCGATTTTGACAAAAGTTGCCTAAACAGAGAGGACTACACAATAAACATTTATGTAAAAACAAAATTTCAATATCCTCAATGAAACGGCAGAAATCGCAAATTTCCACTTTTTGCATTATAAGTCAATGGAAACTTCAAGCTACCATAGCAGCCAAAGTAGTTGGACAAACACAATAAAAACACAAACTTTGTTCAGGCTAATGTCATAAGCATGTATGCTAAATTTCAGCTTCATCCCCAATACGGCTTCTGAGAAGAAGATTTTTGAATATTTTTTTTCGAAAATTTACCCTTTATGTTGCTATAGCAACCAAACGAATAAAGTGATTTTTACAAAACTGCCTCAAAACGTGAAGGACTACTCAATAAACATTTATGTAAAAATAAAATTCAAATATCCCCAGCCTGACATCTAAAAAATGCCAATTTCCACTTTTCTCCATATAGATGAGACGGTGGGTAGGGAAATTTTTCGTTTCGCACAACACCCTCCACATACTTGGTTTGATACTATGGGTGGCTTCTTTGATCAATATAAAGAGCTTCTAGGCGCGTTGTCGTCCTGTGTTATGGTGCATTTGTCCTCCAGAAGCCGTTACGTATGTTACCCATTCAAACCAGAAATGTGCTCTAAGTTTGTAAGATACACTATGAATCTCTAATCTAAATTCCAAACCTAAATGTATCCATATCATCTGATGAAAGAATGTTACGGGCATATATATTGATATATTTAATCATTTTCATGCATCAATGGTGTTACGTATGTTACATTTTCAAACCAGCCAGTGTAAATGTTAATTACAGAACAGTAAGCTATTTTAATATACTTCTCTTTACGAATTTCACTTTTAATACATTACGGGTGGCTTTGTTGATCAATATAAAGATTTTCTATGCACGTTGTCGCCCAATTGTACGGGGCATTTGCCCTCCAGAAGCCGTTACGCACGTCGTATGTTACCCATTCAAAACAGAAATATACTCTAAGTTTAAAAAATGCACTATGAATCTCTAGAATAAATTCCAAACCTTAATATATTAATGTCATCTGATGAAAGAATGTTACTGGCACATGTTTTGATACTTTTAATCGCATAATATATGCATCGATGGTGTTACGTATGTTACATTTTCAAAACAGACTGTTCAGAGTTTAATTACAGAACAGTAAGCTATTTTAATATACTTTTCTTTGCACATTTATACTTTAGATACACCTGTCTAAAACACTATTATTCCTTTTCTTTTACAAACTTGAAAAAACTAATCATCATGTCATTCCTTAGTCGAAAGTTATTGCATATAGTCCACAGTTACTCACTTCAGATTATGAAAGAATAATGTGTTTAAAGTCAACTATGTACAGTAATGTTTGAAGAAAAGAAGAAAAATATATACAGTCATCTTGTTGTAGATCAATAACATATATGCCTTCTTTAAGTTGAATGCTCACTGCTTTGCAAGAAATGTGTACTTTTGATTGGCAAATATGGTAACGTATGTAACACATAATTATTAAATATCAAAAATCAGTTTTAATGATTTTAATGCCGATAGAATGCTCATCGCTGTATGTAATTATGATTTAGCACTAATTTAGAAATCATATAAGATAAAGCAAATATTCAAGAGTGTAATCCGGTTGTCAGTGAACTTAAAGCGCGCACACCCAAACCACAAAATCCTAAAGCATGTTTTACACCATTATTAGTATCCGGTGTTATGAAATGACATTATCAACACCGCCGGTCACTATTTTTTAAGTTACCTTTCACAAAGCTTGCCAATATTAGTAAGCAAATATCAATGCGGGTGACGGGCGATTTAATGGTAACGTATGTAACACATTTAATTTTTCACTTAAAATTTTAGGTGTTAAAACCTAAGGAAAACAAATAGTAATAAGATATAATAATCGTCACCTTAAGATTGTTTTCCGATTTCCGGATATTGAAATGACTCGCCGGCCATACAAAAGCACAACTCTGCGCATGCTAGTTCATTTTGTCTGGGTTCGGGGCACATGTGAGACAAGCCAAGTTCTGCTTGCGCGTGTGCCAGGTGGTTTTTCTCGGGGTTCTCCCGTTTTTGCCCCACCTTCCGATTGGCCCATCTCATATCAGCTGAAATAATATTGAAAGGGACGTTAAACGGAACAAAAATTGTTCAGTCCTTGGTCATCAGCACTGCTTCAATATAAGTACCATTGATGTTTCAGACATTGCCTGATGCGGTTGTTTTGTTTGATTTTGAGTTGATGCTTAGCAGCCTTGTCAACAGCTATTGTCATATTGAGATGTTGACTCCATTTTATGTGACTTTTGCCCGAAAATCGGATGCCATGACATCCAAACAATGCTTTAAATATAACCACCCAAGTAAGCCACCACGGCTTATACGTATGGATGGTTTGATATTAAAACACTTTTCCTGGTCAGGCTCGGACCTGAGCGGTTAACCAGTAATAAAATGGTCAGTAAGTAGCGTATAAGCTATGCCTGGAGGCAAAAGAAGCCCATCTATTTCTTAAGGACTCGATGAGCGGGGCCCATATTCCCACCCGACCAACCTTCTGAGGGATTCTGCTTAGGCTGATACGGTTGAGCGTTTCTGCTGAGACTGAAAACATGTTTTTGAAGTTTTCACGTTATAAATGTGCCATCAAACGATCATGCTTTGGTGGTACAGCGCTAATGGCAACAAAACAAGTGACGGACACTATTTATACTTGAACCAGATTGCCCAGCAGATGAACAGAATCGGCAAAATGTGTTTCGTACACCTTCTTATGTGCTGTGGGGAGTGTTATCGTCTGTTTGCACAAGGTAGTTTGTGATTGATCGCTTTTCTCAGCAACATTCCAAGCTTTCGTTTTACCAATGCCATTGTGTGGAGTCTCACCTAAACTTCCTTATTGTGTAGTCATAACTTCTATTTTCTTGAAGATATGGAATGTTCGAGAGTGTCTGACAGGACATCAAGGCTTGCTCAAAACGACAGACTGCTAGTATTGTGCTTTTTCAGGATTTCCAGCGTGTAACCATAACGTATTGCAATCATTTGGCTAGAATAGACAGCAGCATAAAAGCAAGACATCTGATTCAGATGATTGTACCGTTAGAAGCATCGTGGTTGTTATGAAAATTCGCGTATCTGTGTCTTCATTGTCTAAAGTGCAGTTACGTTATCCCTGGCAAGAAAGCATTTTCGTGTAAAAACGCATACACGTTGTTTGCACATCCTGTTCTATGTTCGGATTTCACACCGAGGGCCCTCAAGAAATTCACATTAATATTTTGTTATAACTGCTTTACATTGGATTTTGCCACTCCCGGGGAACTGGTGCCGCAGGGCTAGATAATGTCCTTCTTTCTTGTTCATCCGATCTGATGGATTAACTCTACAGGTATATATAAAACACTACATCAAATCAATAGTTTCGAAAGGCGCACACAAGCTGTAAGGAATACCACATATATTATAAAATAAATGGGTCCAGGAGTTTGAGGATAATATCCGCATCTAGTAGGGTGCAGCTGTCAGTGTGATATTTGCGAAGTCTTTGTCTTCCTAAGTCATTAAGTTCGCACATGTGAAAGATTCATCGTGGATCGTGGATCTTGTTCAAGGACACAACATGGCACCGAAAAGGTCGAACAACACAAACTCGCAATCAGGAGCGGACGCTTTAACTTTGGGTCACTTACTCATAATATATACCTTACAGTGCCCTATATGAAAATGGTGCACATACGTTACCATGAGCATACTGACAAGTCACCAGTGGGTCAACATATTTCAAACACCTTACTGTGTTCTATGCGAAAACCTTTGCAGATAATTATGTGAGACCACTTTCATGTGAGCCACAGCGCGCGAAAACCCCTCTTCCGTCAATATTCCTTCTACACAGTCACAAAATTTAGACGCTTGAATTTGGATTTAAGAAGAAGTTTGAATTATCTGTGTAGAGTAAACAAGTGTGCTGATCAGCTGTGCAGTCACTGCATCTTTGTTTTAATATAGGAAGAATCTGGTTTTCGCATGAAGCGGCTCACTGTATATACATTTATAATCACCAAAATGAAATCTACCCATGTTTGAACGTTAAGGTGTTACATACGTTACCATGAGCATACTTGCAAGTCACAGGTTGTGTATTTTAGCACACTAAACATGTATTTATGATAGGGTGTGTAAAATAGAACTAAATAATTTACAGAAACATATAACAGTTATTCATTTTGATATTTTTGTTGAAACGCCTACTTTTCAAATGTTACAGCATACGGCGGTACCCTTAGGAAATCTTAAATTATTTAGATAAAATAAATTAAATATTTACTATAAATATATGATTTTGTGTAATAGACAAGTTGAACTATTGGTCAGTAAGAAAGGACCTATCGTTTTTGGAATATGAAGAAAGAAATGCCAAAAACAAAACCGTTTTTGAACCCAAACCCCTATTTTCACGCCATAGATAAAGAAGTAACGTTTGTAACACCGTATAATGTCTAATTTCAACTTTTAAAGATCATAAAGCATGTCCGTTAAATTGTTCTAGTACGTGATATAATTAGTGTTGTTGCATGATTAATGTGGGTGGAGCATAGTAGGTTTCGCTCTTTTGTTGGTACAAATATATTTTGAACATGTCACTTATGTAACGAGCTACAGAAATATTGTGCACCACTTGCCGGGGCGACAACGTGCCTAGAACTCATCTAGGATGACCAGTAGGCCAATTGCATACTGCAAACAAAGTATGTGGAGGGTGTTGTGCGATTTCGTTAAATACGGTAGATACAAAATCTAGCGTCTCGCCTAATACAAGTCAATGGAAACTTCAAGTTGCCATAGCAACCAGAGTTCTTATCCGATCGAAATAAAAAACACAAATATTCGTTCACCCCACATGTAGATGTTTTATGTGAAATATGAAAAGATTCGGCCCGGCGGCTTCAGAGGAGAAGTTGTTTGAAAATGTTGACGACGACGCACAGATGACAGCTCGACTACTATACTATAAGCTCACCTTGTGAGCCTTCGGCTCAGGTGAGCTTAAAAAAATATACATGTTTATTTCAAAAATATTCAAAGATCTTCTTCTCTAAAACCGCTTGGCCAATGAAAGCCAAACTTCATGTGGAATATTCTTAGGAAGGGAGAATTAAAGTTTACATAAATGATCAAGGTCACATGACCAAGATGGCCGCCATGGCTATAAATAGCAAAAACATTTTAAAATCTTCTTCTCCAGAACCAGAAGGCCTATTATTTTGAAACTTGGCATGAAGCATTAGGCAACGGAGCTCTACAAAGTTTGTATAAATCATGACCGTGGGATGACCTTGATCTATTTTACGACAAGGTCAACGTAGGTTGCATATGCATTTGAATGGGGAAATTTAGTAAAATGTTATTAAATGGGGGGAAATTTGCTGGGAAGATGCAAATGGACAGAAGATTTATGGTTATGAAAAACAAATGTCACCAGGGGGTTGTCTGCCCCTGTCCCGGGGCTATATACATGTATATGACCATTATATTCAAACATCGTCTTCTCTGAAACCGCTTGGCCAATCAAAGCCAAACATTAAGTGGAGTATCGTTAGGGAAGGGTAGTGAAAGTAAAATCTTCTTCTTCAGAATCGAAAGACCTATGATTTTGAAACTTGGCCTGAAGCATTAATGAATACAGCTCTACAAAGTTTGTATAAATCATGACCCTGGGATGGCATTGACCTATTATCATAGTTCTCAGGTGAGCATTTACAGGACCATTGGTCCTCTTGTCTTACAGAATTTGGCCAATGATTTGTTCTGACTAAAAGTAATGATAAATTTTTGAAAATTTTATTGCATAAATGCCCGTGTCACGCCTCAGTCGATAATAATTTACAGGAAAAAAATCAATTTTGTATCCTGGACCAAGCAAGCACCCTGTGTACAAACTAAACAAAAATAACGACAAATCCTTTATTAAATTTCCGCATTCTGTTCACAAAATATTAACGGTTACCTTTTTCTTAAAAATGAATACGAAGTTCAAGAATTGTTTCAAGTTCATTCCGAATCCCAAACCAGACACCAAGACACCAAGCGGGAAGGGACTGATGACAACACACGACGCCACATTTATTAAAACAACATGTGTGAAGAGCAAGATAACTAGCTCTTTCCCATGAAGATAGCCATAAATCCATTTTCTACAGAGCTTTCAACTGTCCGTGTCTTTAATACGCTAGGAATAAAGCACGCTGATTAACAGAGATTGACCTTAATTGCCCTTCTATTGACAGCGTTACACACACACACACACACACACACACACACACACACACACGCACGCACGCACGCACGCACGTACTTAGCGTCGTTTTATGTTTTGATATAACACGACCACACATATTTTGTGTCTTTGGGGAAATCTCAGCGACTAGTTTGTCATAAAAGACATAGATTCCTTATTATCTAACGCTTTAGCAATAGATAATTCCATTTTTATGCATTTTATTCTTTATTCCATGGAGCATTGTTATAATAAATGATCTTGTAATTTTCCAGAGAATATGTAGAAAAACATTAAACTTACTGGTTCTGGCAATAATTTCTGTAAAGCAAATTAATCCTCGGCGATTTTTGTTGCGTTACTTCTTTATTGCAGTCTAAACTACGTTTTTATGAGGTTCTCACCACGACCTTACAACGCGCTTACTACATGTACCTTCCTAGCACGTTCTAACTGCAGATCCCATTCATTCATTCATTCATTCATTTGCAGGTGAGTGCGTGTGCGAACCAGTCTTTATATATGGTTTGTCTTTCATTAGGTGTCATGACATCTTAATGTTGGGTAGAAGTCCCATATAATGGAAGCAACGTCCCGACATTACCATCGCTGTTGACTGGGACGTAAAACATCAATTCAAACAAATCAATAATTGGTAATTTTGGTATTGATTTGTCTAAGTATTTATATATCCAGAGAGCCAATGGCGTATCCAACTAGAACGAGTTCGTCTATTCCTCATTCAAGAAGCAGCGGAAATGCGGTCTATATACAATAAAAGCTGTTACAAGTTTTATTGTATAAAGGGAAAAATAAAAAAGTGGTGCAATAACTTCTTTTGATGACCCAGGTATACTTATACCTAATAACACAGATAGTAACACTTTATATCTAATGTTTACAGAAGGGAAATATTCATAGGTACATAACAGGTGTTCATTTCGTCCGCGACAAATCAGAAGAGCTATAAATGTAAGAATGAGCTCAGCAAATTTCAATAATCCCATACTCCAATCTCAAAATACAGCTTTGGTATGTGATACCTTACACTAATAGGAAACCGAAGATAGTGGTTGTGTTTCATCTTTTGTGCGTATGAGTATGCATTGAAAATGATGCGGAATGTCATATTTAACACATAGTAGCAGTCGCTCCTTCAGTCTGCACTGCGTATGAAACATGCAAGGTTTGTAAATTATTGTTAATATTAATATTCTACCTCTTCAATACCGAGAAAGTTATCTCTGCTTGACTATAACATTGCTAAAGTTGAAAAACAAAATCTGTTTCATTCTTAATTTAGAATAGGACAAAACACGGTCATTAATATAAAACTAAATGATCAGCACGAGGACATTTATTAATTCCTTAAACTTACTGATTCCTTTTTTTTCTCTGTGCACAAATCAATGTTTTATATTTTGGTAAGGACAACAGGGATATACCATTTTTAAGACATGAGCTTGCAGATCTTAAATAATGAAACTATAAATCGCAGAAAACATTTTATCTTTTCCACATTTAAGTTTCAGCTCCTCTGAGTATACGTGTATAGGTCATTGAGCGTTTTTAAATACGTCTTAATATTATACATGTATGTCGTTTAAAATAATCAAGCAAAAATATCAAATTGAATATTACAATACTATTAATTCATTACTGATAAAACATATCGATATAGACAATCATTTATTTTCATTCCAGTGGTCAAAATGAGATCTCTCGTTGCCGCTGTGGTTACCTTATGTTTAGTAAACGGATCCATTGACGCAGGTAAAACATCGCACTTAAGCTGATGCTGTTTGCACAAATGAATGATTTCTGAGTTTTATATTATACAGTTAGACATAAGTTAAGCATCACTCTTATTTTTTTCTAAAGGTGCTTTTCAAGTAAAACTTTTACAAAAAACAACATATAATTTATAAGGATCTTTAACTCGCATCTATCCCTGATTTGTTAGGCCTTTCAGAATGACATTTGACCTTGTCGCTCAAGTTCTATGGTGCCCTGAATACGCCTACCCCTATTTTGGGGGTATGCCAGTAAAAGTTGTTCCCCATATGTTCGCCACTTAGTTGGTATAAGCAGGGAAAGAAACTAGAATTATATCATAAAATGTGCCAGAAAAGTTTTCTTCAACTAAATGGTTTAACGGCAAATACAGGCAGATGCTGGAAAAGTTATTTGCTTGTTTCTTAAACACGACGTTTTCGTTATGTAACATGCCATTCTTTAAACTTCCATAACTTCTCGTGTGTTCAAGATATTTGTTTGAATTGTTTAAACTGATTACGGTCTTGGAATTGTCAAAACATGACATTATCATTTTACATTTTATATCGTAAAATGTGCCAGAAAAGTTTTCTTCTACTAAATGGTTTAATGGCAAATACAGGCAGATGCTGGAAAAGTCTTGGAATTGTCAAAACAGGACATGAAAATTTCACAGATTTTCGGCGGCCATCTTGGGTTTATGCGAATTGCAGGAGTTTCCAAAAGTTGGCATAGTCCCATTCAAGCCAGATTAGTTCTATAACTCCTGTAAAGGACAAAGAAACCAAAATGTTCATAGTAAAAAACATTTCAATGTTAAAGTTAAGGGCACAAAACAGCGTGAAATGGATAATAAAAAGTGAATTCGGACTATGTAGGGCTTGCTTAAAATAATCCCCCATATATCAAATATCACAAATATCAAAGAAAATAATTCTATTCTGAAAGGTGTTCTGTTATGTCTGACTGTATATAAACGTTTCATCGGTTTGCTGTACTTCCGCTCTGAATACAAGAGTTTTACATATTACAACAACATGTTTCATTTCATCATTTTTTCTGACCTTTTTGCCCTTCTACGAGCATATTTAACAGAAGCATTTGGATCTCTTCTATGTGAAATACAGGAAAAAGATTTTGTTTTGCTCTTTTAACAGCTGTGTGTGGCCATATACTGTACAACCCCACATTTTACACATGCTGCAATGGTGTTCTAAATAATCTTGGAAGACAGTCATGCTGTGGGACAACGGCCTATAACCCGACATCTTACACATGCTGCAACGGTGTTCTAAATAGACTTGGTGGACAGTCATGCTGTGGGACAACGGCCTATCACCCGACATCTTACACATGCTGCAACGGCGTTCTAAATAGTCTTGGTGGACAGTCATGCTGTGGGACAACGGCCTATCACCCGACATCTTACACATGCTGCAACAGTGTTCTAAATAGTCTTGGTGGACAGTCATGCTGTGGGACAACGGCCTATCACCCGACATCTTACACATGCTGCAACGGCGTTCTTAATAATCTCGGTGGACAGTATTGCTGTGGAACAACGGCCTATTACCCGACATCATACACCTGCTGCAACGGTGTTCTAAATAATCTTGGTGGAATGTCATGCTGTGGCACACTAGCTTATAACAGCCGATTCAGACATTGCTGCAATGGTGTGTTATGCTAAAGCAGAATTATCTTAAAACGACATTTACCTCACCTTTCACCTGAGCCAAAAGCTCACAGGTAAAGTTATAGGATAAGCAGGCGCCCGGCGTTGTCGTCCGTCCGTCGTCCACACTTTTGAAAGATCTGCTCTGAAATTCCTTGACCAATCAAAACCAAATTTGACATAAAGCATCTATAGGTAGGAGAAACAAAAGTGTTTATAAATAATCCAAGACGCATGCCCAAATATGCTTAAATCCGTCAAAACACTTCTCTGGAAACAGTGGACTGATTTCAGTGAAACTTGGCATGTAGCATCGGTGACTAAAGAACTACAATGTGTTTATAAGTCATGAACATGGAATGATCTTGGCCTACTTTACGACAAAATCACTATAAGCCACCTATGCATTTGAATGGGGAAAACTGTTAAGATGTCATTTTGAGGTGAAATGGTCTGATGATTCATGATTCTAAGACAATTTGGATCCTCGGAGGTTAGTCTGCCCCTGCCCCTGTACAATATACCTTTTTGTTATATGACTGCAGAAAATCCTGTCTCCTGATTGGCGCATTCAATTTTAATAAATCCTAATATTTGCTTGAAAACAAGACCAAACTGATGAAAACCAGATCAAACCAGTTCCTGGAGGTTAATTATTTGGACAGTTTTTCTACATTAACTTCCACAATCTATAGTCACCTCCTGAGTACCCAGAAATAGCATCACCATGACATTAGCATGGGCTTGGTGAAATTGACATGATTTGCTGTATGTGCATTAAAACCTGCCAGTTAGCTAAAAATAGCCTGAACTCATTTCAGTTCATGAAATATACATGCTTTGCAGTAATACACTTTTACAGGTAAACAAAGCACTAGATAATGAGGTGTATTTGGTGATAATTAAGGGATAATTTAGTTTATTTTTCATAAGAACCTATGTTGTTGGTACTCATTGGAATTTTCTCGTTCTTGTGATTTTCATGAGTACCCATAACTATAGGTTTTATTAAGAATTATAAGAATATGCTTCAATTATAATCAATTGCTCCTCTTTGTCTAGCCTTCTGTTACATCTGTTAAGGTGGCGTCATACCTAGCCGATTTTGACACACGATGGCCACACGAATATGAAATTTTCAATTTCGCGCGATTTTCTTCACGAATTTGGTGAAAAGCCAATATTGAGCCGACGCATACACGAAGCCTGCCGATTGCAACACGATGGACACACGATGGACACACGAAAAGCTCACGATTATACCCGAAGGACTCGCGAAGATAGAGGAACTGGCAGTTTTGCATACGATGTTGTTGCGAATGATACACGAAGGCCTCACGATGGCTTCACGATGGCCTGACGACATCGTGTTAAGTGTTAAATGTATTCCCGATTGTGTCCCGAAGGCATCACGTGAATCAGGAATTTATTATCGGTTAAGATTCATTTTCTTATATTTACATTTTTCTAAAACCTCCTTAGATGAACCATTAGATGTTCATCTGTGTTCATACTTCCATGAACAACATTGTGTCAAGCGACGTGACGTAATCCAAACTTGGCGTCAAAAAACATGAATCTCGCCAATCTGATTGGACGTTGTAAACGTCGACGCCGTTCCGCTGTTTGAACACACACTGTGTGTAGATTCTCTGTTTGCTGGTAAATGTGACCGCCTTGGTGATTTTTCAACAGGCGATAGAGAGAAATGAATGTAAATATAAGCAATGAGTTTAATTTTTCTGTTGTTCATGGAGCTATGAACCGCAGTGGGTCGCTAGCAAAGCTTACATGAACCCCTTCGGGGTTCATTCACTTTGCACGCGACCCACTGCGGTTCATAGCTCCATGAACACCAGAAAAATGAAATTCATTTCTTAAATAAATGTTCAA
This sequence comes from Rugalucina vietnamica, assembly GCA_964017185.1. Lineage (NCBI taxonomy): Eukaryota > Metazoa > Mollusca > Bivalvia > Lucinida > Lucinidae > Rugalucina > Rugalucina vietnamica. The sequence continues at coordinate 74,925,376 of OZ024869.1, read as the reverse complement.
TATGTTTGGTCTTTGTATCGACAACCCTGTTGAAAGTTGCAAAATTTCAGTGATTCTCTTTGGCTCCATGTTGCCATACCTAAAGCGTCACTGACGAGACTTTAATAGTAGTCTTGGAGTGGTCTTAGGCTGCCGTATTGGAGTGGATTCTTGAAGTGGAACCCTGGAGGGAATGTTGCGAGTGGCAGAGAGACTACATTTTTTTTTTTTTTTTTTTTTTTTTTTTTAATACAAAGAAACTTTCCGATATGGGCGTTAATTTCAATCATAGCCATACCATGATCAAACACATTATCTAAGATAAGAATCTACCAAAATGTACATGAATGATGTGCTAAGACATTAACAGTCATCTCCAAAATAACGTTTTATCTGTTTTGTTTTGATATCTCCGCAGTTCCACTGCAGTCCATGTCTCCATAAAATACACGGTACCTACATATACTGTAGGCTGGTCACCAGGTGGTTGAACGAGCCCCAGTCTCATTTGCGTGCAAACATGGTTTATTTTGTATGCTTTCGTTGTTGACGTCCATATAGTAATAAGTTAATTAATATCAGTAACTTTACAACACTGTTCAAGCTTCATGGTGACAGTTTTCTAGTACTTTAATAAATCCATCTTTCACATGAAACTGGCACAAAACTGTTCTTGTTTAAACGCTCGTTTGTCGAACTCTGCAATGGGTTTGTCTGTTAGAAGAAAAACGGGCGCTGCTTTAAAGACAGAGTAATGAACAAGTCAAATACATGTACCTGTAAGAGATGATGTTGCTCCTGCAGGAGTTTTTTTGTCATGCACCAGCTTGATGTATAGCAGCAGTGCTATCGGGATGTTTATCATGATTTATTTGTTTGTTCTTGTAGTTAGAGATTCACCACGAGGACCGAAGAACTAACTAAATGTTATGAACCACTGCAGAAGCTGAGGGTGAGGTTAGGCGCCTGTAAAACCGGGTTAAGCCCGCCAGTAACTTTGTGTTACTGATCGTTCCAAGGCGATACTTCTGTGGTGGTTCTTTTTGTTTTATGTTGTTTTGGTGCTGTTGGCGCCTTATGTGTGTCTTCATAGTTTTAGTTAAGTTAAGGTAACTGAATGGCCACCTATTGGGAAAATAGCTGCTCATTCGGCTTACGATATGTTTCATGGTATAAGTACCTGATTGTTTTTCATGGTATAAGTACCTGATTGTTAGTTTGGTTTTTTCCCACCTCGGTTTTTGGAGTGGGAATCTTTTTCTGATTGCGCCTTTTCCTGGTCTTTGCCTACTTGTACCTTCTTTTTCCTAATTGTTTTTTTTTTTGATCGAAATACGCCATGATTTAAAAGTATTCCACTTGAGGCTTCTGAGAAAATGTTGTGTGGGTGCTAATTGTTTTTCTTTTGTATGTCCACGTTATCCGGGGAAGTATTATAACAGTTTTTGTTAATATCGTGTTTCCATCTTAGTGCCATCGGGTTCTAGATTTTTCAAATACGATGCTTATACGATGGCGTTGCGAAGGCCACCCGATGTCGTGTTGCCTTCGTAACACTATCGGGCAGCATCGTGTGTCCCTCGTAGTGCCATCGTGTAGCAAAACCTGGCCGATGGTGCCGATGACCACACGACACAAGTACGATGTAGTCCCGATGTGAGAAGATGGCCTCACGATGGCTTTACGATGGCCAAAATGTACTCGCGAACTCAACACGAAATTGAACCATCGTGTGTCCTTCCTGTATTTTTTTGGCATGTCAAAGATTTTGATGCCGCTCGCGATGGTACTGCCGAAGGCTTAAAAAATCTCCCGATGGACATACGATGGGTAACGATGCACTCACGAATAGCCCGATGTCTTCACGATCCCCGCCGAATTTGAAAATTTTCATAATCGTGTGTCCATCGCGTGTTAACATCGGCTAGGTATGACGCCTACATTATGATTTTGTTTATGTATTTGTTTTATGAAAATATGAAATAAACGTTAAAACAGATGATAAGTCATATATAACAAAACAGTTATTGACTTCAATTTCGGTAGATATAAGGATTTATCTACCTCATTGAAGTCAATGATTGTATAATATCACCATATAATCAAAGATCTTCTCTGACACTGCTCGGTCAATCAAAGCCAGATCTAATATGAAGCTTCTACATATATACAAAGAGGGTACAAGTACCAATGTGTTTATGAGTAATCCAGGTTACTTGAACATGATGGCTGTCATGCCCATATATGGTTAAACCTTTCAAAAATGTTCTTCTCAGGAACCGATCAACCGATTTCAATGACATTTGGCATATAGCATCGGTGACTATAGTAGTACAATGTGTTTATAAAACATGACCCTGTGATGACATTGACCTATGTCACGGCATGGTCAACATAGGTAGCCTATGCATTTGAATGGGGGAAAACTGTTGAAATGTCATTTGAAGGGATAACTTGCAGGACATTGGCAAATGGACAGAATATTGATTATTCTTAAAAAAGTAACACCAGGGTTTTTCGCCCCGTTACTGGAGCTATACACCATAGCATTCAAATATGTCTTTGGGTACATCCTTTCCACTACCAGAGCGTAGTTTTGCGTAATTGCTGCCAGGCCTATTTTGAACGACCCTCACGATTTTTTCATATGGTCAAACGGCTCAGTCCATTAAAGTTCCATGCGCAGCGATTTTTCCAATGTGACCATTGCGCCGTGACCTTTCGGTAGTCAAACCAAAACAGCTTACACTGTGTTAAAGAGCGGTCTTTCTGCTTTCAATCTCGCATAAAGCTTGCTTCTAAGACTCAAAAAAGTGGTATTATGGAATAAATCAACCCTACCCCCTCTTTATGTGCATTTTGTAAAACACATGGTCGTTTTAATATATATAGCAGATCTCAGCTGAGCGTTTACAGGACCATTGGTCCTCTGGTTTAAAGTTATTATCTGACTTTGAACTTAATTAGAGTGATATCATCCGTATGTGTCTGAATATAAACCTTACATTGTTTATTGTCGCCTCCTCTTGGTCTTCATTGTTATGGAACACGGAACCAGATTTGACATTTGGCACGGCATGTTTACAAGATGGGATAGTAATCTGATATGCGTCACATTCTGAATAAACGTACATGCATATTTTCCAGTTGTTTATCGGCTTTTCATTCATCATAGCACCAGCATCATCATCATCATCATCAGCAACAGTAGTAGTAACAGTGTGGTGATGACACCCAGTAGTAGTAGTAGTAGTAGTAGTAACAGCAGCAGCAACACGAAGTGCAACATCTGGAACATGTACAAATGTACATGGAGCTACTTGCACCACATTTTCCCATTATTAGCTCACCTGAGCCGAAGGTTCACAAGGTGAGCTTATAGTATACCAATCAGTCCAGCGTCCGTCCGTCCGTCGTTCGTCCGTCCGTCGTCCACAATTTCAAAGATCTTCTTCTCTGAAACCGCTTGGCCAATCAAAGTGAAATTTTATGTCGAGCGTCCATGGGTTTTGTTCGCGGGATCTTGATCACATGACCAAGACGGCCGCCACGCCCATATATGGTAAAAACCACTCAAAAATTTTATTCTCCAGAACCAGCTAGCCGATTTCTACGAAATTTGGTATGTAGCACCGGGTCTCCAGCCCATCATAGTTTGCGCAAATGATGACCCTGGAATGACCTTGACCTATTTTACGGCAAGGCCAATTTTGGAAACATAAGCTTTTACATGGGAAAAAGTGAAAGCTATGGATGTTTTGAAAACTATTGCAGCCTGAGACCTGAAAAGTGGTAGATGCAAACAACTAATGGAGTAGATGAAGGTATGTGATTAATTTAGGTCAAGGTCATCTCTCGACCTTGGCCGGTCTGTCGTCCATACACACTTTTCAAAGATCTTCATCTGTGAAACCGCTTGGCTAATCAAAGTGAAAGTTTATGTGGAGCATCCATGGGTAGGAGAACCGAAAGTTTGGTCGCAAAATCCGGGTCACATGACCAAGATGGATCATAGATTCTTTACCTGGGGCCTTACCAGGTATTTTAGGAATCTGTGGAGAAGGGCTGAGATCTTCACTGATCTAGAAATCGAGGTTTGCGTTCGTTCACATATAGAATATTTAAATGTTTGCCAATTATTGATTGGCTGATGTTTACGTAAATTTCAATTTTTACGGCCAAGACATTCCCTGTATATTACATGGGCAGGTTTTCGTAATGCGTAATTGCTAAAGACAAACCGTTTAAAATGCAACCGTGAAAACATTGGCTTTATCAAATATGTCCGAAGTAACGGAATGAATGACGAAGAACTGACATGCGAAACAAAGGAAGGAAAGGAATATATTAATGATTTTGATTTGCAACGCTTAGAAAAAGGCTGCTTCAAACAAACGTCTACCGCAAATCCAAATTTAGGCAGTGAATCATCCAGCTTATTTCAATGTGGTTTTGGTGGACTCGTCGGTGTGTTGTTCACTTTTGCCAGTATCATAATAATTTTCTATCAAATTAGAAAGAAACGGCGCAATCTCAGGTTTTCTGATGACATACCTCTTCAAGACTGTTCAACTTCCGTCGATGGCGCAAGGATACCGTCATTAGTAACACCAACTCAGCGGCTCTTGACACCATTTACTATATCGACATGAACGTAAGTATGTTTAAAACAGACAAGAGAGATCCTCATTTCGCAGCCTTCTTGGCCTACACTCACGTAGACAGGGACTTTGTGCTAGATAAACTATACGATCCGTTACAAAAGCATCTTGAGGAATCGTTCCCACGGTGGAACGAAAGACTTTTAACAGTTCTGTATGACAAAAATTTCCTCCCTGGTCAGTGTACAATGGATCTTTGCAGAGCAGTAGTTTACAGCAGTTATGTGACTGTAGAAATCATCTCAGACGCTTTTACGCGGAGCACGTGGTGTCATTACGAATTAGAGATAGCAATTGAAGCGAAAGTACCGATTATTCCAGTGTAACTTGCCGGAGTTGATACAAACAGTTTTCCGGCAATATTGAAATACATATACGAAAATAATGTCAGAATTATCTGGCCAAAACCAGATAAAAGTGAAAGCGCTCCAGATTTCACTAACGCCGAGTCGTCGGTACTAAGAGACTTGGCATTCAGCGTTTCAACTTATATAAAAAACAGATTCAGAATAACTACTATGCTTTCACAGCGAGTTTTCGTAATTTATGGTGTCCATAGACTAAGCGATGTTGGTATCGAAAAGTGCATTAGCAACGTGAATACCGGTTTGTCCCATTCCAATATAACGTTGGCAAACATTACGCGCTTTGACTCGCAACCAAATGGTTCAAAGTTAGGCGAGGCGAGGGTGTCATCGCATTCGCGATCTAAATTTGTTCTGTTACTGGATGACGCGCAAACAATCATTGTTAGAGCTTCATTAGAGCTTCACCCACGTGAAACTGGCCATGAAGATAATGACCATCATAAAATGAACACTGTAATGTTCCGTGTTTGTTAACAAAAGTGGTAGGGTAAGTTTCTTCAGAGTGAAACAGTGATTATCAGTGCAACACATCTAAATGATTTTATAGTATTCGTACTTCACAGTGTACGCCCCCCACCTCAACAGGTTTTATGAGGCTGGGATTTGGGGTTAAAAGTCTGGCCGAAAGATTGAAGAAGCCCTACTTTACGAAAAAAGCGGCTAAACCGCTTCGCTTAGGAGGCTTCTGGAATTTGGTGTTTGATTGAGAAGCAGAAATTGATTTTATATCACATTTTTGGGGTTCTAATGAAATAGGCATACATGTACATTGTACACTGTAAGTTTATGCAACTTAATACGATATGCAACTTAATCCATTTCGTAGCTCCAACGAAACGATTGTATGGTTAATATGACATCATGCTGCAGTGTACATGTATATGGCACCCCTCTATTTACGTATTATATGAGCCGTGACGCGAGAAAACCGGTCTTCGGGGTTTCCGACCAGGTCCGACATAAACCGGTCTGTGCAGTCTCAGAAAATGGTTAGAAGCTTGAAATTTCGGATTTAGGAAAAAGAGAAATTGTACTATCCGAGTGGCGAAAACAAAGGCGCTGATCAGCTTCGCAGTTACTGCGAAGCTGATCTGCGCCTTTGTTTTCGCATAGGCTAAATTCCGGTTTTCTCACGATGCGGCTCATATTCCCTGGTATTTATGCCGAGGGAGATATACTGTTTCAATTCGCCAGTTCGTATGTATGTTGGTTTGTACTTCAGGCATACATGTATTCATAAAAAATAAAATGTAAACCGTGGTAAACTTATTGTACAATACCATACCTGTTCTAATTATTTTTCCTGGTTTTAATGCATAGTATGATAGAAGCTCTAGCAATTGGAGATGACTGCAGACGTCTGTTGTATTTTCAACACGTTTGGCTTATTTGTAAAGCCTACATGAGAGACTACCGCATTCGTTCTATTTTGGGCACATCATCCAATAAGTGCATACCCATCCATGTACATGTATATTCCGAAACACCAAGGAATAAGAACACACTAGGATTTTCAGTATTTCAAATCTTAGAAGACGTATTTTAACTTATTTTTAAAATGGTATTATTATATGAGCCACCTCGTGGGAAAACCAACAATGTGGTTTTCGAACAGGTCCGACACAAACCGGCCTGTACAAGCGCAGAAAAGAGCTAGAAGCTTGAAATTTCGGATTGAAGTAGAAGAGGAATTGTACATTCCGAGTAGCGAAAACAAAGGCGCTGATCAGCTTCGCGGTCACCGCGAAGCTGATCTGCGTCTTTGTTTTCGCCTATGCAGATTGTTGGTTTTCCCATGAGGCGGCTCATATTTTGCAAAGGCTGGAATACTTAAAGCATCTAAGCAGTTTATGTGTTATTATCGGTTTAAGTGTGTGCTTATAAGGAACAGCTGTAATAAGACAATTTGGAGTTACATGAACGTTGAAAACTGTAGGGCACATTTTGTTAAATAGAACGAATACGGTATTTTTTTCTTGCAGATGTATGCTACAAAATACAATTAATTAAATTAATGTTGTCAGAACTTGTAGCCCAACCCCTTTGAGGTTGGCAATAAAATATGCTTAAACTAAACCAAATGTGCTTAAAAGGGTTAGTTACGTACAAATTAAACTGAGACGTATATATCATGACAGACGTTGATACATAAAAAGAGCAAGGGGATTTCTTTAAGGTATCAGTGAGCAATGACACTGGAATTTTGACTATTAAGTGTAACGTATATCGAAGCATCAGCTTTCAGTTTTTGAGTCACTAACTGACAAAAATAAATCAAGTACATGAATATATGTATACGTGTACGTACGACGCACAAAGATGATCCAAAATGGATCCAGTATTCCTTGTTAATGTAAGAATAAATGGTCCAAGAATTCCTACGATTACATTTAAAATTCTAACCCAGACACCGGGTATAGAGAGACAGGTCAGGACAAGACATCACATCACGTAAAGTATAACAATAAGCATGTACTAGGCGAGACGACAAACCCTTTCCATCCGGCAAATTAACATATAACCGTTGAATAACAATTCATTAGTTACTGTTGGATTTGCTTTTGCATGTCATATTTGCAGTGTCTTACATAGAAAGTTTTCTAGAAATGATTACTCAGCCTTTGCTAGGTTTTGTAGATCTATGGAAAGAAATAAAATGAACACTTTAAAACGTTTGACACACGTTTTAATCAAATAGCACCATTAAGATAAAAGAGAAAAACATTGTTAGTTTAAACAGTCTCTGTTTACATATGGCTTATGACATGTATACATATATTACATATGAACATTTGTTTGTTTGCGGTTTAACGTCCAAGTCAATAATTTTCAGTCATTTCGAGACGGAGCTACCGCTTCTTGAATTTTAACCAGTGCTGTTTTCTCTTGCTCAAGGCCGCCGGTGGGGATCAAACACAGGAACTATCGGTTCAGAGTCCGATCTCTACCACTATGCCACCGCGCTCCCCATACATGTATTAACATTTGAGCCGTCTCATGAAAACATCTAAGAAAGACCAATGCACTGCGCGGCAATCACTGCATTGTTTTGCAACGTAAGTATGCACATTTCAAAAATCTAATATGATTGTATTTACCTGAAATAAGAAAAACATTGACGTCTATGTGGCTTACATATTTTTCATGGCTTTCTATTTACTTATAAAGAGGCCCTGATAGTCTTGTATGAGCGAGTTAAACATTACATGCCAATCAGATTAGTTTACACATGTAAACGTATTTTCAAACTGGCACACCTTTTACATTGAGATTTATAATGAACGAAATCCTTTGTAACTAGATTCTCATTTTCGCGAATCCCCCCCCCCCCCAGTTTATTAGCTTGTCCCCCTAGTTTATTAGCTTGTCCCCCAGTTTATTAGCTTGTCCCCCCAGTTTATTTGCTTGTCATGGCAATTTGTGTTATATAAGAAGCAAGTTTAGAAGGGAACAATTACGCCGGATATTGGTTTCGTTATTGTATCTATATTGTTAACTCATATAATCCTGGCGTCCCATTTATGGGGCACAGACAAACAGTATGTTCCCAGATGTGACGCCGCAGAACGCGGCATCCCATTTGGGGCGATTCTGTTTGCTTAAAGGATTTTCATCGAAAAAAGGAATAAAATTTTAAAATTACACCTGCAGCCCCAAACAATTAAAATGGACTCCCTCAAATAATAATGTGCGAAACCATTCGTCAAATATGGGTTAAAAGTTCAATCGGGGCAGTAATCTAGTTTAGTGGTCTGAATTTCTACCGAGTCTGTGGGAGTAATTACTGGAAAAAGATGAGTGATTGCACATGAAAAACAATATTCACTTGAGGGTATCCAATCAGGTATTACACCAGTCTGATTATACTGCAGCAGAAGATAGTAAAACCAAGACTGAAGATTCTTAAAGGCCGTATCCATAATAAAATGGGCCAAGATCTGATAAAAGGGGTCTTATGGCAGAAAAATCAAAATTAAGATATTTATAACATATAAAAAACAAGTGTTTCTGAGTATTTCCTGAAAATTTGAAGAGATTATCTTTACAAATAGCAAAGATATGAACGTTTAAAGGTGTGCAGTTGAGGCAATCTTAGGCAGGAATTCACAAACTGTTTGATTAAACATGCAATACAAAGGGCGTACCTGGTTTTCTGGGGCGAAAGTATTTAACTGTGTGAAATTCAGGTATTTGAAAAGTATGTTACGTTAAACGTATATGTTATGAACTGTTTAAGTAACACTATAAAGCCCTATATGTTTTCAGTATTCTGTCAATCATTTCGTGACGTCATTCAGAACGGTAAGATTCAACACTTTTATAGATGATAGTTTATTTGGAAATGCTAATTTTCCAGTGATATAGTTCAAAAGTTATGCCAACTTCACTATATATGTTTATTTTCCTTTAATTCTCAGTTGTTTTTTTTTTTACCGTTTTGTGATTTTATTGTTAAAATGTTAATGAGTGGGCGTGTCCATTGTAAATTGCGTCCTAGTGAATGGAAGCAGCCATTTTTTCATGCGTCGATTTAAACATTAGTTTGTGTTTGCTTAGTGCAATATATGCCTGTTGGAATCGTGGGCAACTTTTTTTTCTATGTAGGGAATATGCGTTTTCGATGCGAGGTATTCTGCTTATTTTTGTTATTATGGCTCAAATTGTACGTTGACCTACTTATTATATGTTTGTTTTGTTTTCGTTTCAATGTGTATAGGTAAAATAAATTGACCGTGCCGCTTGAACTCACGTGATATAGTTAAATGTAAACACGCTGTAAAGAGGCACCTATTTGTTTTACACATTTTCTAGTGCCATGTGAGAGTTCGTCGGTCATATATTGTTTCCCGTCATAGAGTCGCATTATTGAGAACATGTTTATTTAAGCAGTCTGATCAACATGCATATCTATGTCAGAGGTTAAGCGACACGGTTAAATACTAACCTAAAAGCTATAGGGGTCTTCAACAGGTGTTTTAGATTATATTTGACCAGACAACAAAGAGTGTTAAGCTTTAACCCCCTTAAAGTGCCTCATTTTATACTGGTTTCCGATTCCTTTATATGACGTATCATACATGTAACTGAGTCTGGTAAAGCGGTAACCAGTTCTTTGTTCTTGGTGCTGATGTATCGATATTTTCAGCTGGAAACCCAGATACATGCTAAAAATAGCGTGGTTCTATAGAATACAAGGATAGCTTTATAAAAGCTAGAAGCGGCTCGTTTAGCATTATCTTTTATGATCACATCACATATTAACGATTAAAGTTGTATGCTAATGGTGACTGAGACAGCAAATATCTGATTTTGATATATGGACGTTTGCTAAATCGCCAAGAAATCATCTTGAATACTGGTGTAGGTCGGTGCGCGTTCCAAGCGTGCTTAAACTTTTCTTCACGTTTCGAATAAGTTCCACGCGCGTTACAGGTGCTTTGAATATGCTTTGAACGCCTTTAGGACACGTTTATCTTTATTATTTTTTTAATATTTTATACGTCCGGCACACGCCTCAGTCATATGCTAATATGTGACTGCTAAAACGAGTTTATGAAACAAATTAATTTTTATACGTCCAAACTCTTTAGCGTGTTATGATTTTTCATTCGACCTGCGCGCATTTGTTTCGGTTTAAACATATTTCAATCCAATTTTTTTACAGAAACAATATAAAAGCATGCAATCAACAAGAGGATCAGAATGAAAGCGTGTCTTTTCCTAAGCATTGTAAACAATGAAGCTTGCATTTTGTTTTGAATAGTCTACAAGCATTACCAATAGAGTTTTGAAAATAAAGAAAATAAATATTGTGTACCGAGGCTCATGCACATTTGATTTATACGCTAACGTGTGGCGCTCTCTAATATCATCATGTTTACTTAGAACGCAGGCAAAACCTACCCGAATTTTGTTTGGCTGTAATTTGAAGAAATGTTTGCACCCTAAATACACGTGATGTAAAATATCTTACAGCGCAGACTGATACAACATTACAAGACACCTGACGAAATGTAGATATAAAATTAAGTTGTTTGGAAGCAAACTCGATTTGGTAACAACATACATATACATCGAGGCAATGAACTCTTTGTTTCAGAGTCACGGTTGACGATTCGATAATGCCTCACTGTACATTGTTGTCCAGTTGATCTGGCCTAGCTCCAATCAGTACAATCCTTTTTTTTTCAACGAGTCGTGTAATGTTGGATCAATCTACGCTATTTGGTTGCATGTAACGCAGGAAAATCGTACCCGAATATGGTTTGGCAGTAGTTTGAAAAGTTAAATGAAGTAGAAAACAAACAGTTTTATTTTCAACATGTTTAAGTGATGTATCCGACAAAATAAACACAATGATGAGATTTTTCCATTAAGTCTTCATTAATTGCTAAAATTCATAATGTTATTTTTTTCTTATTCCTAATCTAATATTGATAAAATTCACGTACAGAGTACTGGAACTTATTGTCTTTAACAATTTATATCTAGGAAAGACATTAACGCAGCCGGTAATCATGTTTTGCATGTGATTATTCAACGGTACCACCAATTCAAGTTTCGGGTAGTTTTTCAATTTTTAGGCTGTAATAAACAAACTCTTGCTGTCTTTTTAAGCTTGTGAAGTTGAACCAATGTTGTTTGTCTTTAAACACTCCAATCTGATCAGCCATGATCGTATTAGATCATTAAAATTGAACGTTTCGCGTTTATAAGGTTTATCTCCGGTATGGAATTGTTTAACTTTTGCTCCCGGTTCAGTAATTATTCGGCACCCAAGGAGCTCCATCGTCGGGCAGCTTACTGAATCTGTTGAGTCCTCTTATTTGCTTCATCAAGGTGGTTATCATGATTTATTTGTTTGTCCTTGATGATTCATTGACTAGGAAGAGATTCACCACGAGGACAGATCGACTAACCGTAAATGCTGTGAACCACTGCAGAAGATCAGGGTGAGGTTAGGCGCCTGTAAAATCGGTTTAAGCCTCCCAGTAATTTTATACTACTAATCGTTCCAAGGCGATAGCTCTCTTATGGTTCCATTTGTTTTGTATTTTTGGGTCGATTTTTTGTACTGTTTGAACCTTATGTATGTTTTTGTATCTTTATTTAAGGTCGGGTAACTGAGTGACCGCCTTTTGGGAAATAACTGCTCACTCGGCCTTCGATAAGTACCTAATTGTCGGTTTAGTTTTTCCCACCTCGGTTTTTGGAGTAGGCGTTTCTTACTGATTGCTTTTTTTTCCTGATCATTGCCTACTTTTACCTTTCTTGAAAAGGGTGTCAAATGACATGAGGTGCCCACACCTTTAGAACTCGTCTTTGAACAACTTACAGATAAAAGAGGGAGAGAATATGTGTCTGAGTACCTTCAGGACAGGTGTTCTCAAAACATTCCATACACCTACAGCAATTATTGTAAGGAGAGTGTAAAATGATAAACTTTTAATTCGACTTTTAACATTTGACCCCCACATGGTTTATAGCAGAGTTTTATAAGACTAGTAAATTTTACCCGTCTCCTTCCCACCAAGTTTGGTGAAGATCGGCCCAAGAGCCTGGGAGAAGTAGGGGAACAAACAGAAAAAAACATGAAGTTGACCTTTGACCTCGATGACCTTTGACCCAATTGGACCCATAAATCTTAATCAGGGATCAACCTGTAAGCACTCACCAATTTTCATCCAAATCGGATGAAGGACTGCCGAGATACAGAAATTTGACCTTTGACCTCGATGACCTTGACCTTTTAAAAATGAACCCCTCGAGCTAATACCCGGGGCCGCCCTCCAACTTCCCACCAAGTTTGGTGAAGATCGGCCCAAGGACCTGGAAGAAGTAGGGGAACAAACAAAAAAACATATATTTGACCTTTGACCTCGACGACCTTGACCTTTCAAAAAATGAACCCCTCAAGCTAATATCCGGGGCCGCCTTCCACCTTTCCTCCAAGTTTGGTGAAGATCGGTCCAAGGACATGGGAGGAACAAAAAGTAAAAAAACATAAATTTGACCTTTGACCTCGATGACCTTTGACCCAATTGGACCCATAAATCTTTATCAGGGATCAACCTGTATACACTCACCAAGATTCATGCAAATCGGACCAAGGACTGCCGAGATACAGAAATTGACCTTTGACCTTGATGACCTTGAACGAAGGACTGCCGAGATACAGAAATTTGACCATTGACCTCGATGACCTTAAGCTTTAAAAAATGAACCCCTCGAGCTTATATCCGGGGCCGCCCTCCGACTTTCCACCAAGTTTGGTGAAGATCGGCCCAAGGACATGAGAGGAACAAAATGAAAAAAAAAAAAAAACAAAAAAAAAAAAAACATAAATTTGACCTTTGACCTCGATGACCTTTGACCCAATTGGAACCATAAATCTTAATCAGGGATCAACCTGTCGAGATACAGAAATTTGACCTTTGACCTCGATGACATTGACCTTTAAAAAAATGAACCCCTCGAGCTAATATCCGGGGCCACCCTCAACCTTCCCACCAACTTTGGTGAAGATCGGCTCAAGGACCTGGGAGAAGTAGGGGAACAAACAGAAAGAAAAACACACAAATTTGACCTTTGACCTCGATGACCTTGACCTTTCAAAAAATGAACCCCTCAAGCTAATATCCGGGGCCGCCCTCCACCTTCCCTCCAAGTTTGGTGAAGATCGGCCCAAGGACCTGGGAAGAGTAGGGGAACAAACAAACAAACAAACAAACAAACAGACAAACGTTGCTCAAATTATAGTATGATGATACTGTAAATCCGGAAATTTTCGCGTGACTTTTATTTCGCGAATTTTCTATTCCGCTTATCGGAAAAGATGGCGATGACGTCATCGATAATATTACCTGTGAACTCACGGGTACAGAGTCAATTAATACACAGACTTAATACACATATTTGTGCGGTTAAATGTGTCTTAAATTGTAAATATACGTTGAAATCAAAACTGAATTCACTAAAATAAATTTAACTTAATGTAAGAACCACTGAAAAAGAATTATCCGCCATCTGTTTTAAAATTATTCCGGCAAGGTTTGTTTTAAGATCGGAAAACTGAAGGAGCTACAGAGAAAGAGTAACATGTAATTGGATAACTTTATCCAATATATTCACTTATTAATCTCAGCTCACATTTTTCTAGATTTGTTTTATCTAACGGCAGCTTATATTTCACGAGTTTATTTTGTAATTATGTCAATTTAATATAACAATAGATAGAAATGTGCAATATTCGTATTGAAGTTGTTGGGGTTTTAAAATCCAAGCAATGTGTGGTATGTTACTTAAAATCTAAAAATACATGTATGTCTCCTCCAAAAACAGATCCTACAAAAAATGACAGCAGAAATACTACGGCGTAAGATTAATAATTAACGAGAGATCAAAGCCGCCCGCGCGTGTCGAAAAAATCAAAATAGTTAACTTTTAATAAACACGGAAATATTGCGCTATTCACGATATTTTCCTTTCAAATTCAAAATATATGCAGTCTGAAAACAATCTTTCCTCATTACAAAACAAAACTTTTAAAGATTTTGGCGTTTTGTGTCATTTGTGCAAATAAAACATGACGTTTATTGGCTTTTGATAAAGTCGCCATTACGGATTTGTACCCGTGAGAGTGGCCCGGATGCTGGCTGATGACGTCACGCCATCTTTTCCGATAATCGGAATTGCCGAATTATCAGCAAGTTCTTGAATTCGCGAGTGAGTGTCCATGTATTCTGGCTCTACAGTACAGTCCATGGAATAAATGCTAGACCCTACATCGCTGATGTAGCAATAAATCAGCTAATCTCCCACCTGTCAGCTCCTTGTTTATAATGGCTGGGTCATAAGAGTTCAGTGATGCTAAACAGATGTTTTCAAGTTGAAACTGTAGCTTGAATCACAATATTTAGACATATTTTTGTTGACAGTTAACTTTGCGATTGAACATAATTGTGCAAAATCTCATAATATCAAACTAATATAAAAATCAAAATTGATTGAAAGGATATTATTGCACACACATTTATGTGTTGGTTTTTTTTTTTAAGAAACTGTGAAACTGTGAAAGTGACCAAATTTAGATATCCATAAATGAATGATAATAAATTATGGATATCCTAAAATGAATATACGAATATGCATAATGGTATTAGAATGTCCAAAATGGCTATAAGGATTACAATAAAACACTAAAGGATTTCCTAAAACACATTTTAAGATATCAAAAATGCTAAATTCAATATCCATTATTCAATTTATGGACACCATTAATCGAATGATGGATATCTTACAATCAATTTCTTAAAAGATATCATAATGTATTTTGGGATATCTCAAAATAATCTTGAATTTAAGATATCATTTTTTCTTTTCTTTTCTTTTCTTTTCTTTTTTTTTTTTTTTTTTTTTTTTTTTTTTTTTTTTGAATTTCCTAAATTGAATTTAAAATGTCCTTAAATGGGCTCATTTTAGGATATTTGATTATTCAATTTGAGGATATTCTTAATCAAATTGTTAAATGCATTTCTTATTTCTCTCCTACTTTTGTGATTTTAGTATACCCATAAACTAACTATGGATATCTAAAAATACTATCCTATTTTAAGATATCCATAAATCCAATTATGGATATCTAAAATTCACAGGATGTTAGGATGTCCTTTAATCAAATTATGGATATCCTAAAATAGGATTGCATTCAAGGATATCAATAATTGATTTAAATATCCTAGAATCAATTTATGACAGGATATTAGGATATCATCAAATCAAATTATGGATATCCTGAAATAGGGTTGTATTTAAGGATATCAATAATTCATTCTCTGATATTCTAAAATCAGTTTATGGATATCCATTATTAAGCAAATGAAGGATATCCATTACTTGAATCCTAGGATTAAGATCCTATAAAGAAATCAAATTATGGATTTCTAATATTCACCGGATATTAGGATAATCCTAAATCTAAATGTGTGTGCAATAATATCCTTCAAAATGAAATAGGGTTGTATTTTCGGATATCTCAAAATCAATTTATAGACATCAATCATTTGAATATCCTTAATGCATTTATGGATAATTTACGTTCCAAAATACTACTTTAGGATATTCAAATATTTTTGTTTGTGTTGAGGCTTAATGTCCAGTCAACAATTTTTCAGCCATGTCGGGACAGAGCCAACGCTTCCTGACTTTAACCAGTACTGTAGGGAGTTAATAGTTAATGTATTTTGCTTAAGGACGCAACACGGTGCCACCAGTCAACAATTAATCAGCCATTTTTCAGGACCTCTCGATTCTGAGTCCGATGCTCTACCACTATGCGGCCACCTCGCTCCCAGTATATGTATTCATTTATGATTTGTGGATATTTTGAAATGAATTTAGGATAATCCATTTATGAGGAATTAATAGATAAACGACACCCAATATAAAAGCGAAAGCGGGTATTTTACATATTTCGGATATCCTCAACTCATTTTGGAATATCCTAAATTCATCATACTTAAAGATATCCAAAAGTTAAGATATCCTTAATGAAATCCAATATTGATTTGGATATTCCATATTCCAATAATTTTATGATAACATAAATTCATTTTAGGAAATCTTAAATTATTAATTTATATTTATGGATATCATAATATGAGCCGCCGCATGGGAAAACCAACAATCTGCATAGGCGAAAACAAAGGCGCAGAACTGCGAAGCTGATGGCAGCGCCTTTGTTTTCGTTACTCGGATAGTACAATTTCTCTTCTACTTAAATCCGAAAGTTCAAGCTTCTAGCCTGCTTCTGTGACTGTACAACCACGTTGTTGGTTTCCCCTCGAGGTGGCTCATATGTATATCATGTATGGTCACATATCATAATTAATGACCGATCAGGATAAACACACGATCTGTATATGCTATGATGGGAACATTTAGTCTGTGATCAGAATAGGTGTATACATTTTTTTTTAAATTTAAAGGAATTTAGATTGAATGTAAAATATAAACTGCCCTAAGCAAAGATGCATAAGATTCAGATGAATGTAAAACAAGGTATTTGTATTAATGTGCTGAACATCTGGTTTTTATCTCAGCCCCTAAAATGATCTCCTGCTGTGAAATGGTAATAAATACTGACATGTTAATGATAACCACTGATTGCTGCTACAGCCAGCCTGTAGGCTCTGGCACTTATTCCAGGGACTGAGTATGTGATACATACCTGAATAATATGAGCCGCATAGTGAGAAAACCGGATTTTTGCATATGCGAAAACAAAGGCGCAGATCAGCTGTGCAGTAACTGCACAACTGATCAGCGCCTTTGTTTTCGCTACTCGGTTAGTAAAATTCCTCTATTAATTGTAGCCAAAATTTCAAGCATCTAGCTTGCTTTTTTGTCGCACCCGGTCAGAAACCCAGAAGACCGGTTTTCTCACGTCGAGGCTCATATGTCTTTAAAATTATATTACTTGTGATTTTTATGAAAAAAAAAAATGATACACGATACCCTTTCGTTTCTTATTTTGTCGGGTGCAATTACACGATTGCATTTACACAGGGACCCAACTGTCAATCGTGATTATTGATGCGACGTGGAATGTTAATGCATGCAATTATGAAGTTTCGTATGCGTCGGCGAGATCGTTACGAATGCGACGTTCTACATCCTCTGTCCTTGGACGGTAAGTACCACATGTTTTGCTCTCGTAAAAATAAACAAATCCGAGTTTACAAAATCGGCGTCCAATATGATCTGCAAAATTCTTCTATGTTCCCACTTGAAGTCAATTGGAATACTTACGGCACTTGTGCTTTTCAGCTAATGGTTTATAAAGTTGACAGGTAGATACAAGATTGCCACGGAAACTCATTACATTCTTAGAGTCATTTTGTGTTCTAATTCATGGCCGTAAATTAAGAAGTATAACACAGTCCTGTGGGTGTCTTTGTTGAAATATGTATCCAAACGGCTTTGTAAATGCACACTTATTTACTGAGCGAGAAAAACAGTAAGATAAGCATCTTTTGTATGCATCGAAGACTTTTTAATATGCGACACAAAAATGCATCGTGGAAGAATGAGACCGATGAATCAGTAAATTAAAATAGCAAATTTTACGATATGGAGACAGTGATGCATTTTCTTCAATTAATACTTTCTAGATACATGTTGAAGGGGTCAACCATGGTTTTATACTGTATTAACATTTGCATAGGCTGGAGAAAGTTGTTTGAGCCCGATGCCGCGGGTTCAAAGTGCCCCCGAAAGACTTCTAATTTTAATGCAATGAAATAACCGTAGTTGTTCGCTGTTCTTGTACAACACACCATTCCGATGGAAAACTGCCTCACAACCGCACCTAAAAACCGCAAAACCTCTTTAATTCTTTTGTTGTTGTTTTTTCTCTCTTCCCCCCCCACCCCTTGCTTATCAAAAATGCATGGAGCCACCGATATTTAATGATCAAATATTTTTTGGTTTAGCCTAAGTGTTCATTTAATGTTAGGAAACATATTAGCTATTTCACTGATATGTCCGAAAATGATTTGCTGTTTCGAAGCAAAAATAAATCAGAGTAACTCACTCGAATGTTGACAGAGCTGAATCAGAAACCCCACTCTGTGACCTCATTCAAAATAAAAGTAGCATATGCTTTCAAGCTCGCTCGAAGTACATGTAGGAAAAAATACGCCATGTTATATTGCGCTTGATAAAGGCGCTCGTTATGCTTCTGCATTGACGTACATAACTTTTTTAAGAGCACAACAAAATGCTAATTCTTCCATGACTCATTCTAGTAGTACGTATCTTCGTCTTCGATGCATGCAAAGATGCTTATCTTTCTGTTTTTCACGTTCAGTAGATGAATGTAAATTTACAAAGCCATTTGGATACATGTAGATATTCTCAAATAAATATTCCAGAGGGAATAGATGATAAACACTAGGTTAATTTTTCACTCTATTTCAAATTTTCAGCACTAGGCCTTCATCAGGAAAGTAACTTTAAATTTCTGCAACTAGGTGGCATCCATTTTGAAGCATTATTTTCCATTATAATGCTTCAAAATGGATGCCACCTAGTTGCAGAAATTTAAAGTTACTTTCCTGATGAAGGCCTAGTGCTGAAAATTTGAAATAGAGTGAAAAATTAACCTAGCATTTGGATACATATTTCAATAAAGACACCCACAGGACTGTGTTATACTTCTAAGTTTTCGACCAAGACAATTGAAAACAAAAGGACTTTAAGAATGTAATGAGTTTCCGTGGCAATCATGTATCTACCTGTCAGCTTTATAAACCATTAGCTGAAAAACACAAGTGCCGTAAGTATTCCAATTGACTTCAAATCGGAACATAGAAGAATTTTGCAGATCATAGTGGACGCCGATTTTGTAAACTCGGATTTGTTTAGTTTCACGAGAGCAAAACATGTGTTACTTACCTTCCAAGGGCAGAGGATGTGGAACGTCGCATTCGTAACGATCTCGCCGACGCATACGAAACTTCATAATAGCATGCATTGACATTCCACGTCGCATCAAAAATCACGATTAACAGTTGGGTCCCTGTGATTTACATCGTCTCAAAGACATGTTCTTCAGTGAAACATTGCATAGATTTTCAATTCTAGGGTCGATACTCTGCTCTAAAAAAATCGATTGACCAGGTGGGGGTCAAATGTAAAAGTGGCATAAAATATACAGTTTTAATTCTCTATACGATGATTAATGCTTGTGTTTGGATCCTTTTGAAAACCCTTGTATGTACTCAGACCTTTTATTTCTACCATATTGTATCTGCATTTTGTTCGAACAGGCGTTCTACCATTTGACACCTGTTTGAAAATCTATTGTATACAGCGAATAAACCCTATAAACCGTGAAACATTTTAAACATAATTTTAATTACTATAACGGTAATGACCGATCAAATTTGAGTTTCTAAAGACGAACAGCACCGACTCAACTTCACAAGCTTCTAAAATAATGCAAAGAATATTGTAATCCCAGCTTAACAGCCTAGGGGATGTAAGGCCTGATTTCGGCCTCATGCCGCGTTGGTAAAAAGATTGAATTTTGGAATTTTTGAGTAGAAAAATATTGCAAATAGCAGGTATATGTCCTTGCTTATAAATTCTGGCATAATTATCACATGCAAATTACACATGTTGCCATGGCAACGCCCCGAAAAGCATAGAAATACCACCTTTTAGCAATTTTGGGTCTATTTTTCACCATTTTACATCATTTTCTACTACCGGCCCACGCGACGAACAATTTCTTATTATGAAATAATTATGATGTATCATCCAGATATATTGTATTCAAAGTATCATTTTGTTGGTCATGTGGGCCGGCACATAAAATTAAAAATGTGTTCAGAAATGGTAAAAAAAAAATGCCAAAAAGTGCAACATGTGCTCTATCAATGGTTTTTGTAGGATAAATGAAGTACTTGTTCTGGTTTTTAAAAGACGAGACATGTTTTAGGCTGTTTTAGGAATAGTTTTCTCGCCTAAATTCCAGAATTTATTTTTAAACAAAATATGAGGTAAAAAAGGACTTAAACGCCTTAGGCCTTTCAAACACGTATATGTATTCCAATCTTGCATTTATGGTACCTTTGAATGATCACATCAAAACATGTTCGCTGGTTGAAAGATGACTTTAAGTTATAAGTTTGTAAAGAACAGATATTTGAGTACTTCAAATATGAATTTTAGCAACATTAGATGAGGTCGTAGATAAGAAAAAGTAAGAAAGTTGGTTGCCCCGCTCATACAGTGTGTATTGTTTTCTGCCTTTGTTAAGTCACGACGTGCATACACATGTACCGACCAGCCAATAGTGTTTAAGTTATTGGATTATCTTTCCACGTGTGTTCATGAACTAAAATGAAAAGATGATTCAATCACAATATTGTCTTATTTGAGCCCTCAAACTTCTATGAACCGCCCCTTATATCATGTTACAAATAACATGATATAATTTTCTTGTTAAAATTAGGGTAGTCCTTATGGCACAGTGGTTGCCATGGCAACATACATGATACAAATAATGTTTGACCATAAGAAAAGTATGTGTCTTGGATTGTATGACAATATTAAAGATGTATGAAATAAATATCAGAACATGCCAAATATTTCAAATTTAGATGGTTTTTAAATTTTAATAGCATAAAATGTACTTTAATGCCCGAAGACACCTTTTACCAGATCCGCGCTCAAATTTAATGTATGCACATGAAGAAATCAAATACACGCTGAACTGCATTTACTGGTATGGTCATGGTATTGGACTGATGTATGCACCTTCATTTTGCATATCGTTTGAAAACGCGTTTCGATGATAAGGTTCACGAATGGAGAGGCATGATAAGAATTTATGTTAGGGTTTGTCATGATAAAATAATAATTACACGCCTAAGGATTATACTGTGATTTCTCAAACATAGTAAAAGGACAACTGAAAAGATGACTGAAAAATCGCGTTATTTTTCCACGTCCATTTGAATGCATAAACAGATGTACGGTACGTAAACCTTAAATGCGATGTTCGGAGCTAGTTTACTCCCGTTACAGTGTCAATTGGAGGAATGCTCTCATTACGTGTATTATACTGGTATGCACGCACGATGTTTTTCTAGTATTTAATGTTGGATTGATAGACTATAATTTTGGCTTATACTTCATACTCCCGGTCCCGAATATCTACACAATGGAAAGGTACAGTGTTACATCTCAACTCAGCTCAACTTACTCAGCTCATCATGCTCAGCACATAGGGACAAAACGTATCTATGAGGCACAGATCAGCTGTGCATTTACTGATTACTAAACAGGGGATATGCACCTTTGTTTTCATCCATGGAAAGATCCGGATTACTCATGGCGCGGCGCATTAAGTATATGGTAAATGTCTTTGAGTGATCCATATCACATGAATGTGTAACATGATGTCATCTAATACGCATCACATACAGATTATGTTCTTTTTGTATAGTCTGTAGAGCAAAGTCGCTTGGAATAGTTTAAGAAAATCTGTAATGAGAAAAAGGTAAAACCATTACAATATTGAGCCGCAATGCGAGATAACCAGTCTTCAGTGTTTCCGACCAGGTCCGACACAAACCGGTCTGTGCAGCCACAGAGGATGGCTAAAACTTGAAATTTTGGACTTAAGAAGAAAAAGAATAGTACTATCCGTGTAGCGAAAACAAAGGCGCTGAAAAGCAGATCAGTTTTGCAGTAACTGCGAAGCTGATTTGCGCCTTTGTTTTCGCGTAGGCAAAAATCGGTTTTCTCATGACGCGGCTCAGATTATGAATGTTTGTAAAGAATTATCCTTCGTTACGTTAAAATAATAATTGATTATGAACGTTAACATTAATTTAATCATAAAAAGTTCAGTAAGGGGATCATCTCATAAGTTATGCCAATAGTTTCATATTCTCGGAAATGGGGTTTTGGGTTAAATAATAATAATAATTATTATTATTATTAATTTTTTTAATAAATTAAATCATAATTCGTTTTGCCAGTCAAAACTGACCATTGATAGTTCTATTTAATAACTGAGTAATGTGTGAAATAAGAGGTGTTTTCATAATTTGGCCCGATTTGCACACAATTACGTGTAGAATACATGAAGTGGAAAAATCACGATTTTTGGTGACTGTGGGTTTTGACGTCGTTCATGACCATTCTACTCACATAAAGAAAGAAATAGTAATGATTTGGCAATTCTTTGAATAGTATTCTCCCCATTCCGGCTTATGGCTCCAGGTCTGTCAACTGCCATCCTTTTCCATCTGTAAATTAGTATTTACTGAAAATAAAACAATTTATAATGGTGCCAAATATAACTGAATCTTATTCAAGATTATTACATTGAACTGTAAAAACTTGATAGAGTAGCAGACTTGGTGCTGAAAACAGTGCGTATAATATTCTTTTCAACGCTCACACCGACACACATAATTGTTCCTCCGTTTTATTATAATCCAGTTGAGACGACGGATTTATTCGCTGATATTTCTGCCATATATCTGTATATAATCGATTGAACCGTGTGTGTGTGATTATAGGGATCAAACATGATTTTCCATTCATTAACATTCGCAAGGTCCCGAGGGGGTGTTGAAAACCGAGGGACAGGGACCTAGCGAATGTTAATGAATGACAAAATCATTTTTGATCGCTATTATTGCATAAATTCTGCATAAACGAAAGAAATAATGGTGCACTATATTTTACAGCCTCATCACATGTTCATACGCGTAAAAGCTTTCATTTTATGCTCATTCCGGGTCGACTTCAGTTTCTCATTATTAGCACATGCTTTGTGTGGCGCCCGGTAACGAGAATAAGTAAAAGCCATGTATTAACAGCACGCGCGCGCGTGAATTGCAATATTAATAAATGGCTTTCTCTTCATTAATAAATAGCTGTTAATATCGTGTGACACGGGTATTTATGCAATAATATTTTCTAAAACACGGGTATTGTTGTATGCAATAAAAATAACACTCACTTTTATAATGCATATCTTGTTCCATTGTGCACCCACGCGCCTGGAATCAGAAATAAACAACAAATGGGGGCTAGGTATTCGCAGTCCTTTAAAGTGACGTGACTATACATCAAGGCCCAGAATAACAATCCCTTAAAGTTAAGGGAGACCGTAGTTAAGGTGACAAGTTTTGACTCGATACCTTAACTAAGGTCTTCCTTAACGTTAAGGGAGGATTGTATTTCTTTGGCACAGGAAAACATGTGTCCCTGCAATGAATAACCCCTTTAACCCCACTTTTATATAGAAAACCTGGGGTGAACAGGCGTATACCTATTTTTCTTATTTTTGATCCCAAACATAGATTGTGGGTACTCGTTAGTACCGCCTCAGCGAAGCAGTTCAAACGTGTACCCACAATCTATGTTTTAAGCTAAACCATTAAAAATATCCAAGTTTTTCTAATGAAATTTTT
Source organism: Rugalucina vietnamica (assembly GCA_964017185.1). Taxonomy (NCBI): domain Eukaryota; kingdom Metazoa; phylum Mollusca; class Bivalvia; order Lucinida; family Lucinidae; genus Rugalucina; species Rugalucina vietnamica. The sequence goes on along the minus strand of OZ024869.1, from coordinate 74,901,367 downwards.
CAGTTTTTATCTAAAAAGGAAAAATCTGTATATAACATAGGCATGTTTTTGTATTTTTTAAATTCAGTTTTGCGTCCCTTTCAATCTTATTTCAGCTCATATAGCACGGGCCAATCAGTAGGTGGGGCGAAAACGGGAGAACCCCGAGAAAAAACACCTGGCACACCCGCAAGCAGAACGTGGCTTGTCTGACATGTTTTTGTAATGACCGATACAATTTTTCTGCTGCCTTTGCTAAGTTAATTTGTTGCCGGTCTTACTATTCTTCAGTCTGACCCACATCATTAATTCCTTTCGTTACTTTCTCTAAGAGCAATTGTATGTATATTCACGGTACAGACTAGAATTATTTCCTGGGAAATTTAAGACGAATTGAAAAATCATTACCGACTTCAGGAATGGCATGCAAACGATCTGAATTAATAATATAAAATTGCTAGACTCGACTAAATTAGAAGTAATGAACGACACATCACGAACGCCACCGCGATTATTGTCAAAACAAACAATGGTAAAATCTCTGATCGGAACTTAAATCACACTTTCTAGAAATGTTTGGAAATAAAGCAACAATGAATTGCTTTTTGCGCAAAAGTACACATTCCCCATTATCATTTGCCACGCACAGTAAAGGAAAATACGGTTGCTTTATTAAGAATTTTGATTTACTTGACACCTCTCATAGGTATTGAGGATATGCTTTAGAAAACAGAGGATATAAAATATTCCCATAAGTTCTGATTTCACTGTATTCAACGAGGTTCTAGTGTAGATTAAGGTTTACAATTGTTGCCTATCATCTGAGATAAATAGAATCTATCATGGGTGTCCAGTGGAGATAGGAAAATCCCAACCCGAGGGTCCACCCGTTCCAGTGGGAAACGAGGCTCGCCGAGTTTCCCACTGGAACGGTGGACCCGAGGATTGGGATTTTCCTTTCTCCACTGAACACTCATGATCGATTCTTTTTCTTACATACTCCGATTTTATCCTTTTACCGGTAACGTAACCTGGTACCGTGCTTTAACCCTTGTGACGTTGTGCATATTACGGATGTGACGTCAAATGTAAATAAATCGCTGTCAACTGGTCAAAGTCAATAGAGATGTAGTTTTTATTTGTTTTCATTTTAAAACGAGCGTGATTCAAGAATACTCGCTGTGAAAAAAAATCTTTTTTGTCTAGTTTTGGTGAACGCCATTGCTGCAAGCAGTAGAAACGATCGAATTATATCGCGTGCTTTTCTTATCTTGCATGAGCAACCAAACCAGCAGTGTAAGATCGATTTTTCTTGCACACCAGATAGAAATTGCCACACTTTTTGCCTGGGTGATAAAATTGCATCTCACCCAGCTGTTCTCACCCAGGCTAAAAAAATACGCAAAACCTTAAAATAAACCAGATTTTGGGGGTTGTTGTGCAAGAAAAAGAATCTAATATGGTGTTCTGTTCTAGATGGAAGATTCCAACCCTCGGGATGACCGTGCTGAGCGGAACCTCGGCGGAGCCTCGGTTCCGCTCAGCACGGTCATCCCTTGGGTTGGAAACTTCCATCTAGAACAGAACCCCATATAAGATTCTTATAATCTACCACTACTAAAATACCGGAATTTTTCTATCTTTATGAAAGAGGTATGTAAGAAATTATTATTTCAGTCAGCTCGGGAAGGTTCCACTGAACAGTTCTATCAGCAAAACATGTCCGTGAAATCTATACCCCCCTCAAACCCCACTTTTTACCCACAATCTCTGTTTTGAGCACGCGTGTATTTTTGGCGCATGCGAATTGGACTTCAGTCTTGTGGATTTGCACTGGTCTACTTACGAAGTTTATATTGGTTCTGACACTTCTACCATGTAAAGGCATTACTGGACGAATATTGTCTGACATAAACACTTGTGGATGAGCTATGTCTCGTTGTCGTAAATTACGTAAAGCTTCAAGCTGAAAAAAGACATAAGCAGAGCTTATTTTGAGGAGGCGGCAATGACAATTGAAATTGACGACTTACTTTCCTATTCACGGGCGTCAATACATGTATAACATATCTTTAGCTTCATATCTTGTAAAACATATTGCAAAGAATTACTATGACAAACCAAGTGCAGATTAATTCTTTCAACGTAGATTTGAACTTCAAACTAGGGTTCACGGCTTTGTTATTCAAACTAGGATATACTGATGCCCCACATGAAATTTGGCTTTGATTGACCAAAATATAAAAGTTTTATCCCTTGGAAGCAATTCAATGACCTAATGGATAGTCTCAAACAAAGTGATTTGCATCAAATACAAATATTCATAGCATAATATCACCAAGTCCGTCTAGAAACACAATTTAAAATATTTTGTCACTTTATTTTGTTTTTCTTTCAAAATTCTAGTTTATTTCGATCGAATCCCCATTTTCGTAATAGTGAGCAAAATAGAAATAACATCTTTCACGCAATTTAATCAAGTGAGGAATATTCGCGACAGAAACCATTTACATTGCTTCCACTTTTATTTCCCTGTCTCCTTGTTGGGTGATATGATCGTCTTTTGCAGCTTCAGACCAATCTCTTGAGAGTGATTACTGGTGAGGTCAGAATTATTCTGGTATTGGAGAAGGTAATTGAATACATAGATCACGTTTTTGTTTCCAACAGAATTTTGGAAAGATGAGGATTTATGGTATCGTTGTCAGTGCTCAAGTGATATACAGTCGGTCAGTTTTACAGACCTTTAAATGTCTCACTGTGTTTTGTAATCGGTGGTGGTATAAAGTAGAAGAAAGGATTACATTCTGCAGATCACATATTTCGGCCTATGCATGTACGCGTATTTAAAGTTCAACAGTGTTTTGATAAAAACATGAATTAGAATGTACGATTCCATCATACATGTACAAGTGGATAGTTTTCAATTCTTATGTTATGGCTAAACATCATATGAGAGTGGAAATTTTGTATTACTGATCGTTCCAAGGCGATGCTTCTGTTGTGGTACCATTTGTTTTATGTTTTGGAGTCGAATATTGTGCTGTTTGGGCTTTGTGTGCGTTTTCACGTTTTTGTTTGGGTTCGGGTGGCTGGGTGGCCGCCTGTTGGGAGGTTGCTGCTCGCTCGGCTTGTGGTGTGTTTTCTGAGCGTGGGTGCCTACTTGTCAATTTGGTTTTTCCCACCTCGGTATTTGGTGTGGAGGTTTTTATCTGATTGCGCCTTTTCCTGATCGTTGCCTTCTTGTGCCTATTCATGTATTTGAAATTAAGCAAGGTAATAATGATTAACACAATTTCGACATAATTGTCCATCCTACCTGATCGTTATTGACATATATTGGCTTGTTGAGAACAATCCACGTCACCGATTCTTGGCACCCTGGTTGAGTTAAAGACCCCTCGTATGTTATAAAATGCTTTGTGGAAGGCAGCAATGATTTTATACTGAAATTCTTTAATCGTGCTCGTTGACCTGAAATTCATTACGAAAAACTTGTCCATGCAATATATAGAGACGTTTTAGATGCAAAATATCATTGGAGAAATTTTGACATTTTTCTTATGTTTTTGCTCTAAACATAGATTGTGGGTACATGTTAGAACCACCTCGGCGAGGCGGTTTTTACTAGTACCCACATTCCATGTTTTGAAGCAAAAATAAGACAAATAGGTATACCCCTGCAAACCCCAGTTTTTCCAAATATAAAGGTGGGGTTTAAAGGGTATTTATTGCATGAGCCTGCTTTCCTGATGTAAACAGTATAAGGCTATTGTTTAGATGGATAAATGTATGTTACTTTTTTTGCACCCACATTCCCTGTTTTGGAGCAAAAATAAGACAAATAGGTTTACCCCTATAAACCCCAGTTTTTCCATATATAAACAGTATAAGGCTATTGTTTGATGGATAAATGTATCTTCACTTGTTTGCTTTTTTTGTCGAGAGGCTTCAAGATGAACGTCCAAGACAGCAACTGTTCAGTCATACTGGGACAAAGACAGCATTGAAAATGAAGTTCAGTCAATACATGCGCGTTTCTGTAATACTATTGTTATCAAACTGTATTTTGTTTATAATTATAGAATGATATAATTATAGAATGATTACATAAACACATGAGCTTCACATTTGCAGTTTGTAAATGAAACCTTAATTACGTTAGCATAAAATGTTTCCAGTCATCAGTATTCAAAGTGTGGGTGGTCGGTAGTAATATGGGCCACCGCCCATCGGAGCATAAAGAAATAGATGGGCTGCTTGTGCCTCCAGGCAAAGCTTCTACGCTGCTGACTGATCATCTGGTTACTGCCCAAGAAAAGTTGTTTTAAGTCAAATCATCCATACGTATAAGCTTTACTGGCTTAGTTGGATAGTTATATTTGAAACACTTTTCGAATGGCATGGAAGCAACGTCGCGACATGACCATAGCTGTTGACTGGAACGTCAAGCATTAATTCAATCAAAAAGTATTCAAAATTTCATGTACGATCACTCACCTTTATATAAAACTATTTTACTAAGGTTACTTATGAGGTAAAATTCTTGATTAGGTATACTGTGAAGCTGAAAGCATATGAAACATCAATTGTTAATCAGATATCCTCTGAAAATTAAAATATTAGAATATTGCAGGTTTCACGGCAAAACTATGAATGTATTTAAAGGTGTGCATAATTAAAGTGATAAAATGGACTCCAGATTTTGACAAAGGTTTAGATATGTATCTGAATATGCACGTACATGTATATGCAAACGAAGCGTCAACGATGGTAAGAAGACCTATAATATAAATTGTAAGCAAATAGAAACGATAAGAATGAGATGTTTAACGCTCCTGATCAATAAACTGTATAACGTAAGGTAACACATAGATGCGGTGGATTACTTATTTTGATAACCAGTATACGGAGTACTGCAAGTGCACCAACACCACTTACTTGTAAGAATGCTGCTATAGTGGCAACGCCTCTCTGCGCTTTGAGAGCTTGTGAAAGGTTGCTATATACATCTGAATTGTAGGCTAATATGTGTATCTGAAAGTGTAAAAGGTACAAATAAAATCAATGAAATGATTGAACGACCATCTAATAAGTTAATAACAACTTGATTAGGCGGCTCGAATGCAAAGTATTCTCAAGAATAAATAAATCATCTTTGCGTCAGACACATAAATTGATTTACCGACGTAAAGTACCACTACAAATACAATTTAAATACACATGTATACTGAGAGGCAAAATAAATTATACCCTCTTCTTCTTTCGCGCCTTTATGTAATAATGGTTGGTTGGTTGATTGGGATTTAACGTCCCACCAACAGCTAAGGTCATATGGAGATGGGTCCTCGGTTTATAGTCACATCCGACGGACTGAAGAAGATTTTAAAGGTTTTTTCTTTTTATAGCCATGTCAGCCATCTTGGTCATGTGACCTTGACCATTTATATAAACTTTCTTTCTCCCATCCAATGAATGCTCCATATGAAGTTTGGCTTTGATTGGCCAAGCGGTTTCAGGGGAGAAGATGTTTCATTATTATGGAAATATACATGTATATAGCCCCGGGGCAGGGGCAGACAACCCCCCAGGGGCTAAAATTTTCCATTAACATTAATCTTCTGTCCATTTGCCTATTCCCAGTAAGTTTTACCCATTAAATAGCATTTTACCATTTTTCCCATTCAAATGCATTGGCGACCTAAGTTGACCTTGCCGTAAAATAGGTCAAGGTCATCCTAGGGTCATGATTTATATAAATTATGATGGGCCCGCGTCCCCAATGCTACATATCAAGTTTCGAGGAAATCGGCCCACTGGTTCTGGAGAAGAAGATTTTTAAAGTTTTTGCTATTTATACCCATGGCGGCCATCTTGGTCATGTGACCTGGACCATTTATATAAACTTTTGTTCCCCTTTCCTCAGGATGCTCCACATGAAGTTTGGCTTTGATTGGGTAAGCGGTTTCAGAGGAGAAGATCTTTGAAATTGTGGACGGACGACGGACGACGGAGCATGGCCATCCTATAAGCTCACCTTGTGAGCCTTCGGCTCAGGTGAGCTAAAACTCACCAACGAGATTGAAGATGGCGGGAAATTCAATAAGATTTTATTAATTTAAAGGGGTTTCCTCCCTGAAAATTATGTTTTATATTCAAACGAAATGCGATTGTTTCTGGTAAGCTGATGTTGAAAACACTTGATTTTGACAAATATCATTGATTTAAGATATAAATTCGTGAAAAAAATCAAGGAACAATAAAATTAATCAGGGGGCGGGGTGAAAGTGTCATATTAATAAGAAAGACAGTTTAACTTACCATTTAAATGAATTATATTGAATTCCATTTCATTTAATTGTTGTCATGTTTGTCGTTGATTTTTTTCTTCCCAAGTGCCCCTTTTTAAGTTTTAACACATTTTTCAAATACGTTCATTTAAGGAAGATGTTGACAGAGTTATGTCTGTTACATACAGTCGTGGGATCAACGTTTTAAGATTGTGTTTGTTTGAGGAACTAACGGAGAAATAACGTACAGAATTTCAAAAATATTCGATGGTCCAGTCTGGTGCACGTGCAGAAGTTGCAAAATCTACATGTAGCCCGGGTATGGCTATTGAAGCAATTCAAAGTGAAATTGATCATTGCTACTAGTATGCCTTTATTCAGGGATCCTTTCTTAAAGAGAATTGTACTAATAAATTAAGAACTTATTGCACATTTAAGAAAACATACAACTTTGAAAATTATTTAGGTGTGTCTGTTGAAAAGAAAATTGTTTCACAATATTTAAGATTTAGATTGTCAAATCACCGATTAAATATTGAAGTTGCTAGATATTCTAGAACACCAGTTACTCAACGAACATGCAATATATGTTCTTCTTCTGAAATCGAGGATAAATTTCATTTTCTATGTATTTGTTCGAACTATGCTAATCTGAGAAATATTTTTTCGAAGATATTGGTAAATTTATTGTTGACTTTGATACATTAAGTTTACACGAACGATTTGTGATGTTACTTAGTTCTCAGCAATCTGATGTTAATTTGCTAGTTGTAAATTATGTGAATAAATGTTTTGAACTTAGAGCCATGCATCAGGAGTAGTCATGTCAAGACTATTATCTATATATAGAAGTACCATTCAATTATTCTTTTTCAAACAAACTTAAATTGGTAGTTTGTTAATATTTAATCTATGTGACGTCAATATTGATTCCAGCCTCATATGACGATACAAAATAATAAAACAGGGATTCGTTCTTGTTTTTGCTCTTGGGATTGGTTGTGGATACTCTTTAGATCCGTTTCAGTGAGACAGGTGTAGAGGGTGCTCATACCCTTTGTCTTGGTCATTGAAAGAAAATACAACTCAATCTTTTAATAGAAAAAATAGCTATTTATTCAAGTCGTTACATAGACATATTTTGCATGTAGACATGATATCATACATATAATTATATTTGGCCCCTGTTCGATTCCAGCTGGTAGTTACATTGTGTGATGTTTGTGAAGGTGGATCCAACTACTTTGTTTCATGTCGTCCGTTGTTTGTGGCCTTTCATATACGTCTGGGATGCATAAATGTAACACAGAGGTGTGTGTGGGGTCATACATGTATGCAGTATGGACGAATTTTTGAGGTTGAGTGGTTGGATACACTAGTTAGTACATGTACTTAGGTGACGTCATTACATATAATTATGTTTTTCATGTCATATCTGTTATGATCCTATATGTTTTGGATTATTTGCAGAATAAATTTTGAATCTTGAATCTTTGAATCTAGTAAACATTACGAAAACACGCCCAATGCAATTGACAGAAATTGTTTTGGTTGTTAACAACCTTAAATTTCATTAGAATTTTTCTGATATTTTTCCTATTTTTGCTCAAAACATAGATTGCGGGTACAAGTAAGAACCGCCGCAACGAGGCGGTTCTAACGAGTACCCGTAATCTATGTTTTGGAGCGAAAATAAGAAAAATAGGTATACCCCTGCATACCCCAGTTTTGCTACATAAAAGTGGGGTTTAAGAGGGTATATATTGCACGGACATGTTTTCCTGATGAAAAGATGGTGTGCAAAATTTCAAGTCAATATGATGATAATTGAGAAAAATACGGACAATTAAAAATGTATACTAGCTTTTGCCTCTGAGTATAGGTCTTGCCAGCCAACCTCTGACGATGGAGATACTGCCGAAAAAAAAAGGTAATAAAAACAAATAAATTTACGAAAACAGGCCCATGCAATATACAGAGATTTTTTCAGCTGTAAAAAATGAAAATTTCATTGGAAAAAGTATAATATTTTTAACATTTTCGCTCAAAACATTGGTTTTTGGTACACGTTAGAACCGCCTCGCTGAGGCAGTTCTAACGAGTACCCACAATCTATGTTTTGGATCAAAATAAGAAAACATAGGTATACCCATGTACTATTTGTAAAAGTAGGGTACAAGAGGGTACACATGTCATGGACATGTTTTCTTATGGGTTACTCACCTCTCCATCAAAAGTAGTTCCTCCAATAGTGTGTTCTGACCCCGAACCGTTCCGACTCCCGAAGTGCACTTTAATCTGAGAAATTCTGTATTTGTATGATAGAGGACCTAATGAAAGATTAGCACTGTTGTGTGGAATGGATTCGTTAACTTCGAACGTCAGATCAAATCCATAATTTATGAGAGTACCACTTACCTGAAAAGAGAAGAAGCATGCACAATTGTTTTTCAAAAGAATGGCGGCACCTTCGAAATTCTGTGTAGCAAATAGTTGAGCCGCCTCGTGGGAAAACCAACAATGTGGTTTCCGAACAGGTCTGACACAAACCGAGCTGTACAGCTACAGAAGCAGGCTAGAAGTTTGAAATTTTGAAGTTAAGTAGAGGAGGAATTCTACTATCCGAGTAGCGAAAACAAAGGCGCTGATCTGCGCCTTTGTTTTCGCCTATGCAGATTGTTGGTTTTCTCACGAGGTGGCTCAGTTATTCATAACGTACAGCTCTCTCTAAAATACCAAGTTCCAAACAATTCACGTTTAGAACCGCTCCGCCTCTATATTTTAGAGCAAAAGTAAGAAAAATAGGCATACCCCTGTATACCCCAATTTTGATGTATAAAAGTGGGGTATAAGGGGGTATAAGGGGGTATACGAGGGTTGGTCAGGAAGTTCTGTCTTAGGTGATAACTTTGTTAATAGACATGATAGGTTGTTGTATTATATACCTTGATTCAAAAGGCTATATTCTCCTTTATTATGATGCCAAAATAATGAGCGAAAGAAATTAATACTTCGTAATAGACGCCGTGAAAAACACTCTCGGGGTAAAACCACTGGCACGTTTTCTTGAATTTGTGAATATTATTGTGTGTGTTTCATGCGTTATATCTTGACAACTACCAGTCCAATTTTCTCCAACTTTACAATGATAAGTAATAGTATATTTAGAAAAGAAATGTGACAAAAATTACGTTATAGGTGTTATGCTAACTTTATTATAAAGAGATATATATGACGCCATTTAAATACGCACCCCTATAGAATTTCTGGCACAGCTGAACCATATATTTGCTTGCTTTTTAATATGTTTACTATAGAGCACACCAGGATGAAGCTCCCTGGTCTATGTGTAGATATCAATAAATGCCCTTTGAATTTAAACTGTAATTTAATGTATGTACAAGTCGATTTCAATTTTTCATTTTGCAATTACTCAATTCAATTCAGTTGAATTATTTTGATTTTTGAAGGATAGATTCATCTTTGTCTGAAAAATATATTGCATGGATTTTATTTTTTCGAAATCGTTTTTCTTTAAATAATATTCACAAGTTCAAGAAAACGTGCGAGTGGTTTTACCCCAGGTGTCTTTCAAGGCGTCTATTTCGAAGTATTTATTTCTTTCGTGCCTTATTTCGGCATCATTATAAAAGAGGGATATAGCCCTTTTAATGAAGGTATAATACAGCAACCTATCATATCTATTAACAAAGTTATAACACCTATGTGACCCACCCTCGTATATATTACACGGAAAAGTTTAGTGCTGTTTACATCCTTTAAGCGTGTAGACGTATATGTAGTTGAGTTCACGTAACTGAGTGGACACCTTTTAGGGAAATAGCTGTTCATTCAGCTCACGATATATTCTTTGTTTAAGTACCTGATTGTCAGTTTGTTTTTCGATTCTATGTTTTCAGGCGGGACTTTGGTTCAATTCCGGAACAGTGTTTATTTTTACCTTTTCATTAAAACGACACATAACTGTTACAGTTAACGCGACAATGGAGAACCATCGACAATGGCGAATCACTCGTAAAGATATTGCAGAATTTCTTGAAACTTTGACCAAATATTATTCATTATATAACCCGGTCATTAACTTTCATCTATGCCTTGAGGCTTGGCAAAGAAATGGAGTCGAAATTCCACCAGACAATAAAATCAGGGTTGCTGAAACGCTTGACCCCTTAACTAAGATGCCTAGTTTATTGTTCCACAAAAAGTGACGTTCAGATATAATGTGTTTCTTACCTCGTTTCTAAGCATTTGATTATGACCACCTTTGCATTACTTTAATGCCTAATATTCCTGGTTATGCAATATGCCTGTTTTTAATAAAATGTTTGACACTGAAGGTAGATATAAGCAGCGAAAGATGTGCATGTAAATTCGACAATAGCGAATCATACTTTGTGTGGTGAAAAGAATGTGCACAAAGTACTGATAATCTACCTTTGGAAGGCTTGTCCAGGTACCATTTGGTTTGGTCAATGGCGTAACTAATATTAATGCAAGTCATGGTTTAACCTTCCTGCTTTTAGGCTTACATTGATTCGTTACAGCAATAAGACATGCTTAAATCAGTATAACTTACATTTTGGATATGACATTTGCTGTTGACAGTGAACAAAAAGTACAAAAGCAATTTAATACAATATTTTTGAACACCATTTAGTTTTGCATGATAATGGTATCATTTGTGTGCAAAAATGCCATTCTAAACTGGTTTCTTTTGGGCTATAGACTATTTGATTCGCCATTGTCGAGTTTGGTTCGCCATTGTCTAATGCGGTTGGTATCATATCAAATGAGTTATCTCCCATTAAAAAATTGAATGAATTAAAATTATCATTTTCCTGTAAAGTTGAGATATGTTAGATATTCTTAGTACCCAATAGAATAACATTCCTATGGTCGTGTTTAAAATAATAGTGTTTGATCTCTTAGTGATTCGCCATTGTCGACTAAACTGTACTTCAGAAATTAAATATTCATCTCTTGCATATCGTTATTTCCTAACACAATGTTACATGTATAGATCCTTGATGATCGTAGTATACTTTCGTAGCAGATTTACCATTATAAATATGAATGACACACCTGTTCCTATTGGTCAAATACATGTACATTCATTTCATTCATATTTATAAACTTGGTCGTTCGTCTCTCACTAATGAGAAAGACCATCATTATTTCTTAAATAGGTTCGTGTGTGTTGGCGAGTTCTTTGATGGCTGACTAGGCCAATTCTAGCTCTAAACTGTCGGTTGCAAGTAGAGCAAGTCAATGTCATTGAATCAGCTGGTGGCCCATTGGTATCGGCTTTGCGTTCTCTGCGCTTTCTTTCAGCTTCACAGATTCTCTTTTTCTCATGGAGAGCTGCTCCTTTGTTGATGAGACCTCGCCACTTTGATCGCTCCTGTGCAGTCTGTTCCCAAGACCCAATTGGTATGTCAAAATCCTTCAGAGAGGCTTTCAGGGTGTCTTTGTAGCGTTTCTTCTGGCCACCTTGAGAGCGCTTTCCCTCTTGTAGTTCTCCATAGAAGACTTTCTTTGGAAGTCGCTCATCAGGCATTCTTATAACATGGCCGGTCCACCTTAGTTGTGCTAGCTTTAAGACAGTATGCATGCTTTGCATCCCTGCTTTCTTCAGGACCTCTGTGTCTGGGATCTTGTCTTGCCACTTGATTTTTAACAGCTTTCTCAAACAGCTTAAGTGGAAATGGTTTAGTCTCTTTGCATGACGCTGGTATACTGTCCAGGTCTCACATGCATACAAGAGGGTTGGAAGTACCACAGCCTTGTAGACTTTCAGCTTGGTGTCAAGCTTGATTCCATTTCGCTCCCAGACATTTGCACGGAGTCTTCCGAATGCCACACTGGCTTTAGCAATTCTTGCAGTGACCTCATCATCAATGTGCACTGCTCTGGAAAGAGTGCTTCCCAGGTAGGTGAATTTATCAACAACTTTCAGTTTTTCTCCATTCACAGTGATGGTTGGTTCATTGTACGGTTTTCCAGGTGCTGGCTGGTGTACAACCTCTGTCTTTTTTTGTGCTGATTGTGAGATCATAGTTATCACATGACTGTGAGACTTGATCCATGGCTCTTTGCATTTTTGCCTCTGAGCTGGCATTCTTATCCATATCATCTGCATAGAGGAGCTCATCTAGCACATCGGTCTGCACCTTAGTTTTGGCTTGCAACCTTCTAAGGTTGAATATATTGCCATCAAAACGGTACCTGATTGGAAAACCAGTGTCACTGTCCTGAAAAGCATCCATGAGCATGGCAGAAAACATCATGCTGAACAGTGTTGGTGCCATAACACAGCCCTGTTTGACCCCATTTGTTACCTCAAAGGGTTCAGAGAACTCTCAATCATTTTGCACACGTGCCTGCATGCCATCATGAAATTGCCGCACCATTGCTATGAATCTGGGTGGACAGCCAAACTTGGCCATGATTTTCCACAGTCCATCACGACTAACTGTGTCAAACGCTTTGGTGAGGTCGACAAACGTCATGTATAGATCTACATTCTGCTCTTGGCATTTCTCCTGAAGCTGTCTTGCTGTGAAGATCATGTCTATCGTCCCCCTGTCCTTTCTGAATCCACATTGACTTTCTGGGATAAGTCCCTTCTGATCAAGATGAACATTCAGGCGGTTCAACAGATTTTTTGCTAGTATCTTCCCAGCAATCGATAGGAGGGAAATGCCTCTGTGGTTGTCACAGACTTGTGGATTTCCTTTCCGCTTGTATAGGTGGATTATGGATGCATTCTTAAATTCTTGTGGGATGGCCTCCTTCCTCCACATACAGTGAAACAGCTCGGTCAGTTTCTCTGCCATGGGTAGCCCCCCGGCCTTATAAACCTCTGCAGGAATTGCATCTGCACCTGGAGCTTTGCCAGAAGACAGTTGTTGAACTGCTTTTCTTGTTTCCATGACGGTTGGAAATTCATCTAACAGAACATTGCACTCTATCTGTGGCAGTCTGTCAATTGCATCCTCATTGATGCTTGATGGTCGATTTAGCACACTATTGAAATGTTCTGCCCACCTTTTCAAGATAGCCTCTTTGTCTATGAGAAGAGTGTTTCCATCTGCACTGAGTAATGTGGTGGCTCCAGAACTCTTAGGGCCATAAATGGTTTTCAGTGCATCATGAAATTTCTTCATGTCCTTTCTGTCTGCAAAAGACTGAATTTCTTCTGTTTTCTTCCTCAGCCAGGAATCTTGCATGTCCCTAAGCTTGGTCTGGACTGTCTTACAAACGTTGCTGTAGGCTGCTTTCTTGGATACTGAGCTAGTATCATCTTGATGTGCCTTGTGCAATCTGTGTTTTTCTTCAAGAAGCTTCTGAATTTCGTCATCATTCTCATCAAACCAGTCTTGATGTTTGCGAGATGGATGTCCTAAAGTAGTAGCAGCTGAAGAATGAACTGTTTTATGGAAGACTGTCCGGTTTTCTTCGGGGTTCTCTGAACTGAGATTGATTGCATCCAGTTGGTTGCAAATGTCTGTTAAGAAAGCTTGTCGCATGCTGTCTTGATTCAGCTTTGAGATATCCAGTCTTTTAGCAGCTTTCTTGCCTTGAGGTCGCCTCGCAGGCTGGATTCTAATGTTGAGTTTGCTGACAACCAGTCTATGGTCTGTCCAGCAGTCTGCACCACACATAGTCTTTGTCACTCTGACATCCTGCCTATCTGTTCTCCGCACTATAACATAGTCTATGAGATGCCAATGTTTGGAACGGGGATGCATCCAGGATGTTTTATTTCTGTTAGGTAGACGAAAGACTGTGTTGGTGATTAGAAGATCATGTTCAGCACACTTCCTTAGAAGCAAGAGACCATTGCTGTTGCACCTTCTGGACCTATAACTCCTTCCCAGGTCTGGTGGTCTGTACCAACTCTGGCATTAAAGTCTCCAAGAAGGATAAGTTTGTCTGTACGTGGTGTAGCAGAAATAATGTCGTCTAAGTCATTATAGAACTTGTCTTTAACCTCATCTGGATTGGTCATCGTGGGTGCATAGGCACTGACAATAGTTGCATATTTATTGCCTGACAGAGGAAGTCTCAATGTCATTAGGCGGTCATTGATGCCTTTTGGCAATCCTGAAAGCTTACCAACAAGTTCTGTTTTAATGGCAAAGCCAACTCCTGCTTCACGCCTCTCTTCACTTTTGCGTCCACTCCAGAAGAAGGTGTATCCAGCACCAACTTCTTTGATCTCCCCAACATCTGCTAACCGAGTCTCACTCAGGGCTGCTATCTGAATTCCATACCTCCCAAGTTCTCTGCCCACAAGGGCCGTTCTACGCTGCGGTCTATTTGACCCAGCACTGTCCATCAATGTTCGCGTATTCCATGTGCCAATCCTCAAAGGGATTATCTTTGTTTTTTTCTTATTTTTTCGACCGCTAAAAAGGGATCCCCGCTGATTGCGGTTAACCAGCCAGGGGGTTTGAAGCAGGCAATTGTTTAGGGCACCTTTTCTAGCCCCTTCCCCATGCTACGGGGGTGAGCAGTGCGGTCCTAAATAGGTCTGCTCAGTCGCTCAGCCGACTGCCGAATTTCGCTTACTGCTTCTCCTCACGGAAAACGACCATATAGAACTGAGCCGCCTGCGTGCAGGTCTGCAACTACAGCTCCCAGTGTGTCCTACACCTGCTGCTTCGCCGCTCGCCCATCGCCACAGGACTTTTGTAGGTATGTGGGTGCATGTGTAATGAGATTGTTGTGTATGCAAGTGCTTGTGTGTTGAGAAATAAGATGACGTGCGCTATGAAATTGGATTATAGTGAGGAAGAGGTGCGCAGCGTCAACCTCACTCACTCGTCCTCACCCAACTGTGCCCAGAGGCAAGACACAGGTCAAGACGTCTGGAGTTAGGTTTGGATGCAGTGGATGACCGTAACATCTATAGTACCTTATCACGCTCTGCATGTTCCACAACATGTTGCTGTATCGCTTTCCGAACCGTTGAATCTGATGATTTCTTCCGCTCCGTCTACCGAAACAGTCTTTGCATATCTGGACCAGGCATATCCAGACACACAGGTTTTATTTTGGAATTACCTTTTCCTAGATGAATTGCTGGCCACAGCTGAAGGGCTCCATCTACCCTTTCATAGGTTTTGTTTAGAGACTTAAACTAAAGGTAAACCGGGCCCGTGACGTAAGTCTAAAACGATCGTCCGGGATCTATGCCAAGCCTCAATGAGAAAAATAATGAATCTTGATTTCGTGCAAAATGATCTTCTTTTTCTTCATTGTGGATGCGCTCGTATTGTCACGAAAAAGACTTATATCAAGAATATGATCAAATATTCCTAATACTATTAAATTTTCTCCATGATTCTAAATGAAACTCAGTACAAGATCATAAATGGGAAATATTACTTCTTATCGCTAGTTTATGGCTATCAATTTGCAGCTTCTTCATACAATATCGAGCAATATCTTTTCATTAGGTCATGTTATCACGCCAACATAGCTCGTAACTGGCGTCGAAGGAACATAAGGAAAACATATCCGTGCGATGGATACCCCCTCATACCCCACTTTTATATAGCAAAACTGGGGTATGCAGGGGTATACCTATTTTTCTTATTTTTGCTCCAAAACATAGATTGTGTGTACTCGTTAGAACCGCCTCGGCGAGGCGGTTCTAAGGTGTACCCACAATCTATGTTTTGAGCAAAAATAAGAAAAATAACAAAAAAATTTCAGCAGAAAATTGTAAATTTTTTAAGCTCAAAAATCTCTGTATATTATTGCATGGGCTAGTTTTCGTAATCATATCAACTGAAGTAATGACCCATAATCTTTCTTCGATAGCCACTGTAATTGAATTCTAACACAGTTTGCCCTGGTCATTTTGTCTGTTTGTAGAGAAATGATTCAACGTTTGTTATGTATCTAGCAGTTTATTGGTGCACTGAGACTTATAAATTTCTTTCTGTCATATTTGCTTCTTCCAACATTCAGCTCTGTTCTCAAAAACCCTTGACCTCAACTAAAACAATGTTGATAAAAAAGACGAAAAGAGTCTATGTTTTCATATCTTCAGCATATCGGCAGCACGTGATATTAGGCAGTTTAAAGAATTTTGAAAATCATCATGATCATCATCATCATGAACAACAACAACAACAACAACGACAACAACAGCAACTTACAGTATCTCCATCGATGACAATATGCTTGAGCGAAGGATCAAACAGCAGTATCTGTGGTTCTATATTAATAGGTGATTGGTTCTTGCCCTTTGTGCACATGTACCAGTCTCCATTCATTCGTCCCCACATTCTAGGCCCTTAAAGATAAGATAAATCCTTTAACGTGATAACGTGATTAATATTAATCTAGGATATTTATTGGCCGCGTGAAATGTTTCATTGACCATCTATGGCAGTTCTGCTGAGTTTTACTTATATACTCTTCGCCAAAAGTTTAGCATAATTATTTGTGTAAAAAGAGGCAAAAATATTTGGTTAGAACTAATCCCAGTGAATAGATATATTTCGACACAGTTTTTCCTATTCGATGTCATGGTTACGGTGGAAACAATCAGGACATTTACGGATTCAAAATCGGCAGTCAGTTAGATACTGAATGACAAAAGATAAGTCACTAGTTTGAAAAGGTTATTTTCGACACTATTTTAAATCTTGTCTAAAAGTGCTCAGTTTCAGTATTTTCAATCAAAAGTGATTGAAATCTTTAGACAATTAATGGAATAATAATGTAGTATAACATTATTATCATGTCGTTTGAGATGTAGGCAATAGCCATCTTTAAAGACAAACTTGTTTTCAAAATGTTAAACATTGAAATTTTGCTATACTTTCTTTTAACATATTTGTTCCTTCTAGAAATGTCAGTGTTTGATGCCAAGTTTCCATCTTTTGTTTATAACAGATCGTCAATCTTGTTCTGACATAGCGTATAGTGTGCAAAATAAACATTAAGGCTTATCATTAAAATAATGCATTATTAGCATATCCAAAAATTTAGTCCAATAGGCCGAGACAAATCTGGCATTTGTTCTTTGTTACAACATGCTTTCTTTCTAATCAATAACTGCTGAAGTCGTAATATGGGAATATTTTTCAGGCCATTTTACTTTAGCACTATAACGGTAAATATGCTAAACTTTTGGCGAGGTGTATACATGGTTGCTGTTTCAGCGTTATTATTAAAAAATCTTTAGTATAATATACATGTATTAGATGGATAGCCACCTAATTTGGAAGTAGCTCTTCTTGTGTATTGTGTGTTCAACTGAGACGAAGGCCACCCTAAATACGCATATAATTCAAGTTGTCCATCGTCGTCCGTCCATCATACGTCCACTATTTTGAAACTAGTTTTCAGAAATTACACTCAGAAATGGAGAACTGGAGAAATGTGTTTATATTTTTATTAAGTATCAGTATAAATAAATATATAGTATTAATATAAAACAACCAGATCTTGTGATGCTTTCTGTCTGATTTGCTTACACAATGCATGAAACCCAGATTGTTTTTACACAAAAGTGGCTTATATTCGAATGATGTCAAAGATTCCACAAGGTATTATAAGTAACGGTTTGTATTTTTTTTTAACTTGTGAAAGAATAATTTTGTAACATTGGCATGACCTGGACCTTGGCGTACCTGAGATTCCTTCGTAGTTCCACCAGATGTTCCAGAGAGATGAATCACCTGAAAATATATAGAAAATAATAATAATAGTCATTTAACATCACACTTTGCTCTTGTCATTTTTATTATCAAAATGATACTTTTTTCAATATTATTCTTGGTTAATAAATAGTCAATTAGTATCGATTATTTGATTTTGCAAAGTATTCACTAGTGCAGGATGGTTATGCACGGTTTTAGGGACAAAACTTGTAGGACAAAATTGATTACCAAAGAGATTACCAAAGATTGTTTTCAAAAATACATTTTAGTGCATAGTGTTATTTGCATATGAGTTTCAGAAAAACAACAAGACCTTTTGAATTTTAGAGAACTGGTATTTTTACCGCCCAAAAGTTTGAATTACATTTAACACACTTGAATTAGCTACAAAATAAAAGAATTGATAATGGAATAGGCCAAGAGTCATATTAGAAATAATCACCATTCCTTTAATTATAAGATCTAAAACTTGGTGGCTTGATACTCAGTATACAGTCAAACCTCTATAAAAGCGCCACCTTTGGGAGTGAGCTAAGCTGGCTGATTTACACAGGTGGATGTCTTATCAAGGTTCAGTCAGAGCAGATGTCATGTAGTAAATATTCTTACTGTCACAAGAAAAATCCTTTCTAAGGAAGGACTACCTGTATGTGTTTCATAAGTTGACATCATTTCATGCTTCGTTACACAAAAATATATACAAAGCCTCATGGGTATTAACTTAATTGATTTTTTCTGCTAATTAACTGTTTTAGATACAATAATGAATAATAATTGTCCAATTAACAGCTTGTAAATGGGAAATTTGACTTTAGGCAAGTATGATGTGGCTGTCTTATAGAGAGTTATAAGCATTTTGGGATTGATTTTACTGGCTGCTGGTTGTCTTGTGGAGGTGGCTGTCTTATGCAGAGATAAAATATAGTGAAAATGATTGGGAATGTTTCAGACTGGCTCTTTTATGCAGGTGTAGCTCTAAGAAAGGTGGCTGATTCAGCAGGTTCAACTGTATATTAGTCTTTTAGATCGATAAAATGAGGGAGATATTAACTTAAGGCTTAATAAAGAACTTACTACTGGGCGAGAAGAAAATCTTTTCCATACAGACTTTTCCATAAAACGATCGTGATCTAAAGAATCAATGGAAGTTCGCGTACTCAATAACACGAATGAGTTTAATTTTGGACATGAGTGACGACAGGTCATAGTTTTCAGGAATTCAATTTCTTTTCAAGCAAAACACTGGAAGAAAAAGGACAAGTCTTCCATTTTGAATCAGAATCATGTAACAATGCTGCATTGCATCAAATACATGTCTTTCGATTAAGACTTAATTGCAAAACACGCTCATGCAAGTGATGGGCGAATTTGAAACTGGATTGCCTTTTAAGTTATTGTTTTTCAATGTGAATGAATTCCGTCCGCTGCATAACAAACGGATACTATGACTTGTTAAACATAATCTGACCATCATAGAATGCCATGCTTAGTCAGTATAAGTTGTTAGCACCAGTATATGCTGTAATCAATTTGACAGCCTGCAGTGAATTGAAAAACACCCGTTTCTGTCATGCTGGGTTACAGATGCACTAGGTTACCGTCAAAGGCACATTTGTTGGTTTTTAGACATGACACGACTCACTTCCGGACTTTTCTTAATCTAATTAAACTTGAGAAAATAAATCCGTGAGAACATGTTGATTTGCATTTTAAATAATTTTAAGACCGAAATGCATTTCCTTGCGTCTCAAATATCAGGGCAACAGGCAAGTTAATGGGTTTTACATTTTGATAAAAGCACAAACAGATAACATATTGTCATGAGCAATTGTGTCGAATCACTTGCGAACGTCAACATACTTGTTAAGTTTAAAGTCACAAGATAATTTTGGGGTACATTCACTCTTGAATAAAGATTAAGATATTTTATAAGACAAACGTGTAAATTTGTATATAATAAGTCATGCATCGCTGTAAAGGGCGCGTAGAATAATCAGACGAGCAGTTCACACTTTCACAGCTTTCACTCCTAAACTTCTAATAAGAATGTGAAACAGCTTCAATTCGTCCCATTACAACATTTAAGCAACCATTTTAGCTCAGAGCCGAAGGCTCATGGGGAGCTTATAGTTTGGTAGTCGAGCCGGCATCCGTCCGTCTGTGCGTCCGTTCACATTTTCAAAGATCTTCTTCTCTGAAACCGCTTGGCCGATCAAAGCCAAATTTTATGTGGAGCATCCATGGGTAGGGGGAACGAAAGTTTGTGGTTTTTTATCTCGATCGGATAAGAACTCTGGTTGCTATGGCAACTTATGCTTCCCATAGACTTATAATGGAGAAAAGTGAAAATTGCCTATTTTTGCTGTCTTGTTTGAGATATTTGAATTTTGTTTTTGCTGAAATGTTTATTGAGTAGCCCTCTACGTTTCATGTGACTTTTGTCCTAATCCTTTATTTTGATTGATTGCAGGGGCCCCATATAGGGCAAAATTTCGCAAAAACATTCAAAAATCTTCTTCTCAGAAACTGTCAAGGGGATGAAGCCTATACTTTGTATACATGTTCCTGACAGTGACCTCTACATAATTTGGGTTTTTTATTCCATGCGGATAAGAACTCTGGTTGCTATGGCAACTTAAAGTTTCCATAGACTTATAATGGGAAAAGTGGAAATCGGCTATTTTTCCGCTAAAATTGCTGACACTTGAATTTTGTTTTTGCAGAAATGTTTATTGAGTAGTGTTTGATGTTTCTTGTGAGTTTTGTCCTAATCCTTTATTTTGGTTGGTTGCTGGGGCCCCATAAAGGGCAAAATTTAAAAAAAAAAAAAAAAAAAAAAAAAAAAAAAAAAAAAAAAAAACATTCAAAAATCTTCTCCTCAGAAACTGTCAAGTGGATGAATCCTGTACTTTGTATACATGTTGCTGACAGTAGCTTCTACATAATTTGTGTTTTATATTCCAGTCGGATAAGAACTCTGGTTGCTATGGTAACTTTAAGTTTCCATAGACTTATAATGGGAAAAGTGGAAATTAGCTATTTTTTGAAAACTATTGCAGCCTGAGATATGAAAAGTGGTAGATGCAAACAACTAATGGATTAGATGAAGGTATATGATTAATTTAGGTCAAGGTCATCTCTTGACCTTGGCCGGTCTGTCGTCCATACACACTTTTCAAAGATTTTTTTCTCTGAAACCACTTGGCCAATCAAAGCCAATTTTTATATGAAGCATCTATAGGTAATGGGAACCAATGTATATATAAATAATCCAGGTCACATGATCAAGATGGCCGCCATGCCCATATATGGTAAAAACCATTAAAATATCTTCTTCTCCAGAACCAGTGAACCGATTTCAACGAAACTTTGCACGAAGTATGGATGACTCAAGTACTACAATGTATATATAAAACATGACCCTGTGGTGACCTTGACCTATTTTATGGCAAGGTCAACATAGGTCGTCAATGCATTTGAATGGGAAAAAGTTTTAAAATGTCATTTTAAGAGAAAGTCTTGCAGGAAATGGGCAGTAGGACTAAAATTTAATGATTCTGAAAAAAAGGACCCCAGGAGCCCATCTGCTTTTAAAATGTTATTTTTTGAAAACTAAAAACTATTGCAGCCTGAGAACTGAAAAGTGATAGATGCAAACAACTGATAGAGTAGATGAAGGTATGTGATTAATGTAGGTAAAGGTCGATTTTGGAAACAAAGGCAAACATGGAAACATGGGAAAAAGTGACAACTAGGCCTCGGGTAAGCATTTACAGGACCAATGATCCTATGGAAACCATTGCAGCCATAGGCCTGAAACTTGACCAAGATGACCGTCATACCCATATATGGAAAAAAAACAACACTTTGTCCAGTGACTGTACTTTTTGACTCCCAGGTGAGCGACCGTTGCCCTTGGGCTACTTGTTTTTTTTTTATCACAAAGCCATTTTGTCTTTCAGACATAATTTGAAGTCCCGAGGTCCTACTTTGCCCACACCTCAACGTATAGAGAAAAGACAATCTGTTAAAAATTAGATATAACAAAAGACCTAAAAGGAAAAAAAATGTGGAATTTGGTGATGTTGTATAGCTTGTTACTTAGACTATAAAACATATAACAAAACTATGTTAAACTTTACGTTATACAGGCGCAAGATAATTGGTTTACTGTAACTCGTTGATTTGAGTAATTCAATATTTGAATAACCATCTAGAAGCCAATATGTCTCATTCTGAGAGAAAATCAAATAAATCCGCCCATCCGTAATGTACCGAAATGATTTGTGAGTAGAAAGCGATTGCTATTCCGCCCTTGATATGTCCAGCAATTGCTGGAGATAATGTTTATCAGGTTATAAAATATGTCGCATTAAATTCAGCTACGCTTTACCTGTAAATGGTTACGTGTACACAGCATTTAATCAATTGACACCTCCGCCAGCAAGGTATAACCACGCCCACCCCTATTTCCAAACATTGTGTTTTTGCACCTATATTTACCTGTAAAAAGCACGTGTTGGTTTGTTTGTCTACCCCCCTTGTTGTCTAACCGCCATTGATCTTTAGCTTATGTGCTCATTTGAATGGTCAACCAATGATGGGTGGTTTGACGGAGGACACAATTCTCATCGAGATGAAATAACGTCATAGCGAACATCTGTCGGCGGGAAAAGTTTTTCTCTTTCCCCATGTCAAATATCACAAGCTAATCTGAAGCACACATGCGAAAGGATGCTTAGAACGTTATGTTTATAAAAGCAGACTTCTGAAAGCAACCGAAATTGCATTTCGTTTAGAATACAAGTGTTCCTTTCTTTCAACTTGAATTCTATTGAGAGAGATTTTAGGAAATGAGACGGAAATTAACACACACTAGACAGCGTGTCGTATATTCAGAGTTACGTGTAGACGTCATTTACAAGGAAAGCTTAACCCATAAATATCGCCCTATGAAAGCCAATATTGCATGCGCCTACCGTGCGGATAAAATCATCAAATAATTTGAGCCGCCTCGTGGGAAAACCAACAATGTGGTTTCAGAACAGGTTCGACACAAACCGACCTGTACAGTCACAGAAAAGAGCTAGAATCTTGAAATTTTGGATTTAAGTAGAAGAGGACCTGTACTAACCAAGTAGCGGTAACCGCGAAGCTGATCTGCGCCTTTGTTTTCGCCTATGCAGATTGTTTGTTTTCCCATGTGGTGGCTCATTTATCGACAACAAACACTATAAGTTGTTAGGCCGTAAAGTATACTTTTGCAACGGCCAAGCGCCAAACTTCTCCAGCAGGGCTATCGGTATCGTTAAGGACCATTGACCCTTTCCTGTAAAATATGCCCTGCTTTCGAAAGCCCAAAACTCCTTTTTGAAGCAATTTCTACTATTAACTTTGCAATGAGAATGGTAGTATGATGTCTTAAGAACAGATAAATGCTATAATGTATGAAGCATTCTTACACATACTATAGAAATGGCTAACGAAGCGGAGGTAGGGGTCAAAATTTTGAAAATATAAATTGGAATAAAAATCATTTTTTGTTGCATGTCTGTATTCACTTCCTCCATTGATGTGATTTTTAATCATGTAGGTCAGTGTCAAGTGTCTTAGACACCCTAAAATTCATCTCAAAAGTTTGATGCTTAATAAGCGACATTATTTTCATAAATTGTTTTGGGAGTTACCTGTATATCATTACTAACAATGACAACTATTGAGCAAAGTCATGAGAAAATTTGTCATTAGTTTCCAAACAGGTAGAACATAAACCAAAGTTATGTAGCCAAAGAACATGACAAAATACTTCACAAATCGGGGGTTTAAAATCACAGAGGAAGCAAAATGTCCATGCCATTGGCGACTACCGCACAGATGATCTGTACTTTAAGCATGGTACATGTATCTGCAAAACACATTCTTATGGATGCCTCAATTACTGTATGATTTTCCTAAACATAAAATGGCACAGAAGAACTTATTTGCATGTCTGGAATGAATGAATGCATGTATGTCACCATTCAAATTAGATACATATGAAATCTAAATGCTTTCTGATGTTAAAATTTTCCTACAGTGATCACATATTTTTCATTGTTAAAACTCTGGCATATAAACCTGGGGCTCGTTTCACCAAGCGTTTTAAGACATATTTTATCCTAAGTTTGAACTTAGTACTAATTTCGGTTAAGATATGTCTCATCCTTAAGATGTCCTAACTTTAGTCCTTACAATAGGACACAACTTATGATTGATCTTATTTAATAGTAAACTAAAAATGGCGGACGTGTTTATGTAAGGGTAAAAAACAACAAAATCTTACCTAGACCGGATTCGAACTCGGATCGCTTGGACAGAAGACAACATAGTTTACCACTGAGCCACCGAGTCATATTTTTTATTCATTGGTTTAGTATTGATAAACGCCAATAGAATATTTTTTTTTTTTTTTTAATTCAGTTTTACGTCCCTTTCAAGATTATTTCAGCTCATATGAGACGGGCCAATCGGTAGGTGGGCGAAAACGGGAGACCCCCGAGAAAAACCACCTGACACACCCGCAAGCAGAACTTGGCTTGTCTCACATGTGACCAGAGCGGGGCTCGAACCCACACCAGACACAGCGGTGAGATGATCGAGTGATTAAGAAACAGCGCTCGTAACCGCTCGGCCACGAGGGCCGCGTTAGTTTGTTTGAGTTAATGCTTAACTCAACAGCTATGTTCATGCAGAGACCTTGTCTCCATTTCATGGGACGTTCATACAAAATTAGGATGCCATGGCATCCAAAATGTGCTTCAAATATACTCAGCCAAACTTATAACGCAACATCGGTTTATTTGTTATGTTATATAAATAAACTTTATTTCCACTGGATTAGATTGCCGGAGAATTGACACATGGTTGTAACATTCTGTATTATGCGTCTCAAGAAATTAATCATTTTTAACGATCCAAAAGGAAGCAATTTGTATTAAAACTGACTTCAAGAATCTCTCAGGAGGCGCATGCCACCACAATATCCGCTTCGAGCTCTATGGTCCATACTCTGAAACCAAACACTTTTGTATCCTATCAATTCTTAGGCGATTGCTGACCAGCATATGTATGGTAGACTGTCTTACATTTCATTGAAATGCGAAAACATTCCATAATCGTGATGCGTTGTGTTTGGCTCAGTATAAAGTATCAAAGTAAGGCTTTTTTGTATGGATGGTTTGACTTTACCACGGTTTCTAGTCAGGCTCAGACCTGAGCGGTTAACCAGTAGCCTAACCAGATGACAAGTCAGTAGCGTATACGCTTTGCTTGGAGCGGAACAACCAGCCCACCTATTATTTCTCAGGGCCCCAACGGATCCAATTTTTATTTTAGCAGAGCTGTATATATAATTGCGAGTATAACTAGACCTAAGTTCAATATGGCAAATTGACTATATTTCCCCAGATCGGAATAGGGCTTTGATAAACAGATCGGCCGCCGATGCATCATGTTTATCATACAGTGTATAAGGCGAACACTGGTGTTAAAGAGATTTGATTTCGATTTGCAGACGAAATAGTCTACAGCATTAAAATAAAACAGTTGGTAGATTTAAGTACATGTATTTATATTAAAACAGAAAGGAAAAAAAAAAAAAAAAAAAAAAAAAAAAAAAAAAGAAAGAAAAATGGATTCGATCTCGGATCGCCTGGTTCATAGTATAGCAAAATACTAATTTAATTATTTGCATAAATCCACTGACCTATCACCAATATTATTATCAATTCTATGATTTAAAATACATGAAACTAACTGTTTGGTGTGTTTGACCTTGAAATGTGATAAATCTTACTGTTAAGATAGATCATAAGTCACTCCTAAGATTAGTCTTGATCATAAGATAAGATATGTCCTAAGAGAGCTTCGTGAAACGAGCTACTGGTATACATGCACCTATTTAGCTATAGCACGCCCTGCTATCTCTTTCATAATACACATCAATGAAAGGTATAGAGAAAGACGTACATCAGTGAAATATTGTTGGTCTAAATGAGTCAAGACATACTGTCAAGAGTAAAGCAAGATGATGCCACTTAAGAATTTGACTAGAATCACAGACCTTAATTCCCTGTAAATAATGGATTAAGAAGTTTAATAAAGCAAATTGCATGAAGTAGTCAAAATCTTAATGTCATGATGCTGACACGAAATACATGTACTAAGAGATCATCCATTACACAGTTTTAATATTGACAACTTTCCAATGTATAGTCTAAGTGCATTGAGGGACAAATGACCCGTTATTTGTCCTGATCTCTCCGCCATGTGCTTTGAAAGATTAGGAGGCGTGTATGTTTTAACTTGTATTGTAGTATAGTAGACTGGTTCAAAAGTTTTTTCCATGAAATGTTATTTCTCTATTTTTTGAATGCATCAAAAATGAAAAATGGTTAAAAATCAATTATATTCCCGTATCAGATGACAAAACTAGTACATGTATGTCTCGCTTAATTGCACTTGATAGAAAAGAACCTAATTTCTACCATTCTCACTGTACTAAGTACTTATAACTATTTTATATACACGTACATAGTTTTTGGGTTACATTTTTGACTGGGCAACATTGTTCCCCCCTCCCCGAGTACCAACAAGCCATTCTAATATAATATGTATTTTATGATGACCTATCAACATGCAAAAGGATGTGTTGGTACTCGGGGGGGGGGGGGGGGGGGGGGGCAATGTTCAAAAAACAGTTTTCTGTTTTCCTATATGTTCAATACAAAAAGTAGCTGTTTTAGCCCAAAAATAAAGCTATACATGTATCGAAATGGGGACCAAAGTCCAATATGCTAAAATATGGACTGACAGTGAACTAACGTGTGCTGGTTGAAGCATTTTACCAACTTTTATATTTTTCGAAATACAGGGCAGCTATACATTGTGACTCCCATTACCACTGTCAAAGATCCTTTCGAAGAACGAAGGGCCGATCGGAAACAATTTTATGGTGACTTGCTTTACAATTTTAAGAATTTCAAAGAAATATTGACTACTAAGACATTTAGAACGAGGACCAAACAAGTAACTAAATGTTGTGAGGAAGCTGGGGGTCATGTTAAGCGCCGGTAAAATCGATTTAAGCTCCCAGTATTGTTTTGTTACTGATCGTTCCAAGGCGACACGTATGTTGTGGTTCTTATTGTTGTATGTTTTGGTGTCGAATTTTGTCCTGTTTGCACTTCAAATATATTTAGATTATTTCGGGTAACTGAGTGGCCGCCTAACTGAGAATAGCTGCTCACTCGGCTTACAATATATTTTCGTTTATAAGTACCTGATTGTTAATTTCGTTTTTACTATCTCGGATTTTATAGTGGGAATTTCCTTCTCTGATTTTTTTTAAATTCAGTTTTACGTCCCTTTCAAGATTACTTCAGCTCATACGAGACGGGCCAATCGTGGTGGCGAAAACGGGAGCACACTGGCACACCCGCAAGCAGAACTTGGCTTGTCTCACATGTGGCCAGTGTGGGGCTCGAACCCACACCAGACACAGCGATGAGATGATCGAGTGATTAAGAAACAGCGCTCTTAACCGCTCGGCCACGGGGGTCGCTTCCTTCTGATTGGTCCATTACTTTGCTTACTTGTACCTTTTGAAGAGTATACTATTTAATTTCTGACATTCAATCCCATTTATAAAATCAGTTTAATTCATTACGAAAACTTGCCCATGACATATACAGAAATTTTTTCACCTGTAAAAATTGAAAACTTTCAGTCGAAAATGTTTGATATTTTTCTTATTTTTACTCAAAACATAGATTGTGGGTACACGTTAGAACCGCCTCGGCGAGTCGGTTCTAACGAGTATCCACAATCTATGTTTTGGAGCAAAAATAAAAAAAATAGGTATACCCCTGCAAACCCCAGTTTTACTATATAAAAGTGAGGTTTAAGGGGGTTTTTATGCACGGACTTGTTTTCCTGATGTTTTGAACTTAATTCAACATCCATACAGTCATCTATTACATTGTAGTTCCATTTATTTTCTATCGAACTTAATGTGTTATTAATGAAACGTTTCAATGTTTTATTCATTTTAGTTGGTTGGGGTCGGAGTTTCTTGTCTGTTCAACTGGTGTTTTCTTTTGCTCTGGATTTTCAGTAAGTTATTGGGCACCCGGGGATCTCTATCGTCGGGTAGCTTAGTGAATCGGTGAGTCCTCGGTTTTGGTTTATCGTGGTGGTTATCATGATTTATTTGTTTGTCCTTTAAGTTAATGATTCGTTGACTAGTTATAGATTCACAACAAGGACCGAACAACTAACTAAATGTTGTGAACCACAGCAGAAGGTGGGGGTGAGGTTATTTTTACGAAAATACGCCCATGCAATACACAGAAAATGTTTAGGTTGTAAAGTTTTCAGAGGAAAGTTTTTGGTATTTTTCTTATTTTTGCTCAAAACGTAGATTGTAGGTACACGTTAGAAACCGCCTCGCCGCCGAGGCGGTTCTAACGAGTACCCATAATCTATGTTTTGGAGCAAAAATAAGAAAAAATAGGTATACCCCCTGCAAACCCCAGTTTCACTATATAAATGTGGGGTTTACGGGGGTATTCATTGCACGGACACTTTTTCCTGATGTGGCCATGTAAAACTAGTTTAAGCCAACCAGTAATTTTATATTACTGATCGTTCCATGGCAGTACTTCTGTGGTGGTTCTTATTGTTTTATGGTTTGGTGTTGAATTTTTGTGCCGTTTGCGCTTTATGTGCGTTTTCATGTTTTAGTTCAGTTTGGGTAACTGAGTGTCCACCTTTTCCTGATCATTGCCTATTTTTACCTTTTTATGTACAGTTCAATTTAAAATGACATAACCCCCATGACATAACCCCCAAAATCAAAAGTTGTCAAAAATTGTTAGTCTTTATTTCTGCGTGCAGTCATCACTTAATCCCGTACAAAAGTTCAACGCCAAACTTCAGCTGCGATATCAGTGCCTTGTTGACACTAGTTTGCACGGTGAGGAAACAGCACTGTCGGAGCCATTGACCCGGTAACGTGCGGCGCTCAAGATACGAACTATAATACTCATGCTAAATGTTGATTGGCTACTGCTTTGCGTTTAAGAAAACATGCACGTACATGTACGTCTCAAAACATCGCATATATATGTTGATATGTCATTGTCGCTTCTAAACGTTTCTGTAGTTATTTCACCCTCAAACATCGGAGCCAGCCGATATTGACAGAGCCAGTCGATATGGTCGACAGAGCCATTGTTTACATTTGTTCCATGTTCGTTTTTTTTTCATTTCATTTAATTTTTCGCAAGTGGAGAAGGATCAGACAATAAGTTCAGACAATCAAAACACTTAGATTTGTATCATTTAAACGGGAACAGCGTTAAAGTGCTTGCAGTCGCTTTGTATACCTGACAAAGCAATTGATTAAGAAACAACCATGCGCAGTTTGGACTTCGCTACAAACAAAAAAAGTAAGTCCAGCGCCCAGAACTACATTCTCCTTTTTCCTCAAAAACATACAAAACAAACTTTGACAACAAATGGAAAGCTTACGCTGTTCTCTCAAATGCTACGGCGCCGCACGACGGTGCAGTTTCATCTCCTCACCGTGTTGTTATATTTGCAAAACCTCTCATTTTCAAGTTTGCTTTGCGCATTGTTTTAGTGATTTGAATTTTACAGGGGTATAAATCTTAGTCCAGCTTGTGATTGTGATCAATATTCTTTAAAAGGTTTGCGTGCGTTTATAAAATCAAAAATTCTATGTATGTGACTTTTGGGTAAAGGGGGTAGCTACATGACGGGTAACTGTATTGTAACCATTGATGCGTAAAATTATTTTTGTTCTACAAGCAACTGCATATGCCTTGCTCTACCAAATTCATTTAATAGATTTGCTGGAAAATGTTGTCTCCATTTTAAAAGAACCGAACGTAGGTTAATATCCATCAATTGTTTTTCTAAGTATAGATTGTAAACGGTCGAAAGAAACACCGTCCATAAAAATTGATAAGAAACGAAAAGCCTGCAAACGAAATGGAAAATAACTATGGCTTGACTTGGAGTTTTCGCCGGGTGGTAATGTTAATTGCTATTGTAATTGTTTTTCAAGCAATGCTGTTGTAGTCCCAGTAAGCACTGGATACAATATACACTACCATGAAAACTCTCAAAACAGCTATCGAAACAGTTTTAGGTCTCCTTAAGGCATTTAATGTCTAGCAATAATCTATATTCCCTATCTAATATAAGCCATTGCGTGATAATCCAAACGCAGACAGAGCGTCTGAAGATGAACGAAATCAAATCACTTTATAACATTAATGAATTTAACTGAGCCCTTGCTACAGATTATTAACCATTGCCCAAATAATGATGCTTTGAAAACTTCACCAGCTTGCACTGCGTTTAGTCAAATAAAAATAAAACTGAGATCCTTTAAAAGCAGTGATCATATTAATGGGAAAGGGAATGGGCCAAAGCATGCATACATCTTTTAGTGACCTAGTATTGCAACTTGTGAATACCATTTCAAGTTTTAGATATGCTGTAAGTTGTTTTCAAAGTCAAATGCTTTAATTGTTTGCAGAAAAGAACATAATCTTTATCTGGAACACATTATTAACGTGTTAAGGCTTATCAAAATGCTTGTATTCAAATTTGATTTCAGAGAAGATACAAACGGCCATACCCATTTGATTCAGATTAGGAAAACCATTTTAATAAACGGGCATTACTGAACACACAATCCTTTAATTGGCTACAAAAATAGAGAATCACTGATATGCAATAATTAAAGTATTTCGTGTCTCATAAAGGAACGGCTCTTATTCGTACCTGCGAGTTAATGCCACATGGGATTTACATTGTACTTTAATACAAACCATTCTTCCAGCATGAACTTTGTGTAATTGTGGTAAATTTTCATCTACAATTTAGAATGAGAGACCAGGAATTTATGTAACCTAATTTAAAGTTCGAACATAGACACCAGGCGGGAAAGACAATACGTCACATTTGTTTTTCGACAACACACTTAAAGAGCAAGATGACTAGCTCTTTACCAACAGGATAGCCATCTGGCTTGTCTCAACAGAACAAAATTGTACACTAAGGTATTCAAGGTATTATCGATTCATGACCTCTCAATTCTGACACGTTCCTAAGCTGAAAATTTATCACAAGTGCATACAATTCATGCTGGAAGATTGGTTTGTATTAAAGTATAATGCAAATCCTATGTGATACAAAAATATTTTATTTGACCATCCTCTACATTAAGACCTAAACAAGGATTAAAACCAGAGAACCACTGAACCCAAAAACGTTTACCTGTTGTTTGGTATTTGAAAAATGACCTTTGGCCAAAATGAATTGATCTTGAGCACTCATATAACTTCCCTAACTCAATATAAAACTGTCTTTATCTAATCTACAAAGTTTACAGGTTATCTAGAACATATCTTTCTGAGAGATTGTTAACACTTTTCTCCAGTTCAAATTATATTTGACTTAATTTGATATAAAATAGGTCAAGGTCAACATAAGGTCAGTGTTTTATATAAATCAAGATGGGCCATGGTCCTCAATGCTTCATACCAAGTTTCGTTGTATGCGTATTCCGTTTACCGGTTCCGTACTAGATGTTTTGAGGTGTTTTACAATATATGGGCATGGCGGCCATGCTGGTCATGTGACCTGGTCCATTATACAAACCTTTGTTCCCCCTTCCTAAGCATGCTCTACAGGTACGAATTAGAGCCATTCCTTCATAAGACACGAACTTATATAATAATTGCATATTTTTTCAAATCCACAGACATTTTCTATTTTGGCAAGCAGCCAATTAAAGGCTTTTGATTCAGTAAAACCGGTTTAATTTAACATTTTACTTAATCTGAATCAACAATCTTCCAAAAAATCAAATTCGAAATACAATCGGTTCGATCAGTTATTACACGATGCTTATTATTTTCACGATATAATAGCTCTAAGACTTAGTGTATTTTTTTCTACACGATTGAAGAATCTGACTTTGGAAACGACTTATAGCGTATTCAATGACATGAACCTTTTAGCGCCTTGCCGGGCGACTAAACGATATATTAGAAAAAGGTACAAGTAGGCAAAGATCAGGAAAAGGCGCAATCAGAGAAAGATTCCCACTCCAAAAACCGAGGTGGGAAAAAACAAACAAACTAACAATCAGGTACTTATACCATAAAAACATTTCGTAAGCCGAATGAGCAGCTATTGTCCCAATAGGTGGCCACTCAGCTACCTTAACTTAACTAAAAATATGAAAACATACATAAGACCTCGACAGCACAAAATATTTTAAACACCAAGACATGAAACAAAAATAACCACCACAGAAATATCGACTTGGAACGATCAGTAATACAAAGTTACTGGCGGGTTTAAATCGATTTTACATGGTCATAACCTCACCCTCAGCTTCTGCATTGGTTCATAACATTTAGTTAGTTCTTCGGTCCTCGTGGTGAATCTCTGACTAGTCAATGAATGCATCATTATTGTGGTCACTGTTAATAATCTCTGTAGCAAGGACTCTATACAACTCATTAATGATAATCATGAAGTGATTTAATTTTTGTTCATCTTCAGATGCTTTGTCTGCGTTTAGAGTATCACACAATGGATTTTCATTTGATGAAGAATATAGCTTATACCATGATGTGTCGCGGATATTAAGTGCCTTAAGAGTTTAAACTGCTTAGGTTGCTCTTTTAAGTATTTAATGATTCTGTATATTGAGTCCATGGCTTGCTGGGACGACAAAATTATTGCCTCATCAGGACAACATGTCCATGTAATGTATACTTCTTGAGCCCCACTTTTATATAGCAAAACTGGGGTATGCAGGGATATACATTTTCTTCCTACTTAAGATCCAAAACATAGGTTGTGGGTACTCTTTAGAACCGCCTCTGTCACAATCGATGTTTTGAGCAAAATGATTAAAATATCATTTATTTCTAATGATTTTTCAAGTTTTACAGCTGAAAAAAATCTCTGTATATTGCATGTACACGTCTTCGTAGAGTAAATAACGTCTTCTGACAAAACAATTATTGTACAATAACTTTACCATCCGGCAAAAACTCCGATATTAGTCAAGCCATTTTATTTTCTTTTCTTTTTTACAAGACACAAAGTGTTTTCTGTCGAGAAGAATATGGTGCGGATAATGTTGTATGTTTTTACATGGCGATATTAATGTTTTAATCTTTCTTGCAATTTATTACCAAAACTTAAAACAATTAGATCCACAACAGAAGTATCGCCTTGGAACGATCAGTAATACAAAATTAGTGGCGGGCTTAAACCTGTTTTAAATGGCCATAACCTGACCCACAGCTTTTGCAGTGGTTTACAACGCACAACGTACGTATAGTTAGTTGTTCGGTCCTTGTGGCGAATCTCTAAACTAGTGAAGCTTTCTTGCAATTGACGCCTACTATGTTTTACACTGAATATACGACACACTGTCTAGTGTGTGTTCATTTCCGTCCTATTTCCTTGACTCTGTCTCAGTAGAAATAGAGAGTTAAGACAAGAACACTTGTAAGCTAAACGAAATGCAGCCTTGGTTGCTTTTCAAATCAGCTTTTATAAATACAACTTCACTGCATCACTGCAGAAGCTGAGGATGATGTTTGGTACATGAAAAATCGATTTAAGCCCGCCAGTAAATTTTTATTACTGGTCGTTCCAAGGCGATACTGCTGTGGTGCTTCTTATTGTTTTAT
The DNA here is from genome assembly GCA_964017185.1 of Rugalucina vietnamica. Classification (NCBI taxonomy): domain Eukaryota; kingdom Metazoa; phylum Mollusca; class Bivalvia; order Lucinida; family Lucinidae; genus Rugalucina; species Rugalucina vietnamica. Next base: position 74,867,602 of record OZ024869.1, on the reverse strand, counting down.
GTCTTGGTGTTAAAATTCTGTGCTGTTTGCGCTTTATGTATGTTTTCATATTTTTGGTCAAGTTTAGGTAACTGAGTGGCCACCTATTGGGAAAATAGCTGCTGATTCGGCTTACGATGTGTTTTCATGGTATACGCACCTGATTGTTAATTTAGCTTTTTCCCACCTCGGTTTTTGGAGTGGGAATCTCTTTCTGATCGCACCTTTTCCTGATCGTTGCCTACTTGTACCTTTTCATAAGCTTTCATTTCCCCTTATCATGAGTGCTTCAGACTATCTTTTGATATTTGCTCTGGTAAGCGATATTTGGCAGAGGAGCTCGCACCTTTTCATGCCGACAAATGCTTATCACTACTAAAAATCACGTAGTGTTGTATGTATACAAACCGATAAAATGATGGGTGACATACAATGCAATTGTCCCCGAAGTTGAGGTTAGATTTCCGAGTTTTCACCTACAGCGTTTGCTCTATTGACCTATAAATTGGTGCAGGCAATGCAGAAGTAGAATATTTATTGAACGAAAGTAACATAAGAAATCCCGGCTATTTCGTTTTCGCAAACACTTCAATGTTATTACGATAGAAGTAATGAGTGCCACTATAGGTTCATTTTTCTGAAGTGTTTGCGAAAACGAAATCACCTGTATTCCTTATGTTACTTTCACTCAATAAATGTTCAATTTATGCACTGATTGCACCTATCAATCAGTAAATAGAGTAAACGCTATAGGAGAGAACTCGAATATCTCACCTCAACTTCAACGACAATTGCAATGTGCGTCACCGATAATTTTTCGGTTTGTCACGTGATTCTCAGCTGTGCCTATATTCGTACACGTATCGCTGTAACGTTGGTATATACATGTATAAGGAAAGGAAATATAGTTTAAAATATGAACAAATCTGAAGAGAATAATCTGGACTTGGATGATGGTGTATACTAACTGATGTTGACTATAATACATAAAACTATGCTTATATTATATAATGTGGTTATAGCACACACGAATTGGTTTACTGTAACTCGTTGATTTGAGTGATTCAATATTTGAATAACCAACTAGAAGCCAATATGTCTCATTCCGAGAGAAAATCAAATAAATCTTCCCATCCGTAATGTATCGAAATTGGTTTGTGAGCAGAAAGCGATTGCTGTTCCACCATTAGTGTTTTCATGAACTGCTGCAGATAAGCTTATCAGGTGATAAACAAATATTTGCAACGGTTTCCGTTGCATTCAGCTACGACATACTCAGAATTGTTTCCATTACGAAAACTTGCCCATGCAATACACAGGAGTTTTTTCAAAAGAAAAAAATGAAAATTTCATCAGAAAAAAATGTGATATTTTTAATATTTTAGCTGAAAACATACATTGTGGGTACACGTTAGAACCGGCTCGCCGAGGCGGTTCTAACGAGTACCCACAATGTATGTTTTGGATCAAAAACAAGAAAATAAGGTTTACCCCCTCAAACCCCAGTTTTTCTATATGAAAGTGTGGTTTGAGGGGGTATATATTGCATGGACATGTTTTCCTGATGACAGGTTTTAGATGCTTTCTATGTACATGTACATGTATAACGTCACATTGATCCGTGTACGTGTATAAGCGTTTGAAGGCGTGAAAAGGTCTCCTCTTCTAAATATCGCTTACAAGAGCAAATATCAAAATAAAGTCTGAAGCACCCATGACAAGGGATATCAAAGCTTAGGAAGTTATGTTTATATAAACAGATTTGAAAAGCAAATAATGCTGCATTTCGTTTAGCTTACAAGTGCTCTTGTCTTAACTCTCCAATTCTGCTGAGACAAATTCAATGAAGTAGGACGGAAATGAACACACACTTGACGGCGTGTCGTATGTATATTCAGTGTAAAACATAGTTGGCGTCAATTGCAAGAAAGCTTGACGAGTTTAGAGATTCGTCTCAATGACCGAACAACTAACTAAACGTTGTGAACCACTACAAAAGCTGAGGGTGAGGTTTATATGGCCATTTAAAACCGGTTTAAGTCCGCCACTATTTTTTATTACTGATCGTTTCAAGGCGATACTTCTGTTGTGGATCTAACTGTTTTATGTTTTGGTAACGATTTTTATGCTGATTTCACCTTATGTACTTTTAATGTACGTAGTTAAGTTCAAGTACCTAAGTGGTAAATATTGGTAATTCGCTCACTCAGCTTACGTTTAAGTTCCTGATTGTCAATTTACTTTAACCCACCTCTTTGGAGTGGGAATTCTTTCTTTGATCATTGCCTAATTTTACCATTTGAGTTTCGCCATCTAAAACATACTATATGGCCTGCCCCATATTCTACACCATTCTTCTCGACAGAAAACACCCTGTGTCTTGCCCTTTACGTAGTCTGTAAACGATCAAATCAAATGTACACTGCATACCAAACAAAACAATAAAGACGCATTCCGTAAAGTGCTGACCTTGACCTAATGAAAAATATACAATGGTGATCCTTTCGAAGCAGTAAAAACATTCAAAGGGATTTAGTATGAGCCATATTGCACAATTTCGGGTAATGAACCCTCATCAGTGACCTAATGGGCTACTTAGTGCTCCTCATAAACCGGCAACGAAAGCCAGACAGTGCTCACTCGGCTTACGATATGTTTTCTATGTATATGTACCTAATTGTCAATTTATTTTTGCCACCTCGGTTTTTGGTTTTCTGATTGCGCATATTCCTAAAATTTGCCTACTTGTACCTTTTTTAACGTTATTTAGTCAATAGTTCTGTTATCCCAATAAGCCATTGACGCAATATACAGAATCATAAAACACTCAAAACAGCAATCGAAGCTGTTTAGACTCTTCTTAAGGAACGTATTATCCGCGACACATTATTTAGGTATAATCTGTATTCTTTATCAAATAAAAAGCAATTGCGTGATAATCTAAACGCAGACAAAGCGTCTGAAGATGAACGAAAATTAAATCACTTCGCATCATTAATGAATTCAATATAGTCCTTGCTACAGATTATTAACAATGGCCACATTAATGATGCTTTCTCGTATATCATTAAGTCGCCTGGCACAGCAAAAGGTTCATGTGGTTTGAATTCTAAGATACGCTATAAGTTGCTTTCAAAGTCGTGCTGAGAAAATTACACGATGGAGAGCTGTTTTTATCGTGAAAGCAGAACGAAACGTGTAAATGCCAATCGAAACGATTGTAGTTCGAATTTGATTTCTGGGAAGTTACAAACAGTCGCACCTATTTGATTCAGATTAAGTATGACCATCAAATTAAACCGTTTTATTTCTTTGCTTAAACACAAGCCTTTTATTGCTTTTCAAAATAGACGATGTCTGTGGATTTAATGAAATATGCAATGATTACAGTATTTCGTGTCTTATGAAGGAATGGCTCTAATTATTCCTACCTGCAAGTTTGTGTAACATATGATTGTCATCCGTTTCATATTAGAATGGTATTCTACAATTGTTTAAAACTCTTAATATCAAGTTGAATGCAGTGAACATCTAATTTGTAGAAAAGGATAACAAAGTTTTTGTCACCAAATCTGTTTTGATCATTTAATACCGTTTATTTTCACCAATATGTTTTAGCTCACCTGTTAGTGAGCCGAAGGCTCGCATGCGAGCTTATAGGATAGGCATGCTCTGGCGCCCGCCGTGTTTGTCGTCGTCGTTGTCCACAATGTTAAAACATCTCCTCCTCTGAAACCAGCCAATCAAAGTCAATCGTCATGTGGGGCATTCTTAGGAAAGTTTATATAAATGGACCAGGTCACATGACCAACATGCGGTGCACGACTTTTCGTCGAAAACCCTTTGGTCGAATTGACATTTGATAGAATAAGACACTTGGTCGAAAAAAAAAAAAAAAAAAAAAAAAAAAAAAAAAAAAAAAAAAAAAAAAAAAAAAAAAAAAAAAAACGATAAACTACGACACTTCGTCGATTTTTTTAAAAGTAAAAATACGACCCTTTGTCGAAACAAATTCGACCATGTGTCGTACTTTTACTTTTTTTCAAATCGAGTTTGAAAGGTGATTTTTTTACCTCGCTTCGGCCATTTACAAAATAATTCATAGGTGTACTCGATTGTTTGATAATGCGCGTCTTCAGTAAACCGGTCACGCTTATGGCGTATTATTACCGTTATCTATGATGGAACAATACAATGGGACAAATAGGTAGGTATGCTAGCTTAAAAGGTATAAGTTACTGTTCAAAGAGTCTGTTCTGATGAATTTACAACAGGTATTAGTATGGAATGAGCAAAAATCAACCGTTATGGTCACTTTTGTAACATGGCCGTCATGCCCGTATATGATAAAACCTCTTAAAATGTTCTTGTCCGGAACAGGTGAACGGATTAAAACGAAACTTGGTATGAACCATCGGAGACTATAACCTATCATTATTTATATAAAACTCTGACCTTAGGTTGACCTTTGATCAAATAGTCAAACATACTGTGCAATGAAGAAATGTGCAAAGAATGGATCATTCAGATAATTTTGTAGTACATACTTGAAAATTTGTACTGTAGATACAGACAGTTTAATAATGAGTTACTGGATTTACTAGAGTATTCAAGGTACAAATGTAAATGTATTTTGGCCACAGGTAATTTTTGGAAGACCAAATCACAGATGAGCGTTCTCGGGACCAATGGTTCTCAGTTTCTACTTTTCTTTTTGACATGTTTTGTATCATTATGCTGTGCAGCCCTTAAGCCATTTTTCGTTTGGGTCTAAATGCAGAGTATGTTCAAATTTTCTTTAATTAAAGTTAACTCAGATACAAAGCTATCAGAGTTGGTGTCCCAGATTAAAAAAAGAGTCAACCGGAAGTACAGAAAACTTAATGTCCATCAGAAAAAACATGTCCGTGCAATGAATACCCCCTTAACCCCCACTTTTATATAGAAAAACTGAGGTTTGCTGGGTTATACCTATTTTCTTATTTTTTTTCTTTATTCCAAAACATAGATTGTGGGTACATGTACTTGTTAGAACCGCCTCGCTGAGGCGGTTCTAACGTGTACCAATAATCAATGTTTTGAGCTAAAACAAGAAAATATAATAATTTTTCAGCGGAAAATTTTCAAGTTTTAAAGCTCAAAATATACTCCTCAAAACAATATAAGGGCCACAATTTTAAGTTAATAGATTTTCTGGATGTCAAATAGTTTACTTTATTTTATGATGTAGCTGTATAATAAACGTTCAATGGGTACCCTAAGCAAAAAACAACCCACAAAAAGCTTTAAATCAATCGACAATAAAATTGTCAGTGAACATGACACAACACTACCCTCCAAAATTCGCTTTTTTACACATGGTGTGTGGGGTAGTAAATTCTACAAAAACTTATTTATCCTAGAATATGATCGTTAACATCAACCCAATAACAGGCATATAAGGCACGAAGCTGTTTACCCTCCAAGCAGTGTGACAGGAAGTTTCAAATTAACTTCCGGATGCCCTCAAGACGAATCCAACAACACCCTCTGACCATTTCAATTTCAAGACTTTCTCGCGTTCCAGATAGAACATTACGGGCAGGCACGATTTTCTGAAGAAGGTCACACAACAGCTCAACCGATTTGAAGCCAAGGGAGTCTGCTTGTCAGTCCATAATACGGCTTTAAAATGACTCGGTATTTAAATTAATGCAATAACGCCCCTTATTCATTGACTAGTTAGAGATTCACCACGAGGACCGAAGAACTAACTAAATGTTATGAACCACTGCAGAAGCTGAGGGTGAGGTTAGGTACCTGTAAAATCGATTTAAGCCCGCCAGTAATTTTATATTACTGATCGTTCCAAGGCGATACTTCTGTAGTGGTTCTTTCGTTTTATGTCTTGGTGTTTAAATTTTTTTTTGTGCTGTTGGCGCCTTATGTATGTTTTCATATTTTTAGTTAAGTTTAGGTAACTGAGTGGCCACCTGTTGGGAAAATAGCTGCCCATTCAGCTTACGGTATGTTTTCATGGTACAAGTACCTCATTGTTAATTTAATTTTTTCCAGTCTCGGTTTTTGGAGTGGGAATCTTTTTCTGATTGCTGATCTTTGCCTACTTCTACCTTCTTGTACCCTAACATTGACCCAACAATCCGGATGACTTCGACCGGACTTTGCATAGTGACATCAGAACATTCTACTGGCTCATTTGAGACCGATTCTTTGGTCGGAGATGTCGAAAATCAGCCTAGACGTTAGTGACGGAAGACAACATGATTGAGAGTTTCAATGGAATTTATGCTGTTGGAACACTATTTATTAGGCAGACCAAATCTGCTCGTGCGGGGTGGGTATGTAATGTTGGTTCTTTGGAGACGTACAGTATTCAGAACGGGTCGCTGACAGGTGAACAATATGGATATGGAACTTTGGGTATCATTGCTCATCCATTTGCTGGCGCATTGGGTCCTAAGTTTATTTAAATGGTCGATAACGACCAATTACGAAGGGCTAGAGGGGTTAGGGGGTTCCTTGGACGCGAGTAAGTTCAGCGTATGAACTGGCTAGCACGTCCTTCTGACTTGAACCCGATTAAGCAGGCGCAGGATTGTCTACAGAGAAAAATCGCGGCCTCTATTGTTCAATTTGGGACGCGGGGAAGCCTTGAACGTGAGCCGGTTGACGATCGGGGCATGATTCCTCTTGTGGACATCCGGGAGCCGATGTAAAGCTTCTGGTCACATTGTATGGAAGTTATACAGGCCCAAGATGAACTTATCCAATATCAAGCTGGCATGCACGGCCATGATGTTGCGAAAAGAAGACAATTTCAAATTTTACTACCCCACCCACAATGTGTAAAATAACCAACTTTGGAGGGTAGTGTATTGACATGTTCACTGTCAAGTTAATAATCGATTGTTTTAAAGCTTTTTGGTGTTAATTGGTTCGGGTACTCATTGAATATTTATTAAACATCATAAAATAAAATAAATTATTTGACATTCATAAAATCTGCAAAATCGAATTTCTGGCCCTTAGATTATTTTGAGGAGTATATTATACAATTATTGACTACTGAGTCATTGAATATGATGTGATATCCAACAAAGAATATCAATATTGACCGAGGCGAAGCCGAAGTCAACAATTGTTTCATTATATAACACTCTTTTTATACAAACATGATAGAAATAATTTTAAAATAACCTTTTTTTTTTTATCTGTAAATGTATTAGTGTATACATACATATATAGTTTACCTATAGTCCCAGCATGACTGAAAAATGTTCATTTGGACATTAAGTCTAAATTCAAATAAACTAAACAGTTATAAACATCATTTGTACTTCATCAGCATTACTGCTTGACGGTAATCAATGTACAATGACAGAGAGAGTTCTAAATTTAGTAACATATATTCAATGGGAAAAACCCCAGATCATAGAATATGACAAAATATGCAATGGGCTGAAAGCATTGTCTGAAATACTGTCTATTTATAGTTATATAATAACTCTGTTTATTGCATGGGCATGTTTTCGTAATGCAAGGAAGACGGCCAATGGTATTCCGAGAATGGCAATTCAGTTTAATGATCATTTCAAGCATTTTAACTTCCCTGTTCAGTGTTTTCACTTTATAGACGTTGCATAAAAGGTTAATTTGATATTGGGAGGGATATTCAATCTAAAACAAATTCGACATACTGTTTATGAGAAATATAATGTTTTGCGGTTTCAGAATAGTGGATTGCTTGTAAGATTCGATAAAAATGTCACAGCATAATAATGCATATCAAATGACGCCATTATTTGAAAACAATTATGTTTACCTAGCTTTATTGAAATATAATACATAAATTGAAATGATAGTATCATACAGATATAAATATACATGTAGCTGAAGCCCACGAAAAAATGTCTGGAATACTACATGGCGTATTTAGAAATGACAACAAAAAATTATTTCGGTTACAGCGAAGCTGATCTGCGTCTTTGTTTTCGCATATGCAGATTGTTGGTTTTCTCACGAGGTGACTCGAATTCCTGATAAATGTTTATTTCGATCAATGATAAAAGTATCCTGAAAATCAGATATATTTGACAAAAGAAATTGTCTGTCAATCAAATGCTATTTGCACACCAATGCGAATGGATCTTCGTGTGACGCTGGTTGAGCGTCAGACCATGTCGGCGTCCCCTCACGGAACTTTGCAAATGTCATTCCATTCCGACACATAACCAGTCAAACAAGGCAAAACTTGATAACATGTGATGCACGTGGAATGCTGGGCAAGTGTTTTCCATGATTTTTTTAACGTAACGTAGCAACTCGTGGACGCGAGAAAAGCACATAACTCGTCTCGAAACATGAATTTGAGCATCACTTGCCATATTAAAAGCGTATCGAAAGATTTTAAACATTTGATTTTGAAAATAATGATGGAGGAAAAAAATTGCTAAACTTAAGTCTTATGATATATATTAACTTTAGAAATATCCAGACAGTTTTGTAATATCCATTTACAATTATGTTACCCTATAAGAAACTCTTCATTTATCCATTATCAAGCATACTTAGTTATTATCCAGGACGCGATTTGAGACACTACCATCCATTAAAATTGCTCGCAGTGTTTAGTAAAATATACAAAAATTATGGTGATACAAAAAGCTCAAAAATTACACAAAATTCTTATTTTTACCGTATTTTAGCACGGACTATATAAACATCAATATAAGTTTACAGGGGTCATAAACTGGCATGAAAGGCAAAGCAGGATGCATTATAGCTTTTGGAGGAAATGACGCCACAAAGGACAAAACAAATAAATTAGGGTACCGACACTTTAGTAAGCAGCTCATGATAATATGACGGTTTAGTCATGTAAACGTATCATGGAACATTGAATATATGTATAACATGTGAAATGATAAACAATAATGAACCGAACGATACAAATGCCTTTTAGCAATGGCTTTATCCGGAAAGCACTTTAAATATTATTTAGGAGAGCGTTTCCTACTTGACGATAATGACAAGCATATCATGATTGAAAGCTACAAAACACATCCCAGTGGATAGTGATAAATATCTAACTTGCATTTAATAACTGGAAATGCATGATTAAGTGCTATGAAATAAAGTTCACAGCCATGTCATAATTTGTCTTTCAACTCAGAGTAGTCCAATATCAAGTATTAATTAACTGATGTAGTATGACCTTTGTCACGATGGCTATTATAATGAGGCGGTATTTGCTTTGTCTGAGAATGGTGCATTGCACTTTGAGAAAATTAGCTACAAAAATAATGTCACTGCCACATACTTCGTATGCAATACAATTATGAAGATGGAAGTAGTTCATCAATGAGCATAAACACACCAAAAGCCAGCAGAGTCCATCAGGATAACTATAAATGTTGACGTTTTCCTTGATGCTGGTTATAAATACATGTACTGCGGCCATCGATACAAAATCAAATATCACCATGATGCTTAAACAAACATCTCAATGCTATTGGAGAGTACTTTGTAGTTCAGAACAGAAATAAATTAATTGCTTCATTGCGTGTAAAGTGTACATGTATATTGTATTAGAGACATAAAGCTTTTTTGAGCCTCACTGTCCGAAAACTTGACTTATATTACGTATTTTAGTGTAATTCCAAAACACACATCAGTCACTAGGCTATATACATGTATCAACATGACAGTGTCCATTTCTTTATTATATTTACATATCGCCATTACACAAAGAAGTGTATCTTGCTTGATCACCTTAGATAGAAGCCGTAGAAAAAATAGCCGTACGCTCTCGTAACGAGACTAAACATTTTGAGTAAACAAATGTAATTGCTGTTGTAATGGAAGACACTTACTAGGTCATATTGAATTTTTTTCTGAAAGTGTTATAGACTATAATTCAATGATCAAACCAGGATGCGTTTAACATTAAATATGTTGGTACCATGGATTTTAGAACACAAACTGGAGCTACAACTGTGAACGCCATACACGCACGATAAGCCAGTAGATTATTGTGAGCATTGTGTTGATATTTAAATGACCAAGTGCAGGTCAATTCGACCCTGTTAATAAAGAGAATATCAAATATTGCAGACTGATAAATTATCTTAGGTTTTAGTGTCGGGGTTGAAAATCTATTGACAATCTTGACCATGACAAGTATTTATAGAAATTAAGGCATTACGTTTGTTTTGAAAAGTAAGTCTTTGTCAGCGGCGGATATCTACGGTTATTTACGGCAACAGCAAAATCGCGGAAAACGCACGACGAGTTTTCCGTATTAAATACTTGTAACAAGCAACATAAGGCAGTGTCAGAGACAACTGATACTGTACATTTAATCTGGCCTCACTATGTGCAATCTAAATAAAGTTTACAAAATGCTAAAAAATATATCGATTGAAATTCATTTATTTCGAGTTCAACTCATAAAATGTCTATTTTCGCAGTGATCAATCGGGGATGTAATTTCAATGGTTCAAAGTCGGTACAAAACAGATCGAGACAAAGAGAGCACCAGATTCCACTAAACTATGCATATATCGTTCCTTTCAATAATCCAACATCAAAGGAAATGTCTAATAAATACACCTTTTCATTGAGATAAACAGTGTTTGAAACATACATGATTGGAATTTGTTGTTTGATTTACGCTGGAATGGGTTTCGTAATTATTGCTGTTCACTGAGCCTCGAGTATCATGACTTTCATAAATTGTGCTTGAGCTTATGACAATTCGTCAGCTGAAGTGCAATGCGTGCTATCACAATCCGTACTTCATGTGTTATTAATTGTGCATCTATCAAAATACAGATTTTAATTTTCAGATGTATAGAAAACTGCATTGCAAAGTTCTAAAAGCATGAATTCAGACATGTTTTAACATTGCTTACTTAATTTTGAAATATTAACGAAACGTAACAGCATATTAGACATTTTTCACTTTTGAACGTAAATGCTGCTGGCGCTTGCGGTTATGACTTTCCGTGTGGTGGGGGACGACTCGTGAGGGCATATTTGAGACGAAATCGAGGGACGATATGAAGAATTACTTAGTCAAAACTACCAATAGCCCGACGAAGACGAATTAAATAAGAGAGTCAAAAAAGTGAAATAGTCTAGGACGTGTAGCTGTGTAGCTCAGTAGGTAGCGTTCTTGGAGTTGAAAGCGAAAGGTCCTGGGTTCGAGTCCCGGACGGATCACTTTTTTCTTTTCTTTATTTGTCTCTCTTGTGACAAAAAAGCTTTGCAAATAAAACATATATTATCAGCTGATTATATTTTTTGGCAAATACAAGAATCATGAAATGCCCTACTACATTAAATTCTTAAATCGTAAAGGAATTGAAGTTTGAGACGGCAGCCTACATGTATGTTTTCTCTTGTATTGGGAGCTCGACCGTATTTTTGGTATAAGAGCTGATCTATCCTCATGTCAATATTTCTTTCTGGGTGACATGAAAATATGAATATACTGAAGGCTTGTACAGGGATAATGTGGCTAGGATAAGTTAGCCACCCTGAACGACTCAACCTGAATGTTTTCCGCGGACGTAGAGTACACTGTATAGTGTACATGTAAAGATATATGTATATTTATTAGGTGTAAGACCTACAGTTCCACGTGCTGTCTCGTGAGAGAACATAATTTATTTTGGCATGTTTATACATGTACTTCAAACAGATACTCGAAATCTTGATGTTATTTATTTGGTTGATGTTTCGTTTTGAGTCCATTAGACGATAAGTGCGATCTCCTAGCTACATTTTGCATAGCCATACAAATAAGTTGAGGTTTTGTAGACCTTCCACAGTATTTCAGCATTTTGAATGCGATAATTACGATTTTTGGGATGTTTTTATTTCCAAGTCAACGGCTTTCTTTCTGATCCTCATTTATTCTCTTGAATTATGCGTGATGTTTATCTGGTTGAATTCAAATAAATATAATTAAACTTCAAACTAAAACAATATCATTTTCAAGAAAATGAATGCTTATAGACTAAGAAACATACAGTTCGTTTTTTCATAACGTGCCGCGTACCTTGCTTAACCCTAAAACAGGATGACAATATTCTTTACGCGAGCACACACACACACACACACACACACACACACACACATACAAGTAAGCACCTCCAACTGAGCCCATGTCAAATTTCACCACTAACTGGGGACAGTGCTTTCCACTTGTTTTTTCAGCAAAGGAACACTACCATAAGGTGACCGATATTAAATATTCACTGTTTTGAACAAATATATTTTTGAAAACACAATAACTTTATTCTTTTGTCATGACCTCCAACTGGGGACGATACACACTTTTTCAAACGAGGACATATTCTTCTTCCGAGGACACGACACACCCTTTCAATTGAGGACACGCACGCAACTTTGGAGGACACGACACACCATTTCAACCGAGGACACGCATGCAACTTTGGAAGACACGACACGCCCTTTCAACTGAGGACATGCGTGCAACTTTGGAGGACACGACACACCCTTTCAACTGAGGACACGCACGCAACCTTTAAGGACACGACACACCCTTTCAACTGAGGACATGCACGCAGCCGTTGAAGACACGACACACCCTTCCAACTGAGGTCACAAATGCAAGCTTAGAGGACACGACACACCCTTCCAACTGAGGACATGCACACATGCTTTAAGGACAGTACACACTATAATGCCTTCAAATTCCAAATTAATCATATTAGTAACACATCTATATATCCTAAATACTTTGATGCCATACATACGATGAGAATTGGTCAGATATACCATGCTAGATTTAGAATGTAGCAGTCTTAAACATCATCTTTATAATAAAGCACCTCCAACTGAGCCCATGTCAAATTTGGGACAGTGCTTTCCACTTGTTTTTACAGCAAAGGAACACTGCCATAAGGTGACCGATATTAAATATTCACTGTTTTAAACAAATATATTTTTGAAAACACAATAACTTTATTCTTTTGTCATGACCTCTAATTGGGGACGATACACACTTTTTCAAACGAGGACATATTCTTCTTCCGAGGACACGACACACCCTTTCAACTGAGGACACGCATGCAACCTTGGAGGAATGACATACCATTTCAACCGAGGACACGCATGCAACTTTGGAGGACACGACACGCCCTTTCAACTGAGGACATGCATGCAACTTTGGAGGACACGACACACCCTTTCAACTGAGGACACGCACGCAACCTTGGAGGAATGACGTACCGTTTCAACCGAGGACACGCATGCAACTTTGGAGGACACGACACGCCCTTTCAGCTGAGGACATGCATGCAACTTTGGAGGACACGACACACCCTTTCAACTGAGGACACACACGCAACCTTTAAGGACACGACACACCCTTTCAACTGAGGACATGCACTCAGCCGTTGAAGACACGACACACCCTTCCAACCGAGGACACGAATGCAAGCTTAGAGGACACGACACACCCTTCCAACTGAGGACATGCACACAGGCTTTAAGGACAGTACACACTATAATGCCTTCAAATTCCAAATTAATCATATTAGTAACACACCTATATATCCTAAATACTTTGATGCCATACATACGATGTGAATAGGTCAGATATACCATGCTAGATTAAGATTAGAATGTAGCAGTCTTAAACATCATCTTTATAATGAAAATATAGTTGCTGATCCCTGATGCTCGTGTGGTGCAATTGAAACCGCTTCCCATTATTTGCTGACATGTGAGAATTATAGAAATCTACGCATACAGTACTTATATGATCCCTCCTCCATTAACTGTTCCAAAACTTCTTTTAGGAATCCAGGAAGCTACATTTGATGAAAACAGTTTTATATTCAGACAAGTTCAATTATACATACTGGCAACTAAGCGAATCGAAACAGGCATCACTAAATAAAATTTAGATACTTTACTGCTAGGACTGCTTTACCTTGGATAAGGCTTGGGTTATGAGCTTACTGATGGACTGGGTATAACGATTCTTTTTCTTACTCTCTCTTGGAGGGTATCCTTTCACTGATATCGTCTATATTCTCAATCTTTTATCGATATCAGACTCGCCTATACGTATTTTATTTTATATATATGAATAAAAATGAAGCTGAATATGATTTTTTCTGCACCATGTCATGTCGTCATACTGCATAATGTATAATAAAACCATTTGAGGAAATGAACTTTATAAGCATCATGCTTTCGTTCAAATCCTCTCATTATGTAATGTATTTATATGTGTATTTCTTGCTCTTGTATCTTGAATAAATACGTTTATACTAACTTTTGTTTTTTTTTATTCATTTTACGTCCCTTTCAAGATTATTTCAGCTCATATGAGACGGGCCAATCAGTAGGTGGGGCGAAAACCGGAGTACCCGGAGAAAAACCACCTGACACACTGCACCAGAGTGAATCTTGTAAAAGAAAGTGTACGTCAGCCATACGTCCTGTACGGGTCGTATGATTTATTGTACGATAGCCATACGTCCTGTACAGGTCGTATACTTCATTGTACGTTAGCCATACGTCGAATGATTTATTGTACGATAGCCATACGTCCTGTACAGGTTGTATACTTCATTGTACGTTAGCCATACGTTAGGTACAGGTCGTATACTTTGTGTACCATATTTGGTGCATACATTAGACCATATATCACCGATGATACATGTGGTATACTTGGTGTACACAGACTATATGAGGTGTACGTCAGGCATACGTCCTGTACGGGTCGTATGCTTCATTATACGATAGCCGTACGTCAGGTACAGGTCGTATACGTCGTGTACCAAATTTGGTGCATACATTTAAGGATTGAAATTCAGATTTTAGCTTTCACTGGATGATGAAAAACATTAGGCTGTTTTAATGTCTGTGAAGCCCGAAGGGCTTCTCGGAGACATTAAAACAGCTAATGTTTTTCATCATCCAGTGAAAGCTAAAATCTAAATTTCAATACTTATATTTACATTTTATATTATCAAGTAAGTATCAGATTTTAATTGCGCATATCACCGCTCATTTTCATGTAATTTGACATTAAATCCGACTTAACGTAATTTTGGAACAGCCAAAACGTCAAACTTTCGCGCCTAACGTCATGGCGATACGCGACCAACGTCACGACAACAAGAGTAAACAAACAACGTCACTGGTTGGTTACAACGCCACCTCGCCCATGGGCGTTGCCCTTTTGATCACGTGACTTTATGTTTTTCATTGGGAAATGAAGAACATCAAGAAAGATACTTTCATCTAAGGCGATTGCAATAAAAATGTAAATATTAGACCATATATCACCGATGAATTATAGGGTATACTTGGTGTACACGGACTATACGCTTTGTACGTCAGCCATACGTCCTGTGCAGGTCGTATGCAGAACTAACTTTGAAGACACTACGAACTAAGAATATCATACCGGGAAAATTCACGGTGTAAACGACGAATCCGGGTCTAGTCAACACCGCCGGGTCAACTCGGCCTTATACATATGGTATAATCGTGTGTGTGTTGATAGAGAGATGGTTAATTAAAATAATGAAGAATAATGAATATGCTTATTACACTTCGTGTTTTATTTGCCTTTTTCAACAGATAGGTTCATACATCTTTCTTTCTTCATACTGAGGGAGTAAACTGTGGTGTCTTTAATCATGCTGCAATTAATTTTAACCGCTATGCATTACCCTTTCTTTATTGCAGCAACAAACAATATAAATGTTTGATAATTCTTTAATCGTGGTATTGTTTTTCTTTTTAAGTGAGAAAACATACACTGAAAAAAAGTTATAAGAGGCCACTTTTCAAACTCATTTTTTGTAACTAAGCCATGTTCAAAAGTGCACGATCTTTAGTCTAAAGACGTGTCTTTCAAGTAAGTAAAGTTCCAAAGTGTTCAGAAATAATTTTCTTTCACTGAACGCGATTTTGGAGTAAAAATGCAAAAATCAGTGTTTTGGAATAAAAAATTTGATAAAGCACAACATTAATCGAAATTTTGAGCGGGTGTCATCAAAGGGGCTCTCCCGGCTTGGAAAAACATGAAACATTCGAATTTTCTCTACTGGTAGACTTTCTGCGCATTTTTAAAAATCGCTAATTTTGAGATTTTTTGAAAATTCATCAATGTGCGTCTTAAAAATGTTAATCGCTATATAATTCACTTGATGAAGCCTGGACCCGAGTGAGCTATTTTAGACTATTTTCGAGGACAAACAGGTCACGGCTGACGCACACTTCCGGTTTCAATGCCAATTTTTAACGAACAAAATAACGAAATTTATGGCCGATTTTTCAAATTTTCAAAGTTTATCAGAGTCTAGTATTATACCTTAATACTCGCTGAAAATTTCAATTCCATACTGCTGATAATAATGCAACCAGAGATGAACAAACTTTGTATGCAAATTGCATACAAAAAGCTGAATTCATGTTATTCATGTTGCTGTCTTCTTGCATGTACAAAACAGAAACGAAGATTCTTATTGCAGCAACACATCTGACTTAATTTTATCTTGCATCATGGTAGTCAGTAGCACTTTCAAATAAATTAAAATGTTAAACACAACGTCATAATATGATATTTAATTTGATGATAATAAAGTGTGATTTTCGGAAAGAGGGTACCTTTACTCATGCTTCGACTGCGTGAGACATATCACGCATTTTGGAATGCTAACACTCTCAGAGCCACTGGTAGACATTGGTTTATTAATTTGATCATGAATTTTAATTGATCGTAATTTACTTTCTGAACTAGAAGAAAAATATGAGGTGGCCTCTTATAACTTTTTTTCAGTGTAGATTGGCCAAAGTCGTTAATCATAAACTGATTAAGTCGTTAATCATAAACTGATTAAAATCAATTTCTCCTGGAGGAGGGGGCTGTTGATTTTAGTGTTCAGAGCTTTTACTTGCCATGTTTTAGTGTTTTGTCGACGAGTTTGGGTTGACAAACATAATTCATTTGAATAGATTTCTGTCCTTGAGCAAGACACTTTAAGCTCCCTAAAGTACTTGTCACCTACTGAGGAAGCAGTGGCTCCGTCCCAACATGACTGAAAAATTGTTGACCGGGATGTTGAACAACAAATCAACCAACATTTAAATCTCTTTTTGCTAATCAAGCTGCATCACAAATCAGGGAAATAAAGACTTCTAGACAAGTGAATTTTGTACAATCATTGTTTGCGACATTTAAAACACGATATATGACTCATTATAAATATCTGTTTACATCTGAGTATTGTTTAGAATAAGATAAAAATCTGTTCGTATTTAGCTAACAAGCTCTGTAAACAAGTAGCCCAATGAGCAATGATCGCTCACCTGACAGCTAACTCTGCAATCCCTGGTTAGATCTGGCTGAATTTCAAACTTGTCCGAGCACTTGTTTATGTCCTTGTTCCTTGCGAGTATGGAAAAGATCCGATCAAAAATTGTGGGGAAAATGTGTGGACATTTTCTTCATATAATTCAATTTTCTCCATTAAGTCTATGGGATTTTTTTCAAACGCACAAGGGCAGCTAACTCCGCAATCCATGGTCAGAACTGATCGAATTTCGAACTCGTCCGAGCTCCTTGCAAGTATGGAACAGATCCAATCAAAAATAGCAGAGAAAATGCGTGGACAACATTTTCTGGCTTGACGGACGGACGGACGCCGGCTCGAGTCCCATCCTATAAGCTCACCTTTTCATATGGTCATCCTTGCTGACGAATGACCATCACATGCCTATACCTTTTGATAAAATATGGGTGTGTCTAGATGGAAATTTTTGTATCTAAAAAGTGTAAAGTTTCTTTTTTTGTTCAGTATATTTCTCCTAGGCCCCAATGGGCGGGGGCCCCGATGTCATGGGTTCATGCTTTAGATTTAGAAACTGTCAGTCTAGTGAAACTCACAGCATAAGAAATGATCAGACTAAGCTTATGTGACCCACTGTTAATATCACAGTTTAATCAGATCTGACTCAACTTAGTTTCAGTCATGGCTGGACAGACCAAGGAGACTGGTAGGATTCAAGCCCGAGAACTCCAGTATATTGTCTAATGAATAAAGAAAGCCCCATTCTAATATGGAATTTAATAATAAAACAATTAAGACTTTCATAGCAGATTATTGCATGAGAATTATGAACAAACATTTACAAAAGTGTAAACATGAGCACAAAACAATACAAGTTTTCTACTATCAATGAATGGGGACACATTGTAAAATTCCTGTTGGTTCAAAAATGTAAAATTTCAGCCCTGATACTGTGGTATTACTTTTGGTTCCTGATGTATAACTGAGCTCAAACCAACAATTATTTTACAAAAGACCATCTTTAATTGAGCAGCGTCATGAGAAAACCAGACTTTTGCCTATGCAAAAACAAAGGCACAGATCAGCTTCGCAGTAACTGCAAAGCTGATCAGCATCTTTGATTTGATACACCGATTTTACAATTTCTCATCTTCATTAATCGGAAATTTCAAGCTGCTAGCTTTCTTCTGTGACTGTACAGGCCAGTTTGTGTTAGACCCGGTCAGAAAACCAAAAGACCAGTTTTCTCATGACATGGCTCAATTTATGCAAGCCAATATAACACAGAAAAGCACATTGTACATTTTTTTTACGACTGAACAATGTTCTGCAGATCAAGAAAATCTATTTAAAATTCACCAATAACTTTATTTTCCCAAAGTTTTCAGACAGATCTAAAGGGAAGGTTATAATCTTCAAGAGAAATAAATTTTGGTCCACACAAGATCAAGTTAACTGGCCTGGAAACATAATTTCAACGCAATATTCAATTGTCAACTTGTTCAATTTTTTAAAGGCAATAATTTATCATTTGCCCCAATAAATACATGCAGTTTCATGGTGATTTTGATTATCTACAGACTTATTACTCAACTTGGCAATACACATAAATATGATTATTACTGATACAATTTGTATATATTGGTATAATATTTTGCAAAAGAACAGATAGAGTAACTGAAGAAACAATGTTTGCCAAAATATCCATGTTCCTATTGCTATTAAACACTTCCTCTTTTTTTGAGAAAATATTTGTCAGAGCTAATGCTTGTGATAAAAAGGATGGTAATGAATATGAATGAGTAACTTAATTCAGCAGAGTATATTTGTGACAATCAAAAGATAATTCAATTCTACATACATGTATTTCTCCATAAAATCATGGAACAGGTACTACATATTTTTATGAAGAATAATCAAAATTTATCATTAAATTGTCACTTAATAATCAACTTTATTTGGTTACTCTGAGAGCATATGGTGAAATTGGAAGCATTTGAGCCGCCTCATGGGAAAACAAACAATGTGGTTTCCGAACAGGTCCGACACAAGCTGAGCTGTACCAGCACATAAGATGGCTAGAAGATGTAAATTTTGGATTTAGAAAGTAGAGGAATTGTACTATCTTAGTAGCAAAAACAAAGGCACAGATCAGCTTTGCAGTTACTGCAAAGCTCATATGTGCCTTTGTATTTGCCTATGCAGATTGTTGGTTTTCTGGTGCAGTGGCTCAAATTTTGATTTGACTAGATATTTGCTACGAGTTACAATACCTAAATGATTACAGTGACTGTAAATTCGTTATTTTTTGCGCTCCTTTCGTTTCACATATATTCCATTTCCGATGTATATAATTAGCAAGCTCTAGAATTCTGAATTTCTACTTTTATATAGAATAAGTGGGGTTTGCAAGGGCTAACCTAGTTTTATTTTCGATCCAAACATACATTATGGGTACTCGTGAGGTTTTGAATCAGGGTCTCTTGAACCCGGAGTCTGACGCTCTACCACTGAGCCACCGCACCCCCTAAGATCTAAATGTCTGATGTTATGAACTCCATGAGCGAATCGCATCTGTTCTTTGTCAAAACATGCTTTAATGCCTCCCATTAACTGTTCAAGCACTTTGAAATAAAGATCTGGTTTCTTGTGCTATTATTTTATTCCCTTAAGAGTGTGTTGTGCCCTCAAAGCTTGTGTGCATGTCCTCAGTTGAAAGGGTGTGTCATGTCCTCCAAAGTTGCGTGCGTGTCCTCAGTTGAAAGGGTGTGTCGCATCCTCAGAAGAAGATGTCCTCGTTTGAAAAAGTGTGTATCATCCCCAATTGGAGAAAAAAAAAATATTGTTTTTTAAAAAAATACATTTGTTCAAAACTGAATATTTAATATGGGTCACCTATTATGGCAGTGTTCCTTTGCTGAAATGAATATTCATTAGGTGTTCAATTTTTGATCCCACCGAACACGCTCCATGATGGCACATCAAACACGGGATAGTTGAACCACTGCCGGTCGATGTCGACTAGTCGTTTCAACGGTTCGCTGCTGGCCTTCTTCATGTGGTTGAACGTTGGAGAGATGTGGCGCGCTGGCAGTAACGGTAGAGCCATCAGCTGCCGAATGTAGTCGTACACTCCCTCACACTGCTGGTACATAGCTGATAGCCCGAATTGCTGGACGTGCCGCCACACCTCCCGGTTCCAGTGGAACATGCACCCCTTTACCGGCTTACCCGGGAAGGACTCTCGTAGGGCCCCGCCAAGCAGCTGCAATATAAAAAGAACATACGTCATGATTTACTCAGAACACGTTTGAATGGTATTCTTAACATTTATGCGGATATTTGGTCCTAATTGTATCAGAAATGCTAAATGTATAAATTTATGTTCGCAAAGTTGGCTTTGTAACAAAAATATGTATGCGATAATGTTTTATTTTTAACTAAGCTGAGTAAACATTACTTTGATTGGGCTGTGTAAAGACTTGACCATACGTCCCATACATGAAAGAAATCGATAATTATCATATTTTTTTAGCTTAGTACCATGGTACCATAAAACATCTAACCTGCTTCGAAATCAACAACAAAGCCCTCAACTTCAACCTGGGCCAGCCTGTATACCAGAACTCGAAACACCTATAAAATAAAAACATCTTGCAATATGATGTTGGCCATCAACAACGCAGCAGGGGAGTAGTAAAGATCGCTGGTAAACGAGAGGCTTGAAATTATTTAGGAAGAAGAGGGATTCTAGTATCTATGGGCTTCCATTTTCGCTCCAAATTGAAAAAATATCACCTGTGGCACTGTGCTTATAATGGACTTAAAACATGTCAAAAGTTAAAAATTCAAATGGTTGGCAGACTTACTCTTCTTGGATCGGCGGCATCAACTACACTGTCGTCCTGCGTGAGCTGCGTTATCAGAAAAACGGTTTTTCGCATATGTCAAAACAAAGACACAGATCAGCTGCGCAGGTGACAGACCTTTGATATAGGTAACATTGTAAATGAATATAAGATTGTGTTTTGGACCACGAGACCTGCCATGAGCTATAGTCTTTCAGTGGCTGCACAGCGTGGTTTGCGTCTCACAATCGATAGTGATAAATTGACAATATGTTTGCCGGTAAATCACGCCTACCAAACGCTCTGATGCTCAACCGATGGTCAAATTAAAAAAAACAAAACAACTGTTCTAGGAGAAGAATCGAAAATCGGGGTATGTCATGCCATAGCCTATGGAAACCTACATTTGTGGTATTAATATCAGGTCAGAAAGTTCTCACGTCGTAATGCAGATGTTCCCGTCGGACTCGGGTACACCTTCAGTACGCGAAAAGTAAATTTGACAAAATTAGAGAACTTTCTGACCTGATATTTAAACCACAAATGTATGTTTCCATAGGCTATGGCATGACATTCCCCGATTTTTTATTCTCTTCCTGGAATAGTTTTCCATATTTGGCCATTGGTTGAGTATGAGAGCGTTTGGTAGGCGTTAATAAATACTATTATCCAACTTACATGTTGATGAGTCAATGATGCACCATAGTCGCCATCATCGTCGTCTGTGTCGGTCGGAAACGGCACACTGCGTTCCAAAACCGGTGGTTGTCGGTACACGTCCTGTCAAATAGAAAAGAAACACATGTACCTGAACATGACAAAATAGTCTTTACATCTTCCAAATCTGACCAGAATCTTTTTATGTGCGAACAGCGAAGAATCAGATTAGAAAAAATCCAATACTTTCGGTGCAGTTGAATAATTATTTACATACAGGGAATGGAAGTTCGTTTTGAGCGCTTACACCATTCTGCTAACTTCGGTTTCGGATAAATATATACGGAACAAAATTACCTATAGATGCGGTTGAGGATAGATACGTGCAACTACGAACATTACGGATTAGATACGGATTGTTACGGATTATATACGGATCTTTAGGGATGCGACAGATAGATACTGATGTATCCGTAGTATCTGCAGCATCCGTGTGTGTGACTCCACCTTTAGGTATGCAACATGAATGGTGCGCTTGGGATGGCTTTAAAAACAATAAGATGACCCGGTGACATGCAACTATGTTTAAAGTGTAGCTGAGATTGAAAAAGTGATAATAAACAGGAGTTCAAACAACTTACGCTGTCGTTCAGGGATGGCACGCTGTCAACAGATAAAGGGAGCACTTCTCTCCAGGACCGGCGATTGTGGGTCATCGCCTGTGGCATCCGTCTTGTCCAGTGGAACCTAAATAATGAAACAACTATTAGAAAAAAAAAAAAAAAAAAATATCTGTAATAAAATAAGAAACTGGTATTATCATTTGTTCATGATCGCAACCTACTGAAGTCAAATGAAACACGGAAATCCATTAAGGGAACGCCGATACTTGTCTGTACAAATAACAGTGGGGCACACTGGCCGAGATAAGCTCTTCACGTGCATGTCAGTTAGATGTAAATTAAAATATATAAATGTAAACTTAAACTAACTTGGAGAACCGGCGGCTCAGCCCATATCGCCATCGTCGATTCAGCAATAGGAAAGCCGATGCAGCTAGGCTCAGTTTCGTCCATGGATTCCTGTCAAAATATATGAAAGCTGTTATAATTTGTTATAAAACCAACGAATATGTTAGTTTGCAATGCGATTCAAATAGGTAAATGTTGTTACTTTTTGTAATCTACATGACCATATCACATTTTTTGAAAATGTTCTCATTTTCTCAGGTTTTTTTTCCATAGTTAAACGATCGTTATTACGAGTCTATTCTTAAAGCCAATATGCATGTGAGTTGTGCTGGTAACGGTCAATTTTGCCGGGTGTTTCATTTTTTCTTCTTAAAAAGAAGAGAATATAAGAACTTAGGCCAGCAATGTACATATTTTGAAGTGCAGTCTCTAGATACATATCAAAACATCACATTCACATTAATAAATCTTTGTGAACGTTTTAGAAGCGTTTAGCAAACATGTTCAAAGTTCATAAAAACACGTGCCTCATCCGTGAGAAGATAAAGTAGCGGTACATTTTGGTTGATTTGTCGACACACTTGTGATTTTGAGCAGACTGCGAAAGTTTGGTACACTTATTGGTCTTCAATGATTTCTATATTCAAGAAATAACATGACATTTTGCTTTTGAGGAAGAACAGCATGTAAACATCTAACGTGTAAGAAAAAAAAAATTAGGGGTGGTGTGAATGCAAAACACAAAATCATTGGTTGTGAGGTATTTCTGACTGAGCCCTTGTGATCACCCTACGATTGCTTGGTTTTGTCCACAAATTATCAAAATAAATCATGCAGCGACCGTATGATAATCACAAGGTATTCGTACGGTGTCCGCACGACGTGTCTACGGGCTACGGTCTTGTGATTTTCTAACATTCAGTTTTAAAAGGCAAACTTTTACAAAATTGTTGAGGCTATGGAGATCATTGGAAGCCATAAAATCGTAGGGACAGCTTAGTTTTAATCATGTGGCCACCGGACGAAAATACAAAAACTGGCATCTAACGATCATCGCAAGCTAATCGTAGGCCAAATGTAACCTATGCATTAAGCCCCAGTCCGACCAAATCGTACGATTGCAGAAACGCAAGATATTCTTAAGATTCGGGGATATTAAGACAATCTTTAGCAATTTTCACGATGTCAAGACCAATCGTATCGGATGTAACACAATCCTATGATTTTGTCAAATTTACTCGATTAAAAGACATTGCTTTATATAAAATTCAAAAAGATTCAAAATTTAATCTGCATTTAAACCAAAACAAACAGGATTATGGCAAAAACATGCAATAACACACATAGATATGCCAAAATGTGATGGAAATATTTTTTTAATGGATCAACCGATCCTTCTTGCAGTCGCGTTTAAGCATCAAATTATTTTAGAAAACAAACGGTTTCTTACATAATTCACATGAATGGACGTTTTCACTCAAATTTAACTGCACAAATCTGGCATGCTACGCCCATGGTAATCATGAGACCGGCTTAAGATTGATTTTAGAAGTTTGAACATGTTCAAAAACCGCTTGAGACGGATTTTAATCCTACAATTGCTCAAAAACGCTAGGACTGATCATAGGATGATCTCAGATACTTAAGATTATCTTTTCAAGATTATACTATTAAGCATCTTTTTTTTTAAAAAATGTATTTCAGCAACATCCGTACTTCTTAAATTACTGCATCCGACATTTTGGAATTGCCGTGGGTCCTAAAAACGATCGCTAGAACTGATTATTTCAGAGGACCGCCCAAAGTCACTTAAGATCGATCTTGCGATCCACCGAGTTGACCTGTGATTATCACAAAAATATGATCCTAAACTGGTCGTAAGGTGATCTTAAGGGATCGTAAGGGCAGTGGGACTGGGGCTTAAGTCATAAGTGTAGTAGCCATTGATGTGATGATGTTGGGCATTACGTCCATACACATTATTACTTCAGTAACTTGATCTGATGGGTCGGATCACGTCGAGTAGCTGCGCCAGGAAAGACCGGATCACGCGAGTCGAAGACGAGCGTGATCCGGTCTTTCCTGGCGTAGCTACGAGAAGTGATCCGACCCATCAGATCTAATTACTGAAGTAATAACGCGTTTATTATATACCTACAGAATAATCAGCAATGACGCCGTAAGAATTCAATTCCAGTAGTAAATTCGTGACGTTGTGACGGCGTACCATATGACGTTGTGCCGATTTCGATGACGTAACATTGTGCCGTTTTTCACATCAGAGCTTGAAAAGTTGTTAACTTTTGTTTGATTTTGTTACTTTGATCACAAGTGAGCCAATGACACTTCTGAAACAGTTGTTGTTTTACAAAATTAAACAAAAATAGCTCTGGTTGTAATTCAGATTTAGATACCGGCTTTAGGTGCTGGATTTTTATAATATTCATTCATGCAACTGATTTGCAATATAGTTAACAAGTGCTGCCTTCCAGTGCATGCCTTGATAGAATAGAAACACGCATCCCAGGGTTAACCATGAAGAACAAATGGATGGACAGGGGTACTTGATGTCCTTCCACATTCTTCAAATGCAGAGACAACAAAAGAGTTGTTCATCAAACTTTTTAACCATAAATATTAACTAAGCACCCAATTTTTAACAGTATTATAAGTGGCAGTTAGTCAGAGTTCTCGCTAGGATTTTGAAAATGAGGCCTGTCTTAAACTGTTGGAGTTTCACAATACTTTTCTATTGAGACTTTTCAAGAAGTTGAGTAAAATTCAAAAAGTTGGAGTAAAATATTCCAAATTTGGAGTTTCCAAGAACTCTGGTTAGTTATAAAGTAAGACCATTTCAACAAACAGATACATGCCTTGATGGTATAAATGACTTTAATTCAATTCAAGATCTGATTAGTGGTGAAACGCATACTATAGCCATAGAGTTAAATATTTTATACAGTTTGTTTGCATCAGTGTTTTGATTACACAATGTAGCAGCTAAGCTGAACATGGACAGTTTTTTTTTCCCTTTTCTTTTTAAATAACTATAATATAAAGGCACCCTACTGTAAGGGCTGCCTAGTGTTTCATCCCAAAATATTACTCCATATACTGAAACATTAGGATCAGGATCCTGAAGCCGCTCACCCGTCCCTAATTCAAACAGCCAATATCAGCTATATCTATGTCATTCAACAAAGTGGCACAGGCTTGTAGCATTACTTTGAGTAAAGTTAGACTGTATTTCTGATTTTGCTCAAGCACCAAATACCCGAAAATAGCCATTTTTTTTGTCTATTTCCAAGGTCAGAGTGACCTTGAATGACCTTTGTCAGACATGACCTAGTTTCAATAGGAACCTGTACACCATTAAGGTAAAGCTGTATACAATTATTTTTTTTTTAAATCAAAGAATAAATGAAGTCGGTAGAGCCCAAACAAGCCATGTTTGTCAAGGTTGCTGTGACCTTGACCTTTGTCGGACATGACCCATTTTCAAAAAGAAACAGGAAACCATTGATATGCAGATGTAAAACATATTTTCAAACTCAAAGGAAAAATAAAGTCGCTAGTGCGTCAACAAGCAGTAAAAGGCCATTTTTGACATTTTCGAGGGTCACACTGATCTTTGGCAGACACGATCCATTTTAAAAAGAATCCGGTAGACCATTAAGGTGAAGCTGTATAGAAAATATTTTTAAAATCAAGGCAAAAATAAAGTCGCTAGAGCCGTAGAGTGCCAGCAAGCCATTTTTGCCTATTTCCAATGTTGCTGTGACCTTGACCTTGGTTAAAATTGACCCATTTTAAATAGAAACCTGTAGGCCATTGACATTAAGCAATATACCAATTAGTTTTAAAATCAAAGAAAAATGAAGTCACTAGAGCTCCACCAAGCCAAAAAAGTCCATTTCTGACTATTTCCAAAGTCACAGTGACCTTGACCTTTTTCGGGCATGACCTGTTTTAAATAGGAAACTATAGGCCATTGAGATGAATAGGTATACCAATTATTTTTAAAACCAAAGCAAAAATGAAGTCGCTAGAACGCCATCAAGCCAATTTTTTTGTTGATGACGATGTACGGACAAATTTTGACCACAAAACTTCACCTGGTCACAAATTGACAGGTAAGCTAATAAATCAGCTACAGAAACAACATTAAGAACTGAACATACCAATAGGATTCTTGTTGGTGTGTGAAAAAAAATACACCAAAACAACATTTTCCGAATCCCAGGTCTTTGTTTTTCTCAGGTCTGTACTCCATCAACAATTCACCACCGCTGATGTGTCGCTTGGTGAACACACCCTTTCATGCAAGAACACGAGCCATCACTTTAAGATGAAACTTGTCCCTGGTTGCAATGCCTTAGAAGTCAGTTGAGTTTTATGGCACACCAGCACAATTTATGCTACATGGCGCCAAACAGGAAGTATGATTTTGGAAAATCCCAAGAAAAAACAACTTTAGATGCCACGCTGGACAGAATGCATTTTTCTCTTGAAAAATATTTGTTTTGACTCATCTACTGATACCGTAATGCACCAATCATTTGTAACCACGGCACCCCGCAGGCCCAGGGGAGGGTGGGGGATTAAGCCTTTGAAATAAGCAGGATTTTGACCAAAGCTTAGCCATGGCAGTGTGAGGGAACTACCCGGGGTTTGCATTATACAGACAAAGAGGGCAGTGAAATGAAAACATAGCTGACAGAAGGGGATATTAGCCGTGGTTTTACCAACCTGCTGTCCCCAAAGGGCGGGGATTTTAGGGGGGATTTGCTGGACCAAAAGTCAAAGTCCCCGCTATTCCCCGGGCTTGGGGGGTGGGGGCGTGGTTACAAGTGACTAGTGCATAATTTGCCAAAAGCAAAGTACTTCCCAAAATCTCCAGACACGCCCAGAAATTTTTTCAGGAATTAAAATTGTTAACCATAAATTTTCGTAAATATCTTTTTAGTTTATAAGGAAAACTTCTGTATTTTTTCTGTCCTAAGTATTTGGACCTTTATGTGCACATTTGATGGTCCTGAACTAGTGCCTAGTGAAATTAAGTATGAATACAAAAATATTTAAAAAAATTACCTATACTTTTGTCAATAAAATTGATCTCGAAATCTTCATTCTCTTTATTTTCAGAGGGCTGAACTGACCCCGGTGTCCTTCTTTCCTTATTTCTCTTTACATTATGACCTGCAATAAAATTGACCTATTCTAGGAAAAACATCAAGGTTTTATGAAGATTATTTAAGGACTCTAAATACCAATAAAAAAGACAACCCAATTTGTAAAAGATGCATTAGTTATCTTTTCTTATCTTGGTGAAATTGACAAAATTATTTAGTAAAGCACAGAAGAGAAAGTAGGTGTAATAGATCAGTTTCTAGTCTTCTTTTTTCATTATTTTTACATGATAATGTCATAAAATTATTGTTTACAAGAAAAGGAGCATGGAAGCAATATATTTTGAAAATAGCATTTAGGAAACTACACCCTATGTTAAGCTGATTTTTGAAGCCTATAAGTATATTCTTACCCATTCAAATGATTGTTTAAAAATTATTTTTTTAGATATCAAGATAAGTTTTTGGTGAAAACGCAATTTAATGCACACAATTTCTGATGGAATTAATTTGGTTATGCTTGACAAACATACTTTTGGCTATTGCATGCTTCAGAACCATGATATAATGTGTAAATTTGGATTTTTTTTTTTTTTTTTTTTTTTTTTTTTTTTTTTTTTTTTTTTTTTTTTGATTAAATCTTTGAAATTGAATATCTTGAAAATATAGCTTGGAAAGGCGGGGTAAATTGTATGCAAAAAGATGGCTTAATTTGCGTCTATATTTGAACATATTTTAAAAATGGCTGGTTTATTTATCCATGAAAATTGGTATCAAGAGTCCTTAAAGTCAAAATAAGTAACTTATTTTGCAATGTAAAATTCATGGGTTCATACTTTTTGATTACACACAACTGTCATCAAGAATTGTGAATTGATTTGATAGGTCTGAGGCTCCAAAGGGGGAATACAGTGAGCATACTTTTATGCGATTTCAAAAAGTCAAAGTGACCTGTTTTCCCAACTTTTTTACATGCACTTTTTTTAACACTAAATAAGGTTTGAAATTAATCGGAAGCTTTATAATATAGAACATGCATCTCTATTTATTTTTCACAAATAAACTGATGATAATAATCCTTCATTCAGAGGGTGTCCTACATGATTAATCATTTGACAAATGGAGTGTTTAGTCAATAAAATATTACAACACCGAATCTATATGGCATTATCAATTTGTGTAATAATTTTTATGTAAAAATATTTCTTTTATGCTGCTTCATTTACAGTATAAGCATCAAGTTCGTTTGAACCTATAAATGGTCAAAAATCGAATATTCTGAGATAAGGATGTGTTGGAAATAACATTGTGATGCTGTGCATTGTATTTACTGACACATATTTTTTTTTTTTGGGGGGGGGGATGTACCTGGGACTCGGGTTGTACAGTGAGATATCAGATTTTATTTCTTATTCTTTATTTTATTTTATATCCCACTAGGGACTAATTTCCCTATATGGTGTGTCATCATTAATTTGTTCTGATTCTGATTCTCCTGAAATATTATTTATTTATTTATTTATTTGAATACGCATATGGTTAGTAGCCTGGACAAGGCCATGAAACATGGTCACAAGCAGACTGATGTGATCATCATGGATTTCACAAAGGCTTTTGACAAGGTGCCACACAGAAGGCTGTTATACAAACTTGATTATTACGGGATTAGAGGATCTACCCATAAGTGGATCACCTAATGACTGAGCGCTCTCAAAAAGTGGTGTTGGATGGCCAAGCCTCAGACTCTGTCCTATCTGAAGTTCCTCAAGGTTCGGTCTTAGGGCCGGTCCTCTTTCTGATTTTCATAAATGATCTTCAGGACAATATCAAGTCATCTATTCGTCTCTTTGCCCACATGCCTGAGTTCGTGCTGAACTTTAAACGCTGCCTCGTAAATGTAATGTTAATAAAGTATAAAGTCAGAAAAAACTCAAGAAGATACGTATATACTACGGTGACCCTATCAAGGGTGGAACCCCTTTATACAGATACAGATCGGATGATCAGAAATTGATCGACTAAGTATTAACAGTAGATAGATAAATAGCATACGTAAAGAAAAAAAAAATAAAAAATTCAGACTCGCGAAAACACATGACATTTTCAATTCAAAACAAAGGTATGCCTTATTTTCAAATGGCATACAGTTTCTGATAAAATATAGCTTTTAGAAACAGTCTTTTAAACATTTAACGATGATTATTCTAAAATATTACAAATAAAATACCTTACCTTTAAGTGTGTAGGATATGAAGCGCCAAATGGGAACACGCGTGTGTAATAATCTCTAAACCATGGTTTCGATTTTTTTGGAGTCGAGTGTATAGACAAGTGACACACCGGAGCAAGACCTCCTAATAAGGACAAATATTATTTGTTTGTTTTTTATATGTTTTACGAAGAATTAAGCATTTTGAGGGGTTAGAGATTTTTTGTCAAATGAGCCGTCCTCAATTGACACCGAAGTCCTCAGTTGTTGCTGTTATTAGAAGTTGGTGTCCTCAGTAGAACGTGCTTACATCCTCACACACACACACACACACACGCACGCACGCACGCACGCACGCAAGTTCCGTACATTACTTCATGTCGCAGTGGTTCAGTCAGTCGCTTCGTAAAATCACATGTCGAGAATAAATACGTACATGTACATGTAGTTGATATAAGACTGGTACAAAATTATTTTTAGGGAGCGCGGTGGCGTAGTGGTAGGGCGCCTGACTGCGAATCGAGAGGTCCTGGGTTCGATCCCCATACTCGTTAGCTCAGGAGGTTGAGCGCGAGTAGGAAACGCCTATTTTCATTGGAATTATTATTTTTATTATTTTTTTTTTCGCAGAAAAAAAACAAAACAAAACCTATATGCATTGGTAAAATGAAAAAATAAAGAAATCCAGACAGCAATTAAACATATAAATCGTAAACAATGTTATCATATGCAATGGTAACAATGATTATTGTTGTCTTCCCGTTTAACTGTCTGATTTAATGGAACAATGAACCAGAAGTGGCCTTTGACACGACATGTATACAAAATCGCATCATCAACCGTCATGTTTGCCATTAAAGATACATTACGCGTTCAATGCGAGTCGGCCTTATAAATGCTTGGCGCGAGTAAAACAGCTTCCAGTGCAGAATATTATTTTTTAGACACTCGTGTGTATAACTAGGGATCGCTCTAGTTCAATTCTGAGCTGCCCATGGCTTTATGGTGACACTATAAACCGAGATCCCGTCTGCAAATGACGATAACTGTTGGTGGGAAAACAACTATCAACTATTTGTTATCGCCATGTGACTTTTAACATACTGGTGCATGTATATACGTACATTGGTTCTGTTAAGCTACATTTCACGTGTTTTTTCGTGAACACACAGAAACTTTTTTACATGTAAACATGGCAAGATTTATGATTTGAAACATTAAGTTGGTCTTTAATTTTATGTGCAGTTCTTTTTATTCTACGCCTTACAACGTTTTGACACATTTCAAGTAATATCGAGCATGGTCTGTTATCCTCATTAGGATAACATGTCCGTGACATGTTTACCCCATTGAACAACGCTTTTATAAAGCAAAACTTGAGTATGCAGGGGTATACCTAGTTTTAGCTCACATGAGCCCTTCGGCTCAAAAGGTGAGCTTATAGGATGGCCATGCCCCTGTCAACAATTTCCATGATCTTCTTCTCTGAAACAGCTTGGCCAATCAAAGTTAAAACTGTTTGCGGAGCATTCTTAGGAAAGGGAAACGAAATTTGCATAAATGGACCAGGTCACATGACAAAGATGGCCGCCTTGGCTATAAATAGCGAAAACCGTTAAAATTTTTCTTCTCCAGAACCAGAAGGCCTATGATTTTGTAACTTGGCATGAAGCATCAAACAATATTAAACGCACTACAAAGATCGGTAAGATCAACTTACATGTAGGTCGCCCATGCATTTAAATGGGGAAATAAGTTAAACGTAATTAAATGGGTGGAAACTTGCTATGATAATACAAATGGACAGATTTATTTTTATGAAAACATTAAGACCCAGGTGGTTGTCTGCTCCTGCCTGGGGGATATATACATGTATATGACTATAATATTTAAACATCTTCTCTGCAACCGCATGGCCGACCAAAGCCAAACTTCGTGGAAGGGGATCGAAAGTTTGTATTAATGGTCAAGGTAACTTGACCAAAATGGCCGCCATGGCTATGAATTGAAAAACCTTGAAAAGTGTTCTTCTTCAGAACCAGTAGGCCTATGATTTTGAAACTTGGCATGAAGCATCTACAAAGTATATATATGACCCAGGGATGACATTAACCTATTATAGGATAAGGTCAACTTAGGTTGCCTATGCTTCTGAAAACATAGATTGTGAGTATTCGTTCTATCATGTGTCCACAATCTATGTTTTGAACAAATAAGAAAATATCAAAACTGTTGAACTGAAAATTTTCATTTTTTTTTCAACTTAAAAAACACACTGTATTTTGCTTGTTAAGGTTTTGTAATGATATCGTCATGATACAGGGTACCGTTTTAGTGCACATGTATTACACATGCTGACGACAGATCTACAACATTTGATCATTCTTAACCTTACTCATTAGGGCCCATCTTTGCGTCCGGAATCGGGCAAGCATATAAGCACATAAGCTTCTTACTCAATCTGAATTTAAATAAATAATAAATTGAATCGGTTTGTTGATTTGGGCGTTAATCCAACAGCAAAGGTCATATGGAAACGAGACCTCAGTTTATAGTCTCATCCGACAGACGCAAGAAGACCCGGATCAAACCTGCGATCTCTGGTTTATAAGGCACGTGAAATAACCATTGCACCATGGAGGCTTGCTTAATAGGTTCAGTATAAACTTTATCATGATAGAAATCGTACTTTGAAATGTTAAAAAAGGACAAAAGAACGCATGCCCTTAACATCAACTGCGTTCGGCTTGCCAAGCAACAATGTGGTTTGATAACTGATCCGGCTTGATATGATTTGTTTTGTCGATGGGCCCTAGGACAAAATGTTCCCCTGTTACATGTAAATATATTAGAATCATGAATGGCGGTTTGTTTGTTTACATATAAAAGGTCGGTAAATGGACACGTGAAATGTCTGCGTGGTATACTGTACATGTATATGAATATGTGTATTCGGGTATTGTCTATCAGTGTCAGCACCATCGTATACTGTATGCTTGCGATACAATCATAGTCCTTACAACAAAGATTGATGCAACATCACACAACATATGATAAAATGGATTAAAACAACCTTCAGCGCAGCAATATCGCTTTGGCAACTACCAACACCAAGACAATGAACTCTTCGCCGTAGCCTTGCTGCCCAATTGATCAGTCTTACAATCACGGGTGACACAAACCAAGTTCTGCCTATGGGTGTGCAAGTTCGTTTTCTCAGGGTTCTCCCCTTTCCCCCCTGTTACTGATTTACCCGCCTAATATGAACTAAAATAATCTTGAACGGGCCGAAACTTGTATAAAAAAACGCATCATTATGATTAGAAATGAGCACAATCAGACCCTTATCTGTAATCAAGTAACAATAGAATGACAAAGAATCTATACAATTAAACTTCCCATCATAGACAACAGGCGGGAGAGACATGGCGGTCCCACACATCACAAGCAATTTAACAACACGCATAAAAAAACAAAATTACTACCACTTTCCAAACAAGACCAGCGTCTAATTTGTTAAAAGGGACAATAGGCGGCCCCCGTGGCCGAGTGGTTAAGGTCGCTGACTTCAGTGCTCTTGATCATTCGATCATCTCACCGCTGTTGGTTCGCGCCTCGCACGGGGCAGAATTCACATGTGGGACGAGCCAAGTTCTGCTTGCGGGTGTGTCAGGTGATTTTTCCCCGGGTACTCCGGTTTTCGCCCCACTTTCTGATTGATTCGTCTCGATATGAGTGAAAAGGCTTGAAAGGGACGTAGAACTGAAAAAAAAAAAAAAAAAAAAAAAAAAAAAAAAAAAAAAAAAAAGAAAAAGGACAATACACGAGGCAATAATCTTAAGAAAACACATGTGTCAATGTGAAGACAGTATACACCATTATTTGTGAAACAAATTAATAATTTGTGCACATTGACAGAATAGGTAGTGTCCAAAATTGCTTCTACGTGTATGTGAAAATGGCGAACATCAAAAGTAAACTGCGGCGAAGTGACGCGCGACCCGCTTTACGGGGCGACTGAAACACTATGCGTCCTCTACGGAAACACTTTAGAAACTCATGAAAATAATATAATTGTGTTAGTTTGATTTTAAGTTATTTATTTGAATTCAACCAGGTGAAACAGCACGCATACTATCACACAGAATAAATGA
Organism: Rugalucina vietnamica; assembly: GCA_964017185.1. Classification (NCBI taxonomy): domain Eukaryota; kingdom Metazoa; phylum Mollusca; class Bivalvia; order Lucinida; family Lucinidae; genus Rugalucina; species Rugalucina vietnamica. Next base: position 74,833,310 of record OZ024869.1, on the reverse strand, counting down.
GGATCAGAACGAAAGCTTATGTCTTGCCAAATTAATTTTCTACATTGTAACCATCGCATTCGATATGGCAGAAATACTGTTGAAAGTCTACAATAAACAAAAACAGTTGTGTGGCTAGGCATATTGTAGCTACATGTAGGGTATTGCCACCATCGCTCTTCCTACTGTCGAATGGACTCAAAACGACACATCGAAAAAATAAACATTGTTCGCTCACGAGATAGCACGTGAAACTGTAGTTTTACATCTATGCACATATATTTGAACATGTACACTATACTGTTTGATTTGGTGTCTTGTGTATTTGTTAAAATTCAGTTTTACGTCCCTTTCAAGATTATTTCAGCTCATATGAAAAGCACCAAACAGTAGGTGGGGCGAAAACGGGAGTACCCCGAGAAAAACCGCCTGGCACACCCGCAAGCAGAACTTGGCCTGTCTCACATGTGGCCATTGTGGGTCTCGAACTCACACCAGACACAACGGTGAGATGATTAAGTGATTATGAAACAGCGCTCTTAACTGCTCGGCCACGGGGGACGCTTGCGTATTTTTTTTAGTCATTAGAGGCGGTCAGCTAATCCTATCCACATTATCTGTACCAGCCAGTCAGGAAATAAATGTTGACGTTAGGATCGGTCGCTGATCCGTTCTTCTGCCGAAAATGACGATCGAGTTCTCGGCTTCAATGGGTGAAAAATCAAGACCTATAAAAAACCTATACATGCGGTCTGCCTTCTCACTAGACAGTTTAATCCAGAAACTTACGATTTAGTATTAAATGCAGCAGTGAATTTTGTGATTCTTGCATTTGCCAATAGATAAAATATTATTTTCTTTCTTTTTTTTTTTTTTTTTTTTTTTTTTTTTTTTTCATTTCTTTTTAATTTTCTAGGCTTTTTTAGATCTACATCTTTCTGTTGCAAATGGATTTGTTTCTTCTAAAATTTATGATAAGCGCGATGACTTTGATTTTGATATAGTAAATTTTCCTTTTTTGGATGGTGACGTTCCTCGTCGTGCTTCTTATGGTGTATACATTTCGCAGCTTATTAGGTTTGCTAGAGTCTGCAATCATGTTACAGACTTCAACGCTCGAAATAAACGTTTAACGGCAAAACTTCTCCAACAGGGCTATCGGTATCATAAACTTCGAAAAACATTTTCTAAATTTTATCGTAGACACTATGAATTGATTTCCAAATATAATGTTGGGTTAAAGACGCTTTTAAGTGAGGGCCTTTCGGAACCTGAATTTTATGGTGACTTGGTTTACAAATTTAAGAAACTTAAAGGAATTAATGATTTTTCTTTTCAGTTCAGAAAAATCATAACACGTTACAGACATATAGGTTATAACTTGAATGTTATGCGACAGTCTGCATGCTTAGTTTTTAACCCAATCATGGTTGATAGCTATGCTGCCTTCTTTAATTGCACGCCGGTGGGTCGGGCGTCAGACTCTATGATGGCCCCGACATAAAGCTATTCATTTTAGTTGGTTGGGGCCGGAGCTTCTTGTCTGTTGCTTGGCCCACCGGGGTCCAACTGGTGTTTTTCTTTTGCTCCGGAGTTAGTAGGTTATTCGGCGCCCAGGGATCTCCATCGTCGGGCAGCTTACTCAGTCTGTGAGTCCTGGTTTTTGATTCATCAGGATGTTTATCATGATTTATTTGTTTGTTCTTGATGATTCATTGACTAGTTAGAGATTCACCACGAGGACCGAATAACTAACTAAATGTTATGAACCACTGCAGAAGCTGAGGGTGAGGTTATGGCCATGTAAAACCGGTTTAAGCCCGCCAGTAACTTTGTGTTACTGATCGTTCCAAGTCGATACTTCTGTGGTGGTTCTTTTTGTTTTATGTCTTGATGTATAATTTTTTTTTGTGCTGTTGGCGCCTTATGTGTGTTTTCATATTTTTAGTTAAGTTAAGGTAACTGAGTGGCCACCTGTTGGGAAAATAGCTGCTCATTCGGCTTACGATGTGTTTCATGGTATAAGTACCTGATTGTTGGTTTGGTTTTTTCCCACCTCGGTTTTTGGAGTGGGAATCTTTTTCTGATTGCGCCTTTTCCTGGTCTTTGCCTGCTTGTGCCTTTTTACTGTCACAGGTGCGAAAAAAGGAAAAAACAAAGAAAAGGAAAAATAATTTTTGTCCTACACGGACTCGAACCCAGGACCTTTCGATTCAATGTCTTGCACTCTACCTACTGAACTATTTAGCTAGGCGTCCTGGCCAATTCGTTTTTTGCGTGTCTCATTTAATACACCTCCGGTGGGCTGTTGGTAGTTTTGACTAAGTAATTCTTCATATCGCCCCTCGCCTTCGTCTCAAATATGCCCTCACGAGTCGTCGCCCATCACACACAAAGTCGTAACCGCAAGCGCCAGCAAACTTTACGTTCAAAAGTGAAAAATGTCTATTTGTACATAACATTTTAGTAATGTACGTTCTTGCTTTTTGCCAGAGAAACATTATTTAGAGTATTTTGTTTGATCCCCGACCATTGTCTGTATGTATTTACAATTTGTAAAGCGTTTCGTTCTACAGGCTGTTATGTATGCACTTGGATGACAGAGCCCAGGAGCAAACGTGAATTATTGTAGAGAATGATGTATTTATCTGCTTTCAAAAACTCACAAATTGCTACATAGAATACAACTCGAAGGACAAACCTATTAGTTTAATAATCGGGGAAAAATGGAATCCGATTATGAACAAGAGTATTATATTTATATGTTGGGTTACTTGAATGCATTCAGTTAAAACAGAGGCACAACTTCAGAAAACATCTCTTTTCTCTTTGGCAAGCAATGGCGAAACAGTGATACTCGATAGTTATTATCAACTGCTCGAGTCCCATTGTTTCGGCATTGCTGTGCACGAGATAATTATCCGAGCACATCCGTTAATAAAGACGGAATAATCATTCGCGCACTAGTGATATAATCGAATCGCTACATTTAGTAAGTCGTGTGAAACGAATGATAATCGAAAAGAACAGAAAAAAAAAAAAAAAAAAAAAAATGTCCAGATATAAATTTTGAAACTGCAGCACAATGTCTGGCTTTTGTTACCAGTTTGTAATGGGTCACTGATGGGCACCGAAATGGTACAATATGGCCCATCTTCTCTCATTTCATGTATGACTGATTACAAATGGAACATTTAATGGCTCCTTGGGATATTTTGCATATCACATATGAGTACTCTCAGGAATAATTACAAAATTGTCTTAATTTAGCTTTGATTTACAGACCGTATATCGAAGTTCAAAGTTTGATGCTCTTTTAACGCCGATCAATTTCGTGTATTTTGCTGCTTAATTAACTATGTTCTTGCAACTTGTAAATAATTTATGAGAAACGCAATCTTTTGACAAGGATCTGTTTTGTAACGATCGATTTGCGCCACAAAAGGTACTTCGGCAAATTTGTGAGGCGTTTGATTGCGTATCGAGTACTGTTACACAAAATTGGTAAATGGTCGGACGTTTCTTAAAACTTCATGTAGATGTCCTATGTCATCTTACATCCAGACATTTAACAAAACAGATTGTGCGAATTTCAAATAAGTGATTTTAATTTTTGATACACACTTAATGTTCAATGAACCCCCTAACCCAAACGGCCCCAATCACTTTATCAATTTATTTTTTTCAGTGAATACGGCATTACAAACTAAAGTAACAGTTATTCGCTTTGGTTCCATGTTGCAAAATCTAAAGGGTAACTGACGAGGCAAGTAGTCGAAACACGGTATGGCCCATCCTTTTTCTCATTAATTTGTTCACTGCTCTTAAAGGATATGCGTATATTTTATTTGTAACTGTTATGTCCACTAATGGCCAGTAAAAGTCCTAGGAAATATGACCAGAGTCTCCGAATCATCTTCTTAAAAGGTCCCCGTGACCGTTGTAATCCTTTGTTGTCTGACGTTATCCCACATTCAAAGGACATCTATGCCTTAGATTGTGATACTCCCTAATTGACAAATATGTCACTTTTAAACACGAAAATGCTTAGTTCTTTATCATTATTATTGTATTCTTGCATATTTTGATTGTCAATGACATAATTTATGTCAATTTTTTAACATTAGTTTGGAAATTCACATTTCTAAGCATTAATGCAATACGCATAGATTGAAAGCAAATTTACTTTTGAACCTGTACTGTATCTCTATAAATACATCTACATAAACTAAATATACTCACCCTGACACCAGTTTGACAAGAAGTACGACCATGAATGTTTATAATTCTACAATTGATGTCTTTAAAATTGTCCATAACAACTGTGCTTATTTTAGTTTATGGAAAATTTCAGGAAATTATACATTTTCGCCTTGCTGACCCTGTTGCACCCCCTAGACCCAGGATGCCACTTTGATATGATGTGTCAATGTGAAAACACATTAATTGACGAAAGGGCATGCTGGGTCCCGGGGGAACACACCTAGAGTTAAACTATAATATTGTAAATGAAAGATCTTATGCTCTAAGCTAACATTTCTTTCAAAATATACTTACAGTTACAAAACAATACACAATCAATGGGTGGATATTGTTCAGCACTCATATGACAAACAAAGGTACAAGTAGGCAAAGATCAGGAAAAGGCGCAATCAGAAAAAGTCCCCACTCCAAAAACTGAGGTGGGAAAAAACCAAACTAACAATCAGGTACTTTATTCCATGAAACATATCGTAAGCCGAATGAGCAGCTGTTTTCCCAATAGGTGGCCACTCAGTTACCTTAACTTAACTAAAAATATGAAAACATACATAAGGCGCCAACAGCACAAAAAATTTTAAACACCAAGACATAAAACAAAAAGAACCGCCACAGAAGAATCGACTTGGAACGATCTGTAACACAAAGTTACTGGCGGGCTTAAACCGGTTTTACAGGTACCTAACCTCACCCTCAGCTTCTACAGTGGTGCATAACATTTAGTTAGTTATTTGGTCCTTGTGGTGAATCTCTAACTAGTCAATGAATCATCAAGAACAAACAAATAAATCATGATAAACATCCTGATGAATCAAAACCCAGGACTCACAGATTGAGTAAGCTGCCCGACGATGGAGATCCCTGGGCGCCGAATACCCTACTAACTACGGAGCAAAAGAAAAACACCAGTTGGACCCCGGTTGGCCAAGCATCAGACAAGAAGCTCCGGCCCCAACCAACTAAAATGAATAGCTTTAAGTTGGGGCCATCTTAGAGTCTGACGCCCGACCCACCCATATTTGTTTGCTTGGAAAGTGCTGTTGACAAACAAATGCAAATCAGTTCAAAGTCTAATGGTTCATTTTTACCAAAGATGGGGTGGGTTGTAAAAATATTTAGTTGCATTGTTTGGATTCTGTAAAATCAGCCAAACTGTTTTGAAAACAAAAGTATATAATTTTTGTCCTATAAATGCTAAATTCAGCCCCATAGTCATAGCATGAAAATTTCGTCCTCCAAAATCTGAGATTTAGGGACTTTTTACATTTAAAGCATAGATGTCCTTAAGTCATGGGCTACAGGGCCGACAAACGGACAAAATGCTTCCACCAATTCCATCTCTATATACATCTAAATAAGATTTGGCGTTAAGTGTTACATGTGTCAGTTGGCTATTTTCGCTAAGTTAATGAATTGACTGTCACCCGAAGGATTTTTATGGATACTATGCATATCTCCATTTGAGCTGGTGTAGTGGTGTCGTCAGAGACGAACTGCCTCTTTGGACGCGAAAAATGATGGGACACGAACTGTTGGTAGAGTGAGCTATGGTTTGTTGGTATTTAGAATCTATAACAGTTCACGTACTTTATACATGATTATGGTGGACAAACCCGTTTCTGAGTGAGTTAATATTGTAAAAACTTTTAATTGCTAGGTAACAGAACTATCTATATTAGTAGAACCCAACAGAATTCTGCCTAGGTCCTTGCTTCGTATTAATTTTATCGCAATAAGGTCACTCTGTGAAAGACGTCACTAAACATCATGGGCGTGTGAAGCGCAAGTTGGCCCTACTTTAATAGTTTTATAGAATGCATGTGTGAATAAAGTTAACAATATCAAATTATTGATATCCTTGGAAGAAGAACTAAGGCTAAGCTAATACTTTGGTTAGTGCTTACCTTTTACACAATTAAGCCAAATACAAAAAGCCAACTTTAAGCGGACGACCATCAGAAGCTCCATTGTGTTTTGCATTCTTCAGTAAACGAAGCATTTGATCCAGGAAACATTCCTTCTTCAAATGTATTGTAGGTTAACTATCAGTATTTTATCTGTGCAATAGGATATCTAACTACACTCCTCTGAAAGCTGTGCTTTTAATTAAGAAAGTATACCAACACATGTTCAACATTTTGTAACTTTTTGAATCTTTCACCAAGCAATATGGTTTCAATGCTGCGATAAACATATACAACTATTTATAAATCATACTGTCAGCGTTAACTCAGTTTTAATCCAACAATTTCGTATTTAGATTACTAATCAAATAAAACTCGATAAACTACAGTGTTCCGTCACTTCAGTTGTTAAAACAACACTAGAACCTGTCGGAAGCGTTGGCATTAGTAAATAGAATTTTCAGCAACAATTCTAGAACAGAGCCAATATTTCCAATACTGTCTGAGCCGCATCGTGAGAAAACCGGATTTTTGCCTAGGCGAAAACAAAGGCGCAGATCAGCTTCGCGGTAACCGCGAAGCTGATCAGCGCCTTTGTTTTCGCTACTCGGATAGTACAATTCCTCTTCTACTTAAATCCGAAATTTCAAGCTTCTAGCTCTTTTCTGAGCTTGTACAGGCCGGTTTGTGTCGGACCTGGTCGGAAACCCCGAAGACCGCTTTTCTCGCGTCGCGGCTCAATTATACTGTCTATGATCATTGCACTTCCTTTGAGCAACTTTAACCAATAGCCCCAGTGATGACAATATGCTTGATAAGACAACAGTTAAATCGTTTAAACGGTTTCTATAGGTGTGATTAAACAACTGCTAGGAATAAATGGGAAAATTCAAAATTCATGGATGTAATGCTACACAATGTTTAGATACTCTGATACAAATTGAAGAAACTTATAGGAATTAATGATTTTTCTTTTCAATTCAGAAAAATCATAACACGTTTCAGGCGTATAGGTTATAACTTGAATGTTATGCGACAGTCTGCATGCTTAGTTTTTAACCCAATCATGGTTGATAACTATGCTGCCTTCTTTAATTGCACGCCGGTGGGTCGGGCGTCAGACTCTATGATGGCCCCGACTAAAAGCTATTTATTTTAGTTGGTTGGGGCCGGAGCTTCTTGTTTGTTGCTTGTCCCACCGGGGTCCAACTCGTGTTTTTCTTTTGCTCCGGATTTAGTAGGTTATTCGGCGCCCAGGGATCTCCATCGTCGGGCAGCTTACTCAATCTGTGAGTCCTGGGTTTTGATTCATCAGGATGTTTATTTTGATTTATATGTTTGTTCTTGATGATTCATTGACTAGTTAGAGATTCACCACGAGGACCGAAGAACTAACTAAATGTTATGAACCACTGCAGAAGCTGAGGGTGAGGTTAGGCGCCTGTAAAACCGGTTTAAGCCCGCCAGTAACTTTGTGTTACTGATCGTTCCAAGGCGATACTTCTGTGGTGGTTCTTTTTGTTTTATGTCTTGGTGTTTAATTTCTTTTATGCTGTTGGCGCCTTATGTGTGTTTTCATAGTTTTAGTTAAGTTAAAGTAACTGAGTGGCCACCTATTGGGAAAATAGCTGCTCATTCGGCTTACGATATGTTTCATGGTATAAGTACCTGATTGTTAGTTTGTTTTTTTCCCACCTCGGTTTTTGGAGTGGGAATCTTTTTCTGATTGCGCCTATTCCTGATCTTTGCCTACTTGTACCTTCTGATTTGCACATGCAAACAAATTTGTGCATTGAACTCCTGTTAACTAAATGACTATAAAACACAAAGTCTGGATTTAAAGTAGCGCGTGATTCAAATTATTTGAGTCGACATTGGTATCGTGGAGGACTTATCCAGATGGAGGCCGAGATCATTATTGATGAACTTGAATTCTGACAATAAAATACAGGAGTAGTAGACCGAATTGGTAAACAAGTGATGTATAAAAAGTTTTGTAAAAATCCATAGAGAAAAAATAAAACAAATATGTTTGTTTATTATATGAGCCGCATCATGAGAAAAACGGATCTTTGCATATAAAAAAACAAAGGCGCAGATCAGCTTCGCAGTAACTCAAGCTTCTAGCCGTCTTGTGTAGCTGCACAGGCCGATTTGGGTTAGACCTGGTCGAAATCTCCGAAGACTGGTCTTCTCGCGTCGTGTCTCTTATTATTTAACATCACAGTCAACAATTTTTCATTTACGTCGGGATGGTAATCAAAATTGTTATAGAAGCTACAGTTCAAGACGCACGTCGATGCTATTTAATTTTTGACCAAGTTGGCGCTTGCGCTTTCTCCAGTCATTCTTGGAGACGAGAAGACGCCTGGAAAAAATCAGTTGTGGTTGTATTGTAATTCATGTCTAGGCGGTCTGTTTATTCTAGTGTCCCCGGGCTATCTTTTTTTGTTTGATGTTAGCCAGATGGAAATTTCGCTGGGCAAGATCTAGTCATCTTGTTTCTCATGCGTGTTGTTATAATTGAGCCGCCTCGTGGGAAAACCAACAATCTGCATAGGCGAAAACAAAGGCGCAGATCAGCTTCGCGGTAACCGCGAAGCTGATCAGCGCCTTTGTTTTCGCTACTCGGATAGTACAATTCCTCCTCTACTTAACTCCAAAATTTCAAGCTTCTAGCCCTTTTCTGTGACTGTACAGGTCGGTTTGTGTCGGACCTGTTCGGAAACCACATTGTTGGTTTTTCCACGAGATGGCTCATATGCAGTGTTAAGTCTTGTGTTTTACTTTCTTTCCGGTCTTGTTGGGTTGTTGCATCTTTCCAGCCTGATATTCTGGTCAAACTTCTGCGATCTATATAAAGTTGTCTTGAAAGAAGCTCGCAACTTTTTTGAGCTCCGCTAGTTTTAATTTCAAATTTACTTGTTTCTTACCCGAATTAGGTCTACAAGTCATGTTACGTTTTGAAAAACTTTATGTTTGAAACTTATAATCAGGTTGTTTAATGGAAACTTTAATCAATCAAAGTTCTCTCTGGATTGTGCAATGCTAGCACTTAAGCCTGAGCTACACGATGCAACTAGTTGTATCTAACTTGATACATCCAACTTTTGCTTCATCAACCTCGTAGAGCTACACGGTCTAGCTTGCTTAATCAAACTTGGACTAACCTTATCATAAATCCATAACATTTCCCAACAAAATCAATGTATTTAATGCAAGTCAATAACCAGACTGCAAAGGCGCACAGGTAAGTGCCATTTTGCTGTTCCCAGAAGAAAACAAATAAGTTTCTCCCATTATATTAACATTGTTTTGGCTTGTAAGTAGTCTACAAATAAGGGAGCGAAAGTGGACCTCGACCACCTGCAGAGCCTTTGTCCTAGCTGCTGACCACCCGCAGAGCCTTTGTCCTAGCTGCTGACTACCCGCAGAGCATTTGTTTTCATTTGCCGCCGCGATATGCAAATGGAATTCATTAAATGATTTGAAGTTTATGCGAATGAATGGACCAGCAGTCATAATGAGACTAAGAAAATGGATTAGCTATCAAAAGTATACATAAATTATCAAAAGTCCCACCAGTGCGTTTCCTTTATCTCATCACTTAAACAAACATTTTAACAGCGACTACTTTAATTCAGAACATACTGTTCTGCTACCCTGCTGCTAACGTTTCTAAGCGATTTAACCTATTGAAAAACAACAGTGCATCAAAACATTTCTAAAGGCAACATTTTTGCCATATTCCTATCCCGCTGTTAACGCTTCTACGACATTAAACTATTGAAAAACAATAATGTACCAAAACGTGTATGTTTCTATACTAACATTCCCTAGTCAGTAAAATGCTTAGCTATCCCATAGTGAACATTTCTTCAACAGTGAGCGTGGATTTTTCCTATTGTCATTTTCTCCTTTCCCACTGATATACATTTTAAGGAAATAATTTATGCATGCCATTTACAGCAAGGTTTATAGGTATGCTGCTATGAAAATTCATACACCAGTGACAAATGAATTTTATAAGTAACCCTGAACAGCATGATTCCCGATATTTCTTTGGACAGTCAGAACGGTTACAATTGTTGTTTAACATATAAAAGTGCAGAGAAACTTGATGTTCAATTAAACTTAGGGAATTCAGGGCATATAAGACTGTACTGATACCCTGCTGGTAACGTTTCTAAAACATTAATCCGATTCAAAAACAATAATGTACCAAAATCATATAAAATATGTTCAAAACAATAATTTATTTGTAAAGGTTTTTCAACTCGCATCAATCCCTAATTTGTTAGGCCTTTCAGAATTGCATTTGACCCGGTTCTATGTTCTATGGTGCCCTGAATATGCATATCCCTATTTTGGGGGTTTGTCATTAAACATTGTTCAACGCAGCCCCATATGATTGACATTCAGTTGGTTTATACATGAAAGAAAAAAAATATCAAAAGGAAATATTGCTGTTCTGAAGGCTTTACTGTTAATTTCTGAAAATATTCAAGCGATCTGACTGTATATATGAGCTCATTTATGAGACTAAGACAAATCAGACTCCCCGCTTAGCTATCAAAAGCATACATAAATTATAGGAATATCCAATCTTGCCATTCTTTTGTTACGCACCATTTTATGCGGTTTTCAAAATCACTTAAGCAAAATATGAACAGCAGAGAAACTTAATTCAATTATTTAATATTTTAATTCAGGGCATATAAGGCTGTTCTGATATCCCGCTGATAACGTTTCTAAGGCATTAAAGCTATTGAAAAACAACACTGCACCAAAACATTTCTATAGGCAGCATGTTTTTGGCATACCCCTATCCCGCTGTTAACGCTTCTAAGACATTAAACATATTGAAAAACAATAATGCAGCAAAACAGTCGGAATCTTTCCAGTTGTTTTCTTTTATTCCCTAATCAGTCGGGTGCTTAGCCAACCCATTGCGAATATTTCTGCAACAGTGAACGCGAACTTTCTCTATTGTCAAGAAAGCATCTCATTTTCTCCTATCCCACTGATATACATTTTAAGAAAATAATTTATGCAGGCTAGTCACAGCAGGGTTTATGGATATGGTGCTAGAACAGACATAGAAAAGCTTCGCTTTTAACAAAGTAATGCAGTGCCTCAATAATATTCCAGAACACCAGCACAACTGTAGAGACATGGATTTTAGCAGTAAAATATTGTGTTTTGCTCGGAGGAAACACTTATTTATGATGAAAGGAGTATATTGTAATGACTTTGGAGTTCGTTTTGGCATATTATAGCAGTTATGAACTAGGCCAGTATTCGTGGAATTATGTATATTATACGTTGAGTGCTTCATATATATTTCATATTGGATTAAGATGGAATATGAAATAAATATACGTTAAATATTGCTTATATTGTGTATGCATATTACTATGGTTGATATAGTAAAAATTCATTTTCGTTTCTACATAAATGTTTTTATAAATATCAATATTAACCTTCTGCGGAATCTAGACTATATCCGTTTACATTGTTTCTCAAGAATATTCCTATATATCCAACATTATAGCCTAAACGCATACTGAAAGATATAGCCATTTATTATATGGCAAGTGATGAAATATAGAGAAATATGTATTAAATATAACCAATATTTGAAAAAGTGTGAAAATATAAAAAAGTTATATTTTGAGATTTGGGAATACGCAAATTACGATTCCACCGTTTCATTTCTAATTTATACATAACTAAATTTTATAATCTATGCTATTGTTGACGCAATGAACGTTTACACACAATAGCGACGTAATGACGTGACGTAATGACGTCATTTAAGATTTTGACGTCATATACTTTAGCGCGCAACGTGACAATGACTACATGCAATATAATAAAAAGAAAATTCATTTTTTTTGTCGTGAATACGACTTTTATTTCATCTCGTGAAGTGAAAAATTATATATTTCATTCGTGCCTTCCAATAATGCATTCAAGATTTAATCGAAATGCATTTTGTTTCATATTTCACTACACTTCTTTAGAAATACAGTATTCAATTTACATTTTTATTAGCACCCTGCTGAAGTTTAAATCCATATCATAGCAAGGGCTTTTTTTTTATTAAAATTTTTTGTAACTACCTTTGAGATTATTTTAACTTATCAAATCAATGCAGCTTACCCTTGTACTTAGTAGCCTGATTCGTTTGGAACTTGTACTGTCCTGGACATTTTATCGGAGTGACCAGTACAAGACTAACACCAACTCTTTTTCACAATATCGCTCATCAAGCACTGACCGTTTGCCATGTCATTGTTCTAACAACCAAGTGATTCGTTCGCTTATTTATGGTCCGATTTCGATGGGCTTTATAGAATGGACCAGTATAGGACGAGTACCAGGCACTTAAGATATTGTCACGGTTGAGTGATTTTGGCCCTTATTTTGCTTATTTATGGTCCGCTTTCGATGGGCTTTGTAGCAGGAAGCAGTATAGGACGACCGGCAACCACTGAACATATTATCACGGTTGGGTGATTTTGCCCCTTATTTCGTTTATTTATGGTCCGATTTCGATGGGCTTTGTAGCAGGGACCAGTATAGGACGACCGGCAACCACTGAACATGTTGTCACGGTTGAGTGATTTTGCCCCTTATTTCGCTTATTTATGGTTCGATTTCGACGGGCTTTGTACCAGTGACCAGTGTACGACCAATACCAGCCACCTAGCATCTCGTCACGGTCTAGTGATTTTGCATCTTATTTTGTTTAATATAAGCCAGATTCGTTTTAACTTGCAGTGTCCGGGTATACAATGCTTGACTTATTGTAAACAGGGCAGTAATAATGGGTTAAGAATGACGAAAACAAAGATATTTTTCAAACTTTTTTTTTTATTCAAGAACGTATAATGATTACTCAGAGTCATTCTAATCATCTTGTTCTTCATCCTCATCTGCATCCATGTCTTGGGATTCATTTAACAAGGGTGGATGGTACTGTTTAAGTATTTCATCAAACAAGTATTTTCGTTTCGACATCGAATACTTCCAGGCTTCTTCTTTTCCATAGCCTTCCTTTTCTTCTAAACGCATTACGGTGCGTTTTATGGCTTTAAATGTTCGATCTCGCTTGATTAAATTGAACCACATTATTTTGGCTATGAACTGACGGATCATAGCCTTCCTATAAACTGGACGCAGTTCCTCGAACGCCTTGGAACGCGCTGTTTTCTGGTCAACATCTTCAGAGTCCATCAGATCCTTTACCTTGTCTTCATACTGTGACTGACATTCCTCAATAGCTTCATCAACTATATTATCCCAGGGATCCTCTTCTGTCATTTCTTCGCTATCCGTGTCGGGGCTTAAATAACTATCTTCATTTGAATAATAATCGGGATCTTCACCATAAACTGATAAATCAGACGCCTCCTCCTCCTCCTCCTCACTGGCAAAATCATGTATAGTTTGCTTATGCCTTAACATGTTGTCTCGCCTTCGAAATAATTTGTTGCAGACATCACACCTTATCATCTTGAAGAGTTTGATTTAACTGTTTTGCTGGCTTGTGCTCATAGCGCTTATATACGAACATAACACTGATGCAAACTGGACTCCGTCAACCGACTGATTCGATTTTCAAACTGACACATCATTTGGTTCAGTTTGACGTCTCAACACCTTTTCAAGTAGTCCTTATAGCAACTACACAGCAGATTCAGCCTTACACCACATCAGCAGCTCGAGTCCTTGTTACCTCCTCAATTAGTAAAGCTCGACTCCACATCACCTCCTCAGCAGGCACATTCTGTCTCCTAATCAACAACTCAACTCCTCATCTCCTCCTCAAATGGTAAAGCTCGACTCCTCATCGCCTCCTCCACAGGCACAGCCTGTCTCCTCGTCACCTCCTCATTTGGGTTTTCAACTCCTCAAGTTCAGCTTGACAATTCGTCACCACAACAAAATCTTCCTGTGGCTAAGGTATGTATTGTACTAACCCTTCGTCCAATGACGATACTAGACCCGTATATGATACGGAATGAGTATGTACATGTCTTGTTATGGGAGAAGAGTTACTGCTGGTCAGACAAACCCTGTCAATGATATAGACTAAACGCGTTAGCTTCTAAAAATTATATCAGGTACTGAATGCTTTCCTTATATTGATATACCTTATTAAACGTATCCGTATGTATTCGAACGCGACCGTTTCCATCTTGAATGCACAGATAGATTTCCCCTTGTTTTCTCTCGAGCTTTATATTACCAAAGGCACTGATTTCGCACTTAATGCTATCGTTAGCCGTATCCCAATTCAAAGACATCATATCATTTCTGTTTAGCTCTTCTTGTGCCATTCCAAAGCAATGAACAAAACGATTAGCCGCTTCTAATGCTTCTGCTTTTAATTTATACCGGGGGAAACACGTTTTAAAAAGATGCTCGTGAAGTAAAAAGGCTGCTAGCAATAGTGGCATTCTTGGTAGAATAATGAAATACAGAAAAAAATTGACGTTTTATAGCAACACCTAATGAATAGCTCAGCAGGGATTCTGAACCATTTGCATAGTCCCATTATCATATGCTGGTCCATTCATTTGCATAGACTTTAACACATTCTCTGAATTCCATTTGCATATCGCGGCGGCAAATGAAAACAAAGGCTCTGCGGGTGGTCAGCAGCTAGGACAAAGGCTCTGCGGGTGGTCAGCAGCTAGGACAAAGGCTCTGCATGTGGTCGAGGTCCACTTTCGCTCCCTTATTTGTAGACTACTCTTGTAGTATTATAAGCTGCATCATAAAATGGTTTTGCATATGTAAAAGCAAAGACACAGATCAGCTGCTCAACTGATCAGAGTCTTTGTGTTCGCTCCATTGATCATGAGTGCACTGATCCTTCTATCTAAATGTTTACAAACATAAACACATGCTCCCTGACCCTATTCCCTGGAATTGTATTGGCTGCAAATTAGTGAGTCATTGAGATAACAGAAAAGTTGCATCTAGCAAGTTGGATGGAATAGGACATGTTCTATCTTAAAAAATGTTGGTAAAGTTCCAAAAAGTTGCATGCAACACGGACTACACGGTATATCTTGATATATATTGCATGCTAGATACAGCAAAAGTTGCATCGTCTAGTCGGCACTTTACCGTCATTTTTTATTTTATTTATTTTATTCAGCAGAAACCCTCGTGATTTTATAGCATTTGCCCAAGGGAATTGCTATATTGCCGTCTCATTCATACTTTCACTCACAAGATACACGTTATCATCCAAGTGACGAAATAAGTAGTTTTAAAGCAAAGTTTATAAGATCATTTTTCGTGGGGTTTTCTGTCATTGTCCTTACAGCTAGTTGGGTGATACCCCAAAAATAAGACGAAATTCAAAATGTATTAGGCGGGTTGAGTGCATGTGTGTAGTCGCTGTTAAGGATCCGGGTAGAAAACCCTTGACATAAGATATAGCATTTCACTGATTTTGATAAATAATTATCCATGTAGCCATTAGAACTTTCATAAGTATTGAGTGAAGGCCCAGGTATTGATATACTTGAATCTGAATTACGAATCGAGCCACCTGGCAGGAAGGTCATAACATTAAAAGACATTACAAAGCAATTTCAACTCCTATTCAGAGCAATATGACAAGCTCATTCCCATCGAGTCAGCCATCGGGTATATACAATGTATTGATTAAAAGAACTTTATCTAACGTAAATATTTGGGAAAATTATGAAAATGCAAATCAAAAGTACTGTGTAGATTGAAGTCTGAAATATAAAGCTGATAAATGCTTATCAAATAGCACCACCATCGGCATAAGATAGTCAATAATATGACTCTTATGTCTAACTGACCCTTGAAAAACAGTTTTTTCATGATGAGTAAAACGGATAAAGCCATGTTCTGCATAAATTTGATTTGACTACTGCGCACTTAGACAAAAACACATTCCTGATTTGTCTCCTTTTATGCATAAAACCAAGTGAGTTTAATCTATCAGAATCAGCCACACGCTGATATATAGCGGCATTGATTGCTTTTATATTTCGAGCTATCTTATTCCTAGATATACTTGTTCCATCTATATAATTTGTCCCACGGGGTTATTACAGCGTCTGCAGTATGAATATTGTGGACGAGTCAGTAGAGTTATATTCCTCGTAATAACGATCATTAGTAGAATACGTCCCGAAAATGGTACACGCAGATTGAAAACGAATATTTGAGATAGTGAGATTTTACTATTATTAGGAAAGTCACTTTTAGCCAAACTGTCAACCGTTATGGCACAGTGTGTAGGTTTCACTTGAACTAGCAAGGGTTGCTTTACATACATTGCAATTTTCTTGTAGAGACATGAGAATGCATGTTATATTATACGAGGGGGGTTCAAAAAGTTCGAGGAAAAGTGCTGCCAAATTTGTAATTGTCTTCGGAAATTTACGTTCTCTTTGCATTTTGTAAATTAACATATAGTTAACATTTGCACAAAATTTGAACAAAATCGGATGAAAATTAGGCATAAAATCACGTGCGTTTCTAAGGTAACAACAGTTAAACCGGCCCAACGTAACAACAACGTCATGCTACACGCATTCATGCCGCTGTTGGCTAGCTCTTAAGCATTTTCGGAATAAACCTGGAAAATGGGCGTCTAATTGTTTGTTCTGTGTGTGTAATGCGGTAAATGTGCCGAAATTACAATTCGACATATTGTGTATTTCACGAATTCTAGTCTTTTCTATCACGACGATCATTTTTGACAGTATGACGTTATTTGACGTTACACTGCACGAGTCGACATGGACCATTTCTGGTCGTGTAGAAATCATGCATACTACTTGTTGATTGCCGTTTTCTTAATTTTCTTGTTGCCATATGCGCTTTCTGCTCTTAGCAGTGTTTCTTTCATTTATGGTCCGTTCCAGACACACAATTTATCGAATAACGTTGTTCCCTTCGCATTTTAGGCATACCCACTAAACAATATGGGCGCTTAACGCGTAAATGACGTCACACACTTAAATGATGTAATGTGCTTATCGCAAACATATTGAACTTTGCTCATACAATGTTTGGTGAAAAAAGCATGGTTAATTATCAAATGCACTCTCATCATTAGACATCGACTTTTTGCAAAAATGAACAAAAGTGGGCCGGTAATCGTGATGTATGGTTTCCATAGCAACCACTGTTAGCATTGTGTTCATGCCAGAGCAGCAAAATTTGCTGTATAAGTACAAATCATGTTGGTCTATATAACTGTATTAGTTTAATTCACCTGATTTACAAAATAAGAATATGATGGCACTTTTCCACGAACTTTTTGAAACCCCCTCGTAGAAGAAACATGTTTCCAGGCAAAGAATTAAACCGGTGAAGTCCTAGTTATTACTGAACCATAACGTTTTAAGTTGTGGTTTATATGTTTAACCTTTATACAGGGTGTCCCAAAAATACATAGCCGCTACAATATGTGTTTACTATTTTATCATTTTTACAGATAACTCTACGAAAGCAGGAGTATGCTTCAAAGTAATGTTTATATATTGATTGCAATTATGTACTACGCCTAATATCTGAAATGACCACCATTATTGTAACTTATCATTTTCGGAGTAACGAAAATTCTATATGACATATTTTATGTCATTTTGGAATGAAATTTCCATTTTCACTACATTTTGTCCATTTTTAACAAACTCTTTTGTTTCCTGATAGTTATCGTTACTTCCTTCTCTGAATGACCTTTTTAAGGGAGACTTAATGCTTGAGAATGCATGGATATTGCATTTTGTTGCTGCTTTCCATTTCCAAGATTGCAAGTTGCAGCAGACAACAGGAAGTGACATCACATACTCGGTATGACGTCACTTGCTAATGAATCACCGCCTAGCAAAATATGTGTCAGATTAAGAATCGATTACAAATATTGATGATTCGTTATGATGTCACTTGCGACATCACCTAGCAAAATAAATGTCAGATTGAGAATCAATTACAAATATAGCACTATTACTGTGTAAAAGGTCTTGCTTATATCTGTTAAAAAAAAAAAAAAAAAAAAAAAAAAAAAAAAAAAAAAAAAAAAAAACACGTTATGCACATTTTTGTAGCGGCTACATTTTTGGACACCCTGTAGTAACCAGTTAGTGATCTACACCAGAACAATCAGCCAGTAATCAATTTCTCTAACACAGGTATACTTAAACATCATAAGTTATGCAAACCAAAAAACACTCCAAGTGACGAACTCTTAGGACATTGATTTCGAATGATATGAAACACTCGATCTTACTATATGTGACCGGTCATCATAAAATCATTCCAGTATATCAAGGATGGCGCATATTTACAATGTTCTGCCAACAGAGTCCACACATATTCCTTGTAATGTATGGATGTATAGAAGTCAAAAGTAACAACATTTTTTTCCAAAATCTAGTGATCCAAAAATATTGTTATGACGGATATATGAAACAGTTTCTAAGGCGTAGTAAATCCGTTGTAACCAAACATCTTAACCGATTCAAGAAGTAATCATGTTCACTCTAGAGTGTTGTAGTCAGTTAGAAGATGGCCAATAAAAGGCAGGGCGTTTGTTTGCAATTTGAAATGAATTTCAGCAACAGTTCCGACTTCATTTATATTAAATCGCACTCAGTGGGCGACCAAATAATGATGTTGTTTCGTAACAAATAAAACTGATATAAGCATGTATCAACACAGTCATGTAGGAAACAGTCTTAATTTAATAAAAAAAGGCCCTCGGGTATCAATTTTTTGTAACCAATAATGTGATACGTCCAATTTGCAGATTTTTTCCTTATTGTTTTGCCTGTACACAAATAACACAATTGTTTTGATTTTACACAAATAAATAATTAAAAATGCATATTCAATTTACATATTTACATATATTTCGCATGCAATCATAAGGTTTATCAGATCCTTGATGCGTTGGTTAAAACGTTTCCAAACTTCGCCGGATGTACAGTCACGTACTTTAACGTAACTGATATTGTCGGAAGTATGATAAAGTTACTGTATCATCCAAACTCAGCAGCATGGAATCTTTGACATTATTATGGTTTGATATTCTAATGTAATTACTTGTTTCTCATAATGATTTCCAGGGCCCATTTATGATAAAATGACATAAAATATTGTTGGTTTTATGAACATCAAACGCATGGGCGGTCATAACTGTTGATTGATAATGCATCATAAAACCTTTTGTTTTCTGTGACAAGCCGTTATGTGTTTGATGTTATTTGCTTTATTGAAAATTATGACACAACAACATTTGCTTATTAAACTTATTTGCCTAGGACACACTGTGTTCTAATGCGGCCTTAACAGTCTGCTTTATGAATTTGGACACTTGGAAAAATGTTCCTTCAGAGGAAACCAAACATTAATGTAATTGCTGTATACCATATGGCACATCGACCAAAACTGATTATAAAGACAAACCAAAGAAACACAGGTCTTAAAATGAACAGAAAACGAACGAAGTGATTATAAAGACAAGCCAAAGAAACACAGTTCTAAAAAATGAAACACTGCCAGGGAGCGTTATATGGCAACAGAAAACGAACGAGAATGCCACGAAAACTTAATCGAACGAAAATCGTTTGTACATTTTTTTTGTATTTCTGAAATCGAACGAAAACCAAACAGAAATTATATGAATACCATTTGTATTATTAAAAACAAAAGTTCATTTTTAGTTTTTGTTCCATACATTTTCGAACCGCGGTAATTTGCTTTTACGGGTTCGGAAATACGCACGCTTGACATAAAGCTGACCAGTCCATTTTTATTCGTACTTGATTTCTGGGAAAATACAAATTGTCACACCCATTTCATTCAGACTAAAGGATACCATTACATTTACCTGGCATTAATGAAACATTAGCCCTTAATTCGTGACAAATATCGATAATCACTGCGTAGTCATAGCAATATGCAATACCAATAAAATAGTATCGAGTGTCTCATGAAGGAACAGCTCTTATTTGTACATACGAGCTTCACATGCTTTTGGTCCTAATATTGTCCATCCCCAAGCAATGTACTTTAATGGTCATTTTCCTTCAAATTAAGTTAACTGGATAATACCTAATGTAGATAGTGTAGTTAGTGAATTTTGAAAGGAACGAGTCAACCGGAAGTATAGAAAACTACTTAATTTTATTATACAGGAGGGTAGCCAATGAATTTCCTCGAATGCTAATGAAGTTAAAAGGTCATCTGAACCTTTTCAATTTCCCTGTTCAGTGTTTTCGTTTTATAGACGTTGCATAAAGGTTAATTTGATATTAGAAGGGATATACCATCTAAAACTAAATCGAAATACTGTTGATGAGAAATTTAATGTTTTGTGGGGTCAGAATAGTGGATTGCTTGGAAGATTCGAAATGTCACGGCATGATAATGCATATCAAATGACACCATTATTTGAAAACAATTATATTTACATAGCTTTATTGAAATACAATACGTAAATTGAAATGATAGCATCATACAAAATGGAAATAGCTCACGAGAAAATGTCTGGAATACTGTAGCTCGATGTTGACCTCAGACGCGTCAAAAGATCGATGAGTCTACTTGGTAGCACGTGAAAGGCTATTTCCCACCTCGGTTTTTGGAGTGGGAATCTTTTTCTGATTGCGCATTTTCCTGATCTTTGCCTACTTGTACCTCTTTAGATTGTAACAATACAAATACTTTATGTGCGTGCAACCGAAGTGCAACAGAAACCTTGAGGAATTTCGTACTGATTTACCTTTCATGAGCTATGTCATGGACTCGTCGAGCTTTAAACGCGTCTGCGGTCAAAATCGAGCCATACACGACGTATTTTGAAATGACAACAGAAAGTGTCTGTATTAAGATTTACATATTTGTCATATAGCATTCACCATTCTGTATATCTTCTCTTTTATATAGGTAATAAATACACTCTGTAAAATCGCCAACGCATCACGTGAGGCCGTCGTATAATTAATAAACAGATCATGTTCGACGTACCTCGAGTTTGAGCGTTGATGATTCATCTTACTTCTGCATTTTTCATCACTTTTACTTCTGTTGGTGGTATTTTAACGTTGACGACTTTTGATTCAGAAGTGGTTCCAGTGATTAAATCATAGTTAATTGTTCGTTTAGCATGGTGAAATCATTACTATTAAATGATTCGTAGTGTACATGTGACACAATTGAATCTCAAAATAAACCAATACGCTTAATTAAGTTTTTTTTTTGATTCAGTTTAACGTCCCTTTCAAGATTATTTCAGCTCATATGAGACGGGCCAATCAGTAGGTGGGGCGAAAATTGGAGAACCCCGAGATAAACCACCTGACACACCCGCAAGCAGAACTTGGCTTGCCTCACATGTGGCCAGAGCGGGGCTCGAACCCACACCAGACACAGCGGTGAGATGATCGAATGGTTAAGTGCGATAATGAAATCCCAGCGCTCTTTTAAAACCACTCGGCCACGGGGGCCGCCTAATTAAGTTTTAACGACAGTCAATACCATCAAAGAGGCCAGAATTTTAAAACCGTCCAGGCTGACATTTTTGTCTATCCTTTGAAAATTGCAACGGATCTAATAAAGAGGTTCTTCACTTTTAACTAACCAAATCCCTAAAAAATGATGACATATTACGTGATATCATTCTCCTCTGTTGAATCCGATATGGTTCAAATTAAATTTTCTGATAAATGTTTAGTTTGATCAATGAAGAATTTACCCTGATTTATTTGACAAAAGACCACACAGGTCGATCGTGAATATTTTTTATCCAACAATGCAAACGAATAGAAGTTTTGCGCCGTTTATGTGCGTATTCATTATTTAGTTAAGTTCAGGTAACTGGATGGCTACCTTACATAAATAGCTGCTCACACAGCCTACGATGTACAGTATTGTCTTTGTATACTCGTAAGTACCTAAGTGTCTTTTTTCGGATTTTCCCAGCTGCGTTTCAGAGCGTGAATTTGCTTCTGATTACACTTGTTCCTATTCGTTGCTTACTTTACTCATTGAAACTCTTCATACTTCAGACGAATGAAACGCGAATCAATGTTTTAGTGGCAAAGCTTTATTAATATTGACACATTGTGCATTTTAATATGAAATTGTTGGACCCACTTGAATTTTTACCTTACGATATGTTTTCTCAGTATAAGTACCTAATTGTTATTTAGTTTTTTCCGCCTCGGTTTCTGGTGTGGGATTTTCATTTTTAATGCGCCTTTTCACGATCATTTCCAACTTTTACGTTTATAGTTTGATTAATTCAAATGCTGCACGTTGTTCCTGAATTTGATTTAAAAGTCTATGCAATATTCGACTCCTCAATAAACATATTGCATTAAAGTTACATAATAAAGGAACATGGGGAATGCAGAATGTGTAGCTGCTGAAGGATGTGGACACGATAACCAAACGATTATAGTACCGAACGTTAAGTTGACACATATATGTACCACTAAATATATCGTTGCACGCGATTGGCCCAAAATGTGGACAGAGCTACCGCAGTCAATTAAAGATGTACGGCAACCTACGGTTGGTCATAAATGAGTACCTGTCAATCGATAATTGTCCCTAAATAGCGGAAAATACCACTCTTGGAAGCTGGCTACCACATTCCTTGTAAACGACCAGTGGCACTCTCATCTGCTGAATTTGTTGGGGTCCACTAAAAGTTTTGAAGCATATGAATTAATGTGTCTTGCTTAACGACATAGCACGGTGACGCCTGTGGGGATCGAACCTCTCGATTCGGAATCCGTCGCTCTACCATTACGCCATTGCGCTCCCTAATAGTGAAACCCTTTAGTCATGTAACATGAACCTTGAGCATGCGAAGAAAAAAAAAAAAAAAGAAAAAAAGATGAAATAAAAAATCACAAGATAACGTTGATACTAATTCCTTATTAGCAAGTTTTATCAGGCAACCACTTCAAATGTTATATAGTCGAGTGCTTCCTGGTTTACGAGAATGACAAGCATATAGCGATTGAAAGCTACAAAACGCATCAAATGCATCCCGGTGGATAGTGATAAATATCTAACTTGCATTTAATAACTGGAAGTGCATGCTTAAGTGCTAGGGAATAAAGTTCATACATGTAGCATAGTCATAATTTGTCTTTCAACTGAGAGGATTCCAGTATCAAGTATTAATTAACAGATGTAGTATGATCTTTATCACGATGGCTATAATGAGGCGGTATTTGCTTTATCTGAGAATGGTGCATTGCACTTTGAGAAAATTAGCTACAAACATAATATCACTGCCACATACTTAAGTGCAGGCTACATGGAAGATCTTTGCTCTATAGACCTTGGAGTATACAGCAAAGGTCTTCCATGTAGCCTACCTTAAAGCTTTGGTCCATAGAGCTTTTTGGAGCTTCATGAACCTTTTTTTAGAATAGAACATGTCCTATTCCATACACCTTGACTTATACATCTTTTTCATTATCTGAATGACTCATGGGCAATGGACCAATGAAATTCCAAGGAATGGGGTGAAAGGGTTGTGTATTAATAAACGGTTAACAATTTTGTGGCGACATGGCTGAAAAAATGGCATGCTGGGGGTGGGGGAGGGGGTGGGTTGGAGGAGTTGAAAGAAAGAGCCCATTCTACTGGATGTAAGTTTGGTAGATTATTCCAAGAGTGATGCGAGGCAAAACGCACTGGCTAAAATTCAAAGAACGTTTTGAAAATAAATCCACATGAAAGTGAGCTTTTAGTATTGTAATTTGTTTACTTGAATTAAAACAATTGTTACAGATTTGTGGTATAGAAAGTACAAAGGTCCATACACCTAGGTCTATCATGTAGTTCTACAAGGTCTATGAACCAAAAGTTGTATAGATCAAGATGTATACATCTTGTATCTCTCGTGTAGCTCAGGCTTTAATATGCAACAAGATTATGAAAATGGATGTAGTTCACCAATCAATGAGCATAGACACATCAAACGCCAGCAGAGTCCATTAGGATTACAGTTGACGATTTCCTTGATGCTGGTTATAAATACATGTACGGCGGCCATCAATATAAAATCAAATATTACCACGATGCTTAAACAAACATTTCAACGCTTTTGGAGAGTACTTTGTAGTTCAGAACAGAAATTAATTAATTGCTTCATTGCGTGTAACATGTATATTGTATAAGAGACATAAAGCTTTTTTAGCCTCTCTGTCCGAAAACTTGACTTTTACATTTTAGTGTAATGCCAAAACGCACATCAATCACTGGGCAATATATAAACATGTCAGTGTCCATTTCTGTATAATATTTATATTGCTAAAGATCAAACGTCAGTTCACAAACTAGTGTATCTCGCTTGAACACATTGGATACAATGTAGTATCCGTGAAAAATTAGGCATATGCTCTCGTAACGAGACTTAAATGTTGAGTAAACAAGGGTAATTGTTGTCGTAATGGAAGAAACTTACTAGGTCACAATGAGTTTTTTTTTTGAAAATGTTATAGACTGTGAATCAATGATCAAACCAGGATGCGTTTGACATTAAACAATTCAGTACTCGAGAACACAAACTGGAGCTGCAACTTTGAACGCAATATACTGTGATTAGCCAGTAGAGTATTGAGAGCGTTGTTTTGATATGTAAAGTTACTGTACGGGTCAAATCGACCCTGTTAATTAAGAGAGTATCAAATGTTGCGGACTGAAAAATTGTCTAACATTTTAGTGTCGGGTTTGAAAATCTATAGCCCGTTTTGCTAATGACAAGTATTTAAAGACATAAAGGCATTCCGTTCATTTTGAAATATAAGTCTTTGTCAGTGGCGGATATCCGAAGTTCGGTAATTTACAGTACAACAGCAAAACCTTTGGAAACAACCATCTTGCAAGATCGCCGTTTTCGACGAATTTCCCACACTGATTACTAGTAACTGGCACTTTAAGGCAGGGTGAGAGACAAACGAATAAATTGTAGATGAATCTTTTAATCTGGCATCACTTTGTGCAATCTAAATAACGTTTACTTAATCTTACAAAATGCTGAAAAATTATCGATTGGAAACCATTTATTTCAAGTTGAACTCATAAAATGTCTATTTCCGCAATGATCAATCAGGGATGAATATTCAATGGTTCAAAGTCGGTACAAATCAGACTGGGACAA
This sequence comes from Rugalucina vietnamica, assembly GCA_964017185.1. NCBI lineage: Eukaryota > Metazoa > Mollusca > Bivalvia > Lucinida > Lucinidae > Rugalucina > Rugalucina vietnamica. The sequence continues at coordinate 74,807,972 of OZ024869.1, read as the reverse complement.
AGGGAGCAACAGATTGAACTAAAGTATACATATGTCGTCCCTTACAATAATCCAACATCAAAGGAAATGTCTGATAGATTCACCTTTTCATTGAGATAAACAGTTTTCGAACATAAATAATTGGATATCTGTTGTTAGATTTACGCTGGCTTGGATTTCATAATTGCTGTTCGGCATCGAGAATCATGACTTTCATACATTGTGCTAGAACTTATGACAATTTCTTAGCATAAGTGCAATGCGTGCTATCACAATTCCCACTTCATGCGTTATTATATGTATTATCAAATTACATCTATCAAAATACAGATTATAATTTTCGATAGTTTAGAAAAACTGCATTGCAAAGTTCTAGAAGCACGAATTCAGACACGTTTTAATATTGCTTACTTAATTGTGAAGTCTTAGCGAAATGTAACAGCATATTCGCACATAACATTAGTCATGTAGTATGTGCATGTCTCTTTCCAGAAAGACATTATTTAGAGTCATTTGTTTGATCCCCGACCATTGTCTTTTAAAGTTACAATTTGTAAAGCGATTCATTTTTACAGGATGTTATGTATGCACTTGGATGACAGAGCCCAAGAGCAATTATGAATTATTGTAGGGAATTATGTATTTATCTGCTTTCAACATCTCATAAATTGCTACATTGAATTCAACTCCTAGAACAAAACTATTTGTTTAATAATCGGGGGAAAATGGAATCCGATTATGAAAGAGAGCTTTATATTTATCTTAATGTTGGGTTACTTAAATGCATTCAGTAAAGCTCTTTAGAGGCACAACTTCAGAAAACTGCTATTGAGTGGTTCAAAATCATGCACGCCATGTTTTCAAGCACAGTTCTTTTCTCTTTGGCAAGAAATGGCGAAACAATAATACTTGATGGTTATTATTAACTTTTCGTGTATAATTGTTTTGCCATTGCTGTGCACGAGATCATTGTCAAAGCGCATCTGGTAATAAAGACGGAGTAATATTTCGTGCACAAGAGATGTGATCCGATCGCTACATTAAGTAATGCCTAGGTTACATTTGACCTACGATAAGCTTGCGATGATCATTGTACTACGATGCCAATTTTTGCAGGGTGACCCTACGATGTCAACGATTTGGTAATAGTCTGCACTTTTACAATTTTTTAAAAAACGTAAGACTGTTGCGTAGACACGTGGTAGGTAGCATCGTATGGATACCCTGCGATGATCGAGCGGTCACCGCACGATTTTGTATGATAATGTTTGGGACAAAAATCGTACGACGATCGTAGGGAGACCGCAAGGGCTTAGTCAGAAATCGAATGGACTCCTTAAGGACATCGCACGGGCTCCATATGATTTCGACTTATAGTCTGTTAGGACCTTACGATTTCCATAAGATCTTCGTACTATCTCCCTACGATTTCCGTATGGTTTTGACGTCGACGAAAGCCAGAGCCAGAAATCGTACGATTACAGTATGATTTGTAAACACATACGTCGTAGCTAACGATCATCATGTCTGAAGAAATCGTAGTCCAAAAATCGTGCACTGATCGTGGCAAATGTAACCTAGGCATAATTTGTGAGATATGAATGATAATCGGAAAGGAGGGAATAATAAAGACTGTCGAGGTATAAATTTAGAAACTGAAGCATAAATGTCTGGCTTTTGTTGCCAGTATGTAATTGGTCACTGATGGGCACGGAAATTATACAGTATGGTCCATCTTCTCCCATTTTTAGCTCACCTGAGCCGAAGGCTCACAAGGTGAGCTAATAGGATAGCCATGATCCGGCTTCCGTCCGTCCGTCGTCCGTCGTCCGTCGTCGTCCACAATTTCAAAGATCTTCTTCTCTGAAACCGCTTGGCCGATCTAGTTGAAATTTTATGTGGAGCCTCCTTGGGTAGTGGCATTTCAAGTTTGATCGCGAAATCCAGGTCACATGACCAAGATGGCCGCCACGCCCATATATGGTAAAAACCCTTCAAAAATCTTCTTCTCCAGAACCGGTGGGCCGATTTCCACGAAACTTGGCATGTAGCATTGGGGACTTCAGTCCATCATAGTTTGATAAAATGATGATCCTTGGATGACCTTGACCTATTTTACGGCAAGGTCAAATTTGGAAACATAGGCTTTTACATGGGAAAAAGTGAAAACTATGGATTTTTGAAAACTATTGCAGCCTGAGGCCTGAAAAGTGGTAGATGCAAACAACTAATGGAGTAGCTGAAGGTATGTGATTAATATAGGTCAAGGTCATCTCTTGACCTTGGCCAGTCTGTTGTCCATACACACTTTTCAAAGATCTTCTTCCCTGAAACTGCTTGGCCAATCAAAGTGAAATTTTATGTGGAGCATCCATGGGTAGAGGAGACGAAAGTTTGATCCCGAAATCTAGGTCACATGACCAAGATGGCCGCCACGCCCATATATGGTAAAAAACACTCAAAAATCTTCTTCTCCAGAACCGGTGGGCCGATTTTCACGAAACTTGGTATGTAGCATCGGGGACCTCAGCCCATCACAGTTTGATAAAATGATGACCCTTGGATGACCTTGACCTATTTTACGGCAAGGTCAAATTTGGAAACATAGGCTTTTACATAGGAAAAAGTGAAAACTATGGAATTTTTTGAAATCTGTTGCAGCCTTAGGCCTGAAAAGTGGTAGATGCAAACAACTAATGGAGTAGATGAAGGTATATGATTAATATAGGTCAAGGTCATCTCTTGACCTTGGCCAGTCTGTTGTCCATACACACTTTTCAAAGATCTTCTTCTCTGAAACTCCGCGACCAATCAAAGTGAAATTTTATGTGGGTATAAATGGGTAGGGGAGACAAAAGTTTGATCGCGAAATCCAGGTCACATGACCAAGATGGCCGCCACGCCCATATATGGTAAAACCCACTCAAAAATCTTCTTCTCCAGAACTGGCTGGCCGATTTCCACGAAACTTGGTATGTAGCATTGAGGACCTCAGCCCATCATAGTTTGTTAAAATGATGACCCTTGGATGACCTTGACCTATTTTACGGCAAGGTCAAATTTGGAAACATAGGCTTTTACATAGGAAAAAGTGAAAACTATGGATTTTTTGAAAACTATTGCAGCCTGAGGCCTGAAAAGTGGTAGATGCAAACAACTAATGGAGAAGATGAAGGTATTTGATTAATATAAGTCAAGGTCATCTCTTGACCTTGGCCAGTCTGTTGTCCATACACACTTTTCAAAGATCTTCTCTGAAACTGCGCGGCCAATCAAAGTGAAATTTTATGTGGAGCATCCATGGGTAGGGGAGACGAAAGTTTGATCGCGAAATCCAGGTCACATGACCAAGATGGCCGCCACGCCCATATATGGTTAAAATCACTAAAAAATCTTCTTCTCCAGAACCGGTGGGCCGATTTCCACGAAACTTTGTATGTAGCATCGGGACCTCAGCCCATCATAGTTTGATAAAATGATGACCCTTGGATGACCTTGACCTATTTTACGGCAAGGTCAAATTTGGAAACATAGGCTTTTACATAGGAAGAAGTGAAAACTATGGATTTTTTGTAAACTATTGCAGCCTTAGGCCTGAAAAGTGGTAGATGCAAACAACTAATGGAGTAGATGAAGGTATGTGATTAATATAGGTCAAGGTCATCTCTTCACCTTGGCCAGTCTGTTGTCCATACACACTTTTCAAAGATCTTCTCTGAAACTGCTTGGCAAATCAAAGTGAAATTTTATGTGGAGCATCCATGGGTAGGGGAGATGAAAGTTTGATCGCGAAATCCAGATCACATGACCAAGATGGCCGCCACGCCCATATATGGTAAAAACCTTTCAAAAATCTTCTTCTCCAGAACCGGCAGGCTGATTTTCATGAAACTTGGTATGTAGCATTTGGGACTCCAGCCCATCATAGTTTATTGAATTGATGACCCTATGATGACCTTGACCTATTTTACGGCAAGGTCAATTTTGGAAACATAGGCTTTCACATGGGAAAAGGCGAAAACAAACTATTGCAGCCTGAGACCTGAAAGTTGCTAGATGCAGACAACTTATGGAGTCAATGAAGGAAAGTAATTATTTAAGGCCAAGGTCATGTCTTGACCTTGGCCCAAGGTCATTTAAATATCAAAATTAAAATTATGGTTTTCTCAGAAATCACTGGGTTTGGAAACTATTGCAGCCTGAGACCTGAAACTTTGCAGATACAGACAACTTATGAAGTCAATAAAGGTGTGTGAGTATTCAAGGTCATTTCATTATGACTTAATACTCCAAGATCAGGCTTCAGGTGAGCGTTCTCAGGACCAATGGTCCTCTGGTATGTATGACTGATCACAAAAGAAACATTTAATGGCTCCTTGGGATATTTTGTATATCACATATGAGTACTGCCAGGAATAATTACAGAATTGTCTCAAATTTAGCTTTAATTTACAGACCGTATATCAGTCAGAGCACTTACTTAAACAGGTGATTATGTAAATCACCTTGTGCAGTACATTTTTTATAAATCAGTCACAGGATATAAGATTTGTTTCCCTTTGTTTGAAATAATTATCTTAAATATCACTTCCCTAGGTGATTATTTTGATCTATCAAATCATTTGCATGGGTGATTTAAGTAAATAAGAAAAAGGGGACGGTGCTGTCTGTTCATTTTGCCAGGCACAAATGCCAACATGTTAAGGGAGATGACGAGCATTGTCAGCTAAGATGAAACCAAGAAACAGAAGCCATATCGAGTTTGTGGTTTTTATTTCATTGAGAAAGTGTTACTTGAAACAGTGATCGGCCAAACCCGATCACGATGCGGAGTGATTTGTTGGGGTTACTTTTAACCCACTGCGCGCAGTACTTATTTGAATGCGCGCACCACACTTTCTTTTCACTATTCAACGAATAAGACTCCAAACTTATCAGAAAAAATAGGCGCTGTCTTCACAAAAAATAGGAAATCCTTCAAAACTGAACTTAAAAATTACGAAAATTTCACATAAATTTTACAGTTTTTCTCGATTTTCTCTGCGATGCTTACACTTTGGCTGCCTCTGACCACATGACTGAATGGCGCGTCTTTGCATTGACCCCTCGGATAGCTTAGAATTAGGAAAACAGCGCTAAATTCAAAATAAAACCAAAAAAAGTAGGCATTTATTCATGCTATTGCAGTCTACTCTTGGAGCCAAAAAATCACCCGAGAATGTGATTTTAAGATCACTTGTTTAAGTAAGTGCTCTGACTGTATATCGAAGTTCAAAGTTTGATGCTCTTTTTACGCCGATCAATTTCGTGTACTTTGCTGCTTAATTAACTATGTTCTTGCAACTTGTAAATAATTTAGGAGAAACGCAATCTTTTGACAATGATCTGTTTTGTAACGATCGATTTGCGCCACAAAAGGCCCTTCGGCAAATTTGTGAGGCGTTTGATTGCGTATCAAATACTATTATACAAGATTGACGTATTGTATGGTAGGCCTTTTTTAAAACTTCATGTAGATTTCTTATGTCATCTAACATCCAGACATGTAACAAAACAGATTTTGCGAATTTCAAATAAGTGCTTTTAGTTTCTGATACACACTAAATGTTCACTGAACCCCCTAGCCAAAACGCCCCCAATCACATTATCAATTTATTTTGCAGTAAATACGGCATCAAAATGTAAGGTGGGATTACCAATAATCTTGTTTTCACATAATCGTTCCCCTTGACTTTTGAAATTTGTAAAATAGCTGGCTCCATGTCGCCAAATCTAAAGGATAACTGACGAGGCTTAAGTAGCCGAAAACATGGTTTGGCCTACCCCTTTTCTCATTAATATGATCACTGCTCCTAAGGGATCTGCGTTTATTTTATTTGTAACTGTCATGTCCACTAAGGGCCAGTAAAACTCCAATGAACTATGACCAGAGTCTCCGAATGATCTTTTTTAAAAAAAAACCCGTGACCGTTGTATTCCTTTGTTGTCTGGCAGTGTCCCACATTCAAATTAAGTCATGGGCTACAGAGCCGACAAACGGGCAAAATGTTACCGCCAATTCCGTCTCAATATACATCTAAATAAGATTTGGCGTTTTGTGTCACATCTGTCACAATTGCCGCTAAGTTAATGAATTTACTGTCACCCGAAGGCGTTTAATGTATACTATGCACGTATCTACTTGAACTGGTGTAAGGCTGTCTGCTTCTTTGGACGCGAGAAAGGATGGAACACGAACCGTTGGAAGAGTGGGGTATGCTTGGGGAACCGTTGGAAGAATGGAGTGGGACTACCTTGTTGAAAGTTGCAAAATTTCAGTAATTCTCTTTGGCTCCATGTTGCCAAATCTAAAGGGTCACTGACGAGACTTTAATAGTCGAAACCGCGGTATGGCCCACCCCCTTTCTGATGAATGTGTTCACTGCTCTTAAAGGATCTCAGTTTTAATTTTATTTGCTATTACTGCAGCTGGTGTTGTGCCGTGTGGCGGCCCTAAAAAGTCTCCCCGTACATCATCCAAAGTGCAGGTTATAATTTCTTTTTGGTCCTTTAAGATCAGCGAGGATATTCTGAGAAATCAGAAATTAATTATCGGTTACGATTCATGTTCTAACCAATGTTTTAAATTAACATATTTGGTCCCATTTCGATAATACTAGTCTTTGTATCGACTACCTTGTTGAAAGTTGCAAAATTTCAGTAATTCTCTTTGGCTCCATGTTGCCAAATCTAAAGGGTCACTGACGAGACTTTAATAGTCGAAACCGCGGTATGGCCCACCCCTTTTCTGATGAATGTGTTCACTGCTCTTAAAGGATCTCAGTTTTAATTTTATTTGTGGGCATTCAGAAGTTCATTCAGAGAATCATTAACAGTTCACGTACTTCGTACATGTTGTCAAAACCTTTGACTGCAAGATAACACAACTATCTACATGTATATAAGTAGAACCCAACACAATTCCGAATCCTTGCTTTGTTTTTGCAATGAGGTCGAGGTCACGATATAAAAGACGTCACTAAACATCATGGGCGTGTGAAGAGAAAGTTGGCCCTACTTAAATAGTTTTATAGAATGTGTGTGTGAATAAAGTTAACAATATCAAACATTGTAGTCTTGGAAGAAGAAATAAGGCAAAGCTAATATTTTGGTTAGTGCTTACCTTTTACACAATCAAGCCAAAGACATAAAGCCAAATTTAAGCGAACAACCATCGGAAGCCCCATTGTGTTTTGCATTCTTTAGTTAACCAAGCATTTGGTCCAGGAACCATTTCTTCTTAAAACGTATTGTCGGTAAACTATCAGTATTTTATCTGTGCAATAGGATATCTAACTATATACTTAAAACTTTGATTTAATTAAGTATAGCAACACATGTTCAACATTTTGTAACTATTTGAATATTTCACTGAGCAATATGGTTTCAATGTTGCGATATACAACTATTTATGAATCGCACTGTCAGTCTTAACTCAGTTTTAATCCAACAATTTCGTCTTTACTGTAGATTACTTACCAAATAAACCTTATTAAAACACAGCGTTCCTGTCACTTCAGTTGTTAAAACAATACTAGAACCAGTCAGAAGCTTTGACATTAGTAAAATGAATTTTCATCAACAGCTCTAGAACAGAGCCAATATTTCCAATACTATCTGGCAGCACTACGCTTGCTTTGAGCAACTATAACCAATAGTCCCATTGATGACAATCTTCTTGAATAAGACAATAGTTGAATCAACGCCGAGTCAAAATTTAAAGTGACACGTAATTAATCCTATTTGAGTCGACAATAGTATCGTGGGGGACTTATCGGAGTGGGGCGATATGACCATTACTGACGAATACGAATACTGGCAATAATATTGAGGAATAGTAGACTGAATGAGCAAACGGTTGCTATGTAAAAGGTTTTGTAAAAATCCATTGACAAAATGAAAAGAAATGTTTATTTTAACATTACAGCCAACAATTTTCAGTCACGTCTAGACGGAAACTAGAATTGTAAAAGAAAATACAGTTGAAGAGTTTCTTTTTTGACCAGGTTGGCTCTTTCACTTTCTGCAGCCATTCTTTGAAACGAGAAGATGCATGGGATAAACTAAAAAAATACCAGCTTATTACTTTGTTTGATTTCTGAATATTTAAGATCTAGACTTCGCCGGTTGATACTTTTTAAAGCCGTAAAACAGTGTTGCTATTAAGCTCTTAAATTTTTGTTAAACTTTTATACTGGAAATTCTTACATGATAATACTTTTCAGCTCTATCCGTCTTAAAATCTTACTTAAATTGCGACAGAAGTGTTTTGTTCACCCGTACTGTTGATAGTATGGTTCTATTGCTCTAGCATTTCAATGTTGGCGTTACTACTGAAAACGGAATCTCTATTGATTTCTACCAGAGTAGACTCGTACAACGTCAGCTGATGTGTACAATCTCCATGGAGCGAAACGTCTCGTCACCATTCCGAATGTACTCTCAGCCTCGTGTCCATCCGTAAATCAAGATGGTGAGAATAAGCCGTTTTTACACATCGATTGTTTCACCTAGAATTCTATCGTTAATACAAAGAAATGCTCACTGACACTTAGCTATTTGATGAAACACACATTTAACTTTCTGACAATCAAGTTTTCTCCACAAAACTCTGTGTCTACTTTTTGCAACAGGTTCATTTTTCAGCTGTTTGTCATCGTTTTCACTCATGTGGGGCCGTTTCCGGAACGAGCCGAACACACATTCCGACGTAACGGAAACTGACGTCGAATATTAATTTATTCCAGTTGAAAGGTCAAGATTTGGCCTTGTCCAATGATATGCACGTATTTCTACAAATGACGTCAATCAGGTCAGCCATTTTGAATTCGGCGCGCGGCGTTTGACGTCAACGTTACGTTGCAACACGCGCTTCATTTTACTAATTGATCAATTAAATATTAATTGACAATTAACTTTCCCTATAAGGAAATGGTCGGAAGTCAATTTTCGGCGTAAACCTACGAACATATACGGACGATTTAGTGCACAGAAAGAATGACAGCCAGAAGTTTTTAAACGGATTAAAACCGCTAAAAACGGACAAAAAAGGTTGGATTTTTTCTAAAAGCACAATAAACATGTTGGTAACGCATCGGTAAAGTGTATTCTTCTTGATTTATCTTGAAAAAGTTGCAATTATCGACACTTCGTTTCACCATTGAAAAACCAACTGGGATCGCAACGAAGAGATATGGAACATATGTGTAATATAGCGGAGTGAGATCTCGCAACTACTACCAGAGTACTAACATTTGTTGTTTTTTTTATATGCGATCAGGTAGATCGGCATCATGGTTATTGAACAAATGCTTTTTTAATTTTACAGGAGACTAAGTGCGACGAAAGTTGTTCAAATCCTGTAGTATTGTGACTGTCCATGCCGAGGTGGTTGTGTTGTAATTCGTTTCTACGCTGTCTGTTTATTCTAATGTCCCTCTATCTTTGTTATTTTTGTGTAAGTCAGTTGGATACTTCGCTAGGTAGGGCCCAGTCAGCTTATTTTCATGCATGCACATGCATGCTGTTATTTCAAGTCTTGTGGTGTTATTTCTTCCCTGTATTTTTGTGTTGTATATCTTGTCTGGTATTTAGGATGAAATTTCATGTTAGACCATAGGATATAAAATCATTTTCAAAAAGTTTTGTTCTCATTGCCCTAAAATAAGTTGTTCCATCCAAAATCAGACGAACTTCAAAATGTATTAGACGAGCACATGACAGTGCTTGTCGCGGTTAAGATCCGGGTATAATATCTTCGACATAAAATACAGTATGCCGGAACTCCGTGATTTTGATAAATTAGTATTTATGTAGCAATTAGAGAACTTAGTAATAATAGAAGGCCCAGGTATTAATACACTCGATTTTAAATTCCCAACCGATCCACCTGGCAGGAAGGTCATGACATTAAAGGACATTCCAGAATATACCAACTCCTATTCAGAGTAATATGGCAAGCTCTTTCCCGGCTGGTCAGCCATCAGGTATATATCGATTAAAAGAAAGATCTCATTTAGCGTAAATGTACGAAGTTATTATGAAAATGCAAATCATAAGGGACGGGGCATTGAAGTCCGAAATACAAATTTAATAAATGCTTATCAAATAGCACCACCATCGGCATAAAATAGTCAATATTATGTGATGTTATGTCTAACTGACACTTGAAATACACTTTTTTCATGATAAGTAATTGGCTAAAGCCACGTTCTGCATGCGTTTGATTTGACTACAGCGCGCTTAGACAAAAGCCACATTCCTGATTTGCCTCGTTTTGTGCTTACAACCTACCGAGTTTAATCAATCAGAACCAGCCACACACTAATATTGCTTTTACATTTCGAGGTACAAGTCGGCAAAGATCAGGAAAAGGCGCAATCAGAAAAAGATTCCCACTCCAAAAACCGAGGTGGGGTAAAAACCAAACTAACAATCAGGTACTTCTACCATAAAAACATTTCGTAAGCCGAATGAGCAGCTATTTTCCCAATAGGTGGCCACTCAGTTACTTTAACTTAACTAAAAATAGGCAAACACACATAAGGTGCCAACAGCACAAAATATTTTCAACACCAAGACATAAAACAAAAATTACCACCACAGAAGCATCGACTTGGAACGATCAGTAACACAAAGTTACTGGCGGGTTTAAATCGATTTTACATGGCCATAACCTCACCCTTAGCTTCTGCAGTGGTTCATAACATTTAGTTAGTTCTTCGGTCCGCGTGGTGAATCTCTAACTAGTCAATGAATCATCAAGAACAAACAAATAAATCATGATGAACATCCTGATGAATCAAAAACCAGGACTCACAGATTCAGTAAGCTGCCGGACGATGGAGATCCCTGGGCGCCGAATAACTTTCTTACTCCGGAGCAAAAGGAATACATCAGTTGGACCCCAGTGGGGCAAGCAACAGACAAGAAGCTCCGGCCCCAACCAACTAAAATGAATAGCTTTAAGTCGGGGCCATCATAGAGTCTGACGCCCGACCCACCGGCGTGCAATTAAAGAAGGCAGCATAGCTATCAACCGTGATTGGGTTAAAAACTATGCATGCAGACTGTCGCATAACATTCAAGTTATAACCTATACGTCTGTAACGTGTTATGATTTTTCTAAACTGAAAAGAAAAAATCATTACTTCCTATAAGTTTCTTAAATTTGTAAACGAAGTCACCATAAAATTCTGGTTCCGAAAGGCCCTCACTTAAAAGCGTCTTTAACCCAACATTATATTTGGAAATCAATTCATAGTGTCTACGATAAAATTTAGAAAAGGGTTTTCGAAGTTTATGATACCGATAGCCCTGATGGAGAAGTTTGGCCGTTAAACATTTATTTCGAGCGTTGAAGTCTGTAACATCATTGCAGACTCTAGCAAACCTAATAAGTTGCGAAATGTATACACCATAAGAAGCACGACGATGACGTCACCATCCAAAAACGGAAAATTATGTTATTCCTAGATATACTTGTTCCGTCTATAAAATTTGTCCCACGGAGGTTTTACAGTGTCTGCAGTATGAATATTGTGGACGAGTCAGTAGAGTTCCAGCGAATTATATACTTCTGTGGTGGTTCTTTTTGTTTTATGTCTTGGTGTTTAAATTTTATGCTGTTGGCTCCTTAAGTATTTTCATACTTAAAATTGAGTTTAGGTCACTGAGTGGCCACCTACTGGGAAAATAGCTGCTTTTTCAGCTTACGATATGTTTTCATGGTAGAAGTACCTGATTGTTAATTTAATTTTATTCCATCTCGGGTTTTGGAGTGGGAATCTTTTTCTGATTGCGCCTTTTCCTGATCTTTGCCTACTTGTACCTTGTAATAACGACCATTAGCAGAGTACGTCCCGACAATGGTACACTCAAATTGAAAATGATTATCTGAGATTATGAGAATTAACAGTTTTGGAAAATCACCTTTGGCCAAACTGATGACCGTTATGGCACAGTGTGTAGTTTTTACTTGAATTAGCTTGGTATTGCTTTACATACAAATACATTGCAAGACATTGCAATTTTCTTGTAGTGACACTGTCATGAGAATTATGCTTATTATATTTAAAAGAGAAAAAAACAGTAAAAGCGAATAAGGCCTAGTCTTCCATTAACCATAACTCTTTAAGTTGTGGTTTATAATACATTTGGGCCAAGATCTGATAAAAGGGGTCTTATGGCAGAAAAAGCAAAATTAAGATATTTATTACATATGAAAGACCAAGTTTCACTGAGTAGTTCCTGAAAAATTGAAGAGATTATCTTACCAAATAGCAAAGATATGAACGTTGAAAGGTGTGCAGTTGATGCAATCTAAACATGACGTCATAAAACTGTTGACGACGTTTGGACGTTAATGACGTTAACGTCTTTAAATGACTGCAATTAAAAGACGGTAAGACTAAAAGTCTCGAAATTATATGTGTTTCTTGAAGTTTAACATCTATACTATATACTACTGCACAGACTATGCAATAGGCACGAATTCACAAACTATTTGATAAAACATGCAATACAAAGGGCGTACCTGGTTTTTAAAATGAGGGTAGTCCTTATGGCGCAATGGTTGCCATGGCAACATACATGATACAAATAAAGTTTGTCTATAAGAAAATTATGTGCCTGGATTGTGTTACAATATTAAAGCTGTGTGAAATAACTATCAGACCATGCCAAGTATTTCAAATTTAGATGGTTTTTAAATTTTGATAGCATAAAATGTACTTGAATGCCCGAAGACACCTTTTACCAGATCCGCGCTCATTTATAGTTCCTTTCTAAGAATACTAGTCTTTTTGTTGACTACCCTCTTGTAAGTATCAAATTTGCAGTAATTCCCTTTGGCTCCATGTTGCCAAATCTAAAGGGTCACTGATGAGGCTTGAGTAGCCGAAACCGCGGTATGACCCAGCCCGTTCTCATTAATATATTCACTGCTCTTAAAGGATCTCAGTTTTAATTTTTATTTGCTATTACTGCAGCTGGTGTTGTGCCGTGTGGCGGCCCTAAAAAGTCTCCCCGTACATCATCCATAGTGCAAGTTATATTTTCCTTTTGGTCCTTTGAGATCAGCGAAGATATTCTGATGATTCAGAAATTTATCGGTTTAGATTCATTTTCTAACCAACGATTTAATGTATTTGGCCCCATTTGGATAATACTAGTCTTTTTGTTGACTACCCTCTTGTAAGTGACAAATTTGCAGTAATTCCCTTTGACTCCATGTTGCCAAATCTAAAGGGTCACTGATGAGGCTTGAGTAGCCGAAACCGCGGTATGACCCAGCCCGTTCTCATTAATATATTCACTGCTCTTAAAGGATATCAGTTTTAATTTTTATTCTTCAGTATCTAGATAGTCATCTTTCTCTAACGCGGGTATACTTAAACATCATAGGTAAATTAAATGCAAACCAAGACATATTCCATGCGTTAAAACATTCAATGCGTTAATTACTCTGTTAATTTACGTACAGACGGACAGCTGGCGCATATTTATTAATGTAGCAAATGTTCTACCAGCAGAGTCCACACATTCTTTGCAATGTATGGACGATTAGAAGTTAATAGGCAACATTTTCCCCAAAGACTAGTGATCCAAAATATGGTGATGACGGATGTACCTGAACAATTAATATTCAGTCAATTCTATGGCGTAGTAAAAGCGGTTTGTTTTAACAAAACATTTTAACCGATTCGATTCCAGAAGTAATAACAATGAATTTCACTCTAGAGTATTGTTGTCAATTTGAAGATGGCCAATAAAAGGAATGCCGTTTGTTTGCAACTTGCGATGAATTTCAGCAACAGTTCTGCTTTTATTAATATTTAATGGCACTCAGTGGGCGACCAAATAATGATGTTGTTCGGTAATATTTAAGACTGATATAAACAGTATCAAAACAGTCATGTAGGAAACAGTAATTGAATAATAAAAAAGACCTTCGGGTTTTAATTCTTTGAAACAAAAACTGATAGTTAAGTTCTTCCTTCATACATTTGTTATGATTTTACACAAATAAATCAAGAAATTAAAAATCCCAATTCAACTAATATATTTATATCGCGCATGCAATCACAAACTTTACATCATATATTCTCATCAGGAAAACATGCCCGTGCAATATACATGTATACCCCTTTCAACCCCATATATATAGAAAAACTGGGGTTTGCAGGGGTATACCTAATTTTCTTATTTTTTCTCCAAAACATAGATTGTGAGTCCTCGTTAGAACCGTCTCGGCGAGGCGGTGCTAACCTGTACTCACAATCTATGTTTTGAGCCAAATAAGAAAAATGTGAATTTTTCTACTGAAAATGTTCATTGTTTTACCACTTTGAAAATTTGTAAATTTGCATGTGCGAATTTTCGTAATTTTTGTTAACATGTACCATATGGCATATTGAAGGAAACTGATCATAAAGACAAACCAAAGATACACAGTTCTAAAAGATGAAAAATACTGTCAGGCCGAGTTATATTGCAAAAGAAATCGAACGATAATGCCAAGAAAACATAATTAAACGGAAATCGTTTGAACATGGCTTTGTATTTTTAAAATCAAACGTAAACCAAACGGACATCGTCTGAACACCATTTGTATTTTTAAAACAAACGTTCATGATTGTTGTTTTTGTTCAAACTTATTGCCGAATTATTTTCGATCCGCGATAATTTGCTTTTACTGGTTCGGAAATACGCACGCTTGACATAAGCTGATCACTCTTTACCCTTTAATCAGTGACAAATATCACTGCGGATTCATAGTAAAATGCAATACCTATATAATATACTAAAGGACTTAAACTGAAGTGTAAAATACACATAATAGTATGTAATATTTATTAATAAAGCTTTGTTTGCTAAATTGTTTTATAATACTGTTTTCTTGACACGTAACGCTGTTGTTGTTTTGTCAGAGAAAACTTTAGGACGGCTACAAAAAAGCTTTATGTGAAAACAAACCGTCTCGGATGATAGCGTACAACTTTAAGCACAATAAAAAACGAAATAAAAAATTGGGACTTGCGTTCAATGCCGTTCAAGGGGCTAGCTTTTTCCGCTAACGTAAAACGTAAAGTTGCCAAAACACAAATACATACGGCTATAGCGCCGAAAGTTTTAACGTAGAGAATGGTCATGTTTCTTCGAATTAAATCAACTGGATAATAACCTACCGTAGCGCCCCCAAGATTAAATTTTGAATTAATTGATTGACTCATTGATTGATTCATTGATTGATTCATTGATATTTATTCGGTAAAATCAACACATACATACATATATAGAAACATAATGAAAGGAACGAGTCAACCGGAAGTAGAGAAAACTACTTTATTTCGTTATACAGGAGGGTAGCCAATGAATTTCCTCGAATGTTAATGAAGTTAAATGGTCATGTGAACCTTTTCAATTTCTCTGTTCAGCGTTTTCGTTTTATAGACGTTGCATAAAGGTTAATTTGATATTGGAAGATATATACCATCTAAAAGTAAATCGAAATACTGTTGATGAGAAATATAATGTTTTGTGGTTTCAGAATAGGGGATTGCTTGGAAGATTCGAAATGTCACAACATGATAATGCATATCAAATGACACAATTATTTGAAAACAATTATATTTACATAGCTTTATTGAAATACAATACATAAATTGAAATGATAGCATCATACAAAATGGAAATAGCTGACGAGAAAATGTCTGGAATACTATAGCTCGATGTTAACCTCAGACGCGTCAAAAGATCGATGAGTCTGCTTGGTAGCACGTGAAAGGTTATTTAGATTGTAACAATACAAATTCTTACTGTGCGTGCAACCAAAGTGCAGCGTGCAACCGAAGTGCAACGGAAAACTTTAGGAATTCCGTACTGATTTATCTTTGAAGTGCTAACTTCATGGACTCGTCGATCTTTTGACGCGTCTGCGACCAAAATCGAGCGATACACGACGCATTTTGAAATGGCAACAGAAAAAGTGTCTGTATACATGCAAATATACGCCACATATGCTCGTATCATTCACCAATGATTCTGTAAATTGTCTCCCAGTTTATATAGGAAATTATACACTTGGCAAAATCGCCATCACGTGAAAACGGCAAATTATTAATTTTAAAGCAGATCATGTTTGATCTACCTCTAGTTTGTACGTTGATCTTACTTTTGCATTTTTATCACTTTTACTTTAAATTTATTCGTGGTATTTTGACGTTGATGACGTCTGATTCAGAAGTAGTGCCAGTGGTTAAACTATAGTAAATTGTTCGTTACTTACTAGTAAATGATTTGTAGTGTACATGTAAAAATATTGAAGATACGAAGACGCTGAAGTTTTAACAACAGTCAATACCATAAAAAGGATCAGAATTTTAAAAGCGTCCAGGCTGACATTTTTGTCGATCCTTTGAAAATAGCAACGGATCTAATAAAGAGGTTGTTCACTTTTAACTAAACAAAATTCTAAATAATTGATGATAGATTACGTGATATCGGTCTCCTCTGTTGAATCCGATATGGTCTAAATTAAATTCCTGATAAATGTTTAGGTTGATCAATGAAGAATTTACCCGGATTCATTCGACAAAAGACGATCGTGAATATTTTTAACCAAACAATGCAAACGAATAGACGTTTTGCACATTTTATGTGCGTATTCATTATTTAGTTTAAGGTAACTGGATGACCACCTTTAAATAGCTGCTCACACAGCCTGCGATGTATTGTATTTGTATCAGAACCTAAGTGTCTTTTTTCGAATTTTCCCAGCTGCGTTACAGAGTGTGAGTTTGCTTGTGATTACACATGTTCCTGTTCATTGTTTATGTTTTATTTCTGAACATGTTTACCAAACACAACTCCCCATACTTCGGATGACTGACCCGTGAATCAATGTTTGAATGACAGAGCATTATTCATTTTGCGCGCATTGTGTTTTATAATTTGAAACTGTTGGACCCACATGACTTTTTAACCTTACGATATGTTTTCTCAGTATAAGTACCTGATTGTTTATTAAGTTTTTTTTTTCACCTCCGATTTTGGTGTGGGAATTTCTTTTTGATTTTGCCTTTTCCTGATCATTGCCAACTTTAACCTTTATACAGTAGTTTGATTAATCTAAAAGATGCATGCCGGTCCGTCCTGAATGTGATTTATAGTCTATGAATTTTTCACCTCCTTAATGAACATATTGCATTAAAGTTACATAATAAAGGAACATACGTGTACATAAGATTTAGCGACTTCTGACACTTTCACATATATATTGAGTAAAAATATTGACAGGTACCCAGCTTTGGTCTCCGCCTCTGAAGAGGCTTCGACAATGATATACAAATGAACAAGTCAAAAAGAAAAAAAAAATAATACTGTTACAATGAAAAGGGAATGCAGGATGTGTAGCTGCTAAAGAATGTGGACACGATAGCCAAAAGGCTATAGTGCTGAACGTATAGTGGACACATAGCACTAAATATAACGATGTACGCGATTGGCCCAAAATGTAGACAAAGCTACCGCAGTCAATTTAAGATGCAAGGCAACCTACGGTTGGTCATTAATGAGTATCTATCAATCTATGAATGTCACTAAACAGCCTTTAGACGCAGGCTATCACATTCCTTGTAAACGGCCAGTGGCACTCTTATCTGCTGAATTAGTTGGGGTCCACTAAGAGTTATGATGCATATGAATAAGTCTTCTTCTGGGACAAATTATAACAGGAGTCTATGAGAAATATAATTACAGGCCTCTGCTCTAGCAAGCAGCTAATAATAGTGAGACCATTTAGTAATGTAACAGGGAACCTTGAGAATGCGAAAAAACTAAAACAATCACAATATAAATATTGATACTAATGCTTTATTAGCAAGTTTTATCAGGCAACCACTTCGAATGTTATTTAGACGGGCGCTTCCTGGTTTGCGATATTGACAAGAGGATAATAGTATGAGCTACAAAACGCGCTCAGTACATCCCAATGGATAGCGATAAATATATATCTTGTATTTAATAACGGTTAATGCATGGTTAAGTACAAATTTCTAATTGCCAATTCAGTTTTTTCCACTTCGGTTTTTGGAGTAGGAATTCCTTTCTGATTTCGCATTTTCCTGATCATTGCCTACTTGTACCTTTCCTAAAGCACCTTGGTGCTAGTTATATAAACATGTACATGAACAGTCAACTGTCTATATCTGAGTACACATCTGTTTGCATGGCTACGCCAAAGGTTCTTTCTACTTGCTCACAAATGTCAAGCTAATGATTTCATTTCGTTAATGCATGAAATACCTAAAATGTGTAGGGGATGGTTTGAATGGTGGTTTTGCTTAACTTTGTAGATGCAGATGGAGCAGGTACATGGAATGGTGGTCTATCGTAAATTATATTATGCAAACCTTGAAACTAATCTAGTTAAAGCAAAGCTAGGTCGATCAACAGGCAATGATACCACACAAAACAAGAGCGGTCCTCAATATAAAATCAAATCTCACATTGATGCTTAAACAAACATGTTAACGCTATGAAAGAGTTTTTTTTTGTAGGTAAGAACAAAAATGAATTAATTGCTTCATTGCGTGTATCGTGTATATTGTATAAGAGCCACAATGTATTTATTGAGCCTCTCTGTCCTAAAACTTGACTCATATATTTGATGGGCCAAGTCAGCCGCCGGATGGCAGGGGATAAATATTGTGACAGGTAATACAGGTAGAGATGTGCTACTGTGCAGCTACTGTCATTTATTGTCTTATTGATAATCCCCACGACACTACGTATTTGAATAAAGTGCAATAAAATTAATCACATGTGAGGGCATAGCATACATGTGTATCAGTTATTCCACAGGTAGCAGCCACAGCCAATCAAATTGATTATTGGATTTTTAGGAGCTGCTGGAAATGTTAACCCTTGGTGTCTAGACAATTACTGAGATAAGCTACCTAATTTTGCCTTTTTGCCTTTCAGTGTGATGCCATTGCACATATCAATCATTGAGCTATAGAGCAATATATGTTTCTGTATTATATATATTTATATTGTCTACGATCAATCGTCGGTACACAAACTAATGTATCTGGCTCTATCATTGTGGTCAGAAACTTCGAAAAACTAGGCATACTTTTTTGTTGTGAGACTCAATATGTGCTATGTAAACAAGGCTTATTGATGTTGTAATGGAAGAAACTTTTTATACATGTACTGGCGGGATTCAGATCGTAGAATTTATCGCTCTTTGAATTTTCAAGCGTTTTGTGGCCCGATTTGAAAGGCATAATAGACCCGGTATGAATAACAAAAAAAGCATGAGTTGTTGTAGATTTATGAACTGCCAATCTAGTGTCGTTTGTGAAGATATTTCGCCAATATTGCTAAAGACGATAATTTGAAAATACATGCTTTCCGTTTGTTCTGTAAACTTGTCATTGTCAGTTGTGAATATCTACGGTCATTTCCGGTACTACAACAGCATCAAGGAAACCAGCCGTCTTGGAAGATCTCGGTATTCGACAAGGTTGCCAGACTCATACTAGAAGTTGTTACGGCTCCAATATAAGGTAGTGAGAGACAACTGAATCAATGGTTAGCGATTCTTTAAATCTGGCCTCGCCTTGCATGATATATTTTAACTTTACAAAATGCTGAAAATTACATCGATTAAAAACCATTTATTTCAAGTAGGACTCATAAAATGTCTATTTCCGCAGTGATCAGTCAGATATGTTAATCCAATGGTTCAAAGTCGGTACAAATCAGACTTAGACAAAGGGAGCACCAGATTCCACTAAACTATGCATAGTTTGTTCTTAAAATAATTAAACATCAAAGGACATGTCTAACAAATTCACCTTTTCATTGAAACAAACAGTTTTTGAAATACGAATGATTGGTATTTGTTCTTTGTTTTACGCTGGAACGGGTTTCATAATTGCTGTTCATCCTCTAGTATCATGACGTTCACAAATCATGCTATAACTATGATTACTAATGGCAATTTGTCGGCTTAAGTGCAATGCGTGCTAACAAAATCCGTACTTAATGTGTTATTTTATTATTAGTTGTGCATCTATCAAAATACAGATTTAAATTTCCGGTAGTATGGAAAAACTGCATTACAAGGTTCTGAAAGCACGACTTCGTCTTTAGAAGCTGATGGTGAGGTCGGGGTCCTTTATAAAACCATTTTAATCCCCTTAATATTTCTATATACATGTAACTGATCGTTCTTATGCGATATTTCTATTGTGTTATATTTTTGTATGATTTGGATATTGATTTTTTGTACTGGTTGCAACTAACATGTACGGGTATATACGTTTGCATATATTAAGTAAGATTCGGGTAACTAAGTGGCCATTTTAAATTCTTGGCGAAATAAAACGGCATACTTGTACATAAAATTTATTTATGTATGTCTATTTCCAAACAAATATTATTGGGAGTAATTTGTTTGTTCTTCGATCATTTTCTAAAAATATTTACAATTTGTAAAGTGTTTTGCTATTACTGGTTGTTACGTATGCACTTGGATGACAGAGCCAAAGAGCAATTTTGAATTTTTGTAGAGAATGATGTACTTATCTGCTTTCTGCGTTCAATATCTCATAAATTGCCACAATGAATACAACTCGTAGCACAAACCTATAACACGTTCCGATTTCATTTGATCATTTCCATATGATCAAATCGTCATTTTAAAGACAAAACCAAATTATATACATAGATATTGAACAATATTTGTTTAATCAAGAAATTACACAGTGTAACACGTGTTTCCATGGTACTTCTGGACAGAAAATAACACATTTTTTTCTGCATTCGGTGTTTTTCAAACAAAATTTGTTATCATTTTTAATCAAAATATATTTAGTTTAACCCTTTTTATAACTCGATCTAGCACTACTAACAAACATTTGTTAACGTGCCCACAGAATTAAATATTCTCTTGTGGCATCTCGTCAATTTCAAACTCTGCAATGTTCTTACCAAACAATTGTTAAGAACACAGTTTCATCTTGGCGTCTGCTTCCAATGTCTCGCGCTGTTTTACCTTCTTAACACATATTTGTTAACAGTGGCGATGGTTCCAAATAGCAACAACAGCCGTTTTGTTTTCATTACAGATGGTTTCATTTTCAACTCAGTTACCAAAGCAACTAATTATATTAAGGTAGTCACCCAAGGATAAAAGTGTTGGCTGCTTCCTACTGCAAGAAACATTGTGCCATTTCTTAACACACATGTGTTAAGATTATTAGGCATTTTAATCTCGACAGAACGATGAAACTGTTTACTCAACTGGACAACTGATTCTTCTTAACAGACATGTGCTAAGAAGTGTACTTGCGACTGATTTTTTTCTTAACACATATGTGCTAAGACACCAAGATGAATCTTGAAGGCTTCAATTTATCTAAATAGATTAGACCTGAAGAAAAGACGATTAAGCATAGATTACAGGGATTGATAAACAATAGAGTGATTCTCTTCCCAAAATATTATGACAGTGATAGCATATTTACATAGCCAATCACGACATTTATGGTTACCAAGACTTTGCAAAAAAACACTCTCGTGTTCATAATCAACATAATCATTAACAATTGTCAAAAATCATATTTTTGTCTTATATGATAATGTATTAAGCACATCGCCATTGTATGTTTATGGTATCGTTGACACAACTAAGATACTGAAAATATATTAATATTATCAGTTATATATAATTCTTTATATACAATTCTATGATTTCAACTGTTTAAAATCTTTATTTCACTATTATTTATTATTAATATGCTGCGGTTGTGCCCTTTCCAGCAAGTGCTCTAGAGAATCCCGTCTTTCTGTATCATCAATCAATTCCTAGCAGCTTCAGGAACACAATAAGCACTGAAAAAGAAAAAAGAAAAAACATTCTGCAGAACAAACATTTACAAACACATTGCCATGTCGACCTTATCAACTGCCAGCAATATCAAGTCACCTGCATAGAATAATTGTATCAAGTCACCTACGAACGCGACTGAATTAATGCGCTCCATCTGTTTTGCGCCTTTGTACTTTTTACTTTTGTTAAGTTTGTACATTTTAATATTGGTTATTATATATGATACTGTTTTAATGTTAAAATGCAATAGCGATCAATAGGTCAACAGATAATTACAGCAAGCAAGCAAACAAAACAAAAAAAAAAATGATTTAAATACATTGTTTAAACAAATCAAGCAAATACATGTACTGATGAAATGCAGACGTATAGAGAGATGGAGAAAGAGAAAGGTAAAGTGAAATAAAACATTACCAAAATTGGACTCCCGTTCTTATGCACACGTTCAGTTCACTCCAACAAAAGAACAAAACAGTGTGCAGAAAATGATACCCCTCTCTGCAGAGATCACTATGATCGAGTCGCGTCATGAGGAAAGCATTTTCGAACAGGTCCGACACAAACTGGTCTGTACCGTAACCAGAGATGGCTTGAAGCTTGAAATGTTGCAATGGGAAAGAACAGGAACTGTACAATCCGTGAGGCGAAACAAACGCGCTGATCAGCTTCGTGGTTACTGCGAAGCTGACCTGCGTCTTTGTTTTCGCATGAGCAGAGTGTTGGTTTTCTCATGATATGGCTCAAAATTATTTATTCATTTGAAACGAACATTCAAAGTCTTCATAATTGAATAGGGCTGATAAGCGTTGCGGCGAGTGACCGGGTCAATATTGAGGTTGGAATAATTATCGTTATTTATTACTTGACACCAACGATAGTCAAGTCAAAATGACCTCTTTTTATAAGCGGTTTTAAAATACAGAATATTGTTCTGAATGCATAAAGTATTTGAAATCAAAAGTTTACTTTGATACAGAAAACGTATACACTGAAAAAAAGTTATAAGAGGCCACTTTTCAAACTCATTTTTTGTAACTAAGCCATGTTCAAAATTGCACGATTTTTAGTCTAAAGACGTGTCTTTCAAGTAAGTAAAGTTCCAAAGTGTTCAGAAATAATTTTCTTTCACTAAACGCGATTTTGGAGTAAAAATGCAAAAATCAATGTTTTTGAATAAAAAATTTGATAAAGCACAACATTAATTGAAATTATGAGCGGGTGTCATCAAAGGGGCCCATCCGGCTTGGAAAAACACCAAACATTCGAATTTTCTCTACTGGTAGACTTTCTGCTCATTTTTAAAAATCGCTAATTTTGAGATTTTTGAAAAATTCATCAATGTGCCCCTTAAACATGTTAATCGCTATTAAATTCACTTGATGATGCCTGGAAATGAGAGATATAACCCGAGTGAGCTATTTTAGACTATTTTCGAGGACAAACAGGTCACGGCTGACGCACACTTCCGGTTTCAATGCCAATTTTTAACGAACAAAATAACGAAATTTATGGACGATTTTTTAAATTTTCAAAGTTTATCAGAGTCTAGTATTATACCTTAATACTCGCTGAAAATTTCAATTCCATACTGCTGATAATAATGCAACCAGAGATGAACAAAGTTTGTATGCAAATTGCATACAAAAAGCTGAATTCATGTTATTCATATTGCTGTGTTCTTGCATGTACAAAACAGAAACGAAGATTCTAATTGTAGCAACACATCTGACTTAATCTTATCTTGCATCATGGTAGTCAGTAGCACTTTCAAATAAATTAAAATGTAAAACACAACGTCATAATATGACATTTAATTTGATGATGATAAAGTGTGATTTTCGAAAAGAGGGTACCTTTACTCATGCTTCGACTGCGTGAGACATATCACGCATTTTGGAATGCAGGCACTATCAGGGCCATTGTTAGACATTGGTTTATTAATTTGATCATGAATTTTAATTGATCGTAATTTACTTTCTGAACTAGAAGAAAAAATATGAGGTGGCCTCTTATAACTTTTTTTCAGTGTATATGAAACGCGTCATGCGAAAGCCAGTATATCGCATATGCAAAAACAAGTCGCAGATCATCTGCGCTGTCTGGCACAGTGGTTGCCTAACTATAGATTGACAATATTCATCACTCGTTCAATGCATATTATCAATATTTATTCAAATGTAAAATAATAAGAAAAGATCTACAACCGTTTACGAGATATTCAACAAAATAAAAACCGGAAGGCGGCCACCGTGGCCGAGCGGTTAAGAGCACTGTTCCTTAATCACTCGATCATCTCACCGCTGTGTCTGGTGTGGGTTCGAGCCCCGCTCTGGCCACATGTGAGACAAGCCAAGTTCTGCTTGCGGGTGTGTCAGGTGGTTTTTCTCGGGGCTCTACCGTTTTCGCCCCACCTACTGATTGGCCCGTCTCATATGAGTTGAAAAAATCTTGAAAGAGACGTAAAACTGAATTAACCAAATAATAAAAAAAAAATACAAAAAAAAAAACGGAAGTTCAAAAATGTCAAATGTTAGCAGGAAACATCTTTAAGCATAATACATGAGCTGAAACAAACATATGGTCACGTTTGGATATCCAACTATATAGCTAATGCATTTGTATTGTGCAGAATACATTCTTAAACAGAAATAAGCTGTTATATAGACCGATTCTTAAACACAAAATATTTTTTGCATGTTTTGAATGGCATGTCATTTTTCATACTACTGTCTGGTTTTCATAACTCGCAAAAAGGTACAAGTAGGCAAAGATCAAGAAAAGGCGCAATCAGAAAAAGATTCCCACTCCAAAAACCGAGGTGGGAAAAAAACAAACTAACAATTAGGTACTTATACCATGAAACATATCGTAAGCGGAATGAGCAGCTATTTTCCCAATAGGTGGCCACTCAGTTACCTTAACTTAACTAAAACTGTGAAAACACACATAAGGCGCCAACAGCACAAAAAATTTAAACACCAAGACATAAAACAAAAAGAACCACCACAGAAGTATCGCCTTGGAACGATCAGTAACACAAAGTTACTGGCGGGCTTAAACCGGTTTTACAGGCGCCTAACCTAACCCTCAGCTTCTGCAGTGGTTCATAACAAAACCTATAATAAACGTTATGATGAATACATGAACAATTTATAAGTCTTCATCTTGGCAGTATGGCATGTTAAACTTGCCTGAGGCGTTTTTGACATCATAATCGATTGAAGATATACCCATGATGAGCATACATACATGTACGTACTATACACTTGGAAAACAATTATTGAAGGATATTGAAATTCGTTCGGTTATATCTCAATGGAGACAACAATTTACAAAAATGAATTTGGTAGACTAATGCATATGCAGTTGATGAACCTGCAAAAACGACTTTACGCATCACTTCTTAAAATACTCTAACCCGCCATATGTACCCAAAAGTCACATGCACAAAATGTTCCGTTGATTTCTTAAATGCAACCGCAGGTTAACATATCGAATACTTACCTAAGCAAATTGCAATGATTTTTTTTCAGCTGCAGAAATTGAAATTTTCAGTTGAAATGTTTTTATATTATTAATATTGTTGCTTAAAACATCGATTGCGAGTATCCATAGTCTTTGTTTTGGATCCAAAAAAAGGGGAAAAATGTAGACCCCAGTTTTACTATAAAAAGAGGTACCTTGTTGAAAGTTGAAAAACTATAGTAATTTACTTTGGCTCCACTGTAGCCAAATCTAAAGGGACACTGACGAACATAAGTAGCCGAAAACATGTTCACTGCTTTTAAAGGATCTTAGTTTTAAGTATAATTTTCAACGGGGTATACGCTTCATAGACATGTTCACCTGATGTTTGTTTGGGACAATATAATAACTTTTATGTCCCTGTACATGTAGCGTTCAAAGCTGAAACTAATGCGCAAACATGCCTGAAAATATGTGTATATTTCGCCCACTTTTGCAAATCTGACAAGAAAGGGGTATCGTAGCTGAAGATACGTGTGACAATTGTGTGTTAGAGTCAGCGATGACTTCGCACACAGAAATTACTTAAACAATTTTTTTGCCTATTTTTATTTAGGGGGTAATGCCTTATGAAGCAGCAGTGTACCTAAACCATTGAAGCGTGAATCGAATCTAACATGTAATTCAAAAGCAGGTAAATGGTACTATACTCCAAACGCTTAAATAAGAAACGCGAAATTCGGGGTGTATATTCTTGATCTTTGATGCTTTGTCGTCAGTTTTGAAATAATTGTCAATAGTATGTGTACCTACCTACAAAAACGTCGGATATGTGTACGAGGTTTCTGCCAGCCTACATGTACAAACAAGCGCTATAATAATCGAGTCGTTATATTTATAGACACCATTCTGTTTATAAACTGACCCATCATGTGACACGTGCATGGACAAGTACTTGTCTTTTTGTGTGCGAGTCGACTTGCCAAATAATCAGGAAACATGTCCATAAAAAGAACACCCCATTAAACTCCACTTTCATAGAAAACCGGGGTATACAGGGCTTTACATATTTTTATTATTTTTGATCCAAAACATATCCATAGTATGTGGGAACTCAACTGAACCGCCTTACATGCACCCACAATCAATGTTTTGAGCGTAAATCTTAAAAATCTGATATTTATTCAATGAAATTTTATATATTTACAGCTGAAAATATCTCTATATAATGCATGGGCATGTTTTCGTCAATATGCTTAAATGCCTCGGTTGATGTTACAAAGCTGTTCATCGCCTTTATTTTCGCTGCACCGATCGTGCAATCCCTCTTCTATTTACATACAAAACTTCAAGCTTCTAGCCTGCTTCTGTGACTGTACAGGACGATTTGTGTCGGACCTGGTCGGAAACCCCGCATACCGATTTTCTCGCGTCGTGATTCAATTTTTGTACCGGTTCGTGTTTTTTTTTTTTGTTGTTATTTTTTCTTCACATTCATGATTAGAGAAGCGTGTATGTTGGTATTCTTTCCGTCCACATGCTTTACTCCCGTTTAAAGCATGTTCAAAATACCTCTTAATTCCATCTAAAGGGTAACTTTATGTATTTTTCTCGAATATTTCTCAAACGTTAGGTTTGGTATTTCTGTATGAGTATTGAACATTACAATTAAAGTAAGAATAAGTGTATAAAAAGTCAAATTTTCGCGTTTCTAAATAAGCGCTTGGAGTTTAACAAATGAATGTATCTTGAAATAACTTTAAATTAAACTGACTTGACATATGGGATGAATTGTCGAAAATTAAACATTCTTCAATTGTTTTCCAAGTATATTTTGTACCATTTTCACTGCTATTCTTATGTGTGTGTGGTATTCCTTAATTTACGTTGTGTAGTAAATGAAGAACACATTCAAGAAAAGGTTCACGGCAAAGTTTGCTTTAAATTGGCTTGGCGTCGTTTAACGTCAATTTATTCCCCTTCAAGTGTCCAAATTTATGCGCAACGTTTGACCAACCTCGCTTTAAAACATTTGTTTTGGGTCAAGGAATCAGGAATCCGCTCAAAGTTTTACAATTTGTTTCCTTAGACACTCGCAAGACGCTACGTCATTCTGACGTTAAGCCAAGTATCTTTTTCAATGTGCCCCAAAAAGTTCAAAACTTGTTAGTTTAGAAAATGTCTTTCTGAATGACTATCAAGAGCTTCTGATTATAGCAATTTTTGTCTGAACACTGTTTCTGGAGAGACTATTGAATAAGAAAAACATTCGTATATTACGTTGAAATTGATAAAGTTTCAACCACTGCTTTTTTAAAGAGACACACTCGAAAGTGTAAAGGTATTTTAATCACAAAATTACGTTTTCGGTAATGAAGAGCAAAACTTACTTTCTTTTAACGTCAGTTTCAGTATGGATGTTTTTTTTTTCTTGGGCAGGCTTATACCTGAGTGATTAACCAGTAATTAGATATACGCTTTGACTGGAGAAATAAAGCCTAGGTTACATTTGGCCTACTATTAGCTTGCGATAATCATACGATGCAAATTTTTGCATTTTCGTGCGGTCTCCGCAGGGTAACCCTACGATGTCCCTACAATTCTACGGCTTCCTATGACTTCCTACGATCTCCGTAGCCTCTACGATTTTGTAGTAGTCTGCACTTTTACCATTTATTTTTTTAAATCGTAAGACCGTAGCCCATAGACATGTCGTAGGTAGCATCGTACGGGCGCCGTACAGGCGCCATACGGAAACCCTGCGATGATCGTGCGGTCACCGCACGGTTTGTATGATAATTTTGGGACTAAAGTCGTAAGGTAATCGTAGACCTTTAGTTTGATCGTACGGAATCTGTGCAGCTATATCGCAAGGTTATAAAAATCGTACGAATATCGTGATATATGGACATAGCACGGCGTCCGCACGTTTATGTGATTGCTGTGCATTTTGATGGGATATGGTTGCATTTCACCATTACGTTTCAACAGGAGCGCTTGCCTTTTCCTTTTGGGGGAGCAATGATGCACTCCGAGGTTGTACACGTTTGGTAGTACACGAAGGATGGACGGTCACCTAACATCGCACGGCTATCGAAGGGAGACCGCAAGGGCTGAGTCAGAAATCGTAGGGACATCGCACGGGCTCCTTACGATTTCCACTCAAAGTGTGCGGAGACCCTACGATCTCCGTACGGTTCTGACTCGTAACATCGAAGAAAGCCAGAATAAGAAATCGTACGATGCCAGCATGAATTGTTAAGACCTACATCGTAGCCCATTATCACCTACGATGTCTAAAATATCGAAGGGAAAATCGCAGACCGGAAAAACGTTCAATGATCGGGGCAGATGTAACCGACTAGGCATGACCGCTTGCGGCCACCCTACGATCGCTGTACCGTTTTTGTCCCCAAACTATCATACAAAAATCGTGAGGTGACCGCATGATCATCGCAGGGTCTCCATATGGCACCTGTATGATGACGTACGGCGTGTCTACAGGTTACGGTCTTACGATTATAGAATCAAAATCGTAGAGGCTACGGAGATCGTAGGAAGTCGTAGAATGGTAGGGGCATCGTAGGATCAATATGCAGAGACCGCACGAAAATGTAAAAAAATAGCATCGTACGATCATCGCAAGCAAATCGTAGGCCAAATGTAACCAAGGCATCAATCAGACGTCCTAGGGACTCCTAACGATATCCCATTCAAGTCTGTGGAGACCGTACGACTACCGTACGACCGCCTTGTGCTTTGTATCAGAATGCATAAAGACTCCGCACGGACAGCGCACTGGCTTCGTACGATATCCACTTATAATCTGCGCATACCTACGACTACCGTACGATCGCGCTTCGTTTTTGTATCAGAAAGTCGTAGCCCACGATCACCTACGATATCTTAAAAACGTACATGTAGGGAAAAGCGCAGACCGAAAAATCGTACGATGATCAGGACAAATGTAACGTAGGCTTAAGCAGTCCATCTATTTCTTTGGGCCCACATGGGCGGGGCCCATATTCCCACCCGACCACCCTTATTTTCGCTCTCTATAAACAGATAGTTAGCCTTGGTCCAGTCGTCAATATAATCATTTTATGTTGTCGTTTTCTACGATAATGATTACGTTATAAGAAATACACATCAAATGTTTCGGGAGTACGTTATAAGAAATACACATCAAATGTTTCGGTAGTTGTTACTGATTACCGTACATATTGTCATTTTTGACCAAGAAACGAAAAATTAAAACGAGAAAAAAATGATCAGGTTGGAACCCAGGCTAACATATAGTTAGCACACATGTCTTTCAGAAGCTTTCAATCCATTTTTGAAAGTTTGAATAGCTAGTACGCATAACCAGGGAGGATTTATTGCATTCCGTAACCGTAACTGTTCCATTGGGACTTTATGGAGGCTATTAACCAGATAATGAATTCCTCTTGATTCTGGCCAGTACTAATAATATCAGCGATTACATGCTTATCAATCAAATCTGAAGCTCTTTGTTTCATAGGGATTCGCCATTTTGTTTGCGATTCTCAGGATTTATTTTACTCCATACTCGCTTTCCATACGAGAACTAACTACAACTACAGCCTTTTACTACTTTGTTTTTCTCGAAAACTGAGGGATGGAAGCCGGCCAAATCACAGTGTTAACAACTTAACAAACGCATTGAATTTCATTATACTAACCATCTTATTATTCAGATAATTTTATATACAATCAAAATCTTAATCTGATCAAAACATACAGTAACACACATGAGACTAAAATCCAAAGCCACTGCACCAAAAGTCTTGAGCACACCGTGTAACCTGTCATACATGTACATCATAGGAGAGGGAAGAATGTTTGAGTATGTGTGCCGGTTGAAAACAAATCATTTTAATTTCAATACGTACAATTCACGGCAGTATTGTTTTAGCTAATGTCAAAGCTAAACAATCAAAGCAGGGCTCGCACTAAAGCAGTTCCAGTTTTTTTTTATAGTTTTACGTCCCGTTCAGATTTTGTCAGCTCTTGAGAGACGGGCAATTCAGTGGGTGGTTTGAAGATGAGAGTACCCTTAGAAAAGCCAAAAGACAGTTATCATCTCTCGCATGTGTCCCGTATGAGGCTCGAACGCAAACCAGGCATGTAGCGCGGAAATTATTGAATCAGTATTAAGCGCGGTAATAAAATATCAAGACGGGTTCACGGGGCCGCCGCAATATCCGACTGTTGATGTAAAGAAAATGACGTTAAAACAGTTTCTAATTTTTATCGCAGACACTATGACTTGATTTGCAAATTTAATAATGGGTTAAATACGCCTTTACGTGAGGGCCTTTCGGAACCAGATTTTTATGTTCACGTGATTTACAAAATTTAGAAACTTACAAGACGAAATGATTTGTTCTTTTCAGTTGAGAAAAATCATCATCTTAAAGGAGACATAATCGGTTCACTTTACATTGGCTTCAGGAAAGCGTTCGATGTCATAGATCATGATGTATTATTAATCTTGCATTATAGCAAATAAATTAACCAACTTTACATTGGGTTTAAGAACGTAAGCAAGCAGTCTTTAAAATAGTCTTAGAAATGTGCAATGATGACCATATTGTACAATTTCATTTATTATCACCTTTTATCAAATCATCGTATTTAACATGCATTATTTAATTGTTTCTTTTTGTGCATACGTACATCTTTTACGTTGGACTTTTATGTGCCTTGACATGGTCATGTTTGGAACAAACACTACCAATGAGCTCAGGATTAGGGATTTTACGGAAATTAAAGAGAAAAAAATGGTTACTATAACATGGCCCATGGTGTCGCGTTTACGTAAACCCCGTCTGCCTCAACATATTTTTCGACACTCGCATGTTACTCAACACGCTATATTATTCCAAGATCAGGCTTAAGTTATCATTACTGAGTCTTCTCTGAAAACCAATAAGAGCTTGGCTAACGCTTATTTTAGTAAACATTTAAGTATTTTATCCAAATAATAATATCAATTAAAATGACAGATGTGCGATCGTAACTGCGCCCGCTTTGTACGTTGTTGGTTCACATCGGCTCTGGGCACCCTGGTTCTTGAAGAGATGGGAGATTGATCGTGGAGCAGTTTACACGTAACGCTCCGTTTCCAATTCTGCGGTGAGCTAGTCAGATTTATGGCTCGCGGTATGTTTCTGAACCTTTCATAATGCTTTGCGAATGAATTCCAGCTCAAATGAATTTATGAGGACAAGACAAAATATATTTATTCATAAAATTTGTTCGCTAAATTGTTTGTTAATACTGTCCTCTTGATACGTAACGTTTTTGTTTGTTTGTTTTTTTTTTTTTATTTAAAGAAAACCTAAGGACGGCTACAAAAAAGGGCTTTTTGATAAACATGATAACCGATGATAGTGTACAACCTTAAGCACAAGAAAAACAAACAACAAAAACTGGGACTTTTGTTCTATGCCGTTTAAAGAGCTAGAGTTTGTCGCTGACGTCAAGCGTATCTTGGTCAAAACACACAAACATGCGATTATAATGCCAAAAGTTATAAAAAGGTACAAGTAGGCAAAGATCAGGAAAAGGCGCAATCAGAAAGAGATTCCCACTCCAAAAACCGAGGTGGGAAAAAACCAAACTAACAATCAGGCACTTATACCATGAAACATAAGTTATAGTATTTTTTTTTACAAAAGTCCGTGTCTATTTATTGTGTTTAAAAACTTTCGAATTGGTTTCATTTAACACGCACAAATTAAAGTTTTCTTCATAAACGTTAAAGTGACGTTATTACCACAGTTTAAGTGCAATTGAAAGCCAACTTACAGCATTTGTGTACTTAAATGTAACTTTGATGATATTTCCATAATGCATGTACATGTACATGTGTACATGTATATTTGTTTTGAGAGGGCCGCGAGGCAGAATAGCTCATGTAGACAAGAGCGTCACCCTCGTAAAATATTGTATAAATAATAGAATAAATAAACTTATGCCTAGGTTATATGTGGGCTACGATGTCAGTTTTTGTATTTTCGAGCGGTGTCTGTAGAGCGACCCTACAATCTCCCTACGATCCTATGCGGCTTCTTACGATTTCCATAGCCTCTACGACTTTGAAATAGTCTGCACTTTTACAATTTTAAACAAAAACGTAAGACCATCGTCCGTAGACACGTTGCGTTGTATGTAGCATCCTTCGGAGACACTGCGATGATCGTACGGTCATTGCGCTATTTTTTATGATAAGTTGGAAGAACGCAAGGGCCCAGTCAGAAATCGTTGGGACCTCATGCATATTGCACGGGCTCTGTCTGCGGAAACCCGACGATTTCCGTTCGATCTCCCTACGATATACGCACGGTTTTGACTCAGAACGTCGACGAAAGCCAGAGGAAGAAAATTCGTATGATGATCGGGCAAATAAGTGCTCGAATTTTATATGTTAATTATCTTTATCATTTTCCGATTTGTTTCATTTCTACATAGAAATATCAAAACCAAACAAAACAAAGTCGTCCGAATTTCAAAATTCAAAAAGGATACCCGTATATCATCGACAGTGCAGATTTTATTTTTCATTTTGGTCCTTTGAGATCAGCAAGGATATTTTGAGATATCAAAAATTAATTATCGGTTCACTTTCATTTTCGAACCAACGTTTAATACATTTGGTAGTATTTGGGCTATTCATGTCTTTTGTTTCGACTTTCCTATTGAAAAAAATACATATATATACAAATATATGAGCAGCATTATCATGATTATAAGAATACTTAATTGCCATTGTAAAAAAGCAACGACGCTGATCGGCACAGACACAGGCGAATTCTGTTAAATGCAACAAAATACTTCAGAATATATTTTTCTTATTTGTTAAGAAACTGTCGGCCTAGGTACATTTTACATAATACGGCCTGTGTTACGCCGGTGTGAAGACACCAAAATCATGTTTTCTCTAGAAACGCTATATTTGACGATACTTTACATTTGAACTGTGTCATGACCTTTTTATTGCTTGAACCAATCAGGTGTCAGTCTTGTTCATATATCCATGTATCACAATTCCTGGTGAAGATGAGAAGTCTTGACCTACAGGTGAACTTGAACGCTCCCCTTTCATAGAACAAAAGTTTTGACCATTCACATTCGATTTAGCCAGTTATGAGGAATAACACTTACTGATGTAAAATTGAAATCTATAAAAAAGACGGAATAATCGTTCGTTGTTTTTTTTTTTTTTTTTTTTTTTTTTTTTTTTTTTTTTGTTCTTTTATTCGTTCTACCCTTTTATCGCGTTCGTGCTTTCCTATCGTTCGTTCGCAGCGATCCAATGTTTTAATATTTTGTCTTTATTTGTTGTATCTGTGTGACAAAACGCATATTACGATAATCTTTTCATACAGATTTTGAGTCGATGTGCGTACTCAAGTAAAATCGTTTTATACTCTTAAAAACACATGTCGAAATAACCGCAGGTGACACATCATAATCGTACGGAGCACCGTAACCATACACATCAAAACATGTTGAGGATTCCGTGAGGAACGGTACAGGTTGAAACGTGGTAGGGTCGTGATAACGACAAAAACGCTGGACAGCTTAGAAGATCCGTAGCTCGCCTTTTTATTCCCTGGCTTCCCGCTGCACTACAGCCTGATCGCCTCTAAGTTTCACCTTTGCACTGTATTCTCACGGTTGGTTGCGTTTTTTTTTTTTTTTTTTTTTTTTTTTTTCACGACTCGCTTATTTGACATTTCCGTGATTGTCGTAGCAAAATTTAAGCTGTCAAAAATGCCTCGGCGCCTACGGAAATAATGCTCTGATTCATTTGCTTTTCCCGTTCTCCAGGGTTGTCTCGCGTATATCCCGTTTTGATCACAGTGGTCTTGAATGTGACAGCCATGGTCGCTGTGAACATAGTCCAAACGGTTCAATTATACATAAAATTCTGTTTGATCCGCGATTGACTGTTTTACCGTCATTTGCTTACATTTTAAATTGTAACTAAAATAACTTGTAAAAAATAGTTGTCATAGCTCAAGCATGTCCTTAACAGATGTTCGGTAAGCAATATTCTTGGATTTAAGGCAAACACCAAGATTTGATTGCCCCATTTTTAACACATGTGTGTTAAGGATGTTTCGGTTTTTCATACTGTTCGGTAAGGAGTATTATTGTATTAAAGGCGAACGCCAATATTTGTTTGCCTCATTCTTAACACATGTGTGTTAAGGATGTTGTGGTTTATGATACTGGTCCGATGTCGCTGTAGAAGGCTTATACTATATTGGTAACTTAACAGATGTTTGTTTGTAATGCTAGTTCACTGATTTCAAATGAATTGAAAGAGAAAATGTACTTATAAAGCTCTATTATTTTGATAACTAATATTAACAAACATTTGTTTAGAAAATCCGAATGCAGAATAAACGTGTTATATTCTCTCTGGAAACGTGTTTTAGATTGTGTAGTTTCTTAGTAAATTGATAATTTTTTAAGTATACAATTCGAAATTGTCTTTAAAATTACGATTTGATCATATGGAAATGATCAAATGAAATCGGAACGTGTTCTATTAGTTTAATAATCGGGGGAAAATGGAATCCGATTATGAACAAGAGCATTATATTTATTTTAATGTTGGGTTACTTGAATGCATTTGAAAAATCTATAGATGCTCAACTTGAGAAAATAGCTATAATTGAGTGCTTAAAAATCAAACACTCCATCTTTTCAAGCGCAGTTCTTTTCTTTTTGGCAAGCACCGGCGAAACAATGATACTCGATAGCACACCCCGAGTATCCTTGTTTCGCCATTGATGTTCATGGGATAATTGTACGAGCGCATCTGTAATAATAATTCGTGCACAAGTGATGTAATGAGATCGCTACATTTACTTAGTCGTGAGAAATGAATGATAATCGGAAAGAACGGAATAATAAAAACTGTCCAGATACTGCAGCACAAATAACTGGCTTTTGTTGCCAGTATGTAATGGGTCACTGATGGGCACCGAAATTACACAACAAGGCCCATCTTCTCCCATTTATGTATCATGACCGATTACAAATGAAACATTTATTGGCTCCGTTGGATATTTTGTCTATCACATATGAGTGCTGTCAGGAATAGTCACAAATTTGTCTTATTTTAGCTTTGATTTGCAGACTGTATATCGTAGTTCAAATTATGATGCTCTTTTTACGCCGATCAATTTCGTGTACTTTGCTGCTTAATTAACTATGTTCTTGTAGCTTGTAAATAATTTATGAGAAACGCAATCTTTTGACAAGGATCTGTTTTGTAACGATTGATCTGCGCCACAAAAGCCCCTTTGTGAGGCGTTTGATCGCGCTCCGAGTACCTGTACTACTAGTATATATGTATGGTAAGACGTTTTTGAAACTTCGTGTAGATTTCTTATGTCATAAGATATAGACATTTAACAAAATAGATTTTGCGAATTTCAAATAAGTGATTTTAGTTGTTATTACAGCATAAATGTTCAATGAACCCATAAACAAAACGCTGCCCATCACATTATTAATTTATTTTGCAGTGAATACGGCATCACACGGGCGAGGATAACCAATAAATCTCGTTTTCACAAAATCATACCCCTTAACTTTCGGAATTTACAAAATAACAGCTATTTGCTTTGGTTCCATGTTGTCAAATCTAAAAGGTCACTGACGAGGCTTAAGAAGCCGAAATCAAAGTATGCCCCATTCCTTTTCTCATTAATATGTACACTGCTCTTGCAGGATCTGCGCTTATTTTATTTATAACTGTAATGTCCACTAAGGGCAGGTAGAGCTCCTATGTTATATGATAATTGTCTCCGAATCATCTTCTTAAGCTGCCTCCTTGACCGTTGTAATCCTTTGTTGTCTGGCTTTATCCCACATTCAAGTTAAGTCATTGGCTACAGCGCCGGTAAACGGGCAAAATGCTACCACCAGTTCCATCTCTTTATACATTCCACATAAGATTTAAAGTCACAGTATATTTTCAATCAATTTTATATGTGAAAAAAAATTTTTTTGGGTCATAAGTTTTGTGCTAAAATGGTGCCTAAACATGGGGATTAAAATTCTCATTTGCGCGCCTTAATTTGGGCTTAAATTAAAGGAAATACCTTAATTTTGCTTCATTTACATTTTTCGATTCTACCTCAAATATTATAAAGAGTTCTAGGCGTGACTTAAGGCGGGGTACCGTAGTAGGCTTGCGCACTCACATAGTCTCGCGTCATCAATAAAATGTAAACAACATATAGCCATGAGCGGTTCGTCAATGCCTGAATGCGGAAGCAAAAAATATTAAAATCCAGTGATTCTCCAATGGAATATGGAGGAGATGGGGAGCGGGGAATAGGAGAAATGTTATGCAGGTCCCATGACGAGGCGACTTCAAAACTTCTAGACGTTTGGTATTAAGGGTACAGTGTCAGTTCTGTTTTTCAAACATAAAACTAAATAATAACACTCATGTATATTTTGCATTTCGCTTTACGCATTCTGCTTAAGGAGCCACTGAGATGCCACATGTATGGGCGTATATATAAATCTCTAGAATATCACCTTGTCCACCGCCAATTTAGATATTGTATAACAGTTGAAATTGATATAGAGACACGATTTTATTATATGGTCTTATATGTACATGTACTGTAGATCTATTTCATTTGAGGTTCGATACGGGTATTGACTACTCATGACAAGTATTCGCTTCTCAAAGGGAAATAACAGTGTCGAGCTGTACATTAAGATTTCGATAATCACAGATCATCACACTTTTTAATGCATATAACCAGTAACAATAATGCATTCATGTTATACATACCAGGTCATATTGCATGATTTTATCGTTTTAGGCATTGTTAGTGAAAGCCAGACACAGATTCTGCCAAGACCTATTGACGGAGGGCTGAGGTAAAATTTTCAGTGCGTGATACATTTTCATTTATTTTCACTATGGTTTCCAATCGTTTCGAATGTTTTGTTGTTGTTGTTTTTTCGAACCCATGTCATTTTGAAAACCACTTCGGTCTTTTCGTACACATTTTTGTATATTTCGTACCCAATTAAAACCATTCCCTATCAAGGTTATTTCGTAACCACTTTCATCATTTCCGCCCTAGCTATCTAAGTACTAGATGGTCTGTTCGTAACTAATTTTGTCATTTTATAACTAAGTGGTTCGATGAAATTTACTGGTCAACAATTTTTCAGTCATGTTGGGGCGACGCCAGCGGTTGCTAGGTTTCTGGGTGTCAACCAATATTATGCGAAGCTTAAAAGTGCCTTGATGAAGAACACTGCACGGTGGAAGTAGTTTTCATAGTTATCTTGCTGCAGACTTGTGTCCTCTACCACTAATTTTGCTCGTTTGCACAAGATTACCTCATTAAACTTATAGTTGTATTATATTATTCTTTTAGGCAAAGAAGTACGGTGCTAACTTACATAGTAGAAGACGGTTTAATGCTCGATGCTTAAGCCATGTTCTTACTGTCCCGGATTATATACGGTTAACCAGGATGAATCGTGTCGGACCGGGATAGAACCATAGCGCCACCATGGACATGCGTGGCAAGCCGGAAAACATTCCGGTGCATAACTGGGCGACACCGGGACAAAGCGTTCGAGCATGATAAACCGGGATAATCCGACGTAAACTTGGGGTACCGTGCTATTCGACACAAGCTGTGCCTTAACCGGAACTCCTTTATGACGAACCGGACCTTTAAAAGTTTGCCCACCGTGAAGCCCGTTTTGGGCCCGGTTGTCACCGACACCATCGTTGACAACCATCCGGCTTAACATCGGGGTTTACCGAAGTAAAACCGGGATCCACCGGCCTGCCTAGTGACGACACTGTGTTTGAACACAGCAAAAACGTGGCTCCACCGGGTTCATTCTATAAAAGTGAAATAAATGAAGTTATTTTATACTTTACATTGAAAACCAATGTATATCAAAACTTGATAAAATTGGTATTTTCATTGAATATGAAATTTCACTGATATCAAATCTCACTGATATCAAAAGTCACTAGTGACTGATATCAGCCTATATCTTTACGTAGATTTTGGATTACTTCTGACGTTTCCATTTACTTGATGTCATTCAAGGTGTGTCACTTCAGAAATTCAAACGCCTATAACTCAGTTATTTATGAACGAAAACATAAAGTGTGGGTATTCATTTTCTTAGTTAGAACGTATGTGGTTGACTCCAAAAAGTAGGGGAGCGCAGTGACGTTCTGATAGAGCATCGGACTCCGTGTGGAGAGGTCCTTTAGTTCGATCCCCACTGGTGGCATAGTGTTGTGTCCTTGAGTAAGACACATTAACATTCCAGAGTGCTGGTTGAAACCCCAGAAGCCGTGATTCCGTCCCGACATTCCTTAGAGCGTAAGCAACATTTAAAAAGTAAAAACGTAAAAATGCAGAGGAACTAAATAATTAAATTCCAAATCCGCACACACCAACAGGAAACGCTAATAGCGATATTCTGAAACCCAGGGATACTAGTTTTGGATAGAAAAGTCGTCATTTTGATCGGAAGACCAAATGATGAAAGAGTATGAACAATAGATATAGTGCAGTCATGTGCATTCAGTTGATTTGATTATTTGGTTTTTACGTCCCAGTCAACAGCTATGGTCGCACGAGGACGGGATCTTGGTTTGATGTCTCGCCCGAAGATCTAGAGAAGCTCGGGGTGGAACACATGGCCATGTTTTGCCTGACAAAACTACACCACAGAGGCTTTTTCTAGATCCATGTAAAGGTCAATCTATGATACACGAATAATATGATTTGATATGTTTATAAAATGTTATGAATCCATTACATCCTAGTAAATATGGCCCGACGAGTCATAATGCTACTGACAGGTATCAGTGACGTGCACATGTCAATTTCGATACTTACTCGGTCTTTGATCTGTCTGTGGTCATAGTCGAGCTACTTGTATCAACTGCTTATAATATTAATAAAATGCAGTTTGATGACACAAGAGCAACACTCAAACAGCTATATATACACCGTTTCTAGGTGATGTATTACTTAAACCGCTGTCATACTATTGCATATCGACTCACGTATCTACGGCGTATCAATATACGAAAGGTCCGTCACGCGTACGTCGTACATACGTGAGCATACGTAGCTCATACTCCACGATACGTAGCTCATACGCCGAGGTGCTACATTTTTTATGTGTGCACTTAAAAATGCGTAGCCGCTGACGTACGTGGCAAGTCCGATACGCCGTACATACGTCACACATACGTGGCAGATACGCCGTAGATACGTAGCTCATACTCATGATACGCCACACGTAAGTCGCGGGTAACATGCCACGTAACCGTGGCGTATGTAGAGCGTACCTTTCCTACGTGTGACGTATGTGTGGCGTATCCTCGACACTCTTTTCGTATCAGCGACGTACGTGTGGCGTATCTCGCGTGCTATGTACGTTTCGCTGTTGTGGAGTATGTGTGACGTATAAGGAGTTTTAGGAATATTTTGTGGCGTTCCAAGAGAATCTTAATGCTTCTATATAAATGTTTTCCGTTTTTCCGAAGTCCTGGATCAGATGTTTCTCACGGTCCCGGGTGCCGTGTAGGGTTCTTGCAAGGCTACGTTTTGTGTAGCCTCAGTTCATTTCGTCTTTAGACCAGTATTGGGAGCTTCTTGTGTTTTGTTTTCTTCGGTGTTAATCTAGATTATCCAGATTTCTCCTGTGCCATCTTCGACCTCTGATAATTGATAACAGTAATGTGCGAATTGCATGAACAAAGTGAACACAACCGTTTGTTCTCATAGATTTTAAAAAGCAAATGGTACAGAGCAGATGCACCGCAGATAAGAATAGAACGTAACTTACATACGCCGTAGATACGTCACGCGTACACTTCATACGCCATACATACGTAACACGTACGTAACACATACGCCTTGATACGCCGTACATACGAAAGTGAATTTCCATACGAATACAGATAAGTCACAGATACGCCACGGGAACATAGCAGGAACGTCACACGTACGTGGAACATACGCGTACGTCGCTTGAACAAACTGATATGGCTCAGACCTCGTTGCATTCTTATACATGGCATTGACGTATGCACGGCGTATCGGAACTGCTGCGTTATGGTACGAACTCGTAAAAATTTTAGCACCTCAGTCTGCCAGTTGTACGAATTGTGTATCGAAGAATGCGAGCTACGTATACTCTTTAACTTAGGCGGTTAGCCGGTTTACACGCTTAATTCCGGTTGTTCCCGGGTCGACATGGCTCATACTCCACTTTATTCTCGTTTTCAGTAACCCGGGCATTGAGAAATTTTGCGGTAAACATAAGTTTTCTCTCATTTCATTGCAACGCCCCCCCCCTTATGAAGGCTGACCACAAAACACAACATTACTTTAGGGAGGAAATATGACACTGTGGCCATAATGTTAGCATAAAAATAAATGGGCCAGCATATAGAGAATGCAGAATTGCTACAGAACGCGGTTCTTGAACGGTCTTTCATGTATAGGGCAGTCTGCCCTATCTTTCTGAATTCCCCCTATGTAGCCTCTCCGTAAATAAAATCGATTATGTATGACAAAATACCACTTTGTTTAGGGCACACACTATTGCCTTTCAATGATGGGGCAAGTAGTCATGAACAAGATTTGTCAACACGATCATACTTTCAAATATTTTTATTTTACAGTAAATCATAAGTATATATAACACAGTTTGGTCGTAAATAGAGTTTAGCACGTGTTTCTATTTACTTCCGGATTTCCAGAACTTTGCGCATTGAACTCGAGTGTGAAGGCGGGCAAAAGGATTTATTTAAGTCAAATTTTAATTAGTCTTTAATTGGTTTATCTGTAATGCTTAATGGAAGTGTTCGACAGATCCTTGTTCGGCAAACGAAGCACTAGAACATATAAGAAATTATCAAAATTGAAAAAAAATAATTGAAAATTTACTGACACTTTAACATTTTATGTGACATTTTTCACTTGGCTTTTGCCGCTAAGTTGCTAAATTAATTGTCACCCGAAGGTATTTGATGGACTGACAGCATACTATGCATGAGCTAGTGTAGGGATGTCGTCAGAGACGAACTGTTAATTTGGACGCGAGAAAAGATAGAACGCGAACTGGTGGAAGAAGGGGGTAAAATTTGTGGACATTCGAGAGTTGATTCAGTGAATCGTTTATAGTTCATATAACTTATGCATGAATATGGTAGACAAACCCGTTCTGAATTAACGTTGTGAAAACTTTACTGCTAGGGAACAGAACTAAATATACATACAGCCCTACATATTTCCGCCTCGACCTTTAATTTGTATTATTTTTATCGCAATCACTATATGAAATACGTCACTAGATGTCATATGCGTTTGGCCCTATTTGAATTTTTTTTTATAAAATGTTATGTAAATAATTTGTAAAAATACAACAGAGATATTTGAAGAGCAGTGAACATATTAATGAAAAGGGGATGGGCCATACCGCAGTTTCGGCTACTTAAGCCTCTTCAGTGACCCTATAGATTTGGCAATATGAAGCCAAAGATAATTACTGTAATTTTGCATCTTTCATTAGGGTAGTCGATACAAAGACTAGTGTAATCCAAATGCGGCAAAATATATCAAACTTTGGTTAGAAAATGTATCTTAACCGATAATAATTTTCTGATTTCTAAAATACGCTCGCTGAACTCAAAGGACGACAAGGAAAATATAATCTGCACTGCACTATGGATGATGTACGGGGACACGGCACAACACCAGCTGCAGTAATAGCAAATAAAAATAAAATGGAGATCCTTTAAGAGCAG
This sequence comes from Rugalucina vietnamica, assembly GCA_964017185.1. Lineage (NCBI taxonomy): Eukaryota > Metazoa > Mollusca > Bivalvia > Lucinida > Lucinidae > Rugalucina > Rugalucina vietnamica. The sequence goes on along the minus strand of OZ024869.1, from coordinate 74,765,709 downwards.
TGAACATGTTAATAAGAAAGGGGGTGGGCCATACAAGTTAACAATATGGAAGTTTTGATTACCTTGGAAGAAGAACTGATTCAAAGCTAATATTTTGGTTAGCGCTTACCTTTTACACAGTCAAGCCAAAGACATAAAGCCAAATTTAAGCAAACAACCATCGGAAGCTCCATTGTAAGTTAACCAATTATTTGGTCCAGGAACCATTCCTTCTTAAAGTGTATTTATGGTAAGCTATCAGTATTTTATCTGTGCTATAGGATATCCAACTACACACTGAAAGCCGTAATTTAAATCAAGAAAATATACCAATTTGTATGTTGAATCTTTTACTAAGCAATATGGTTTAATGCTTGTGATATAAAATTATTTAAAAACTCATGAATCACACAGTCAGCGTAAATTTATTTTTGTTTCAACAATTAAGTCTTTGAATTACTAACAAATCAAACCAAATAAAACACAGTGTTCGCGTCACTACAGTTAAACAATACTAGAACTTGTCAGAAGCTTTGACATTAGTAAATGGAATTTTCATCAACAGCTCTAGAGCAGAGACAGTATTTCCAATACTATCTGGCAGCACTACACTTGCTTTGAGCAACTATAACCAATAGCCCCATTGATGACAATCTTCTTGAATAAGACCATAGCTGAATCAACGCCAAGTCAAAATTTAAATTTGAGTCGACAATGGTATCACGGAAGTCTTGTCCAGGAGGGGGCTGATATGACCATTACTGATACGTGTAATAAAATAGAGTCCAAGTTCAAGTTCAAGTTCAATATTTTATTTCCGTGTCACCTTATGTACAAACATACATACATGGCAATAAAACATAAGAAATAGTACATAAGCTACTCTAAAAGAGTTATGAGACACGATTATTTACATAATATGTTAAAACAAAGATACAGGTTAAAAAGGAAAGTCATATTATCTATATAAAAAGCGTCTTCGCCTGTCCAAAATGTCTTAACAGGTTTTGGTAACTGTCTTTATCAAGTAATTTGAGGTAAACAAAAATTTAAGTTTCCCTTCATCTGATAGAGAGTAAAAACTGGAATTTATACTAAAAGCTTCAGTGTACACAAATTCACGCAGATCTTCATAAAGAGGACATTTTAGAAGTACATGTTGCTCAGATTCAACACTTTCTTTACAATTAAAACATGTGCGCTGATTGACCGCTTAATTTTCGTATCTACCTGTTTCAAGTCTAAGGGGCGCAACTCCAGTCCTGAACTTGGCGAATGCACTACGCCAGGAAAAAGGCATTATCACTTTTACGTAATTTTCTGTTTCAAAGGTTGATTTAAATGTTCTATATGTACGAAGCTTATTTTGACCATTTCCCCGTCTCGCACCCTCTCTGCTGAGTTCAGCTTTCCATTTATCAATGAAAACATTTGAATATTGTTTCTCACATGTCGACAATATATGGCTTGTACTGTAATTGTTATTTAGGTAATGCGAACAGTTTATAAGCTCTAAATGTCTCTGAAAACGGAAAACCCAGTTTTTAGTCCGTGTTTTCATGGATTCTGCCCATTTATACACTTTATGATTAAGTCTGTTAACATCCATATTCTTTAAACCACCATAAGCCTTAGCTTTTGCAATGAGTAAGCCCAACGCTCGACTTGCCGACTGGGCCACCGCTTTAGCCGTAATACTGTAATCTAAATGTTCTTGTAGTATTAATCCCAGGTATTTGTATTGTTGTGTTATATCCAGTGTAGATTCACCACACGAAAAATGAAACAATGAGCGTGGAACCGACGAAAGTCTAAAATGAACAATTTTGACTTGTCATTGTTTATTTTCAAACCATTTCTTTCGCTCCAATCATATAGACAGTTCAAGAGTGATTGTAGATCCGCCTCTGTGTCTGCAATGAGAATTACGTCATCAGCGTACAGAAGAATACACAGTTTCTCGTCATCAATGTCAATTCCAACATTCAGCAAGTTCATATCACGTACAAGATCGTCTATATATAAATTGAAAAGTAAAGGTGAAAGCAAGCATCCCTGTTTCAGGCCACAATTTACATCGAAAAAGTCCGTTGTTAATCCATTTATACGCACACAACTTTTCACCGTTTTATATAGTGAAATAAGGGCATTATACAAACGGCCACATAAACCTTTTTGCTTCAGTTTAGCCCATAAGTTATTACGTGGAATTGAATCATATGCCTTGGAAAAGTCTATGAAGGCCACATACGTATCCGTTTTATTGGCTTTCCGTGTCTCTATAATAGAAGTCAAAGTAGATAAATGGTCAAGAGTACTTCTTGATTTCCTGAAACCGTTTTGCTCATCGCACAACAAGTTGTTTTCATCGACCCAAGCCTCTAGCCTCGAATTGAGAACCCCACAATACAGCTTATAACATGCAGGCGCTAGACTTATTCCTCTATGATGTAGCGGATTTCGAGCATCGCCTGTAGAGGACTTAGGAATGGGTGTAATAATTGAATAGAGTAATAGTAGACCGAATGAACAACAAGTACTATATAAAGGTTTTGTAAACATTCGTCGAGATAATGAAAAAAAAAATGTTTGTTATACTTTTTTAACATAACATTAAACAGTATTCAGTGGCGTCGGGACGGAAATTAGAATTGTTATAGTTCAAGATGCATGATGCTGTTTCGTTTTTGCCCATGTTGACCCTTGCACTTTCTACAATCATTCTTTGAAACGAGAAGTGCCTGGAATAAACTAAAATGAACTTAAAATAGCCAGTTTATTACTTTGTTTGATTTTTTACTATTTAAGAGTTAGACTACGCTGGATGATACAGTGGAGCCAGAACTTAACTTCACAACGGCACGTCGTGTGCTTATGATGTGCACGACAAAAGAGCGATTTCTGAACTATGATGTGCAAGCAAAGTTCAGAATGAAGTGCACTTGAAGCTCCGTGTCAAATCTTAGATCGAAGTGCACCTTTTAGATGTGTTAAAAGATACATGTACGTCGTTATATAAAAGAGAAGAAGCCAGACTATTATACGGATTTTCTTTAATCAATCATGAAGAAAAGATTAATAATCAATTTGTATGAGTGTGTGACAACACACGTTGTTTTATTATCATTATTGCATTTGAGAAGATAAATTCCAGTTATTTTATGTGTCAGAAATATCGAAAAATCTTTGAAATAAAATATAGCATGCCCATGATTTTTTTAAATTGTGAATTATGTAGCTATTAGAGCTTTCGAAAGTAAAAATAGAAGGTTCAGATATTGATATACCTGAAACTGAATTCCCAACTACCTGACAAGAAGTTCATAACATTAAAAGACATTATAAAACAATAGCAACTCCTATTTAGAGCAATATGACACGCTCTTTCCCATCGTCAGCCATCGGGTATATATTGATTAAAAGAAAATATAATTTAACGTAAACATATGGAATGATTATGAAAATGAAAACCAAAAAGGACTAGGAAGATTTAATTCCGAAATATAAAGTTAATAAATACTTATCAAATAGCACCACCATCGGCATGAAATAGTCAATAATATGATTGTTATGTCTAACTGACCCTTGAATTTCATGATAAGTAATATGGCTAAAGCCACGTTCTACGTAAATTTGATTTGACTACAGCGCACAGACAATAACCACATTCCTGATTTGTCTCGTTTTATGCATGAAACCAAGTGAGTTTAATCAATCAGAACCAGCCACACGCTGATATACGGTGGCATTAATTGCTTTTACATTTCGAGCTATCTTATTCCTAGATATACTTGTTCCATCTATATAATTTGTCCCACGCGGGTATTACAGTGTCTGCAGTATGAATATTGTGGACGAGTCAGTAAAGTTCCAGCAAAATATATATTCCTCGTAACAGCGATAATTGGTAGAATACATGTACGTTCCGAAAATGGTACACGCAAATTGAAAATGAATATCTGAGATAGTGAGATTTAACTATTATTGAAAGTCACTTTTAACCATGCTGATGGCCGTCATGGCACAGTGTGTAGGTTTTACTTGGACTATGAGGGGGTAGCTTTACATACATTTCAATTTTCTTGTAGAGACAGGAGAATGCATGTTATAGTCTAAGAAAAACATGTTGCCAGGCAAATGATTAAATATGTGAAGTCCTATCAGTTAATAAACCATAACGCTATATAAGTTGTGGTTTCAAAACTTTAAACTATGGTTTGAAGTTCGAACTTATGTTTTAATAATGAATGTGCATTTGGCCAACTGAGACCACGGTTTGAAATTTCAAACCATAGTTTAATATTTAAAAAAAAATAGATGTGGTAAAAATGAGCAGTTCGTTATTTCCTACGCAGTAAAATAGATATTAAAATTGTACAACATCATTGGAATCAATAAATATGGCATGATTTTTATGTATAAATGGAATCCAAACCTTTTTTGTACCAATGATTGCTTCAAATCTTCTGTCATCTATGCCAGAAAGACAACTAGGTCGCGGACAATGTCATTTCATTCCATGCGTCCATTATAATATAAATTTAAACATACGTACAGACGGACAGCTGGCGCATATTTACAAATGTACCAAAGGTTCTGACAGCAGAGTCCACATATACCCCATGTAATGTTTGGATGTCTAGACTTCAATAGACAGGTGACAACATTTTTTCCTAAGTCTAGTGATCCAAAAGTATGGTAACGAAGGATGTTTTATCAAACCAGTCATGTACGAAATAGTCTAAATTTAATTGAAAGATAAAAAGACCCTCGGGTATGATTTGTTTGAAGCTCAAAACTAATACTTCAGATTTACAGAATTTTAATGCTTGTACACAAATAACACATGTTTTTATTTAATTTATTTTTCTTTTGCACAAATAAAACATTACATTGCCAATTCAGTAAAATATTTATATCTCGCATGTAATCACAATGTTTATTAGATTCCTCGCCGCGTTGGTTAAATATTTTCAAACTTCGCCGGATATACATCTGATATGTCTAATGTAATTACCAGTTTTGTTCATAATGATTTCCAGTGCCCATTAATGCTAAAAGTACATGAAAGAGTGTTGGTTTTATGAACATAAAAGGCATGGGCGGCCATAACTGTTAATTGATAATGCATCATAAAACCTTTTGTTTTCTGTAACAAAACGTTATTTGTTTGATGTTACTTGCTCTAAAGGCAGTTATAATACGACAACACTTGCTTATTAAACTAATTTCCCTAGGACATTCTGTGTTCATTGATTGCGACCCTTATATTCTGCTGCATAAAACTCTTGGAAACAAATTCCCTTCAGAAGATATGAAACAATAATGTAATTCTTATTTTCAATATGGCATTGGGACCTAACATGATAAAAGGGACGAATCAATTATCAACATTTCTATAAGATGAAACACTACTAGTGGGCTTTATATGGCAACGATGCAACAAAAACAAAACTCGAACATAAAGAAATCGAACGAAAATCTTTTGAACATGGTTTTATATTTTGATGACAAAAAGGAAAAGCAAGCAATGATCGGGAAATGGCGCATTCAGAAAGAACTTCCAACTCCAAGAACCAAGGTCAAAACAAAAGCCACATACAAACATTAATTGTTTTTTTTTTATTAACATTCATTTGGTGAATTAGTTTCGATGTGTGTATTAGAATTCGAACCCTCATAATATATTTCACTGAAATTTCTGTATTTCATATCCTTTACCAGTCGAGCTATGGGGATACACCAATTCGGAATGATGTTTTAATACTTAGTCTAGTGTGATGTCAATTACTTCATCTCGTTACTTCACCGTTATTAACTATGTATAACGGAGTAGCCTGTTTCCCCTATCTGTCATAGTATGTTCTGTCGCGTCACTTCCGTGTTTGGGAAAAGACCTGTACAGGGGCTAATGTATCGCTTTATTATACATAAAGTAGCGTAATGGTAACGTTTAATTCTGAAGCATTGCTTTTCTAAATATAATAGAATTCATCACTTTAAAGTTGAAAAAAATGTGACAGGAAGTTATAGATATACAACACATGAAAAGTACAATGTACAGTGTAAGGTTCCAATCATGGTTGATAACTATGCTGCCTTCTTTAATTGCACGCCGGTGGGTCGGGCGTCAGACTCTTTGATGGCCCCGACTTAAAGCTATTCATTTTAGTTGGTTGGGGCCGGAGCTTCTTGTCTGTTGCTTGGCCCACCGGGGTTCAACTGGTGTTTTTCTTTTGCTCCGGAGTTAGTAGGTTATTCGGCGCCCAGGGATCTCCATCGTCGGGCAACTTACTCAATCTGTGAGTCCTTGTTTTTGATTCATCAGGATGTTTATCATGATTTATTTGTTTGTTCTTGATGATTCATTGACTAGTTAGAGATTCATCACGAGGACCGAAGAACTTACTAAATGTTATGAACCACTGCAGAAGCTGAGGGTGAGGTTAGGATCCTGTAAAACCGGTTTAAGCCCGCCAGTAACTGTGTTACTGATCGTTCCAAGGCGATACTTCTGGTGGTTCTTTTTGTTTTATGTCTTGGTGTTTAAAATTTATCTGTGCTGTTGGCGCCTTATGTGTGTTTTCATATTTTTAATTAAGTTAAGGTAACTGAGTGGCCACCTATTGGGAAAATAGCTGCTCGTTCGGCTTACGATATGTTTCATGGTATAAGTGCCTGATTGTTAGTTTGTTTTTTTCCCACCTCGGTTTTTGGAGTGGGAATCTCTTTCTGATTGCGCCTTTTCCTGATCTTTGCCTACTTGTACCTTTTCACAATTGTATGAAAACATGCTAGTGGTTATACCCCACGTGTCTTTCAAAACAAGTAATTTTATTTTGTTTTTCTTTTAAGAATTATTTTGGTATCATTATAAAGGCGAAATGCATCTCTTTCTCACGATATATAATACAGCAGTCTAAAATGTTCATGAACTGAACTATTTTGCCTATATACAAAGATGTTTTGAGAATTTCCAATGGAAAACGATTGATATTCTTAATATTTTGGCTCAAAATATTGATTGTGGGTACACGTTAGAACCGCCCCGCCAAGGCGGTTCTAGCAAGTACCCATAATATATGTTTTGATGCAAAAATAAGAAAAAAGTTATACCCCTTCATACCCCAGTTTTTCTATATAAAAGCGGGGTTTGAGGGGATATTCATGTCACAAACACGCTTCCCTGATGTGGGGTATTTATTCGAACTTGATTTCTAGGAAGATGTTATCTGTCACATTCACAACATTGAGATTAAACGACACCATTACTTTTACTTGGCATTATTGAAACATAAAAAGGTACAAGTAGGCTAAGATCAGGAAAAGGCGCAATCAAAAAAAGATTCCCACTCCAAAAACCGAGATGGGAAAAACCTAACTAACAATCAGGTACTTATACCATGAAACATATCGTACGCCGAATGAGCAGCTATTTTCCCAATAGGTGGTCACCTTAACTTAATTAAAAATATGAAAAAATACGTAAGGCGCCAACAGCACAAAAAAAATTTAAACACCAAGACATAAAACAAAAAGAACCGCCATAGAAGTATCGCCTTGGAACGATCGGTAACACAAAGTTACTGGCGGGCTTAAACCGGTTTTACATGGCCATTACCTCTCCCTCAGCTTCTGCAGTGGTTCATAACATTTAGTTAGTTCTTCGGTCCTCGTGGTGAATCTCTAACTAGTCAATGAATCATCAAGAACAAATAAATAAATCATGATAAACATCCTGATGAATAAAAAACCAGGACTCACAGATTGAGTAAGCTGCCCGACGATGGAGATCCCTTGGCGCCGAATAACCTACTAACTCCGGAGCAAAGAAAAACACCAGTTGGACCCCGGTGGGCTAAGTACTGTAAATTCGGAAACTTTCGCGTGACTTTTATTTCGATTTCCGAATTATTAGCGAGATTTTGAATTCGCGAACAGGTAATTGTACAGTCTATAAAGCTTATTGTTATTCTTTATTAGCGAGAACTTTATTTTCGCGAGGCAACGAATTCGCGAAAATTAGCGAAAATTAAGTTCTCGCGAAAATATCCGGATTTACAGTAAAAGACAAGAAGCTCCGGCCCCAACCAACTGAAATGAATAGCTTTAAGTCGGGGTCATCATAGAGTCTGACGCCCGACCCACCGGTGTGCATTTAAAGAAGTCAGCATAGTTATCAACCATGATTGGGTTAAAAACTAAGCATGCAGACTGTCGCATAACATTCAAGTTATAACCTATACGTCTGTAAGGTGTTATGATTTTTCTGAACTGAAAAGAAAAATCGTTAATTCCTATAAGTTTCTTAAATTTGTAAACCAAGTCACCATTAAATTCAGGTTCCAAAAGGCCCTCACTTAAAAGCGACTTTAACCCAACATTATATTTGGAAATCAATTCATAGTGTCTACGATAAAATTTAGAAAAAGTTTTTCGAAGTTTATGATACCGATAGCCCTGTTGGAGAAGTTTTGCCGTTAAACATTTATTTCGAGCGTTGAAGTCTGTAACACGATTGCAGACTCTAGCAAACCTAATAAGTTGCGAAATGTATACACCATAAGAAGCACGACGAGGAACGTCACCATCCAAAAAAGGAAAATTTACTATATCAAAATCAAAGTCATCGCGCTTATCATAAATTTTAGAAGAAACAAAGCCATTTGCAACAGAAAGATGTAGATCTAAAAGGGGGCTTCGGTATCTGAGATATTGGCTTTGTTCAACTGAAGTTCAGGTGGATAAATTTGATTGACCATACCTTCAAAATAAGGGTTGTCAATGTTCAAAAGGTCATCAAGGTACCTAGATGTGGAATTAAAAGCCTTGATAACAGCAGCTTGATTATCATGGTTAAGAGAATCCATGAAATCTCTTTCGTAGCAGTATAAAAATAAATCAGCTACGAGAGGTACGCAATTTGTACCCATCGGAATTCCAACAATTTGTCTGTATAACTTGGTCCCAAATTTAATATAAATATTATCAAGGAGATAGGACAAGGCGTCGCACACATTCTGACATGACCAAAGTGTATACCGACTTTGGTCAGAGGAAGTGAAAAAAGCCTTTCTGTCATTACATGCCAAATAAAGTAGACCATAGTTTTTAATGCCCTTTTGAAGGTCCACTCTATCAAATCCAGAAGTTTTTCTTTCATTAGATTATGTGGTAATGTTGTATACAGACTAGAAAAATCATATGTGGACAAGCTTGTCGCACGGAACCCTCTACACTTCAATTTACTGAGCACCTCACCAGAATAAGCCTTTAATTGGTGATAAATATAGATAATCGCTGTGGATTCATTGTAATATGCAATACAAGTATTGTATAGTATTGAGTGTTTCATGACGGAACGGCTCTTATTCGTACCTACGAGTGTATGCTTTGGACCCCTACAGCGTGCATCCCCAAATTATGATCGCTTTAGTAGGAATGTAGAGGATGGTCAGTTGTTTTCTACAGATTAAGTTAACTTGATAATACTCTACCACAGTAAGGGTCCTCCAGATTGAATTTAAAAGGAACGAGTCAATCGGAATAAGAGAAAACAACCTTTTGGTCTTTTGAGATCAGCGAGGATATTCCGAGAAAATCAGAAATTTATTTTCGGTTTAGGTTTATTTTCTAACCTGCGTTTGATATATATTTGGCTTCATTTGGATAATAACAATACTAACTCACGCGAACAAATGCCTGGAATACTACCCGACGTACATCATGTAAAGAAAGTTTCTGTATATATCTAGTGATTGATTCATAGCGTACATTAACACCAATTGTATCTCAAATTATACCAAGACGCTTCAGTTTTAACAACAGTCAATACTATCAAAGAGATCTGAATTTTAAAAGCGTCCGGGTTAACATAATCGTCGATCCTGAACTAATTAAGAGGTTCTTCACTTTTAAATAACCAAATTCCTAAATAATTGATGATAGATTACGTGATATCGGTCCCCTCTATTGAATCCGATACACTTTAAATTAAATTTCTGATAAAGGTTTATTTTGATCAATGAAGAATTTAACCTGATTTATTTGATAAAAAGACCGTCGATAGTTAGTATTTTCTGTCCAGCAATGCAACTGGAAAGAAGATTTGCTCATTTAGTTATTGTTATTTAGTTAAGTTCAGGTAACTACATGTATGTGCTACCTTACGTTAATAAACTGCTCACACAGCTTATGATGTAGTTGTTGCTTTTAGAATTTTCTTACCTGCGTTAATACCACACATAACTGGCCGAACTTCAGACGAGTGCCCGATGAATCAATGTTTGCTAGACAAAGCATTATTCGGCGCTCAGGGATCTCCATCGTAGGACAGCTTACTCAATCTGTGAGTCCTGGTTTTTGATTCATCAGGATGTTTATCATGATTTATTTGTTTGTTCTTGATGATTCATTGACTAGTTACAGATTCACCACGAGGACCGAAGAACTAACTAAATGTTATGAACCACTGTAGAAGCTGAGGGTGAGGTTAGGTACCTGTAACACCGGTTTAAGCCGGCCAGTAACTTTGTGTTACTGATCGTTCCAAGTCGATACTTCTGTGGTGGTTCTTTTTGTTTTATGTCTTGGTGTTTATTTTTTTTTGTGCTGTTGGCGTCTTATGTATGTTTTCATATTTTTAGTTAAGTTAAGGTAACTGAGTGGCCACCTATTAGGAAAATAGCTGCTCATTCGGCTTACGATATGTTTCATGGTATAAGTACCTGATTGTTAGTTTAGTTTTTTTCCACCTCGGTTTTTGGAGTCGGAATCTTTTTCTGATTGCGCCTTTTCCTGATCTATGCCTACTTGTACCCTTTTCATATTGACACATAGTACATTTAAATATGAAACTGTTAGACCTATGCGAATATATAGTTTATTTGTTTGTTTGTTGTTTTTTAAATTCAGTTTTATGTCCCTTTTCAAAATTATTTCCTCTCATACAAGATGGGCCAATCAGTAGGTGGGACAAAAACGGGAGAACCCTGCATGGCACACCCGGAAGCACAATTTGACTTGTCTCAAATGAGCCCAGTGCGGGGCTCCAACCCACACTAAACACAGCGATTAGATGATCGAGCCATTAAGAAACAGCGCTCTCTACCGCTCGGCCTCGGGGGCCGCCCGACTTTATAGTTTGATAAATCTACAAGCTGCGTGTTGGTTCTTAATGTGATTCAATAGTCTATGAAATATTCACCTCCTTAATGAACATATTGCATTAAAATTACACAATAAAGGAACATACGAAGAGGTTAGTGCAAGAATGTGTCTAAGTCCATTTTTGTTAGTTTCAAGAAAACGCGGAAAACATAAAAGTTTGTCAAGGGTATGGCAACCATTTGAAAATAGTACCAAATTATTGGTTTTATCAATTAGAGTAAAAAGCTAAAATGTAATAGAAACTCGTTGAAAGATACGAGAGAAATTTAAGAAATTCAAATATTTATGAAATGCGTTTATGCACGAATGTGTCTAAGTCCAAACCCCCATTTTTCGCATACCTGGTTTGGCTGGAATATTGCTGAAATGCATCATTTAACAGTGATGTAATTGCTCATTTTTGAGCTCCTAAAACCATGTCAAAAGAAATTATTCTAGCAGGTAGTAACATGTTCTTTGAACTTGCATTGAAATGGCATCTGGACTATATAAGGCTGAATTAGGTGTCTAATCTCAGTTTTTGCTTAGACACCAACCTGTCAACATCTCTCTGGGCTCTCCAATATACAACACTAGCAATAACATTTGAGCCTGTGCGTGAGAAAACCAACAATTTGGTCTAACACAAACCAGCCTGTACAATCACTGAAGCAGGCTCGAAGCTTGAAATTTCAGATTTACAAAGAAGAGGGATTGTGCTATCCGTGTAGCGAAAACAAAGGCGCTGATCAGCTTCACAGTTACCGCCAAGCTGATCTGCGCCTTTGTTTTCGCCCAAGCATTTTGTTGGTTTTCTTACGCAGTGGCTCATTTCTGATTGGATATTGGTTAAGGGAGAAAAGTTACCTGTAGAATTTTGACAGCGCTTTATATCAACAGATAAAATACATATATAACAGATATTCCAATAGTCTTAAACTAACATGGGTCAGTAGTTAAGCCACGCCCACTAAAATTTCAACAGGTAATCCTAGGTAATAAAACTCTTGCCGGCCGGCAGCAAAAATGCCCCTTTAAATGCATAAGTCAGCCGCCGATTGGCAGAAGATTAATACCGTTATTGAGACAGGTAATACAGGTAGAGATGTGCTACTGTGCAGCTACTGTCATATTTATTGTCTTATTGATAATCCCATGGCACTACCTGTTTGAATAAAATGCAATAAAATGAATCACAGGTAAGGGCATAGGTATTTATGGTTATCTATTTTGTAAGCGAGCATATATCAGTTATTCCACAGGTAGCAGTCACAGCCAATCAAATTGATTATTGGATGTTTAGGAGCTGCTGTAAATGTTAACACTTTGGTGTCTAGACAAATACTGAGATAAGCTACCTAATTTTGCCTTTTATAGTTTATCTAGGCCTTTAAACACTGTGCTATGTGTGGACTTAGGCATTTGCTTAGCACCCCTTGAAAAACAAAAATGAAATACGAATTTCACACGAACAAAATGTAAAAGGCATCACAACCTACATGTATGTATCAGAATGTAACTTTTTGTATGTAGAACGCAGTGACACAAAAAACTCAATTTTTAACAAAAGTGGACTTAGACATTTTCTTGCACTAACCCCTTTCATACATTTACATAAAATTTAGAGACTTCTGACACACTTTCAAATATATATGGAGTTAAAGAAATTTGACAGGTATCCAACTTTGGTCTAGGGCAATGTTAATACATGAACAAATAAAAAAAGAACATAATACTGATACAATTAAAAAGGGAATACACGATGTGAAGCTTCTGAAGAATGTGGACACGGTAGCACCGAACGGTTAGTGGACACAGACCATTAAATAAAACGTTGCACGCGATTGACCCAAAGTGTAGACAGAGCTACCGCATTAATTTAAAAATGTAAGGCTAGCTACGGTTGGTCATAAATGAGTAACTATCAATCGATAATTGTCCATAATCAGCGGAAAATACAGTCCTTGGACGCTTGCTACCACATTTCTTTGCTACACTTGCAAACGGCCAGTAGCATTCCTATCTGCTGAATTTGTTGGGATTCACTAAGTGTTGTATAGCATATGAATGAGTCTTGATTTGAGGCAAACTGTAATAGGAGTCTCTAACCTAAAGAGAATATCATCTTCAGACGTGCTTCCTGTTTCGACACTGAAATCGAACTGCGTTTACGAGGAAAGGTACCCTTTTCGTTTCTCTTCATGATATCCCATCCGAAGCCCGAGACGGAACAAACAGAAACTCAATTTTTGAACAGAAACTCAACTAAAAATGTACATTGGTATTAGCGGAAAAGGGCAACATAGAGATAAACCACAATAAAACAGCATTGGAGCGGTCAGTTAAGATGAAGCCTGTATGTTTTACCCAATTTACGGGGCCCAACCTCGCCGTATGCCTGCGGAGCGGTTTCAAGCACTTCTGGGAAGTCAAAAAGGCGCAGTTATGACCCCTATTTATAAAGGTAAAATAATAATAATAATAATAATAATAATAATAATAATAATAATAATAAAAATAATATACGAAACAGACAAACTGAAGACCAAGGTCACAGCTTTTACTTGTTATTTTGTCAACAAATAAGTAGTTTTGGTGCAAAAACTAATTTTAAGTGTAAACTTTGATTATCATAACTTTTTAGGTCAAAAGGTCAAAGATCAATGTCATTGAATTGCCTTATTTAACCTACGGTAGGTCATAAATGGGTATCTATTAGTCGTCTTTAGCATATGATAGCGTAACCATTCTTGAATATTTTGCTCAATTGTGTGATTTATTCAACTACTGTTTTGCCATACAATGGCCGAATTGCGGATATAGTGAGTATTGAATTCTCATTTTTCATTGTAAATCGGTTTAGGGGGTTCCCTAAACAGCGGAAAATACCGTCCTTGATGCAGTATCCCACTCTATTTATTATCTGCACTTGCATACGGTCTTGGTGCTGAATGAGCTGGGGTCCATTCTGAGTCGTGAAGCATATGTGTGAGCCTTGTTGAACAAATGGAAGTCTATGGAAAAGATAATAACAGGTCTCTGTCGTCCTAACAAACAGCTAATGAGCCGCAACGCAATAAAACCGGTCTTCGGGGTTTCCGATCAGGTCTGACCCGAACCAGCCTGTACAGTCTCAGAAAAAAGTTAGAATCTTGAAATTTTTTAATCCGGTTTTCTCATGTCTCGGCTCTTATAAAAATGAGATCATTTAGTCATGTAAAATGGAACTTGAGAAAGCGAAAAACACGTCAATGAAATCACAATATAAATAATTGACCGAACCATACAGAAACCGATGCCTTATAATTAGTAAAAGTTTTATCAGGCAACCGCTTTAAATGTTATTTAGGGAAGCGCTTCCTCGTTGTTAACGAGCAAATAATTATTAGAAGCTACAAAACGCGCCCAGTACACCCAATGGATAGTGATACATATCTAAATTGTATTTTATAACTGGAAATACATGTTGGAAATACAAGTGCTATGGAACAAAGTATATAGCCATGTCATAATTTGTCTTTCAACTCTTGACAGATGATTCCAATATCAATAATTAATTAACAAATGTAGTATGACCTTTGTCACGATAGCTATAAAGAGGCGGTACTTGCTTTGTCTGAGAATGGTGCATTGGGCTCGTAGAAAAGTAGTTACAAACATATTCTGTTAATATTGCCATATACTTACTATACATGAGATAAATATTGAGCATCATTGGGTATAGGCAAAAGCCCATCAGTATTAGTATAACAGAAGATGGTACTGGTTATACTTACTATATACATGCACATGAACAGTCCAATGTCTGTATTTGAGTACATATCTGCACGCCTGGCTACGCCAAGTTGTCTTTCGTCATGCTCACAAATGTCTTGCTAATGATCTCTCCTTTCTTTAATTTATAAACTGAAATATCTAAACTGTGCAGGGGATGTAGATAGAGCATTTTAGTACTGCTTGTACGTGGAAAGGTGGTCTAACGCAAATTATATTACGTAAACCTCAAAACTACCCGAGGAAAAAACAAAACTTTGTTTAAAACAAACCAAGCGAGACCATCAATATAAAATCAAATGTCACTTGGATCCTTACACAAACATTTTAACGTTATTGGAGAGTCATATGTAGGTCAGAACATTAACGAATTAATTGCATCATTGCGTGTATCTTGTATATTGTATAAGCAACAAAACATTTATTGAGCCTCTCTGTCCGAAAACGTGTCTTACATATTTACTGGTTAACATATCAAGACGTCAGTGTCTTTTTCTATATGAACCTTAGCACGAGAAAACCAGCAATTTTTGTTTCCGACCTGTTCCGACACAAATCGGCCTGTACAGTTACAGATGCATGCTAGAAGCTTGCAATTTCAAATTTAAGGAGAAAAGGACTTGCACTATCCGTGTGGCGAAAACAAAGGCTCTGATCTGCGTCTCTGTTTTCGCATATGCAGATCGTTGGTTTTCTGATGCGGCGGCTCATATTACATTTATATTAACCAAACCTCAAATGTCATTAGGTATCGATAACGATTATTGTATCTGCATTCCACGGGTACATGCAAGTATTTGTAATGCGCTTATAGATGATACAATGATATCTGTCACAAACTGGGCTTTCCGACTTAAGACCATTACCCCTTTCTGAACAAGCAGAGTTGCATCATTTACCAGACTTGTCCATTACTATTAATTGTTTGAGTTCACTATATTTTTACGGACATCAGTGGTGATTTCAATTGAAATTTTATTCCAGTCTTTGATTTAATTCTAATAAGCAAACATAAATGTCTAGATTGGACAGCACTTTTTGGGGCAGCACATCTAGGGCTATACTGCTCGCTTCCACGCCTTTAATATGACGTCATGAATTTATGAGATAAATCTTTAAATACAATCGGGGAAACTGGTCGATTACCGCAATCTTGCTTAGATCGCTGTTTAGCGCAATCTAGCGGAAAATGGCGAAATTCAGACAGAAGAATTTCGCGATCTTTGAATTTACATCAAGCGTTTTGTGACCCTTTTTGAAAGGCAACCTGTAGAAATAGAAAACATAAAATATTGTAGATTTATGAAATAACTTAAATTCGGATGTGAAGTATTAGAAGAGATGGAGAACTTCCGTTTGTTTTGTAAACTTTGTCACTATCAGTTACAGATATCTTCGGTCGATTACGGTACAACAACCGCAGAAAATAGCCATCTTGCAAGATCGTGGTATTCGACGTTTCCGTACTGAATACTAGTAGTTGTTTTCGCTCCAACATAAGGTAGCGTGATCCGACTGATTTGTTGGCGATTTTTTAACATGGCCTCACCTTGTACGATATGAATAGAAATAATACAGATATCTTCAGTCGATTACGGTATAACAACCGCAGAATACAGCCATGATGCAAGATCGTGGTATTCGACGTTTCCGTACGGAATACTAGTAGTTATTTTCGCTCCAACATAAGGTAGTGTGATCCGCCTGAATTGTTGGCGATTTTTTTTTTTTAATTTGGCCTCACCTTGTACGGTATAAATAGAAATAATTTAACTTAACAAATTGCTGAAAACTAAATCAATTAAAAACTATTTATTTTCAACTTGAACTCATAAAATGTTTTTTTTTTCCGCTGTGATGAATCAGGGAATTCAATGGTTCTTAGTAGGAATAATTTTGATTTCTATAAAACAGACATGTGAAATTAAATCCCAACCCACGTTTGTTTTAACATTGTTTACTTAATTTTGAATAACATTCGCACAGTTTAGGTATGTACGTGCATAACATTGCGTGTCTAATTCCAGAGAAACATTATTGAGAGTAACTTGTTTGATTCCCTGACCATTGTCTTTTCAAATTTACAATTCATATATCGTTTCCGTTTACTGGCTGTTATATACGCACTTGGATGACAAAGCCCAAAGAGCAATTATGAATTAGAGTATATAATTTATCTGCTTTCGATATCTCACAAATCACTACATTGAATAAAATGCATAGAATAAAGCTATAAGTTTAATAATAGGGGAACATGGAATCTGATTATGAACAAGAGCATTATACAGCTCGGAGCTGTATATTTATCTTAATGTTGGGTTACGTAAATGCCTTGAAAAAATCTATAGATGTACAAACTGAGAAAACGGCTATTGAGTGCTTCAAAATCAAACACTCCCAAGTTCTCGAGTACAGCTATGGTCTCTTTAGCAGTGACAAAACAATGATACTCGAAAAAGGTGAATAATAAAAACATGAAGTTTATTCGAGGAAACAGCATGAGAACCCATGGTCACAATTTGATAATCAACACACGCTAGATAATAATCCAAACGCATAATTGACTAATTTTCGGGTTAAACTTTATGAAATTATAATAATCCACGTACACGAGATTGTTGTCAGAGCGCAATGTTTAATAAAGACAGAATGATTATTTGTGCACAAGAACGTTTAACCCGATTGCTACATTCAGCAAGTTGTAAGAACGGGATGTGTATCTTGCTGGTGAAGTTGCAAACAAAACAGCGCATTTTTTTCTAATTCAGACTTAACTACACATTTAATTGATTATAACTCCTTATTACGAAGCAAATGTATGATTAGAAAGTATTACTAGAAGACAAATAAAAAGATCTTCGATGAAACATTATGAAACAAAATCAAAATGATTCGAATAACTATCCAAAGGATTGGCTTTATGTAAAAAGCTAGTACTTAGTTAAGGTCGACACAGTCTTAAAATAACACTTTGCAGCAAAACTAAAGAAACTAGAGTGATCTATTTATTCCAGATGGCGTCCAAAAAGATAGCTGGAACGACTCTGACGATAAATTAAGCTCTTTAGGTCATTATACGAAACATACATGGTGAAATACATGTTGCATTGTTTTCAATGCAGCTTCTGTGTCAAACGAAAAGTGGCATTCCGTAGCGCAGACCCTAGACGCAAATGTAGACACGGTTCCGGGATGCGGCTTTAACTCATTGACGTTTCGAAGGCATACTACCAGTTTGATCTATAAATTTATAGAACATTCGTACTATATTTTTTAGAAACTATAAATTTTTAGATCCTCTATAAATTAATATCTTTCCCCTTCCTGATTAACAGAATTAATATTTCCCTTATTTCTGTAATCTGTCTGCGAAACGCTACTGAATGAAAACCGCATCCCGAAACCGTGTCCACATTTGTGTCAAGGGTCCGCGATTCACGGGCCCAATATGAGCCATGTATACTAATGACTGGTGCATCATGATCAGGCAAAAGTTAACTACTATATATCTCTCTCAACCGAGGTTATACTTAAAGATGCGATACTCCATTGTCATTTATAGAAGAACATACAATGTACTACAAAAACGACACAAGAGTCATACAAAGTTACAATATGTATAATACGGGCATCGCTATAGAATGACCAGCTACATGTACATGCATAACATTAACCCTACCCTTCATATTTGTTTCATCAGAACAACGCTCAGCTGTTGTCGCTCAGCTGGTTGTCAGTCTCCATATGGTTGGACTTTTTGCAATGTGACCTAAAAAGCCGGGCTTTTAACGGGGCTTTCAAAATTGAAAAGTTATAACTCCCGCGATTCGTAGGCCCCATATGAGCCGTAAATACAAATGACTGGTGTATCATGATCAAGCAACATGTTTTCTACTATATATCCAGTTTATGTTGTGTCATAGAAATTTATGGCTTATATATTTATATACATTCATGCAACGTAAACCACTTGTGAGACATCTTCAAGGAAAATACAAACTTTATAATGGATGAAGAATTGAAGCTAATTGTCAATAAGGAGATCACGGTGGCCTGGCGGTAGAGCATCGCTCTCCATGACGTGAGGTTCTGGGTTCGTTTTTCAAACGGGGCACCGTGTTTTGTCCTTGAGCAAGACCCGTTTACTCCCCACAGTACTGGTTAGTACCATGGGAGCGTTGGCTCCATCACGGCATGAATGAACAACTGGTGACTGGGACGTTAAATCTCAACACAAACAAAAGAATCGTAAACAAATTTGTAGCCTTGATTAAGAAGCTTTAGGCTCCTAAGTACACGGAAAACAATGGCTGCGTCCCAACATGACTGAATAAGTTCTTCCTGTTAGTAGTGCATGTCAGTTTTATTTGCATATGATCAAATTAAGAGCACTTCTAATGAGGATAAAATCTTATCAACGACAAACGTAATATGTATTTTCCTGTACAGCAAAAAATCATAAGTACGTTTTGTTACACATATCGTTAATGTTTGCGGACGGTTTTGGCTTAATTCGCTCCGCTCCCTTGACATGTTGTTTCGAAATGACACAAAAAGGTGAACTGTCTACATGTTCATCCATATAGCGAAAGCAAAATACTCGATTAGTAAGGATGTACGCCCAGTAACACTTGTTTTTGTATCATTGCAAGAGATGATATGTTCGTGAAATGCCTTTACGTTTATAAGTGCAGAAATGGGATAAAGTATTATGTTATTTAGACTTGATGAAAAGTGTTCCTAGAATGATTACGCATTAACCACTCGAGAGTTTTTCCCCAAGAAGGTTTCCTTTTGCACTACAAGAATAAGGATTGCAGCGTGCAATTAAATAAAGAGGAGGTCCGGTATGTTTACGGTCTAACGTGTGATACTATGGTCAATTTTGGACGCAAAGGTAAGGAGTTAAAAAGATAAGAAGACAAAGCGTATAAAACGACAAAAATACGGTCAATTTTATTAAATGGTCGTATTTGTGCTAGCCATGAAATAGTTATGGCTATAAGGAATAATCAGAGGAGGTGATATACCCTTAGTTCAAAGGTAAAATAATACAGATCGTCGGGAGAATCAGAGAAAGAGAATGCTCCTGATTTAAACTACCGAATACAGAACGAGTAATCGGTTACCATGTCTCGACCGCAGATTCCGCAGTTATTCACAATATTATGTTACAAGGTCGTATGGGACATACTATTTTATTTCAGAATACAGAATGAAGTTGATTACCGCCATGTGTTGTTTCCTTCTGGTAACCAGCTTATCAGATGCAGGTAAAACTTAAACTTATGCATGTTAAATGATTTCAATTTGATGTAAACAGTTTCATACGATCATCTAAAAAAGCGGATGCGGGTGGATGGTTGGTTTTGAAAATTTGGTTATCTTTGTAGATTCAGCGGGTGCTTGATCGGTAACGGGTCACATTAATATTCATGATGAAGATTTGGCCATGATGGAAAGATATACGACAGCGATTTTCCCAACCGCTGTTTCAACAAGAATGTCTGCGTTTGCCTGTTCGTACTGGAAAAAACAGTGATAAGAGGCTTACCGGAGAAAGCTTAGCAATTGTTAACTGACTATAGCTTTAGCTTAGAACATTCCCTTGTAGTAAGTGTTTACTCCATCAGCGCAACATTCCCGAAACTTACCTTACTGCACTATGACAAATCAATGTCGGACTTGCGCCTTTCTTACAAAGCTAAGCTGAATATATGAAGGTCATTTGGTGAACATGAAGGCAATATTCACATATTATTTAAATATCTTAACAAATTCAATGAAGATTGTCAGTCAGTCAGTTTCACTTAACACATGGCAATATTCGGATCATTTTGAACAGACAATTGAATATACTTCAGCATTCATTTCCATGGCTCAGATTCTCCTCAGTCATTGCTTTTGAAATTGAGCAAAGCCAAATCCAAATGCACCATGACACCTACTATCTGACAAATTTTAGAAGTTTCCATTGAATTAATAGCGCAATGCAACATTTGGTGCTAGCTAAAAGTTTGATCCTGAATTTCTTTAGCTGAGCTGATGGAATAATTCAGATCAATTTGTTGGCGTTTGTTGACGTTTTCTGTGATGATGTTGATGATATTACTAGGCATGACGATTTATGAAAATAATGGCTTTCTAATTCACAAAATGTTCGAATTTTTTAAAATATCGAAAAGTAATTGGTGGGAAGTTTTCAACGAAACTGAGTATAGTTTGATATTTCCTCTGGCTGAATTGTATATATCACGTTCCTTGTAAGAGTTTGATAGAATATGTTTGTCTTGTTTATAGCTGAATGTGGATACAGGTGGTACAACCATAACTTATACACCTGTTGCAATGGGGTGCTTCACTTTGGGCCAAGACAATCATGTTGTGGCACAACGGCATATGACCACACCTACAAAACATGCTGTAATGGAACGCTTCACTTTGGGCCAAGACAATCATGCTGCGGAACGGTTGCATACGACCACGCTTTCAAAACATGCTGTAACGGGGTGCTTCATTTTGGACCACGACAGTCGTGTTGTGGAACTACAGCATACGACCACGCCTACGAGACATGCTGCGATGGTGTTCTTCACTTTGGACCAAGACAATCCTGTTGCGGAACTAATGCGTACAACCATCACCACCAAACATGTTGCAATGGAATGCTCCACTTTGGGCCAAGGCAGTCGTGCTGTGGTACGAGTACATACAACCATGCATTCAGTACTTGTTGTCAAGGTTCAGTCCACTTTGGACCGGGCCGGTCTTGTTGTGGGAACAGAGCGTACGACCATCCATACCAGCATTGCTGCAACGGTGTGCTTTGTTAGAAAAAAGGAGATCATGTTAGCCTGCCGTGTCGTCGCAGAGCTTGCGAAATGTTGTTTATAGTGTTTCAGTAGCAAACAATTGCGAACAGTTGAGAAATATACATGTGCTTAACAAAAAATATAAATACACTTTCTCATAAAAATAATATGGCTAAAGACACGTTCTGCATAAATTTGATTTGACTACAGCGCACTTAGACAAAAGCCACATTCCTGATATGTCGCGTTTTATGCATAAGACCAAGGGACTTTAAATTAATCAATCAGAACCAGCCGCACGCTGATATATAGCGGCATTAACTGCTTTTATATTTCGAGCTATCTTATTCCTAGATATATTTGGTCCATCTATATAATATGTCCCATGGATATTGTTGACGAATCAGTAGAGATCCAGCAAATTATATATCCCTCGTGATGACGCTTATAAGTAGAATACAGTGGTGTTATGGCTAAAAACCCAAATTAGCCGTTTTAACGGCTAATTTGTTAACGGCTAATTGTAAAATTTCGCGGCGAAATTGTGTGTAAAATAGAAGTCAGCGCGGAATTTCGCCGCGAAATTTCGCCGCGAAATTCCAGATTTCGCGGCGAAATTTCGCGGCGGAACACGGCGAAAAAAGTATACCTGTCATTACGCATAAAATTCAATTGACCGGCGTTTCGCGGTGTTTCGCGGCGAAAAAGACGACAGTCACATTTTTTTTTTTTGTAGTTTAAATATAATTTTAAATTGGATGTTTTTATTTCAGTTCTAGTTGTATCAATATTTTGTTTGCGTCACAATTTTGAATAATTATCGTTTTAGTCCCGACAGTCACAACAGTTTTATTGTTTAAATTTCATTTTAATTTGTATGCATCTAGTATTACTTTTCAAATCGTATAAATATTTTGTTTTCTTTTCAATTTTGTATAATTATCGTATTTTATTCGTGTCTTAACTAGTTTAAAGTTTCTGAGACCCTGATTATCGGCTTTGTGTTTTTTTTTTCATGCTTCTTTTTCAGATTAATCAGACTTACCCGATAATATTAGATCCTGTTATCTAGCTTAACTAACAGAAAAAAAGCTCATAGCGACATAAGCAATTTTCATGGTATGATTGCCCACAGATTTGTCTGTTTGTATTGAGGCTGAACGTCCCAGTCACCAATTTTTAGTCATATCTGGACAGAGCTACCGTTTCCTGGGTATTAAGTAGTACTGTGGGTAGTCAATGTGCCTTGCTCAAGGACACAACACGGTGTCGCCAGTGCGGATCGAACTCAGGACCTCTCGATTCGGAGTCTGATGCACTACAACTATGCCACCGCGATCCCAACCCACATATTAATACAAGTCTTTGGATTCAACATGATGGAGCAATCGGCTTCAACTCTGTTTCGGACATTTAATCGCCTGTGGCTAATGACACTGCTCAAAGCATCAATGATTTTCGATTACGTCAAGTGGATTCCGTTTCGTTGAAATCAATTTAGTCTAAACGACATTTGGTCGCATACGACCTTCACCGGGTCCATACGATATTCGGTCGAATACGAGCAATACAGCAACATACATGGTACAAAATTGTGTCGAAACTGTCGATTTTTGCTAACCATTTTGATTTAAACAGCGTGTTATGTTCCTTCCAAAACCCACACGTACGGATGGCTTGGAACACGTACATGCATATCAATTGACAAAATCTCATTGCATACATGGCACAATACACTAGAAAAGGGAGGATACAAAGTAATGACGTCAGTATATAAAGTTTTCAGTTTATCTTGGAACACATATATACAGTAAGGGCCGTGTACGCACCGTGGCAATATGAGCGCATGCCGCATTAGATTAATTAGAACAAAGCTGAGCGCAGAAGCCTAGTGGTGGATTAAAGGAATTGACCGGAATCAAAATGTCCTGTGTTCGATTCCTATATTCGTTGGGTTTCGTACTTGAGCAAAACCGGTATACATATATTACCCTGAAAGTGTTGTCACCATGGGACTGTTGACTGTTAAACTGATCTTCGCTAGTTGTACTTCTACAAGGCAAGTATAATGTATAAATCGAAATGATTGCGATTAGTCTTGTGCTGGCATTCATAGAGGGTGATCAGAGTGGTAACCAGCAAGCCCAAAAGTCAATATGCCTCTTTTTGTCGTTTTACATGGTTGAGCTCAAATTAAGTTATCGTAGTTCACATCTTAAACGCTATAAGGTGAAGCAATTGAGGAAAATTTACAAATAAGAAAGCAAGGAAACTAACTATTAGCATTATCATTCAGACAAGGTTTGTGCTACAACACAAGACAGAAAGTTAGATGGCCCCTGCCCATTGGAACCTTAAGAAATATATAGGCTGCTTGTGCCTCCAGGCAAAACATACGCTATTGACAGATCATCTGATTACTGGTTTACCGCTCAGGTCTGTGCCTGCCTAGGAAAAATGGTTTCAAGTAACCATCCATACATATAAACAGTATTGACTTAGAGGGATCGTTATATTTCAAACACTTGTTAGATATCATGACGTCCCATAAAATGGAGGCAGCGTCCTGACATGACCATTGCTGTTGATTACGACGTAAATCATCTATTCAAACAAAAAAACAACAAAGTTAGATTCAACGAGCTGGCGCATTACGTTATAAATATTTTCGTCTTTCCGTGATTTCGCTATCGTACCACCTACGTAATACCAATGGAAAAGTCGCGTTATGCACGTTTTTCATTTCTATACATGCATAATCGTACATATTATTATGTGCACGTAAATAACGATCTATACATGGAACAGATGAATCATAGTGTGGTCATTAAATTAAAAAAAATAATATTATGTTATCATTTACAGGTATTTCGCCGTGTTTCGCGGCGAAATAGGAAATTTTACCTTACCTGTTGTAAACGTTAAAAAACGAATTTCGCCGCGAAACACCGCGAAATTTCACCGCGAAAATCGGATTTTCGCGGCGAAAAAATTAATCTATTAAACGTTTAAATTTTCCCTTGGCCGGTGAAATTTCGCGGTGGTTTCGCCGCGAAAAATCACAAGTGATCAGCGCGAACTGTGCAAAAGTGGGTTTTTAGCCATAACACCACTGTACGTCCCAAAATGGTGCACGCAAACTGAATCTGAGATTGTGAGATTTGAAAGTTTTAGAAAATCACTTTTAACAAAAGCGATGAACGTTATGGCACAGTATGTATGTTTTAGCAGAGGGTTGCTTCATATACAATACAATTTGTACAGACGAAAGGGTGAATCTCGATGTAATGTATGGATGATTAGAAGTCAAAATACAAGGGTCAACATATTTTACAATGCATGCTATATTATAACAATCCATATTTCAAGTGATTTTATATCAGTAATTGTTCGTCTATTTATCCAAAAATACTGTTACATGTATGACGGATATCTGAAACAGTCAATAAAATTATACGAGGGTGAATAAAAAATTCGAGAACTAATTTTATAGCAACAAAACTAGTTATCACAATTACCTTAAACTATCACTTCGTTTCAAAGTAACGTCCCGTGCATGCAATGCGCTTTCTCAACCTTTCTACCCATGCCACATACACGTGCTGCAGGCTGTCACGTGACTTTTCGCGAAGTTGCCTGTCCACGACATACCTTAACTCCTCCCTTGACTCAAATTTCGTACCCCGTAGGTTCCTTTTTAAGTTTGGAAACAACCAGAAGGCACAAGTTGCCAAGTCTGCACTATAGGGTGGGTGAGGACATAACAAGTCCACGCCGAGTTTCTCTACTGTGTCCATGACAACATGGCTCGAGTGGCATGGTGCGTTATCGTGGTGAAGGTAAAAACCTGACGTAAGTGGGTATGATCGCTTGGTGACACGAGCTCCGTCCTTAGTAATGATTTATAATAGTTCCCAGTGACTGTTGTTTTCGGAGGAACAAAGTGGTTTTGCAATACACCATAAAGGGTGATAAGAAAGTTCGTTCCGCAGTTTACCACTAGGTTTGAACACATTTTATAGCCATAAATCAATTAAATGATGCATGTTCCACGAATCTGTTGTTTTCTCAGATATAATATAGTACTAGAAACAGGTTTACATTTTCTAAGGATACTATATTTCTCAAATTCGTGAATAATTCGATTTTTAAAAAAAAAATCTAAAATTTTTGACATTTGATTTTTCTATACAGGTTTATAATCGAAGACATCACAAAACTATTATAAATGGCAAATAAGTAATGCATTTAGACTTTATTCATTAACCTATCATGGGTTTTTACGCGTTTGTCTTGGCATGGTAAAGATATTTTCTAGTATACCCCCATTTTTGAGTAAAAGTTCAAGGGTAAGAAAATGGGTGCCCCTGTTTGGTGGCCATTTGGGTAATGGTCAGGTATCTGATTTAAAACAGCATTACTTTTATCTTTTCATATTAATCCAAAATAAAGTCTGATTTTGTCATATTTATGTTTTAAAGCATTAAATTAAGCTATCCGGAAAGCATTTTTGTGCGGAACGAACTTTCTTAACACCCTTTATATATCGCAAAATAAAATAAAATGGCCATGACTTTCCCGGCTGACTTGGAAACTAGGGCTTTTGTGGATGATGGCAATGAAGGATGCTTCCACAGGAACTATGACGCTTACTTTCGGGTTCATAATATGTATCCATCACATATCACTCGATTTAGGAAGTTGTCGCCTTCCTCAATATATTTTCTACGATATTGATGGCACGTTCTTACCATCCCTCACATCTCCGAAACGCGACACATTCTTAATTTATTTGTGATAACGTCTTGAACTGCTCCATATGAAAGAGCAAACTTATCCGCTACATTTTCTACCGTAGTTCTATCTTAGAATATAAACTGCTGTAAAGCAGTGACCGTGTACTCATTTGTTGCCGTCACTGGTTTCCAATACGAACGTCGTCTTCGGTCGTCTCTCTACCATCCTTAAATCTACTCATCTACTTAGAAATTGCACTTTCGTACAGTCAAGCAAATCCATAAAATTTCTGCAGATCAACACGTGTGTCGGTAAAGTGTAAAACTTAATAATGATGCGTTGTTCGTGAATGCAACGCCATGTTCGAACGTGTTTACGTAACGTGACGTCATCTATGGAATATGACGTCATCACTGATGATACCTTTGCTTCTTTCGTATATGTCAAAAACAATTCAATCCTTTTGTATGTGAGGTTTCATCGTGATACGTTCAGTAGTTCACTTGATATTAGATTAGTTCTCGATCGTTTTGATGCATACACGTGTATAAACCGTATAAAACTTAAAACACGTTTTGTTTTAACCAAACATTAAACCGATTTAGCCGACCATGAATTGCAGCAGCAGGTTTGGTGTTTTTATTTATTTATTTATTTATTTATTTTTTTTTTTTTATTTTTTTTTTTATTTAATAGCACTCCATGGGCGACCAAATAATGATGTTGTTTCGTAATAAATAAAACTGATGCTAGTATGTATCAAGACAGCTATGTAGGAAACAGTCATACCTGTAACATAATTGGCACTCGGGTATGAATTGTTTGAAACCAAAAAAGTGTTACTACCAGTTTGCACATAATAATTTGGTAATTGTTTTGGTCGTACACGAATAACTCATTTGTTTTGTTTTCACACATTTAATGAATCAATACAGTAAGTGGAAATGACGTTTTAAAAATACCTATTTAACAGTAATGACCAGACTGTAAATAACAATAAAATCTGAGATTAACTTGTATTAATTTATAACAATTTTAGGATAAAGTTTCGGCATTGCTCAATATCATTTGTAACAAAGAATCTAGCACATAACTGTTCATCGCCTTATAGTTCATTTTCATCAGCCTTGACTTGAAAATTAGTTCGATTCAGGAAAACATCTTCAATGGTTATGTCAACAACTAATCCAGGACAACAACTTTCAAGAAGACGATCTTTGTCGAGCCCTCGACGGCTTCCACACAGCCAGTCGTGATGTACTCCTGAAGGTCAGCTTTCCATCGAGATTCACGACGCGAGAAAACCGGTCTTTGGGGTTTCCGACCAGGTTTGACACAAGCCGACCTGTACAGTCACAGAAGCAGGCTAGAACTTAGTATTTCGGATTTATGAAGAAGGGGAATTGTACTATCCTTGTGGGGAAAACAAAGGCGCTGATCAGCTATGCAGTTACTGCACAGCTGGTCTGCGTCTTTGTTTTCGCATAGGCAAAATCCCGTTTTCTTACGACGCGGCTCATTTCTTAATGGAGGATTCGAACATTTTCAACATTTTCTCTTGAATAATTCGGTCAAAAAGGACTGCATTATGCCACCAACTTATGTTGTTGCAATCAGCAAATGTACATTTACAATCATTAAACCCTGCGATAACGTACAAGAAAACCGTATGCGCCAAAACAAAGCTGCAATCGGTTATGTATTTTTTTTTCAGTATTTATCTTTGATCAAGGATCGATCTTTTATTCATTTGAGCAAGAAAGGAGTGCTACAATATGTAACATTTGAGCCGCCTCATGGGAAAACCAACAATCTGCATATGCGAAAACAAAGACGCAGATCAGCTTCGCGGTTACTTTCCGCGAAGCTGATCAGCGCCTTTGTTTTCGCTACACGGATAGTACAATTCCTATCTTCTTAAATCCGAAATTTCAAGCTTCTAGCCTGCTTCTGTGACTGTACAGGCCGGTTTGTGTCGGACCTGTTCGGAAACCACATTGTTGGTTTTCCCACGAGGTGGCTCACGGTTTACCGAGCAGCTGTTAACCTTTAAGTACTTTGACATTTCTACACAGAGTAAATCAAATGCAGATATCATAACTCAAATATCAGCAACATGTAATTGTCAATGAATTTCCAAAGTTTTCATCTAAATGTCATAATGCTTCATAATATTAAAAAGGTACTAGAATAAATTCATTTTATGAGTCGTGTTAGTTTGTAAACTAAATGATAGCATACTCCGTTGCACTTATCGCTGATAAACTCCGGCATGGTCTGACCGGCTGACAATAAGAAAGAAAGGTACAAGTAGGCAATGATCAGGAAATAGCGCAGTCGGAAAGAAATTCCCACTCCAAAAACCGAGGTGGGAAAAAACTAAATTAAAAATCAGGTACTTATACTAAGACAACATATTGTAAGCAGAGCGAACAGTTATTTCCCAACACGTGGCTACTCAGTTACCAAAACTTAGCTAAACATATGAAAACGTATATAAGGTGCTAACAGCACAAAAATCAACATCAAGACATAAGACAATAGGAACCATGTCAGAAGTATCTCCTTGGAACGATCATGGCCGTAACCTCACTCTCAGCTTCTGCAGTGGTTCACAACATATAGTTTACTTTGTTGTTCGGTCCTCGTGGTGAATCTCTAACTAGTCAATGAATCGTCAAAACAAACAAATAAAGGACAAATTGTACCATTTCTGTAGACAGAGCACGGTGGCGATAGTTTTAAATGTACATGTATCTACATATTAAGTGTTAAACTTTAAAAACAGAATCCACTCGCATAGAGCTTTCCTGGCACATGGCTTGAGTAGAAAATAACACCAATATATTGCGTTGTTTCTAATATCTTCTGGATCTGTTGTTTATTATGCTTTTCAGGAATCAGTGGCAAACGCACATTTGATTAATATCTTCTGACGCCTACTGGCATCAAACATATAATGAAGTCTCACCGGGGTCCAACTGATGTTTTTCTTTAGCTCCGGAGTTAGTAAGTTATTTGGCGCCCAGGGATCTCCATCGTCGGGCAGCTTACTGAATCTGTGAGTCCTGTTTTTTGATTCATCAGGATGTTTATCATGATTTATTTGTTTGTTCTTGATGATTCTTTTACTAGTTAGAGATTCACCACGAGGACCGAAGAACTAACTAAATGTTATGAACCACTGCAGAAGCTGAGGGTGAGGTTACGGCCGTGTAAAATCGATTTAAACCCGCCAGTAACTTTGTGTTACTGATCGTTCCAAGTCGATACTTCTGTGGTGGTTCTTTTTGTTTTATGTCTTGGTGTTTAAAATATTTTGTGCTGTTGGCGCCTTATGTATGTTTGCATATTTTTAGTTAAGTTAAGGTAACTGAGTGGCCACCTATTGAGAAAATAGCTGCTCATTCGGCTTACGAAATGTTTTCATGGTATAAGTACCTGATTGTTAGTTTGGTTTTTTCCCACCTTGGTTTTTGGAGTGGGAATCTTTTTCTGATTGCGCCTTTTCCTGATCTTTGCCTACTTGTACTTCCTTATAAGCATTCGAAGCCAATTATCCAAAATAGCCAATAAGGCATAACCTCCGTTTAAAATTAGTAGAAAACACTGTTTTTGGTCTGCTCATTGTGGGTCATATGTTATTATTAGCTCTTAAGGATCACTGTATTTAGTAAATGAGCCACCGCATTGGAAAACCAACAGTCTGCGTAAGTGAAAACAAAGGCGCAGATCCGCTTAGCAGTAATTGCGAAGCTAATCAGCGCCTTTGTTTTCTCTACATGGATATGGCAATTCATCGTCTACTTATATCCAAAATTTCAAGCTTCTAGCCTGCTCCTGTGACTGTACAGTCTGGTTTATATCAGACCTGGTCGGAAACCCAAACTGTTTGTTTTCTCATGCACAGGTTCAATTAGCTACATGTAAATTCCAGAGCAATTTTAGCAGCTGGTGATCAAGAGTTCATGGTCGGCAAAAAACCTCTTACATGTATATTGTTTTATGGGACCTAGTGACATAAGAGCTGCTATTCTAATTGACTGTGAACTTACGAGTATATTTATCCCATAGGCCCCAATGCTAAGCCCACGTCTCGGAGCAGGATTTGGTTTCTGGGATATGTTGACATATTAATTAGTTCCCTGTTTCCTACAGGAACTGTGAAGTAATTGTTTATTCCATAGGTTCCAACGCTAAATCCCAGCTCTTTGACAGTTAATTTTGCATGCCAGGGACACTTATGCCATCAAAATATACACGAACACCTGACCACATTTTCAAAATTACTTCTTTTACTTTTTGACCAGAAAAAATGAACAACAACATAATTTATGTGCATCAGGTCGAATATTATATACTAATTTGACGAAAAAAAGTTTTGTAGTTGCTAGTAAGAACAAAAAAAATATGTTTTTAGATCCAAATTATCATTCAAGCATGCTTCCATTTCCAGCGCACATTCCATTTCCAAAGGTCTCGGAGCACCTTGCAGAATTTGATTTCTAGGACATGTTGACATGATAAGTTCCCGGTCTCTTAAAGGTCTTCAATAGAAGTGAGCCGCTGCATGGGAAAACCAATAATATGCATACTAGGCGGAAATGGCACAGCTGATCAGCGCCTTTGTTGTCGCTACGCATATAGTACAATACCACCGAAATTTCAAGTTTCTAGCCTGCTTCCGTGACTGTACAGGCTGGCTTGTGTCAGACCTGGTCGTAACACAAATTGTTGGTTTTCTCATGCGCAGGCTCAAATTCGAGAATTCTATTTTCGGTCATGTTGAATTTCATCGGCGTCGACTCCAGCGCTCTCGCAACTAACATTACAAAAAGCAGTAAATGGATAATGCATAAAATTAATGCTGTTTCGTTTCAAATTCGTGGTCCAGCGATGTTTAAAGTCTCATTATACTTTCAATCAATTTTATATGTGAAAAATATTTTTTGGGTTATAAGTTTCGTGCTAAAATGGTGCCTAAACATGGGCATTACAATTTTCATTTACGCGCCTTAATTTGAGCTAAAATTAAGGGAAATACCTTAATTTTGCTTCATTTACATTTTTTGTCTTAAGCCAAATTATTAAAATGAGTTAAAGGCGTGGCTAGAGGCGTGGAAACGTAGTAGGCTTGCGCACTCAAATAGTCTCGCGTCATCTTTAAAATATAAACAACATGTATCCATGAGCGGTCAATGTGGAGGCAATAATTTTAGAAGTCAGTGATTCTTTAACGGGATATGGAGGACAAGCTTAGGGAAGAGGATGAATATTATGTGAGGTCCCATGACGAGGCGTCTTCAAAACTTCTAGACATGTGGTAAGGGTTCAGTCTCAGTTCTGTTTATCAAACATGTATAAAACTAAAAATAACCCATGTATATTGAATGCTTTTAGCTTTGTGCATCCTGCTTAAAGAGCCAAGATGCCCCATGAATGGACGTGGATATAAATCTGTTGAATCGCACATTGTCCACCATGCAAATTTAGACATTGTAACAATCGAAAGTGGTATAAGAACAGGATTTAATTATCATGTACACGTACAATAATTTTAATAGAGGTTCACAGTGGGGTATGTCTACTTAAGACAAGAATTCGCTTCTCAAAAAAACAAAAAAAAAAAACAAAACAAAAAAAAAAAAACATTAAATATAACAAGTGTCGAGCTGTACTTTGAGATTTTTATCGATAATCACAGATCATCACACTGTGCCCATAGCCAGTTCACACTGTGCCCATAGCCAGTAATGCTCTTGTCATTTGTAACCACGCTCCCCCGGAATATGAGCGGGGCTTTGACCAAAGTTCGGCGGGAGAAATATCTGGGGTTTGCTTTATATAGGCATAAAGGTCGGTGAAATGAAAATATAGCAGGCAACGGGGGAAAACAGCAGTGGTTTTACCAACGAGCAGTCCCCACAGGGTGGCTTTTAGCAGGGATTTGCTGGACCAAACGTCAAGGTCCCCGCTATTCACCGGGGTTAAGAGTTAGGGCCCTGGTTACAAATGACTAGTGCATAACAACAATGCATTCACGTAATATTCCATGTAATGATTTTATCGTTTTAGGCATTGTTAGTGAAAATCGGACACAGAGACTGTCAATGCCTATCAAGAGGGCCCAGATGTAAGTTCTATTTTCACTCTCACGCAATATATCCAATACGTCACATTCAACAGCTATGGTCATGTCGGGACGGTGCCTCCATTTAATTGGACTTCAATTGATAATCAAGCTGATGTTATCGAGGCTTTTAATTCCACATCTAGGTACCTCGACGACCTTTTGAACATTGACAACCCTTATTTTGAAGGTATGGTCAATCAAATTTATCCACCTGAACTTCAGTTGAACAAAGCCAATATCTCAGATACCGAAGCCCCCTTTTTAGATCTACATCTTTCTGTTGCAAATGGATTTGTTTCTTCTAAAATTTATGACAAGCGCGATGACTTTGATTTTGATATAGTAAATTTTCCTTTTTTGGATGGTGACGTTCCTCGTCGTGCTTCTTATGGTGTATACATTTCGCAACTTATTAGGTTTGCTAGAGTCTGCAATCATGTTACAGACTTCAACGCTCGAAATAAATGTTTAACGGCAAAACTTCTCCAACAGGGCTATCGGTATCATAAACTTCGAAAAACATTTTCTAAATTTTATCGTAGACACTATGAATTGATTTCCAAATATAATGTTGGGTTAAAGACGCTTTTAAGTGAGGGCCTTTCGGAACCTGAATTTTATGGTGACTTGGTTTACAAATTCAAGAAACTTAAAGGAATTAATGATTTTTCTTTTCAGTTCAGAAAAATCATAACACGTTACAGACGTATAGGTTATAACTTGAATGTTATGCGACAGTCTGCATGCTTAGTTTTTTACCCAATCATGGTTGATAACTATGCTGCCTTCTTTAATTGCACGCCGGTGGGTCGGGAGTCAGACTCTATGATGGCCCCGACATAAAGCTATTCATTTTAGTTGGTTGGGGCCGGAGCTTCTTGTCTGTTGCTTGGCCCACCGGGGTCCAACTGGTGTTTTTCTTTTGCTCCGGAGTTAGTAGGTTATTCGGCGCCCAGGGATCTCCATCGTCGGGCAGCTTACTCAGTCTGTGGGTCCTGGTTTTTGATTCATCAGGATGTTTATCATGATTTATTTGTTTGTTCTTGATGATTCATTGACTAGTTAGAGATTCACCACGAGGACCGAATAACTAACTAAATGTTATGAACCACTGCAGAAGCTGAGGGTGAGGTTATGGCCATGTAAAACCGGTTTAAGCCCGCCAGTAACTTTGTGTTACTGATCGTTCCAAGTCGATACTTCTGTGGTGGTTCTTTTCGTTTTATGTCTTGGTGTTTGAAAATTTTTTGTGCTGTTGGCGCCTTATGTATGTTTTCATATTTTTAGTTAAGTTAAGGTAACTGAGTGGCCACCTATTGGGAAAATAGCTGCTCATTCGGCTTACGATATGTTTCATGGTATAAGTACCTGATTGTTGGTTTGGTTTTTTCCCACCTCGGCTTTTGGAGTGGGAATCTTTTTCTGATTGCGCCTTTTCCTGATCTTTGCCTACTTGTACCTTTTTCTTCCAATCATTTGGAAGTCGTGATATGCACTCGTGGGGTGGGATAGATTCTCTCTCTCTCTCTCTCTCTCTCTCTCTCTCTCTCTCTCTCTCTCTCTCTCTCCAATGTTTTGCTAACGTGGCTTTCTCTCATTTTCATTTTTCATTCGTAATCTTTTGAAGCTAGTCTACAAGATTAGTTTCGCAATATTGCTGGCGACCCATAATCAAATGGTGATAGTTTGTTTGAAGCGGCTAGAAAATTGTTGACTGGGGCGTTAAACCTCAATACAAACGAACGCAGGCCCGGTATGTCTGCAATTTCTCAAGTTTTTGGAATATTTTGAAAGACATAATCATTCATTAAAGAAAAAAACACCAACATTTCGCTTTAAAGGCAAAGCAGCAGCAACAACAAAAAAGTCAGAGAAAATGAATGTCATAATTTCGTGTGCGGCCAAAAATACCCTTCACTCACAATTTTTGAAAGTAGGTAACATCAGGGTCGGTTTGGCTATGGCTTCACACCACTATCAACAATGTTTCAGTCATCTTGGGACGACGCCAGCGGTGTCTGGGTGTCAACCAGTATTATGCGAAGCTTTATCATGTGCCTCGTTGAAGGACACTACACGGCGGAAGTAGTTATCGTGTTGCAGACTTGCCCACTACCACTAATTATGGTTGTTTGCAAAAGATTACCTTATCGTTACGAAAACTTGCACATCCAATATACAGTGATTCTTTATTCATTTGTAAAAATTGAAAATTTCATAGGAAAATTTGATATTTTGAATAATTTTGCTTAAAACATAGATTGTTGGTACACGTTAGAGCCGCCTCGCCGAGGCTGTTCTAACGAGTAAACAAAATCTATGTTTGGTATCAAAAATATGTAAACACCTACATACCCCGGTTTTACAACGTAAAGTTAGGGATTATGGCTTATACTTTTCATGGATATGTCTCCTGATCTTAAAATTTATTACTGTTATTAAAATTATTCTTGTAGGACGTTGCCAACTTACACAGTAGGAGAAAGTCTAATGCCGGAGTACACGGGAAGGATGACGAACATAGCACCGAAGACGATGTTGGCTGATTATGAGCGACTTCAATCAGAAACCAACCAAAGTTAAGTTCAGGATGATTCAGCTAAAAGTTGGACAGACGGTGTCTGGGAGATGTTTTGGTCCTGTTCTCGTTTTACGCTGTAAAGCGGAATGAACCGCGTCGACTGACAGGGATAAACCGTGACGCCACTGTGGAAATATTTGGCATACAGGGACAAACTGGGGTTTAGTGGAGAGCCGTCACATTTGTATTAATCAAACGGTGTTTGGAAGATGTTTAAGCTATGTTCTCACAATCCTGGATTATTTACGGTTAACCAGGATGACTCGTGTTGAACCGGAGTAGAACCATGACGTCACCGTAGACATGCGTGGCAAGCCGGGAAATTCCGTTGCAGAACTGGCCATGGGCAACACCGAGTGCAAAATGTTATACCACCGGGGTTCGACCATGATAAACCGGGATGATCAAAAGTAAACTGTGGGTAAATGGGACGACACCGTGCCATTCGACACAAACCGGGCCTTCACCGGGATTCCACCTTAATGAACAGGGGCCTTTAAAAGTTTTCCTACCTTGAAGCCCGTTTTGGATCCGTTGGAGTCCCGGTTCACCCCGTGAATCTCAGTGGTTGCTACTTTCTTCAACAACGTGAAACACCAGCACAAGACCGTTGCATGACACGACACCCTTAAGAACCAACCAGTTTAACATCGGGTTCTACCGATTCGGAAATAAAACCGGGACCCACCTGCCTGCACCATGACGAAAGTGTTAGAACGCAGCAATAAAATATAAACAGAGATCATTTAAGAGCAGTGAACATATTAATGAGAAAGTTGGTTGATTGGGGATTAACGTCCCACCAACAGCTAAGGTCAAATGGAGACGGGACCTCGGTTTATAGTCCCATCCGACGGGCTGAAGAAGCCCTGTATCGAACCTGCGACCCCCTGGTTTACAAGGCGAGTGACATAACCACTGCACTATACCATGTTTTCGTCTACTTGAGCCTCGTCAGTGACCGAGCTCCAACGGATCTATCTTTTACAAGATTTAACTTAGCAGTGAAGTCAATGAAGATATTAAAGGAATAGGTTTACAAACATTATATATATATATATACTTCATTTCAAAAGAAATAGATCAGCGAAACAAACATTTTGACACCACATTTATTAAAATCGGTTAAGTGGTTTTGAAGAAAGTCTTAATATTCAACAATGACCGCCTATGGTGTCCGCCATTTTGTTTAGCTAGTCACGTGACCAAAAAGGAAAAATGCTTATTTACAGTAGTGGACTTTTTACATTTGAAAACGGATCAGTATGATTCTATTAAGTGAATGAAAAGTATTTCAACAACTTGCATACTTTAATATGCATGGAAATGGCAGATATTTACAATTCCATGATTGTGAGGGAGTGACGTCATACCCTCACAGCCTCGTTCTGGATTTGTGCCATCAAAATTTTTAAACCCATATAATTGTCTTATACCTTGGTTGATTTTCATAAAATTTGTTGCAAACTGTTCAGCTACGTGAAGGCTTTCATAAAACGCACACACAATAGTTTATAGGCCTATTCCTTTAACAAAATTATATGTTAAAAAAATGGTGTTTTCACCAATTGAATGATATTGATATTTTCTCTGTTGATTGAAGTCAGTCGACATTTCTACAGTAATTTCTTGGTTATTTCTGACGTTTCCATTCAATAGACTTCATCAAAGTTTATTTGTTTCACTTCAGAAAACAGGGGACCGCGGTGGCGTAGTGCTAGAGCATCGAAGTCCTGATGAAGCGGTCCCGGGTTCGATCCACACTGGTGGCACCGTGTTGTGTTCTTGAGCAAGACACATTAAAACCAGAGTACTGGTGAAAACCCCGGGAGGCGTTGGGGCCGTCCAGACATAGCAAACTAACAAACTTCAGAAATTAAAACTCCTGCATGTATATTTAACAGAAAATTTGGGTAGTCATTAGCACTGGGTGATTCCTTCGTCCCGATATAAAAAGATTTTTTTTTTATTTTACTATAGGTCCCGATAGGATTTGGTTTTGTTTGATTTTGGTATAAGATTTTTTTTCTACAATAATTCCTAGAATTTGGTCAAAGATTTGATTTTTTTTTATTTCATTTATGACGTCATTGAAATAATTTCAAGTCATAAAATAGTGCTTTGAATGCAATTTTATAGTAAGTCATTATTTGATTAGTTAAGAAGTGATATAAATTATGAAATTTATGTTACTGTCGACTCTGTTTTGCGGAGATTTACTCTGTTAGTGTAGTAGAAAAAAAATCCGGTACCAAAAAGTCAAACAGAACCTTTTTATATCGGGACCAAGGAAGCACCCAGTGATTAGTGTAAATCTGGATATTCATTCATTGTCTTAGAACGTAAGGAACATCAGTTGTTGTTTTTATTTTTACGCACCTGTGACAATTCTGTTTTCAACACGCTCGATGAAAAAGTTAAACATCTTAGAGAAAATATTAAATTAAAAATGTAGAGGATTTGAAGCAATACAACCCGCACACCAACAGGAAACGCTTATAGCGATATGCTGAAACCTTGGGATACGAGTAAACGTTTGGGTGGAAAAGTCATTTTGAAAGGAAGACCAAATCATGGAATGATGTAGACAGTTTTAGCGACACGAAGAAATCGTACAACATGTACATTCAGTGGGTTGTATGATTTGGTGTTTTACGCCCCAGTCAACAGCCAATGGTAGTACGAGGACGAGACCTCGATTTAATGTCTCATCCGAAGGACTAAAGGATCTCTGGGTTGAACACATACCCCTGTTTTGCCAGGTAAAACCACACCACGGAGGCTTTGCCTACTTGTACCTTTTTTTTCCAGAGATCTATGTATAGGTCTATCTTTCATACATGATACATGAATAATATGATAGGATATGTTCATGAAATCTTGTGAGTCCATACAATCCCAGTAAATATACTACTGTCACGTAACAGAGACACGTGCATGTCAATTTCGATACTTATCCGGTCTTTGAACCGTCTGGGGTCATTTTTGAGCTACTTCCTAGATTTTCCTTGCACGAGGGAATAAAGAGATTTTGACTTGACTTGATACACTGAGACCAATGACGTGAAATGTTCCAGCTGCGTATGTATGACGTGCCTCTGACGTTCCTGTGGCGTATGTGTCCTAGTCCCAATATGTGTGGCCGCCATATTTACAGAATGATCGACCCCAATGCTATCTATGTACTGAGGCCGGGATCAGTTGGCATCATTGATTGAATTTCAAAACATATGTGTCAAAAGAGGTCTTACTTTAAGGCTAATCGAGTGGGTTTATATGAGCCGCCACATAACATAACCAACAATCTGCATATGCCAAAAACAAAAGCGCAGATCAGCTGTGCAGTAACTGCACAGCTGATAAGCGCCTTTGTTTTCGCTACACGGGTAGTACTATCCCCTATCTCTCTGGTATCCGGACAAAATCCCCCCGGACAGAATCCCCCCCCCACTCTTTTTTGTTTACTAGGACAGAATCCCCCCAGTATATCTTGCAAATAGGACAGAATCCCCCCCACCCCTTCTCAGACAGAATCTACTTCAAATAATTGAGCAATCTTTGAATTTATTTAGATATTATTAAGTTGACTATAATAAGTGGTGATTAGAGAAAATTAAATATGACAATTTGGTTATTTTCGATACCTTTTACTATAACTTAGTTAATTACTTAAGTTTGTGTCACCTCATTATTGTTATAAGCAGTAATTATAACATACATGTATTAAGATGCAGCTTTCTTTAAAAAATAAACAAACAAACAACATAATTATCCAATCATTAGCAAACAATGAATAAAGAAACTTTTTTGATGCAAAAATAGTTGACAGATAGCTGTAAAATGTAACAATATGACTATGGAGATTCTGACTAGGAGTGGGGGGATTCTGTCCTATTTGCAAGATATACTGGGGGGGATTCTGTCCTCGTCAACAAAAAAGAGTGGGGGGGGGGGATTCTGTCCGGGGGGGGATTTTGTCCTACACTCTATTCCTCTTCTTAAATCCAAATTTCTAGCTTCTAGTCTTCTACTGTGACTGTACAGGTCAGTTTGTGTCAAAGATGGTCGAAAACAACGATTGTTTTTTTTTTTTTTTTTTTTTTTTTTCATGCGAAGGCCCATATGTAATTGCTTAGTAAAATGTAGTTTGATGATCTGCAAGAGCAGCAGCGATATCTACACCATTCATACACCGTCTTTTCTTGATGTGCATGTATTTATCGTTACGTACATCCGATGCACGGTAGCGTATTAGAAGTACCTGCTGCGTCGCATTCTTATACATGACGTGTGCATGTGCGAATCGGAACTGCGCTTAACCTAGACGGTTAGCTGGTTTACACGGTTAGTTCTGGATATCCCCGGGTCGACATAGCTCATACTCGATCACTGACAACATTATTCTCGTTTTTAACCCGGGGCATTAAGACTTGTTGCGGTAGACGTATAAAGTTCTCTGATTTTATTGCAACGCCACACCGTATGAATACATCATTACTACAGGAGGAAATGTGACGTGGCCAAGATGTTGGTGTAAAAGATGAATGCACCGTCGTTCACGTAATGCATTTAAAGAATGTGAAATTGAGTACTTCAACGGTCTTTCACCGCGCCTATTGTTATCTTTCCTAATTTCCCCGTATATCGCCTCTCCGTAATCAAAATCGACAAGAATCGATTAAATATGTAAAACAAAAATATCACTTTGTGGTACACACCATTGCCTTTCAATACATGGGACAAGTAGTGAAGAACAGGATTTGTCTATGCACACGATCATACTTTCAAATGTGTTTATTTTAATAACTCCGAGTTGCTTTTGGTCGTAAATAGAGTTTAGCACGTGTTTCTATTTACCTCCGGTATTCCAGACCTTTGCGCATAAAATTCGAGTGTGAAGGGCGGGCAAAAATGTATATTTATCACTGTCACTCATTTTTGTCAAATTTTAATTAGTCTTTAATTGGTTTATCTGTAATGCATTTGGGAAGTTTTCGACAGATCCATGTTCGGCAAACGAAGCACTTGAACATATAAAAAATTATCAAAATTGAAAAAAAATGATTGAAAGTATTATGAGACTTTAAATGCAATAATTATGTTGCATAGCAAGAATAACATTAAAGCTTACAGGTCGTAAGGTCTTCTAAAATACGAAGATACAAACGAATAATTTTTAATTATGACGCAGATAAATGATTTAACTGACTCACTAACTCAAAACGTTCCAAATTCCACGAGGAATAACAATGCAACTTGACAGTTTTGCTGTGTTTGTTTATAATGTAAAGGACATTTAGTTTTATGAATTTGGCAAGGGGAAAGGGATAACAGCCGCATACAGGCCGATAACACAACATACGAGGATCCTCGTACGATATGCTCAATACAACAAAACAGAACTCAATAAAATACCAATATACTGTTATTATAAAAATAGTGTTATATTATTATTGTGCCAATTCAACTGTAGAATATATTTATACCTCCTATGGTTCACACAGTTTGTCAAAGGTGTCCTGGATATTCCAAGAAGCGTGGGTTATTTTTGTTTTCAAAAGTCGGACATGCATGTACCTCAATGCAACTAATTGTGTCGGAACTATGATAAAGTTATCATTCAAAACTCAGTTGCATGAAAGCTTTTTACATTAATATGGTTTGATATTCTAATGTTTGATATTCTAATGTAATTACAAGTTTGTTTCATCATGATTCCAAGGCTCCACTGATGATACAATTACACGAAAGTTTGTGGGTTTCAGGAACATCAAACGTTTGGCGGTTATAACTGTCGATTCATAAACAAATGCATAATAAACTTCTGTAACAAACCGTTATGTATTTGATGTTATTACGTTTTAGCAAAATATAATCATAACAACACTTGTTGCACTATTTTCCCTAGGACACTCTGTGTTCAAAGGATGTCGTCCTGACATTCTGTTACATGCATTTTGACTATTAGTAATTAATGCCTTTCAGAGGATATCAAAAGTAATTATTGTGTAGAATATCGTGGAC
This sequence comes from Rugalucina vietnamica, assembly GCA_964017185.1. Taxonomy (NCBI): domain Eukaryota; kingdom Metazoa; phylum Mollusca; class Bivalvia; order Lucinida; family Lucinidae; genus Rugalucina; species Rugalucina vietnamica. Next base: position 74,724,521 of record OZ024869.1, on the reverse strand, counting down.
CTACGACCAGATATAATTTCTAACAGTTTTGCTTATAATTCTCATCAATATGCAAAACGGTTAATTAACGTATCATACATTCCCAACTCACTTGAAACTTGATGTCTAGGAAGATTCACACACAGTTCATTCAGAATGAAAGACGCAATTACATGTTCATTTACCAAGCATAAATGAAACCTTATATACAATTATTTTTGTACAATTATTGATTATTGAGTCATTGAATATGATGTGATATCCAACAGAGACTATCAATATTGACTCTTTTTCATACAAACATGATAAAATAATTTTAGAATAACTTATTTTATATGTAAATGAATTAGTGTATGCATTTAGTTTACATATAGTCCCAGCATGACTGAAAAATGTTCATTTGGACATTTAGTCTAAATTCAAATAAACTATTAGTAATAAACATCATTTGTACTTCATCGGCATAACTGCTTGACAGATCCAATGACAGAAAGAGTAACAGTTATAAGTGGGGGTGTAGATGTCTGACCGGAGAAGAAGTCTCACTATGCCTCACAGATGGCCACACGCCCAGTAAGCAGCCAACCGCGGCGGAAATCTCAACCCCACATTTCTGTGTTTGTGCGTACAATATATATTGGCCTTTTGTAAACGTTTCAAACAATTTTCGTGTTTTAAATACATTTTGCATTGAATTTCTCGTATTCTGAGTACTTCGGCTTACGATATGTTTCATGGTATAAGTGCCTGATTGTTAGTTTGTTTTTCCCCACCTCAGTTTTTGGAGTGGGAATCTCTTTCTGATTGCGCCTTTTCCTGATCTTTGCCTACTTGTACCTTTCTATACATGTATAATTTGCTCCCATTCAGTTCTGGAAAGTGCATGTTTGTCAGTTTATGCGTTTTTAGTTCTCGCATGACTTTACTCTGAAGGATATCCGGATAAAGAAAAATATTTTCTGGCCATGTAAAAGTGTTTCATGCAATTTTCGTGTTTGAAATGCATTTTGCATTCGTGTAGTCAGGTCATTTCTTTATACATGTATCACTTTTCTTCCATTCTAGGGAGTGTATCTATGGAAGTTTATGCGAATATGTTGTCGCATATCTTTACTCTGGAAGCTAATATCCAGACGAAACAATATATATATATTGGCCTTTTGTAAAAGTCTGACACATTTTTATGTTTTAAATGCAATTTGCGTTATCGTAATCAGGTCATTTGGCTATGCATGTAGCATTGTTTTATCGTTCGCTCCCTTCTGATTATAGGGAGTACTTGTATTTCAGTTTATGCGATTTCTGTAGTCGCATGTCTTTACTCTGGAAGACAATATCCAGATCAAGCAAAATCGCGATTTCGGGAAGTCATCTTCCCTTCATCAGTTGCAAATAAAGACATAACGAGTACGACACTCTCTTATGAATGTTTTTGTTTGATATAGAGTTTTCAAAAACGTGCTATGTCTCTACATGTACCAAGACGGTCGTTTGACAATCGTTTGGGCTAAAAGTGCCTATTTGACTGGTTAAGCTGCGAATGAACCAACTCAGTTGCATGTGCAGCTAGAACTCAAATATCAATAGCATGTTTCGGCTCACGAAGCATGTGTTATGCTTGCATTTAGCATCGTAAGAACTATACGTATTACATGTATTAGTGCGGGCACTTAAAAGCATTCGTATTCTATACTATTTTAAGCACACGTTTACCAAATTATCGAATTAAACAAAATGAGATTGTTACGATAATTTGTTCCTTGAAGCTTACGGGGTTGGTACCCGTATTATTCATTTGCTTCAGCTCGGGGTTGGTACCCGTAGTTCTCTTTGAAAGAGGTGTGCATCGGTGAAAGGTTTACCTCCGACTCAATTATAAGTGGGGGTGTAGATGTCTGACCGGAGAAGAAGTCTCACTATGCCTCACAGATGGCCACACGCCCAGTTAGCAGCCAACCGCGGCGGAAATCTCAACCCACATTTCTGTGTTTGTGCGTACAATATATATTGGCCTTTTGTAAACGTTTCAAACAATTTTCGTGTTTTAAATACAGCTCCATTTCATTAATAACATACCCCTGCAATGTCGCAAAATAAATTGACCCCGCACCCTACATTGCATGGCTCATTGCTGGATGGTTATTAGTCTGGCCTGGATGAAACTTCTACAATTTGTGTATATATTTATGTGTGTTAAACTGGTAGTTTGTTTATATTGATCGTGAGCAGTCCAATTGGACAGGAAGCTGCTTTCGGCGTGTACCAAAATTCTGGTAGATTTAATGTCAAGTTTTCAACTTTCGGCGATTGGTATTATGTAAGTACTGTGAATATTGCCAGTTTCTGACATGAATGTTGTACATTGGCATCTATTGTAGATACCTTAAAACTTACATCACATTCGCTAAAGTACTGAAGCAGAAATGGAATATCTAACTATACCTACTACCCTGTATAATGCTACCATGCAAATGCATGTTTTCAGCACATAAAATGTCTGAAAGTTTATCAAATTTAAAAACTGGACATCTGAGAATATCATTAACAGTTGACATGATTATTTAAAGAGAGTTACGATAGCCTTGTATCTAATGCAATGTGTACCTGCCTATGACAATGTTTTAAGTTATGTAATGACATTCTTAAACATATATTTATTAAGGACATTTGATGTTTTTTTAATACAATTGATTGAAATAGTATGACTGGCGATTTTAAGAAGACGGCTTATATTAGTAATCACCCAAGAGAAACTTCAACGAATCAAATATTAAACGCGCGAGAACACACTAAGATGGAAGTAGACATTAAGAGCAGTTTTGCTTCCTTGAAATATGTCTGTAATGAAGGAAATAGCGTCTATTTAATCATTATTTCTGAACTTTATATGTATTGCGAATGCGGTGCAAGTTTTAATGTATATCAAATAAATGTCAATAAATAATATTCAGGTCAGAAAGTGGCAGTATTCACAGTACTTACATAATACCAATCGCCGAAAGTTGAAAACTTGACATTAATTCTGTCGGAATTTTGGTAGATGCCGAAAACAGCTTCCTGTCCAATCGGACTGCTCACGATCAATATAAACAAACTACCAGTTTAACACACATTAATGTATACACAAATTGTAGAAGTTTCATCCAGGCCAGACTAATAACCATCCAGCAATGAGCCATGCAATGCAGGGTGCGGGGTCAATTTATTTTGCGACATTGCAGGGGCATGTTATTAATGAAATGGACCTGTACATTTTGCATTCTCGTATTCTGAGTACTTCTCTATACATGTATATGCGACTACAGAAATCGCAATTACTGAAATACACGTACTCCCCAGAATGGGAAAGGAGCTAATGGTAAAACAATGATACATGCATAGAGAACTGACCTGAATACGATAATGCAAAATGCATTTAAAACATGAAAATGTGTCAGACTTATACAAACGGCCAACATACATGTACATATTACTTTATTTGGATATTAGCTTCCAGAGTACAGACATGAGACAACACAAATCGTATGAACTGACATACACATACTCCCTAGAATGGAAAGGGAGCAAACTGAAAAAATGATACATGTATAAGAAATGACCTGAATACGCGAATGCAAATGCATTTAAAACACGAAAATTGCGTAAAACACTTTCAAAAGACCAATATATATTTTTCCTTATCCGGATATCTTTCAGAGTAAAGTCACGCGACAACAAAAATCGCATAAGCTGACGAACATGCACTCCCCAGAAAGGCACAAACGGAATGGGAGCAAACTGAAAATCATACATGTATAGAGAAGTACTCAGAATACGAGAATGCAAAATGCATTTTAAACACGAAAAGTGTGTGATACATTTACAAAAGGCCAATATATATCGTACGCACAAACACAAAAATGTGGGTTGAGATTTCCGCCGCGGTTGGCTGCTAACTAGGCGTGTGGCCATCTGTGAGGCATAGTGAGACTTCTTCTCCGGTCAGACACCAACATCCCCACTTATAACTTTAGTAACATATAGTCAATGGGAAAAACCCCAGGTCATATATTATGACAAAATATGCAATGGGCTGAAAGCATTGTCTGAAATACTGTCTGAAATACTGTCTATTTATAGTTATATAATAATAGCCTTTATTTAGGGAAAAATATAGAAAATCACTGTGGGTCCATAGTTATACGCCATATTTATAGCATCAAGTGTCAAGTGTTAAACAGCTCTTATTCGAACGTTCGAGTTCCACATGCTTCAGACCCCTATATTTCTGCATCCGCAAGCATTGATTAAGTTAACTGGATAATGAGCCACCACAGTAAGGGTCCTCGGAACGGGTCAACTGGAAGTATAGAATAAAAGTGTAAACTACGTTATCTCGTTTTACAGGAGGACGGCCAATGGACTTCCGCGAATGCTAATGCAACTTAATGGTCATTTGAACCTATTCAATTTCCCTCTTCAGTGTTGTCGTTTTATAGAATTTATATAAAGGTTGATTTGATATTGGAAGGGGTATACCGTCTAAACCAATACTGTTGATGAGAAATATAATGTTTTGCGGTTTCAGAATAGTGGATTCCTTAGACGATTCGAAATGTCACAGCACGATAATGCATATCAAATGACACCATTATTTGAAAACAATTATATTTACGTAGCTCTATTGAAATACAATACATATATTGAAATGATAGAATCATACAAAATGGATTTAGCTCAAGCTCATGATAAATTGTCTGGGATACTACACGACGTATTTTGAAATGACAACATAAAATGTCTGCATTTTCATAGCAATCACCATACTGCATATCGTCTCTTTTATATAGGAAATGAATGCACTTAGCAAAATGGCCAACGCATCACGCGAGAACTCCGCATTATTAACAAACATATCATGTTTGTTCTACTTCTAGCTTGAGCGTTACCGATTCATCGTTCTTCTGCATTTTCATCGTTTTTACTTACTTCTGATGACTTCTCATTAAGAAGTGGTGTAAGTGGTTAATGCCTACGTTACTTTTGGCTAACGATTAGCTTGCGATGATCCTACGATGCCAATTTTTGCGTTTTTGTACAGTCTCTGCAGGGAGACCCTACGATGTCCCTACGATTCTACGGCTTCTTACGATCTCCGTAGCTCCTTCGATTTTGTAATAGTCTGCACGTTTACAAATTTTATCAAAGTTGTAAGATCATAGCCCGTAGACACGTCGCGCGGGCGCCGTACAGAGACCATGCGATGATCGTGCGGTCAACGCATAATTACCTACGATAATTGGGGGACAAAAATCGTACGGCAATCGTAGGGAGACCAAAAGTGTTCAGTCAGAAATCGTAGGTACTCCTCATGGACATCCAACGGGCTTCGCACGATTTTCACTGAAAAGTTTGCAGATACCCTACGATTTCCGTACGGTTCCGAATCAGAACGTCGACGAACGCCAGATCAAGAAATCGCCCGATGCCCGTATGAATTGTAAACGCATACGTCGCAGCCCACGATCACCTGCGGTGTTTAAAAATCGTAGGGAAAATCGCAGACCGGAAAATCGAACGATGATCGGGGCAAATGTAACCTAGGCATCAATTATAATTAAAAGTTCGTTTCCCATGTTGAACTCCTTACTAGTAAATGATTCTTAGCGTAAATGAAAAATATACATGTACCAAGACGCTTAAGGTTTAGCCACAGTCAATCTGAATCTGAATAGCTTACTGGTGACACGCCAAATGACAATATTTCACCAGGGCGTTCGGATTGGGGAGAAATTAGCCCCTTGTTCGCACGAGTGAAGCGAACTTGGACACACAATCATCTGGAAAACAGAGAGTCAGGGAGATCATTTCAGTCCCTGATAGTCTCGGGAAAGAAACTACATTTACAGGCCTCTATACTAGCAGATGAAAGCTGAAATGCCTTGGAGGGACTATTTCTACAACGCCTAGTCTTTGGGATAAGGTCATCTGTAGGTGTTCTGGCTTTACCCTTCAGTACTTGGTATAGCAATATAAGTCGATTATCCGTCCTCCTTTTCTTGAGAGATTCCCATTTGAGTTGTTCAAGAATGCCAGTCATACCTCCTTTCTCGAAAGTTTAATTCCTATGTCTATTCTTCACGTCAGCAACAAATCAAAACAGCACATTTGATGCAATGTGGCGCACTTTATTGTGAAGTGAACAGTGAACATGAGAAATTGACAGCACTGACGGATTGTTTGTTACGTAAAATAAATATGCGATTGAAAGGATAAATTTGAAAGACCAAAATTAGTGTGACTTGATTCAAATGTGTAGCTTAAGTATCGGACAATCGCTGGGTCACTTTCAGAGGTTTACTGTGGATGATCTCGACCCCGTCGCCCAGCAAAAACATACCTCAACCAGCCCTTATTTTTTGCTTGCGTTTCGGTTAAAAAAGCTGTAGATTACGTGCCTTGCAGTATATTCCTAGAGGGAAGGTGGCGATCTAACACCTTAAGATCATCATATCTATACAAATTTTGGTACAAAGCTGTTCACTTCGAGAGAGTGCCCTAAAAACTGAACTTCAAAATCGTAGTAAACCGCTTACTCACTGAATCGCTCGTGCATAACCTCCAGTATACTATGACGAATTAGTCGCGCTCTAGTGTCGCATTGACAACTATTTCGATGAAACGATCGAAATATTTATTACAAATCTAGCCTTGTGGTAGTTGTGGTAGCCTCGACTTCAATACCATCAAAGAGACAAGAATTTTAAAAGCGTCCAGGTTGACATTTTTGACGATCCTTTAAGAAGTTGCAAAGGAACTAATAAAGAGGTTCTTCTATTTTAACTAGCCAAAATCCTAAATAATTGATGATAGATTATGTGATATCGGTCTACTGTATTGAATCCGATGTGCTTTAAATTAATTTCCCGGTAAATGTTTATTTTGATCATTGAAGAACGTACTCTTTAAATCTGTTATAGATGAAAAAAGAAATAGAGCGTCAATCGGTTTTATTACATTTACCAAATGATAGAACTTTTGCGTCTTTTATGCGCGTTTTCACATAATTATTTAATTACGTTCAGTTTACTGGTCATTGCTTACATGTATATTTACTTGTATATCACACATAACTCACTATACTTTAGATGAGTGACCCGAATTAATATTTGAGTGACAAGGCAATGTAAATTTTCCATAATGCGCACATTGCGTATTTAAATTTGAGACTGTTTCTGACTTAGCAGTTCCCACGTGAGTGTACAGTTTGATAAATCTAAAGGCTGCGTGTAGGTTTATAGTCTATGAAATATTCACCTCCTTAATGAACAGATTGCATTTACATGTAAGTTATACAATGATAAAACACAATTTTACACAATTTTCAAGATTTAGCGACTACAGACACACATTCTCGCATACAGGTCCTGTATATGGAGTAAGTGGAGTAAATGAAAATGAACTATATGAACGTAAGGACTGTAATTAAATATTAAGTCACTTTCTAAAGTATGTTTTTTGAATATATGAACAAGATAAAAGTAAGGCAAATAATACTGCTACCACAGAATGTGTAGCTTTTAGAGAAATGTGTTCATAGTAGACAATACAATTAGAGTACCGAACACTAGTGTTGCAGCCAGAACCACATGGCGATGAGGGTTGCAACAGTTTATTACCCGAGGGCTTGGCAAACGATATTTCACAGAAGAGAATGTTATATCGTCATTGCTATAAACATTTCCTTCTACAAACATACTATTTATTTATTTATTTATTTATTTATTTCTATTAAAATAAATAAAGGATATTCAAATGCCTCTGTTATATATGACTTTATTTCACTTGTAAAGAAAACAATAGTTATAATTCATGAGGGCCGAAGCCAATGATTGGTCAGAGACGAGCCGAAATACGACACGTTAAATTGAGATGACATTGACATTTGAATTAGGATGAAATTAACATCTGAAATGTACACCTGCAAGCGTTCATAAGTAAACACGTACATGTATCTGTCAGTATCCAGGTCCATAACACCATTAATGCCCTCCTATGACGACATCTCAGGGCATTAATATTAATGCCCTATCATTAATTCCCCACGACACTTAAACTGCAGATGGTGCTGTCCGTTACAACATTAGATTTATAAGCATGCCTAAAAATTATGTTATATGTAATAAGGCTACAAAATTTAAATTTTGTTTAGGGGAACACTTCCTCGTTTTTCGATAACATAATATTAAGAGGATGAAACATTCTTTTCCTTGCATTAACGTTTGCCGAGCTCACGAAAAATAATGTGTTGCAGCCCGAAACTTATATATTTTTCCTTCAGCACAAATATACGTTTTATTTATTTATTTATTTATTGTGTATGCTACAAAACAAAATTTAAAAATATGATTGGTCAAACTCACCAGTGAAACAAATAAGCGTATTTTTCGATGACTTAAATAAATACACATGTATTTTGGTTTTTCCCGTAAAATGAGCTATGAACTTTCCATAAAACTGAAGCGGTGGTAGTATTGAAACGCTCTTCTTGTGTCATGAAGAAGTAAATACCCACATTTCAGGCTAGTAGTCGTACAATTGCATCCGTATGCTGATACACTAGAGCAACAATAGTTTTAATGTATCAATTTATCAGAATATGATATCCTTTGTAACTTTAAAAATGACATGCAGACATGGTTTTGAAATCGTGCATAATGACAATCCTTCAGCCGTTGGTTTGTCATTGTTTAGCCGAAACGTTAAATTTATCTGTTAATAAACGTTGTGACACGTTAAATTTAGATTAAATATACACCTGGAATGAACACACATCTGTCACATTCAATTTAAATGAAATGAACACCAACACGTGCTCATATCATGTAAACAGATATCTGTCATACATGTTGTCCTAGGGCATTAATACCATTATTGCTCTAGGGCAATAACCTGCGATGACGTCATATCAGGGCATTAATGGTATTTATGCCCTACGACACTTAAATAGCAGAAAGTGCTGTCCGTTACAACACAACAAGTTTCTATTGCAGAGATACATTAGGTATATAACAATAATGGATAATGACATGCAAAATTAATAATAAATGAAAGCTACAAAACGCGCCCTGTACGTCCCAGTGGATTGTGATATATATCTTATTTGTATTTAATAACTGGAAATGCATGATTAAGTGCTATGATTTAGTGCTATGGAATAAAGTATATAGCCATGTCATAATTTGTCTTTCAACCAAGAGGAGTCCAATATCAAGTATTAATTTACGGATGTACATATAGTATGACCTTTGTCACGATTGCTTTAATGAGGGGGTATTTGCTTTATCTGAGAATGGTGCATTGCATTGTTAGAAAAGTAGCTACATGTACATGCACAAACATGATTTGTCATTGACACATACTTCTTTTACGCTAAGATAAATAAAGAGCGTCATATTAGATAGATACATGTAAAGCCAAAATCAGTCTAGCCCATCGGTATTACTTTAATAGAAGACGATTTCCTTAAGCTAGATGCGGGATACATATAATGTACATGTGCATGTACAATCAACTGTCTGTATTTGAGTACATATTATGTATGCCTGGCTATGCCAAGCCAAGGGTTCATTCCACTTGCTCACAAATATCAAGCTAATGATTCGTCATTTCGTTATTGCATGAAATACCTGATATGTGCAGGGGATGGTTAATGGTTTTGCTAAATATTGTAGATGCAGATTGAGCTTGTCAGTGCTGCACGAACATGGAATGTAGGTCTAACACAATTTTTGTATGTAAATCTCGAAGCAAATCGAGGTAAGGAAAACCAGGTTGAATTAACAGGCAATGATAACACACAAACCAAGAGCAACCATCAATAGAAAATCAAATATCACATTGATGCTTAAACAAACATATTAACGCTATGAATTTTGTAGGTCAGAACAAAAATGAATTAATTGCTTCATTGCGTGTATCGTGCAATTTTTATGAGACATATGACATTTATTGGACCTCTTTGTCCAAACACTTGACACATATATTTAAGTGTGTTTCCAATGCACATATCAATTACTGAGCTATAGAGCAACAAGTGTCCATTACTATATTATATATTTTCATATTGTCAAATGTCAAACGTTAGTATAGCTCGGCAAATGGGTCACTGTATGGGCGGCAACTTTAATATTCATATCTGGGCGTGGTCGGCTAGTCCATCTGTTCAAGTAGGGAGATAATAGAAAAGTCGAATTCAGTCAGCGTAGAGCGCTGTCACATATTTTACCGTTAAAGATCAGCTACCTATTTTGTCCAATCCAGTAAACTAGACAAACTCGGATTTTCATTCTAACGGACAACATGTGAGTTGAGTCTTTCAACTGTATACCTTTAGCTTTTACCTAGGTCAAAAGTAGACCATACCCAATAACGTATTCATAAGGTAACGCCCATACAGTGACCTATTTGCCGAGCTATACACACATTAATGCATCTGGCTCTATCATTGTGGTCGGAAACTTCGAAAAAAGGCATACTCTTTTGTAGTGCTGTTGTTGTTGTAATAGAAGAAACGGTTTAATTTATAGTTATTTGAGATTGTCTAAAATGCTATACACTGATAATAGTCAAACCGTAATGCGTTTGACAGTTAACCGTAACGGCCCCACGTATTTAAGAACACACTATGCGGCTGCTATTGTGGACGCAACACGCAAGCGATAAGTTCATGCATTATAACCTTGTTCAAAGGCAATACTTCTGTTTTGGTTCTATTTGTTTTATGTTTTGGAGTCGATTTTTGTGCTGTTTAAGCTTATGTAAGTTTTCATAGTTTTAGTTAAGTTTGGGTTATTGAGTGGCCGCCTATTGGGAAAAAGCTGCTCACTCGGCTGATATGTTCTCTAAATATAAGTACCTAATTGTCAATTTGTTTTTCCCCCACCTCGGTCTTTTGTAGAAGGTATTTCTTTCTGATTGCACATTTTCCTGATCATTGCCTACTTGTACCCTTCCATAATATATTTGCATAGTAAGCGGTATATTATCTACAACAGGAACACCAAATATGTCTTTCCCAACCGTGGTTGTACTTAAACATTTGGTACATCATGTACAATACATAATTGACACTCAGGACACAAAAAACTACAAAACGACATTGGGGTCACTCGAAAGCATCAGTACGCCAAGTGACATCAAAATTTTGAAATAAATGAATCATTGAAATGAAGTAAGTGAGTAACCGGTCTATGGCATGTGTTATGACCCAACATGAACATACCGCTGTATTATTTTGATAAATATTCAATATACTAGTAATTAATAAATATGTTAACAATTTCAAGGCATATTGAATACAGATTGTTTTGACCAAACATTTCACCAGTTACGGTAGCAATCAAATTCACTTTAGAGGGTTGTTGTTAATTAGAAGATGGTCAATAAAAAGAATGCTTTTAGCAAAAGTTTCGGCTTTATTAACCGCGCTCCTTGGGCGACCCGAAAATGATGTTGTTGTGTAATGAATGAAATTGATATTAGAATGTCTCAAAACAGATATGTAGGAAGGTAAAAGTAAGCAATGATCAGGAAATGTACTTATACATGAATTAAAAAAACATATCGTAAGCCGAATAAGCAGCTATTTTCCCAAAAAGGTGGCAATCCAGTAATAGAGACAGTTTTTACCTAATAAATTGAAGAAAATGACATGCTGATTGTATGAAAAATTTTTGAAACCCAAAAAGATTACATGATGTTTCCAATTTGCAGATTCTAATTTGACTTTGTTAAGAATCTACACAAATAAAGCCAAAAGGCAAACTATGTGGAGTATGTGTTAAATTTAGTATTTTCAGGCAGACACATACAGAGCAACCGGTTTATTCTATTTATACTTTTATACACATGCCATATTAAACGCAGACGGAACCACAACATTTATATTTAATATTCAAACTTTAAATGCGAAGGAATTTTCATAAGTAAATGTAATAATGCTCACATTATACATTGCCTCAATAGATTCGTTTTATGAGTCTTCCCTGGAATAAAGTATTTCCTACGGATAAGCCACCGATAAACCACATACTTGCTGTCAAAACGACGGACAAAGCAAGTGTTGGCGGAAGGTTTCGAATAAAAAATAGGTATAAAGGTAAAGAAGTAGTTCCTCGCACAGAGCTTTAATGGCACATGGCTTTTATGAAAAATATCACCAATATATAATGTCGTTTCCAATATCTTTAGGATCTGTTGTTTATTAATTTATGCTATTTACAAATCAATGTCAAACACAGATTGATGAAACAGTACAGACGCCTAATGGCACCAAACATTTAATTGAGAACTCTCCTTTTAAACATTCGATGCCATGTGTCCAAATATAACCTAAAAAGACATAACGTTCGTTTACAATTTGCAGAAAACACTATGCTTCTTATGGGTCATATGTTATTATAAGCTCTTAAAGAACATTTAATTTAGTAAATAAAAAGGTACAAGTAGGCAAAGATCAGGAAAAGACGCAATCAGAAAAAGATTCTAATAACAATTCATTAGTTTGATACAGAGCAATTATTGCAGCTGATGCTCTAGAGTTCATGGTCGCAACATATCTCTCGTAGTGAGTTCATTGAACTAGGTCAAAGAACTATTTGTTAGGCGACCTGTAATGGTGTACGACAGAAATTCAGACATTCCATTGTCAGCCGTTGAATTTCAACGGCGCCGACTCAAACGCTAGATTATAAATATTTTAGAAAACATGCCTCACTTTCATAACAAGAACCCAGAAGATTGCGGCCTCGGATCTTGTCATGTGTTAATATTACCACATTGGGACCAATATATAAAATACTTAACATCACAAACGTGTAATGAGCTAAATGGCCATGCTAAAAACTTTCTAAAATATCTGTTGATAAAGTTTACAATTTCAAAGTACTGATAGCCACGAAAGGAGAACTTAGGCCAAGCTAAGGTTTTGTGCAGTAGTGCTTACCTTTTACACAATTTAACCACAGACATAAAGCCAAAGCTAAAAGAACACACGTAGATATCTCCATTTTGTTTTACATTCTTTTGTAATAAAAAAACTTTGTACCGGGAAACATTCCTTCTTCGAATGTAATGTCGGTAAACTAACAGTATTTACTAGTATTCAACTGTGAAATGAAAATCCAACTACACACTGGAAGCTGTTGTTTTTAATTAAGGACTAATACGAAGGTACATGTATGTACCCCATAGTGTAAGTTTATGCAATCTAACATGACTCAAACTCTGCGGTTTCGTTTCAATTTTGCGATATTCAATTATTTATATTGAAACACGATGTACAAATATTAATATTGAAACATACTGTCAACTTTTTACTAGTATGTTATCTAATCTTCGCGTCAATTCACTTGTTAAAACAATACCAGAACCTGTCAGAAGCTTCGACATTAACAAATGGTATTTCATCTCCTGCTCACAAGCAGAGCCAATATTGCCAATACAGCCTAATATCACCACACTTGTATTAAGCAACTCAATGAGGAAAAACGTCTTGAATTATATAACGTTTGATATTATTTATCAGCTCCTTTACGGGTGCGCTTAATCTAGTAACTGCTGAATCTACATGGACAATTGTAGACTTTTCAATAGAAACTATGCACTGACAAAATATATGGTATAGTGGAAGATTTGTCCAGGTTGAGGCATAATCTGGTACAGTATGACCGGAACCATAATTGACGATTACACAGAATATTTTGGGGCGCATTTGGCAAACGAATACAATATTTGTAAAACTTCCATCGATGTAAACAAACATAACTCTTCGTAACTTAAGGAACTTTTGATGGAATTTTGTTCTTGCTCCATCAAGCCCTTTCCAAAACGAAATCTGAAAACAAGAATGAAGAAGATGATCATTTTGGGTTTCCGTGTACTGATGCATTGGTGTCATCAAAGCATCTTTATAAATTTGTTTGATATATTAAAAGAGATTGCTACACTATCTCCGAAAATATCTGAACAAGGTAAAGTGAGACAGAGACTGCGTTATTTGACAAGTCCTATGTGTATTAATATTTACATCACATAAAGAACAGCGTTTACAATCGTCAGATTTTATGTTTTCGTTATGTACAATGTTACGTGAAATTAGTTTTGAATTGTATTTTCAATTAAGCACGCCTTATTGGATGCGTAAGAATGAATTACTTGTCTCAGTAAAACAATGTGTAGAGAAAATTGATAAATCGTCCGAGGAAATAAAACGATAATGTAATCCATGTTATATTTATTTTTACTGCGACTTAAGTGCTGAGTGCAAAGAAACTTCCTGCAAACGCACTAATATCTGTCAGTGAACGTTCTTAAAATTGTAGGCTTTAACCCCTTGTACTTTTGTTATTAGAAGTTTCGTTTTGATCTGGTGTAACTTTTAATTCTTTTGCTTTACCTGCGTATCAACATCTGTTTTTTTTTCTGTGATGAGAGCTAGGAAATGAGGAATCGAACAAAATGCCCTTTATTCTCTCACAGCACACAAGGCGATGAATAATTATTCAAACCCTGTAAAATCCAATTTAACCATCAAGTAGTTTCAGTTAATATCAGTTGCAAGGAGGTACTGTCGCAGTTTATCTCTACGCTCTTATGCATTCTCATCAGGAAAGCATGTCCGTGTGATGTATACCTCCTTAAACCCCACTTTCATAGAGAAAATCTGGGGTTTGCAGGGGTATAGCTAAATTTCTTAATTTTGACCCGAAACATGCATTGTGGGTACTCGTCAGAACCGCCTCGCCGAGGCGGTTCTGAACCGCCTCGCCGAGGCGGTTCTAACGTGTACCAACAAAGTATGTTTTGAGCAAAAATAAAAAAAAATATCAAAAATTTTCTAATGTATTGTCCCCGCCATCTTTGGTTTGTTTGATGTTCGCCAGATGGATACTCCGATGAGAAAAAGCTATTCTCTTGCTTCTCGCACGCTTCTCGTGCGAGTTGTTTTATTTTATGCTTTTATTTTATAAAAGGCCATTTATGAAGGTTCAGTACCCGAAATTGTGCAATATGGTCAATACCACCTCCCGGTGGTATTGCCTCCAATACGGTTTACTGCCTCCAAAGAACCAAACTTTTATATGTTATCTCCTGTTGTCTTTTTCTGTTAAGCCTTGTTGAGTTGTCATGCCTTTCCAGCCTGGTATCTGTCCTATATCTGGGATAAATTTTGTGCGATGTATGCGAGTTTACTCTAAAAGAAGGTCATGAATAATTTTGGAGTTTCATTCTGTTTAATTCCAAATTTGCTTGTTCCATTCCCGAATTCGATCTACAAGTCATGTACGTTCTAGAATAAACTTGATATTTAAACGTAAAACCTCATACTGTCATGTTGAAGTTGTTTAATGGAAACTTTAATCAATCAAAGTCGTCTCTTTATTGTGCGATGCTAGCACTTATCGTCAGTTCTATTCTACTTATTTGATTCAGCAGAAGCGTTCGTGCCTGTTTAACTTTTGCTCTAGGGAATTGCCATATTGTCTACTCATTCAAATTTTCACACGCAAGATAATCGTCCAATTGATGAATGAGTCCTGTTACAGCAGAGGGTGTAAGATCATTATCCTGGAGCCTTCCCAATGCCCTTATGGTTAGTTGGATGACGCCAACATAGTGAGACGACATTCAAAATGTTTTAGACGGTTTTAGTACACGTATGTCAGTCGTGGTCAAAAGTTTGAGTAGAAAGTAGTCGACATAAAATCCAGCTGTACAGCACAGCATGTCCATGACTTTGATATATCTTTTATTAATGTAGGCATTAAATTTCTGAAAGTAATAAGGCACAGGTATTAATGCAGTTGAATCTTAATTCCCAACCAAGACACGAGACAGTAAAGTCATAACATTTAAACACATATTGAAACAATAGCAACTCCCATTCAGAGCAATATGACAAGTTCTTTACAAGAGAGGTAGCCATCTCGTATATATGATCGCGTCATGAGAAAACCAACAATGTGGTATTTGAACATGTCCGACAAAAACCATGCTGTACAAGTGCAGAAGATGGCTAGAGGCTGGAAATTATGGATTTAGAAAGTAGAGGAATTGTACTATCCGTGTAGCGAAAACAAAGAAGCTGATCAGTTATTGCGAAGCTGATCTGCGCCTTTATTTCCGCATATGCATATTGTTTATTTTATTGTGACACGGCTCATATTTATCAAATAAAAACTCTCATTCACCCTTTGGACACGACATGATTTTTAAAAAGAAACTCAAATAGGACTGGTCAGATTGATGAAGTCCGGAATACAAAATTATTTTCGTTTCAAGTAAGATCAAGTAACACCCCATCGGCTTTATCAATGCTATGGCTGACGGTCTCATTCGGCCTTGAAATATACTTTTTCATGATATGTGTAATTTTTAAGCCACGGTCTGCATACATTTGACTACAGCGCACTTAGACAATAGGCATTTTTTTCGGATATGTCACGTTTCATGCATAAGAACTGGTGAGTTTAATCCATCAGAACCTTCCACGCGTTGATATATGGTGGCATTAATTGCTTTTATATTTCTAGCTCTCTAATTTCTGGATATACTTGTTCCATCTATATTATTTGTCCCGTAGGAATATTATATTGTCTGCAATACGAATATTATGGACGCATCAGTAAAGTCCCAGAAAATTTAAGGTCTTTTAAAGACCCTCAATACATTTTAAATGCAGCGAAAAGGCACATCATGGTCTTTAGGTAGAATACAAAAGAAACACAATCGACGTAAGAGTCACTTGATAACATTCGCACGTCAAGTGACATCAAAAAGTGGAATATCTTTCGAAATGAAAGGATCACTTACATAAAGTCTGTGAGTCTTTGAGTGTTATATGTTATCGTTTTATGGCATATGTTTTTATCCAACACGAACATATTATTATTATTATTATTATTATTGATATTTAAGATATGTAATCAATGTTGTTATGACGAAACATTTTACCAAAAACGATAGCAATTACATTTATTCTAAAGTGTTGTTGTCAATTAGAAGATGGCCAATAAAAAGAGTGCCGTTTGTTTGCAATTTGCAATGAATTTCAGCAATAGTTCCGGCTTAATAAATATTTTATTTACTGCGCCTTGTGGGTGAGCATATTATGTTGTTGTTTTGTCATGAATAAAACTGATAATAGCCTGTCCTAAAACTTGTAGGAATCAGTCTTAATGTCATTAAAAAGCAAAAATAAAATAACACTCAGTAACACATATTTGGTATGGAGAAATTAAGAGAGAGAGAGAGAGAGAGAGAGAGAGAGAGAGAGAGAAAGAGAAAGAGATAGAGATAGATTTTCAAAGTTCAAGTAACTAAAGTGTGTTTCCTAGTGTCTGATAATGTTTTTTCGCAGATATTTTGCAACTGTTTAAATGTAGATTAAATATTTTCTTGACATAATTGAGCATAGAATTTAGTTTGACGCAACGTGTGCAACAAAAATATCGGTAGGCAAATAAAAACTTATGATCAAAAACATATTGATTAGGGATTTCCTGTACAAAAAACACGTAAGGGAAGTCAATATTTTCATTCGTTTGACGAACTAAGATCAAGATTTTGACATGAAAATAATTTTCTTATCGTTCTACATGCAAAACATTCTGCGATAAATCATTATCAGAGGCAAGAGATTAGACTTTATTTATTTATTTTTATTATTATTTTATTTTCGTTCAAATACATCACTAAAATTAATATAACATTGATGGGCAGTTTGCATCGATTTTTTCATAAAATCTCAGAATCTCTTATCAATTGTTTTAAATAATCTAACACTTTGCCTGTTAATAGACATTTCTTGCCTAACCCGAGAAAGAGTTGTACACCATACACTGAGATACAAACGTTGTTTTCATGGGGATGTCTCAAAATAAAATATCAATCTTCCTTACATGTGTATTCGTTTTGAATTGTCGATCAGGCTGACGCTAACCAGGAGCTGCACAGTCACAGGTTGATAGATGGTTAGAATTTTTTTGGTATTCAGAAAGTTCTTTCTTATACAATGTACATGTGCAAAGCGGTCGCACCAATGCTGATCTGTGCATTGATGGAACATGCGCGGATCCAGAAAATTTTGTCAGGGGGGTCCAAATTCCCAGAAGGGGTCTGACTGAAAATTTCAACATGGCAAAAGTTAATAACCTGGCAGTTCAAGGGGGGGGGGGGGGGGGAGAGAGCGGGTCCGGACCCCCTGTCCCACCCTCTGGATCCGCCCATGTGGAAAGAGCGGGTTTTCTCACTGCATTTCTTGTCTACGAATGAACAGCTTTGTACACCGTATCCTTTACTAATGGGGGTCCAAATTCCCAGAAGGGGTCTGACGGAAAATTTCAACAAGGCAAAAATTAATTATCTGGCAATTCCAGGGTTGGGGGGGGGGTGGAGGCCGGGTCCGGACAGCCTGTCTACGAATGTACAGCTTTGTACACCTTATCCTTTACAAATAGCCGCGGTGCAAGAAAACCTTCTTTTGTCAGGGTGCATTTATAGTCTTTAAAAACGTACACGACCAAAGAGCTTAGGTTATGTAAGATAACCGCACTGCTCCCGGGCAAGCCTCCCAGAACCTGACTAACGGTGCTCTGTACATATTTCTTTCTCGATAGGTTTAATACCCTGGAAACGGCGGTTCTGTCCCGACATGACTCAAATTGTTGACAGGGGTGTTGAACCACAATACAACCCGCTGACTAAAAGAAATATACTTAAACGCAATAGTTTCGCAACGCTAAGAAAATGCAAATTTCTTCTTATCGACTCAAAATTTTCTTTCGGTGATATTACGATTTTAAGTTTTTTGCCTTGCATACAACATGAAAATCAGAACGCCGCGGCGAGAAAACGTCAAAACTTGAAGGGAACCAATTTTTAAAAGATACATTACATAATATGCGAAAACGAAATTTCAACATCAACGTTTCAAAAGCAAAAAGGATAACAAACGCAAATAAGGGCAACAAATGCAGAAAAGCAAAAAGGACAACAAATGCAATACTTCAGTTTTGGAATGGGAAATTCTTTCTGATTGCGCCATTTCCTGACGTTTACCTACTTTTACATTTTTATGCCTTGGTCGACGTTTATAACATGTGTGTGGCGTGTTTAAGTTTGGGCTGATATTAATTGATGTTGTTTGTTTTTAAATCGAAATAAACATCCATATTTTAGACACAAGTTGTTAGAAAACACAAACGTCACATTAACGTCAGAACGAAAACATGCGATCAAATCTCGTTTAGGAAGCGACCATTTGATTTTTATGCGGGGGGGTGGGGGGATGGAAGGGATAGCTGGGCTGGAAGATGTTTTCGGGCCTGGACATTTTTTTTCACTCGCGACGCGGTCCATAATACAATATGTACGATAATTTAAACTGTCCTAGATATTTTTTCTTCCAGCCCCACCCCCATAAAAAGCAAATGGTCGCTCCCTTGTGGCAATCTAATTGTGTAGCGACATAATATATGAGCCGCTACATGAGAAAACCAACAATCTGCATATGCAAAAACAAAGACGCAGATCAGCTGTCGTAAATGATTCGTTTTCAACTGGCACATGTACCAAAGCACTTAAATCCGTTTAGTGATGTGTGGATTGGTGCATGAGATGCACAATGCACAAGGCTTTTGGTAAAGAGGCATTGATTTGATTTGATTTACAATAATAAAATATTCAATAATTTTTGTGTGCTTTAGTCGTCTACCGAACGGAATGTTTTGTTGTAGCGTTGAATAATTCCGTCAGTATACATATTTGTATAGACATCCTTCCCCTTTCTCTGGTTCTAAAAGCCTTATTAAGAGTCAGGATAACTGACAGTCCCGATAAGACATTGGCAGTAGGCCGTGGTCGTAAAGCAAGAAAACAAACAAATGAACGAACGAACACACGAACAAACATTTTATTTACAATGTAATAGTTCGACAAATGAAATTGTTGTGAAAGTGCGTCGATAAAATGTCAATGTACGGTGTATTTACATTTCCAAATACATCTCAGGGTAGGCAAGAAATGTCTAATAGTCCACTTATATTCATAAGGCTGAATGAGCAAATCAGTGTGATTAACGAAAATATCTCCGAAGTGAACATCAACAACCACCTCCGAAAATTTCAAGGGTGTTTGTCTAGCTCAGGAATGCTTTCGACACAGCAAATCGTGATGTACTCTCGCGTTATGTTGGCGATTCGCAACCACGACGCTGTAATTTCTTGATGGATGCTCCTCGTGATGAATCTCTTACTAGTCAATGATTAATCAAGGACAAACACATGAATCATGATAATCACCATGATGAATCAAGAACGAGGACTCACAGATTCAGTAAGCTGCCCGACGATGGAGATCCCTGGGCACCGAAAAACTTACTGAAAATCCGGAGCAAAAGATTAAAAAATAAAACCGAGATCCTTCAAGAGCAGTGAGTATATAAATGAGAAATAGGATGGGCCATACCATTGAAAAACTCCAGAAACTCAGTGGACCAAGTAACAGACAAGAAGCTCCAGCCCCAACCAACTAAAATGATAAGCTTTAAGTCGGGGTCATCATAGAGTCTGATGCCCGGCCCACCGTCGTGCAATTAAAAATAGCAGCATAGTTATCAGTCATGATTGGGTTTAACCATGATTTCTATAGACAGAGCAAGTAATCATAGTTTTCGAACCAATCAATGTAAGAATAGAGCGTTTGTAGTATACAAGCCAAAAGGTCTAACCGGCCACTTAAAGGACCTCTGACGGTGGTAATGGGAGCCATAATGTATAGCTGCCTCAGATTTTGATAAAAATAAATGTTGGTCAAATGCTTCTGTTTTTGTATGCATGTTTGCTGGTAGTCCATAGTTTATGATATTGGATTGAGGTTCTTGTTTCAAAAGAAGTACTGCTTTATTTTTGGGTTAAAATGGGCATATTTTGTATTGAACATATAGAAAAATAGAAAAGTATTTATTTAACATTGTTCCCCCCCCCCGAGTCCCAAGAAATCCCTTTGCATATGAATGTATTGTCATATTATACATAATATATGTGAATGGCGTTCTGGGACTCGGGAGGGGGGCAGTACCCTACAGCCCAAAATGTTACCTCAGTACTAGAGCCCAAGTATGTGAAATTGTTTTTAACTTGAAATTAAAAAGAAAACAAAACAACAGTTAAGTTGTATGCCATATACATGTATAAAGTACAAAAAATAGATATATACATTTGTTTCCAGCATTAATCCAAATCTGTTTGATTTATAACCACTTTTTATGTTCCATTCCCCAGAAAATTCTGTACTGTACATTCTGTGGAACAAACTTTTGTAATCGTTCTATACTAATATTGTCCACTTGTTTACACGGCCAATAACCCCTTGCACCACAAACAGTAACATTGGTGGACTGTTTTCCTATTTTTTTTTAAATGTATTAACTTCCAAATCAACAACTTTTCAGTCAGGTCGGTACGATGCCACCACTGTCTAGGTATTAGCCAGTACCATGGAAACTTAAAATGTCTTTGTCACTGGTACAATACAGCGACGTAAAGTTTCAAATCACCAACTTTAAGGGTGTTTACACAATTTTCCATTCATTCTCATAAAACTATTTGCTTATTATACCACGTTAGGCATCAAAACGAGTCTTTCAGTTCTTTAACTAGAAAATGTGCCTTGAGAGGCACGTATACCCCCGGCTGGTAGCTCCCCACCCCGACCCCTAAGCCCACCACGCCCGACCCAGACATGTTCACTGACACATTGAATCTCAATTCCCGAATTAAAAAGAACACCCTCAGCAAGTAAATCTTTAAAATTTGAAAAAGCACTGTCTAAAAGCATTGGCAGGTGTGTGTGTGTGGGGGGGGGGGGGGAGTGTAGTAGAATGACAGACTGTTATAGAGCAGTATACAGAGCTGACTTGTATACTCAATCTAGGACTTGATCGCGGACATTGAGGGTCAGGTCCTCGGTCCTAGATGGAAAATAACCTAGAGTGTTATGTCATTAGGAACAAGGCGAACCTTATAGAGTACCTATGGTGCAAGTATGAATGATTTCTAAACATGGCGGTTAAAAAAAATTACAGAAAATACAATTTTTAAAGATGTTCTAGATTTTGACCTCTAGACCCACCCCCCGCACATGGACCCTAGAGTCTGAACCTTACACAGTACCTATGGTCTAAGCATGAATGCTTTCTGACAAGACTTATCTGATGTCAAGAAAATAGACTTACAGAAAATTCATCATGGTCACTATCATATCATAAATGTGTCCTAGATTTTGACCTTTAGCCCCATCCCTGGGGATGGTACCACTGATATTGAAAGAAAACCCTATAGGGCATCTAAATACTAAATAAGAATACATTCCTATGATTGTTTGTTAAGATATGGACTTAGAGAGCAGAAACAGTAACATTGTAAACAGCACATTTTAAAGGTGACCTAGATTTTGACCTCCAGCCCCACCCCCCGGGCATAGACCCTGGGGTCCGACCTCATGGAAATAAAGCAAACCCTATAGGGTACCTATGGTCCAAATATGAATAGTTTTTGACCATTGGTTTATGAGATATACACCTCTAGAGAAACTTTAACCAAAGCTTTGACATAAATTCTACGAACTTTCCGGAATTACGAACGAAGAAACGAACTAACGAACGAACGAACGAACATACGAACGGACGAACGGAAAAGCGAAAACTATATACCCATCGGCATAAATGCCGGGGGTATAATGAAAGTGATTCTAAATAGAGGCCCTGGGTTTGATCCAATCGTGGGGAGCCGTGCTGTGCCTGAGACACACTAACCCCCCAGAGTAGTGGGTACAAGAAGTAATACGTGGCTCAATCCCAAAATGACTGAAAAACTGTTCATATTAAAGGATGCTCGGCCATAATCTAATCAAATCAAAAATAACTTTTATGATTATAATCACTTTGAAACAACCATTATACTGAAACGAGACACATGTAAGACAAGCCAAGTTCTGTTTGCGGGAGTTTTTTCTCTGGGTTCTCATGTTTTCGTCCACCTACTGATTGGTCATCCTCATACGAGGATAATCTTGAAAGGGGCATTAAAGTGAATCAGAAAAATAAACACATTGAAGGCCGTGTTGTAACAGGTTTATACAGGTAAATAAATATTTATGCAAGGTTGCTCAGTTTTGTCACAATGGGCCGTGTCTGGAGAAAATGTTTCTGGATAAAATCGAACTCTAATGAAGCTGTGCAAGACATAAAATATGGATTGAAGTTTTGTTAATTAATGACATTCTGAGTAGCTGGCTGGTCATCGCTGATCTGGGTATAAGTTTTTACATATAACAGATGGCAGGTTATCTTATAAGTTAACAGTGCCCCTTAGTACTTAGACAATAATATTATACAGGTAACTGCTAAAGGTTTGTACCCAAAATGTTGACGTTGTAATATTTCAATTTTATTTCAATGGCATTATGCATGTTTATCGCACTTTACACAGTTTGCATGCACAAAATATGATACAATAGTGGAATTAAAGGACTACAAGCAAGGAAAAGCGAAAAAATAATATTTTCTCACATATGAAATTTTGACCCCCACCCCGCTTAAATCGCCTTTTTTACACTATATGGAGGAAATAGTCAAAATATTTAATAGTTATAGGTTCAATATACATAGGGCTTTTGCCCTAATCATGAAATACCATCACCAGAACCTTTGAGACATTGTTATGGTATTTTGAAAACGAGGCCTAAAACCCCTAAGAACGTCACAGATTCTTTTATCGATTTTCTAAAACTTATTTGAAAATTGTATTTACATGTACATCCCCAAATAGACAAATCCATTATCAACTAAGGACAGTGAAAGTTTTACAGAATTAACTTCAAAACTTAAAGCTATTCATTTTAGTTGGTTGGGGCCGGAGCTTCTTGTCCGTTGCTTGGCCCACCGTGGTCCAACTGATGTGTTTCTTTTGCTCCGGAGTTAGTAAGTTATTCGGCTCCATCGTCGGGTAGCTTACTCAATCTGTGAGTCCTGGTTTTTGATTCATCAGGATGTTTATCATGATTTATTTGTTTGTTCTTGATGATTCATTTACTAGTTAGAGATTCACCACGAGGACCGAAGAACTAGCTAAATGTTATGAACCACTGCAGAAGCTGAGGGTGAGGTTATGGCCATGTAAAATCGATTTAAGCCCCTCAGTTATTTATAACTGACCGTTCCAAGGCGGTACTACTGTAGTGGTTCACACTTATCAATGTTATTCCGATTACGAGTTTCATGTTGCATGGCTTTGTGGCCAACCGATTATAATTTGGCTGTTCACTTAGCCCTCTGCATTTTACTTGTTCTGTCCAAGCTAGCACAGTGACCACCTAATACCTTCTATAGCTGGTCACCCTGCTTTCCGTTATTCATGTTAAACGTTGGTATCTATGTTTAGTATTTTCTTAATATGATTTTTCTTATTTCTTGTATATCACCATATCACTGCGGACGCTGAGGGTGAGGATTTGGCCATGTAAAATCGGTTTAAACCCGCCAGTAACTTTGTGTTATTGTTCGTTCCAAGTCGATACTTCTGTGGTGGTTCTTTTTGTTTTATGTCTTGGTGTTTAAAATATTTTTGTGCTGTTGGCGCCTTATGTATGTTTTAATATTTTTAGTTAAGTTAAGGTAACTGAGTGGCCACCTATTGGGAAAATAGCTGCTCATTCGGCTAACGAAATGTTTTCATGGTATAAGTACCTGATTGTTAGTTTGGTTTTTTCCCACCTCGGTTTTTGGAGTGGGAATCTTTTTCTGATTGCGCCTTTTCCTGATCTTTGCCTACTTGTACCTTTTTCATACCATACAGGGTGGTACACTAAATAGCGCTGCCCCCATTTTTAAAATGCGCAAATTTCATTTTTGAAATGCGACATATTGGAACGCCCATTTTCAGTCTTCAGCCCTTGCATTTCAAAAGGTAATCCCATATTGAACATGTTACTGCAAAAATCAGGATTTGCCAAGCATTACTTTTGTCCATTCTTGATAAAATGTGAAAAATTACCCCACAACCGATTGCAAATTCTTGTTATTTTTTAAAATGAGGGTACTTGTGTTTGGCAAGGTCTCACTGGTGCATGTTATGGCATTGTGCCAAGCTGTAAAGTGGCAGTTCCTTACGGATATGTTGGTCTAGTAAATGAAGCAAAAATATTTAGTACTTTTGGCTTCGATGAAAGTCTATAAAAAGGTACAAGTAGGCAAAGATCAGGAAAAGGCGCAATCAGAAAGAGATTCCCACTCCAAAAACCGAGGTGGGAAAAAAACAAACTAACAATCAGGCACTTATACCATGAAACATATCGTAAGCCGAATGAGCAGCTATTTCCCCAATAGGTGGCCACTCAGTTACCTTAACTTAATTAAAAATATGAAAATATACATAAGGCGCCAACAGCACAAAAAAAATTTAAACACCAAGACATAAAACAAAAAGAACCACCACAGAAGTATCGCCTTGGAACGATCAGTAACACAAAGTTACTGGCGGGCTTAAACCGGTTTTACAGGATCCTAACCGCACCCTCAGCTTCTGCAGTGGTTCATAACATTTAGTAAGTTCTTCGGTCCTCGTGGTAAATCTCTAACTAGTCAATGAATCATCAAGAACAAAAAATAAATCATGATAAACATCCTGATGAATCAAAAACAAGGACTCACAGATAGAGTAAGATGCCCGACGATGGAGATCCCTGGGCGCCGAACAACCTACTAACTCCGGAGCAAAGGAAAAACACCAGTTGGACCCCGGTGGGCCAAGCAACAGACAAGAAGCTCCGGCCCCAACCAACTAAAATGAATAGCTTTAAGTCGGGGCCATCATAGAGTCTGACGCCCGACCCATCGGCGTGCAATTAAAGAAGGCAGCATAGTTATCAACCATGATTGGGTTAAAAACTAAGCATGCAGACTGTCGCATAACATTCAAGTTATAACCTATACGTCTGTAACGTGTTATGATTTTTCTGAACTGAAAAGAAAAATCATTAATTCCTATTAGTTTCTTAAATTTGTAAACTAAGTCACCATAAAATTCAGGTTCCGAAAGGCCCTCACTTAAATGCGTCTTTAACCCAACATTATATTTGGAAATCAATTCATAGTGTCTACGATAAAATTTAGGAAAGGTTTTTCGAAGTTTATGATACCGATAGCCCTGTTGGAGAAGTTTTGCCGTTAAACATTTATTTCGAGCGTTGAAGTCTGTAACATGATTGCAGACTCTAGCAAACCTAATAAGTTGCGAAATGTAAACACCATAAGAAGCACGACGAGGAACGTCACCATCCAAAAAAGGAAAATTTACTATATCAAAATCAAAGTCATCGCGCTTATCATACATTTTAGAAGAAACAAATCCATTTGCAACAGAAAGATGTAGATCTAAAAAGGGGGCTTCGGTATCTGAGATATTGGCTTTGTTCAACTGAAGTTCAGGTGGATAAATTTGATTGACCATACCTTCAAAATAAGGGTTGTCAATGTTCAAAAGGTTATCGAGGTACCTAGATGTGGAATTAAAAGCCTCGATAACATCAGATTGATTATCATGGTTAAGAGAATCCATGAAATCGCTTTCGTAGCAGTATAAAAATAAATCAGCTAGGAGAGGTGCGCAATTTGTACCCATCGGAATTCCAACAATTTGTCTGTATAACTTGGTCCCAAATTATCAAGGAGATTGAACAAGGCGTCGCACACATTCTGACATGACCAAAGTGTATACCGACTTTGGTCAGAGGAAGTGAAAAAAGCCTTTCTGTCATTACATGCCAAATAAAGTGAACCATAGTTTTTTAATGCCCTTTTGAAGGTCCAATCTATCAAATCCAGAAGTTTTTCTTTTATAAGATTATGTGGTAATGTTGTATACAGAGTAGAAAAATCATACGTGGACAAGCTTGTCGCACGGAACCCTCTACACTTCAATTTACTGAGCACCTCACCAGAATTTTTTATTGACCAAAACCAATTTTATTTGAAGTTTCTTGAGGGTCGTTTAGAACTTTCGACTAGTATATATGGCTTGAGTGGAAAATATCACCAATTTATCATTTCGTTTCTTATATCCCTAGGATCTTTTGTTTATTATGCTATTAATGAATCAAAGGCTAACGCGTATTTGATGAATTTCCTTAGGCGCCTACTGGCATCAAACGTGTAATAATGGTCCTGAACTAGGCAATTAAATATCTTCGTTTACAATTAGTATAATGCCATGTTTTGGTTCTGCTCATTCTGGGTCATATGGTATTATTAGCTCTTAAGATACATGTGTCGATTCTTATGATTTCAGAGTTACTGTATTCGTTACAGCTCATGGTCACATAATACCTCTCATAATGGGTTCAAAGAACTAAATAACTAATGTAAAGAACTATTGTCTTCCACAGATATTTAGACATTCTATTGTCAGCCATGATTCCAGCGCATGTGCAATGAATAATCTTAGATTAACCAAAACAACAAAAATATGCATCAAATGGATAAAAACCTATTTGATTTGGCTATAAAGGACTGCAGATCTACAAAGGCACAGTATTGGGCAACATAAACTGATCAAAATAAGTTAAGCACAATGTCACTTTACTTCTATAGGCACAATGTTAATATGGCTGTGTTTGATTGACACCAAAACGTTTTTGTCACGTGATAAGATTAAATCGAGTGCCTCGACGGTTGGTGAACACGTACACCTAGCGAAGAGAAAAAAAAAAAAAAAAAAAAAAAAAAAAAAAAAAAAGTTTAGCCTATGCTAAACTTTTGGCGAGATGTATAAATATATATAGCTGAACTTTTATAATTACAGATCTTGGAGCCAAAATGACCTTTGACGCGACATGTTTACATAATGACATTATACATTGCTCTATTATGGAAAAATACAAGACACTGGTCAGAAGCGAGAGCTTTGTGTTTTGGTAGCTGCTATGAGAATGTTTCGTTATTACTTATAATATCAGACAGAAAGGATGCCATAACACTATTACAGGAAACCAGTGATAAACATACATGCCAGAGTCGATATCTTCACCAGACAAATTAGGTCCGATTATATCAATCATTAACTATAATACCAATGTCAATAAACAATTTGCAACCAATCCAGGCAATTTCAGAGGA
Organism: Rugalucina vietnamica; assembly: GCA_964017185.1. NCBI lineage: Eukaryota > Metazoa > Mollusca > Bivalvia > Lucinida > Lucinidae > Rugalucina > Rugalucina vietnamica. The sequence continues at coordinate 74,696,329 of OZ024869.1, read as the reverse complement.
TACCAGAGTGACGTAATAGCCGGAACTAACATTCGGTCGATAGGAAAACGTTTCATTATTTGTTTTCTGTACATGAATATATGCATCAGTGGTACAACTTATCCAGAACTGACACCTTGCAAATATTCTAGAACACCGAATTGAAACTAATATAATTATGATATAGAAGATATGGTTCTATATGGCCATCACTGAAAAGTGTTTCTTCTTTGATGGAAATATGTTGACTGGCACTTTACGCCGTACCCAAACATATGGACAATACAGTCAGATGAAATTATTTAAAGGTTACCTCGTACTAATCCAATCGCTCGGAATAATGATTGAAGTACACAAAAATAATACGCGCACAATGAATATGATCTGAATGTGCGTAAGCAGAGGACCAATGGTCCTGTTGACGCTCACCTGATCTGTGTGTGGGTACATGTATTTAGTTGTCGCGAAATATATTTATTATAACAACGTGCATGCTCTAAAGAGAAACGTGACATACAAATCTACAGGATGTGATGTTAAACGTTCTATAATATAGGGATCAAACATTGTCAAATTAGTTTTTTCCCACTTCGGTTTTTGGAGTGAGAATTTCTTTCTGATGCGCCTTTTCCTGATCATTGCCTTTCAATGCATTAACATTTACTGGGACTCGAGCGAGGCGCTGAAACCCGAGCCTGAAAGGCTCTCGAGGGGCCCAGTAGATGTTAATGCATCAGAAAGAACATGTTTGATCGTTATTATTGCATTATGCAACTTTTTCAGGCGAAAATGTGAAGAAATTGTCCAGGTTTTGCAAAAATTCAAGAACCTAAAATGGTGCGGAAAAATGATGTTAGCTAACGTTTCAAAATGTTGCTTTCAGAGCAAACTTCAACGTCCTCATGACATCACAATATAACGTTAAATCAAATGCACGTTACGCGATGACGTCAATTTCTGCAAGAGGCCCTGCAAGAAGTAAAAGTCATGTATTGACAGCACGCGCCCATGAAAATTGCCATATTAATACATGGCTGCCTTTTCATTAATATATGGCTGTTAATATCGTGTGGAACGGGTATTTATGCTACAATATACATTTCAATTCTATATAGCACGAAATGCAATCAAACGCTTATTAACAAACTTGCCAAAGGGTTTTTGGTGGCACAATTCGATCGTTACAAAACAGATCCTTGTCAAAAGATTGCGTTTCTCATAAATTATTTACAAGTTGCAAGAACACAGATAATCAAGCAGCAAAGTACACGAAATTGATCGGCGTAAAAGGAGCATCAAACTTTGAACTACGGTATAAATTAGTGCTGTACATGAAAACAAGTTTCTGAATATTCCTGTCAGTAGTCATTTGTGACAAAAACATAAAGAATATTACTCAGAAACTAAAATATTTACAGCAATTTTTCATCCGATATCTTGCCTACTTTATGAATACAAAGTATCTTACGGACAAACAATAAAGGGGCCGTCACACCTATGCGAATTTCTCTAACGCAGACTTGCGAAAATGGAAAAACAGTTATCTTTTGCGTTTTCCTGACGAAAGTTTTGAAAATGTGTTATATAACAAATCCTGTAATTAATCCTTTAACGAACGGTAAACGCAACGCTCATAAGCGAAATACGTTGGGCTGCGCAAGTAATATTTGTTTAATCCACCTACGAGATGATGCGCTAAGGAGCGGTCAAGAGCGCAGACATGCGAGCTTCAGCGAATTGTTGCGTTTTCAAAGGTTAAAAACTTTAGGAAAATCATAATAATAATTATTATTAAGTTAATTTCTAGCTAAAAAAAAATATTGTGTTTTTGCTTGTCCCAAAACCGCTCGAAAGATACCCTATAACAGGAGTATGTTAAATTTCAAGTACCAAGTACCAATCTTCCTTGTGGCCCTTAAAACATAATACACACAAGCAATACAAACAAAATACAGAATGACATAGTTCAGTAATAAGGAAATGAGAGAGAGAGAGAGAGAGAGAGAGAGAGAGAGAGAGAGAGAGAATAGACAGCGGAGGTAAAATTTCGAAATTTTGGTTATCCGATATTTCCCTTCTTACTGCAAGCACAGTCCTGGTAAAGATGCTATTCAGCAGTGACCAGACATAATTTTACGATTTTCTAAAATCATTTCAAAATGTCCTTAATTCATTTTATGATATCCTAAATTCATATGATGATATCCCATATTTAGCAATAGATCGCAAATGGTTCATAGAAATCTATTTTGGTCCAAAAAATCGGGAAAGTTAAAAATTAATTTCTGTATTTTTGGATCCGACGCCATTTCTCAGTCCACTTTGATACGAACTTTGCACAGTTTGAAGTTTGATCAGCATATTTTTTCATAACGTCTAATAATTGTTGAATTTATTTTTTTACGAAATTTCTTTACACATATATATAGTTACAACGCTACAATTCGCAAGGATCGTATTTTCTACAATGCGTATATCAAACCTCACATTGACTATTGTAGTTTAATCTGGAGTAACACGTCCAGCACGAAATTAAACACACGTATGTATGTATGTATGTATGTATGTATGTATGTATGTATGTATGTATGTATGTATGTATGTATGTATGTATGTAGTGTATGTATCACTTCTGTCTATCTGCCTGCCTGCCTGCCTGCCTGCCTGCCTGTCTGTCTGTCTGTCTGCCTGCCTGCCTGCCTGCCTGCCTTCCTGCCTGCCTGCCTGCCTGCCTGCCTGTCTGTCTGTCTGTCTGTCTGTCTGTCTGTCTTATTTCCTATCAAGTTTCACATTTTACATGCTTTGGAATTTAATATTTTGATTGTATATTGCCATGTTTGTTGTTACATGTACCATGTTTTGAGGGCCCCAAGGAAGATTGGTTCTGCCAATTGGGTCACCCTCGTAAAATAAAGAATTTACTTACTTACTTACTTACTTACTTACTTACTTACTTACTAGGATCCGTTTGTCTAAGTTTCCCTTCGTATGCGTTCGTTGACTAAACGCAACAGTTCGCTTCAATGCGTCGGATTCGATTCGCTACAATGCGCTTATATTCGGTACAGTGCGTTGAACAGCGCAAGCAATCGTCCGCGAAACGCAACTCTTCGGTGGATATGCAAATTAGCCTGATCGTGTGATGCAATTTTACAATTAGTTGCGAAGCCTTACGCACGATTACGCACGATAACGAAAGTTTTGCGAAGATTTGCGATTGATGAACGCAGCGAAACGCACGGATGCGAAAATTTGTTTTCGCCACCTCTGTTTGACATTTTCTGGCAGGTACGACTCATCTTGACGAATGCAGACGCAGGCTAACGCATTCATGCCAACACCACCAACGCTCTACAACGCATTGAAACGCAGACAAACGCAGACAAACGAATTGAAACGAATGTTCCCGAACTCATGTTCGCAACTTAACGCAAGTCTGCGTTGAGGGACTTTCGCATAGGTGTGACGACCCCTTAAGGCATAGATAAAAAATCTCTGGCTAGTGAGAGCAACTCGACAAAAGAAATTTACCACCTTTAATAAATACAACTTTATTCATTCTAAACTTTCGTAAAAGGGGTCGTCACAACTATGGGGATTTCTTTAAATAAAATTAAAACTGAGATCCTTTTTCTTGCGAAAATAGAAAAACGTTTTCTTGACGAAAGTTTTGAAAATGTTTTATATAACAAATCCTGTAATTAATCCTTTAACGAACAGTAAACGCAGAATTACGCTTTGTTGAGAATGGTTACGAATCATGACGTTAATAAGCGAAATACGTTTGGCTACGCAAGTAATATTTGTTTAATCCACCTACGATATGATGCGCTATGGAGCGAATTGTTGCGTGATTCAAAGGTTAAAAACTGTTGAAGTCTTAACTATGCCACGGAGAGGGCGGGCAATGAGCGAGAAGCTGAGCTTTATTCCATATTTTTGAGTATCTATGATTCATTTTAGGATTTACTTGGTATATTTAGGATAGTTTGAAGAATTCGCATATTATCATTAAGCCGATATTAAGATATCCTTGTGTATGTGTGTTTGTGTGAAGGGGGCGAGGGGGATGTAGGAAAGTCCAATTATGAACGAATTAAGGTTATCCCAAAATTAATTTATGGTTTCCTTGAATTATTCCGAATTTGAGGATATCATTCATTCGATTTAAAAATATACATAAAGATCATAAAAATTTTTTGTTCCCTATTCTTTATGTTATTTTTGATTATCCTTAAATCTGACAGCGGAGGTAAAATTTCGCAATTTTGGTTATCCAAAATTACCCTTACTCCAAGCACAGTCCTGGTAAACATGCTGTTTAGCAGTGACCAGACATCATTTTACGATGTTCTAAATCCATTTTAGATATCCTAAATTCATAGTATGATATGTTAAATTCATATTATGATATCCCATATTTACCATGATTTCACAAATGATTCCAAGAAATCTAGTTTTGTCCAAAAATCGGGAAAGTTGAAAATTAATTTCTGAATTTTTTGATCCGACGCCATTTCTCAGTCCACTTTGATATGAACCTTGAAGTTTGATCAGCATTTGTTTCTTTCTTTTTTTTTTCATAACGTCTAAACGTCTAATAATTGTTGAATTTATATCTTAACAAATTTTCTATACACGTACATATATTTGCAACGCTACGATTCGCATGGATCCGTTTGTCTAACTTTCCCTTCGTATGCGTTCGTTGACTAAACGCAACAGTTCACTTCAATGCGTCGGATTCGATTCGCTACGATGCACTTATATTTGGTACAGTGCGTTGAAGAGCGCAAGCAATCGAGCGGTCTTACGCACCATTACGCATGATAACGAATGCTTTGCAAAGGCTTGCGATTGATGAATGCAGCCTAACGAAGGGATGCGAAAATTTGTTTTCGCCACGCCTGTTTGAAAGTTTCTGGCAGGTACGACTCATCTTGACGAATCCAGACGCAGACAAACGCATTAATGCGAACACAGCCAACACTCTACAACGTATTGAAACGCAGACAAACGAATTGAAACGAATGTTGCTGAACTCAAGTTCGCAACTTAACGCAAGTCTGCGTGGATGGACTTTCGCATAGGCGTGCGAGGCCAGGTATTGCTGATAATGCATGCTTACCATTTACATAATCCAGCCACATACATAAAGCCAAAGCTAAGTGAACACAGGTAGATAGCTCCATTGTGTTTTTAATTCTTTAGTTAATGAATCCGTTATCCAATGAAACATTCCTACTTAAAATGTACTACTGGGAAAACTGTCAGTATTTTTTCACTGTGCCATAGGATATCCAACTACACACTGTAACTAAAATAAGAACGACGAAAGATGATCCACATTTTATAATTTTAATGTAAACTAGCATGTCAATTTCTAAGCGATTTGGCTCAAAGTTGCGATATACAATTATTCAAAAACGTGGATTGACACACTTATCGTTACCCCCGGTTTGCTTAAAGTAATATGTCTTTGAATGAATCAAATGCAATACAGTGTTCGCGTCACTCTAGTTATTAAAACAATATTAAAACCTGCCAGAATTAAGCAAATAAAGCTTCCATCTACTGCTCAATAGTAGAGCCAATATTTTCTATACAGTCTGATATCACTACTGTTGCTTTAAGACGTGTTCACACTGCCGATCAGATCAACCCGATCAAACCCGATCATGCGGTCGAGGGTTGATCGAGCTTGATCTGCGGGAGTGGTTTGGACGGTCGTCTTGCTCGGCATCACTCGGGCTTCCTTCCCGATAATTTTGACATGTCAAAAATATTCGAGTAGAGAACGTGTAGCGAACCGCTCGGGAAGCGATCGAGAACGAATCGAGTATCAGTCGAGTAGGGGTTCGGTCGGTCGAGTAGCGATCGTGTAGAGATCTACCTAGATCGGGATTGAAATATTTTCCGACCAGGAAACGTTCAGCCCGACCTAAGTTCGACCACTACCCGATGCTTACTCGATCAAAACGATTCCTACTTGAGCCGAGGTCCAGATCAAGCCGATCTCCATACGACCGCACTCGATCGCTCACAGATCCATACCCGATCCAATTCGATCTCACTCGATCTCTACCCGATCGTACACGATCACTTCTCGAGCATACCCGATCGCTACTCGAGTGGACCCGATCGCTTCCCGACTTTGCACACGCGAAATGAGCTTCAATACGTTTCCTCAAAAAAGCGCGAAGATATCAATCCGTCGCTCGGTACTATAATCGCTATGACCCTGTTTCTCTGGAGCTCTAAATAACGAGTATATAGTATCAACTGCTCCATTTTCATCGTTATTTCTTCCAGATTTAGACCTTCTTTATATCTTCTTCGCTGCACAAATCACAAAACTGATGTATGTAGGTCAAGGTTTCAATGTCAAAATAGTTGTGCTGCGATCGAGTAGAGATTGAGAAGCGATCGAGTAGCGATCGAGTAATGATCTTGTTTGTCTGGAATTGTGCGTGTAAGAATCGAGTAATTATCGCGGTGTTCGTGAACAGATCGTGTAGGGCCCCTGTTGAGATCGGTATGCTCGAGCAGTGATCGGGTTGTCAGTCGGGTTGAAGTCGTGTAGCAGTCTTGAGTGCTCGTGCTGCTATCGGGTATGACCGAGTAGCGCTCGTGTAAAAGTCGTGTTCAGGCTATTATCGAGCTCGGTCGGGAACTTTTGACAATCGGGACGATCGAGTTGATCTGATCGGCAGTGGGAACCCAGCTTATAGCAAGTAACACTAATAGCCCCATTGATGAAAATAGTTGATCTATATTCAACATTGTCTAAAGGTGTGAACTAGTTTTACATAGCCATAACCTCACCCTCAGCGTCTGCCGTGGTAAACAACACATAGATGTTCCAATTCTAAACGTAATACTGTATTTGTGAATCATATCAAAATGGAAACATTGCTTTCCACCATCCAAGAAACACTTCAATGATATTGTTTTCTTGTTATTTCTAGCACTCTCTGCTCTAATTCTTGGAAACGATTAATAGCTATATAGGAAGACTGAAAAAAATATAATTGACACAATAACAGTACAATTAATGACTTTAATTGATTTCTTTTTTCAGCGCTACTATTCGTTGTGTTACAAATGTAAATCATTACGAAAACTTGGCCATGCAATATACAGCGAAATCTAAAGAGGCGATTCCAACAAGTACTCACAATCTATGTTTTGATCAAAAATAGATATTAAAAAGGTATACCCCTGGAAAGTCCAGTTTTACTGTATAAAAGTTGGGTTTCAAGGGGTATACATCACACAGGCGTGTTTTCCTGATGTTAAGAGTGCCGGGTGGGAATATGGGCCCCGCCCATTGGGGCCTACAGAAATAGATTTGCTGCTTATGCCTCCAGGCAAAGCTTCTACCGACTGACAATTTAGTTGCTGGTCAATCGCTCAAGCATGAACCTGTCCTGAAAAAGTGTGGCTCAAGTAAAACCATCCATCCATACATGTATAACCACTATTGGCTTAGTTGGGTGGTTACATGTATGTTTGAAGAATTTTTTGGATGTCATGACATCTTAATTTTGGGTAAAATGCCCATAAAAGGAGACAACGTCCCGACATTACCATAGCTGTTGACTTGGGCGTTAAACCACAACTTAAACAAACAAACAAACATAACTATAGGTGTACTGATACATCTTTCATATTGTAAGTAAACCATTCTTAAGGCAATGGTTATTTTCAAGAAAATTTGGATAAGGTAAATATGGAGACAGATGGAGACGGAGTTATTTGGCATGCCATATGTGTATTGATATTAAAATGGCATAACTGAAAGCTTCATAGTTGCAAGTCTAAATGTTTCCTTTCAAGTTCATCGTTAAATGAAAGTTCTATATTATATTTTCGATGAAACACGCCACAGTTGACGCGTTAAACTGAATAACTGAATAACTTGTCTGAGTAAAACAATTTGTGGAGAAAATTAAAAAATCGTCAGAGGGGACGAACATATTGTCATCCATGTTAGACGTATTATATTGTGACTAAAGAGTCGACTACAGCCTGCTTTTCCACAAATGCAAATGTGCTAAGATTTGCTACGGGTATCTGTGTTCCGTGCTAGGAAAATCTATTACAAACCAGCACATTCTTATAAATAATTATTTCACGGCAGACTAAGGACGCCGATCATACTTATTCAAACACCATAAAATCAAGATAACTCTGAGAAAGCAGAAAGTTATGATCAGTTTAGATATATTTTCTAACCAACATTCTATATATTTGTCCCTATTTGGATAATACTAGTCTTTGCTTCGAAGTACAAACTTACACTAATTCCCTTTGGCTCAAAGTTGCCAAATCTAAAGGGTTACTGAAAAGGCTTTAGGAGCCGAAACCATGTTATGGCCAATCCACTTTCACATTAATATGTTCAGGATGTCAGATTATTTTTATCTGTAGTAATTTATTTACTGTTTATTCTTTTGTAACCGCCATCTTTATTTTGTTTGATGGTAGCAAGATGGATATTTCTCTGGGATATATCACTCAACATATTGCTTCTCATCACGCATACAGGTCCGTGTAATGAATATCCTTTTGGACCTCGGTTTTATACAGTAAAACTGGAACGTGAAGGGTATGCATTTTTTCTTCTAATTTTTGCATGAAGCAATACATGTAGATTGTGGGTACTCGTTAGAACCGCCTCACCGAGGTCCTAACGTGTACCCACAATAAATGTATTGATCAAAACGTATCAACAATTTTCGAGTGGAAATTTTCAACTAACAGTTCTTAAAATCAAATGTCTATGTGTTGCATGAGCAAGTTTTCATAATGTAATGTGAGTCATTATTAGATATATACTCTGTATATTTTATTGGCATTTCTTCCCAGCCTGGTTCAGTCATTGCATCTTTCTCGCCTTGTTTCGGGCCTAGTACCTAGTATCTGGACTTACGGATTTTTTGCAATGTACGCGACTGAACTCTTAAAGAAACTGCTAATTATATGGAGTTCCGGCTACTTTAACTTCCAATTCGCTTGTTTCATTCCCGAATTAGATCTACAAGTCTTGTACTTTCTTGAATTCACTTTATGTTTTTTGGCATTAAATCACGTATTGTCATGTTTAAGTCGTTTATGGTAACTTTAATCAATCAAAGGCCTGTCTATAATGTGCAATGCCAGCACTTATCTCCAATTACATTCAACTTATTTTTTTTTTCAGCAAAAGCCCTCTCGCTTTTATTAAAGTCCCAGTGGATTGCCATATTTTCTACTCATTCAAACGTTCGTTCGCAAGATAAATACCCGATGGTTAGAGCAAAAGGAGTGAGATAATTTTTCTGGATTTCCCCCCATTGCGTTTATAGTCTGAAGATCCTATCAATAAGACGAAATTCAAAACGTTTAGACGTTCATTACGTAAACGTCTCCATTTGCAAAAAGTGGTTTTAATAAAAAGATACAATTAGGAAAAGATCAGCAAAAGGAGCAATCAGAAAAAGATCCCCACTCCAAAATCCGAGGTGGGAAAAAAACTTAATTAACAATCAGGTACTTATACCATGAAAACATATAGTACGCCGAATGAGCAGCTATTTTCCCAATAGGTGGCCACTCAGTTACCTAAACTTAACTAAAAATATGAAAACATACATAAGGCGCCAACAGCACACAAGTTTTAAACACGAAGACATAAAACAAAAAGAACCAACACAGAAGTATCGCCTTGGAACAATCAGTTATATAAAATTAATGGCATGCTTAATTCGATTTTACATGGCCATAACCCCACCCTCAGCTTCTGCAGTGGTTCATAACATTTAGTTAGTTTAAATCTGATTTTTACATTAGTTAATCTTGTTCTCCATATGATCATGCATTTTAAGTATGAGTTATGAACGCGACTATAAGAGAAACAAGTACCCACGTTTTACGATTTACAGCCGTAATGGATAAATCGGGTAGCTTCCATACGGAGATGATTCCTTGAGTAAGTCGCGATTAAAGCATCGGGTAGACAATGTTTCACATAAATATGACATGTTCATGGTTTTGATAAATTATTGTTTATGCAGCAATCAGATCTTTATAACATAAAAGAAGGCCTAGGCGTTGATACAATTGAATCAGAATTCACAACCGAGCCCCAAGGCAAGAATGTCATAACAGTAAGACATTAGGAAATATTAGCAACTTCCATTCAGAGCAATTTGACTAGTGATTCCCAGCGAGGCACCCATCGGGTATGTATTGATAAAAACAACTCAGTCAGTTTAAACATACTATATAATTATGAAAAGGCACACAGGCTAGATTGAAAAAGCGGATTACAACATTAAAGATTGCTTTTGGAAGCGCGGTACCTCAGTGGTAAGCGCACTAGCCTCTGGTGCTAGAATCCCGGGTTCGAGCCTCGCCGGCGGCGAGGATAATTTGGTGCCCGATCACGCTTCCCTTCGTGTCATTTGCAGGGATGACATGAGCACACTGCGCCGTCCTTCAGATCGGAATGTTAACTGGAGGTCCCCTGTACAGGGACAGTCACCCCCTGTACAAGATAAAGATTCCTTCACAGATTCTATCCTCAAGCATGTAAGCTCATCCTGCAAACGCGCCGGAGTGTACAATGTGCACCCAAAGAATAAGAAGAAATTGATTGATGGGAGAAAAACAAACAACATAAATAAATAAATAACACCAAAGGTAATAATTTGACGAAGGTACCGACCCTTGCTAGACACTTTTAACAGGATAAAAATGTTATGGCTTATGTTTGACTGCAGCGCACTTTGACAATACCCATATTCCTAAACCGACACGTTTTTTGTATAAAACTAGTGAGTTTAATTAATCCGAACCTGGTATAAGGTAGCATTAATTGCTTTCACATTCTAGCAATCTTATTCCTAGATATACTTGTTTCATCTGTGTTATTTGTCCCACGGGGATATTACATTGTCTGCAATATGAATATGGTTGAATCAGTAAAGTCCCAGCAAAATATTACTGTCTCGTAATAATCCTAAAATGTATACAGTTTGAATTCCGCCAAATAGCATATATCAACTGACAATAAGACTCTGGGAGTTAACATTTCTGGAAAATCCCTTCGAGACCATACAACAACATTCTCTGCAAAAAATGCCATTGATTTCTGGCACTTTGTATTTTGGACTTGAATAGCTGGGGTTTGTATTGCCATCGTCTTATACAGCAAACTAACACATAACATGTGTGTATATTAAAAAAAAACGCCTTCTTTCTTTTTTCTTTAAATAATATCTGAATTTCGTCCCACAACATGTATTTGTTAATCATAATGGAACGATATCCACATAAAGTTTGTTTTTTACAAGAAGATTTCCTCGCAATGTTTTAAATCAATTGCTACATTATGTATAGCAAGCGCATGATTTCGTGGAACAAAATAATCTATTGTTTATTTACATGTACATGTTTACTTATATCACCGTTAAGGACTTATGTGTGGTCACTGTACATACATGTTTGAAAATTTACCTGTATAAAAACACACTCTGCATGCCAATATCGATATTTGATCAACGCCGGAGTGAGATAGCCAACTCCGAGGATAACGTCTACGCCTGAGGAAAATAGAGAGTGTTCTTCTTCTAAAAATGTCAAAATAAATTGGAAAAAACGCTGTTTACTCAGTTTCGTTGATTCTGTATCATTCCATGACAATGAGTTTGTTGTTCAAAGCAATTTAAGGCGCAAAGATATTCGTATACTTGATAAATTTATGAAAATGTACGTTATTACAACAACCTAATTTAAACAGCTACACGTGCGTTTCTGTACGAAGATAGTGGTTGAAATTTTGCATATGGAAGAAACAATCTATATCTGACATTAACAGAACCAAAGCACGCTTCTATTTGGTATATTTTGAACATTTTCAAGCATTTAATTAACAGACCCTCTTTAGTGAGGAAATGAGGGTAACGTTAACGCCGGAGTAAGATACGACTGCAGCCGGAGGAAATGTTAGAGAAAAGACAAGACCAACCACGACGCCCGACTTTGTTCTCAAGATTTGATGGTCTTTTTACCAAGAAATCATATTTACTTTCACCCTATAATGGTCTGTAATGCCTATAATCTCCTACAAGATGCTTACCTTGTGGCGTGGGATCGCGCGTGCTCGTTTCTGTTACACATAGAATTGAGGACACCTTGCTACACTTATTGTCTCAAATTCGTAGTTTATCCATAGTACAAATATTTCTGTACACGAAGATACAATCGAGCAATAATTGAAACAAAATCGTGGCTTGCTTGCTTCGCCACAGACATGCAATGCAATATGCACTAAAAGAGCAAAGTTTTACTTTCTTTTGCAGGCATATAGATTGTACAGTTTCACTCGGTCGAGTCATTCATATTGATTCAGAAAACCTTTTGTTACAATGCTTAACTTAAATGTTCATGTCATGCTTTTTAAATACGAATAGTTATAATTTTATTAAAACATGGTAATGGATAGTCGTATGTGCTTAAAACGGGAAGAAAAAGCATCGCAGTAAGTTTCCATAACCGTGCACGTGCGTGCACGTATGTATCATTATACAGGTAAAACTGCCAAATACTGTTGCTACCACTATATTGAGTAAAAGTCGAGTAAAATAAGTTTTTGTTTTGAATCAGCATTCTGTGCAAACGTTATCATCCTCAGGCGTTGGTCATGTCCATATGTAACCTTCCTCCGGCGTTGGCGATCCCATTCTTTTTCCCACAAGGGGTCTTTGATGGCGAATAATATCTAAATGCTTCGTCAGAAATGAGTTTTAAGGAAAACAGTTTGTACAGCGATTATGAGTTATAAATTATAGCGTGAATAAAGAATGAAAAGTTTTGACCTTAAAGACGTGTTGACTTCTAAATCAATCTTGACAGTCAAAACCACAAAATGGTGCATGTTTTCTTGTATTTTATATGTTCTAGTCAAAGTATTGTAACATTATGTAAATTGTATTTGGAAGCAAGACCATTTTAAAACATTAACTTATCAGTACAAATACATTATCCCCTTGCTCTTTAAAATATTTCATATTTTTGCTGACAACCCTTAACACACTGTTCCTCAGGCGTTGGCTAGTGCCTCGGAGTTAGCTATTTCACTCCGGCGTTGGTCGAATATCGATAATTGGCATGCAGAGTGTGAAAAAGCATTGTTTATTTTTGTCAACACATGTTACATTCTTTGGCATGCTTTATCATTTGGCTGTTGAATATGTTGCAAGTACATGGATTTGTGTATACATGATTGTGAAATGAGTGGTCAGCTCAGAGCAAGTGAGTCATTTTTCAAGTGACTTCCAGGTTGAAATCGTTGGACCCATTTTTCCTGTTTTTTTTTTAAATAAAATAAGCCAGATTTTTCGATGTAATCATTGACTTCAATCATATACATTGTAGGAACCTGAAACAAAAGGCATGTCATCTTTCAGCAAACAATAAGCGCCCACGAGCCGCCCCAAGTTACTCACTTTCAGAATTTTCCAGAAAAACATGTTTACACTAACTTTTCCCAGAGAAATACATTTCCATGACGCCAAAATAATCCTTGATTTGTGACATTATGTATCCTAGACATTAAGACTTTGTGTAATTTTTATTCAAATGCATGCCATTTTCCAGGAAATGGGTCCCACGAAAACCAGTTACATTTCCAATTTTACACCAAGGTATTCAAAGTTTTTAAAATAATAACTATATTGAGTCATTCCTAGTATCAATGTCAATATTGATAAATTCTTAAAGAACCACTGCAAGTATACATTAGGTAAAACTGTAAAAATATATTTATTTCGACAAAATATCCCGGCTCACTTGCACTGTATACAACAGACTCTTTTAGGGAGAGACAAAGTACAAACTAAACCGGTTTATCTAGTATGATATCAAAGACAAAATAGCAAAAAAGCCAAACAGACACACAGAGAAGTGGTTGAATATTCTCAAAATATTTTCCTTGTAACCGGTATGTATTCTACAAAAGAAACACGTGGGGTATCATTGATAATAGGACAGAACAAAAACATAATACGACATAGAAAGAGTCACTCGAAAAAAATGTCAGTTTGTATACCATGGAAACCGATTAAGAATGACAAGAGACAAACCATCGTGTTTTATTATTTATTATACACAGACGGTCGAATCTATCAAATCGTGTTAATGCTATTTGGATTCTGTAAAGTATAACTGCTACAATAGTGTGAAAGAACATTTTAAGCAGGTAAATGGTCATTAGAAATAAAATACATGTAATTGGAATTAATTACTAATTCAATGTTGGGTCACTGTTTTTCATATACTATGCAAAATAAATTCAGCAATTTTTGATGTTACATATATTGTTGCTACGAATTTCCCGAATATGGATTGGAAACAAAGACTAAAATCCGTTTTCCGAATTTCTATTATAATATAACTTTTTTCTGTCCCCTTATGAAGAACCCCGACGTCTTCTTGGACCCGACATGACATCTACATAGTAACCGACGAAAACGTTACTAACATGACGCTCAAATTGAGACAAACAGCATAAACCGGCAGTTTTGACGATGACGTTACCAAATACATGTCGTAAAAATATCCAATTTCCCATACATTTTTGATCACCTCAGAGTAATTTTGGAAATTTCTTTAATTTAAATGACAAGAACAGTGTCTAAGGCACGTGATACGATGACTCTAAAAAATCCATTCTTTAAAGAGGCTTCCGGAACAACCAACAAATACAGAAAGGGTGTGAATGCAAAATTCTCAACCACTGAACACAATGCAAACAGTTGACTTTTGTTTAGTCCATTAGGCCCATCTGTTTCAACCCCTCTTTATGAACGTTGTTGATTATGTGACAAGTGAGATTGGGCTTTTTCGGTACAAACTTTACCTGCCAAAAAACGACGTCAACGCGCCATCAATAGGTCACAATTGCCTTAATTTTGTGTAACTTGGTTTCCAGTGATTTTATAAAAACAATACAAGACAAACAAAGCACAATGCAGCCAATACCGTGATCAGTAACACTTGAAAGATTCAGAGCCATAACGAATCATGCTAGTGAGATAACGCTGACGTTAAACTCTTCATCTAAGCTCACGTTATAAAGCCAAGAAAGCGAATATCGTAAACTCTCTTAATTTTAACGTATCGGTATGCATCGGGAATTAAAAACTCATTGCCGATTTTTGGGAAATTCTAGTTAGAAATGTAACTGTAAAGCGATAACGTAGGAGCAAAAGAAAAAACGTCGAAATCAAAAACTTACGATCTTAATTTCTCGGCGATAAAATTTTGTTTCCAAACGTTTTAAATGTTTTCCTTTGTTTTGATGACTAAAGAGTTGATAAAGCATGATTTTAGTTTCCCATTGTAAGCAAACCTGCAAGTTTTGATCATGTGTCTTAAATTGTAACGTCACGTCAGTATCGCCGTAAGGTTTAATTTTTTCGAAATGTTTCACTTGGAAGCTCTTGCCGAAAGGTTACCACTTACATCCATATTCCAAAATATGACTTTTAATCATTATGTGCAGAAACTGGCGAATGTTACGAAAATTGCTTATTTAAAATTTAATTTGCCTAGTATATAAATGGAATCGTTACATTGGTGAACTGATCATCGCTTTAAATCCTCCTTCCACTGTTCCAGACAGACAACCAGTGCACGTTCTATAAAAATTAAATGATATAAAACTCATTTGACCACAGGCAGTATAAGTAAATCTCAAAACATTTAGGTAGTCATAAGCCTTGCCCATGCAATAAACAAATATTTTAGAGCACTAAAAATTGAATTTTTCAGCTGAAAAAATATGTTAATTTTTTATATGTTTGCTCAAATGAATTAAAGAGTTTGGATCCTTTGGAAGCAATAAAATGTTCAAAGGGACATAGTATGGACTATATTGCGCAATTTTGGGTAATGAACCCTTATCAGTAGCCCTTTTAAATAGGCAAAGAAAGCCAGAATATTGTGCTGCAATTTCGAGAAAATACAGGGGCAGTCTAAATCAAAGACACATTCCTTTACGTGGTCAAATAATTAAAAAAGTGCTTAGAATCATGTTTCTAAACGTAAGTGTTTTGCACACTCTGAATATCTTTACTGATCTCAAAGGACCGAAAGAAACAGATAATCTGCACTATGGGTGATGTACGGGGAGACTTTTTAGGGTCGCCACACGGCACAACATCATCTGCAGAAAAAGCAAATAAATTAAAATTAAATAATAAATTAAATAACTTAAAAAGTTCGGATCCTTTGGAAGCAGTAAAATGTTCAAAGGGAGATAGTATTGACTATATTGCGCAATTTCGGGTAATGAACCTTCATCAGTAGCCCTTTTAAACCGGCAACGTAAGCCAGAATATTGTGCTGCAATTTCGAGAAAAAACACGGAAAGTCTTAATCAAAGACACCAAGACGGTTCTAACGAGTACCCACAAAGTATGTTTTGGATCAAAAATAAGAAAATAAAGTATACCCCTGCAAACACCAGTTTTCTATATAAAAGTGGAGTTTAAGGGGTTACACATTTCTCGGACTTGTTTTCCTGATGATGATTAGGAATTTTTGCAATCAGAAGCAAAGACCAACCATAAAAGTTCAGATGGGAAGAACAAAACGCTATTAGGTACCGATGAAAAACGTATTGGGAACGGAGTGAGCAGCTATTTACCTTAAGGTGGCCTCTCAGTTACATAAATTAAACTAAATATATGATTACGTACATAAAAGGCAAAAACAGCACAAACATCGAAACCAACACATGAAGCAAATAACAGAAGTAATAAAACATACAATGTATCTCTATAGACCAGTAAATGAAATTTACTCTAAACACAGGTCAACCTGACGCGGCTCGGTGTAACGATTGGTACGGACGGGTCTTTCCAGTACATGAACACTTCAAACGGTAAATGTCCTTTATTTACAGTAACAATCACATCTCCCTGATTGTGTTGTTATCAATTAAATGGCAAATAAAAAGAGCAGTGTGTTTACAATTTGCAATAAATTTCAGCAACTGTTCCGGCCTTATTAACATTTAATCACGCTCTGTGGGCGAGCCAATATGACACTTTGTATGAAATGTTTAAACCAGATACATGTTCGTGTTAGATTCTTTGTGACAATTTACATTTTTTTTATTGTCACAAAGAATCTAACACGAACATGTATCCTGTTAATCGCATAATTAAGCATCTTCATCAGGATAAGTGTGGATTCGCGAAAATCAACTTCAAGTTGCCATGGATGACAACAACTAACTTTGAACATTTCAATGGTATTTGTGAAGCTCACGAAAGCTTGCAACGCAGCCAGTCGTGATGTAATCTTGAAGGAAGTTGCCATCTTTATCTGTCCAATTGGCGCTATATATTTTTCATTACGAAAACATGCCCATGCAATATACAGAGATTTTTATATTTGTGTAAAAATGAAAATTTTCTGTAGAAAAAAAAGATGTTTTTCTTATTTTTGCTCAAAACAGAACCGAGGCGGTTCTAACGAGTACCCACAATCTATGGTTTGGAGCAAAAATAAGAAAAATAGGTATACCCCTGCATAACCAAGTTTTGCTATAGAAAAGAGGTTTAAGGGGGTATTCGTTTCACGGATGTGCTGGAGTTTTGAGCCTTTTCATGTGATTTAAAATATTATTCGGGACTAGATCTACATTATGCCACCAACACTGTGACTGTGATAGTTATGTTCTTGCAATCTGTCTTGCAACAAAACCGAATTTCAAATCGAAAGTTAAAAAGGTATCCAAAATGCCATTGAATTTAATTTGACAGCGATCTTCTATACTCATGGATTATCCTTTCAATCAATGGAACGTGATACATTGTGTGGTATTTTATAGGGTGAACGTGTACTGCATAACTGTTTTCCTCTTGTACATTTGTTCAGTTTTATTTAGAGCAAATTAATCGCAGATGTAGCCACACCATGTATCTTAAATATAAAACAAAACTCGATTAAGCGGCCTCCGTGGCCGAGCGGTTAAGAGCGCTATTTCTTAATCACTCGATCATCTTACCGCTGTGCCTGGTGTGGGGTCGAGCTCCGTACTGGCCACATATGAGACAAGCAAACTTCTGCTTGCGGGTGTGCCAGGTGGCTTTTCTCGGGGTTCTCCCGTTTACGCCCATTTACTGATTGGCCCGTCTCATATTAGCTGAAATAATCTTGAAAAGGGACGTAAAACTGAATAAGAAACAAACAAACAAAAAAAAAAAAAAAACAAAAAAAAAAAAAAAAAAAAAATGTGCCAGTGGTTTTACCCCAGGTGTCTTTCAAGGCGTCTATTTCGGAGTGTTTATTTCTTTCGTGCATTAATATGCCATCATTATAAAGGAGAAACGTAGCCCTTTCAAACAAGGTATAATACAGCAGCCTATCATGTCTATTAACAAAGTAATAACACCTATGAACGAACTTTCTGACCCACCCTCGTAAAACCAATAAACAGTGGAACTGCAGGTATTATCCTTTAGTGGCCTCTTTATTACCCCCTGCAGATCTTAGATACATGTAACCACCTCATTACAGTCCTTTGATCTCTGAACCATATTTCACGAGCAGGCGTCATATCAAACTGAATAAACATTGGTACCACTTAAGCTCCCTTAGAAGCTAAGTCTTTAAGCACTCAAGACTATAAAAAGCATAATTATACATCTTCTTTTAAAATAAGTAGTAGATTAAGGTACAAGGAGGCAATGATCAGGAAAAGGCGCTATCAGAAATAAATTCCATCTCCAAAAACCGAGGTGGGAAAAAACCAAATTGACAATAATGTACTTACACTTAATACAAATTATAAGCCGAGTGAGCAGCTATTTCCCAATAGGCGGCCACTCAGTCACCCGAATTTAAATAAAAATACGGAAACGCACATAAGGTTCAAAAAGCACAAAAGTTCGACTCCAAAACAACAACAAAAAAAAAAAAAAAAAAAAAAAAAAAAAAAAAAAAATGGAACCACAACAGAATTATCGGCTTGGAACGATCAGTAATATATATAAAAAAACAAATCTGTTCTTCGTTCTTGGGTCATATGTTATTATTATTAGCTTTTAGGTCGCATTTGTATATGTTATATAATAAAAATTAAACCTGAGATCCTTTAAGAGCAGTGAACACATTGACTAGAAAGGCGATGGGCAATACCGTGGTTTCGATTATTAAAGTCTCGTCAGTGACCCTTAAGATTTGGCAACATGGAGCCAAAGATTGCAACTTTCAACAGGGTAGTCGATTGAAAGACTACTATTATCTAAATGTGACCAAATATATTAAACATTGGTTAGAAAATGAATATTGACCCATAATAAGTTTCTGATTTTTCAGAATATCCTCTCTGTTCTCAAAGAACCAAAAGAAAATATAATCTGCACTATCATCATGGATGATGTACGGGGAGACTTTTTAGGGCCACAACATGGCACAACACCAGCTTCAGTAATAGCAAATAAAGATTAAAACTGAGATCCTTTAAGGGCAGTGAACACATTTATGAGAAAGGGAATGAGCATCTTTAACATTTGTTATAATAAAAAGCAATAGCCTTTGATTGTTTAGTTGTATTAAACTGTAAAATTACAAATTGCCACTGTGTATGGTTCCTCATTGAAGCAAGATCTGCCAGTCCACCTGCTCGTCTGACAATTATTTGAAAATATACTGACCAAGAGGAATTCTTACACTTTTTAGGTAGAAATTTTTTCATCTTTTCACATTTTTATTTTTAACATGTACACAACTGTCCATCGCCTCTTGAAATGGGTGCGCCGTCGACGCACTCAAGTAAGAGCGTCGAAAGATACCAATACTGAGACGTGACCCTAAAACTACCATGACAATTTGCGCCAGCGGTCAATGGTGCAAGGTATGCATGACTTACAGAACCCCAAACGTTTACAATCCACGACATATGAAACGGCATCTGCACGGTTTTACGCTGATGCGTGACGTGTGATTTGTAACCGCTATATCATTTGACGCGCTGTGTCTCAAAGATAGAGCAAATCATTTGTGTTTTGTTTAAACCAATAATCTGCCACTTAAATGTGGATTACTTAAATATAAAGATTATTGTCTCATCAGTAATATTGCAGGAGATATTACTGAAATAATAAGTGTAAAGTTTATTTTTCATTCATTATATATGGTAAATGTACATGTATTCGACCTAATTTATCGTATTGACGTCGAGTCTAAGTACACTTCAGCGCCTCGACGTGAACGTTTTGGTTGATCAGACCGGAGTCGATCTTTCTTTGACCAAATAGCTTCGAAGGGAACACTGAGTAGCCATAAATTGTTTACAGGGGCAAAAATTACGTCGCGTGATGTCAAATTAAAAAAAACGTGACAGTGTTTTCGTGTTATTGGTTTCGATAGACTTAGACGTACATACATGTAGGATGTCTGACTGCAATGTGATCCAGAGATCAAAGGCCGGTCAAAATGAATGGATTATAATACATGAGATAAAACCTGCAGAGAAAAAAGAGTTTCTTGTTGTTGTTTTGCATGGCCAAACAATGTTAGTTAAGTTCCGGAAGCACCATGATGTGGATTGGTTATAGGTAACACAATTAATAACGCTTGTCTACGTCAGAAAGTTGGTTGTCATAACACGGATGTTGTGCACCAATACAGGATATTGCATAATTTTGAATACATAAAATAAACAACTACAAATTCATATGAAAAAAGTTAGTTGATATTAATCCAAACAATGTTTAGTGTTTAAAATCCCAAGTTTATATTTTAAAGGAGCCGCAGGATATATCAATAATTTTTCGTTTGTTTATAAAGGCATTTATTGTGATATATAATACCGTGACCAAGTACATTTACCTCAACCAAGTACGTAACATATGTTGGTAACCGTGCATGTATTCACAAAATATTTGAGCCGCCTCATGGGAAAACCAACAATCTGCATAGGCGAAAACAAAGACGCAGATCAGCTTCGCGGTAACCGCGAAGCTGATCAGCGCCTTTGTTTTCGCTACTAGGATAGTACAATTCCTCTTCTACATGTACGTAAAGCCGAAATTTCAAGCTTCTAGCCTGATTCTGTAGCTGTACAGCCCGGTTTGTGTCAGACCTGTTCGGAAACCACATTGTTGGTTTTTCCACGAGGTGGCTCATTTATTAAATAAAAAGATTGAAAGGTATAAACTTTGATCAAAGATATGCATCTTTTCGAGGGCTTGGCCGAGGCCGATAGCAGCTTAATGTAACAAAAACGCAGAGAAAATAAATGTTACGTAGCATTAAAAATTACATTTTCAAAAATATACTAATAATGATTTCTTACAAGGTGGAAGCTTGTCAAATTAGAAAAAGACAAACCAATAGGTCTTTCTCTGCTTTTAGTCAACTGCTGTTGGCATTTGTCCTCGACAAACTCCTCGAAAAGATGCATATCTCGGCGGATAATCACGTAAATTTAAAATCAAGGAAATCTCCGTTTTTCGAAAATTGTGATTGCATACTCGTTAAGTTATAGTTTTTTTTTTAGATTTGAAACCAAAGTTATTGCACATGTATATATTATATAAATTACACTCACTTGCATGTACACAATCGCCACATTGTATGAGCGGTAATTCGGCTGTGTAATTTACAAGAAAATTGCGTTCCCGATTGCACAAAAAAAAAAAAAAAAAAAAAAAAAAAAAAAAAAAAAAAAAAAAAAAAACAATGTTCTTGACTGTCAAATAGCACTACGAGCTAGCAATTAAAACAGTTAAATTACGTAGACGATCGCCGTTTTAAGCAATCCGATAGCTTTTGGCTATTGAGAAATGTACGTACATGTATATCAAACTGGTTGTTGAGCTTGTCGCTACTACAGTATATAATCTCGTACCAACTCTCTCTGAAGCGTCATATCAGCTGTTTATTGTATTGTTACAGTTTACCTATGTATTAACCATTGTACATGTACTATTCAGGAACCAATGATGAAGACATTTGTCAGCACAACTATTTTATTGATTCTAATAATCAACAGTCTGGGAGAGGCAGGTACATATATAAAGTGGGGTGTGGCAGGGTTGTGGGCGCCCGTAATAAGGTCGGTGTTTTCCTCGGGTCCTCCCGTCTCCTCCATCATGTTTGCAAATGTCCGCGACATCAAGAACGCGCCTTCGGATTTCTGTGTAAATGTAGTAAACCAGAGGACTAATGGTCCTGAGAACGCTCACCTGAAGCCTGATCTCGGAGTATTAAGTCAGCATAAAATGACCTTGACCTTGACCTTGAATACTCACACACCTTTATTGACTCCATAAGTTGTCTGCATCTGCCAAGTTTCTGGTCTTAGGCTGCAATAGTTTCCAAACCCAGTGATGTCTAAGAAAACCATAATCTCAATTTTGATATTTAAATGACCTTGGGTCAAGGTCAAAAATGACATTGGCCTTAATTTATTATTTACCTTCATTGACTCCATTAGTTGTCTGCATCTAGCAACTTTCAGGTCTCAGGCTGCAGCACACGGCTGGTAATGTCGTTAGAGGCAATCAAATGTTATGCAAACGGACGCCTTACATATGTGCATATGTGCTAACAACCATATCTCACGCATGTGCATTGAAACACACACACACACACACACACACACACACACACACACACACACACACATCCCCCTCGGCTGTCCAACTTTGACATAACTCTACAAAGTTACTCGGCATAATAGTTTTGTGACATGAGAACCAAATTCCTTTATTATGTTCTTACACTTTTTCTTTGCCAACAGCTGTATGCGGCCACGGGCGATACGATCCAGTATTCAAAACTTGTTGTGATGGTGTGCTAAGCGTTGGAGGAGGAAAGTCATGCTGCGGAACGAAAGCATACGACTATGTATTCAAAACATGTTGTGATGGTGTGCTTAACGTTGGAGGTGGAAAGTCATGCTGCGGAACGAAAACATACGACTATGTATTCCAAACTTGTTGTAATGGTGTGCTTAACGCTGGAGGTGGAAAGTCATGCTGCGGAACGAAAACATACGACTATGTATTCCAAACCTGTTGTAATGGTGTGCTTAACGTTGGAGGTGGAAAGTCATGCTGCGGAACGAAAACATACGACTATGTATTCCAAACTTGTTGTAATGGTGTGCTTAACGCTGAAGGAGGAAAGTCATGCTGCGGAACGAAAGCATACGACTATGTATTCAAAACCTGTTGTAATGGTGTGCTTAACGATGGAGGTGGAAAGTCATGCTGCGGAACGAAAGCATATGACTATCAATTCAAGCATTGCTGTAACGGACGATTTTGTTGACAAAATTGAGTGTGACAAATAAAGCATATGTGAAGTTTCATTCACTTTTGTAATTATTCATCCGGTTATCAAACACCAACATATAATATTGGTACATATAAAATTATTGGTCAGAAAAAAAGAAAATATTATCAAAACGGCTTCAACATCCTCTAAAAAAGTATGAATGGTAAATTTTGCATTTGAAAATGTCTTTAAAGTTTGCAATATAGGGATCAAACATGGTTTTCTACGCATTAACATCTGCCAGGCGCCGAGGGAGGCGTTGAAACCGGAGCCTGAAAGGCGAGGGTTTTAACCCTCCTGAGTGGCCCACTAGATGTTCATGCATCTGAAAGAACATGTTTGGTCGTTATTATAGCACTATACTGGCGACTACTTCATGCGGAAATTTTGAGAAATTGTCCAGATTTTGCAAACATTCAAGAACATAAAATGGCACAGAAAAGTGACGTCAGCTTGCGACGTTTTGAAAATGCTGCTTTCGAGGCAAACTTCAATGTCATCATGACGTCACATCAAATGCTCAAATGCTCGTTACGCGATGACGTAAATTTTTGCAAGAGACCCTTGAACAAGCATAAGTAAAAGCCATGTATTAACAGCACGCTCTCACGAAAATTGCCACATTAATAGATGGCTTTCTATAATTTCGTTGAGTTAAATATGTGGCTGTTAATATCGTGTTACACGAGTACTTATGCAAGGCATATGCCGTTAGCACAGACAAAATTAAAGTGGACAGTAAACGACTAAAACATCTTCTAAATACAAAGAATGCAACAACTTTAAATATCCCGCTATACATGTATCGATGCAAAATAAGACATTTTTTTCTTGTTTACAAAAAGGTACAAGTAGGCAAAGATCAGGAAAAGGAGCAATCAGAAAAAGATTCCCACTCCACAAACCGAGGTGGGGAAAATCAAACTAACAATCAGGTACTTATGCCATGAAACATATCGTAAGCCGAATGAGCAGCTATTTTCCCAATAGGTGGCCACTCAGTTACCTTTACTTAATTAAAAATATGAAAACACACATAAGGCGCCAACAACACAAAAAATGTTAAACACCAAGACATAAAACAAAAAGAACCACTACAGAAGTATCGCCTTGGAACGATCAGTAACACAAAGTTACTGGCGGGCTTAAACCGGTTTTACAGAATCCTAACCTCACCCTCAGCTTCTGCAGTGGTTCATAACATTTAGTTAGTTCTTTGGTCCTCGTGGTGAATCTCTAACTAGTAAATGACAAATCCCTTTGCTCCATATTTTTTTTTAAAAAATTGAAATTAGAATTTCGTTTTCTTTTTTTTATTTCATGTTCTTTTTCGGGCTCAATCAAATTGGTCAAAATCTAAATAAAATATGCACTTAACTTGCATCCAAGTATAAAATAGAGTATAATAATAATAATAATAATAATAATAATAATAATAATAATAATAATAATAAACTTTCGTCATAGGGTGTGAATTTCTTTCTGATTGCTCCTTTTTTTCCTGATCATTGCCTAGTTTTACCTTTATCTAATACTTTTGAAAATAAAGTTTACATGAAAAAAAACAACAAACAAACGAAAAAAAGAACAACAAACAAACAAACAAACAAACAAACAAACAAACCCAAAATACCGTAGATTTATTAAATTCATCTGCCAAACATAACTGTAAGAGCACAAGAAGGTTGGAAGATCGTGTATTCGTGTACAGCCGTTAACACACTAGGCAGAGGCTAGAACTTTGTGTGCAGATGTAGGTCTTTATGTACTTAAACTTTTCATAACACCGTTTCAGTGGTTTTCATATTGGCCAAAGTCCCAGATAATGAAGATAAAATAACACCATTACAGGAAACCAGTGACAATTTCACATGTCAGAAACGATTATTTTGGAATCTCACCAGACAAATTACATCCGATTATATCAATCAATGTTTTTTCGTCGAACTACATGTTTTATACCTTTGTCAACAAACAATTGACAAAAGAAAATCAAAGAGATACAGGACTTTTGCACATGTACTGTACTTTAATACACAAAAGCTTTACCGCAATTAGAATACAAAAGCTCTGCATAAAACTGGACTGAAAAGATATTACATGTACACTAACTGTTATTACACATGAATAACTGCTTACAACTTACCTGTGTTACCGTTAAGGCGCTCATTTTACCGTTAAAAGTGAAAACCTGCTCACAGCAGAGCCACGCATGTTGAAGAAAATTCCTTTTTTTATTAACGGTATTAGATAAACGCCGTTTCATGGCTAGGGCGAGGTATGACGAGTTACCGATCTCATTAATACCGATATAAATTAATGCACATCCAGATTGTACTAACTGTGTCAAGTAAGACTAGGAACATCTCTCTCTCTCTCTCTCTCTCTCTCTCTCTCTCTCTCTCTCTCTCTCTCTCTCTCTGAACATATATATCATCATTATAAAACATTTTTTTCTTTCATATACAATCATCAACCCACGCATACAATACCGTCTGGGAGAGGATAATCACAGGCTTAGCCTACATCCAATCCCTATACGCATGTATATGTATATATGATATGTTCAGGTGTGAAATGTTTTTGAAAGTTGTCATTAGTATATATGTGTGTGTATATGTTGTCATTAAATTTCTAATAAATAAATAAAAAAAACAATTGACAATCAGCAAAGCTATAGTAAAAACACAATACATAAAACAAATAACCACAACAAAGACATCCGAAAAACATGTCCGTGCAATGTATACCCCCTTGAACCCCATTTTATATAACAAAACTGGGATATGCATGGGTATACCTATGTTTCTTATTTTTTCTCCAGAACATAGATTGTGGGTACTCGTTAGAACCGCCTCAGCAAGGCGGTTCTAACGTGCACCCACAATCTATGTTTTGTGCAAAAATAAGAAACATATTAATTTTTTTCAACATATATTTTCATTTTTTTACAGCTTAAAAAATCTCTGTATATTGCTTGGACAAGTTTTCGAAATGATACAAATGCTAGTCCTAACAGCAGTCACACATTAGCGTATAAGCAAAACGCGCGCCGGGCGTGTTGACAAAACTGTAAAATTCAACATACGCCAGGAGCACGTCGGAGACACGCTAGGAGCTCGTTACACGCGCGTTTTGTACGCTTGGTGTATGCTTTGTGCACGTTGATATACGTCGCTGTAAGTCGCTGCGCGCTCCATGCGCGTTTAGACTAAAAAAAATTAAACATGCTTAAAAATTTTCTAGACGCTCGGCGTGTCCCGGGCGTATGTCTTATACGTTTCGAATCGCGCGCTACAGGTGCGTTGCATACGCTTCGAACGCGCTCGGCGCACGTTTTAGGCACGCTAGTGTACGCCACATGCGCGTTCCGATTTTATGAGATATTTCTTCTGTAGCGTGCCCTAAGCGTGTGTGGGACGCGCGTTGAACGTTTGCTGCTTGCCTGTAGCGCGTGCTTAGCGTGTTTTGGACGTAACACAAACGTACTCCAAAACTTTGAGATTTTTTATACGTCCGGCACACGCCTCAGTCACGCGCTGCTGTGTGACTGCTAAAGCGAGTTAAAGGAACAAATAAATTTTTATACGTCCAAAATCTTCAGCGTGTTGAGATTTTTCATACGCCCGGCGCGCGTTTGGGTTATACGCTACAGTGTGACTGCTGTAGATAAAATTACAGAGGTGACCACATTGACTAATTACAGATAAATAACAACATGGTTTGAAAGAGAACAGATTTATTATTTGTCTCAAGGTGTTTATTTGTTTGTTTTTAGACTAAACGTCCCAGTCCAAAATTTTCAGTCATGTCGGCACGGAGCCACAACTTTCTGGGTATTAACCAGCACTGTTGGGTGTTTTGGTGCCTTGCTCAAGAACACCATACGGTGCCGCCAGTGGGGATCGAACCCATAACCTCGATTCGAAGTCCGATGCCTAACTACTACGCCATCGAGCCCCCACCCGCACCCCCTGAAGGTGTTGTAGAGCAGTTGCATACAGGGTAATGATTCATCTCACGCATAGTTTTATATAACAAATTAGAAATGAATAAAAAATAACTTCTAATTTATAATAGGAAAACGAAAAAAAAAAAAAAAAAAAAAAAAAAAAACTGCCGATAATCATATTAAAACTGAGAAACATATAGATACAAACCAATAAAATGATTGGCGACACACATTGCAATTGACTGTCCCGCAGTTGAGGCTAGATTTTCAAGTTTTCTCCAATAGCGTTTATTGACTGATATGTAGATGCAGGCAATGCAGAAATTGAACATTTATTGAAAGAAAGTAACATAACTATGAAATCCCGGTTATTTCGTTTTCGCAAACACTTCAATGTTATTGTGATGGAAGTAATATAGGTTCATTTTTGAAGTGTTTGCGGAATCGAAATAACGTGGATTCCTTATGTTACTTTTATTCAATAAATGTTCAATTTCTGCACTACCTGTACTTATCTATCGGTAAACAGAGTAAACGCCATAGGAGAAAACTTGAATATCTCACCTCAACTTCTGCCACGATTGCAGTGTGCGTCACCGAGCATTTTAGTAGTTTCAACATATTTTACTGCAACTTTTACATGTACATGTATGCAATGTGGTTGGGCCACAAGTTCTTCCAACATTAGTTACGGCCCTCCCCCTAAGCATTTTAATGGGATTGACCACGTGTTTCCCAGCTGTGTAAAAGAAACAAGTCTTAAAGTTTATATATTATTTCTATATACTTTATAAACCTTAAGTCTTGCTTGCTTTCAATATGATAATCGGAAGCAACTTTGATATTCATGGAATCGTTGGCCAGACATACACTTTCCTTTATGCAATTGATGCTTTCGGAAGTGCAAAAAAAAAAAAACAACAACATATCTTTCAAATGCACAGTAGGTGCATGCAATCAATTACATTAATTTTGATTTAATCTTGTAATGTAATTAATATTTTCCATGACAGTTATCGTCGATTGCAATACTATTTAATGATAAAAGCATTTGCAAGTTTGTAGAGCTGAGGAACGTCAACCAAAATGACGCCCATAACCTTTGATTGATATTGTACTATAAAACTGTATGGTTCAGTTTGTTGCAAACCGTGAGGTGTTTGATGTTGCTAATTTTATCTCAGTTTAGATGACATTTATCTGTGCAAACAGATAGCCCCGGATGGGACGCCGCGTTCTGCGCATCTGGGGCTATGCTGTTTGCCTATGTCCCACAAAAAGGACGCCAAGCTTAAATGAGTTTATAGCAAAATATGATACAATGGCACTTGCTAATTTCAATAATATCCCTTCGATACTCTGTGTTCAAAGGCTGTGGGTTTAATTTCTGCTACATATTCCCTTCAGAGGAATATGTCAAAAAAAAATTCTAGACGCTCTAGATTTCAGATTTCTAGATTTTCTAGACAATAAAGATATTGTCAAAAATGTAATTCTTGTGTATGAAAAGGTACAAATAGGAGGCGCAATCAGAAAAAGATTCCCACTCCAAAAACCGAGGTGGGAAAATATTAAACCAACAATCATGGAAACATATCGTAAGCCGAATGAGCAGCTATTTTCCCAATAGAAGGCCACTCAGTTACCTAAACTTAATAAAAATATGATAACATACAAGTCATAAGGCGCCAAAAGCACAATAAATGTAAATACCAAGACATGAAACATAAGAACCACCACAGACGTATCACCTTGGAACGATTGGTAATATAAAATTACTGGCGGGCTTAAATCGATTTTACAGGTACCTATCCTCACGAATTAAAGAAGGCAGCATAGCTATCAGTGAAGCACGGTTCTACGACCGAAATGATTTAAAGGACGAACCAAAGTTAATTAATTAAATAAGACGGTTACGCAACATCCCTAATGGCTTGTATAAAGCATTGAATTAAGCTGTAAAGCAACGAAATGAAACTTTAACATAAAGAAAACGAACGGTGTTTATCTTATCATGGTTTGACTGTTTTTTCAACATTTTACAGGGCTGCATTATTTTTTGTTCCGCAATATCGTGCAATTAAACCTTCGACTACACGAACGGGTATCACTTCATTTGTTGGCATCTCAATAAATAACGTTCGCTTTAAGAATGTGCCACAGAAAGTGCCTCCAGATTACATTTGGAAAACGTTCAGAAAACTACTTTATCTCGTCATACAGGAGGTAAACATATTTCCAGGAATGCTAATGCAATTTTATGGTCATTTTTACCGATTCAATTACCATGTTGCGTGTTATGGTTGTAAACATTTACATAAACGTTCATGTATTATTGAAAAGCATAACCCATCTAACACTTAATCGAAATACGCTTGATATAAACGTTCAACTTGGCAGTTTCAAAGTAGATGATTTCTTAGAAGATTCGAAATGCCAGAGCATGATAATGTATATTAAATAATTCTATTATTTGAAAACACTTCATTTACATTGCATTGTTGAAATACAATACATACATTGAACTAATTCTATTATATTCTTAGGACGGCCAGGCATTTTACAAAATGCACATAAAAAGGGGTAGAGCTTGTAAATTGTTTTTTTTTTTTACTGTTGAAAGGTCACGGTGCAGTGGAAAACTGGATGCACACGGGCTTTTTTTTTCTATTTCTTTTTGCGGTTTATTTCCGATTTTCTCTTCCTTTTCTCCCTGTTTATATCTTTCTCTATTATCTCTCTTCTTGTGTCCTGTTTTGAGCCCTGATAATTTGGTTGCACTTGTTTGGTGTGAGCGTGGCTGCGATTCAAACATAGAAGGGTAAACTCAATCTTTTGAACACAGAAAAATTACACTTTTTCCGCACTGTCTTGGCCTCTACCTCGCTTTTTGGTGCACCGTACAATTAAGCTTTAAACCAGGAAATGCCTATCTACTGGGCCATCCAATCGTGAAAAAAGATCGCGCTCACATGCTTGCTGTAACAGTGTCGTGAGGGTCGTTAAAAATGTGCCTAGCAGTAATTACGCCAAAATACACTCTGGTAGTGGAAAGGAAGAACAAAATAGCAAAAGCTCATATAAAGTTGTCTAGAAAATTACACGATATCTTTAGAAAAGTTAAAGGTAAACAGGAACTGTTGAAAAAATATTTACCATATTTTTGAATGAGACCAAATAAATTTTATTTTTGCATTCATTGTTTTATCCCTTTTTTATAATCTTGATTCATATGTACATAAGTAATGTAGAAAACTATGCATTCTTGTAGTGTATGTTACCCCGATTCTACCTTAAGTTGCCTTGGTTATTGATTAACAATTTCAAATAGACCAATGTTATCCATTTTCTAGGCCCAGTGAGATGATTGAATGAAATTCAGTCTACACACTGGCATAATTTGGCTCCGTTTAGAAGCACAATTTTCATCATTGATAATTTCAGTCTGCACTCTCCACATGCACAATTTTCATTTCATTGATCTATTGATTGTTCGATCTATTGATTGATTGAATGATTGAGTAATCAAATGACTGATTTATTGATTGATCAGCCAAATGATTGATCGATCGATTTCATGATTTCTCGATTGATAGATCGAGGGGTTGATTGATTGCGATCGATCAAGTGATTGGTTGATCAAGCGGTCGATCAAGTGATTGATCGAAGGTGTGATTGATCGATCTACATAGATCGATTGATTAATGATGGATCGAGAAAGTGATTAAACTTTTGCGATTGGTCGAGTAATTGTTGATGGTCGATCCAGTGATTGATCAATTGTTTAGTGATTGATCGTTTTATTGATCGACCAAATGACTCATTGTTCGTTCGCAAAAGATCGAGTGATTGATTGCGATCGATCGAGTGATTTATCGATCAGTTGATCGATCCATTGATCGAAATGAAATGCAATTTGTTCGTGTGAACAGAATAAAAAAACATGTGAACAGGCCAAATGGAAAGTGTTCATGCGGACAGGGTGATGTAAAATGAGGTTAGGATAGGCCTTCCCATAATGTTACAGGTTCCTTAAATATAACTCCGGGGTCACTGTCACTAAACCATCTTAATAAAGCTTTCTCCTTGGAGCAAGCTAAAAAGCATTGGATGTCTAAATTAAACGGGGTCAAATAATTAAGTTTAAAAGTTGGCTCTAAACGTACTACATTTTAATTCTCTAAATAAACCCTCTGATTTGTTTTTACCCAAGTTTTGTTATCAAATGATTACTGATTATAACTGATGTCAAAACAATGAAAGAGACAGGTATCTCAGAACACTGCATACACGTACGAGTACATGGTAGTGGTCGCCTTCATCGATTCGTTTAAAATAGCTTCAAAACTAATAAAACGGTTCTTCACTTTTAATTCAACGAACTTCTTAAATAATTGATGATAGATTACTTGATACAGGCCTCTTCCATTGAATTCATTGTATTGGCTGAAATTAAATTCCTGATAATAAATGTTTATTTTGATCAACATGATCAATGGAGAAAGAAGATAAAATTGAGCCGCTGCATCAGAAAACCAACAATCTGCATAGGCGAAAACAAAGACGCAGATCAGCTTCGCGGTAACCGCGAAGCTGATCAGCGCCTTTGTTTTCGCTACTCGGATAATACAATATCTCTTCTACTTAAATCCGAAATTTCAAGCTTCTAGCCTGCTTCTGTGACTGTACAGGCCGGTTTGTGTCAGACCTAGTCAAAACCCAAATTGTTGGTTTTCTCATGCACAGGCTCAAATGCGAGCGTACACTGTAAATCTAACACATTTGGATTTGACAACTGAAATGTACATGAATTGTTGACATGTGCTGATGAGCAGGGTTAACGAATTTAAAGAACTTTTGTGTCAAACATACATGTAAGTCATCACATGCCATATTTTAATTACCAGTAGTGTAGCCCTTTATGTTAAATGATAATTCGTATCGCACTCATTGCGGTTTTTTTTAATTTGTACTACTTATTTGGTTTTACTCGCGTGATTTTGCAGTTTGATTAATCTAAAAGCGGCGTGTTGGTCCTAATTTTGATTTAATAGTCTATGAAATATTTACCTCCTTAATCATGATAATGAACAGTTTGCATTACGATAAGTCAAATAACGAGCAAAATAAACTAGTTAATATTAAGACTGAAGATAATTTACCAAGTAATTAGCACAACAGTTAAGTCAATTGACAAAGTGTATGAATATGAACCCTTATAAGAAACTAGTGTCTTTATTTCGTCGTAACTTTGTGGAGCAAGCTTAGGTATTAATCTGGACATGGTTAAAAACTTCACTCTATTCCACGCTATTCAATACACAGATAAACAAACAGTGAAATTGTACACAACTCAGAAGATGAAACTTTAATGGAGTATACAGACTGTATTGAACTGATATAAAATAACAGGGATTTTGAAAAAAATGGCAGATATTCGCTTACGAGGGGCTCCAAAATAATATGTATTTGCAAGAAATTTCTGTTTACATGTAGGCCTCAAAGAGAAAAGCATAAAATGAAGTTTTTAATGAAGTAGATTACAGTATTAGCACGGACAAAACAAATGAAGTAATATGATCTCTACTTAACAGCTAAATATCATACGACTATAAAGTCAAGTAAGTTAAAAGTGGAATTTTAGAAATATGAATAACACACAAAAAGATAGACCATAACAAACGGTACAAGTAATGATTTTATCAGAAAATCGCTTAAACGTTATTAATGGAAGGCTTCCTCGTGAACGATATTGACAAGTTGATAATGAATGAAAGCTGCGAAACGCATCCAACAATCCCATAGGATAGTGATAAATATCTCATTTGTATTTAATAACTGGAAATTCGTGAATAAATTCTGTAAAATAAAGTTAACAGCCATGTCATAAGCTGTCTTTGAACTATGAATTATTAACAAATGGATGTAACCTTTTCCATGACAGCTCCAGTCGAACGGTTTTGCTAGACGCAGAATGGTCCAATTCATTAAATTCGGTATACATGTGTCATTGTCAGATTTATCGTATATATTATAAAGACAAGGGTTGTCTCAAAAGTTTTCATTACACGCACTGTTTTGCCAAAAAAACAGCTCGTCTAAGCCGAGTTCCCATGACAAGGTGACGAGAACGTCTTGTGACGAGACTGCCTAATTTGTCAAGTCAAAGGGACCTACGGTTCCTACCTTACTTTCGGACAAAACCTGTACACACACGAAAGCGTTTAAACATTGCCAAGATAATATTTAAGATGTTTGTTAACAGTTGAACTAGGCCAAGTTACTTGTTGACTTAGTTGACATATTTACCTCTTATTCAAATCAATTGTAATACTTACGAGGTCGTAGATCGACAAATTACGCATACATGTAGCTAAGTTGAAATATTTTGAAAAGATATGTCAATTTAGCTATAATATGTCAAACGAAATGTATATTTTAACCGGATGTGACTATATATCTCGAAGGAGATAATATGTAATTAAATTCAAATATTTCGTGTTTATATTTATATTTAGATATGATATTTAATTTTAAATACTATATTTACAATGAGGCCGCGGAGGTCGAGACCGCGCCTGCATCGGAAAAAAAAAATAACTAAAAACTTGAAATATGGGTCAAGGGCACCAGGTCACAGTGTGCGCTTAAAAAGGGTATGTCGAGGATAACTACTATGCAAGGTTTCACATTCGCAGCTACCTTATGTGCAGAGAAGACAAAGTTTGACGTTAAAATTAACAAAGTCGATGTAACGTGAAATAGAGGTCAACGGCAACAGGTCAAGATGCGTGCTTGAAGAGTACGCCAAGGATAACTATGCAATATTTCACACTCACAGCTATCACAGGTGCAGAGAAAAAATTACTTCGACGTAAAAATTTACAAAGTCAGTGGACAGTGAAATATATGTCAAGGTCAGCGGGTCAAGGTGCGTGCTTAAAGGGTATGTCAAGGACAATAACTCTATATATGCTAGGTTTCACACTCACAGCTATCACAGGTGCAGAGAAAGCCAAACGTCGAAGCAAAAAATTTACAAAGTCAATAGACCGCGAAATATTGGTCAGGGGCATTGGATCTAGGTGCATGCTTGAAGGGTATGTCATGGACAATAACTATGCAAGGTTTCATACTCACAGCTATCACATGTGCAGAGAAAACTAGACTTTGGCGTAAAAATTTACAAAGTCAATGGACCGTGAAATAGAGGTCAAGGACATCGGGTAAAGGTGCGTGCTTGAAGGATATGTCAAGGAAAGAACTGTGCAAGGATTCACACTCATAGCTATTACAGGTGCAGAGAAAACCTAACTTTGACGTAAAAAATTTACAAAGTCAATGGACCGTGAAATATAGGTCAAGGGCATCGGGTCAAGGGGCGTGCTTGGACAATAACTATGCAAGGTTTCACAGTTACAGCTATCACAGGTGCAGAGAAAACTTAACTTCGACGTAAAAAATTACAAAGTCAATGAACCGTGAAATATAGTTAAAGGCCATCGTGTCAAGGTGCATGCTTGAATTTGGACTCCTATATCGCAGCCTGCTATTATCAGGTGCGATAAAAATGGAATACAATATTATAGTTTGGTTGAAGTGCTCCACTGGTAAAACTGAAGAACTGTGTTGCGCAAAAAGATATCTTAAACAATTTACATTATAGGAAAACTTATCATTTGAGTGAAATTTCTAATTTATTCTGCCAACGAATGTTATATTTGTGAAACATCCGTCGCCATATCAAAATGGCAACAGAAGGTTCTGTTTTCTATTCCAGAAACACTTCGATTGTTGTCTTGTTCAATCTAACACTTACTGCAATAATTCTTGGAAACGAGACGAGGCATGAAGGAAACTTAATAGGCAGTTTAACATTAACAATTAATTACTTTAATTGATTTCTTTTTAAGAGCGTTTAGTTGTGCACTTTCGCATGGCGTAAAAAATCAGCAAATAAAATAAGGAGGGAGTAGAAAACGATGGGAGAGAAGGTGAACAACACGAAATAGATGACACTGAGCGGCTGCATCAGAAAACCAACAATCGCCATATGCAAAAACAAAGGCACATATCAGCTGTGCAGTTACTGTACAGTTGATCAGCGCCTTTGTTTTCGCCACATAGATAGCACAGTGCCTCTGCTTTATTTATCTAAAAATTCAAGCTCCTGGCTATTTTGTGTGGCTGTACGGCCTGGTTTTTCTCGGACCTGGTCGGAAAACCAGACTGTTGGTTTTCTCTAGCAAAGGCTCATGTTATATCTGGTTTCCGCGTTGTGGTACTAAAATATATTCTTATTTCGCCAATACATGTATAAATAAAATGTACATAAGGAAAGACTATTTTCGACTATCTGAACAAAGCATGGTACTGTTTATCTATATGTATTTCAATTAAAGTGATGTTCAGTTCAGTGATCTAGAAACTGCGTTAATGTAACAGTTGACATGTATCACGACAACACATTAAAGACAGTGACTGTCCTTAACGTATTGCTAAATAAAACTTGTGTTTTTATACACTCATCAAAGTAATCCAAGGGCCAGAAATTAAATTTTGCAGACTTTGTGAATGTCAAATAAAAAGTAAAACTGAGTTCCTTTAAAAACAGCGATAACATTAATGAGAAAGGAGATGGGCCATACCGCGGTGTCGCTTCTCAAGCCTCATCAGTGACCCTATAAATCTGGCAACGTGGAGCCAGAGACAGTTACTGCAATTTTACGAATTTTAACTGGGATGTCAATACAAAGTAAAGCAAATCTATATAGAGCCAAACGATTAAATTTGTTCAGATGAATGTATCTAAACTGAGAACAAGTTTCTTATTCCTCAGAGAAATTCATCGCCGATCTCAAAGGACCAAACGGAAAATATAAGCTGCACTATGAATGATGCACGGGGAGACTTTTTAGGGCCGCCACACGGCACAACACCAGCTGCATTTTGTTTAATTTTATGATAAATAATAAATGTTCAATAGGGTACTCTAACCAATAAAGCCCCAAAAGCTTAAAGTCAGTCGGCAATAATCTTGTCCGTGATCATGGCACAACACAACCCTAAACATTGCTATTTTACACATGGTGGGTTGGGTAGTAAATTCTACAAAAAACTTGTTTTACAAGGATATGATCGTTAACATCAACCCAGTAACGGGCATATAAAGCATGAAGCCGTTTAACCTCACTGCATTGTGATAATAAGTTTCAAATTAACTTCCGACTGCCCGCAAGATGAACCCAACAACACCCTCTTACCATTTCAATTTCCAGAGTTTCTCGCGTTCCAGATCGAACATTTCGGACAGGTATGATTCTCTGAAGACAATCCCACAACAGCTCAGCCGATTTGAGACTAATAGAGCCTGCTCGTCAGTCCATAACACGGTTCTAAATGACTATATGTTCGACACCGCAAAAGCGCTAAAACTCGAGTCCACGATGCTTTCGGGAATCTCCTTTGTGATCAGACGATAAGTAACTGTTTTCACAATCTTAAAGTGGCACATGGACTATAAAAGGCTAAATTAGGGGTCTCATCTCAGTTTTGTTTAGACACCAACCTGTCAACATCTCTCTGGGCTCTCCAATTTACAACACAAGCAATAATCAATTCTGATTGGATACTGCTTCATGGAGAAAAGTTACCTGTGGAATTATTGGCGGCTCATATCAGCAGATTAAATATTACAGGTATTCCAATTGGCTTATAATTCCTGGGCTAGTAGTTAAGCCACACCCACTAACATCTCAACAGGTAATTCCCAGGTAGTAAAACGATCGCCGGGTGGCATCAAATGTGCCCCTTTAACATTAATGCAAAAACCTCTTGTACCACCACAGTGACCAAACATTCCAGATGACTCCGACTGGACTTTGCCTATTGACATTACAACATTCTACTGCCCCATTTGAGACCGCTTGTTTGGTCAGAGGTGTCGAAAATCAGCTTAGACGTCAGTGACGGAAGGCAACGTGAGTGGTATCAGACAATTGAGAGTTTCAATGGACTTTGTGTTGTTGGAACACGATTTGTTGAACGACTGGTATGCAATATGGATATGGGACTTTGGGCATCATTGTTCATCCATTTCCTGACGCATTGAACCCTGATAACGACCATTTGCGAAGGGCTAGAGAGTAAGAGGGCTCCTTGGACGCAAGTAAGTTCAGCATATGGACTGGCTAGCGCGTCCTTCTGACATGATCCCGATTGAGCACGTGTGTGATTGTCTACAGAGAAGAATTACGGCCTATAATGTTCAATGTGGGATGCAGGAAAGTCTGGAACGTGCGCTGATAGACAATCGCGGTATGATTCCTCTTGCGGACATCCGGAAGTTGATTTAGCGCTTCCGGTCACATAGCATTGAAAATTTACAGGACCAAGTTAAATTATCCAATATCAAGCTGACATCTACGGCCATGATGTTGTGAAAAGAAGACAATTTCAGAATTTTACTATCCCACCCACAATGTGTAAAATAGCCAAATTTGGAGGGTAGTGTATTGTTATGTTCTCTGACAAGTTAATCGTTGATTGAATAAAATTTTTGGGGTTAGTTAAAATTTTATTATACATTATAAAATAAAATGAATGGTTGGACATTCACAAACTCTGCAAAATTTAATTTCTTGCCCCAAGATTAGTTTAAGGAGTATATTATTTTATTTTCCGATGAAGCACGCCATATTGGACGCGTTAAAATGACTTACTTGTCTGAGTAAAAAACAACTTGTGGAGAAAATTGATATACACAACAGAGGAGATAAATTCTAAATGTATTTTGTGTAACACATTTGAAAAGATACAAATAGGCAGCGATCAGGAAATGGCGCAATAAGAAAGTGATTCCCACTCCAAAAACCGAGGATGGAGAAAACTAAATAAACAATCAGGCACCTATACCATGCAAAAACACCGTTAGCCGAATGAGCAGCTATTTTCCCATAGGTGGCCACGCAGTTACCTAAACCTAACTAAAATATGAAAACATACATAAGGCACAAACAGTACGAAAATTTAAACATCAAGACATAAAACAATAAGAACCACCACAGAAGTATCGCCTTGAAACGATCAGTAATATAAAATTACTGGCGGGCTTTAATCAGTTTTACAGGGTCCTAACCTCACCCTCAGCTTCCTCAGTGGTTCACAACATTTAGTTAGTAGTTCGGTCCTCGCGGTGAGTCTCTAACTAGTCAATGAATCTTCATGGACGAACAAATACATGTAAATCATGATAACCACCATTATGAATCAAAAAAACGAGGACTCAAAGATTTAGTATGCTGCCCGACGACCCCTGGGCGCCAAATAACTAACTACCTCCGGAGCAAAAGGAAAACACCAGTTGAACCCCGGTGGGCCAAGCAACAGACAAGAAGCTCCGGCCCCAGACTTAACTGTTTGTTTCAAATGAATATTCCCAACGGAGACACTAGGCGGACAAAGAACATTAAAGGCCTAGGTGGACTATAAAAGGCAAAATTAGGTAGTCTATCTCAGTATTTGTCTAGACACCAAATGGTTAACATAACCAGCAGCTCCCAAAAATCCAATAATCAATTTGATTGGCTGTGGCTGCTACCTGTGGAATGACTGATATATGCTTGTTTGTAAAATAGATAACCATTATACTTATGCCCATACCTGTGTTTAATTTTATTGCACTTCATGTAAACATTTAGTGTTTAGATGATTATCAATAAGACAATGAATATGACAGTAACTGCACAGTAGCATATCTGTACCTGTATTACCCGTCTCAATCTAGGTATTAATCCTTTGCCACCCGGCGGCTGACTTAGGCCTTTAAAGGACATTGCTAAACAATAGCAACTCTTTTATACCATTCCCCTAGAAAAACGGTAATCGGCGTCGAGGTAAAAGTGATTTGTCTACATGGTGCATTTCTGTTTATTCTGTCTGCCTCTCTGTTGTGCTAGATGTCTTTGGTTTTGGTTGGGACTAGCCAGAAATATGGTAATCAAACATTATTGTAAGATCTAACCCTTACCCTAACCCTAGACCTAACTCTAACCCTAACCCTAACACTAGCACTGGAACATCAATGGTACATATAAGCATCCGTCTTTGGTTGAAGTAAATGGCACCATTACTGGCAGTCTAAGACTACATTAACCCTAACTTTAACCCTTGCCATAAGCCTAGCCGTAGCCGTAGCCCTAACCAAAACTCTCACTCTAAACCTAGCCCTTAATCTTGCCCTAACCCTAACCATAGGCTTGCACCCTAACCCTAGCCCTAGCTCTTACACTAACCCTAACTCTAGCCCTTACACTAATCCTAGCCCTTACACTAACCCTAGCCCTGAAGGTATCTCGATACTAATTTTTGTTGATAAATAAACCTATAATTTTAGGACAGCTTAAAATATAGGTGGAATGCTACCAAAAAAGCAAAATAGTTGTGGGAGTATCTATGATTTTTAAAATATTATGGATTTTCAAAAATGAGAAAAATAGACTTTTTGAAATATTTTCAATTTCATTTTTCACGAAATAGATATAAAAGATGTTAACGGAACGTGTTTTAAATTGTAAATATATTCACAAACGACTTTCCAAATAACAAAATTGAAAGGTAAAAATGCATATATGCATTCTAGGGCAAAAATACATTTTTTTTTTTTTTTTTGGCAGAAAATATTTTTTTCATATTTTTGAACATATTTGTCTAGTACATTTCCGAGAATATACTTAGAATGACAAAAAAGCTTTTAATCAAACATCATATAGGCTTTTCAAAAATAGTATTTAAGCATATGAAGTATATATTTTTAAATTGGAAAATTGCCAATCTGATAATACCAAAATTATCAAATTTTGATGAGATACAAGGCCAAAACCACCACTTGCCGTACATCGCGATCATATAGTTCCGACAATTAGTATGCTATAATAACATTTTTAAAGCTTAACTTGAGTTTTCCCTTTAAATACCGGCTGGATCTGAGTCGAAAGAGGCCTTCAGTTATAGAATTTAAAACATCTGTTCAATTATTAATATCTTCAAAACAAAAAGAACAAAGCAAGCAAAATAACAATAAATCTTGTTTTTGAGCTCACTACAGTTGTCGTATTTATTAATATTGAAACGCCTTAACCTAACCATAACCCTAACCCTCACTTTAGCCCTTACCCTAAACCTAACCCTACCACTAACCCTAGCCCTAACTCTTACCCTAAAACTCATCATAACCTTAACCATAACAGTAACCCTTAACCATAACCCAAAACCTAACATCAGGTTAACATATCCGTGAAATAGATACCCCCTTAAACCCCACTATTATATAGCAAAACTGGGGTATGCAGGGGTATACTACTTTTCTTATTTTTGCTCCAGAACATAGATTATGGGTATAAAAAGGCACAAGCAGGCAAAGATCAGGAAAAGGCGCAATCAGAAAAAGATTCCCACTCCAAAAACCGAGGTGGGAAAAAACCAAACTAACAACCAGGCACCCATACCATGAAAATATTTCGTAAGCCGAATGAGCAGCTATTTTCTCAATAGGTGGCCACTTAGCCACCTTAACTTAACTAAAAATATGAAAACACACATAAGGCGCCAACAGCACAAAAATATTTTACACACCAAGACACAAAACAAAAAGAACATAAGAACCGCATATGCCTAACCCTAACTCTAACCCTCGGGTAAGTTTTCATAATGACCTTAACCCAAACCCTAACCCTTACTCTAACTCTTACCCTAAACTTACCCTAACCCTAGCCCTTAACTAGCCAAACACTAAACATAACACTTACACTAACCCTAGATCTAACCCGTACCCTAGCCCTAACTCTATACCAAGCCATAGAACTAGCCCTAGCCCTAGCCATAACCCTCACCCTAACCCTAACTCTAGCCCTAGCCCAAAACCTAACCAAAACTTAACTCTAACCTTAGCCCTAACCCAAACCCTAGCCCTAACCCTAACCCTAACTAACCCAAACCCTAACCCTTACTCTAACTCTTACCCTAAACTTACCCTAACCCTAGCCCTTAACTAGCCAAACACTAGACATAACACTTACACTAACCCTAGATCTAACCCGTACCCAAGCCCTAACTCTATACCAAGCCCTAGAACTAGCCCTAGCCCTAGCCATAACCCTCACCCTAACCCTAACTCTAGCCCTAGCCCAAAACCTAACCAAAACTTAACTCTAACCTTAGCCCTAACCCTAACCCTAACCCTAACCCAACCCTAACCCTAACCCTAACCCTAAACCCTAACCCCTAGCCCTAACCCTAACCCTAACCCTAGCCCTTGCCCTAGCCTAACCCTAACCCTAGCCCTAGCACTAACCCTAACCCTAACTCTAGCCCAATGCCTAACCCTTACCCTAGCCCTAACACTAACCCTTACAATAACCCAGTCCCTAACCCTAGCCCTAACCCTACCCTAACTCTAACCCAAACCCTAGCCCTAACACTAACCCTAACTCTAGCCCAAGCCCTAACCCTACCCCTTAGCCTAGCCCTAACTCTAGCCCTAGCCCTAACCCTAGCCCTCACACTAACCCTAACTCTAGCCCAAACCCTTACCCTAACCGTAGCCCTTAACACTAACCCTTACTCAAACACAAGCCCTAATACTAACCCTAGCCCTAACCCTAACCCCTAACCCTAACCCTAACTTAACTAGCCCAAGCCCTAACCCTACCCCTACCCAAACTCTAAGCATGATCAGTTTTTCAAGAGCGGTTAAACTTAGCTAAGCTTTACGAGGATGAAGACGCCGATCGGATTTCACAGAAGTGCCTCCGATCCTCGTCTTCGTTTTCACAAGCTAAAATACCGTCTCGCGCGAAGCGACTCCTACGCACGAATCATACTTTAAAGAAACATCTATTATCATTAGCTTCCTACATGTTATCCTAATCTGTTAAGGTTCCATGCATGACCTGTATCACCAACTCGGACACAGCAACATGTGAAAAATACAATATGCAAACATAAAACCATTTACAAGTTTAAATAAGCAGTTTATAACGAAGCATGGGTCGATCCAAAAGCTCGGAGCACAAATCAACAACGAGGCTTGGTATCTCCTCGTCTCCTCGCAGATTTGTAGGTCCTCCAAGCGAATGGATGGTCCCGCCTCGCCGCAAACTGCATATTAACGTTAGAACCATCAAGTGGCCTGACAGTGAATAAGAATACATGTAGAGCCAAAACAGGAAAAAATCGAAATCGATTGAAGAGGGAGGACGTTTAGAGCTCATGTTATGCAGGGACCATAAAACCAATTACAGGCGTTAGTCTTTTGGAGTCTCTTTATTACGCACCCGCAGAGTTAAGATAATCACCTCATTATGACAGTCATTTGATCTCTCTTTACCATATAGCACCAGCAGGAGTCATAAATCAAATAAACAGTGATTTCAATTTAGCTCCGTCAGAAGCAAAGCCTTTAACGCCAATGCTCTGACACCAATGGTACATATAAGTACCCATAGGCTTTGATTTCAATAAATGGCACCCTTCCTGGAAGTCTGAGACTGCTTAACTCTAGCCTTTACCCTAGTCCTAAACCTAACCCCAGCCCAAACACTAACCCCCCCCCCCCCGCAATTGTACATATAAGGATCCGATAATCCCTATGTAGAGGTTAGGCTTAGGGCTAGGGTTATCAGTATAAGTTAGGGACTTGTTAGAACTAGGATTAGGGTTACATGAATTGGGTTGGGAAAGAGAATAGGGTTCATATTTAGGATTCATGTAAGAAGTTTCGATCAGAATATAGAGACATGTTTAGATGTTAGGTTTAAAATAAGGTATTGGTTGTTTTCCTTATCTGAGTTTGATTTCACTTTTTATATTTATACCCCCCGCCAAAACGAAGTTTAAAGGGGGGTATACTGTTTTCACGTTGTCCGTCCGTCCGTCTGTGCGTGCGTGCGTGCGTCCGTCCGTCCGTCCGTAACGTTTTGTTTCTTTAATATCTTGAAGACCCATTGATGGAATTTAATGAAAATTTGCAGGCATCTGCTTATTCATGGGGCAAATATGTACATGTAAAAAATAAGGGCTAGGGGCCAGTCCCT
Source organism: Rugalucina vietnamica (assembly GCA_964017185.1). Lineage (NCBI taxonomy): Eukaryota > Metazoa > Mollusca > Bivalvia > Lucinida > Lucinidae > Rugalucina > Rugalucina vietnamica. The sequence goes on along the minus strand of OZ024869.1, from coordinate 74,652,961 downwards.
TTTGAGTTACTTCCCTTTATAGTTCTTGATGGCTTTTGTATACAGTGAAGATAGTGCATTTACGGGCCGATCAACTCCTACCACAGTTTTTGTTGGAACTTTTTGATATTATGCCTAAATGATGTAGACCCTTTGGACATTTGCATGAAGAAATGTTATTGCGAAAAAATAATTTTTGACAAAATGACAGCTATGAGAACTTAGGCAATTTTCTTTGTTTTTTTTTACAGGTAAGGGCTTTCACGGGCCGATCAACTCCTACCACAGTTTTTGATGGAACAATTTGATATCATGCCTACATGATGTACACTCATTGGACATTTGCATGAAGAAATGTTATTGCGAAAAAATAATTTTTGACAAAATGACAGCTATGAGAACTTAGGCAATTTTTCTTAGTTTTTTTACAGGTAAGGGCTTTCATGGGCCGATCAACTTCTACCACAGTTTTTGATGGAACAATTTGATGTCATGCCTACATGATGTACACCCCTTGGACATTTGCATGAAGAAATTTTCTTGTGAAAAAATAAATTTTGACAAAATTACAGCTATGAGAACTTAGACAATTTTTCTTAGTTTTTTTTTACAGGTAAGGGCTTTCACGGGCCGATCAACTCCTACCACAGTTTGTGATGGAACAATTTGATATCGTGCCTAAATAATATACACTCACTGGACATTTGCACGAAGAAATTTTATTGCAAAAAAAATAAATTTTGACAAAATGACAGCTATGAGAACTCACACAATTTTTCTTAATTGTTTTTGATGGAACAATTTGATATCATACCTACATGATGTACACCTATGGGACATTTGCATGAAGAAATTATATTGCTTAAATAATTTTTATGGTAAACAATTACCCTGCGGGGGGTATTTAATAAGCATAGATTATTGACTCTTTTTTCATTGGTATTACTAGTTAATAGGTAAAATCTGGTACCGAAAATATTGCATGTGGCGTCTGTGGATCTAGCGATACAGAAAATAGAAAAAAATATGTGGTAAGTACGTAGATAATTTGATGGGTGTTTTGGTTATCGCCCGCTGTATCAACCCCCGACCATGATAACGGGGTCTCTGGTTGATACAGCGGGCGATAACCAAAACGTCCATGTGATAATCTCTAATTGGTATAAAAATCGAGGACTTACGAATACATGTACAATATGTTCCTTGGTAATTGGAAATCTCTGGACAGGCAAACAACACTGAAAATCTTGAGCACATTACGAAAACTTCTCCATGATTACTTGGGAATTTCTTTTAATTACATATTAAATATATATTTATGAACTAAATGTTAATTTTACAAATATTTACCTTGCCTATTATAAAATAATGGGTTATTATATTGATTTTGTTAGAATTTAGCATTTTTGACTTTTAAATTAAAAAATTACATCAATTATTGATTTTTTCTCTTGACCCCGTCAAACCTCATTTTTACTATATAAGTATATGTCTGAAGGGGTTAAGTTCCACACGGAGATGCTTCATGATGAAAAGAAAAACACAAGTTAAAACCCCGGTAGGCCCAGCAACAGACACGAATCTCCGGTCCCAACCAACTAAAATGAAGGGCTTTACGTCGGGGCAACCATCAGAGTCTGGTACCAGACCAACTAGCGTGCAATCAATGAAGAAAGCATAATAATCAACAGTTGAACTGTGATTGGGTTAAAAATTAAGCATGCATACTGTCGCATCAGACTTGCGATATATTCTACAGCTGTATACGTTTGTTACGCATGGATCTAATTACTTTCCTAAACTGAGGAAAAGAATCATTCCTATATGTAAGCTTCCTATATTGGTTAATCAAGTCGTCATAAAATTCTGGTTCCAAAAGGCCATCACATAAAAAGGGCTTTAACCGAACAGTGTCTGCGATGAAATTTAGAAGATGGTATTCGAATTTTATGCCGTCGAAAGCCTTGCTGAAAACGTTTGGACTTTTGCTTACCCTGCTTTCCGTTATTCGTGTTAAACGTTGGTACATGTATCTATGTTTTAAAGTATTTTCTTTATTTCTTGTATATCACTGAACCACTGCAGAAGATAACGGTGAGGTTAGGTACCTGTTTAACCGGTTAAAGCCCGCCAGTAATTTTATATTACTGATCGTTCCAAGGCGATACTTCTGTGGTGGTTCTTATTGTTTTATGTCTTGGTGTTTATTTTTTTTGTACTGTTGGCGCCTTATGTGTTATCATATTTTAGTTAAGTTTAGGTAACTGAGTGGCAACCTATTGGGAAAATAGCTGCTCATTCGGCTTACGATATGTTTTCATGGTATAAGTACGAAATTGTTAATTTAGTTTTTCCCACCTCGGTTATTGGAGTGGGAATCTTTTTCTGATTGAGCCTTTTCCTGATTGTTGCCTACTTGTACATTTTAACATTTACTTCACGCGTTGAAGTTTGTAACATGATTGCTGACTCTAGCAAATCTAATAAGAGTCGACGCCGTTGGGGTTAACATGGCCGACAATAGAGTGTACGAATTTCTGTTGAAGACCTTTACTGATCGCATAATGATAGTTCCTTAGTTACTTACATTTCGAAAACATTCCCATGCAATATACATATTTTTTCTTGAGCTGTAAAAATTGAAACTTTTCAAGGAAAATTGTTGTTAGTTTTAATAATTTTGCTCAAAGCATTGATTGTGGGTACACGTTAGAACCTACCCACAAGCTATATTTTGGATCAACAATAAAAAATAGGTATACCCAGTTTTACTTAAAAAGTATAAAACTGGTATAAGGGAGTATACATTCCACGGACATGTGTTTCTGATGGTTCCAAGAGCCCACCACGAAATATATTATACGACAATGAGCATCAATCAACTGCAATAATTGCTCTGGAATCTTATTAATGAATTGCAATAATTTACTAATGTTCCTTAAGAGCTAATAATACCATGCGACCCATAACGAGCAGACGCAAAACGTGGTATTTACATGTACTTTTAAATTCGAAAAGAAGCTGAAACTGCTGTATGAGAAAGCTGAAATTCATAGCAAATCGCAAACAAACGGCACTCTTTTATTGACCATCTTCTAATTGACAACAACTCTCTAGAGTGAAGGTGATTGCTACCGTAATTGGTGAATTGTTTGGTCAAACCAGCGTGCGTTTTACAATGCCTATATATTGGCTAGTATCCGAAATATCTGTCATAACCATATTTGAGTGTTGGATGACAACATGTTTTATGCTTGTACATGATTAATAAAATGTTTACAGTAATTAATTTTCAATGATCAATATTTCAAATTATATGTCCTATTTATGTTATATGTACCAGGCTGTTGGCGTTATATCAGGATGGATATTTGAAACTAGCGTGACGTTGATTTGCGCCCATTCGACGCCATTTTGATTTTGTGTGATGCCAACTATGCTATCAAGTATTTTAGCATATTAATTTCAGAAAAAGGTCATTTTTTTTAAATTTTGTTAATATTAATGTAAACAAAACTACATGTAATCATGACACCAGAATAGTCTGGCGTTATTGTAGTGTAATGTAAATTTTCCAGGGAAATGATCTTACAACTTTTGCTGTAGCAGGACGTATTTCATTAATTGGATGGCTATCCTGCGTGTGAAAGTTTGAATCAGTAGACAATATGACAATCCCTTGGGGCAAAAATTATATAGTATGCAAAATAAGTTTAGCAATTTTTGATGTTTCATATTTTTTTCTCATCTTAGAGCAGTTATGGACATTTATTTCATTAAAGTGACAAGAAAAGGGTCTTAGGCGCATGATACGATGAATTAATAAACGCCATCCTTTAAAGAGGCTTTTGGAACAACCAAAAAATACAGAAGGGTTGTGTAGGCAAAATTCACAACCATTAAACACAATGCAAACAACTGAATTTTGTTTGGTCTATCTGTTTCCCTTCATTTTCATCTCTTCTTTATCAACGATGTTGACTATGTGACAAACGAAATTGGGCATTGGTGATACACAATGACGTCAAGTTGACGTCATGTGGTCGAAGTTGTCTTAATTTTGGCTTTTTTGGTTTCCATGGATTTCAGAACAACAAACAAACAAAAAATGAAACAGAATGTAGCCAATACCGTGGCGAGTAAAATTTGTAAGTTTCTTGAGTCATAACGCGTCATGCTAGTGAGATAACGCTGACGTTTAACTCATATTTTAGCTTACGATTTGAAGCCAACAAAGGGAATTTTGCAAAACCACTTTATTTTATCACATTGGTGTGCACCAGGCAATGGAACTCAATACCGTTTTTCAGGAAATTTCACTTAGAAACGTAACTGTAAGGCGATAATGAAGGAACCAGAGAAAAACGTCAAACTCAAAAACTGTTGATCTTTATTTCTCGACGATAAAATTTCGTTTCAAATCGCTGTTTTGTTTTTCCTTTGTTTTGATGACTAAACAGTTGCTAAAGCATGATTTCGATTTCCCACTTAAAGCAGACCTGTCAGTTTTGATCATGTGTCTTTAATTCTGACGTCACGTCAGTATCGCTGTAACGTTTGATTGTTTTCGAAAGTTTTCCCTTGCAAGATCTTGCAAGATCTTGTCGAAGGGTTGCCACTTATGCCTATATTAAAAAATATTTTATTCATTATGTGCAGAGCCTGGCAGCTGTAATGAAAATGGCTAAATTTAATTTGAATAGTATATATAAGCACGAGGGTTTCTGCTGAATAAAATAACTGACGATGAGTGCTAGCATCGCACAATACAGAAGGGGTTTTGATTGGTTACGGTTCCATCAAACGACCTAAACATGACAATATGTGATTTTTACGTCTAACACATCAAGTTTCATCACGAATGTACACGACTTGTAGATCTAATTCGTGTAAGAAGCAAGCAGATTAGAAATTAAACCGTGTAATTACGTTAAACCATATAATTACGAGTTTCTTTAAGAGCGAAATCGAATACATCGCACAAAAGACATCCCAGATGTTAATTCTTAAAATGTCAGCATATACGACTGGCTTTCGTTGCTAGTTTGTAAAGAGTCTCTGATGATAGTTCATTTCCTGGAATTGTACAATATGGTCCATCTTCTCCTTTTGATGTTTAACTACTTCCAATGTATCTAACCGTTACATATTATAAAAGTTAAACAGACTCTGCTTAAGGCTATGCTACTGGATCCATGCGATACATTGGCTGTTATTATATACCATATAAATTACAACAATTATTCTGTATTCTGATATTGAACAACTATTGATATAACATCACATAGAGTATGGATTGTGATATTCAACGCACTGAACTGACAAAGTGTAGTTATTTTCTAGAATCCTTGATGTTGAACAGCAATTATGACGCCCGCTTTTGCGTAAATCATACAACCAATACCAATCATTCATGATTCAAAACATGTATACTCGTATCTCTATTATATGAAAAGTTGAATATGTTAGACATTTACTTTGATATTAAATTAGTTTAAAGAGGGATGTGTGTGTAGTTCATTGGGGTCTGGTGCTCTCTTTGTCCCATTTTGATTCGTACGGCTTTGAACTATTGGAATAACATCCCTGATTGATCACTGCTGAGAAATACATTTTATGAGTTTAACTTTTAAGTTCGACTTGAAATAAACGGTTTTTAATCGACTTCAAGTCTTTCAACGAAATAGAAACGACATGAACTATAGGTAAATACATCCGATGGCTGCATGCAAGTACTGCTTTGAAGTCACGGAAATCTGATGTAGTATAAGAAGCATCATTATTGAGGCTATTGTAAAATTCTGAAGCAATTACTACACTCAATTCATTAATGATAAGAAGTTACTTAATCTGTGTTCAATTTCAGACACCGTCTCTCCGTCAATTCTGATGTTATCACGCAACATAGAGAATAAATATTACACTTAAATACTGTGAACCCCATGGGCGGTTTGCCTTTATTACGTGAATACTGTGAACCTAAACCAGATTTTAAGCTGTTTCGATTGCTGTTTTGGCTGGCAAGGTCACTAGCACGACTTCTCCGAACAAAACAACTCAAATAACATTGCCATCTGGCGAAAATACCTACACAAATAGCCTGACAGGTATGATAAATTTGGTCAATATCAGCTACATAAAAGAATCCATCTTTTATTTTCATATATCCTTTTTTAAAAAAGTCGGCCACCCTAAGCTATATGTGCCGTCTCTTGGGAAAACCAACAATATGGTTTCCGACCTGGCCCGACACAAACCGACCTGTACAGTCACAGAAAAGAGCTAGAAGCTTGAAATTTTGAAGTTAAGTAGAGGAGGAATTGTACTATCCGAGTAGCGAAAACAAAGGCGATGATCAGCTTCGGGGTTACCGTGAAGCTGATCTGTGTCTTTGTTTTCGCCTAGGTAGATTGTTGGTTTTCCCATATGGCGGCTCATATTTAAGATCTGCAAAACTTGTTCGCATTTTGTTATCTATGAATAAATTAAATTTTGCCAACACCCTTAACTACACTAGTCTATAATTTTAGGATTTTATGTCCTACTTACGGTAAGTGTCATGCGGTGACTAGACAGGATAAGCTCGAAAATGGAGACTACTTGGTTGTAAACAGATAGTTTACAAATACGTCTAAGACAATTCACAAAGAGTCTGTTGTCGAGAAGAATATGGTGCAGAAATATTGCATGGCATTGCAAGATACATGTATATGTTTTTAAGCGTTCCTTCTAGCTGATGCCTTCATGTAACACAGAATGTACAGCACGCCGTCTAGTGTGTGTTTATTTCCACCTCATTTCTTCTGTCTCAATAAAATAGGGTTGTTAACATGGTGAAGAATATTTAGCTTTTAATCTAAACAAATTGAAGTCGTCGTTTTATTGTATACACATAACACTCTATAAACATTGGTTTCCTCTTCTCAGACCGGGTGCTTCAGAATATCTTATAATATTCGATCGCGTATAAGTAGCACTTTCGTCGTAGACTCACATAATAAATCTTATATAGATACTAATGGCAAAAATGCATTTGGGCAATGGTAAGAGACATGCTATTCAGATTTATAACCGTATATCTATTACGGGACTACGTGCGAGGAAAAAATTTTAATTTGTAAGCGATAGTGGAAGAAAAGGCTTTTCGCGCCGACAAATTTTACATGTATATAAAAATCCGACAGAAATGCATATTAAGTTTATATTTGTTTTCGAAAGCAACTGAGCCAAACCAAAATAAGCGATTGTTATGCATCTTTCGACGCTTTTTGTTCACGCGACGACTTTAATTTTTTACATTCTCGAATGAACAGTATTTGTGGAAATCTTTGAGAGACACAAAATTGTGGTTTACGAAAAGAGACAAAATCAACGGTGGCGTTTGGATGCAATATCTACCGTTACAATTGCAACACTTAAAAGTAGCTTAAAAGTCTAGATTAACCCATTGTGACCAATGAACTTTCCCTTCATTATCAATTGGGAGAGCCCACCGTCATGTTTAGGGATGTTTAGTACGCATTCGCGTGTAACTATAGTACATGTGTGTAGTTATCATGTCGGTTATTACTTTTGATTCGAATTTTGTGTAACAATTTAAAAGCATGGCATTGTTGAAATTAACGCACCCCATTGCAACAAAAAATGAGCCGCCCCATGGGAAAACCAATAATCTGCATATGCGAAAACAAAGGCACAGATCAGCTTCGCGGTAACCGCGAAGCTGATCAGCGCCTTTGTTTTCGCTACACGGATAGTACAATTCCTCCTATACTTAACTCCAAAATTTCAAGATTCTAGCCTGCTTCTGTGACTGTACAGGCCGGTTTGTGTCGGACCTGTTCGGAAACCACATTGTTGGTTTTCCCATGAGGCGGCTAAAATATTCGTTAACACCTGATAAGGCTATTTCAGCAATAGCTTGAAACATTAAGTGGAACAACAATCGCTTTCTACTCACAAACCATTTCCTATACATTATGGATGAGCAGATTTATTTGATTTTCTCACAGAATGAGACATATCAGCTTCTAGTTGACTATTCAAATATTGAATCACTCACAACAACTTGTTACAGCCTAATTTTCGTGCGATGTCACCACATTATGTATAATGTAGTTGTAGTTTTGTTTTTTGTACACTGTGCGTAACTAACGACAATGACACCCGAATTTCGCTTTGATTTTGTATAAACATGTAGGTTTATTTTTCTGTTCCCTTAAGGCTTTAGGTTTTGGCAAAGTAGGACCTCTGGAATTAAAATTAAGCTTGCACATTTTTATATGTTTTGTTGCTAGAATGTTACTGATAACTTTATCTAAATTGAACACCAAACATGAGCCTTTATCGAATTATTAGTACAGACTGAGCGCTAAATATTATATCTGTGGAAGTGTGAACTGCGTGTTTGAAAATTTTATGATAACTTAAGGTAATAGATTCATATTCCTTAAACATTTTATTTTATTATCATTATTCAAGGGCAAATGTACTACCAACTTTATTTTATAGTATATACTCTCAACTTTACAATTATGTTCATGTTCGCAACGAATAACTGTTTGACGTGTAAATAAAATATTTTATCTGTTCTCTGATCAAATGTAAAACGCATTAAAACTCCCATATTGCTCTGATATTTGAGACACATGTAAAAAGCTTTTCGGTCTTGAAATTATTTAAGATGCAAAACAACGTGTTCTCATGGATTTATTTCTTGAAGTTTAATTAAATTAAGAAACGTCCGGAATTCTCGAAGTGAGGCGTGCCATTTCTAAGCCTTCAAATGGGCTTTTGTAGCCACATCACAGCTTTGTCTGTTCAGTGGAGGCTGCGGTATTAGTAACTACATGCACAAAGTGTCAACAACCTCAGCTGATTGAGTTTGACGGCCAGAACATATCTTCACACGCAGGTCCTTCTGTATCGTTTCGTTATGCAGCAGATCAAATTGTCTTTGTAAAACAAAAACATAAAAAGCAATCCAGCTTCAAATTCATCCATCTCTTGCATGAGCGTGTTTTGCAATAGAGTCTAAATCCAGAGACTTGTATTTGATGCAATTCAGCGGTGCTGCACGATTTTAATTCAAAATAGAAGACTTGTCCTTTTCTTCAAATTAATTGCTTCAAAAAAGTGAATTTATTGAAATAATGGTCCGTTGTTTTTCATATCCAAAGTCAAATGATACAGTTTTTGGTCCTTTGAGATCAGCGAGGATATTCCGAGAAATCAGAAAATTATCGTTTAAGATTCACTTTCTAATAACCGATTAATAAAGTTGGCCCCTTTTCGATTATGCTAATCTTTGTATCGACTACCCTGTTGACAGTTGCATAACTTTGGCTCCATGTTGTCAAATCTATAGGGTCACTGAAGAGGCTTAAGTAGCCGAAACCGAGGTATGGTCCATCCCCTTTCTCTGCAATATGTTATTTGTTTTTATAGGATCTCAGTCTTATTTTAGTATGTTATGGTCTGACTATTTAAAAAAAAGAAAATAGAAAAAGTAATTGGAGCTTTTAATACTGATACTGGCAACAACTTTCTGCAAATGAAATTTAGTGTGCTTTTTACTTTTTTTACAAACTTCAAAGGCGTAGCTCGTTCGTTTCTGTAATCCACGGGGACCCAACTGTCATGATTATTGGTGCGACGTGGAATGTTAATGCATGCTAATATGAAGTTTCGTATTCGTCGGCGATATTGTTACGAATGCGACGTTCCAAATCCTCTGCCCTTGAACGGTAAGTATCACATGTTTTGCTCTCGCGAAAATAAACAAAGCCGAGTTTACCAAATCGGCGTCCAAAATCGGCGTCCACTATGATCTGCAGAATTCTTCTATGTTCCCACTTGAAGTCAATTGGAATACTTACGGCACTTGTGGTTTTCAGCTAATGGTTTATAAAGTTGATACAATTTTGCCACGGAAACTCATTACATTCTCAAATTCCTTTTGTTTTTCTTTGTCTTGGTCGTAAACTAATAGTATAACACAGTCCTGTGGGTGTCTTTATTGAAATATGTAATCCAAACGGCTTTGTAATTGCACATTTTTCTACTGAGCGTGAAAAACAGTAAGATAAGCATATGTTGTATGCATCGGAGACGTTGTTAAAGTTTTAAAATATGCGACACAGAAATGCATCGTGGAAGAATGAGACCGATGAATCAGTAAAACAAAATAGCAAATGTTGCGATGTGGAGACAGTGATGCATTTTCTTCAATAAATATTTTAGACTACATGTTAAAGGTGTCAACCATGATTTTTATACTGTATTATTACTTGCAGAGGCTGGAGAAAGTTGTTTGAGCCCGAGGCCGAGGGTTCAAAGTGCTCCCGAAGACGCTTCTTGTTAATGCAATGAAATAACCATAGTTGATCGCTGTTCTTGTATAACACACCATTCCAATAGAAAACTGCCTCGCAACCGCACTTAAAACCGCATAAACTCCTTTAATTCTGTTGTCCCCCCCCTGGTTAGTATCAGAAATGCATGGAGTCACTCATATTCAATGATCAAAAATTATTTGGTTTAGCCTTAGATTCATTTAAAGTAAGGAAACATGTAAGCTCTGTCACTGATATGTCCGAAAATGATTTGCTGTTTCGAGGCAAGAATAAATCAGTTGTGTCACTCGAATGTTGAGAAAGCTGAATCAGAAACCCCACTCTGTGACCTCATTCAAAATAAAAGTGGTATATGCTTTGAAGCTCGCTCAACGAAGTGCATGGAGTCCAAGGAAAAACGCCATGCAATATTTCGCATGATAAAATCACTCGTTATGCTTCTGCATGTACGTAAATAACTTACGAAAGAGCACAACAAAAATGCTAATTCTTCCATGACTCATTCTAGTAGAACGTACCTTCGCCTTCGATGCATACAAAAGATGCTTATCTTACTGTTTTTCACGCTCAATAAATAAATGTGCATTTACAAAGCCGTTTGGATACAAATTTCAATAAAGACATCCACAGGACTGTGTTATACTTCTTAGTTTACGACCAAGACAAAGAAAAACAAAAGGAATTTAAAATAGTAACGAGTTTCCGTGGCAATATTGTGTCTACATGTCAACTTTATAAACCATTAGCTGAAAAACACAAGTGCCGTAAGTATTCCAATTGACTTCAAGTGGGTACATAGAAGAATTTTGCAGATCATAGTGGACGCCGATTTTGCAAACTCGGCTTTGTTTATTTTCACGAGAGCAAAACATGTGCTACTTACGGTCCAATGGCAGAGGATGTGGAACGTCGCATTCGTAACGATCTCGCCGACGCATACGAAACTTCATAATAGCACACATTAACATTCCAAGTCGCATCAATAATCACGATTAACAGTTGGGTCCCCGTGTAATCAGGCTTTACAAATGCGACTGAGCAAGACTAGCCAGTTTGACTAGATGAGTATTGCAGAAACGGGCATGTATTGTCTGACTTTCAAGCTTCATTTTCAGCGCTGTCCAAATATAACTGAACAATTTCTGGGACGTTCATCGTGAAACCACATTACATGTATGCATCTAAACGATGACTTAATACTGTGCAATGTCAGTTCAACAGGCAAGATTAAAGAATTGAATGGGTTAATGAACCACAACCCATTATTTTTACTGACAGCTAAACTTTTCAAAAAATGATCATCAGACTGATAAATGTCATGGCTTGTTCGATTTAAAACATCAATATGTATCCAAAGATAAAATATTAAACCAGAGGACCATTGGTCCTGAGAACGCTCACCTGAAGCCTGATCTTGGAGTATTAAGTCATCATGAAATGGCCTTGACATTGAATACTCACACTCACAAGTTGTCTGCATCTGCAAAGTTTCAGGTCTCAGGCTGCAATAGTTTCCAAACCCAGTGATTTCTGAGAAAACCATAATTTCAATTTTGATATTTAAATGACCTTGGGTCGAGGTCAACAAATGACCTTGGCCTTCATTAATTACTAACCTTCATTGACTCCATTAGTTGTCTGCATCTAGCAACTTTCAGGTCTCAGGCTGCAACAGTTTCCAAAATATCCATTGTTTTCGCCTTTTCCCATGTAAAAGCCTATGTTTCCAAAATTGACCTTGCCGTAAAATAGGTCAAGGTCATCCTAGGGTATCATTTCAACAAACTATGATGGGCTGGAGTGCCAAATGCTACATACCAAGTTTCGCGTAAATGGGCCAGCCGGTTCTGGAGAAGAAGATTTTTGAGTGGTTTTTACCATAGTTGGGCATGGCGGCCATCTTGGTCATGTGACTCGAATTTCGCGATCGCACTTTCGTTCCCCCTACCTATGGACGCTCCACATAAAATTTCACTTTGATTGGCCAAGCAGTTTCAGAGAAGATCTTTGAAAAGTGTGTATGGACGACAGACTGGCCTAGGTCAAGAGATGACCTTGACCTGAATTAATCACATACCTTCATCTACACCATTGATTGTTTGCATCTACCACTTTTCAGGCCTCAGGCTGCAATAGTTTTCAAAAAATCTATAGTTTTCACTTTTTCCCATGTGAAAGCCTATGTTTCCAAAATTGACATTGCCGTAAAATACGTCAAGGTCATCCTATGGTCATCATTTGATCAAATTATGATGGGCTGGAGTCCCAAATGCTACATACCAAGTTTCATGAAAATTCGCCAGCCGGTTCTTTAAGTGTTTTTTACCATATATGGGCGTGGCGGCCTTCTTGGTCATGTGACCTGGATTTCGCGATCAAACTTTCCTCTCCCCTACCCATGGATGCTCCACATAAAATTTCATTTTGATTGGCCAAGCAGTTACAGAGAAGATTTTTGAAAAGTGTGTATGGACAACAGACTGGCCAAGGTCAAGAGTTGACCTTGACCTATATTAATCACATACGTTCATCTACTCCATTAGTTGTTTGCATCTACCACTTTTCAGGCCTCGGGCTGCAATAGTTTTCAAAATATCCATAGTTTTCACTTCTTCCTATGTAAAAGCCTATGTTTCCAATTTGACCTTGCCGTAAAATATGTCAAGGTCATCCAAGGGTCATCACTTTATCAAACTATGATGGGCTGAGGTCTCCAATGCTACATACCAAATTTCGTGGAAATCGACCCACCGGTTCTGGAGAAGAAGATTTTTGAGTGGTTTTTACCATATATGGGCGTGGCGGCCATCTTGGTCATGTGACCTGGATTTCGCAATCAAACTTTTGTCTCCCCTACCCATGAATGCTCCAAATAAAATTTCACTTTGATTGGCCAAGCAGTTTCAGAGAAGAAGATCTTTGAAAAGTGTGTATGGTCAACAGACTGGCCAAGGTCAAGAGATGACCTTGACCTATATTAATCATACACCTTCATCTACTCCATTAGTTGTTTGCATCTACCACTTTTCAGGCCTCAGGCTGCTATAGTTTTCAAAAAATCCATAGTTTTCACTTTTTCCTATGTAAAAGCCTATGTTTCCAAATTTGACCTTGCCGTAAAATAGGTCAAGGTCATCCAAGGGTCATCATTTTATCAAACTATGATGGGCTGAAGTCCCCGATGCTACATACCAAGTTTCGTGGAAATCGGCCCACCGGTTCTGGAGAAGAAGATTTTTGAAGGGTTTTTACCATATATAGGCGTGGCGGTCATCTTGGTCATGTGACCTAGATTTCGCGATCAAATTTAAAATGCCACTACCCAAGAAGGCTCCACATAAAATTTCAACTAGATCGGCCAAGCGGTTTCAGAGAAGAAGATCTTTGAAATTGTGGACGACGACGGACGCCGGATCATGGCTATCCTATAAGCTCACCTTGTGAGCCTTCGGCTCAGGTGAGCTAAAAATTATCTGCAGCCGCTTATGAGATATTCAACAAAATAAAAACCGGAAGTTCGAAAATATCAAGTGTTAGCAGCGAACATCCGTAAGTCACTTTTCAAGTTCCATGTGAAGCACGTTGGCATGTCTTGTTTACTATAATAGAATATCATAGATGGAAACATACCCATTTGAAGCAGTCCGATCTATGCCGGAGATAATCCGACACGGTCAGCGAAACTCCACGTATATTTTGATAAGGGCTGCTATCAAAACATTGTTAAACTTAAAATGCAGGCCTCGACCCATCAGGAAATCATGTCCGTACAATATATAACCCCTTAAACCCCACTTTAATTATAGCAAAACTGGGGTATGCAGGGGTATACCTAGTGTTCTTATTTTTGGTCCAAAACACAGATTGTAGGTACTCGTTTGAACCTCCTTGGCAAAAACAAGAAAAATATCAAACATTTTCAATTTTTACACGTGAAAAAAATCTCTGTATTTTGCTTGTGCAAGTTTTCGTAATTCTTTCCTTCTACTTTACACCACCATCGACTGCAAAACACAAGTGAAACATTTATGCACCAGTCATTTGTATCCCCGGCTCCCCCGGGTCCGGGGAATAGCGGGGCTTTTAACTTTTCAATTTTTAAAGCCCGGCACTGCCGGGCAAGAATTTTGGTAAAACCCCTGCTAAAAGCCCCGGCTCCCCAGGGGCTGACAATAACGTGGAACAACAGCTGGGAGTTGTTCTGATGAAACTGAAACATGGGAGAAGGACATCAATTTATGCATGTGAATGTTTAGGTGCATTTGGAAATTAAATAAGCACCATAAAGATAATCAAATGTTAAAAATATCATTAAAATCTAATTTGAATTCATGTGACAGTGCACTGGCGGGAAATCATAACCCCGGCAAATCCCCGGCACTGCCGGGACACATCAGAGGTTAAAGCCTGGCACTTTAGCCCCGCTATGTCCCCGCTATCCCCGGTACAAATGACTGGTGCATTAAATGGACTACATGTATAAACCTCACTGACTGTATAACACTTGAGCTCAATTGACAATAATACCATAAATCCTCATCTTAAGTAAGTTTACAAAATTCTGTTGGAAATAAAAACGTGATCTATGTATTCAATACAATGTGACCTTCTCCAATACCGGAATAATTCTGACCTCACCAGTAATCACTCTCAAGAGATTGGTCTGAAGCTGCAAAAGACGATCATATCACCCAACAAGGAGACAGGGAAATAAAAGTGGAAGCAATGTAAATGGTTTCTGTCGCGAATATTCCTCACTTGATTAAATTGCGTGAAATATGTTATTTCTGTTTTGCTCGTAACTACGAAATTGAGAACGTGTTCGATTTGAACCAGAATGTTGAAAGAACGACAAGATAAAGTGACAAAATATTGTAAAATTATGTTTCTAGACAGACATGGTGACATTATTCTATGAATATTTATATTTGATGCAAATCTTTTCTTTGAAATTATTCATGAGGCCATTGAAATGTTTCATTCGGCTATGTATTTTGGGTTCTGTCCGCTTTGAAAAACATTTATTAGTCGGCATAGTATTAACTCATTTAAGCCTGGCGTCCCTTTTATGGGACATAGGCAAACAGAATAGCCCCAGATGTGACGCAGCAGAACGCGGCGTCCCATCTGGGGCTATTCTGTTTGCTTAGAGAATTTTTATCGAATAATTGAATAAACAATAAAAATCACTTCTGACGCCCCTACAAAGGAAAGTGGACTTACCCTAATGATAACGATGGAAAAATCCATTTGTCAAATATGGGTTTAGAAGCTTAAAATTGCAGCGAAAGAAAATCTACGCCATCAGTCTTGTAGTTACTGATTTTTCTAGGCGAGTCGATCTCTGTGGACTCATATACCTTTTAGCAGTACGACAAAACGGAAAAGCATAGGATTAAGGTCTACTTTCTTATGTAGTCTCATAAAGATAACGCAATTTTACATGTAGTCATTATGAAATCATTAAGTAAATATTCCGTCAGAATTTATACGTTTTAGTTTTTCTTGTGGAGTCTCCCTTAGTTTCGATAGATTGTCGCCTACCTTGTCTTTTATATTTGACTTATTATAATAAGCTTACTTGATCTTTTGACGAATTTCAAAGTGAGTAAAATTATCTGTTGCAAAACGTGTTAACAAAGAAATAACATGGAGTCAGTGCAACGTCATTTGAATATGATAGAACCTCCTTTAATATAATAGTGAAATCCAATTGGTTTTACATCATAAGACAAATTTATTTAAAGTCGGAGAGTATAACAGTATAACATTAGTTATGTATAGCAATTTACCGACCATAAAGAATATGAAGAAAAGCATAGCATGCAATACAAAAACATAGACACAATAATTCAATATTTTATCATGGGTATTTTATAGGACATATTTATCTATACTGAGAGCAAATAAATCTCAACTCTTCGAATTTTTGCAAATAAGCAACCGTATTTCTTTATTTTTTAGTGTTTGGTAAGAGGTGTGTATGTTTGCACACAAAACGCTTGATTGACAAATATGTCTAGAGGCGTAGCTTAAGTTCCGATCAGAGATTTTACCATTGTTTGTTTTAACAATAATGGCGGTGGCGTTCGTGATGTGGCTTTCAAGCAAGCCATTACTTCTTATTTAATGGAGGCTAGCAAATTATTAATTCAGATCATTTGCATGTAATTCCTGAAGTCGGTAATGATGTTTCAAATCGTCTTAAATTTTCCAGGAAATAATTCTAGTTTGTACAGTGAATATACATACACTTGCTCTTAGAGAAAGTAATGAAAATAATTATTGATATGGGTCAGACTGAGGAATAGGATGACCGTGGCCCTGGCGTGGCGACAAATTAACTGAGCAAAGGCACCAGAAAAAAATCCTCTGAGTTTCCGGTTTTAAAAATCTGAATAATATACATGTACGTACAGCCGTTTATCTTTGAAGCGCTAACGAAACGCCCTTCTTTATTCACGAGTCGTAGGTGATACAAATGCCCCTATGTACTCCCATACTTGGTTTCGTCTGGACCTTACATGTTCTTCCAGGACTACGTGACTAAATCGCTGTGAATGGGTGAGACGAAAATAAACAAGCACATTGTTCAGTGCCAAGCCTGCTACCATTACGAAAACACGCCCATGCAATATACAGACATTTTAAAGTTGTAAAGCATGAATATTTTCAGTAGAATTGTTTCGATATTTTTCTTATTTTTGCTCAAAACATAGATTGTGGGTACACGTAAGAACCGCCTCGGTATTACCCACAATCTATCTTTTGGGCAAAAATAGGAATGACCCTGCATACCCCAATTATTTTCTATATAAAAGCGGGGTTTAAGGGGGTATTTATTGCACGGACATGTTTCCTGATGCCTTATATTTTTTTTTTACTTTTCGATTAACCTGGTAAATTAAAAATGAATTAAAAGTAAATCAAACCATTTGAAAATATTTAAGTCACGATTTCTGTAATAGTACGATGACGTGCATACCTTATATCAAAACTCACGCTATCAGCAGGTCTGATCTGTGATGTTTGATAATGACTGTCTTCGTCAAAAGATAATCTAAACATAAGTTTGTTTCAGTTTTATTTGGCACCACTATAAATTGTTTAATTTTCAGTAATTACTTATTAATTAAAGAGATAGTAAAAGCACATACAACAATTTTATATCAGTATTTGCTAGCATGCATCTTTTACTTACATTTCTCATAGTCTGCTGGTATTCGACCGCATACCTCCGCATTGAAATTGGATTGCTTTATATGTAAGGTTAACGTTTAATGGGTGTAAAATCCAATTTTGATGATTTTGTCATTCTTCACCCAAAACTCAACCGGAAGTGCCAAATTGATTTCAGTTTTCTCTGAAAGATTCTCGGACGAGGGAAAGCTGAGTTTGTTATGAATAAAGCGTACATGGTATCCCTGAAAGGCAGAAATAACCTGTATATCAGTTGCGGTTTTAATAGTTTTAAGTATAGATACTATAAGAGCTGTCGCAGGACAGCGTGCTCGACTGCTTCTAACCTTTGTCAAACATAAGGCCAAACCCGACCAGTAACCAAAAAGCATTATGCTCAAACATCGTTTTGCCTTGATGCAATAAGGCAAAATCACTGAACCATGAAAGTTAACTATAACTACCTAAGAATTAGAGGTCTCACTCATATTGTGAAAGAAGTGTGTTCATATACCAACTGAGTGCCAAGACACAAGGCAAAATCACTGAACCGTGAAATAAGGTCACACTGACCTATAAGTAGTTCAGGGTCAAAGGTCTAGTGATACTTACTCATAATGTGAAAGAAATATGATCATATACCCATTCAGTGTTGAGATATAAAGCAGAATAACTGAACCATGAAATTAGGTCATAGTGACCTATAAGTATGTTTGGGTTAATAGTCTGGTCATACTCATTCATAATCAGAAAGAAGTATGAAAAAATACCAACTGAGTGTCGAGATATAAGGCAAAATCACTGAACCATGAAATAAGGTCACAGTGACTCAGGAATACTTTACGGTCAAAGGTCTTGTCATACTCATACATATCGTGAAAAACGTATGTCCATATACCAATTGAGTGCCGAGATATAAAGGAAAATCACTGAACCGTGAAATTAGGTCATATTGACCTAGGGCTACTTTAGGGTCAAAGGTCTTGTCATACGCAAACATTGTGTGAAAGAAGTTTGTTCATAAACCACTTGAGTGCTGATATATAAGGCAAAGTCATTGAACCGTGAAATTAGGTCACAGTGACCTATAAGTATATTGGGGTTAAAGGTCTGGTCATACTCACTCATAATCTGAAATAAGTATGAAAATGTACTAATTGAGTGTCAAGATATAAGGCAAAATCACTGAACCGTGAAATTAGGTCATAGTGACCTAGGACTACTTCAGGGTCAAAGGTCTTGTCATACACAAACATACTTTGAAAGAAGTTTGTTCATAAACCATTTGAGTACCGAGATATAAGGCAAAATCACTGAACCATGAATTAGGTCACAGTGACCTATAAGTATATTGGGGTCAAAGGTCTGGTCATACTCACTCATAATCTGAAAAAAGTATGAAAATATACTAATTGAGTGTCAAGATATAAGGCAAAATCACTGAACCGTTAAATTAGGTCACAGTGACCCATAAGTTTATTGGGGTCAAAGGCCTGGTCGTACTCACTCATAATCTGAAAGAAGTAAGAAAATATACTAATTGAGTGTCAAGATATAAGGCAAAATCACTGAACCATGGAAAGAAGATCAACCGACCCTTACCGTCATGACACACAAGTCAGTGTCACAAAGTCAAAAGATGAATGAACAACCATCTTTATAAGTTGTTTCTATAAAGAAATAAAAAGAAAAAAAATTCGGGGAGTTCTAGATTTTAACCTCTAGCCCCGCCCCCCTGACTCCGACCCAGAGGTCCGATGTCATGGAATCTAGTGTATGATGTATGAATGCTTTATGATAAGTTGTTGTCCCGATATGGACTCCTTGTAAAAGTTACACAGCAGTACATCTATTTTACAGTGTTCTAGTTTTAAACCTCCAGCCCCACCCCCCAGGCATGGACAAAGAGATCCGATGCCATAAAATGAAACTCAACCCTACATGGTACCTATGGTCCGAGTATGAAAGCCCTCTGATAAAAAGTTTTCAAGATATAGACTTCTTGAATACTATATCACAGAAAAGCTATTATTATTAATGGTGTTCTAGATTTTAACCTCTAGCCCCACCCCCTGGCATGGACCCAGGGATCCGATATCATGGAATGAAAGCCGACCCTACAGGGTGTCAATGGCCCAAGTATCAATGCTTTCTGATGAGTGGTAGTCAAGAGTCAAGATATGGACTTCTAGAAAACTTTAACACAAGAATTGCCATTTTTGAGTGTTCTAGATTTTAACCTCCAGCCCCACCCCCTGGCCTGGACCCAGGGGCCCGATGCCATAGAATAAAAGCTAACCCTACAGGGTATCTATGGTCCAAGTATGAATGCTTTTTGATGAGTGTTTGTCAAGATATGGACTTCTAGAAAACTTTAACGCAAGTGTTACGCGCACGGGAACGCGCACGCGCACGGGAACGGGAACGTGGACGACCGGGGTGACTGAAATTCGTGCAGTCGAGCTAAAAACGTAAACAATATCCGTCGGTCCTGTTTCTAACAATTGTGTTACAATACACAATTGGCAGGATTCAGCCTCTAGGCTAGACAATATACAGCTGCTTTCAGTTATTAATATATCCCTGCAAAATTTAGAAATTAAAGCTCTTCGTGCTTCTGAATAATCGTCACCGGCAAGAAACGGAAAAATGGATGAAATTGTTTATATATTTTAATTCCCCTCTGGCTTTGTATTCTGTCCAAACGCGAGTTGGAATTGCATAATTATACAGTTTTATCATTTGTTCCCCCGCAAAGAATACCATGGTGGTCTATTTTTTGCAAGGCAATGCCTCACATTTATTCTTCATGATATTCCATACCCTTATGATTTTATACCCGACACAAAAAAGAAAAAGAAACGCAATGGTCATAAATTCGAGCATTATTGGAAAACTACATATGATAGCATTTTAAAGAAAGTACAAGTAGGCAAAGATCAGGAAAAGGCGCAATCAGAAAAAGACTCCCACTCCAAAAACCAAGGTGGAAAAAAACCAAACTAACAATCAGGTACTTATACCATGAAAACATTTCGTAAGCCGAATGAGCAGCTATTTTCCCAATAGGTGGCCACTCAGTTACCTTAACTAAAAATATGCAAACATACATAAGGCGCCAACAGCACAAAAATATTTTAAACACCAAGACATAAAACAAAAGAACCACCACAGAAGTATCGACTTGGAACGATTAGTAACACAAAGTTACTGGCGGGTTTAAATCGATTTTACACAGCCGTAACCTCACCCTCAGCTTCTGCAGTGGTTCATAACATTTAGTTAGTTCTTCGGTCCTCGTGGTGAATCTCTAACTAGTAAATGAATCATCAAGAACAAACAAATAA
The DNA here is from genome assembly GCA_964017185.1 of Rugalucina vietnamica. Classification (NCBI taxonomy): domain Eukaryota; kingdom Metazoa; phylum Mollusca; class Bivalvia; order Lucinida; family Lucinidae; genus Rugalucina; species Rugalucina vietnamica. Next base: position 74,632,101 of record OZ024869.1, on the reverse strand, counting down.
ATCATGATAAACATCCTGATGAATCAAAAACCAGGACTCACAGATTCAGTAAGCTGCCCGACGATGGAGATCCCTGGGCGCCAAATAACTTACTAACTCCGGAGCTAAAGAAAAACATTAGTTGGACCCCGGTGGGCCAAGCAACAGACAAGAAGCTCCGGCCCCAACCAACTAAAATGAATAGCTTTAAGTCGGGGCCATCATAGAGTCTGACGCCCGACCCACCGGCGTGCAATTAAAGAAGGCAGCATAGTTATCAACCGTGATTGGGTTAAAAACTAAGCATGCAGACTGTCGCATAACATTCAAGTTATAACCTATACGTCTGTAACGTGTTATGATTTTTCTAAACTGAAAAGAAAAATCATTACTTCCTATACGTTTCTTAAATTTGTAAACCAAGTCACCATAAAATTCTGGTTCCGAAAGACCCTCACTTAAAAGCGTCTTTAACCCAACATTATATTTGGAAATCAATTCATAGTGTCTACGATAAAATTTAGAAAAGGTTTTTCGAAGTTTATGATACCGATAGCCCTGTTGGAGAAGTTTGGCCGTTAAAGATTTATTTCGAGCGTTGAAGTCTGTAACATGATTGCAGACTCTAGCAAACCTAATAAGTTGCGAAATGTATACACCATAAGAAGCACGACGAGGAACGTCACCATCCAAAAACGGAAAATTAACTATATCAAAATCAAAATCATCGCGCTTATCATAAATTTTAGAAGAAACAAATCCATTTGCAACAGAAAGATGTAGATCTAAAAAGTGGGCTTCGGTATCCGAGATATTGGCTTTGTTCAACTGTAGTTCAGATGGATAAATTTGATTGACCATACCTTCAAAATAAGGGTTGTCAATGTTCAAAAGGTCATCGAGGTACCTAGAAGTGGAATTAAAAGCCTCGATAACATCAGCTTGATTATCATGGTTAAGAGAATCCATGAAATCTCTTTCATAGCAGTATAAAAATAAATCAGCTACGAGAGATGCGCAATTTGTACCCATCGGAATTCCAACAATTTGTCTGTATAACTTGGTCCCAAATCTAATATAAATATTAAAGAAGCATCTTTTGACAGTTTGTTCCCGAATTTTCATTGCAATATAGGGTTGCAATACATAATGACGTGTCTTTGAACGCAGTAGGGGTCAATTTTCACTTTCACTTTTTCAATAAGATCGTCAGCATTCGACAAACTTCTAGACAGGAGCCTAATAGCCAACTTGTAATGGAAAAGTGTTATCAATACATTATCAAGTAATTTACAGGAAGATGATTTACCTTAAAAAAATGGAAAATGATTTTAAAACGGTTAATCTATTACTTGTACTAATAGTGTGATTTGAGGAAGCGTGCCGATTTTACCCTGCACTATATGTGGTCAAAGAAATTACTCTATACAACACTGTATTTTGCAGTTAATGAATACCATGTTTTACGTCTAGTACCTGTTTACCGTTGACCGTCACGATTTACCGTAAAAACTCTATTAAACGCACAGGTGTTTATTATAAACAATGTATTTTCTATAGAAGGGGATGGGCGTTTATTAGAGGCTACACTGTTGGACAACATTCAAGCATTCATATATATAGGATCTAAAATTATTGGTGGTCCTCAATCTACCCCAGACAGGACTTTTGTTTATGATCATTGCAATTAATTTGGACTACAAGAGAAAAAAATGACTTGTGTGTTATATGATTTAAGAGCAAATATAGAAATGTACTGCTTTAAAACATACAATTTTTCCCCAACAATTTCAAATTTAAAGTGGGCGGTAATAAGGGGTTCCTGGAAATCCAAAACTAACGGATAAAATGATCATTTGAGGCATCCAAATATGAAGAATGGCGTTTATTATAGTGTTGACGTTTTACAGAATGTTACGATACTTTTCAAATGCGGTGGAAGATAGTGAATCATAAACTATTATTGTCTGCTAGACGATTTTAGTGTTTTTTTACGCAATATTCTCTCCTTTTTACTGCTACAAAGTCTTATACATTTTTGTTTTAATATTTCAATGTCACATTTCATATACATGATATATGTCCCTATATACTAACTTTAAAAATGTCATGTGTCTGACAAAAGAATATATGTACAGTGTTGTTTCTAAAACGAGAAGCATGCTGACTTTTAGAATAATGTATTTTTATTGCAGCTTGCAACTACATACGCCTAACGGTATTGACAACACGCCTATGGTCGGAGCGAGCTAACAATAAGCCAATGACATTGTTTCTTTACTCATGTTGACGTGTCTTGTGTTTTCGCCATGACTCTTAGCTCGACAATGCGACGCTTTTGCTGTTCCAACACTCCATCAATTCAGGTTATTTTCTTAACTTTCTGACGCTATGTAGAAATATAATCCTTATTCTGAATTGATAAAATCTAAATTATAAGACTTGAATCTCCGGGCTTCACAGACATAGAAAAGCATACTGTTCTTTATCATCTAGAAAAAGGTACAAGTAGGCAATGATCCGGGTGAAAAAACTAAAATTGTAAATTTCAATCTTTAAAAACAAGTAACGAAATAAGCATAGGCAGAAACTTTATTAGAGATGTTCTACAGAATAATGACCAGTATCAGTAGCTTGTTTCTCTGTATATTATTCGAAAAATTATCATAACAATGCTCCATGGAATATAGAATAAAAGCCATTAATACTTTCTCTATTGCTAGCGCGTTATACGTGGGTTGGGATTTAAGTTCGTAGACTTTCTTTATAAAAGTTCAGATGTTTGTCCCACAGAAATAAAAATGATATCATCTGAAAACATATTCTTTTACCTATCATATAAGCTATTAAGCATAGCTCTACTCATAATAGTTTCAACACAGAAATGAATTAAACACAATGACATGCCATCACCCGGGGCACGTCATGGAAATTTTGACGTCAAAACTACGTCAAATTTCAATTAATGTCAGCAATAAAATGCCTTGTTCAGAACCATACAACACACCACACCTTTACTAATTTTAAATATTTCCTTCAGGGGTAAGTTAGTTATTATTGTTGAAATACTACATTCACCAGATATAACAAATCTTATGTGTATCATGCATAATTTTGATTTAATTAAGAATTAAGACCGCAACATTTGTAGATTAGTTGAAGGTATGTGCTTTCTCATCAATTAAAATTCAAATGAGTCCATCTGAAATTTTTCAAACCATCTAAATATCTCTGTAAGATCTGTTCTACAACTGTACTACAAATCCATATCATTTTGAATGTTTCTGTGGGCATTTATGCTTCTCAAACATAAGATTTGATCATTGCTCTTGTTTTGACATTGCCTGTTAATGCCATTTTTCTTTCCCAAGAAGCGCGACTGGCATTACATTTTCTACAATAACAAAATAAGTCGTCGACATAATGCTTAGAAAATTATATGGAATTATCAATATGATTCTAAAGTGCCTCAAACTGATTTAGCTCAAGTTTTGGTATAAACTTTGTTAACTTAAGATTTGTTCTTCAACGTCATAAAACTTCAGAAGTATTTAAAATACGACGTGCCCCGGGTTGCGAAACCAACGTTGCTATGGAGACCAGTTTTATGTACACTGCACAATATTTTTTGAAAAATAATGTAAAAACGAGACAAGGAGACATTGTTTCTTTATAATAATGCATCAAATATTGGATAAATGATGTAATAGAAAATCAGTGGCAAAAGTCTACGAACTTAAATCCCAACCCTCGTATAATAAGGAATCAATGTATTTTATGGCAAAGTAATCACTTGCTTTTCCCTCAAGACAATTAATGTGTGTGGTCGCTAGTATATGTACAAACTTAAATATCATCAGGAAATGCATACCCCGTAAACCCCACTTTTATATAGAAAAACTAGGGTTTGCAGGGGTTTACCTATTTGTCTTATTTTGCTCCAAACCATAGATTGTGGGTACTCGTTAGAACCGCCAATACATGTTTTGAGCAAAAATAAGAAAAATGTCAAACCTTTTCAGCTGACAATTTTCAATTTCTAAAGCTAAAAAAAATCTCTGTTTATTGCATCGGCAAATTTTCGTAATGTATCGAAATGCTCATGCAAAGCATATAACATTAAGTGGTTCTCTTAATAGGCAAAGACAATGATCTCTTTGCTCCATAATAGTGCACGATCATTATAAGAACTCTCAGTGTAGGAGAAAAATTATACAACGCCTCTTTATTCAACGTTTTATATCCCTAATTTATCAATACCCCTGGTTACATGATTGTACCTAAATATTTGTATAAACACGTATGCAGAGTACTCTTCTATAATGATAAGATTGAAGCTAACGACATACAACTAAAATGTGGAAAAGTGAATTAGACTTGAAGAAATTACGTACAGTATTCATTTATATGTAACTTGTACCGTATTTTGATGTTTATCAGCAATAATAAACTGACGGACTTTAAAAAGTTACCGCTATTCTTACACTTTTACTCAAATCTGCTGTACGCCTTAAACCGGCTATATAAAGGGGATATTGTGAAAACAACCTATCTTCGGTTTCAGCTGATAAATTTATGCACAAGAAAAAGCAAAATAAACATGGTCGCCTTCTTTTAATGTCGTTAAAGGCATAAGCTTTTTTCGCTGACGCCAAGCCTAAAATCTTGCTGCGGAACAAGTCTTTATTACGTGTACAACTCATTCAACACTTGTTGTAGTGGAAGGCTTTTCAACTGGTGGTTCAACTGATGGTGAGACTTTGTTATGCATCACAATCATATGCAATTAATTTCTACAACTGTTGTAATGAGGTACTGACCTCCTGTGGAAGAAGGTCCTACTGTGATACGCAAGCTACACTGTGATAGGTGGTAATGTTGTGAAACGCTTATGACTATCCAAGCCGGAGCTGCTGTTATGGGCTTTTTAAGGATTGATTGACTTTAAAGTGTATCAGTATTTCACGTAATATTAAAATCAGAGACCATGTTGTCTTGAAATTAATGCATAATTTGTTAATAATGATTATTAAAATATGCATAATATGCTTTAACCATGTGTTTATTTTCTACCAATATGCATGATCGGTTTTATACATAACTGAAGAATAAGTATTGACCTTTCAAAATGAATAGTGCTAAGTTTAGCTCGCACAATTATTAGATGCAAATCGTTTAAGGATGTTCGCTGCTAACATTTGAAATTTCGGAACTTCCGGTTTTTATTTTGTTGAATATCTCTTAAACGGTTGCAGGTATTTTCCATTTTTTTATATTTGAATACATATTGATGATATGCATCAAACGAGTCATGAAAACTGTCAATCTAAGGAAGTTTATTTTTTTTCACCCCATTTTCTGCAACTTTTTAGAAAATTTTAAGTGTCAGCAAAAGTTAGGGGGTAGGGTAGATTAAACTTGAATATTTCACAACTTCAAATTACTTGCACTGATTTGATGTTTATTTTAGCATAAGAAAATGTATACAAGGTCTTCTTTATCAGTGTTTCTTTCTTTAGTGTACTTTTAAAATTTTGGGCGGTTTTATGAAATGGGATGTTAGAAATAAAACAGCCGAAAAAAAGGCTTAAAATGGCAATTTTCAAGTTGTTGGCTGTCTCTTATATGCACACCACATTTTTCATTCTTTTATTTGAATAATATGAACAAGTTCTATGTTGTGTGAAAATACAAGAAAAAGTTTGAATCTACAAATATGGATTTGACATATTTATAAATCTTGATTTTTTCCGACTTTTCAAGTTAGGGGGTAGGCTTGTTAAATGAGTCGAAAAAAATGTGTCATCCATTTCAAGATGAAAATTTATGTATGGTTTAGGTCCAAAATAGTCAGCATTACTTAAACAAAGTGACTTTTGAAAGCATTTGTGATGTATAATTTGTCCAGAAAGGCATATGTGAAAGAATCGAAAATTAAATTAATTTTTCTAATTTTTAAACATGTTGTTGAGAGGTCTCATTCTGAGGCATGTAGCTTGAAAAAAATGCACACTACCCTATTAGTTAGAGCCCCAGCTATCAGAAAAATGGTGATAGGTGGTCAGAAAGTAGCACAAATTTCATTCATACCCTCTTGTAGAGGAACCCACTGGAAGCTTGAAAACCAATGTTTGGTCAATTTTAAGTATTGCAAAAGTGTTGAAATTATGGGGTGTATACTGCTACACATGACATTCTATAATGTGATTCTCGAAAATGAGGGTGTACATACAAAATTAGTCATATCTCTGCTGTTACTTATCCTACATCACTGAACCTGGTCTCATTTTAAATCTTGGACATAACCCTTTTATCCTATGATAAGTAATGCAAGTCATCTAATCTGTATATTCGTGAATTTTAATGAAAACATTAAAATGACAGAAAAACTATTAAAAATCCATAAATAAACTAATTTGAGGCCCAAACTATCTCTGTGACACTTTGTTATTGAGCCAGTAAAATATCATATGACAAGTGTATTGATGTCAAGGGCCTATATAAAAATTATTTCCTTTGGATATTTATGAATTTTAATGAAAATGTGAAAAACCAAGGAAAAACAAGGGAAAAACTATAGCCATTGCAAGGTTTTGGATAGGTTATAAGATCTATCTTGCATCCCTGGGACCATACTATTAATTGGTCTGATAGTGATGCATGGACCTAGCAATTTAACCTTGATACCTAATATTCAAATCATTGGATATGCTTATTCATGAAAATCAAAAAAAAAAAAAAAAAAAAAAAAAAAAAAAAAAAAAAAAAACTTATTATAATATGGAATCGGAAACAAATCATGGATAATAGGGGGTGTATGTACAAAATCACTTGTTCCAGAGCTGTTAATAAACCCAGGATACTTAAAAAGGTATCAAATAACTGCTATGGCAATGTACTATGATCCTAAAGTATGATATAGGAATAATCTGATTTTCAATTTCATGAACTTTAATGAAAACTTTAAAAATTGAAGAGAAAAAGTGAAAAGATTTGTAAACCTACAAAATGACTTGTATCTAGGCAATCACTAAAGTGCTGTAAATGGCATCAAATTGTTGCTAGAGCAATATTATACCAAAGTGTACTACAATATATAAGTCATTTGATTTTTAGTTTTAAGAACATTAGCAAAAACCTTCAGAATTTAGAGGAAAATATACAGAAAATTAGGAGGTATACATAGAAAGACGCATATATCTTGGCTATTGATAGACTAAGAGAGCTATGATTGGTTGCTAGGACTATGTTATATAACCATGCTATCTCGTATATAAATAATAAGCAATTGTTGTTGTATGGAAATATACAAGTAGGCAAAGATCAGGAAAAGGCGCAATCAGAGAAAGATTCCCACTCCAAAAACCGAGGTGGGAAAAACCCAAACTAACGATCAGGTACTTATACCATAAAAACATTTCGTAAGCCGAATGAGCAGCTATTTTCCCAATAGGTGGCCACTCAGTTACCTTAACTAAAAATATGAAAACATACATAAGGCGCCAACAGCACAAAATATTTTAAACACCAAGACATGAAACAAAAAGAACCACCACAGAAGTATCGACTTGGAACGATCAGTAACACAAAGTTACTATCGAAGAGTTGTGGTAGTTAGAGATAGGAAAAAACAAACTGATTGCAAGTATCGAAGAGTTTTTTCAAAATTTTGTGTAACATTTAGATAATGCAATAACATATGCTTAAGCTATCAGACAACATGGCAATAGTGCATTGTCCCAGCATTTTCAATTATCTAAGGATATTGACAGCTGAGATATAAGCGATTTTGTTGGTGTACCCCTTCGTTTTTCATTGATTTTTCTCTTATTCATAAAGAACCTATTAATATCCATACAACAAAAATAGCTGATTATTTATTTATCAGATTACATGGTTATCGAACATTGTCCTAGCAATCATTTGATACCAATTATAGCTCTCTAGGTCTAACAGTAGCCAAGATACATGTGATTTTCTATGTATACCGCCCTAACTTTTCCGTAATTTCCTCTAAATTCGAAAGGTTTTGTTAATATTTATAAAGCAAAAAGTCAAAAGACTTGTATATTGTAGTACAGGACGGCATAGGTTGCCCTAGCAACCATTTGATGCCATTTTCAGCATGTTAGGGATTTTGGTTGCCGATATACAAGTCATTTTGTATGTATACCAGTTTCATTTTTCCTTTTTTTTCACTCCTGTTTCTAGAGTTTTCATTATAATTCATGAAATTGGAAATCAGATCATCATCATATCATACTTACAGGACATAGTACATTGCCATAGCATTCAGTTGATACTTTTTTCAGCATCCTGAGTTTGTTACCAGCTCTGATACAAGTGATTTTGTATGTCTATCACTATTTTTCCAAGATGTTTTTACAGGTTTTGAATAATAGGTATTAAGGTTAAATTGCTTGGTTCATGTATCACTATCAGACCAATTATAGTATTCTAGAGCATGCTATTGTTGGTTTATGTATATTTTAAGTACCCTATTCTTAAGAATCACACTAGGGGTAGGAGTGGAAACTATGTAGTTTTACATCATGTGAATGCGTTCATTGTTGAGGACAATATTTTATGGCATTTAGGTGATACCTCTGACTACACTGGCAGCCATGAGAATTGGTCCCAGGGATGCAAGATAGATCTTATAACCCATCCAAAACCTTGCAATGGCTACAGTTTTTTTATCAGTTTTATTTAGGCCCATGACATCAATACATTTGTAATATGATATGACTGGCTCAATAACAAAGTGTCACATTGGTAGTTAGGTCCTGAAATTAGTTTATTATTATTATTATTATTATTATTTTTTTTTTTTTGATTCAGTTTTACGTCCCTTTCAAGCTTTTTCACTCATATCGAGACGAATCAATCGGTAGGTGGGGCAAAAACCGGAGTACCCGGGGAAAAACCACCTGACACACCCGCAAGCAGAACTTGGCTTGTCCCACATGTGACTCGTGCCTCGAGCGAGGCGCGAACCCACAGCGGTGAGATGATCGAATGATTAAGAGCACTGAAGTCAGCGACCTTATCCACTAGGCCACGGGGGACGCATTAGTTTATTAATGGTTTCTTAATGTTTCTTCTGTCATTTTAATGTTTTCATTAAAATTCGTGAATATGCAAATTAGATAACTTGCATTACTTACCATAGTTTGAAAGCGCTATGTCTTAAGCTTTAAATGAGTTCAGGTTCAGTGGTATAGGATAAGTATCAGCGGGAATATGACCAATCTTCTATGTGGACCCCCATATGCGAGAATCATGTTAATGGTTGCCATGGAAACCATGCATTTTTTCATAGAACAAAAGAGTTTATCTTTGACAACAAAAGTGATTTGCATTTCTGGGGTCCCTATGAATGATTTGACACCCTTGAAAGATTCTCCTGGGAGGGGATGTGCAAGGTAGACCAAATTAGCCCCCGGGGTACCCAGAAATGTCCTTAATGTCACGGATCAAACAAGCTAGGGTACTTCATTTTACCCAGAATAAATGTACTTTTGCAAGAAAAAAATTAAAACATTGGTTTTCATACTTCCTAAAGACAGTACTAAACAACTATACCATGGAAATTTGTGCTAAACGGGTGGCCACCAAAAGTGATTTTTTGATGGCTTTTCTCAGTCTGGGGCTTTAGCTATATATTTATTTTGTTTTCATATGTCTTATTTTATATTTTGGAATCAAACAAGAGTGGTTAGAAAAAAAAGTTTGAATACTTTTTCATTGGCAGCGAACATCCTTAAATATCAAAGTATGAAGACACAATAACTATGATCGCGATGCCAGACAATTAGGATAAACTAACACCATTACAGGAAACCAGTGACAATTTCACATGTCAGTGACGATTACTTTGGTATCTCCGCCAGACAAATTACGTCCGATTATATCAATCATTACTTCCTCGAAAGTCTATTATACCGATGTCAATAAAGCATTGACAATCAGCAATATGCTTTGTTTACATCGGCTTTTGTGTAATATTGACCATACTACCTCCCTTTGAACGTTTTCACTGCTTCCAAAGGATCAAACTTTTATATTTTATTTGCTATTACTGCAGCTGGTGTTGTGCCGTGTGGCGGCCCAAAACAGTATCCCCATACATCATCCATAGTACAGATTATATTATCTTTCCAGCAAATGCAAGGCTATGATTTTGCGATTTGTCAAAGCCTTGAAGAGTTTCTAGTTGTTGAACTGATTTTCCTGTTTGAAAATTCGTCACACAGAAAATTGCACTCTATCTGTGGGAGTTTGCCGATTGCTTCGTCATTCATACTTAATGGGCGATTTTGCACACAATTGAAGTATTCGTATTCTGTCCGCCTTTATATTGTAACATATTTGTGTGTTAGAAAATCCTTCCATCTGCACTGAGCAAAATGTGGTTCAAAATCTTTTGGGTCCATAAATGTTGTTCACTGTTTAATGATTTCTTCATGTTTTTCTTCATGGTTTGTAGTGCTACAATTTTAGGACAAACCATCGAGGTAATTATCAAATGTGTCGCTGTCATCAAACATTTATACACAATAAAACTTCAAAGACGATATATTTTCTGTATTCACCAGACAAATAAATTGACCAGCTATCAATCACCAATGACAAAAGGAAACTAAGACAAATGCCAATAACGGAATTGTTACCGGTAAAGTAAGTGGGAATAGAATGGAAGATTCATAGTGCACAACAATGCAGTCCAACAGCGCAGTCAAGAGTTTTGCAATTTGCGAAACAGGACTCAGTGAAAATATGCTTAAACTCCAAACATTTAACGTTTGAACCAAAGCAAATGAGCCTTCGCATGATAAAACCAACAATTTGCATAATGCGAAAACAAAGAACCAGATCGGCTGTGCAGATCAGCGCCTTTGTTTTCGCCACACTGATAGTACAATTCCTTTTCTACTTATATCCAAAGTTTCAAGCTTCTACTTTTATTCTCTGACTGTTCAGCCTGGTTTGTGGCGGACCTGGTCTGAAAACCAAATTGTACGTTTTCTCATGCACAGGCTCAAATATATTTGCACCTCGCACGCTGACACTGAGTACACCTGGGCCCAGTTGTTCAAAATTAACGACGTCGTTAGTTAACATTTCGTTAAAATTTCAAACATTAATATTACAAGTACACTGTTATTTTTTGTTGAAAAAATGTGAGAATCCTTTGCACTGCAAAGGATTCTCACATTTTTTCAACAAAAAATAACAGTGTATTTGTTACTTTAGCTGATATTTGCTTAACAAATTTATGTCTTAACGATATCGTTAAGCTAACGATGCTTTGAACAACTGGGTCCAGAGGTTAAGCTCCGACAACCTTAAATAAAACATTCGTCGGACGCAAACATACCTTCAATTGATTTCGTCGTCAATAGGGACAAGCAGAATAACGATGTAAACTGTTGGATAAACATTACGAAAACATGCCCATGCAGTAAACAGAGATGTTTTTAGCTTTAAAAATTTTCAGCTAAAATGTTTGATATTTTTCTTATTTTTGCTCAAAATATTGATTGTGGGTACAACTTAGAACCGCCTCGCTGAGGCGGTTCTTACGAGTATCTACAATCTATGTTTTGGAGCAAAAATAGCGAGGCGGTTCTAACGAGTACCTACAATCTATGTTTTGGAGCAAAAATAAGAAAAATAGGTACACCCCTGCATACCCCAGTTTTGCTACATAAAAGTGGGGTATAAGGGGGTTTACGTTACACGGACATGTTTTCCTGATGATTTTCATGTTTGTTTTTTTTTTATTTTCTAATATAACTAACATTTTCCACTGTGTTTTTCATTCGCAGAACTCATTGATAATTAAATAATATTTTAGATTGTATAGTTTCAGGACATCAAATCACTGGACGTTCATTATAGATGATTGATAATACATCATATAACGTTATGTTTGCTTTTCAACCCTTACAGTCTTTGAAGTTGCTTGTTCAAAATCACAATAGAATACAATGGACGTCAGACTCTATGATGGGCCCGACTTAAAGGTATTCATTTTTAGTTGGTTGGGGCCGGAGCTTCTTGTCTGTTGCTTGGCCCACCGGGGTCCAACTGATGTTTTTCTTTTGCTCCGGAATTGGTAAGTTATCCGGCGCCCGTCGGGCAGCTTACTCAATCTGTGAGTCCTGGTTTCTGATTCATCAGGATGTTTATCATGATTTATTTGTTTGTTCTTGATGATTCATTGACTAGTTAGAGATTCACCACGAGGACCGAAGAACTAACTAAATGTTATGAACCACTGCAGAAGCTGAGGGCGAGGTTATGGCCATGTAAAATCGATTTAAACCCGCCAGTAACTTTGTGTTACTGATCGTTCCAAGTTGATACTTCTGTTGTGGTTCTTTTTAGTTTTATGTCTTGGTGTTTAAAATATTTTGTGCTGTTGGCGCCTTATGTATGTTTTCATATTTTTAGTTAAGTTTAGGTAACTGTGTGGCCAACTATTGGGAAAACAGCTGCTCATTCGGCTTACGAAATGTTTTCATGGTATAAGTACCTGATTGTTAGTTTGTTTGTTTTTTCACCTCGGTTTTTGGAGTGGGAATCTTTTTCTGATTGCGCCTTTTCCTGATCTTTGCCTACTTGTACCTTTTTGCTAATTGGACGAATTGCATCATGACACATTATGTTCAAATGTAGTCCTAGTTACAGTCTGAAACTTGCCCGTTAATAATAATCTATATATTTTAGTAAAATTGTCAATCTTCCATATGGCCCTTTAGTGGATACAATTATTGATAATAATCGTACCTGTTTTATAATTATGCAGCCTGTTTCATATGGTATCGCTGGCCATGCGCTGTTAGCGATGCTATAATTTTTTGGGAGAAAAAAATTCCATAAAATTTAATACCACGTAAATCCCTATGATGATAAACCTGACGCAGATCTTCAGAGATTGTTGCGGTCATATTTTAACTCGTATCAGCCTGGTGTCTTTTTAATGGGACAAAGGCAAACAGTATAGTCCTAGATGTGACGCCGCAGAATGCGGCGTCCCATCTGGGGCTATTTTGTTTGCTTGGAGGAATTTCATCGAAAAATTAAAAAGTCAAAATCCTACCTGAAGCCCATGAAAATGAAAATGGACTGACCCAAATGATAATGATGGGCAAGTCCATTCATCATATATGGGTTAAAGCAGTAGAATCTGGATGAGCTATTGTGGTACCACTGTCTATTCGGTTTATGCCCTCTGCTGGCGTCTCATCTCTGAGGCCATCTTATCCATAGAGATTCTTTCATATATTAAAATCTGATCGGTTTACGAACGTTCATCGAACAAATAGTGTAGAAATCATTTTAGATTATTCACATCATGTAAATCTGTCTGACCAAATATATGCAAATTGATTGCCTGCAAATCTCTTTGATTTGATAAGAAGCCATCTTCAACAATTTCAAGAAATACAGCAGCAGAAAACGTTACTGGGCCATGAAACAAAAAAAAATCCTTTACGCTTACATGTACACGAAAAGAATTGCAAAAATGCTTTATATGTAATCTTCAAAGTCTGAAAATCATTATCAATAGCAAAAGACAAGTGCCTCGGAGTCTATCCGTATTTTCAAGAATCGCACAAGCCGTGCATATTCTTCAAATTTGCGAATTTACTCACCCGATTCTCCGAATGGAAATTTTCTTTTGTGAGCATGGTAAGGTATTAATCGATTTCTGTCTGCTCCATACAATCATTTGATTATGTCTTCAACAGCATTAAAACTGAACTGACCCAGACAGGTTAATTGTAACTGCCAAATCTTTTTGTCATACAAATTTGAATTATCTCAATATCCCAATGTTCCTTGATGCGCAATAATGTATTGACCAGTGTCGATTTTTTTACATTTTCTATAAACTCACACGCAATTCAAGGAAAATAATGGAATCTAAATACATGAAACATTAAATAATGATGTGTATTTTAAATTATAATATATTATGGGTGTTTATGATTTTTAAAAAGAAAAAATATGAGTGTAATTTTAAGATGATGGTATTCACACGTTTTGATGTTTCAAGTACCTAGTATGTGATTTTTTTTAAGTACTTTTGTTACGTTTAATGTGATCCTCGTTCGTACTTTTTCTACACAGCATAAAACCAGTAGTAAAAATTCTTATCAAGTTCTGATTACATGTAATAATTGTTGGAAATACCAGCATTTGACTCATCAGGAAAACATATCCGTCAAATGTATACCCCCTTAAACCCCTTACCCCACTTTTATAAAGTAAAACTGGGATTTGCAGAGGCATATTTTATTTTCTTATTCTGATCCAAAACATATATTGTGCGTATTCGTTAGAACCGCCTCGCCGAGACGGTTCTAACGTGTGCCCACAATGTGTGTTTTGAGCAAGAATATTAAAAGCGACATTTTGCATATGATGTTTACATATAATGATACCAGCAATTGACTGATGTTAGACAAACGCTAACCACTGCAGATGGAAGTGTCCGTAAGAGTTAGTAGCCTTGGGAGGTCGTTTTGTGTGATATTCGTGATTGGAAGCTCCAAAACGTCTATTAAAACATGAATGGAAATAACTTTAGGCCTAGATCGGAAGTCAAAGGGGCGAATACGCTATGTAGACAGGCTTTGAATTGATGTTTAACGTCCCAGTCAACAGCTAATGGTCACGTCGGGACGCTGCCTCCATTTTATGGGAGTTTTACCCAAAATTAGGACGGCATGACATCGAAAAAGTGCTTCGAATATGACCGCCCAACTAAACCAACAAGGCTTATATGTATGGATAGTTTGACATGAACCACTTTTCCTCGGCAGGCTCAGACTTGAGCGGTTAACCAGTAATCAGATGGTCATTCAGTAGCAAAGAAGCTTTGCCTGGAGGCACAAGCAGTCCATCTACTTCTCCTATGCCCCAATGGGCGGGGGCCCGTGTGTGTGTGTGTGTGTGTGTGAGTGTGTGTGTGTGTGTGGAACTATAAGGAAACTATTTTCATGTCAATATCTCGATCTAATAGAACCTGCAAACATTTGAAAATTATGTTTACAAATACAAATAAAGTTGTTATGGCCAAAATGATTTTTGATAGTGATTTTGCATTGTCAAGGGAGGTAATCAATGATTTTGAAAATACATTCGTTTCGCTATTTTCTTTGGAAACGTATAAGTAGGCAATGATCAGGAACGGCGCAATCGGAAAGAAATTCCCACTCTAAAAACCGAGGTGGGAAAAATACTAAATTGACAATCAGGCACTTACACTTAAAACCATATCGTAAGCCGAGTGAGCAGCTATTTCGCAAAAGGCGGCCACTCAGTTACCCATACCAAGCTAAAATATGAAAACATATATAAGGTTCAAACAGGAAATTGTCATTTGTCAGTACTTCCACTGACCGCCTTTTAGCTCACCTGAGCCGAACGTTCATGGAAAGCTTATATGATGAACATTCTTTGACGCGTTGTCGTCGTCGTTGTCGTCCAAAATGTAAAAATATTTTTTCATCTGAAACCACTTGGCCAGTCAAAGCGTACTGCGTATATAAGCATGATTTTTCACGCTATATGCAAAGTAAAGTCAGACATGTGCGTACCGTGCACGCTGTAAAAATCAGTGGCACTCACCCATATTGCTCAACTTATCCAACGTATCGAATTCATCGCTCAACTTATCGAATTTACTGTTCAACTTATGCTAAACTCATCTAACTCAGCATACACTTGATCCGACTCATCGAACTTATTGTTCGACTTAAGTTACTCAACTCATCATACTCATCGCTGAACTTATACAACTCATTGAACTCAGCATGTAACTTTCCCAACTCACGGAGCTTATCCAACATATTACATGGAAAGGCAACCATAGTTACGTAGTTACGTAATAGCATACATTTATTCATAGCATATTTTGGGATACAGATTCAAATAAGTCATTCGAACTCAATCTTCCTGTACCTTTTTTAACTCAACTTGCTTAACTTTACTTATCAAACTTAGCTTGTAGTGTGAAACATAAAACCTATCAAACTTATCTAGGTAATCAAACTCAAACTTCATCTTGACTAGCTTAACTCATCCAAGTTATTAATATTAAACTTATATAACTCAGCTTACTCAACTTTTGCAACTCATCGAAACTTAACTGGAGACAATGAGCGTGTATTAAGCTTTGTTATTGTGTGTAGCTATTGTAACTTAACGAACATAGCTCAGTCCCGGAAGCAACTATGGTTGGTTTAAACTTTTATTTCATTTGTACATGTACAGTTCATATAACAATAAGGCAGCAAAAATAGATATGAATACAAACATTATACAAATGGAATCCAGAAAGAAGTCGAATGACTTATTTGAATCTGTATCCCAAAATATTCTATGAATAAATGTATGCTATTACGTAATTACGTAACTAAGGTTGCCTTGCAATGTCATTTTATTCTAATATTCTTAAGTCCAACTTAACGAAGTTATCTTGTATCACTGTCAGTTATGACAACTTACTTATTTTTTACAACTCAAATAGTGGTCTACCATACATATATTTGACGTTTCCTTGGTAAAAATTGTTCGTGCTTCTAGACTATTTTAAAACAAGAAATTTCTGATTTTTATAACTTTTATATCTACATTAATTTTTCATTTATGGTGTCCTGACCGCGGCAACTATTATAATTACTCAACTCAGGCAAATTAACTTCCCTATGCCACTGAATTTTAAAAGAAGAAATCAGCTTCAAATGTTCAAATGTGTGAAACACCCCATATCTGCCTTTATACATGTACATGTACCTATTCAACTGTTCCGAATTTTTTGGTTTAGATAAAATACATGCATACCATATGGTCTTCGTACTCCCGAAATTATACACTCATATAAACACAAGAAATCTATCAGATGTGCATTTCTTCAGAGTAGAACAGTATAGGCACATCACATGACTGGGTAAAAAATCGGGACACGTAGTTTGAAGTACATGTACCTGCCAATATGTCACCATTTTGCATTCAAAAAGTCGTAAACAGTGCCACAAAAAATAAAATACGGTTCAACTGTAAAATTATTATGCCAAAAATCAACTTGAATAGGGATTTTTTCTTTGTGAAAATGACAGCAAGGGATTTTTTTTTTTTTTTTTTTTTTTTTTTTTTTTTTTTTTTTTAAATACGATCGTACATGACACCGAAACAAATTGTATAGTATACATAGATGAGCGTCAAAAATTGCCCCACAGATTTGCTAGATGTTTGGATTACCTCCATTGAGTATGCAAAGGCCTATTTTTGGACTAAATTTGGACATATTGTTTATTAATGAACCGAATTTCAATTGTTTTAAAATAAATTTGGACATATTGTTTATTAATGAACCAAATTTTAAACATTTTGCTGCATTTTTAAGACTTTTGGGTTGCGAAATCATGTAATGGTCAATTTTTTCTTGAGGCGTTTCAGAAAAGTGAGATTTTGAAAAACGCAGTTTCTGATAGATGGTGTATGGGAAGTATTTTTATGCAGGTTAAAGAGATGTGCATTCTTTGGAATTTTACAAGAAAATTATAGCATGTTCTTAGTAACATGCTATATGGAGGGGCTCATAGAAATTTGGAAGTTTAAAATAATATGAGATTGTGATAGAAGTCTACACCGACAAGAAAAATGATTCCTTTAGTAACGTATAGTGCATTTCGATTCCAAATAAAACAGATACTGTGTTAAACCGTGAATGGTTTCATCACCACGTCTGAAAAATTGTTGACTTGACCTTTAAAATTTAAAAGAAACAAACAAACATATGTAAAATTCCATCAGCAAAGCAAGTTTTATTCAAAATTTCAAACATGTATTCTTGCTGTCTGAGTGACCCAAAGTTGCATAGCGTGCTTGTGCCTAACCTGATTAGATTCTCTGAGTCTCCAAACAAAGATTTAAGATACATGATGAAAGTTTGATTTTGCTAGAGCCAATCAGAATAATACTAAATATCACACAATCAAGCAATACTGGAAGGACAGTGTGAATCCAGTATGGTTCGAATTTTATAAACCTGTGCTATAAATATAATTTAAATCTAAGGTCGTGTGACATAAGACAAAATCTGCTAGCACGTGACCCAAATGGTATAATCTTTGAGTGAGGTTAAACTGACACCCCATACTGAAATCTTCATCCATGAGGCTTGGTTAGGGGTAGTGTGATCCAGACTTTGCCTTAGCTGTTTGTTTTGTAAATAACACTGGCAAAATATCTCGGATATTCACCTAGATATACTCTATTTTCCGTGACAAAAATGTGAAATAATACATGTCTGTAGACATGTTACGTTTCAAGTTGACGTTTTCTGTGCACATACTTTCAAAACTTAAAAAAGTCACATAGATGAAACAGAATAGAAATGAATCAAAAGTTTCCGAATTTTTCCTAAACTCTGATATACATGTATCTTTTGTGAACTTTTGCACTACAACAATTTAGATATTTTGTCACCACTTGAAATTACAAACGGTTGCATTTTAAGAGTTCGATCAATATCAATACGTTTTTGTGTGGCGTCGTGTGATGTAGCATAAATCTGGTTCGGGTACGGTTTTCTTGCGTTCTAAGTAAATCACAATATTGTTGTGTACATAAAATACTTCACATGCTACTATGTGGTGACCCATGATTAGCTTTGTAGCTTTGATATTATCTATGTTCGTTCCGGATAGTATCGTTTCGTTTCGGACAGTTTCGGTCCAATCCGGTAATTCGTGATACCGCATGTCAATCATGAAAGAGGACATTGTATTGGAAACAACATAATGTCATATGGATCGTTTTCCGATAAAAACCGATAAATAGGTCAACGAGAGAGTCCGTCCAAATCTTATAATTTAAAAACATTTGAAACTAAGCAACCCTAGTTAATGTCATTAAACAATACATCTCCAGTTTAATTTTATCATAAGCATCGTACATGTATGTACTGATCTTGTTAGCGTGATTGAAGAAAATAGATTTATTTATCGAAATGAAAGTGACAAAAAATGGCCGACAAAACAAACACTAGACTAGTCTAGCCTCGAAGAGTGAGGCCCAAGAAAGGGAATTCAATATCGTGTATACAAACAGAAATGAGAATGCACCTTCATAAACCCCTAAGGAGCCTTATTACGTCAAAATGATTGACAGAATACTGAAAACATATGGAGAGGTCAATACTACGGCTAATGGCGACCCTCCAGAAAACAGAAATTTATTTTACGCACCCATTTGAGTATGTTGAGGATTCAAATTTGGACAAGCCACAGCAATGCATATGTCTATCGTAGAGCGTCGGACTCATGAGAGCGGACAGGTTGTGCTTCAAAGCATGCTGTTTGTAAGGGACCATGGTTTTAACAAGATCCAGTCCTGACACGACTAAAGCAATGAATCGAAAACTGACCAACAAAGTAACATTTTAGACAAAGCAGACAAGTATAGCGATTTATCAAATCGAATGTTTTTAAAATCATCCTTTCATATAATCATCATTGTTTATTGCATGTTGTTAAGCCTATGTAAAGGACTGACACTTAAGATTGGTAAATTAATAAAATCAAATTGATTTACATTCACATTAGGTCCAGGTTTATTCCAAATTAATTCACCAACATTATAACAACTGGAGGGGAAAGTTATGGTAAAGCTTTTAGCCATGAATTTAAGAATAAGACAAAAGGCAAAATGGGTTATAACTGAGCAACAATTCGGCAACAAATAAAAGCTGTCGCAGGACAGCGTAGCTCGCCTGACTTGTGCTTTGCCACTAAATCTATTAAAATGTATGACCTATGACATTGACCTCTAGGTCACTCAGGTGGGTCGTGATGGTACAGCATAAAACTTTAGACCAATATCTACCAACATGCAAAGTATCAACTTGATCCATCTACATATTCGATAAAGACTTCGATACACACTTATAACATAAAATAATTTCTGAGTCCGGGACCTTGACCTCAAGATCACCTAGGTGGGTTTTGATGGTACTGTACAAAACTTCAGACCAATATCTACCAACATGCAAAGTATCAACTCGATCCATCAACATATTCAATAGATATTGACTTATAAAATCTTTAACCAAAAACTTTAACACAATATTTCTAAGTCTGTGACCTTGACCTCAAGGTCAACCAGGTGGATCGTAATGGCACCGCATAAAAATTCAGACCAATATCTACCAACATGCAAAGTATCAACTCGATCCATCAAAATGTTCAAGAGATATAGACTTATAAAAACTTTAACAACAAAAGTTTAACGCAAAATTTCTAAGACCGTGACCTTGACCTCAAGGTCACCAAGGTGGGTCATGATGGTACAGCATAAACTGTCAGACCAATATCTACCGATATGCAAAGTATCAACTTGATATATCAACAACTTCGAGATATAGACTCATATATAGATATAGACACCACTTCTGTGGTGGTTCTTTTTGTTTTATGTCTTGGTGTTTTAAAAAAAAATTGTGCTGTTGGCGCCTTATGTGTGTTTTCATAGTTTTAGTTAAGTTAAGGTAACTGTGTGGCCACCTATTGGGAAAATAGCTGCTCATTCGGCTTACGATATATTTCATGGTATAAGTGCCTGATTGTTAGTTTGTTTTTTTCCCACCTCGGTTTTTGGAGTGGGAATCTTTTTCTGATTGCGCCTTTTCCTTATCTTTGCCTACTTGTACCTTTTCATAAAAACTTTAACCAAAAACTAAAACATTTGAGCAACGCCGACGCTAACGCCAACGCCGACAACGACGCAGACGCAGGGGTGACTGCAATAGCTCTTCCTGTACTTTTGTACAGGCCAGCAAACGCAGTTACAAGAATTAAAATATAAGATATTTCATATTAGCCACATCATATCTAAACTTTGCACCGGAGTTCCTAATTGGTAGCCAGGTTTCCACCAACAATTACTTAACTTATTTAAGCCTGGCGTCCTTTTTTGGACATAGGCAAACTTCATAGCCCCAGATGTGACACCATAGAACGCGGCGTCCCATATGGGCCTATTCTGTTTGCACAGAGAAATTTCATCGAAAAATGTGATAAAAAAATAAAATTTTTTAACACCCTTAAAGGGACTCATCAAATTGAAAATGATGGGCGAATCCATTCGTCAACTATGGTTTAAGAGTAAAGAAAGCAACGAAAGAGAAACTATCTATATTAGCATAGCATTTTGTGATGCAAGGAAATCATCGACGGAAATCTGAAGACACTGTTATGCACTTAACTTTACTCAAAACATTCCTTTTCAGTACTTTGGCGTCTAAAAAACTCACCGGACATTGACATGTGAGCCACGACGCCAGAAAATCGGTCTTCGGGATTTCCGACCAGTAACCATTTTGCATTCAAAAAGTCTTAAAAGTGCCTAAAATCTTTGAAAAATATTTTCACTAATACAGCTGTACGTCCTTAAGCCTAGGTTACTTTTGCCCCGATCATCGTACGATTTTTCGGTCTGCGATTTTCTCTACGATTTTTAGACATCGTAGGAGATCGTGGTCTACGACGTATGTGTTAACAATTCATACGGGCATCGTGCGATATTTCGATCTGCCATTAGTCGACGTTCTCATACAAAAACGCAAAGCGATCGTACGGCAGTCGTATGTCTCCGCAGATAGTACGTAGATATCGTACGGATCCCATGCGTTGTCCGTACGGAGTCCCTATACGTTTTGATACAAAACGCAAGGAAGCCGCACGGTAGTCGTAGGGTCTCCGCAGACTGTTAGTGGATATCGTACAGAGGCCCTTGGAATTCTGACCGATGCCTTGGTTACATTTGGCCTACGATTAGCTTGCGATGATCGTACGATGCCATTTTTTGCATTTTCGTGCGGCCTCCGCAGGGTGACCTTACGATGTCCCTACGATTCTACGACTTCCTATGATCTCCATAACCTCTACGATCTTGTAATAGTCTGCACTATTACAAATTTTAAAATCGTAAGACCGTAGACCGTAGACACGTCGTAGGGCATCATACGGGCACCGTACGGATACCCTGCGATAATCGAGCGGTCACCGCACGATTTTTTTATGATAATTTGGGAACAAAATCGTACAGTGATCGTAGAGAGGCCACAAGGGGTCATGCCTAGTAGGTTACATTTGCCCCGATCATTGTACGATTTTTCGGTCCGCGATTTCCCTACGATTTTTCAAAAATCGAATGTGATCATGAGCTACGACGTAGGTGTTTACAATTCATACGGGCATCGTTCGATTTCTTTTTCTAGCTTTCTTCGATGTCCTGAGTCGGAACTGTTTGGAGATCGTAGGGAAATCAAACGGTCTCCGCACACTTTAAGTTGAAATCGTACTGAGACCAAGCGATGGCCGTGAGGAGTCCTTACGATTTCTTGCGGTCTCCCTACGACAGCCTTACGATCTTAGGTGTCCGTACGATTTTAATAAACTTGTGATATAACCGTACGGATGCCGCACGATCACCCTAAAGGTCTACGATTATCTTATTATTTTAGTCCCCAAATTATCATAAAACCGTGCGGTGACCGCACGATCATCGCAGGGTTTCCGTAAGGCGCCCGTACGATGATGCTACCTACGACGTGTCTACGGGCTACGGTCTTACGATTTTTAAAAATTGTAAAAGTGCAGACTACTACAAAATCGTGGAGGCTACGGAGATCGTAGGAAGCCGTAGAATCGTAGGGGCATCGTAGGGTCACCCTGCGGAGACCGCACGAAAATGCAAAAAAATGGCATCGTACGATCATCGCAAGTTAATCGTTGGGCAAATGTAACCTAGGCTTTATGTCCAAACTATTCTTGAATAGACCTTTTGCATGTACAGGGGGGTAATCGAAACATCCTAAAAAGAAACTAGCAAATCGTTGGAGAGTTAGCGTAAGTGTTTCGACCAACGTTATGCTTATGGGCCCCTGTCCATTGAGACCTAGGAGAAATAGATGGGCTGCTGTGCCTCCAGGCAAAGCTTCTAATCTACTGACCGACCATCTAATTACTGGTTAACCGCTCATGTCTGAGCCTGCCCAGGAAATGTGTTTTCGCCAAACCATCCATACATATAAGCCTTATTGGCTTAGTTGGGTGGTTATGTTTTTGAAGCACATTGTGAGTGTCTTGACACCCAAACACCCCAACGACCCGACATGACCATTGCTGTTAACAGGGACGTAAAACATCAATTCAAACAAACAAAACAAACAATTTGCACACGCGTGTTTTGGTTTGATAATACTGTAATGTCAATGTGATGCTTTTTGTGACGTTTATTTCACATGATCATATTGTCTTGAACCGAGACATGTGTCCGATTTCCCATCTGAAAATGTCATTTTCGCATCCATAGAAATATCACAGACAGAAGCATTGCATAGACATATCAGCATCGTAGTAATTACAAACATTATGCGACATTCACTTAAAATGATAATGATGTCTAAATCAGATGTTACATGTAACAAGATAAGTTCGGGTTGACAGAATGCTTCTATACACAATGTTCCGACCATGCATATGTCTGGTTTGAGCATTTGAATATGATATCACCTTGTATCATTTGGTTCTTCATTGAGCAGGTATTCCTGTATGAGATGCGACAGATTTGTATCACATCCACAGATATTGTACACGTGTGGATCCGAAGGGTCACCAGAAGTAATTTTGGTATCATTCATTGTGCAAACGATAAACTTGGCGTCGTCTTTTCCACTAAATTCTCTGTATAGCTTCAGAGCTTCTACAACTTCATTTCGATCGCCGACATTTCTGTTTACTGTGAAAACTACAAAGGCGTCAATATCTTTTCTCTCCTCCTTTTGAGCCCATTTGAGCGGTTCGGTGCAATCCGATATTTGACTGTATTGCAGTGCAATTTTCCCAATGTCGTCCACAAACTTGTTAAAATCATCATCAGCTTGTAAAGCGACATGCCCCTTTTCATTGAATGCTAGGAGCTGTGTATTGGCACCCATCTTCGCTAGCGTAAACGCCACTGCTTGAGCCGCTTCTTGACATGTCATAGCCCACGATTTACCATTGATGCCGCTGGTTGCCATCCAGCCGCTAACATCAATAGCAATGCAAATCTTGCTGGTGATAACTTGAGGGTTATATCCGAGAGACTCGGCAAATGCCCGATGTAGAATCTGAGTTATTGCTTCGAGTGGTATCCAGGCCCGACCCCATCTAGACGCTCTATTCTTTGAATAGTGAAGCGCCGCAATGAGAATTCTGAATGGATGAACAGGCCTCTTTGTGGTGAAGGGTCTTTGGTCGTCCGGAGCCGTAGGCGGTTGGATAAATTGCTGCAATCTGGTTTCAAAACCATCAATAGCAGCTTTACGTACTTCATCGCTCTCGTCCCCCAGTTTACTCCACACACCGATACTTGTAAGGAACCCCGTATGCCGTATCAACGCATCTCCGGGCATAGATTGAACAAGATCCCTCCAAAGGCCCACGTACGATTTCCGAGAGAGGATTTCTGTAGACGGATGCTCCGATTGTCGAGAGAGGACTTTGGTAGAGAGATGTTCTATGGTTATTGTGTGATACTGTCTCGTTTTGGCTAACTCAATGTCGCACCTGACCTTCGCCTGGACCGTACTAATATCTGTATTATCTTTCCTAAGATCATCATAGTCTTTCAACATTAAGTAGGTTTCCTTTACGATACTGCCTTCCTCAAGACCCTCAACAGGATATTCTTTTACAGCATTTTTCAAGTTTGATCTGAAATACCTACAATGTAACCATCAAAACATTATCAATCACACGTGCCTGGCAATGCCACCGGGACTGAACCATTTTATTTCTTTGAACTCTTCGTTGCTTTGTAATGCATCCAATTTTACAGTTAATGACAAGTCTTAACAGTCATTAATAGAACCGCCAAAGAACTAGCAAATTCAGAGAAATTATGTCCCCCGTCTTGATAGTTTAGTTGGACAAATATAATCTAAGACTAACATATAATTATCCAAACCACATGCACTTTCTTAGTGTAAATGCCTCAAAAACGACTAAGTTCAAATTTTGAAAAAGTGATAGATTATATCCAAACCACATGTACATGTATATCTTTAAAATGGTACATGTACAAGTAGGCAAAGCAAAGATCAGGAAAAGGCGCAATCAGAAAAAGATTCCCACTCCCAAAACCGAGGTGGGAAAAAACTAAACTAACAATCAGGTACTAATACCATGAAAAAATATAGTAAGCCAAATGAGCAGCTATTTTCCTAAAAGGTGCCCACTCAGATACCTAAACTTAACTAAAATACATGAATGAAAACATACATACTGCGCTAACAGCACAAAAACAAATTTAAACATCAAGACATAAAACAAAAAGAACCACCACAGAAATATCGACTTGGAACGATCAGTAACACAACATTACTGGCGGGCTTAAACCGGTTTTACATGGCCATAACCTCACCCTCAGCTTCTGCAGTGGTTCATAAAACATGTTAAAAGGTGATCAAGACAACGGTAAACTTTCAAAAGAATCGAAAACAAATACTGCATGAGGAGTTGCGCACACAAGGTACCCATTGTCCATTCACTTTCATTGTCAAATGCCCAAAATAACTACATGTAAGTTACAATTGCAAAACAAGTGGTAAAATTTAATCTGAGGATCATATCCAAACCACATGCACATTTTCAAAGCATGGTAAAGACATTTTGTAAAGTTTCAAAAGTATCGGAATTAAACTGCAGGAGGAGTTGCACACACAAAGTACCCACTGTCAATTCACTTTCATTGCCATAATGCCCGAAAAATGACTAAGTTAAAATTGCAAAACAATTGCAAATCTGAGGATTATATCCAAACAAAATGCATATCTTCAAAGCATCGTAAAGACCAAAAGAATCGGAATAACACTGTAGGAGGAGTTGCACACACAAGGTACATACTACTATAGTGTAAGGAAGGACAGACTTACGGACATACGGACTTACGGACGCACGCACGAATGGACGGACGGAACGGCAAAAACTATGTCCATCCGCTTTTCTTCGAAAAGGCGGGAGACAATTAAGGATATAAAGACAAAACGCTTGCAGAGAATTAAGGGTATAAGAACGAAATACTTGCCTCAATATCAAGCCAAGAGCTTTCTGTTTCTCTGTTGGGCAGTTGTTCGGGGATCTGTCTGGAGACTTGATGTGTGCCAGTCTGATAACGGCTTTCACCGACCACCCACACCGCCTTCGGTACTTTGTTAACAAGTATGCCAAATACCCCGGGTCGGACTCGAAGCTCAAAAACCATTTAGTTATGGCAGCTTTGAACAGGCGTCCCCATCCTGTAATATACGTTGTAATCTTAATCAAACATCATCAGTTACAAACGCTTTCTTTGAGAGCGCGTGGCGGTAGTTGAGCGACAAGCCTTGGGTCAAGAGAACCCCACAAAGTACATCGGAAGCAGAGGCTTCCTTCCAACGAGACTGAAACATTGTTGTCTGGGACGAAGTCTTGAACGAATGAGGCCTGCTAATGTTAACTTGTTAGCCATTGTTGTTGGCAAAGATCATAGTCGCCGAACAAGGAGAGTTTTTATTTCAAAGTAACCAACACACTCGGTATATTTACAATGAATGTATCAGAAGAAAACCAGAGGACCAATGATCCTGTAAACGCTCACCTAAGATCTAAGATATATATGAGCCGCCTCGTGGGAAAACCAACAATGTGGTTTTTGAATAGGTCCGACACAAACCGACCTGTACAAGCACAGAAAAGAGCTAGAAGCTTGACATTTTGGATACAAGTAGAAGAGGGATTGTGCTATCCGTTTAGCGGAAACAAAGGCGCTGATCAGCTTCGAGGTTACCGCGAAGCTGATCAGCGCCTTTGTTTTCACATATGCAGATTGTTGGTTTTCCCATGTGGTGGCTCATATGTTGACTATAAAGGTCAGATACATGTTTATAGCCCCTGGACAGGGTCAGAATAAGCCATGGGGTGAATTTATTTTTCATATAACATAACATAACATAATATAACTTTATTTCTCTCAAACTGTATACAATACAATACATGAGGAATTAAACACTGATCAAATAAATATACAATTAATTGTTTGTTGAGGTGCGTGCGCAGTTTACAGGCACTAAAATTTGCTTAAGATAATGTATATGAACCTACTTAATTGCTGTAATAGTTTTATCTTTGTACTTGTCATAAGTGTTTGGAATTTCAGGGTATTAACATGTTTACGATAAAAGCTCGGTAAATATAATCTTCTAGTTTCTTTAAAAAACTCACATTCGAACAAGTAATGAAATTCGTCGCCCAATTCGTTTCGATTGCATAGAGTACAAACTCTTTGTGATCTCTCAGTGTCATTCCAACTTCCCCTTTCTATGGGTAATCTATTATTTGCTGTTCTATATCTGGCAATAGGTATGTAAAATTTTGGCTGGAGCTCATTTATATAAAATTCCATTTTAAATTCTGTTTTAAAGATACGATAATTTATGCATTTCGAAGTGTTTTGAACGACCGCATTCCATTCTTGTATATATTGCATTTGAAGACGTTTCTGAACCTCCATACAAAGCCAATCGGCATCTGTAACAGCATTATTTAACCAAATATAGTTCAAACCGACATCCTGTAATATTTTTTCTATAAACAAAATCCATTTACATGAGTATATATTATTTTTATGCAAATATAATAAAAGTAAGTACAATTTAAACGATATTTTACTGTTTTTGCCAGTTAAAATCTTTGTCTAGAACTTTATCATTCTTGTCTTTATTTGGATTGCAAGTGGAAAGCGTCCAAACTCACCATAGACCATAGCCAATGGTGTGCTGCTTTTCATTTTCAATATACTTCTCAGAAAGTCAAGATGTACTTTTTCAATAGGTTGCAATTTCTCAAAGCCATAAACTTCGCTCCCGTATAATAGTATAGGCACAATTGTTTGGTCAAAAAGCTTTATCTGGCAATCAACAGGTAAATGGAGATTAACAATTCTTTTTCTTAATAAATGCATTGCTTTACTTGCAAGAGTTGATACATTTTTAATATGTTGTACAAATCTTCCATTCCTTGTAAAAAGGACACCTAAATATTTAAAATCTTTAACAATTTCTATCACATCTCCAGCAAGATGAAATGAAAAATTAGTATGCAATCTAATATAATCGCCAAATATGATAATTTTAGTTTTGCTTATGTTTATTTTCAGTTTCCATTGTTTACAATATTCGTTAAACGTATTCAGTATATCTTGAAATTCTTTAGCATTATCACTTACAATTATAGTGTCATCTGCATAAAGTATTACGAAAAGGATAAGAAAAATGGTAAATTCGTCATTTTGCACACCAATTTCGATTCCCTTACAGCCCGAGGTATTCATAAAATTTTCGAGATCATTTAAGTATATTGCGAACAACAAGGGCGAAAGGTTTTCTCCTTGTCGGACTCCTTTTTCACATGAAAAATATCCAGATGAGGCTCCGTTGACAGTTATGCATGATTTAATTTCACTATACATATTTCTTATGACTTTAAGGATTTTACCATCTATCCCGTGCTTAAGTAATTTTTGCCAAAGACCAACTCTCCAAATATTATCGAACGCTTTTGTGAAATCAACAAAAAACAAAATAATTTTTGTTTTCGACTTATAAAGTACTCAATTAAACTGTGAAGTGTCATAATATTGTCGATCGTTGAATAATCTTTGCGAAAGCCGCTCTGGGTTTCATTAGAAATTTCATTTTCATCTAAGTATTTAGTTAATCTTGAATTTAATACAGAAGTAAAAACTTTACCAATACAACTTAATAATGTGATTGGTCGGTAATTAGCAGGTTCGCTTTTATTTCCTTTGTTTTTATAGATCGGTATGATATTACCTTTGACCCAGTCACTGGGCACTATTCCGTTTTCTAGTATCAAATTGAACAATTTTCTATATACAGGCATAAGTATTTGTTTTGTAGAAATAATATATTCATTTAAGATAGCATCTACCCCACTAGATTTATTGAGTTTAAGCGATTTAATAGCTATGTTTATTTCATTATCGTTTATGGGGGCATTTAGGGAGTCTTTTGATGTGCGGAAAGTATCATTATAGTCAGGATTTGGTAAATCAATCAATACATTTGGGATGCGTTCAGTTTCATCTGTACTTGTTTCATTGTTTGAGTTTAACGTTTTAAAATATTCGAACATGTCCTCTAGAGAAATTGGTATAGGCTCGTTCTTTTTAGTTAAACTGTTTATCATTTTCCAGTAGTCCTTAGGCTTCTGAGTTCTCAGTTTACGTATTTTATTTTGTAGGCATAAGGTAAATTTATTATAATACTTTTTATTTGTTGCTTTGTAGCGTTTAGAAGCGTTTTTCAATAATCGCTTTTTTGGACTGAATGTAGTTTTCTAGCTACGTGATAACGTTTCCTTGCTTTCTGGCATTGTAAGCCGAACCATGGTTTAGCATTTTTGACTTTTTTCGACACAACTGTATATTTTTTAAACGAATTTTTAACACTTTTGAGGAAAATAGTTTTAATTGATTCAGCAAAGAAGTCAATTTGAGTTTCGTTTAGGGAAATATTATGCGATTGGTCCAATAACAGGTTTAATTCATTAACCATATTTGAATCTATATTATTTATGAACGATTCTTTCTTTCCTGATTCCCATCTCTTGTGAACAAAGTGTACAGACGAATTATGATTGATATGTGGTGATGCAACATTTATATTAAAAGAAATTGCACAGTGCACATCGGAAAATAATGGTGAATATCCATGTACTTGAAAATTATTTACAAAGATTAACCCGTTTAGATTGCATATCAAGTAGTCAATTACACTCCCTCTAATGCAGGTAAATGCACCTGTTTCATCGCCACTTATTCGGCCATTACAAATATAAAGATTATTATTTCAAATTCATGAATATTCTGCCCATTTGCCCATTTTCTGAAAGTTTTCCTTTCAATGTCATTTTAACAGTTTTCCACGTATGTGACCTATGTTTTTGTTTGTTTGTTTGGATTGATGCTTTACGTCCCAGTCAACAGCATTGATCCTGTCGGGATGCTGCCTCCATTTTATGGGACTTTTACCCAACATTAGGATGTCATGACACTCAAAATGTGCTACATAATTTTTTTTGTCACCACCAAAGCAAACCAGTACGGTTTGTATGTATGAATGGTTTCAAATTGACTTAACCACTTTTCATGGGCAGGTTCAGACTTGAGCGGTTTACCAGTAATCAGATGGTCGTTCAGTAGCTTAGAAGCTTTGCCTGGAGACACAAGCAGCCCATCTATTTCTCCTAGGCCCCATTGGGCGGGGGCCCGTGACCTATGCTGACCTTGCCGTAAAATATGTCAAAGTCATCACAGGATCATGCTTTATACATTGTAGTACTCTAGTCTTAATTGCTACATACATGTATCAAGTTTCATTGCAATAGGTTCAGCATTTCATGCGAAGAAGATTTTTGAAGGGATGTTACCATAAACATGTATGGGCATGGCGGCCATCTTGGTCATGTGACCTGGTTTATTTATAACCACATTGATGCTTCCTTCACACAGATGCTTCCTATAAAATTTGACTTTGATTGGCCAAGCGGTTTTAGAGAAGAAGAATTTTAAATTATTATGGTTATATACGAGCTTTTATAATGACCCGGTGCAGGAACAGACCCATCCCTGGGTTCCAAATTCTTTTCAGAGTCTTAAATCTACAGTTCATTTACCCATTTCCTGCAAGTTGATTTTCCCCATTCAAATGCATAGGCGACTATGATGACCTTGCCGTTAAATAGGTTATGGTCATCCAAGAGTCATGATTTATACAAACTATGCTTCATGCCAAGATTTTAAATCATAGGCCTTCTGGTTCTAGAGAAGACTCTTAACGGGTTTTGCTATTTATAGCCATGGTGGCCATCTTGGTCATGTGACCTTGACCATTTATACAAACTTTCATTCCCCCTTCCTAACGATGCTCCACATAAAGTTTTGCTTTGATTTGCCAAATAAAAATTAAAACTGAGATCCTTTAAGAGCAGTGAACACATTAATGAGAAAGGGGATGAGCCATACCGCGGTTCCATCCGACTATTGAAGCCTCGTCAGTGACACTTTAGCTTTGGCAACATGGAGCCAAAGAGAATTACTGTAATTTTGCAACTTTCAACAGAGTTTCAAGCGGTTTCAGAGAAATTAGATGCTGAATATTACGGTCATATACATGTATATAGCCCTGAAAAAGGGACAGACAACCCCCAGGGGACAAAAACTTTTCATAAACATAAATATTTTGTCCATTTGCCCAAGGTCATTCCAGGGTCATGATTTATATAACCTTTGTAGTGCTCTTTTTGCTTGATGCTTCATGCAAAATTTCAAAATCATAGGCCTTCTGGCTCTGAAGAACACACTTTTTAAAGGTTTTTGTATTCATAGCCATGGCGGCCATGTTGGTCGTGTGACCTAAAATACTTATACAAACTTTCGTTTTCCCTTCCTAAGTATGATCCACGTGAAATTTGGCTTTGATTGGCCCAGCGGTTGCAACGGAGAAGACGTTTGAACAGTGTGGACAACAACAACTACAACTTCATAACGGCTCAGGTGAGCTAAAAACAAGATAAGACATGATAGGACAAAACATGACTCTGTAAGACATAAAGCAAGAAGCATAAACCCTAGAGAGCTTTTAAATCGACTGTTTGAAAGGAAATTACCGTAAGCATTGTGTGGGTTGACTTTCTTCATCTTTAAATTCTGATGTTTCTTCCTTCCTTCGTTCTTCTTTTCCAGCGCTGCTTCTTTCTTTTCCAGTTTGGTTTTTCTTCTATCTTCTTTTTCCTTCACATTTTTCTTCACGTCTTTATTGTCAATACTGCTGCACCGTTCTTGAGTGAGTCTGGTGTAATACTCTATGAACTGTGAAATATAAGTGAAATTCAGCATCAATGGGACATATTACCAGGTATTTATTTGATTATTAAATCCACAGGAGCTTAAATTATCAATTTTGAGTGAGTTTAACTCTAATGTAAAGCTATGCTTACACAGACCTCAGTGCAACCGCTTTGCGACCTGGCCGCGACTGATTTTGTCGCAACTGACCCGCGACCGTTGAAACCTTTGAACCAAAAATATTTGAAAAAGGATTTGAATTGCCGACCAGTCGGTGACTGGTCGCCGATAAGTCGACGACCGATCGGCGACCAGATCGCCGGCCAGTCGCCGACTGTACGGTGTTTACACGCAAATGCATTGGGCCCCCCGGCCATTGGGGCCTAAAGAAATAGATGCGCTGCTTGTGCCTCCAGGCAAAGCTTATACACCTGATTACTGGCTAACTGCTCCGGTCTGAGCCTACCTAGGATTAATGGTTCAACCATTCATAAGTCTTATAGGCTTAGTTGGATGGTAATATTTCAACTACTTGTTGATGTCATAACATCCTCATCTTGGGTAAAAGTCCCATAAAATGGAGGCAAAGTCCCGAAATGACCTTAGCTGTTGACTGGGACCTAAAGCATCAATTCAAACAAACAAAACAAATGCATTGCACAAACTGCAGAAAGTCGTCGAACGCGCTGTATTATGATTAACATTTTCAACATAGAGGCACATCAAATGCAGAGCGGGCTACAGACACTTGATACCCCATCAAGTGCTGCCTGGGAAAAGATGCTATTACAAAAAGAGGTGTTTTTCTTTTGTTGGATATTTTCAGCGATGTTGTTTGGCGCACAGGGATCTCCATCGCCGAGCAGCTTATTGAATCTATGGATCCTCGTTTTAGATTCATCATGATGGTGGTTATCATAATTTATTTGTTTGTCCTCGATGATTTATTGGTTAGTTAAAGAGCAGTCACGAGGACTGAATAACTAACTTAATGTTGTATGGACCACTGCAGAAGCAGAGAGTGTGGTTGTGTACCCGTAAAGTGACCGATTTAAGTCCCCTGTGTTTTTTTTATATTTTTATCACTATTGTGAGCATACGTAGCTCATACTCCTTCATACGTAGTTCATACTTAGCGTCCCCGATACGCCATGTATTTGTCACACATACGTCGTATATACGGTATATACGAAAGCAACGTAGCGGGTACATGTATGCCATTGATACGTACCTTATACTCTAAAGGTCACACGTACCGTGATTTATATGCCACGTAATCATGTCGTATGCATGACATGCCTTTCATATCTGTTACGTATGTGTGACGTATGTGTGGCGTATCTTCGACTCTCTTTTCCTATCTACGGCGCACATGTATCAGCGACGCACGTATGACGTAACTCGCATATCAACGGCGAATGTTCTACGTATGTCTTACACGAACATACGTTTGCTGTGAATTATGTGTTTCGTATTTTGTGGCGTTCTAAGAGTGTGTCTCTATATATGTAATTGTGTTATAAAAATAGCTTTGTGTTCGTTTTTCCACAGTCGTGGCTCAGATGTTTCTAACAGTCCCGGTTGCCGTGTGGGGCTCTTTCAGGGCTACGTTCACGGTAGCCTCTGTATTTGTTGGGGACGTCTCACAAACACGATTGGGAGCTATTGGAGATGTTTCCCCCTCCCACCCGATCGTTTTTAGTGTTCATCTTGATTATCTAGATTATCTTTGGTGGCATTTTCGACCTCTGATTATTGATAACAGTAATGCGCGAATTGCACCAACAAAGTGAACACAACCGTTCGCAACGTATCGAAATTCTCATAGATGCGCGAGCGATACCCCACTGATACGTAAAGGTGTGACAAAGACTTATATTACTGATTGTTCCAAGGCGACACTTCTGTTGTGGTTCTAATTGTTTAATGTTTTGGTGTTCATTTTTGTGCTGTTTGCAGCTTATATGCGTTTTCAAATTTTAGTTTAGTTCGGGTAACTGAGCGGTCGCGTACTAGGAAATAACTGCTCACTCGGCTTACTATTTCTTAGTATAAGTACCTTATTTCCAATTTAGCTTTTCCCATTTCTGTTTAAGGAGTGGAAATTTCTTTCTGACTGCGCAGTTTCCTGATCATAGTCTACTTTAACTTTTTCATTTTTAAAAACAACATGACTAGTCGCCGATTGATCGGCGACCTGCCGCCGACTAAAACCACACTGTTATAGTTGACGACTGGTCGCCGACTATAACCTCTTCGCGACTGAAATCAGTCGCGGCCAGTCTTTTGAGCAAGTTCAAAAGACTGCCTGCGATTGATTTTAGTCGGCGACTTAAAAAAAAACCTTGTCGCGACCTTTGCAACCTCTCCGCGACCTCTGCGATTTTTAGTCGTGAAGCGGTCGTGAGTCAGTTGCAAGCTCTGAGCAAGCAGGGCTTAACATTATGCGCATTAAACCACATCAGTCAAATGGCTGATGGAGATGAAACAAGAGGACCAATGGTTGTGTAAATGCTCACCTGAGATCTGGGAAATGTACCAATGAACTTGTTTGACGGGTAGGGTGTTATACATGTATACTCATCCAAATAAGTTTTGCACCAGTTAATATTTTTTTTTCTCATTCTAAAATAATGTTAAGTAAACATCTTTTTCAAATAATAAAAAATGTGCAAAATTGCATGTTTTTTTTTTAAAAAAAAAAAAAAAAAAAAAAAAAAAAAAAAAAAAAACACTAAAATTTGGAATTTAAAAACCCCATATCTTTATTTCTGGGCTTCCAAACCTAACTTCGCTTCACATCCTCGCTCGAGAAAATGAATGCAATCATCTAAAGCAAAAACATAAAACTTTTTTGACCCAAAATAACGTTTTGTTTTTTTTTTAGATTTTGTATAAATTCTCAGATAAAGCTTAGTAACTCATCTCTACTTTTGATTGATTTGATTGTTCTCTTCCATCAAACACAGCATGTAACACCCCTTAAAGCTTAACTGAAGGTACTGCTTTTCAATCCATCCAAATTCCGACTTTTTAAAAAGCTGCATATCAAAAATTTATGTAGCAATATGTTTGACATGAGATCACCTTAAACAGAAAGACATAGGTGGTAGGTTTTGGTGTCAAAACATCTCATATTGATCAAAAATCTAAATACATGGTGAGTTTACTCATTTTCTCCAATTTATATGACATATT
Source organism: Rugalucina vietnamica (assembly GCA_964017185.1). Lineage (NCBI taxonomy): Eukaryota > Metazoa > Mollusca > Bivalvia > Lucinida > Lucinidae > Rugalucina > Rugalucina vietnamica. Next base: position 74,596,953 of record OZ024869.1, on the reverse strand, counting down.
TTTTAGCTTAAAAATTGAAAAATTTTCACCTTAAAACGTTTGATATTTTTTCTTATTTTTGCTCAAAACATTCTAATGAGTACTCACACTCTATGTTTTGGAGCAAAAATAAGAAAAAATAGGTATACCCCTGCATACCCCAGTTTTACTATATACATGTACATCTTAAAATGGGAATTTTTATTTTTCTTAAAATCGTTTCCGCAATCTTTTTTGGTCTTATCACACACATTAGCAAACTCATTCAGGCTGTGCAAATTCAAATACGTAGTTTTAAAATTTGTTAGCCAAAATTTCACTTCAATATATGAAAAAAGTGGTGCAAAACTTCCGTCGAGGAGTATATTTAGCTCCAGGGCTGAGGCAGATGAGTCCCCGCAGTCATATTGTTCAGAATTATCAATTTTCCTGAAAGTTTTCTACTTCAATTACAATTTAAAAGTTTTCTCCATATGCAACGTAAAATATTTCAAGGTTATCACATGGTCATGATTTAAAACACATTGTAGTACTCTAGTCAGCGATGCTACGTACATGTACATACCATGTTTCGTTGAAATCCGTCCACTGGTTACGGAGATTTTGCCATATGTGGGCATGGCGGCCATCTTGGTCTTGTGACATTGATTATTATACACACATTGGTTCCCACTTCATATAGAGGCGTTTTATAAAATTTGCTTTGATTGGCCAATCGGTGTCATAGAAGAGTAGATCTGTGTATATTATGGCTATATACAGGTTGTATATTGCCCCATGGTGGGGGCAGATCAACACCTGGTGTCATTTATTTTCTTCAGAAAAACTTCAGTCCCATTAATCCATTTTCTGCAATTTTACTGCAAGTTTTTTCCTTACCTTTAAATGACATTTTAACAGTTTTCCCCATTCAAATGCAGGGGCGACCTATATTAACCTTGCCGTTAAATAGGTCAAAGTCATCACAGGGACACGATTTATAAATACATTGTGGAACTCTAGTCCTCGATGCTACATACCAAGTTTCATTAAAATCCGTCCAACGGTTCTAGAGAGGAAGATTTTTGAAGGGTTTTTACCATATATGTGCATGGCGGCCATCTTGGTCATGTGCCCTGCATTATTAATAAACACGTTGTTTTCCACTTCCTATGGTTGGCCCAGCGATTTCAGAGAAGAAGACATTTGAACATGGAGGAAGACAAAGGACGCCGGGTGCCTGCCTATTCTAAAATGTTCAAATATATCATTGAAGGTGAGTATTTTTGCCAATTTCATTAAAGAAAATCCCTGCGTTTCAATGTATTTATGTAGATACATTTGTCGCATTCATTATTCAATTACCTGAAACAAATGAGTTGGAATTCGGCATATGTCATTCAGGATTTGATACGCTTCCTTCTTGGTCGTGACATCATCACTTCTCGCGCACAGAGCGAGACAGTAGATCACGGGATCCTGCGATATGTTCCGGTAGTTTGTGGCGATCTTCTTAATAAGGTTTACCACACTTTGACCTTTGCCTTTCTGGATCAGACTACAAAATACAATTATAGATATACATGTATCACGACAATTTGTACCGAAACAAAATTACCTCATCTATGAACGCTTGTAAAGGTCCCTTAACTATTCGACATTTGCTTATTTCTGTCAGGACTTTGAGAACCTAGCGTGCTGGATTATTATAATTATTATTAATATTTTTTTTTTAATTCAGTTTTACGTCCCTTTCAAGATTATTTCAGCTCATATGAGACGGGCGAATCAGTAGTTGGGGCAAAAACGGGAGAACCCCGAGAAAAACCACCTGACACACCCGCAAGCAGAACTTGGCTTGTCTCACATGTGGCCAGAGCGGGGCTCGACCACACGCCAGACACAGCGGTGAGATGATCGAGTGGTTAAGAAAAAGCGCTCTTAACCGCTCGGTCACGGGGGCCGCCGCGTGCTGGACTAGCACAAGGAAAGTGATTACATGTATGTTCCACTTATGAGCATACAGATAAAGGAACATGTCAGAACCCGTATTCAAGTGGCCTAGATTTTAAAAGCCTGCGTTGAGAAACATGCATAAGTGATGCATTTATTTGTGTGTTTTTGTGGAGGCCTGACATCCTTTGCACAAAATAAAGAAAGTTTGATTTGAAATTGTTTATATACTCACCATAGCGTTATTTTTGGTGGCAGGGGTATTTTTTTTTTTTTTTGGACAAAATATTTTGATACCAAAGCCAAGATTTTCTCAAGTATTGATCGAAACACATGGTGAAACAATGCTGCAAATGGTCACAGTTTGATAAAAAAGCGAGTTAAATATTTCAATCTTTTGTCAAACAATTATTTTATCTATAACTTTTTAACATTGCCTGTAATGCCAATGTTTCAGGTGTATCACGAATACATACTGTCTAGTGAATACTCTACATGTCTGATAAATGTACCTTCTTATACATGTACTTGCAAGCAACGAAACAAACTCACTAAACTGTGTTTGCTTTATAGCTTGTAAATATTTGCCCACTCATTTTGAGCAAATTAGCTTGTTTGACTCGACATTTAGCAAAACATAGAACCCAATGACCATGTAGACCCCGACTTGCCTGAAATATGCTTACTTGCAGCTTACACGTTATATAGCAAAGCCAAATGTACATGTATATGTCACCTACTAGACAGAAAAAAGACATCAGTACAGGCACTCTCATTTCTGAAACCATGAGTAATGATCATAAAAGTTCATCAGAAGTGCGTCTAATTATTTATTAGTCTGAAGAACAGAAGGCAGACTTTCTCCTGGTGGGGCTACGATTTCAAACAGTAGGTCATGTTCAGCCAGGTAGAAACATGAATATAAACAAGCTACAGCCTTAATACAAACTCATTGCATTCAGGTCATTCAGGTGATTTGATGGGCTAGCATTATAGTTTGTTTTGAGACTTTTGACAGCTCCCACCCACCCCCCTCGGGACCAAGCATGCCATTTACATAAGATGTTTGTAATGTAAAACTACAACTTTGTGCAAAAGGAGAGGGGAACACACCTGAAAAAAAAAATCCATTAAGGTAAATTGCAGAAAATATGTTTTCACTCCAAAAACTTTAATCGGTACATTTTCCTGGAGGAAAACATTTCGGGAATCAATGAAGGTATATTCAAACTATTTAATTTACTGGCCAAAAAGTGTTTTCTTAATATAAACTTGTCTTGCTTTTTCTATAGGCAGTGTCCCATACAGAATGGACGTTCTCCTTTGCTACTTCTTGCCAATGCGCATACATGTACGTACATATGTTTGTGGCGCAATATTTCTGGTAATTAGGTGGCCGATTTATTGTTTATTTCTTTCCGCATTTCATGATCTCTAAAGTGCAGTTTCTAATCTTTCGAAGACGAATAGACAATCTAATTACATGCATTTACTTGAATCTTACATACGTTTCAATGTCTTTACGGACTTTCGTCTCGTCTTTAGACTTGAGCTCTCCTCTTCGCCCTGGCTCATAACTGAGTTCTGTCTGCCCCAGGATCAGAAACCGTAAAACATAGTCTAGCGCAGTTATCTCTGTAACAATCGCTCCATCTTCTGTTCTCACCTGGCGTCCGTGAATTGATATGAAATTATCACCTGAAAAAGGGCGTAGACCTAATCTTAAAATGTGACTCAAGCCTTTAGCAACTGTGTGTACAGTACTTGTTTAAAAATAGGTATGGCTAGACTGAAACGAGTCGAACCAAGTCAAAGCCCAGTAAACACAGAACAAGCTTATTAAGGGGTTCCGTTTTGTGACATATTTTGTCATGCCTGTGACCTTGGTCATAAATGTTTTGTCCGTGTCGGACGTGAGATTCAGACACCTATGGTTGTAGCAATTACTAGTACTGGTTGGTAGATTCAATTAGTACATTACCGTCCACAGTTAACATCTAAGATAAGGGTCAGGATGGCCCGTTATCCTAGACAAAATGTTCTTGGCAATCCTACCGAAGAAAGGAAGCGTCGACAGTTCCGACTGCCATCCAAAAGGAAGCTCAAGTAACGCCGTTACAGTGCTAACATAACATTACCCCTCCCCCGTGTAGGGGATTCATACATATTCGTTCATGGGGGAAATACATTATTCATAAACACTGCGGTATTTAGTTTTATTCAAACACTTACCTAGATTTATTACGCCATCACCAGCGGCACCGCTTTCTTGCACGGCAGTTACGTTAGTCGCCATCACCGTTCTTCCTGAAACAATCAAGAATGAGAAAACAAGCTCATGGAATGTACTTTTTTGTATCTGAAAAAATGACATTTTCCTTATTTTTTTTTTTGAAAATATTGATTGTGAGTACAATGTAAGCCTAGTTGCTTACTTGGGTGGTTATAGTTCGAAGCACATTACGCATATCCTGACGTCCACTATTAGATCAAATAGTTCCATGAAACAAAAGCAACACTCTGAAATGGTCATATCCCTTGACAAGATCGTTAAGCAAAAATTAAATAAAAAACAACACATAGTCTTTGTTCTGTACCGTATTGTCAGTACACACAAAACGAACGGGGCAAAATTGTAAAATACTCAACAGTGCAGTTTGCATTTTACACATTTAACTATTTACTTAACAAAACAAGTGGTTGACTGATATTGAAGAATGCATTATTGTCAACAACGGATAAAGTTAAAATATGTACAAACACAAGTTGCAATCCGGAAGCCCACTCATGCAAAGTTCAGGAAGGACGATAGCGAGATTAAAACCAGAGGACCAATCATCAGGAAAACATGTCCGTGTAATGTATACCTCTTTGAACCCCACTTTTATATAGCAAAATTGGGGTATGCAGGGGTATACCTATTTTTCTTATTTTTGCTCCAAAACATAGATTGTGGGTACTCGTTAGAACCGCCTCGGCAAGGCGGTTCTAACGTGCGCCCACAAACTATGTTTTGAGCAAAAATAAGAAAAATATCATTTTTTTTTCTGATGAAATTTTCATTTTTTTTACTAAAAAAATCTTTGTATATTGCATGGGCAAGTTTTCGTAATGTGGTCGTGATATCGCCGACCTGAGATTTGGTCTTTGATAAATGAGCTATGGCTAAGGTCATGTTGGTCAAGATAAAAAGTAACTGACTTGATCTCGAACACATAATACTATTAAAAATTTAAACTGTCTGTATCTACCAATTTTCAGATCACAGGCTACAAAACTATTTGGAAAATCCAATGTTTACATCTTTTCTCATTTAACCATATTTTAATTTGACGTTTAACAGATCAATGTCAAGCCACGGTCACGATTTATACACTGAACTCTGATTGGTCATAACCCCCAATCATTCCAAATTTAATTGAAATCAATCGACCCATTCTAGTCAAGAAGATTTCTTTAGTTTGTTTTAACCCAAATGGGTAAGGCAGAAGTCTTGGATATGTGATCTGGACCGTTTATACAAACTTTGCCCCCCCCCCTTCCTAAGTGTACTACATATAAGAGGCCCTCCCAGGGGTTTTGGGGATTCAGGGAGAAGGGCTTTTTATTTTCAGGGATTTGGGGAGAAGGGTCATTTATTTTCAGGGATTTGGGGAGAAAGCGGGGTTTTAGGGAGCAGGGGGGCTGAGGAAAAACATTTTAGGGAGCTGGGGAGAAAGGTCATTTTTCTTTCAGGGAGCAGGGAGCAAAGACCCCCCCCCCCCTGGTGGGGCCTCATATAACATTTGGCTTTGATTGGTCAAGTTAAGCGCTGGCTGAGAAAATTACGTTTTACATTAAATACATGTCTGTAAATGACCTTTGGCCAAGGTCAAGAAATGGCGTTGACCTTGACTACTCACATAACTTCATAAACTCAATAAATTGTCTGCATCTACTAACTTTCAGATCACATGCTACGAAACATCCTGAAAAATCCAATATTTTCACTTTTGTTCCATTGAAAATCTTATGTGACCGAAATTGACATGGCGGTCAACTAAGATGCGCAGGAGACACTGGTGCTAAAAGCAAAGTTTCATTGAAATCGGCCCAACCGTTCCACAGGAGAGGATTTATTTAAGGTTTTTGCTATTTATAGTCCTGGCGGCCGTCTTGGTCATGTGTCCTGGGCCATTTATATAAACTTTGGTTCCCAGTTCCTAGGATGCTCTACATGAAATTTGAAATTTAGATATGTGACCCGTCGCGCAAAAAGGTACGAGTTGGGTGGACGACGTCGTAACGAGAAATGACGTTCTAAAGTTGACGTTACCGTTTCCAAATAATCAACTCACGCCATAATAAGGCGTTTGCGTGTTTATTTGTGTTTTGGGTTAAACATAAATCTTTTTTTTTTTTTTTTTTTTTCGGATTTTTTTCTTCCGACTTCTCATTTGTTTTGTTATTTAAAGTTGTTTCCCTTTAAAGTTGTTTGTTTTTTGTTTGTTTACTCGGAAAAGATATGTACAGTCAATGGACATAATTGTTCGCTACTTCATAGACTCCAATGTATTTTCGTGTTTACAAGAGAAATTACCCTGACATATATTCATGATTTTTGTGTCATTTGAAAGTTAAATGAATAAAGTATAAAAAAAAAAGTTTATTTGGTGAAGTTTCAACATTGCATTTTTCATCTTCAATAGTTTAAAGTAAACGAAATTTTGTGAAAGCCACTTTCCCATTGTGGTGACGTTGATTAAAAAAGTGTCCGGAAAGTTTTTGAAAGGTTGTAGCCTTAAAATACATGCATGGAATTGAATTTAAAAATCTTGTTTATAGCTTCATTCATTTACCTTTCAAATGGCATCAAAAACATAAAAATATGATGACCAAGCATTTCTTGTAAATGTACATTTAAGACTCCGTAAACTTAGCAGTATTTTCATATCTACAAGAAAAAGCCTCATGTCTCCTATGGACAACATATATTCAAGCGTTTGGTGTCATTTGAAACTTAAATGATTAACGCAATAAACAAAATATTTTGATGAAGTTTCGACATTGTATTCTTCATAGAGAGCAGTCTAACATTAAAGAAAATTTTAGAAAAAAAAAATGTTATTTTCTATTTGACGTCAACGTTGACGGTGCCTAAAATTGCCATGTGGGAAATTATCCATTTTTTTTTCAACATTTACAGTTTTAAAACGCTTTTATAGAATTGAATGAAACAAACCTTGTTTACTTCTTTCCTTTAATTTACTTTCAAATGACACCAAAAACGTGAAAAAATGTTGACCATGGGAAACATGAGAATTTTTCTTGTATACATGAAAATACGAAGTCCGATACTTTTGACCCTTAGAGGTCTATCTAATAACTGCTGTCTCATTTTACACAGAAGATGACTATAGACAGGTAGCGGGTATTTGCTCTTCCAAAAGTAACGAACAAGATAATGACTTTGATAATAAAATGCCGGCGATTATGACAGTGATCAGTGATTCAGCAGTTTCTAATGATGAGCAACAAACTTTACATATTTTTGAGAGGTCATTTGTAATCAGTTTACATAAAAAGATACATAAGAAAATATTACCAAATATCTTAATGAATATGTGTAAGCTTATATCTACTTTATGTATATTTTAAAGCCCCGTTCTCACTGTCCCGGCTCACCTCTGTGTGTCCCAGTGAAGCGAGCCGGTAAACCCGATAAACCGCAGAACTCCCCCTCGCGGCCCCCCCCCACACACACACACACAAAAAATGATTGTTTTCACAACTGTCGGCAAAGCCCGTGTCGTTTTTCTGGTTCTACCACGGTGTCGTTACGTGCATGCAGGCCAGTGTACCCTGGTTTTACTACGGTTGTCTACGGTGGCGTCCCGGCGACTGCCGGACATGCCTCGGTTATGTCCCGGTGTTTCCCGGTATTGAAAATAATAGCGAGCGGCGAGAAACACAGCAATACCGGGTCGAACCGGGGTTCGTGGACATTTTCGGTGTTTGGTTTTAGGCTAGATAGTTTTGACTGAAATTCCATACTCAGTTCCAAAATGATCCTACATCAATCGGGGGCAAACTCATCGGGTATTAATAATCGAACTTTCAGGTCGAAATGCGCGTTCAAGCTAGAGACGACAAATTGAGACGACACGGTCGCACGCCTACCATATATATGACTAGCCTACATGCATATAGACATATGCTAGTGACATGGGGCCACATGGCTAAACAGTACCTGTCATTGTTTGTCCTCATCGACAGAAAAGATAGATAGATCTACATGTGCTAATACCTTCCTTTTCTCAGCAAACTTTTTTTTCAAGTCATCTGAATTAAGATAATGCATAACTGCTACATGTACAATTGACCGTTCTTTGTAACAGGGATAATTCGAGACATAAAGTTTCTACATCTATGTCACAAACAAAAACTGAATCACAGTTTTGCAAATGTTATGTCGACTATTATCTCGCATTTTTGTGTTTCTCATACCGTGATGTTTCCAAATGATTTTACATTAAAGTCGCTAGAAATTGCAGTATTTTCTAGGCCATATCAGACACAAACTAGTCCATCTAGCTAAAGAAGATGGTCCGACGCTCGGAATCATTGTTTTCTGTAAATGAGAAACTATGCCAGCAAAGATTGAAGTCAGCCGTAAGAAACTGAATTTCCCAATTTCATTGATTCTTTATTTATGCGACACTTCTAATTTTGTTGCACTGTGTGTTTTCAAAATGACTTCGCGTCCATCTAGCTAAAGAAGATGGTCCGACGCTCGGAATCATTGTTTTCTGTAAATGAGAAACTATGCCAGCAAAGATTGAAGTCAGCCGTAAGAAACTGAATTTCCCAATTTCATTGATTCTTTATTTATGCGACACTTCAAATTTTGTTGCACTGTGTGTTTTCAAAATGACTTCGTTCAGTTTGACAAGTGTGAAAAAAAACCCACCCCATTCAGCGTATACTGTTAATACATATGTTGTCATGAAGAATTGAACCGATTCTAACTAGAGCTTAGAATTCATTAAAATCATAATCATAGAAGTATGATTAACTATAATTGCCATTTTGTAAACATGTCGTGTCAAAGGTCATTTTGGTTTCGTTAACTAAACATTTAAAACGGGGAAATGCAAGTCACAGGGAGACGACAATAAACAATGCGGCCACTGTAGACACTAAACTGTTCCATGAATTGGTTTACATAAACCGGGTATCACTTTTATCAATTGTAAAATAAAGCGTGACCCCGTTGCACATCATTTTAATCCAACGTTATCATAACGTCGTCCACGCCGCCAGCCCAAAATGGTGACGTTTCGCGTCAGTTCCCAACTTCTTCGCTCAATTTGGCACATAAAACGACACCCGGACCCCCAACATATATACATTTTCTGATTCCCCTAGGATTTTCCTTTTCATTTCTGCAGAAAAACAAATTTCGCAAGATAACACCCAACTCGTCCCTTTTCGTGCGACGGGTCACAATTATACTTGTCTTTGTTTGTATCGACTACTCTGTTGAAAGTTGCTAAATTTCAGTAATTCTTTTGGCTTATGTTGCCAAATATATAGGGTCACTGACGAGACTTCAATAGTCGAAACCGCGGTATGGCCCATCCCCTTCTCATTAATGTGTTCACTGCTCTTAAAGGATCTCAGTTTTAATTTTTATTTGCTATTACTGCAGCTGGTGTTGTGCCGTGTGGCGGCCCTAAAAAGTTTCCCCGTACATCATCCATAGTGCAGGTTATATTTTCTTTTTAGTCCTTTGCGATCAGCGAAGATGTTCTGAGAACTCAGAAATTAATTATCGGTTAAGATTCATTTTCTAACCAATGTTTAATATATTTGGTCCCATTTAGATATACTTGTCTTTGTTTGTATCGACTACTCTGTTGAAAGTTGCTAAATTTCAGTAATTCTTTCAAGTGGCTCATGTTGCCAAATCTTTAGGGTCACCGACGAGACTTCAATAGTCGAAACCGCGGTATGGCCCATCCCCTTCTCATTAATGTGTTCACTGCTCTTAAAGGATCTCAGTAGTCATCGGGGCGCCACCGGGGTCAACCGGAGCACCATCGGGGTCAACTGAGACGCTGCTTCTTCTACGTAGTAAAACCGGGACACACCGGACTGCACCGTTACGACTTATTAATTGAATTGTTTAGTGACGTTTATTTGAATTGTTTAGTGGTTTCCGAGGAGATGTTTGTACATTGTTGATGACAATTACGACAACTACAACGACAAACGTCGGAGCATGGGTATACTATAATCTCACCTTGTGAGGCTAACGGCTCAGGTGAGCAATGAAATGATCCAACTTCCAAGCCAGCGATAGGGGAGCTCTGTTGCGTAGACATTGAGATTAAGAATGTCGGGCTCCCGACCGAGAAGTTTGGGGGTTCGATCTCCACTGACACGGGGTTGTGTCAATGGGCAAGATACATAAACTCTCCACAATATATACATTTTGTGTGTGCGTGCGTGTGTATGTGTGTGTGTACGTGTGTGAACGCGCGTGTGTGTGCTCGTTTTTCAGTGACAAAGTATAACTAATTAGGTAGTTATGGTGTTAAATATGGCCACATAAAGGCGTGTGGCAAAGTTTAAAGTTAAATATCATCTGAAAGATATGCTATCAAATTAATTCGTACCAGGGATGTCAGACTCAGACTTTTATACGATTTCAAAGAAGTCGTTTGTTGCATTGTTGAAACATTCGAAGTCTTGATGATCGTCTTTTAGACTTTAAGTATAATTTCTTATTATTTTCAATGAAGTAAATTTAAAGAATAATAAAGATAACAGTTATATACATGTAATAGAAAGAAGAAAAATAGGTAAAACGATACATGGTATCATAATCTGAATGCTTGCACTTACACTTTACGGTAAGCTACGTTAAGACTTTTCCCTATTACTGCAGGTTACAGTATGCTTTCTCGACAGGAGGTCAGCCGTCAAAACGGAAGTAAAGTTATCATACCCAATGAAAAACAATAAGAGCCCAGGACCCAGAATTACACCGCCTTAATGACATCAAAAAAGTGCTTCAAATATAGCCACACAACTATGAGTAATACAAGAAGGCTATCAATAATCAGATGGACAGGCAGTAGCGTAGAAGCTTTGCTTGTATGCACAAGCAGCCCACCTATATCTTAAGGCCATAATGAGCGGGGGACCATATTCCCATCCTGTTAGGGAACGGGTGATATAGGGGTAGAGTACAGGACAGCAGACCGTTAGTACCGGGACGACGCCATAAATCTACCAATGACATAAAATGCATAAAGAATTTTAACGGATATGTGTTATTCGGCAAATTATTTCGTGAAACTAGCGTCTGCATGACGTTAATGAAAAGGGATCAATACACATTGATGTTGGCTTATAAACTCCGAATCGAGAGGTCCCGGGTTCGATCCCCACTTGTGGCACCGTCTTGTGCCCTTGGGCAAGACAGGTTAATTCTTCCAGAGTGCAGATTTTAACATTGGAAGCGGTGGCTCCGTTCCGACATGAACGAAAAAATGTTGACTGGGAAGTTAAACCTTCTGTTGTATTGATTTTACATCACGCGTTATCCTCCTGCGGTATTGTGTACTTGCCATTCTATTTAAGTGTTACCTCTGTTACCAAAGTACCAACATGCAAGCTCATATGCACGAACATGCACCGTATGTAATTTTGTTTTCACGTGTTTGAAGCCATCGTAGCAGCATTGGCTGATCCCTATGAAACGGGGTAAACCGGGACGAACCGTGCCGAACCGGGGTAGAACCATGACGCCTACGGCGCATACCGTAACGCGACCGGCAGTCACCGGGACAGCACCGTGGACAATCTGCGCAACACCGGGCCTTACCGTAGTAGAACCGGGGCTAACCGGCATGCACCTGGGTGAATCTGGGGTAGAACCGGGAAGAACCGTGGCTCCACCGGGGTCCTTCGTTTCTAAAACCGTAGCTACACCGGGGTAACACCGGGAATGTGAGAACAAAATCATTTTTTAAGAAAATGATCCCCGGTTTATGCCGGTAAACCGGCTTGCCTTCACCGGGGCAAACTGGGGTAGAACTGGGACAGTGAAAACGGGGCTTAAGAAACAACACTCTTAACCGATCGGCCACGGGAGCCGCTGCAAACCGGCCTTAAGAATTTGGCTACGGTTAACCCCGGTTTGCCCCGGCGGCGCCCCGGTTCACCCCGGTGCCGTCCCGGTCCATCCAGATTGCTATCACTTTCAATCCCGTAAAACAGCGGGGCATAACCGTGGCGTGAGCAGCAGTCATCGGGCGCCACCGGGGTCAACCGGAGCACTACCGGAGTCAACCGAGACGCTGATTCTTCTACGTAGTAAAACCGGGGCACACCGGCCTGCACCGTGACGACACCGTGGTAGACCAGGGGACAAGACTTGGGCTATACGGGGTACATGTAACACCGTGACTGTGAGAACACGATCAATTTCGGTAGGAACAGTTCCCCGGTTAATTACTGTACAATACCGGCTTGTCTTCACCGGGAAGAACCGGGGCAGTGAGAACGGGGCTTTACTAACCCGAAATAAATCGATATTGGGATGTTTATACGCAGTCGTGCTGGACTTAAAACAGTCAGTACTGTGAATAAAGGCTTTAATGTTATTGTCCTGTCTTTGTGGCGCTTCCCTCGTAACAAACTGAAGACGAGAAATATATCCCACACCACTGGTACGCTACACCAATTTTATATTAACCGCGTCATCTTCTTCACCATGCTTAAGCTTCTATTATAAACATTACACTGCACTGAGCTTATTTTTAATTTTAATTCTACTTAATTTAATTTTCAATATTATTATTTATTCTATTTTAATTATCTACAGCAAATGACCCCTACTAGTAAGGAGCATTTAAATGTCAAATCCAGGTAAACATGAACACGATTTCGCTGCATATAAATGCTACACGAGAATGCAAATTTGCACCCGGGATCAGGTATTTTTGCACCCGGGTGCAAATACTACACATGAACACGGTTTTAGTTAAGGTGACGAATTTCAGCATTCAAAAAGATGCATCTAACACCTACAAAATCAAACTGATTGGTTTTATTATGTAAATTATATTTTATTTGACATTATTTGTATTTTTTCGTAAACGCCCTAATGTTATTGATTTAATGCTTAAATATCGAGTCAAGATTTGTCACCTTAAGGGGATGCCAATTGTCAAAATCTAAAACTTGTATCATTTTTACCTGTATAAAGAAAATAGCATTTTTTCTTAAAATGTTTGGCTCTTATGGCAATTGTTTGTATGGGCCATCAAATACAGATTGCTTTATGCCCAAATACTCATCTTGGGAGGGGTCAGCAACACGCTAATCCGTTTTCACCCATCTAGCACGCTGGATAAATTTTAGTAGAAGCTATCACAATAACCATGTTCTCTAAGTGCCTGACTTCAATCTTTGAAAGTTTGTCCACTCAGAGATTTTGTTTTTCTTGAGGAAAACACGTTATTTATCATATGCGCTGAAAACCTTTAACAGCAGATGCTGTTAATAGATACTATCTCCCAAAATATTGACTTCTTTTTCGAAATACTTTCAAAGATTGTAGTCAAGAAGTTGGAGAGCATGCATATTTACGGTGATAGCTTTTCCTAAAATTTACACAGCATGCCACACGGATGAAAACGGAAACGAACCAGGAAGTAACTTGAACACTGCTGATAAGCGTGTTGCTGAGCCCTCTAGCGCTGAGTTTTTGAACGTAAAATACTCTGTATTCGATGTTTGAATGACCAGTACAAGAATGTTTCAAGACTATCTAGTCTCCTTTGTGAAATTGCCATTTTTCTTTATACAAGTAAAAGTCATGCACGTATTAGATTTTGACAATTGGCATCCCCGTAAAACTAAGTTTGAATTCAGTATGCTTTAAATGCATCTTTTTAGATGCTAAACTTTGTCACCTTCTGAGTTTCATGGAGGATTTTAACTCTGCGCCCAGGTATCAGTGAAGCCCTAGAGGGGTATATAGGGATTTGAGTATATTGGCAAATTAGTTAAAGGGGCAAGGGGTAATTTTACAAACAATTAAAGGGATGTGGGATACTGAAAGGCCCATGGGGGACGTTTAGGGATGTTAGGATTTAAATTTTGGTGATATTTGCCAAAGTCTAGGCATCATGGAAACATGTCGGTGTAATGTATACCCCCACAAACCCCACTTTTATATAGTAAAACTGGGGTATGCAGGGGTATACCTATTTTTCTTATTTTTGCTCCAAAACATAGACTGTGGGTACTCGTTAGAACCGCCTCGGCGAGGCGGTTCTAACGTGTTCCCTCAATCTATGTTTTGAGCAAAAATGAGAAAAATATACAATTTTTTCTAATGAAATTTTCAAATTTTACAAGTGAAAAAATCCCTGTTTATTGCATAGGCAAGTTTTAGTAATGGGGATATTTTCCGAAACCTTTAAAGGGATGTGTAATACTGGGACCCCCTGTCAGGGCCTCCTCAGCCTGGGTATCAAAATCATTTTGCCGATTGAATTGTCATGACTTCTGCAGCGCCAAATGACATCAGGAAAACATGTCCTTGTAATAAATACCCTTTATACCCCAATTTTATATAGTAATAAAACTGGGACCTAGTTTTCTTATTTTTGATCCAAACCATTGAGTTTGGGTATTCGTTAGAACCACCTCATGGGTTCTTCTAAAGGGAAACTTGTAGCAGTCCTCGGTCCTACTAAAATTGCAATTTGACCCCATTTTTCTGCTTTGTAAATGATTTACAGACACTGTTATAAGCGAGATTGTTCTCTTTTCGTGCTTTCAATTACTTACCGCCGAATAAAATATTATTGTTTACATCCGCGTTAGGAAAAACATGTCCGTGTGTGGTATCTGGATGAAAGGTGTGGGTCGCCTTAGCTAAAGTTTTCCTTAAATTAAGGGGCCCAGATGAGTATCAAAATTATGTTGACGACACGTCATGACTTTCTGTAGCACCACTGGAAAAGACCCACATGAAAGCAGCCAGTGGTGTCTCATACTAGGAATGAGATGAACAAAGAAAACAAGATGAAAATAAAACTTCTTACCTGTTGATTTCCATACGACGTTATCATATGAGCCGCCTCGTGGGAAAACCAACAATGTGGTTTCCGAACAGGTCCGACACAAATCAGGCTGTACAGTCGCAGAAGCAGGCTGGAAGCTTGAAATTTCGGATTTAAAAAGAAGAGGAAGTGTACTATCCTTGTAGCGAAAACAAAGGCGCTGATCAGCTTCGCGGTAACCCGCGAAGCTGATCTGGGTCTTTGTTTTCGCATATGCAGATTGTTGGTTTTTCCCATGGGGCGGCTCATGTCATGATTATATGCAGTATGCATATAGTTGGTTATATGCAGTTTGTTTACACACGTTTACACACAGACAATGACCTTCGCGACTAAATCAACAATCAATTTACACCTATACAAAAGTTTAATATTGGAAAGTAAATAACTTAGCCATGCTACGACAAGCACGAGTTTTCATTTGCTCGAAACTTCTCAGCCGAGTCAAGGTCAGGGGGCCATGTTATGCGCGTATATATCCTTTAATGGATGTTTTTTTTTTCTTTTCTTTTATTATTATTATTATTATTATTATTATTATTATTATTATTTAACACTTAGGTCATAAGCTTTCTTACGATATATAACAATATGATATTTTATACAGCCTTTAGCAATGCAATATATGTCCAAAAATCAAAAATGTTATGATGCTGCACTTATATTTCGGGTCTTTTGTAAGCTGATTTGCTGTTCTATTTAAGAATAAGAAAGGTAATAACTATGGTGTACCGAAAGGCTCATAAAGCGGAATTAGGGTATATACCCAAATTATTTAGGGTATACACCCTAATTAATTAGGGTGTATGAATTTCAAAAATCGAATTAGGGTATATACCATAATTGATTTGGGTATACACCATAATTCCAATTTTGAATTATGGCATACACCAAAATTAATTTGGGTCTATACCATAAATAATTTAGGTATAGACCCAAATTAAACTTTCGACCCTCTTGGTGCGCCTCAGTATGGTCAAGGCTATAATTCAGAAGAAAA
The DNA here is from genome assembly GCA_964017185.1 of Rugalucina vietnamica. NCBI lineage: Eukaryota > Metazoa > Mollusca > Bivalvia > Lucinida > Lucinidae > Rugalucina > Rugalucina vietnamica. The sequence continues at coordinate 74,580,915 of OZ024869.1, read as the reverse complement.
AAAGTGAATTATGGTATACACCCAAATTAATTTGGGTGTATACCTTAATTCAAAGTTCGAATTATGGTGTATACCCAAATTAATTATGGTATATACCCTAATTCGATTTTTGAATTAGGGTATACACCCTAATTAATTAGGGTGTATACCCTAAATAATTTGGGTATACACCCTAATTCAAAATTCGAAATAAGGTGTGTGCTTTAAATATCGATTTTATCCAATCAGAAGTGTCGTTACAAACAGACGCTTACCTAATTGCGCGCGCAATAGAGAATATTGGAAAATCCCGCCACTGTCGGCACTATACAAATATATCATTCTGACATGAAATGGGGCATTAAAATACCATAACAATGCAAACACATGAAAACTATGATGCATTTTTGGAGTAGGGGTTGGTTTTTGGGAAACGGCAGCCATCTTGGACGCCATCTTGAATACTGGAGTTATGCAAGGTTTGCCAAGGTGGCAAACGCTGGATTTCAAAACTACAGACCAAGACGAACATTTTGGTATATAGAAACAAATGTGGCACTCCGTAGACCACCTACTCCTATTTCTAAGCTACTTTTTGAACCATATTTGCTCCAGTATTGTCGGAACAATTATATGCAGTTTTTCTCGAGGCGCGTGAATTTGGTCTTTATTCCTTACAACAGCCACATGCCCTCAGGTAAATGTTTGCTTATTTCATTGTTTCATATACCTGGCACGCTGTGTTAAAAATGAAAGATGGCGCACCACCATGGCGGAACTTTTGACCGCGGTTAAAATTTCTGGAAATAACAATGAAAAAACTACCCAGTATTATCCAAGCTGTCTTAATTCACAACATCAACACGTTGGAAAGTGATAGCGAGCATCGGTACCAGTGGAAACATTCCCGGAATCTGGAAAATGTCTCATTCAGTGATGTAGATAATTATTTTTCACAATGCGTACTGTACGCATCAAAATAAATGTTCAGTGCGTACCGACAAAACAACTGTGTACAAGTTGTCTGAGGGTTCTTATTCTAACCTCCAATTTAGAATCAAACTTATAAAGGTATAATAATTATACGTATGGATAAGACCATTTAGTCAAGTATGAACATTTAAGAAAACTGGTTGATAATCCTGTAATTACATGTCATTCTACCATTTAGGCATGTTAAACTATACTTTTGTCCCCTGCATAAGAGAAACAAAATTAGGAAAACATTAAAGACTGGGATGGCTGTAGAACATGGATATATCAAGTTTTTAATTAAAAACAATGACCAGAAATCGATGAAAAATGCCTATTCAATAAACCAAAGTGACAGACTATCATTTAACTTCATGAATAAACCTTTGATAAACAATTCATCTGGCCGAGGTACTGAACGGAGAGACGTATATGGTATAACTACTGAAGATACATAATATATTGCATGATATGTAATATGGAACGATCAAAAGCTGCATTCATATGGTAACTACTTTTCGATTGTTGACAGAGCAGCCAGACAAAACTACTTGAAAAATTGCCTGTTTCTTTCAATGTTAAAGGTATTTTTATCTGAGTACGCATAAAACCGAAAACTGTTAGCGTACCGCTGATTTTTACTGCGTACATGGTACGCACAGGTCTGAATTTTTTATGCGTACAGAGCGAAAAATCGTGCGTACATACGCAGTACGCATCGTTATCTATTTCACTGTCATTATTAATAAAACGCGAATTTCGCGCAAGAAGGTGACCGGCCACCATTTCCTGTGAGACGGAAGCCAGGAAATAGGAAACACTTAAGCTGAGACGCCAAAGAGCCAGAAAACAACGCTTTCGAGGAAAGAAGCCAGATGAGAAGCTGGCTCACATAAAAGCCCTTCCTAAGAAGTGAACACAACCGTTCTTCAAGAACAGGAACCTACTACCGTTCTTCAAGAACAGGAACCTACTGCCGTTCTTCAAGAACAGGAACCTACTGCCGCTCTTCAAGAACAGGAACCTACTGCTGTTCTTCAAGAACAGGAACCTACTGCCGTTCTTCAAGAACAGGAACCTACTGCCGTTCTTCAAGAACAAGAACCTACTGCCGTTCTTCAAGAGCAGGAACCTACTACCGTTCTTCAAGAACAGGAACCTACTGCCGTTCTTTAAGAACAGGAACCTACTGCCGTTCTTTAAGAACAGGAACCTACTGCCGTTCTTCAAGAACAGAAACCTAGAGCAGTTCTACCAGAGCCTACTTGTATAACTTCTATTAAGGACAGTTGTAACCTGGATCATACCTGTCAAATTCAGGATTTAACCTGTAGCAGTGATATGCGCTCTGAGAGCACTTAATTACTATAATATGCCCATGTAGGATTTGAGGTTATTTTTGTTAGAAATGTATTATAGACGACCTACTATAACTCCATTGGTTGTTAGCATGTCTTGTTAATTAAACACGGATACAAAGTATTTAAGATACAAATTATACACTAATACAACGTAATCACCAACAACAAACGACCCCTTCACAACTGACAGAGGAGAGCAACTGTTTTCATAGCCTGGTTCCCGTCGTCAAACCGGAAACCGTTCTTGACGCCTCCGAGAATGATAATGAAGGAGTCGGGTACCAGACTACTGTTTTCATATTTAAAGTCCACGATTTCCACGAAAATGCTATGATAAATAGTTAAAAAGGAAGGTTTTGTAATATGGTCAATATGGTTGGTTGTGCTTGTGAAAAAAATCAAAACCTAATTTGCATTGAGGAAGACATTAAATTGCTTGTGCAATGACACATCTGCAATCTTAGGTCGCATGATTAAAGGCAGTTATTTGCACTGCACCTATTTAGAGATCCATTCCCTTACAAAAATTCTATCACGTTTACTCTGTTTTGACAGGGGATTTTTTGGTGATTTCATAGGCTTGACAGGGCTGATGTAATTAAATTTGAACAAAAAATTGTACTGGTTTGTTTCGAAACTTTGAGAACGATGACATGGTTATCGATACCATGCAAAAAGAAATTTAACACATGAAATGAGCCCCTGCAAAAGAAAAAAACAACAAATAATCTGCATATGCAAAAGGAAATGCGCAGATCAGCTTCGCAGCAACTGCGAAGCTGATCAGCGCCTTTGTTTTCGCTATAGGGATAGTGCTATTCCTCTTCTATTTAAATCAAAACTCTCTAACTTCTAGCTATTTTCTGTGATTGTAGACTGTTTGTGTACAGGTCGGTTTGTGTCGGATCTATTCTGAAACCACATTGTTGGTGTTTGTTATGGCGTGGCTAAAATGATTGTAACTGACTCTGATTCTTTTCTTCCATCCATGCAATTACTATGATAATAAACGCAGTTTGAATGAAAAAGGTACAGGCAGTGAAGTAGTTAAACCCACCTGCCCATGCATTTTACATGGATTTTTATTGCATAAATTAAAAATTTCGTTAAAAAATACTTCAGTATCTATGCTCAAAACAATTAATTGAGGATATTGTGGTCGAGGCGGTTCTAACGAGTACCCAAAATCTATGTTTTACATTGTATATTAGGCAAAATAATATATGTCTGTATACCCCAGTTTTTCTATATGGGGTATATGGCGGTATAAATCTTAAGGCCAAGTTATCTCGATGCTATCCAGACATAAGTGGGAATAGAGTACAGCACAAAACACGACAAGTGCGTGCACGTATGCTAGTACACGCACGAAAAACAATACCTCTATCGCTAACAAGGTAGAGGTCTGTCTTTCATCAACCAAATACAGAAGTAGACAAAATAAACAAAGATAAATCACAACATAACCGTCACGGAACCGTCAGTAAAGGAGTAACTTGATTGCTTAACTCTCTAGTGCCCAAATATAGAATGCGCTAACAGCAAGCGTTCATATTCCCAACAGTCTGTCTGTCTGTCTGTCTGTCTGTCTGTCTGTCTGCCTGTCTGTCTGTTTGTCTGTCGAATACCTGTTGAACTGTTGTTTTTGTACTAATAAAAACATTTTGTATTACTTCAAATGGCAGCATTTGAAGTCAGCTTATACAATTCTTCCTGTTCTTAATGTTGAATTGTTTCTATTTTTGGCTGTTATAAGTATTATGCGTACTTATGTGAAGACAATATCACGCAATCAATCTATTTATTGTTATATCATATTCTTGTTCAAATGTCTTAAATATATATAAACACGCAACTTCAGAAACTTTATGTCTACCGCCTTTTGTTATTTTGAGGATGATACCAAACCCGTCAGCGAAATTGCACAACACCTGGTGTTGTGCACATAAGGAAAACAGTATCTATTTTCCTTTGAAGTAATAATTGCTAACACTGACTAAGCTAAAAACAAAATAAAAATATCAATTCTAACTGAGAAGGGAATTTCCATTTGTCCTTCACCGACCCCCCTCACACACAGACACACACACCCACCCAGCCAGCCCCCCCCCCCCCCCCCCACACGCACTGTGCGGTATTGTTTCACTGGTAAACCTGGTAAACTATTCTGATTCCGATTCTGTTTCTGAGCCATTATGTCGAGTGATCATTTAAGAAAGAAAGAAAGAAAGAAAGAAAGAAAGAAAGAAAGAAACACATTATAAGGTTGTCATAGAATTTAATTTCTTGGAAAAAGGTAGCGTTTATGTCCCCCAAGGTAGTTGCTTATCGCAATTAGGTAGCTGTTTAGTGCAATCAGTTATGACACACTTTTGTTTTATGGTTTACAGTAGTCGCTGATGGTAATTTCACACATTGCAGTTTGCGCCGCCCTTTATTCTCTCAACCAATCCAATTACAGATGTTTTATACCCTATAACCCACCTTATATAAACAATCACTGAATTGTGGGCGGGGCGTATACCTGTATATCTGCATATGCAAATAAATCAATTTCACACCCGTCCGGTACCACACCGGCATCCTCCCTTACACCATGCAAAGGGGAACATACCCCTTTCTTCCCCCCTGGATCACCACAGGCGCACTCATCACCGACCAGATCACTCCGCAGGACACTATTTACCACCCCTTCAAGGAGCGGGAAGAAGCGTCCAGCTTCACCCGACTCCTCCCCGGACCTCACAGAGCAGGTCAACAACACCCCATCCAAAAAGGTGTGCCGGGAAAGCAAGGTCAAGACGACCAAAGCTAGGAACCGGCTTCCTTGTGACCAAAACACACCAGGTCAAACTTCCACCCCAGCCTTTGAGGAACCCATGGAAGAGACCTCAGCCCCCCCCCCCACCACATCTTTCACTGACACCCCTGTTACTGCAACATTCTCTTTGATCACTGGTAAAATGACAAATCACATAGGGGAGAGGATCACCAAGGCGTTTAGAGGGTATATTGGTAGTGATGGGACCCAAGCAGCACCGAGGCTTGGGAACTGGTCCGTCTCATTTATCATACGAAGTGCCTTGCTCACAAAGGCAAGCCGGTTCGTAAATCAAAGCCTTGGCCTTCCTGACCTCCGATTCACCACTTCTAAGAAACAGCAAACAGGCGAGTCACGCAACGCACAGAACACCCCGAAGCACACAAGCAAGGGCATTATCGACACACATCTCACTGCAACAGAATTCGCTAAAAAAATTCAACATGAATAGGAACAACATTATAGAATTTAAACCTATCACTAGCAAATCAGGCACCAAACAAGCTATCCTTACATTCAACACAAGCATAGCACCACTACATATCGTATCCGACAACCAAACACTTGAAGTATCACCACTACTCCTAGCAGTACATAGATGCTACAAATGCCAGCACTTCGGTCACACGCATGCACGATGCAGAAATCAGTACACGAGGTGTATGTTCTGTAGCCGGGACCACGCAAGCGGGATTTGTAAGGAGGTTAGAGCACCCCGACCGAACCTCATCTGTCCGAATTGCAATTTCCAAGGCCACGCCGCGGGAAACCAGTTTTGCCCAGCACTCCGTGACTACAAGGCAAAAATTGATACCATGAACAGATAAATCATGACCAATTGGGAGGCCCGAAAAACGGCTGCAAAACATATTCCTAACAACACACAAGCACCTCCACCCAAATCCATGCAAGCATCATATGCACAAGTAACTGAAGCAACCACCAGACCCAAACAAGCACCTGCAGAGCCACCACAAAACACCATAACACCACTCATCTTGCCACCTGTAAACAAGGACCGTAGCGGGTCCCTTGTTAGCAAGGAAAACCTTGCCACTATCGTCAAGTGCCTCCTCACACCAGACACACTCTCACAATTACAAACCATGACGGAGACACAGAGGGAGGACGCTATCGACGCTGTAGTTTACAGTACCGATGCGTTCGTCCACAAGAACCAGAAACAGACAGACCAAGTCATCACCATTGAAGATGAACCAGAGACCACCACCCAGCAATCACCAGTACAAACATCAACCTTCGACACACTTATCAAACTCACAGGGCTAGACAAACAGCCACCATGCCCCTCACCCACTCCGACACCTGCATCCACTCCGACAATAAGCAATTCAGTACACGCATTCTGGCACGATCGAATAGAACGCACTACAAATGCAAAGTCACACGCACGCACACTCTCACCCCTGAGACACAACGCAAGAAGGGGGAAAACAGGGAACAAGCGACTCGGCAACCTGATTACTCCAGACGCGCCACACAGAGGACCAACACCCCATGGTTGGTCACATCCGCAGAAGCTGTGTTCTCAGAGGGTGAATGAACTCAAAAACATAGCTTCTAAACACACACACACACACACACACACACACACACACACACACACACACACAATAGGCTGCATTAATGGGTTCAGTTAGCAACAACTCAGAATTCACTGTGGTGCAATGGAATGCTCGCAGTCTCCGCGGGCATGAAATGCACCACAAGAAAGCTGAGTTTTACGATTATTTAAAGACATTTAATAGCCAAGTCATATTGTAGGAGGACCCACCACAAATTGCAACACAAATCATTTTTACATTTTTAGGTACCTTAGACCTATATATTAAACATACTAAAAGTAGGACAAAATCGGAAGATATGAAATTTGATTTTTTTTCAATGTTTCTGTTTCGGATAATTTTTCCCTTGTGAAACTACTGTTGACACGGTAATCGGCTCTTAACAGTATTGAAGAAGGCATTTTCAGCTTATTATATTAGTATTTAGATAATAAATGATAATATTCCAGAGTATGGTTCAATATAACTCCAAAACTGTAAGCCAAACAGGCGATATTTATGTTAAATAAGCACTGATTTACTCCACCCACCTATACAAAATTTTTCATGTTCGTATTTTGGATAACTGATATTTTTATTGCACTGGCTTGTATTTGGAATGTGTAGATGACCTTAAAGTGAGTATTTATGGATAACACATGTTCTTAAAATACATTTTGTTTCTAAGGCCAAATAAAATAAATAAATTGTTTCATTAAATCACCAGAAATGCAAAGATTTATCCTCAAAGATTAACTCTTTTGCACTATGAGAAAATGCATGGTTTCCATGGCAACCATTAACGTGATTCTTGATCATGGGGTGTACGTACTAAATCATTGAAAAATCTTGGAAAATATAGGGGTGCACATACAAAATCAGTTGTACCATAGCTGTTAACAAGCCCAGGATACTGAAATAAGTATCTAATGAATGCTGTGGTAACGTACTACATGTATGACCCTAAAGTCTCATATAAGAATAATTTTATTTTCCATTTCACGAATTTTAATGTAAACTTTAGAAATAGGAATGAAAAAGTGGAACAATTAAATGGATAAATTTACAAAAAACTTGTGTCTTGGCAATCAAAAGCCCAAACATGCTGAAAATGGCATTAAATGGCTGCTATGACAGGATTATACCATCCTGTACTACACTATAGAAGTCATTTGATTTTTTGCTTTATAGATATTAACAAAACCTTTCGAATTTAGAGGAAAAATAAGGAGGTATACATAGAAAAACACATTTATCTTGGCTACTGATAGACCTAGAGAGCTACAGTTGGTATCATATGATTGCTAGGACAATGTTCTATAACAACATATTATATAAATCATCAGTGATGTTTATTGTATGGGTATTAATGAGCACTTTATAAATAAGAAAATGAAGGGGTACACCAATAAAATTGCTTATGTCTCAGCTGTCAATTTCCTTAAAGCGTTAAAATGGTACCAATAGAATGCTAGTACAATGCACTATTACCAGGTAGTCTGATTGTCTAACCACATGTTTTTAAATTCTGTGAATGTTACTTAAAATTTCGAAAATTTTAATATTAACAGAAATTGAAGATTGTGCTCAAAGTTTATTGAATTTTGGTTGCCAGCCAGCATGCTTTATTTAACTGAATACATGGCAAGAAAACATAGTCCTAGCTGTTAACTGATGTCATTTTGAGTTCTCCATAGCTATTGGCAGTCAATGTATAAGCTATTTTGTTGGTATACCCATTCAGTTTTCGTTGATTTTTCTCTTATTTATACAGAGCTCATTCATATCCATACAACAGCTGGTATTTTACATATACCGGTAACAACATATGGTTATAGACTATTGTCCTAGCAACCATTTGATGCAAGTCATAGCTCTCTCCAAGATACATTTGTTTTTTTCTATGTATACCTCCTTATTTTTTCCTCTACAGTAAATTCAAAAGGTTTTGTTGATATTCATAAAACTAAAAATCAAATGAATACGTACAGGATAGTATAATATTGCCCTAGCAACCATTTGATGCCATTTCAGCATTATGTTGGGGCTTTTGATTGTCAAGATACATGCCATTTTGTTGGTTTCCACTTTTCCATTCCTTAATGAAATTGAAAATCAGATCATTTTTATATCATACTGTAGGGTCATAAAACATTGTCATAACATTCATTTGATACTTCTTTCAGTGGCCTAGGTTTGTTAACAGATATGGGACAAGTGATTTTATATGCATACCCCATTTTTTTTTTCAAGATTTTACTCTGATTTTTTTTTTTTTTTTTTTTTTTTTTTTTTTTTTTTTTTTTTTTTTTTATGAATAAGCAAGATCAATGATTCGAATAATAGGTATTGAGGTCAAATAAATTGCTAGGTCCATACATCATTATCAGACCAATAATAATATTTTAGAGAATGCAATTATTGGTATATGAGTATTTTTGTGAGTACACCCTATTTTTTTGAAATAACACCAGGGGTGGGTGTAGAATCTATGTTATTTCACATCATGCGAATGTGTTCATTGTTGAGAACAATATTTTATGGCATTAAGGTGGTCCCTCTGACCACACAGGCAGCCATGAATATTGGTCCCAGGGATGCACGATAAATCTTAAAACCCATGGCTATAGATTTTCCCTCGTTGACCTCGATTTTCGACATTTTTTATTAATATTAATGAATATGCAAATGAGATAATTTTCATTTAGGCCCATGGCATCAATAAATATGTTATATGATATTACTGGCTCAATAAAGTGTCACAATGACAGATTGAGCCTAAAATTAGTTTATTATGGATTTTTCTGCCATTTTTAATGTTTTCATTAAAATTCTTGAATATGCAAATTAGATAACTTGCATTACTTACCATTAGGACAAAAGGGTTATATTTAAGCTTAACAGTGCTTTAGGGTAAGTAACAGTGGAGATATGACCAATTTTGTATGTACACCCCATGCTCAAGAGTCACGTTAATGGTTAACATGGAAAACATGCATTTTTTCATAGTATAGTGCAAAATAGTTTATCTTTTAAGAAAAATTATTCGCATTTTGGCACAAGATTTGTGTGATATGTGCGAAATCTGAGCCATTTGTCAGGCCTTCTTGAAATGACTGAAAAACTGTTGATTGGGGTGATAGACACAAAACAAACAAACTTAGATGAGGTTACACTTTATAAAGTAGAGAAAACATGTTGTAATATGAAGTTTTGGAGAACATTGCAAAATACAGTAGGTGGGGTAAATTCATATTGACCTGATGCTCTTTTCAAGAAAATAAAGCACTAAGAAATCTCATCCACAACTGTTTATGAGTAAAATAGCCTCTAATCATGTTATCAAACTTATATCATGTCAAGAATATCCTGGGTAATAATGCAAACGACCATATTGCTGATGCTTTTAGAAAATGCAATTTAAAAATTGATACTCCGAAAAAAGACCAAAAAAATCATTATTCATATCTTCCGATTCCGTCCTACTTTTAGTATGTTATTTAGAAAGGTTGTTTCTCCAAAGAAATGCAAGAACCATTTGTGTTGCAATTTGTGGTGGGTTTGCCAAAAATATCGCTAATTTTACTGGACTATTAAGGAACTCCCAGAGGTTGTATGTATTTAGGAAACGTGGGACAAAAAATCATATCAACCAATTAGATTAATGGGGTATAAGGAACCAGTTTCGTACAGGAGAAATGACGACACTAAGGGTGGTGGGGTAGCAACTTTTATTAAAATGGGGCTAGATTCAGAAGAAATTAAGTATAGGCAAAACAATCCGAATCTAGAGGTTTCCATAGTTCGAATCTTTGGGGAATCTAAAAACATCGACATAGTCAATTTATACACCAATGGAGCAAACTTAATTACTGAAAATGACTATGATCACATTTTTTCTCATGTGGGCAATCATCATATAATTGTTGGGGATTTCAATGTAAGAGACAACCTCTGGGACGATCAGTTTACAGGCAATGAAACACCAGACGCACGAGAACTTTATTCTTTCATAGAACATCGCAATCTAGTAGTACTAAATAACGGTAATGGCACCCGCTACAACATAGAAACAGGCAACACCACAGCAATAGATCTCACTCTGAATTATGGACAATTCGGACCTTGGCTAATTCGGCCCTAGTCAATTCGGACCCTAAAAAATTCGGCCCTAGTCAATTCGGACCTCGACCACTGGTCAATTCGGACCCCGACCACTGGTCAATTCGGACCCTTTTTAATTGGTCAATTCGGACCTCAATTAGAAAAAATCTTTGGTCAATTCGGACCTTTTCCATTGGTCAATTCGGACCTTTTCCGTTGGTCAATTCGGACCTTTTCCATTGGTCAATTCGGACGTTTTCCTTTGGGCAATTCGGACTTTTTCATTATCTATTTTCCACAAAGAAAACTTCGATCAGATTAAAACGAGCCAACCTAGCATCTAGAATGAGACTTCAATTCCTATATTGGCCGAAAAATCTGATGCATCGTTTCAATAGACTAATTTTGATATTGCTTTCATGTTACAAAACATAAAGTACTCGTATGAAACAGATGGGCTGCTTGAGCCTAAAGGCAGAGCTTCGACACTACTGAATGACCGTCTGATCACTGGTTAACCGCTCAGAAGGTTTGATCGTGCCCAGGAAAAGTGGTTAAAGTGAAACCATCCAGTGTTTACTTGAATGGTTTTCAAGTACATTTTGGTGTCATGACATCGTAATATTAGTTAAAAGTCCTACAAAATGGAGGCATCGTTCCGACATAACCATAGCTGTTGACTGGGACGCTTAACAACAAATCAATCAATCAACAAAACAAAGTACTTTACTCGCGAATACTTCATGAAATAATAGCATGATTACTAGAATGCATTTCTATTTTAATGATTTGAAGACACAGGCAACCCCTTCCATCTTGAATCGATTCAAGCACTGGCTGATTCGGACCTTATTTCTGTTTCACATGTGGTCAATTCGGACCTTAAACATATTGTGACATTGGCTAATTCGGACCCTAATCTGATTCGGACCTTGGCTAATTCGGACCCTATTTCAAAAAAATCATAGGCTAATTCGGACCTCGATTTTGCGGGGTCCGAATTGACCAATGGTCGAGGTCCGAATTAGCCAAGGTCCGAATTAGCCAAGGTCCATTGTCCACAGCTGAGGTCCGAATCAGGTCCGAATTAGCCAAGGTCCGAATTTGCCAAGGTCTGAATTGTCCACGTACCCTCACTCTCACCTCACGCAACCTAAGCAGAAACACACACTGGTATGTTCATCAAAACTGTCTTGGCAGTGATCACTTCCCTATTGTATCTAAATATAACTGTTTCTTTAAAACTGTACTTCAGAACCCCCTACCTAAATGGAAGATAAGTAAGGCTAACTGGACCCTTTTTGGCAGCTTCGATGAATGCGATGCGCAGCTCGTCGAAGAAATTGTCAATGCATGCAATAAGTCAATTCCCAAAACTAAACCCATTAACAATAAGGGCAGACACTTACCTTGGTGAGACAGCATGTATGGAGGCCGTTAAAGCAAAGCGACGTGCATACAAGCTCTGGACTAGACACAAAACAGATCACTATATGGAACTTTATAAGACAGCAAGGGCAAAAAGTAAGGTTGTTTTAGATAATGCAAAGAAGACCAAGTTTAGAGAATTCATCTCTAAACTCAACCATAACACCAACAGTAAGGAAGTTTGCCAGATCATATCTAAATTTAATGACAAACCTTTTAAACCAGTAGAGGTCATTAAGCAAGATAATGTAAGGTACCATGAAAATAAGGATAAGGCAAATGTTTTGGCAAACCACTATCAGAAGATCAGTAGCAATGACCTCCTGCAACCTGAATTTAAGGATAAGAAAAGGGAAGTAGAACCTGCCATAGATGAAACAGTAAACGAGAGCATATCCACAGGCAATGGCGAACCATATAACGCACTCTTCAAAATAAACGAACTCAACACAGCACAATACACTATGACATGTTAAAAAACCTAACTGCCACAGGCAAATCACAACTTCTAAAATTAATCAACAAATCATGGACAGAAGGTAAACTACCAGACCAGTGGAAACTAGGCACAATCATACCACTACTTAAACCAAACAAACCAGTACATGAGCCAGGATCTTATAGACCAATATCACTTACATCAGCTGTTTGTAAAATAATGGAAAACATGAAAATAATAACCTTCTTGCACCCACTCAATCAGGCTTTGAGAAAAACAGATCTACCCTTGATCAGATCATTCGGTTACAATCAGCCATACTTAAGGCTAAAATGGAAAATAGGGAACTTCTATGTATATTTCTTGATCTTGAAAAAGCTTTTGATCTCACGTGGACTAAGGTGGTACAAGCACAGCTAGTAAAGTTTAACATCAAGGGTAGAATTTTAGGCTGGGTGCAAGATTTTCTAAAAGACAGGAAAATTCAAGTAAGAGTAGGAAGTGACTTGTCAGATGTTAGACTCCTAGACAACGGTTCACCACAGGGTAGCGTATTGAGCCCAATACTTTTTTAACATACTTGCCAATACGCAATAATAATATGAGGTACTTAAGGAACTCTTTGCAGAGCTGTCCCAGTACGCGGATGACTCAGCGGTCTGGAAAACGGCCAAGAGTGTGAAGCGACTGGTCCAACTTCTGCAAAGAATTTTAAACATTATTAAAGAATGGGCAGAAGCACTAGGCATCAAGATATCAGCGGGTAAAACAGAGGTGGTACAGTACAGTCAGCGTGATGTTTATATCCTTCGCGTACACGCATGAAAGAAAAAAGGATTAAGTTCCACGCAAAACCCACGCAAAACCCTCGCTTATTCCTCGCAAAATCCACGCTTGTTCCACGCTATGTCCACGTTCGTTTCTCGCAAGAAGCGTGAGAGTTGCGTGAGGTATCAGCAGTCCCACGCTTGCTCACGCTTTCCACGTTCATTAAGGAAAAGAAGCGTGGAAAAGATTAAAAGACGTGCGAGAAAAGGATTATCGTTTCGCCTCGTTTAAAAAGGGACAGGTAAAATTGTTAAAGTTTGGTTACCAAATTAAATACATATATTTTATTTATTTATTTATTAGTCCTTAGTACGAGGACGGCAACTAAGTATGATGACGGTAAACCTGTACAACAAAGCGCCTGTACGTGAATACATACGCATGTTTTGACAACTTGCAGACTGAGCGATATTCACTGCTGATTAAATTATCATCGTAGATTAAGTGATGGCAAAATTTGCACGTTTCGATATTATTTGGCAGCGTGGTGCATTTTTGACTGCGTTTTAGATGCAGAACATCGATGTACAGTATATTTTAATCTGATACTTTTGCCAAAAGAGAAGGTGAGCACCACGGTTTGTTGTTTTGCGGAACATCTCTCAGATGAATGCGTCTTTCGTGTTCCCTACGATGCCCCAAATCTATTAAAACTCGACTTACATGTAATACCTTGTTACATGTACATGTATCTTCCGGAGCAGTAAAACCTGGTTTACAATTAAATTTAAATGCAATCAATTCATCTTAATTTCATCATAAGAGTAGGTACAATGCCCCTTTAACCTGTTCTTTTATCTTTCAAGCATTTACAAAAGTCAACAAAAGGTATAAGTATTCTTTATTCCTGTATCGGCACAATTATTGTACACATGATTAATAAGCGGCATAACCTCTTAGTTATAATTAGCAACTCTAATTTGGTGCATAAAGTTATAAATTATCCTAATAAAACAAACAAACAAATGAGTTTGTGTTAGTGTGATAAGTGATAAAAGTCAAGCCGATCTTTGAGATTTAAAACTTTAGAAAAAAGAAAAAAACTTAAAAAACGAAAACAAAAGAAATTATAGAAAATACAAACAAACATACGCGGAAATGTGACACATCATACTGATTAGTACATGTGCATGTACGTACACGGCAAAATTCTAGAATTTCAGCGGCGGAAATTACTTCACTGATTTGATGTAGGTTGACAAGAGACATATACATAAATATAAAATGTGAAAATAATCACATTTTTCATCCCCCTTTTTCCTGAGCGTGAAACGAACGTGGAAAGCGTGAGCAAGCGTGGGACTGCTGATATCTCACGCAACTCTCTTAATCCTTTCCACGTTTCTTTTCACGCTACAGTTGAGCAGTTCCACGTTTCATTTCCACGCTCCACGCAAACCTCACGCTACTTCCTCGCAAAACTCACGCAAAATCCACGCTAATTCCACGCAAAATCCACGCAAAAAAGTCACGTGACATGCGAAATTCCACGTTCGTAAGCGTGAGGGATATAAACATCACGCTGACTGTACTGTACTTTACAACAGCAATCTAAGGGATGACATACCCAAACTTAAGATAGGGAACCAGGAACTAGAGTACAAAACCCAGGGCAAATTCCTAGGTCTCACATTTGATAACAGGCTTCACTGGGTTAAACACATTGACCAGTTAGTCCTCCGATGCAAGAAAGATCTCAATCTAATGAGGTATCTATCAGGAACTAAGTTCGGGGCAGATAAGTTAACTCTTATGACAATCTATAAAACACTTATTAGAAGTAAGTTAGACTATGGGTGTCAGGCGTATGCGTCAGCATCCAAATCCCAACTAGCACGATTAGATCGTATTCAGTCAGCAGCACTTAGGATAGTCACAGGGCAACAGGTCAACTCCCATTACCGACCTAAAAGTAGAATGTTGCGTTCCTCCTCTTGAATTAAGGAGAGCGGAACTCATTCTCAAATACTGGGCTAGGTCATCAACCAACGGTCCAAACCTACCGTTGAATGACCTATACGGGCATTCAATATACGAGACAGCAAGGCATAAGTTGGGGGGGGGGGGCAAAATACCATTTGTAATGCAGGTACAGGATCTTAAAACTAAGTATCACCTAGAAGACATTGAGGTTCAAGAACCAGTGTACGCACAAAACTGTGCTCTGGAGGGTATTGACCCTAGAGAAACTGTCAAACCAACAATAAACAAAAAACTGATACTATCGCAGCTATTGAAGGCAAGGTAACCAATCTCATTAGTAGAAGTTATCATGACCATCTCCACATATTCACTGACGGCAGTAAAGACACTGATAAGAGAATAGTAGGGTGCGCATTTGTAATCCCAGAACTTAAGATTACCAGGAGCTTTAAGTAAGGGGGGGGGGACCTCTCCATCTTTTCGGCAGAACTACTTCTGAAGAAGCTAAAAGTGGTACCACTGTTTATTTGGTTAATGACCCCTAATGAAGCAATATGGTCCTTAGATCAAAGGACTGTCATAATGAGGTGATTATCACATCTCTGCAGGGGGTCATAAAGAGGTCCCTAAAGGATAATATGTAGTTCCACTGATTATTGATTTTATGGTCCCTGATAACCTGTGCAATAAAACTGCCTCCCACTGCAATCAATATTGATTTTTCCTTTTTTTGCCCCTACCTGTATTCTGAGTCATTGTCAGGGCACTAGGTTTTCTAATGCCCTGTCCCTTATCTAATGACCCTCAATAGACATGGAAATAGGTCTTTAATAATAGAATTGAAACACAAGCAAAGCATATCTTAAAGATAATGTATTTGTTATTAATAATAGAAATATCAGTGGGAATAAAGTGATCGGATCTTTTGTATAATAGGCATTGTGGACCATAATTACAATAAGTTTATGATTAGTTGCTTCAACTTTCGCAATAATATGACATGCTTTTTAATCATTAACCGTTCTCATCAGTTATTATAAATTTAAATGTTGCGGACATTGCGGGGCGGTCTAAATGGTCCGGGATGTCCGCAAGATTTTTTTATTGAAACTATAGCTATTAAAACTGTTAATTACTATGAATAATGTCAAATAAACTCACTTAAGAGTTAAAATTTACCGCTGAAATGCAATAATTTGAACGATAGAATTACATTTGTGTAAACATGGAAGAAATTGTGTCCAAACAATGTTTTATTATATACCGACCTTTGTGGTTTGTGGGTCATATGGTCATTATGTTTATAATTTACTTGTTTTATCGCATTAATAAAGCATAATTGATTGGTATTTTATCGGTTTAAACAGAAAAATCAATTACGGACGTTTCGGGTCTGCGGACATTTTGGTCCCTTTGGGGCGTCCCGGAATGTCCGCAAGGATTTTTTTCTAAGTTCTTTTTTCGTTTTTATGAAAATTATTTCCCCGAATTTTTGCATTTAATAGACTTATTTCATGATTATTTTTGTTTTTATACATATTTAAAACAACTTAATTTTTTGCGGACATTTCGGTCCGCGGACATTCCGGTCCCCTACAGACGTCGTCAATGACGTTACGTATTCCCGCAGAAGTGTTATTACACGTGTGGGCATACGATTTTTATGACAACATAAATTGACATTTACATTAGAGCCATTCCGGGTGATTTTGGATCCGAGCCTCAACTTGCAATAACAAGAACTGTTGAATTTGATCTTAATGAATTTCAAAATAGAGTTTTTGACGTGCGCCGTAGACACAATTTTACCCCTCTTGGCATAAATGCATCTAAATGGTTCTGTAAGGATGTATTCGTCCATATTTGTACAAAATGTTTATTACATGCATGTAAACATGCATGTAAACAGATCATATATAAATTTCACGTGATTCTGTAGAAAACACAATCATTAGATTTAATCACGGCAGCATGACTATGGATCGGTACCAGATCCTAACATTTTGTGAATAATTTAAAAATGAATTATGAATGACTCAGTTGTTTATTTTAATGTTTTATTGGAATGATATGCATGACGCATTGGCACTAATTATGTCTAAAACTCTGAATTTTCTGCTGAATTCAGCAACTGACTGATCAGCGGAAAAATATTAAAACGCTGAAATACTGAACTGCTGATTTTTGGTTGTACACCAGTTTTGATCATTGTTAAGCAAATGCAAATGATGATTTTATGTATTTGATATCATTTATCATTGTTTATGCAATGTCTTTGACCTTGTGTGACCATACCATTTAGAAACTAGACAGTCGTTCGCTGATGTGCTGATTTGAATTTAAATTAGCTATGATGCAGCATGAACATTGCAACTTTAAGCAGTAACTTCGTCACAACATGACAGAAAATTGTTGACTTGAACGTTTACCCAGATACGCACACCTACACACACTGGTGCAGTATTGTTTCACTAGCAAACTATTCTAATTCTGGACCATTACGTCGAGTAATCATTAAACATAGAATGAATGAACGAACGAACGAACGAGCGAACGAACGTTTCAAACATGCAAACATGTAGTGCGTTCTTTTCACATGAATGAATGAAGTGGGAAGTTCTTTTCTCCTTAATTCTTACATCTTATTACATCTTAAGTTTTCACCTAAACACATTTTAGATGATCCTTATGCGTTTTTGATACTTAAAATCAAGCAGAGACAACATAAATTGACTTTTACATTAGAGCCATTCCGGGTGATTTTGGATCCGAGCCTCAACTTGCAATAACAAGAACTGTTGAATTTGATCTTAATGAATTTCAAAATAGAGTTTTTGACGTGCGCCGTAGACACAATTTTACCCCTCTTGGCATAAATGCATCTAAATGGGTTCTGTAAGGGATGGATTCGTCCATATTTGTACAAAATGTTTATTACATGCATGTAAACATGCATGTAAACAGATCATATATAAATTTCACGTGATTCTGTAGAAAACACAATCATTAGATTTAATCACGGCAGCATGACTATAGATCGGTACCAGATCCTAACGTTTTGTGAATAATTAGTGCCAATGCGTCATGCATATCATTCCAATAAAACATTAAAATACACAACTGAGTCATTCATAATTCATTTTTATATTTCTAAAACTCTGAATTTTCTGCTGAATTCAGCAACTGACTGATCAGCGGAAATATATTAAAACGCTGAAATACTGAACTGCTGATTTTTGGTTGTACACCAGTTTTGATCGTTGTTAAGCAAATGCAAATGATGATTTTATGTATTTGATAACATTTATCATTTAGTTGGGGAACCAAGGAGAGATTTTTGCTAACCCTTGCACCCGAAAATAATACGGCTAAATTGTATATGGTTGAAAAGGTAATTATATGGGGTATCTGAAACCACTGTATAGAAATCACGATCGACTTGCATAACAACACAGCAGGCGTTTTTCTACGGTAGCCCATTCAGTACTTGTGAAAAATAAGATTGATAAACTATCAAATAACTTCTACCAGAATTAAGTAAATCGGCTAAAATTCGACAAATATAATGACTAACATCTGTATCGAAATTCATATCAAGGATGGTTCTTTACATGCAGTGATTGTCGTTTTATATACATTTGAATGAGCAAGTCCCGATTTTGCAATTTTACCTTTACAGTTATTTGCCTTTGAGTCTATCTAAAATGCATTTATTGCTCGAATGCGCATTTTATGTTTATTTCTAAATATGTTTAAGTCAATAATAGCAAAAAGAATTCAGATTGATACGTTTTTGATGTTTTCCCACAAAAATGTTCAAAAAGACACTTTTTACATAATTTTTGTGTCCTCCAAATTTGATGTGTTTGAACACCGTGCATCGTCAGAATGGTGTTTGTGAGTATTATATAAAATAATCACGTTCCTTTTAAACAAACCTGTGGCATAAATTGAGAGTCAAGTTGTGGAAAAATATCGTGTGTGTATTACACTATTTATTTTTTGCCGTTACTTTACATGAAAAGTCAGAAAGAAAATAAAAACAATTCAGTAAGTTGTATCAATCTCTAAAACATCCTGCTTTGTTTATTTTATCTCTATATATACTCAGAGAAAAAAGTCAAGTCAGTGGGACCCCACCCATCGAGGCTTTAAGAAAAATAATGGGCTGCTTGTGCCTCCGGGTAAAGCTTATATATACTAATGACTGATCATCTAATTACTGGTAAACCACTCTGGTCTGAGCCTGCCCAGGAAACGCGGTTCAAGTCAAACCATCCATACGCAATAAGCCTTTTGTGGCTTAGTTGGATGGTTATATATCAAACACTTGTTAGTTGTAATGCCATTCTCACTGAGAATAAGTCACAAAAATGGAGACAACGTCCCAACATGACCTTAGCTGTTGACTGGGACGTAAAGCATCAATTCAAACAAACATACAACACTCCCTGCTTTTTTTCTATATATACATATATAATTCCTATCAACCTCAAGTGGCGTGACTGCAGTAGATATAATTTACAATATGGTTCTGAAGGAAATTTTAAAGGTTTATCTTGACATGACGTCTTTCTCGGTTACGTGACCTGGCCACTGTATACAATTTCTGGTTCTCCCTATCTAAGGATGCTCGACATTAATTTCGTCTTAAATTGACGAAGCAGTTTCAAGGGAGATCTGTCACATGTAGCCCAAGGACAACGACTGTTCACCTGAACGACATTTCCTATTAAATTTGGCATTGATTGGCCATGCGCTTTCAGAGGAAATGATGTTTGAATATTATGGTAATATACATGTATATTGTACCGAGGCGGGGGCAAATGAGGCCATGGAGTCAAATGTTATGTTCAGAATCATTGATATTCAGTCCTACTGCCCATTTCCTGCAAGGTTTTCCCTTTAAATAGCATTTTAACAGTTTTCCCCATTTCAATGCTTGTCCGACCTTAGTTGACCTCGCCGTAAAATAGGTCAAGGTCATCAAGGGTCATGATTTATATATACATTGTAGTACTGGAACCCTCAATGCTCATCGGTTTCGGAAAAGATTTTGAAGTTTGAAGGGTTTTTAACCATATATGGACATGGCGGCCATCTTGGTCATGTGACCTGGATTATTCATATACAAAATGGTTCCCCTTCCTATAGATGTTATATATAAAATTTGACGAGTTCATTTACGACTTAGAGTTTTACCACGAGGACCAAACAATTAACTAATAGTTGTGAATTACTGCAGAAACTGAGGGTGAGGTTAGGATCCTGTAAAACTAGTTTTAAACCGCCAGTTGATCGTTCCAAGGCGACACTTCTGTGGTGGTTCTTATTGTGTTATGTCTTGGGTTTGAATGTTTGTGCTTTTAGCACCTTACGTACGTTTTCATTATTTTAGTTAAGATTGGGTAACTGAGTGGCCGCCATTTTGGAAACGGCTTACGATATGATGTTTTCTTAGTATGAGTACCTGATTGTTATTTTTGTTTTTTTCCCACCTCGGTTTTTTTGGAGTTGGAATCTTTTTGTGTTTGTTCCATTTCCTGATCATTGCCTACCATTT
Source organism: Rugalucina vietnamica (assembly GCA_964017185.1). Taxonomy (NCBI): domain Eukaryota; kingdom Metazoa; phylum Mollusca; class Bivalvia; order Lucinida; family Lucinidae; genus Rugalucina; species Rugalucina vietnamica. Next base: position 74,559,932 of record OZ024869.1, on the reverse strand, counting down.
ATTTTCATATAAAATATGGCTTTGATTGGTCACGTGGTTTCGAAGAGAGCTTTGTAAATGTGGCCGGACGCATAGACGCACGCCGGCTCGAGTACCATCCTATAAACTCCACATGAGCCTTCGGCTCAGGTGAGCTAAAGTGATAGACGACGACGGACGGACGACAGATGGTGATCGAATGTTGGGTATTTGCCTATTCTATAAGCTCAATGTGTGAGCCGGACGGCTCATATGAGCTATAAACAAAGTTTGAAACGTGAATATACCTTGAAATAACAGCTCACTAAAGTCTGGGTGTCAAACGGCTGCCCATACCTTTAAATGCATTTTTACTTCTCACAAAGTTCTTAGATGATAAGAGCATTGTATTAGGTTCAAAATTAGTGTACAATATTATACGCGTTCTCACAAAGCGAGTGTGCATAAAAAATAATTATTATAGACACATCAACGGCGTTCCATACAAAATGCAATTTGCAGCGTATTTCTATACAGTGGTTCCATATCAAGCACTGATCAGGCTACCAATATACACAAATTCAGCCATATCAAAGTCGGGTACAATTTTTTTGTCATTTTTCAAGATACGCGATTTCGGTTCCCCAACTAACATCATTTTTCAGTATTTTCAAACAATGCAAAATATGCTCCATGGACTTTTGCAGGAAGTATCAAACTTTCTAGATACATGTATAAGCGCCGAGTCATTACTCAAATGATACAAAACGAGCGGACATTCTGAATCTTTGTATGTATCCACGAACTGTGGGCAAACCTTGTTACTTTTACATTACAGTGTATGAAAAATAATACTATGGAGACCATGTTTTTATTTTGTTGAGTTTATTATACAAGTTCGTTTAGTTTCTCAGTGCGACGCAATTCAACCTATAACTCTCGTGGCTTCATTCATAACTTCTTTAGCAGCATTTACGATGTCACTACCAATGTTTGCCATCTTGGTCTTGTAATTAACGCACCCATTACAGTTACAATGAGCACTGGTGTGCTACCGCAGTAGCTGCTAGCAGCGCAACAATAAGCCGTACAATTCATCATCCTTCCCGGTGGTCTTTTGGTATCTGCTGCCCACAAAGGTGAATCATATCGTCTGCTAAAGATGGTATGTTAATGGAGAAAAGTCACTGATTTTATACATCTTCAATGACAAGGTCGAGGGTACTAATCGTCATAAAATGATGCATACATAAACAGTTGTATGCGTAATGACCTACTTATTGAATAAAACCGTACCAGATATAGTTACATTTTTCAAAGAATGCAGTCAACTTCCTTTATGAGAAATTGTTAAATATAGAATGCGAATATATACCACAAGAAGTTAATAATATCAAATATTTTTGATTTTTAGATAAAAAAAAAAATCATCATTTCTCTTTGGCTCCATGTTGCCAAATTTCTCATTAACAAATATTATTGCATACATACCCGTGCCACACGATACTAACTGCTACATATCAACATCACGAAAACATCTTCATGAAAAGTATACCCCTTCAAACCCCACTTTTACACAGAAAAACTGCATCTTTCTATTGCAAATGGATTTGTTTCTTCTAAAATGTATGATAAAAATGATACACGGTTAACCCCGGTTTGCCCCGGTAGTCTCAAGGTTTACCCCGATGGAATCCCGGCTCATTCCGTTTTCCAGTAGGTGCACACTCATTTACCCAAACTCAAGCAAAACACAAAAACGCACACTTTGCAAACAAGTATTGAACACCAAGATATAAAATAATAAGAATCACCACAGAAGTATCGCCTTTGAACTATCAGTAATATGAATTTTTGGCTATATTTCGGATTTGATAACATGAGGAATTGTAATCCGTGTAGCGAAGCAAATGCGCTAACCAGCTGTGCAATTATTGTGCAGTTTTCGCGCAAGCAAACTTGGCTTTCAGTTTTCTCAATGGTTAAATTGGGTTTCTAAAAAAAATCACGATGGTCAGGATTCACTGAATGGTAATATTATCCACTTATTTTAGTCGTATATAATTGTCCTAATTTCGGAATCTCATAGTCAGGATAAGCGCATGGTAAAGCCGACTTACTTGCATGTACAGTTCTTCGCTTAGAATTGCAATATAGGCGGCACTACGGCCGTGACTCACTGCTTCATTGTATAAGCCGAAAATAAACAAGTAATTTCAACAAGCGTGAAAAATGTTGATCCATGTTTGAAAATTTTGACACATGGACGAACGAGCGCATTCGTTGATGCCGGAAAGAGTCTGATTATTTGACCTCGCGATTTATCTTTCAACTCAAGTGAGCTAAAACAGCAAGGAGAACGTCTCTTTTCAATAGAAATCTGCCTATAGAAATTTAAAAATAAAAAATATAGCGAAAATGAAAAAAATATCTTCTAAACAATAGCTGGTCTGATACTTGAATAATCCCAAAATTTGTTTTCTTGGTTGATGACGTTCCTATTTGAAAATTTGGGTTAAAAATTAAACATATAGGAAATCGAAATATTTTTTTAAAGATGTGTTACCCCCCCCCCTCCCCCGAGATCAACAAAATCCTTTTGCATGCACTTGTATTTTACCAATATATATATCATATACAAATGACGTTCTTGATCTCGTGGGGGGGGGGGGCGGGGGGAGGAGGCTGTGAAAATGCTCAAAAACTAAATAATGTTACTAGCTCATCAAATCCCTGATTTAAAAAAAAAATTGCAAGCCTGTAGCGTGTTTATATACACTTTCTACATGGCTGAACTTGGTTTAGTCATGTCAGGAAACAATCTCTCTTCAGATTTTCTACCAAATAACCCATCAGACATGTAATACGGATATTCTTTGTTTTAGAAATTTACGTTTCTGTACTGGTGTTTTAATTAAGCATAAAGGTTTCTTTGTGCCCAATTCATGCCTTTATGTTAGCTTGGCATTGTGAAGACCATTATGAGGTTTATCAAAACGAAGCAGGGGATTTTATTCTTTGCTAAACATAAAAATGTTCTCTGGGTCAGTTTTATTCCCATAAAGCACTAACAATTAAGTTTTGATGTAGCACCCATGTACAAGGTACATTTATCAGATACACTACTAAAATCTTGGTATTGCATGTATAAGATATATTTATATTTATATGTATTTATGATATACCTCAGTGAATAGGGTAGGTAATACAGTTAATGCTCAAACGTTATGGACAATTTAATTATTGACGAAAGGAATGCAATATTTTTTATTTCCTTTTTATGAATACAGGAACACCTGCAACATCTTATTATGTCCCAAAATGTTATATTGGCATATATTTGATGGATATGGTCTATAATTTTGATTTTCTGAATCAAAATTTTTTGTCAAAAAATTACCCCTTCCCTCAAAAAACTGACGCCATGGCAAGTATATGTAAAATATTCAAACAGAATTTATTTTGTTGAGTGCACAAGACATCAGGCTTTCTTAACAACACATCCTTACAGTCATAACTTTCGTATTTTTCAAGCTACAGGCTTTCAAAATATAGGCAAACTGAATGCTATTTCGAACGTGATCCTTTAGTGATTTTTCTACATATCAATTCCGTGCATCAATAAAGTGATATCTGTGGTCACCATAAACTTTTATGCCGTAACAAGTTTTGAAAACAGCAGAGTAGAAACCAAAGAAAAGTTTATTTATTGTTATATACTTTGATCATAACGCATCTAATGCCACTAAATGATATGCCATCACTAAAAAGGGTACAATGACTCATCATGCAAGGGTACAGTCGTTCGGTCAGGAATAAGGGAAAAGGGACAGTTTAAACTACAGCAGGTCGGTTTTTTGTCGGGTCTTTTCCCTATTATGTAAGATACCACAACCATATCAATTAAACAGGTAAAAAGGTATTTATGGATTACATTTAAACCATACATCTTCGGGTAAAAGCACCTTTTCTCACAAAGCGGGCCTGTTTTAGCGCAAGATCAGTGTGTTAAATAATGTCTTTGGAACGAGTATTACAATTTAATGTTGTTTTAAGATTCAAAAATGTAAAAAAAAGACGTCGTACTTACCTAGGCTGATTATTCAGACGCCAATTAAGTATAAAATCTTCTATACAACAACGAAACGCAAAGCCAAACCTGTAATATTCGACAACTAGATATACACGAATATGTGTATCATTGTTAAAACACGATCAACATCCGATGGTGAGGACAGTAATTACGTAATCAGTTAATATGCTGTGAACTAGAATAACATTGCGAAAAAATAATCAACGTGTTGCATGCGTCAGTGTACGTTATATTCATATTTCATAATAGCCAACTGGTAACAGAACCTTTTGAGCCGCATAACGAGAAAAGTCAACAGTGAGGTTTCCGCACCGGTCTGACACAAACTGAGCTGCACAAGCACACACGATGGCTAGAGGCTGGAAAGTTTGAATTTAGGAAGTACATAAATCGTACTGTTCTTGTAGCGAAACAAAGGCGCTGATCAGCTTCTGCGAAGCTGATATGCGCCTTTGGTTTCGCACATGCAGATTTTTTTTTTTTTTAGTTTTTTTTTTTTTTTTCATGAGGCGGCTCATTTGTCTCTTAACTAGAGAGAAGTACGTCATTTGAAAATGGTATGAAACATTATTCGCCGACAAACACGAAAAAGCGATTACTTCTATATTTTAGATTTTTTTTGTATTTCCATCATTAATGGCGCGTTTGGAGTCCGTTTGTGTTGGACCAGTGTTTGACCCGCTCGGAAACGCAGAGAACACATTTAATCGCGTCGAGGCCATTCACACTCGACTAGATTCACTTATTCAGTTTTAACCAGGTTGACACAAGATATTTCGGCTTTGAAACATTTAACTTAGGAATGAACCACCACTCGAAAAACCTACAATCTGTATATGCGGAAAGTAACTGACCAGCGATCATCGCCTTTGTTTTAGCTACACAGAAAATACATACAATTCATCTGACATTTCAAGCGTTCAGTATGCGTCTATGACTGTAGAAGTCGGTCAGTGTCAGAGCTAGTCGGTCCCAAAAATTGTTGATTTTCTCCTGCGTATCAATAGAAACCCGACCGAACTCAGTCACAGGCCTTGACATATAAGAAGAAAATAAAATAACGAATACATCATGCATTTATTTTTGTCCCCCGCCTTTTCTGAGAAAAGCGGAGGGACATAGTTTTCGGTGTTGCGTAACTCGGTCACAGGCCTTGACATACATGTATAAGATGAAAAAAAAAACTGTCAAATATTTATTTTTGTCCTCCACCTTTTCTTAGAAAAGCGGAGGGACATAGTTTTCGGCGTTGTGTAACTCGGTCACAGGCCTTGACATATGCATAAGAAAAGCGCAGGGACATAGTTTTCGGTGTTCCGTCCTTCCGTATGCCTGTATGTCCAGATCTCCGTCTGTCCTTCCGTCCCCATATAGTTGTATATGTACCTTGTGTGCGCAACTCTTCATACAATTTCTGATTCTTTTTTAAACTCTACAAATGTATTGACCATGGTTTGGAGATGTGCATATCCTTAAAATTAATTTTTGACATTTTTTCGCAATTTGAACTGAAAGTGAATGGACTGTGGTTGCCTTGTGTGTGCAATTCCTCCTACAGTTTTATTCCGATTCTTTTTCACTTTTTAAGCTTCGAAGATGTGCATGTGGTTTGGATAATCCTTAGATTATCTTTTATCATTTTTTGGCAATTTGAACTTAGACGTTTTAGGCATTTACACTAGGAAAGTGAAGGTATAGTGGGTTCCTCCTCAGTACAATTTTTGTGCTGATTCCTTCGAATTTTTACAGATGTTATGGACATAGTCGGAAGACATTTATATTCATTATTCTCAGATTATATTTTTGTAACCAAGTAATCAAGGCGGGGGACATAAATAATCAGAATCTGCTTGTTTGCATTTTTTCACTCAGCCTCTTCAAGGCCATAACTGATGTGTGCAAACCGCTCAATTCTTAATACATGTGCAGCCAGCTCACAAACTGATATTTGAGCCGCGGCGCGAGAAAAAAAAAAGGTACAAGTAGGCAACGATCAGGAAAAGGCGCAATCAGAAAAAGATTCCCACTCCAGAAACCGAGGCGGGAAAAAACCAAAGTAACAATAAGGTACTTAAACCATGACACATTTCGTAAGCCGAATGAGCAGCTATTTTCCAAATAGGTGGCCACTCAGTTACCAAAACGTAACTGAAAATATGATAACATACATAAGGCGCCAACAGCACAAAAAATTTAAACACCACGACACAAAACAACAAGAACCACCACAGAAGTATCGACTTGGAACGATCAGCAAGATAAAATTACTGGCGGGCTTAAACTAGTTTTACAGGATCCTAACCTCACCCTCAGCTTCTGCAGTAACCGGTATTAGGGGTTTCCGACCAGGTCTGACAAAATCCGGTATGTACAGTCTCAGAAGAGGCTCTAGAGCTTGAAATTTTGGCTATAAGAAGAAGAGGAATTGTACTATCCGTGAAACGAAAGCCAAAGCGCTGATCAGCTTCGCAGTAAGATCTGCGCCTTTGTTTTCGCATAGGCGAAATTCCGGTTTTCTCATGACGGGGCTAATTTGTGAATAAATTGACAACATAGGTATTAGTAGGTAGTAGTGGTAGTTAGATGGATAAAGTGACGTTACATCACATAATAAAACTGTTGTACCTGAAGTTTGAGTCTATTTAGAAGGGCTATATTCCCGCTCTTCCCAATGCTCGGGAAAGGCGTGGGGTTGGGATCCTATAAAACCGGTTTAAGTGGCCGTTCTGAAGTGGTTATACATGTTTTACGTTTTTTGGTGTTGACTTTTTTGTGCTGTTGACGCCAATTTTGTACCTTTTCAGGTAAGTTCAGGTTATAAAGTGGCCACCTACGTAAATAAGCAAATGGCTGATCACTCAGCATATAAACGTTATCTCCGTATAAGTGCCTAAATTGTCTTTTCGTTTTTCTCACTTCGGTTTTCAAGGTGGGGCTTTGGTTCTGATTGCACCAGCTGATCATTAAATACCTTTCCCTTTACAAATAACTAGAACATAGATATAAGACGTGTACCACAAGTTTGGCCGTATGTACAGATCAGACGAATCTTTGGTGTAGTACGAGATACCCGTGACTGAATACATTGGAATTATGCTGCAAGTTATTTGATGCTGCTATCGTTCTATTTGTTTGTTTTTTGAGGGTCAACTATTATGCAGATTGCACATTGTATGTGCACATTCAGAGGAGTGACCACATTCAGGGAAATAGCTACTTATTCAGCTTACGCTTTGTTCTCTTATTGTCAGCTTGTTGCTCACCTCGATTTAAGGGTGGGGCATTTGTCCTCAGTGCGATTCTGGGTCATTACTATTATCTTTCAATAACGTTTGCTCTTACAAACAACAGTTACAACACTCTCAACCTTACTTTTAATCTATGATCTGCATTTGGACACAACCGATCTTTATGGTTCCCATTTACTGCTGTAGATAAATTCATCGGGATTTGCAGGTTGCGATTCATGTTCATAAATTCCTAGGACTAACTTCTGTTTTATAGGCGGCACGACATCTAAAAATAAAACGTGTTCGCATATAAACGGCAAAGACTTGTTTTTAAAGTGAAATCATCTGAATAGTTTACTGGTGACACGCCAAATGACATTATTTCACCAGGGGGTTCGGATGGCGGAGAAATGTGAGAGATTGTCACAGATATAGAGGCTCTTACACTCTTGGTCGGGCCTTTGGCGAGTTTAATAAATTTTATATGAAATGACCAAGGGTGTAAGATTCGTTTTATCATATGACTTTTAAAAGATAGGGATTATCGCCTTCGAAGTGGACATATTTTCAATGAAAATTTACATTGTTGTTACGGATGTTGTCAATGGCGTTATGTATTCCCACAAAAGTGTTAATACACGTGTGGTCATACGATTTTTATGACATGACGTTATCCACTGGAAAACAGCGACGTCATATGATAAAATGTCTTTACAGAATCACTCCATCTTGAACTTGATTCAAGATCTTGAAAACTTCTGGAACCACAAAACTCAGGCTCATTTCGAACACGGCATGAGTAAGAAAAACGAAGTAGGCGTCGAAACCTAAATAAAATCGCAACGTCACGCAACCATGTCCATATATTTACATTTTTATTGCAATCGCCCTAGATGAAAGTATCTTTCTTGATGTTCTTCATTTCCCGATGAAAAACATTATGTCACGTGATCTAAAGGCCACGCCTATGGGCGAGGCGACGTCAAAACCCATCCAGTGACGTTGTTTGTTTACTCTTGTGGTCGTGACGTTGGTCGCGTATCGCCATGACGTTAGGCGCGAAAATTTGACGTTTTGGCTGTTCCAAAATTACGTTAAGTCGGATTTGATGTCAAATAACATGAAAATGAACGGTGATATGCGCAATCAAAAATCTGATACTTGATTGATAATATAAAATGTAAATATAAGTATTAAAATTCAGATTTTAGCTTTCACTGGATGATGAAAAACATTGGCTGTTTTAATGTCTCCGAGAAGCCCTTCGGGCTTTACAGACATTAAAACAGCCTAATGTTTTTCATCATCCAGTGAAAGCTAAAATCTGAATTTCAATCCTTAAATATTTACATTTTTTTTGCAGTGACCCTAGATGAAAGTATCTTTCTTGATGTTCTTCATTTCCCAATGAAAAACATTAAATCACGTGATCTAGAGGCCACGCCTATGGGTGGGGCGACGTCAAAACCCACCCTGTGACGTTGTTTGTTTACTCTTGTTGTCGTGACGTTGGTCGCGTATCGCCATGACGTTAGGCGCGAACATTTGACGTTTTGGCTGTTCCAAAACTACGTTAAGTCGGATTTAATGTCTAATAACATGAAAATGAACTGGTGATATGCGAAATCAAAAATCTGAACCTTGATTAATAATATAAAATGTAAATATAAGTATTGAAACTCAGATTTTAGCTTTCACTGGATGATGAAAAACATTAGCTGTTTTAATGTCTCAGAGAAGGCCTTCGGGCTTCACAGACTTGAAAGGTACAAGTAGGCAAAGATCAGGAAAAGGCGCAATCAGAAAAAGATTCCCACTCCAAAAACCGAGGTGGGAAAAAACCAAACTAACAATCAGGTACTTATACCATGAAACATATCGTAAGCCGAATGAGCAGCTATTTTCCCAATAGGTGGCCACTCAGTTACCTTAACTTAACTAAAAATATGAAAACATACAACCTAACAGCCTAATGTTTTTCATCATCCAGTGAAAGCTAAAATCTGAATTTCAATCCTTAAGTATTGATAGCTCCTTCAATCCTACATCTAAGTAGTAAAACCGGCGTTTGAAGGGATATACATTTTTTAAATTATTTTTAAATACAAAGATTTTGGGTATCTTTATTACCGCCTCGTTGTATACCACACACAGTATGTTTTTAGCAACATTTCGGAAAATTTTAACTGAGCCGCTGCATCTGAAAACCAACAGTCTGTATATGCGAAAACAAAGGCTCAGATAAATGCACAGCTGATAAGCGCCTTTGTTTTCGCTACACAGATAGTACAGTTCCTTTTCTTCTTAAATCCGACATTTCAAGCTTCTAGCCTTCTTATGTGACTGTACAACCCGGTTTGTGTCGGACTTGGTCGGAACCCAAATTGTTGGTTTCCTCACGCACATCTCTCTCCAACATTTTCCTAAAAGTTTGTACATCATAGGCTTGTTTATTGCACGGGTGTGTTATTTCGAAATATTGATGTTCGTCATTCAGCCAAGCCTACTAGTTGGGGAACCAAGGAGAGATTTTGGCTAACCCTTGCACCCGAAAATAATACGGCTAAATTGTATATGGTTGAAAAGGTAATTATATGGGGTATCTGAAACCACTGTATAGAAATCACGATCGACTTGCATAACAACACAGCAGGCGTTTTTCTACGGTAGCACATTCAGTACTTGTGAAAAATAAGATTGATAAACTATCAAATAACTTCTACCAGAATTAAGTAAATCGGCTAAAATTCAACAGACATAATGACTAACATCTGTATCAAAATTCATATCAAGGATGGTTCTTTACATGCAGTGATTGTCGTTTTATATACATTTGAATGAGCAAGCCCCGATTTTGCAATTTTACCTTTACAGTTATTTGCCTTTGAGTCTATCTAAAATGCATTTATTGCTCGAATGCGCATTTTATGTTTATTTCTAAATATGTTTAAGTCAATAATAGCAAAAAGAATTCAGATTGATACGTTTTTGATGTTTTCCCACAAAAATGTTCAAAAAGACACTTTTTACATAATTTTTGTGTCCTCCAAATTTGATGTGTTTGAACACCGTGCATCGTCAGAATGGTGTTTGTGAGTATTATATAAAATAATCACGTTCCTTTTTAACAAACCTGTGGCATGAGTTGAGAGTCAAGTTGTGGAAAAATATCGTGTGTGCATTACACTATTTATTTTTTTGCCGTTACTTTACATGAAAAGTCAGAAAGAAAATAAAAACAATTCAGTTAGTTGTATCAATCTCTAAAACATCCTGCTTCTATATATACTCAGAGAAAAAAGTCAAGTCAGTGGGACCCCACCCATCGAGGCTTTAAGAAAAATAATGGGCTGCTTGTGCCTCCGGGTAAAGCTTATATATACTAATGACTGATCATCTAATTACTGGTTAACCACTCTGGTCTGAGCCTGCCCAGGAAACGCGGTTCAAGTCAAACCATCCATACGTAATAAGCCTTTTGTGGCTTAGTTGGATGGTTATATATCAAACACTTGTTGGTTGTAATGCCATTCTCACTGAGAATAAGTCACAAAAATGGAGACAACGTCCCAACATGACCTTAGCTGTTGACTGGGACGTAAAGCATCAATTCAAACAAACATAAAACACTCCCTGCTTTTTTTCTATATATACATATATAATTCCTATCAACCTCAAGTGGCGTGACTGCAGTAGATATAATTTACAATATGGTTCTGAAGGAAATTTTAAAGGTTTATCTTGACATGACGTCTTTCTCGGTTACGTGACCTGGCCACTGTATACAATTTCTGGTTCTCCCTGTCTAAGAATGCTCGACATGAATTTCGTCTTAAATTGACGAAGCAGTTTCAAGGGAGATCTGTCCCATGTAGCCCAAGGACAACGACTGTTCACCTGAACGACATTTCCTATGAAATTTGGCATTGATTGGCCATGCGCTTTCAGAGGAAATGATGTTTGAATATTATGGTAATATACATGTATATTGTACCGAGGCAGGGGCAAATGAGGCCATGGAGTCAAATGTTATGTTCAGAATCATTGATATTCAGTCCTACTGCCCATTTCCTGCAAGGTTTTCCCTTTAAATGGCATTTTAATAGGTTTCCCCATGTCAATGCTTATCCGACCTTAGTTGACCTCGCCGTAAAATAGGTCAAGGTCATCAAGGGTCATGATTTATATATACATTGTAGTACTCGAGTCCTCAATGCTCATCGGTTTCGGAAAAGATTTTGAAGTTTGAAGGGTTTTTAACCATATATGGACATGGCGGCCATCTTGGTCATGTGACCTGGATTATTCATATACAAAATGGTTCCCCTTCCTATAGATGTTTCATATAAAATTTGACGAGTTCATTTACGACTTAGAGTTTTACCACGAGGACCAAACAATTAACTAATAGTTGTGAATCACTGCAGAAACTGAGGTTGAGGTTAGGATCCTGTAAAATAGGGTGTTTCATATTTTGAACTTTTTCTCTGATCAACCTGATTATTATACCAACTGTTCTCTAGCTTGAAAAAAGTGTCCATACCAAATTTCAGCCAAATCTGAAAATGTTTAGACCCCCCCCCTACCGGCCAAAAGTTTTTGTCAGGTAGGCTCTGTTGAGTAGTGTCAACGCTATATGGGGAATATTTGATAACTCGAGAATTATTCCAAATGGATATAAATTATGGTATTTTTTTTATATCAAATTTAAGTTCTTATAAAGAAAAAAGCAAGGTATAAAAGTATTTATCTGTTTTAGCCTTCATATAAATTGTTATAGGTCATGCAAACCTCTCTGTATTTTACAAATTTTCAGCATTTTGGATATACATGTGTGTGTGCATAATATTACATGAAATCATTTTCTGTTTCAGCTGTCTTGAAGAATAAATAGATATTTCATGTAAACGCTGTGAGAATAAGTGCTAGTGACAATCAACATTTGAAACTGAAACATACAATATGCCCAGCCACCCAAAGGGGAAGCAGGCAAACATCCCCATGGACCCCAATTACCCCGATCGGGAAGTCAAGCACAAGCATGGGAAGAGGCCATTGGACCTTCTATCAGTATTATCCCTGTTAATCAACTGCCACAGATTAAAACTGTGTTACAAAGATACAGGGCTCTTCGCATAGAGCAGCCACTTACAAAGACATATGACTTGGCAACTATTATAGCAGAAGAGACTATAATGATATTGAACCGGGCTAGAGTCCCAATTATAAGTCGACAGAGCTTAATCAACAAAGTTGTTGAAGTAATTAATTGGTGGAAATCACAACACAACACTGACCGTTCCCTGGAACAAGTTGACGAGCTGTTTGATATTGCCTCAAAACCCAGAGGAAAGCCTAGTGAAGAAGCCAGTGTAGAACATTTAAAGACACTAATGAGACAAGGCTCATCAATGCAAAGGAGAAAATCAGAGGGTGGTGATAGTGAATACGATTGGGAAGTTGACTTCAAGTTTTACATTGATCAGAAGAATGATAGAAAGCAGACATTAGGGGTAGCTGATAATAAACTGCATCTGGCAGAGGCGGCTTCGGAAGAACGTAAGGCTAAAAGGGCAAGGTACTACGAGAGTCAACTTAGTCAACCTAATGAAGCTTCAACATCAACATCATCTGCTGAAGTCAATGAAGCTTGTGGTGCCAACAAGAGCAGTTCTGAAGCCACTGATGATGATGAAGAATACCAACCTCCACCTGAGCCTTCTTCACCAAATATCACTCTGACTTTACCGCGTAAAAAACTGCTTAGTGGTACAGCTGAGGTAGCTTCACGGTGTAACATCAGCCATAGAAATGCCTTAGCAATTACAGCTAAACTTGTGAAAATGGGAGGTGAAAAGTTACAGAAATGCTCATTATCAGCCAGTACATCATTGCGACAGAGAACCAGAGCTGTAGCTGAGGCTGAATCTAAAATTATGAAAGACTTTAAACATGATATGCCTGTAAACATTGTATTACATTGGGACGGTAAAGTAATTAAATACGAGAACCGAAAGGAAACTGATGAGAGACTGGCTATCATAATTAGCTCTCCTGTACTGGATCATTCACAGTTCCTTGCTGCACCTCTCATTCCAGATGGTACTGGTGCAAGCATGAAGGATGCTTTGCTAACAACACTTCAGGTGTGGGAGATCCCCCATGAGAACATCATAGGAATGTGTTGGGACACAACAGCTTCGAACACAGGGCGACAACAGGGCTCAGCAACACTGTTCGAGCAAGAGCTGAATAGACACATTTTGTGGTTGGCCTGCCGCCACCATATTGGTGAACTTCACATCAAGCATGCTGATATTGCTACTCGTGGCGCGTGGGCAGGTATGGTTTGAAGAAAATGAGTCTATTCATCTAACTGTCTTTAATGCAAAGATACATAACAGGGCTGCAAAACATAACATTTACTTCATATTATACTCATTTGTTCCTCCTGTCATCACCCTTGTTACTCATAACCTTGTCTTTAATGTACAATTCATGTTTATAACATGTCAATGTTTCTGACTATAGGTCCAACAGACAGATTGTTTGAAAGATTCCGAGAAGTGTTCCCTGGAATGCAGTTTGATGTACAGCAGCTCCGTCTCTGGGACTGGCCTGACCAAGCTCGCCCACATACGTTCCTAGTTGCCCGAGCTTTAGAAGTGAGAAACTTCCTGTGTCAGCACCTATTAGATGATAAATTCGGACGTGATGATTACAGGGAACTCTGTGAATTAATCATCAAGTATCTAGGTGGTCAAGTGATACGTCCAAGACGCCGGCCTGGGGCCCAAGGGGATGACTTTGTTATGAGAGCACCAGGGGCACTGCATCATGCTAGATTTCTAGCCTCTTGTTTGTACATAATGAAACTAGTAATGCTGTCAGGTGTAACACCTCGTGGTCTTCTTACACCTAATATGCTTGTGAATCTTAAGCAGATGGCTCTCTACATATCTCTTTTCCATGGTCCATGGTTTCTCCAAGCTCGAGTTGCCGCCATCGCCCCACGACTAGACCTGGAATTGTGGAATCATATGAAGGTGTTTCATGACATAGATGGTGGCATAGCAGATGCTGTGATACATTCACTGGAAAGGCACTTGTGGTACCTGACAGAGGAACTTGTAGTGTTTGGGTTATTTGATAGTGACTTGGACCCTGATGTTAAGGAAGCCATGGCAAATGCTCTGCTCAGAACTCCAAAGCCAAATCGGTTTGAACCAGGAAAACCAGAGTTTCCCGTAGCATTAATGGCAAACAATCCAACTATGGACCAGCTAATTGGATCGAAATCCTGGCTCCTGTTTTCGCTCCTAGGCAAATCTGGAGATTGGCTACAAATGCCTGTTCGTCTATGGGACACCGACAATGAGTATGTCAGCATGAAAGAAACAGTTTCTCATCTGGAAGTGGTGAATGATACCGCTGAGAGAGGTGTTAAGGACATACAAGAGTATGCAAATGCTGCCAGGGATGGGGGTCAAAGAGGACGTATTATTCTTGTGTCAAATTCCCATAGAGTGAAATTGCCTCAATTCCAGAAAAATGAGATGGAAAACAATCTTTAAATAAACGACAATTTGTACAAGGAGTACCTTGAAAACTGTTTTGTTTTTACATTCTGCTATCAGTTTGAGTGTATTTATGCCATAGAATACCAATTATATGCAAAGGATTTGATTTTCAATGCTTTTATATATATCCTAAAAATTGGCAAAATTGTGGAAATTGACCAAATTTGTGAAATTTTCATGTCGGTAGGGGGGGGGGGTCTAAACATTTTCAGATTTGGCTGAAATTTGGTATGGGCAGTTCTATCAAGCTAGAGAACAGTTGGTATAATAATCAGGTAGATCAGAGAAAAACTCCAAAATATGAAACACCCTACTGTAAAACTAGTTTAAAACCGCCAGTTGATCGTTCCAAGGCGACACTTCTGTGGTGGTTCTTATTGTGTTATGTCTTGGGTTTGAATGTTTGTGCTTTTAGCACCTTACGTACGTTTTCATTATTTTAGTTAAGATTGGGTAACTGAGTGGCCGCCATTTTGGAAACGGCTTACGATATGATGTTTTCTTAGTATGAGTACCTGATTGTTATTTTTGTTTTTCCCCATCTCGTTTTTTTTTTTTTTTTTTTTGGAGTTGGAATGTTTTTGTGTTTGTTCCATTTCCTGATCATTGCCTACTATTTATTTTCATATAAAATTTGGCTTTGATTGGTCACGTGGTTTCGGAGAGAGCTTTGTAAATGTGGCCGGACGCACAGACGCACGCCGGCTCGAGTACCATCCTATAAACTCCACATGAGCCTTCGGCTCAGGTGAGCTAAAGTGATAGACGACGACGGACGGACGACAGATGGTGATCGAATGTTGGGTATTTGCCTATTCTATAAGCTCAACGTGTGAGCTGGACGGCTCATATGAGCTATAAACAAAGTTTGAAACGTGAATATACCTTGAAATAACAGCTCACTAAAGTCTGGGTGTCAAACGGCTGCCCATACCTTTAAATGTATTTTTACTTCTCACAAAGTTCTTAGATGATAAGAGCATTGTATTAGGTTCAAAATTAGTGTACAATATTATACGCGTTCTCACAAAGCGAGTGTGCATAAAAAATAATTATTATAGACACATCAACGGCGTTCCATACAAAATGCAATTTGCAGCGTATTTCTATACAGTGGTTCCATATCAAGCACTGATCAGGCTACAAATATACACAAATTCAGCCATATCAAAGTCGGGTGCATTTTTTTTGTCATTTTGCAAGATACGCGATTTCGGTTCCCCAACTAATTGTTTATGCAATGTCTTTGACCTTGTGTGACCATACCATTTAGAAACTAGACAGTCGTTCGCTGACTTCGTCACAACATGACAGAAAATTGTTGACTTGGACGTTTACCCAGATACGCACAACTACACACACTGGTGCAGTATTGTTTCACTAGCAAACTATTCTAATTCTGGACCATTACGTCGAGTAATCATTAAACATAGAATGAACGAACGAACGAACGAACGAACGAACGAACGAACGAACGAACGAACGAACGAACAAACGAATGTTTCAAACATGCAAACATGTAGTGCGTTGTTTTCACATGAATAAATGAAGTGGGAAGTTCTTTTCTTCTTAATTCTTCTTTTTCCTTTTTTTTTTTTTTTTTTTTTTTTTTTTTTTTTTGTCTGAAACACATAAGATTGTCATAGATTTTAATTTCTTAGAAAAAAGGTAGCTGTTCATTGCAATCGTTTATGGCCCCTAAGGTAGTCGCTCATCGATTAGGAAGCTGTTTAGTGCAATCAGTTTTGACACACTTTTGTTTTATGGCCTACAGTAATCGCCTATTCACGTAAAGGTCTGAAGCAGAGACCTCCATGCACCTCCAGATATTTTAATTGAACTAACTTTATGTAAGGACAATACTAGCTAAAAAGCATTGGTGCAATAGAAAAATACATGTACACGTGTGTCATTCAATGGCTGCCGTCAAAATTTACACTAATTCGGTATTCTACCTTCGTACTACCAAAACAATTGGTAATTACATAGGTGTCATCTTGAAGCAATATACATGTACACGCATGCCATACATGTACACGCATGCCATTCAATGGCTACCGTGAAAATTTAAATTTACAAATTAAAGGTATTCTGCCTTCCTACTATCAAAACATTTGGTAATTACATAGGTGTCATCTTGAAGCAATATACATGTATACTTGCGCCATTCAGTGGCATCCGTGAAAATTTACACTTACAAATCGAAGGTACTCTACCTTCGTAAGTTATCAAAACATTTGGTAATAACAGAGGTGTCATCTTGATGCAATACATATGTACACGACTACCATCTTATATCCACCGTGAAAATTCACACCTACAAATTAATTTCAGGTTTCATTTTTTGTTGGTGAGTATACATACTTTTTGTTGACCACTTTTAAACTGTTAATTTAAACAACAAAATATTCTGAAGTTGCCATCAGGAAATTAAGCAGAGGATGTACCACTGTAATCGTGATAGTCATTCATTTTTATTAAGTTTTGTTTTAAATGTATAATTAATATACCGGTATGTAGCAAAATTATGGTATAATATGCAGAACAAAGTTTAAAATTGACAACGAACAAACAATCAGCAGTTCAGTATTTCAGCGTTTTAGTATATTTCTGCTGATCAGTCAGTTGCTGAATTCAGGAGAAAATTCAGCGTTTTAGCCTGTTCCATTTTATGTTGCTGTAGCTGGGGTTTTAGGGGCAATGTATAATTGGTGGCTGGTTCGGGGGGGGGGGCGGTATCGTTTTGCACCCCCCAACCTTGTGTCCGGCCGCGCCTTAATGTAAAGAACAGACTTTCACTGCTATGTAATACTCGGTAACAGGCCACAGCTTATTGCGGTGTGCCAACAGTGGCAGGACTTTCCAATATTCTCTATTGCGCGCGCAATTAGGTAAGCGTCTGTTTGTAACGACAGATCTGATTGTATAAAATCGATATTTAAAGCACACACCTTATTTCGAATTTTGAAGCTTCGATTAAATTCGTCTGGTGCTATCTCAGGCAGCATCAAGGGTAATACCACATGCACCCCAGCACCGCTGGCGGAGTGCCCCCATTTTTTTTTTTTTTTTTTTTTTTTTTTTTTTTTTGTACAAGTTACATATATACATGTACGAGTTACAACATTTATATACACTATTATGAGCCTATATCCTATCCTATCGACTTACCCATCTTCTCTAAGGTTTGCAATTCTGGGGAGTAGGAGGTGTCTTCGGACCGACTTGGTATTGGTGTAACTGTGGTGTACGCTACCAATATCAGGATATTCGCTCCCTGGCACCACGGGTCATATATTTGTTTGTTTTAGTTTTTATCCTTTTTGCAACTATGTTACAGGGCCATCCCAGCGTATAGTGGCGGGAGGCCCTGGGCTTATATAAAACAGGGATAGGACTCTGGGAGTGGAGCGAGGGAACACAATGCATGGGCGGGAATAGTTTGGCAACCGTACGGGTTCTTATACCTACCTCCGCTTGTTTTTTTGTACGTACTACGGTACAAGGATTGGATACTGGCTGCCTTTTATTAGCGCACTGTCCCTTGCGACAAGTCCCGTACGAGGGCTGGGCTGTTCTCGCAAATGGGTGTTCTTAGACTCCATCTATAGGGACATCCGCTGTTAAGCCACTGTAGATAGCCACACCTTGTATATAATATGTACTTATGCACTTTTTACCATGTATTTGTATTTGTATTTTTGTATTCATGTATGTTATTTTATTGTACCATTAATACTAGTTGTACTTATCCAACATATCTATTTTTATTGTATGCAAGATGATAGTATGTGAGAAGTAGATTTTTTCATGCCCACAAAAAAAGATCACAAAATTCAAAAATATCACGTCTCCTAGAACTAAGAAGAAGAAGAAGAAGAACCACAACTAGGACTCTCATCTCCTATCAATTCCTTCTCTCCTTCTTTCTATCTGACGTATGTACATACACCCCCATTCCCCAGCAAAATAGGAATTGAATGATTGCAGTTTAATATTTTATCATATTTACTACTTTTCTTGATATAGCGTTTTTTTTTTTTTTTTTTTTTTTTTCTCAAAAACGATCTTTTACAACACTCCAAGGTTTCAAATATACTTTAAATTGGTTAAATTGGTCACATTATTGACTTATGACGTCACAGATACCCTGACCTACTTACCGACTTTCTCATTTTCCGAAAATCAACAACTTTACAAACAAGCAGAAAGTCATTTTTGACCCATTCTTATTAAATATCTAGGACCTTTATCAAAAATCTGAAACGGCCATTTATTTAAAAACTCTCCAAACTACTACCAATCCAAAACTCATACATTTTTACCAAGTTTTGATTAAGATACTTTGTTTCAAAGTTATGACTTTTCTACTTTCACTTTAACCACCTTTGTTTTGATGCTCTCACTTGGGGCCGCGCTCGTCGGAGTATATAAGGAAATCTAGGTCAACTGCTACATTTTGATTTTTGAGCTCGGAGGGAGCACATATCACACCATATAACACCATAGGACATTATAAGGCTTTCTTTCGAGATATTTTCACTGTTTTAAGACTATATTTGTAATTTTTGACTATCTCTCTCTGTTTTCACTCCTCTTCCCATAACAGTGGCCGGGGATAGTTATTCCGTCTGGTTAAAGCACGCACAGGAGTGGCTATTACATGTACTATACTGGGACCCTGGCTATCCTAGACCATCGTTCATGGGGTAGATACATGAAGTAGGACACTTCACATTCTCTCGACTTTCGCACTCTTAATCACTCCGGCGAGCTCCCATTTGAGGAATCTGTAAATAAAAAATGATAGTTAAACACATGTACTTTTTCATTGCATGTAAATAGCACTGTATTACATACACCATGTACATTCGTATGTCTTCACTTGTATTGGGGCAGCTAATGAGCGTATTTGTAGGTACCTCCAACTGCTCGGTGTAGGTGCGGTATCTCAACTCGACGTTTCTATGAGGACTTTCGGGCACTCGGGTTCATCTTCAGGGTCGGTCCGGAAAAGCAGCAAACACCTCCTGGATTTATTAACAGCTATCTCTACCTAAACTCTCACTATACGCAAGCAGACCGAGTGATCACACCTCTATCTACCTTTCTTTTAAAAAAAGAAACCGCACACACTAACCATTTGCATCCGTTGACCCCAAATACCTAACAAACTAAAATTATTAAACCGACTAAACCATGGTACAACGTGTGAGGGTAAACCCTAGATGAAAGTCTCAGTGAAACGACCTAATGGTCGGAGCTCTCAGGCCGAATTCTAGGGAACCCAGAACCAACTACAATGCGAACATCATCTGACCCACTAACACATAATACTCTCTATGTAACGGTCCACCCAACCCCTGGCCTAAGGGTAGCAATACATAGTCTACCCTCGAAACTTACACAAACAAAGAAAACAGATTGAGTATAATCTAACTCATATTGGATACAAACTTTATCAGGACTTAGCCGGGTCCTACCCTGATTGGATACGCCCATAAATCAATGTCTAGACCCATCCAAACCCCCATAAGCAAAAAATGGCTTGGTGATATACGAAAATTAACTCAGGCTTAGTGAAACAGTCTTTTTTTATCATGGCAACCCCAACTGTTTCACGTTTCGAAGCCGACCTTTAGGCCGCGGGAGTCAAAAAGTTCAAAAAAACACAAGAGTAAAGCTCCTAGACCCAGTAACGATATTAAAAGGAGCTAACTCTGAATCACACCCAGTGAAACAACGCTTCAAACAGTTTCACTGCATTGCTTTAATACCCGCTTAAGGTTTCTGGATGTGTCAAGGGGGACAGAACTGCGACAAGACGACGCCACCTTTCTCAGGACGCCTTCCTCTCCTCGGCCATGATGACTCAACATAGGATGATAACTTACCACATAGTCGCCTTCACCACTTTTATCTCATACAGCCCAAGCATGATACCACTAAAGGCCCATTCATCTGGCCTCCCATATAAGCCAAAACACACAGCGACAAAACTAAGAGCATAAGTCTGACATGACTTACTTATGCTCTTGAGCATAATAGTGTAATCACGATTTGCAGCCAAATTGGCACCGATTACCTATTACATTTAGGCTCAACTTTAGACTTGGCGTTCAAAATTTCGAAAAGGCAGTGCTCCACTTTAAAGACACGTTCATCCAGTGTCTGGTTAAGTTAAGTTTAGGCCCCCGGCGGACAGCACGATTTGCACTTTGTTGTCTTAGCCATGATTTGTAGCCCCGGAGCACTTTAACTACGTCCTTGTGGTGGGAATATGGATTAAGTCCGTTTGGCCCAGGATGACGTTAAAAGCCTAATCTTTACTACTACTACTACTACTACTACTTCGAATTTTGAATTAGGGTATATACCCAAATTATTTAGGGTATACACCGTAATTAATTAGGGTGTATACCCTAATTCAAAAATCGAATTAGGGTATATACCATAATTAATTTGGGTATACACCATAATTCGAATTTTGAATTAAGGTATACACCCAAATTAATTTGGGTCTATACCTTAATTCGCTTTTTTTTCTT
This sequence comes from Rugalucina vietnamica, assembly GCA_964017185.1. Lineage (NCBI taxonomy): Eukaryota > Metazoa > Mollusca > Bivalvia > Lucinida > Lucinidae > Rugalucina > Rugalucina vietnamica. The sequence goes on along the minus strand of OZ024869.1, from coordinate 74,538,523 downwards.
CTGAATTATAGCCTTGACAATATTGAGGCGCACCAAGAGGGTCAAAAGTTTAATTTGGGTCTATACCTAAATTATTTATGGTAAAGACCCAAATTAATTTTGGTATATGCCATAATTCAAAATTGGAATTATGGTGTATACCCAAATTAATTAAGGTATATACCCTAATTCGATTTTTGAATTAGGGTATACACCCTAATTAATTAGGGTATATACCCTAAATAATTTGGGTATTTACCCTAATTCCGCTTTGTGAGCCTTTCGGTACACCATAAATAACAGACATTTCTTGCCTAACCTGAGATGTATTTGGAGATGTAAATACACCATACATTGACAAAAAGTTACTAGGGATTATCTCAAGATATTTCATTTTATCGACGCACTTTCAGAACAATTTCATTTATCGAACTATTACATTGTAAATAAAATGTTTGTTCGTGTTCTTTCGTTCATTTGTTTGTTTTCTTGCTTTACGACCACGGCCTACAGCCAATGTCCAGTCATATCGGGACTGTCAGTTATCCTGACTCTTAATAAATAAGGCTTATAGAACCAGAGCCGGAAAGGGGAAGGATGTCTATACAAATATGTGTACTGACGGAATTATTCAACACTACAACGAAACATTCCGTTCGGTAGACGGCTAAAGCACACAAAAATTATTGAATATTTTATTATTGTAAATCAAATCAAACCTTAACAAAAGCCTTGTGCATTGTGCATCCCATGCACCTATCCACACATCACTAAACGGATTTTTAAGTGCTTTGGTACATGTGCCAGTTGAAAACGAATCGTTCACAACAGCTAATCTGCGTCTTTGTTTTCGCATATGCAGATTGTTGGTTTTCTCATGTAGCGGCTCATATTTTATGTCGCTACATGTACAATGAGATTGCCACAAGACAGCGACCATTTGATTCTTATGGGGGTGGGGCTGGAAGAAAAAAATATCTAGGACAGGTTAAATTCTATCGTACATATTGTATTATATACAAACGACAGGACCGCGTCGCGAGTGAAAAAAAAATGTCCAGGCCCGAAAACATCTTCCAGCCCAGCTTCCCCCCCCCCCCGCATAAAAATCAAATGGTCGCTTCCTAAACGAGATTTGATCGCATGTTTTCGTTCACGATTTACCGGAACGGGCCGGAACGGACCGAAACGGACCGGAACGGACCGAAACGGACCGGAACGGACTCAGAAAATCGCAAAACAGACTGTTTCAAGTCCATTTTTATCTATTAAATTAACCATATCGATCGGAACGGGTCGAAACGGACCGGAACGAACTCAAAAATTGCAAAATTTTCCGTTTCAAGACCAGTTTTTATAATTGACATACTCTTGAAGACCGAAACGGACCGGAACGGACTCAAAAATTGCAAAACATGCCGTTTCAAGGTCAGCTTTTATCATCATCATAACCTTAAAGACCGGAATGGACCGAAAGGTACCGGAACGGAATCAGAAAAAAGCAAAACAGACCGCTTCAGAGTACATACTACTAAATATGCATGTCAAGATATACAGAGGTGTCACCTGACTAGTGTCATTTGGTGTTAAACCAGAATCTACGATAATATATGGTGGTGTCATCTTACTAGTGTCATAAACTGAAATCATCATGAAAACAATGTTGTGTTTGTGTCTGTTTGTATTTCTGTGTTTTCTTTATTCATTTCGTTTCAAAATATTCATTCTAATTCTCTCTCAGTTTAACAATTATGTAAACAACATGAGAACACGTAATGAATTCAAATACCTTAAGGCTAGTCTCTGTCCATCCCTCCGTCATAGTGTTCCATCCATATAATAAGAGTACAACTGTAAACGCTGATTAACGTGATAATGGGGCTATCAGAATATGAAAGATCAATGTATTCTTTGATCATACAAATTTCATAAACAAATATATTTAAGATTAAGGTAGCATAATAACATAATTGTATAATTAGGTATAATTGAATCGTAGTTCCAGTACAGTTGAGTAAAGGAGCATCATAATCAATCATGACGATATAACTTTTATACTTGATCGCTGAAACGCTTTAATCATTGCTTTGACGATATTGCTTTTCGCACATTGCATCAGAAAAACATGTTCGTGAAATGTATACCCCCTTAAACCCCACTTTTATATAGAAAAACTGGGATATGCAGGGTATACCTATTTTTCTTATTTGTACTCCAAAACATATTTCGCCGAGGCGGTTCGAACGAGTACCCACAATCTATGTTTTGAGCAAAAATATCAAATATTTTTCATTGAAAATTTTCATCATCTTACTACCAAAATACTTTAAATATTTTCTGTATATTGCACGGACGTGTTTTCGAAATGGTCCTTTGAACAATTTATTTAAGGCAATTGGAATTTCTAGTTCGATCCGGAACCATCAGTAAATAAATAATAAAAAAAAAAAAAAAAAAAAAAAAAAAAAATACAGATTTTTCCATTCCTGGATTCCCCAAAATGTCTTCGCTATTTCAAAATTCAATGTCTAATTATGAAATCAATTGAGACTACAAGACATTTTGCAAATATTTTCCAGTTTCATTCACATATATTTTATACATTTATAATGTGCATGAATCAACATCATAAGCTTTATCCGCTTCACATGTCTCGTAACGTGAAGTAGGATATAATTTTCATATTTAAAGTAAGAAATGGTGAAGAACTGTCATAATTAAAACTCATTTCTTTCTCTAGAATTAAAAATATATGAAACAAATAAAAGACGGGAACCACCCATGTATATGGGGCACGATGGTGCGATGGTAGACCATGGAACCAGAGGAAAGGGGGATGGAAACCTATGCTGAAATATATATATCGATACATGTTCTACCAAGCTCACTTGGGTACTTTTGACATTTTTCCTGTGATTTATTTCCTACATTCGTGGAATGCACAATCTTATCAAGTTGATGTAGATGATTCTTTATTTGTATAGCTAGCGAATTTAAACAGGGCTACAGCTGATGAGGGTTCATACCCGAAATTGCGCAATACGGTCCATTCTATCTCACTTTGCTGGCGTTGTGCCGTGTTGCGACCCTAAAAAGTCTCCCCGTACATCATCCATAATGCAGATTATATTTTTTTTCGGTCCTTTGGGATCAGTAAAGGTATTCAGAGTGTTAAAAACACTTAAGTTGAGAAACATACATGTGCTTCCAAGCAATGTTTTAGTTATTCATTTGACCACGTTTAGGAATGTGTCTTGGATATAGACTTCGAAATTACAGCATGACAGACTGGCTTGCGTTGCCGGTGTAAACAGGGCTACTGATGAGAGTTCATTACCCGAAAATGCGCAATATAGTCCATTTTATCTCCCTTGAATGGTTTACTGCTTCCAAAGAATCAAACTTTTATATTTTATTTACATTGTATAAACATATATGGTTTTCAGTAATAGTTTCTGTGGAGTACAAAGCTGCAAACATATGAGCCACCACATGGAAAAACCAACAATTTGCATAACCGAAAACAAAGGCGCAGATCAATTTCGCAGTAACTGCCAAGCTGATCTGCGCCTTTGTTTTCGCTACTCGGATAGTAAAAGTTCCTCTTCTACTTAAATCCGTAATTTCAAACTTCTAGCTCCTTTCTGTGCTTGTACAACGCGGTGTTCGGAAACCACATTGTTGGTTTTCCCACGAGGCGGCTCATATATGTCATTAAGCCCCTATCTCACTGGAATGCGACAACGCGAATAGTTCGCGACAAGAATATACACAACTTTCACGTTGCAGTCTCATTGCATGGATATTTATGCGACAAATTCGTAAATTTTGGTCTAATTTTGAATATATAACTCGCGAGCACGACAGTCGCGCGAAATTCGAGTTTTTTTTTTGTTGTTGTTTTTTTTTGTCTGCTCCTGTCTTCTCTGTTTGAAAGTTTGCACTTGCATAGACAGTTAAGTCATTTTCTTGGCGCATTTTGGAAGGTTCCGGTTTTCTCTGGTTGTAACTTTGCACTAGCGTGGGCAATTATGTTATTTCTTATGACCGTATCGGTCAGTTCCGGTCGTTCTGGTCATGTTAATTGAGCAAGTAGATGCAAACTTGGGCTTGAAACGATCTGTTGTTCTATTTCCTAAGCCCGTTCCGACCCAATAGATAAAAACTGACCCATTGTACTATTATCTAAGCCCGTCCCGGCAGTTTTGGTCGTTTTAGTCATGTTATTTTAGCAAGTGCATAAAAAACTGGCCTTAAAAAGGTCTGTTTTGCTATTTTCAGAGTCCGTTCCGGTCAGTTCCGGTCATATAAATTAAGCAAGTAGATAGAAACAGGCCCATTTTCCTATTTTCTAAGCCCGTTCCGGTCGTTCTTGCCATGATATTTTAGCAAGTAGACAAAAACTGGGCTCGAAACGGTCTGCTGTGCTATTTTCGGAGTCTGTTCCGGTCCGTTCCGGCCCGTTCCGGTCTGTTCCGGTCCGTTCCGGTAAATCGTGATACCGTATACTGTGTATACATCATCTTGTTATGAAATTATTGTTAATAAAATAATGTAATAAAAGAATAATAAGGAGAGGGAACAAATGTTACTCTGCGGTGCTGGGATTGAGATTGCGGCTGTCTCTTTCGGGCACGACGGGTAAAGTGCCCCCCCCCCCCCCCTCTTGTCCGCTCCTGCTCGACTGGAGCAGTCGCGGTCACAATCAGAGCACCGAGAACCAATATTTGTTCAAACACGCCATAATTTCTCCCTGATTTTCAGGGTTTTTCTTCACTTATATTTGTTTCTCTTTTGGCAACATAATCGATGATCTAAATTTACGTTCCTGCTTAATTTAAGACATGTACAGATTTCAATAAAAACTAGATTAATAAAAACAACAACAAAAACAAACAAAACACTGTACGTTGTTTCATATGTATATGTGTGTAGGAGTGTATGAGTATATCTGCGTTTAAATTGTACGTGAGTATATGAATATACACGTGGGTGTTTGCATTTATGTTGTAAATATGAATAGTATTTTTTTGTATATATGGCTGATGTTATGGGTATACGAGTATGCGTATGTATGTATAATAAATTTAGGTAGGTAATATATGTATATAGTAAGGTACAAGTAGATATGTGTATATAGTGTAGATATATGCATTTATATGTACGTATATATTTATATGTGTGTATGCGTATATATTTTTGTGTGTATACGTATTTGTTCATGGATATGCATGTATATGTAATATGTATTTATGTATGTGTGTACACGTAGGTGCTTAATTATGAGTGTATGTAATATGTATATAGAATGTATATTCTATTATATATATAATATATATATAATATATATATATATATATATATATATATATATATATATATATATATATATATATATATATATATATATATATATATATATATATATATATATATATATATATATATATATATATATATATATATATATATATATATATATATATATATATATATATATATATATATTTATATATATTATGGTGTGTATATGGGGTCGGGTAGGGGCGGAGGTGCCGACCAAAAAAAAAAAAAAAAAAAAAAAAAAAAAGCCAAGCTGTCAGCCACTTTTGGGTGATAGTCATTATTTACAGAATAACAAGTTTTTATGCAAAACAAATGGTGTAAAACCCTTTATCATATGACGCCGCTGTTTTCCAGTGGATAACGTCATGTCATAAAAATCGTATGACCACACGTGTAATAACACTTTTGCGGGAATATGTAACGTCATTGACGACGTCCGTAACAACAATGTAAATTTTAATCGGAAATATGTCCACTATAAAAGCGATAAAAAACTATTTTAGAAGTCATATGATAAAACGAATCTTACAGTCGTGGTCATTTCATATGAAATTTATTAAACTCGCCGAAGGCTCGTTTAATAAATTTCATATGAAATGACCACTCGTGTAAGATCCTCTATGTAAAACAAAATAATAAACAAACATCCATTTGAAAATTCATAAAACATATCCAAATTTTGTTTATTTTCATGATTTTTTAAAAGAATACTTCAATATGGCTGACATGTTTTTCTTCAAAAAAGTCATCTCGAGAGGAGAGACCATTCTAACTGCGAGCTTCTGATTGGCTCTTAGAGAGTGCATGACCTTAGCATCTAGCCATCAACCTATCAGATTAGGAATTCCCATAAAATCAATGTCTTAAAACAGCTTGCAAAGATATTAATAGAACTTGGGAAATTTTGATACTGTTGAAGCCAGACGTCAAAATGATAAATCAGTTATCAAAAATTCATTCTGAAGGCTGACCCGCCAGACTATTGTTGTCCATATTTGCGTTTGTTATCCTTTTTGGCTTTTGAAACGTTGGCTGAAATTTCGTTTTCGCATATAATGTAAGGTATCTTTTAAAAATTGGCTACCGTCAAGTTTTGCCGTTTTCTCGGCAACCATAAGCCGTGGCATTCTGATTTTCATGTTGTATGCAAGGCAAAGAACTTAATATCGTAATATCACCGAAAGAAAATTTTTAGTCGATAAGAAGAAATTTGCATTTTCTTAGCGTTGCGGAACTTTTGCGTTTAAGTATATTTCTTTCAGTCAGCGGGTTGTATTGTGGTTCAACACCCCTGTCAACAATTTTATTCATGTCGGGACAGAACAACCGTTTCCAGGGTATTAAACCTATGGAGAACGAAATGTGCACAGAGCACCGTTAGTCAGATTCTGGGGGGGGGGGGGCTTGGCCGGGAGCAGTGCGGTTATCTTATATAGCCTAAGCCGTTTGGTCCGTTTGGTCGTGTACGTTTTTAAAGTATAAATGCACCCTGACAATAGAAGATTTTCTTACTGCGCGGCCATTTGTAAAGGATACGGTGTACAAAGACAAGGAATGAAACCCGCACTTTCCTAATCCACCAATGCACAGATCTGTCAGCATCGGTGCGACCGCTTTGCACATGTACATTGTATAAGAGAGAAGTTTCTGAATACAAAAACATTTCTAACCATCTATCAACCTGTGACTGTGCAGCTTCTGGTTAGCGTCAGTCTGATCGACAATTTAAGACGAATACGCATGTAAGGAAGATTGATATTTTATTTTGAGACATCCCCATGAAAACGACGTTTAAATCTCAGTGTATGGTGTACAACTCTATCTCGGGTTAGGCAAGAAATGTCTATTAAAGAAACGTATTTCCAATGTTATATACTTTTTACGGAATTCAATTTGGAAAAATAATAACAAAGATATGGCGTAGGGGAAAGCAGTTGCGTGCATGTACAGTCCGTATGCGCCAGGAAATTCTGTGCGTACATGAAGCTTGACTGATCCTGTCGTGTATGCGGAGTATGTGCTTTTTAAAATGTGCACAGCTTCAGTTTTCTTCGAATGGCAGCTGTGTGTTTTAAAAATTTCTATGGCTATTCGGTTATTTCATTTTTGTTATCTCAGCGTAGTACATGTACATTTTCTCTGATTAATCATTTTCATACCATGACACATTCTGAAGCCAAAAGTGCTGGCATGTTAGTCGGCATTCTCATACCATGATACAAATTGGAGCCAGGAGAGCTGGTATGCTGATTGGTTTCAGTTTTTGTGCATTTCGTTTCGACGAATGCAGCGGGGTGCGCCGTCGTGAATAACTACATCGCAATCTGCCCGCCAACATACTGTACCAGTGGCTCGTTAAAAACAAAAAAACAAATATGCCGGTACTACTTTAATGTGTGCAGGTCCAGCAGAACCAAATGCTGGTGACACAACCCGCAAAAGAAGGCAAAAAGGCGTAGAATTCTTCTGGTCTGGCCATGGTTGGAGAAATCCAGACGTAAGTTGAGCAAAGCTATTTTCACGGCGGCCATGTTGGTCATGTGACCTGGCCCATTTATACAGAACATTTATTAAACATTGGTTGTACTTCCAAAGGATGCCACACATGAGGTTTGGCTTTGATTTGCAAAGCGGATTTAGGGAAGAAGATGTTTGTATAATGACTACAACAACGAAGACGGAGCATTGGTATACCATCACTATGAGTTCACCTTTTGGGCCTAACGGATCAGGTCTACAGGATAGTTTCTCTCTCATCTAATTGTGTTCTTCATCTGTACTCATGACTTTGTCTAAGATATTCCGTTTTTGACAATTTTTATTTTCTTTCCTTTCCGCATGCGATCTGATCAGGTTGTAAGGACAAGAATCATGTTCCAGGCTGTTTGTTTAGAAATGTGACGGAAATTGGAGACAAATAAAAAGAAATGTCGGGGACAAATAAAAAGGACGATAAACTTGCTGGGGGTATGCAAATGGACAGAAGAATTATGGTTATGAAAATAAATTGTCCTCAGGGGGTTGTCTCCCCCTGTCCCAGGGCTATATACATGTATATGGCAATAATATTCAAACATCTTCTTCTCTGAAAAAGCTTGGCCAATCAAAGCCAAACATTAAGTGGAGCATCGTTAGGAAAGGGGAATAAAAGTTAATATAAATGGTCCAGGTCACATAACCAAATGGCCGCCATGGCTATAAATAGTGAAAGTCATTATAAATCTTCTTCTTCAGAACCGGAAGACCTATGATTTTGAAACTTGACCTGAAGCATCAATGCATACAGCTCTGCAAAGCTTATATAAATCATGACCCTGGGATGGCCTTGACCTATTCTACGGCAAGGTCAGCTTAGGTTGCATAACCCAGTTTTTCAGGTGAGCGTTTACAGGACAACTGGTCCTCTTGTCATCGTATCTAAGACAGGCTTTGACAATGCATTACGCTAATGCCAATGCTTTAAATAGCTCTTTCTTCTTCAATCCGGAATTTCAAGCATCTAGCTATTTTCTGTAGCTGTACAGCCTGGTTTGTGTCGAACCTGGTCGGAAACCCGGATTGTTGGTTTTCCCATGCGATGGCTGCACTATGTCCAGACGAAATGGGACATTCATTTCAGGCTTTGCACGTGAATTTTGAATAAATAGTTACGACTTAAGCGCTGAGGTGATCTTAATGTTAAGAAGGCGATACGACTGGAATAGTGAGATCATAAATTTTAAGGTAGACATCTTAAGACCATCGTATGTATGTCGTAAGTACGTGAACTTACAATGCCTTCGAGTTACTAACCCCAGTTTTATTATTCGAAAGTAAAATTTAAAGAGGTAAACATTATTACACTGACAAGTCTTCCTGATACGCATAACAGAGAGGTGCAAGACTTCTGATTTTAAATACTTGTACATGTAACTATACATTCGCTACTGTATTCTTCGAAAAGCGAATAGATGCTATGTACGCACGCAAGTATGACATTGATTGCAGGGACAAAATAAATATAAATAAATAATGGCCAGAAGGTGCCCCGTTTGGAAACACGTGTCCTAGGAACCAAAATGTGAAATAACCGATATACATGTACGTTGTATACATGGTATACGTTGCTAACCAGTTAGTAATAAAGAATTTGAATTTGGAATGAAGAGTATATAGTAAACCAAGGGAGAGGAAGGTTCGCTTGACTCTTAGCAAGTGCAGGTACAACAAATATACGAGGTCTTCTGCGTCAAGACTGAACTATTCAAGACGAGCATAAATGGATTAGATGCTGACGTTTGTTTGTTGAACACTCAGGGGAAAACGGCGGGGCAGATGTTATTGAGCCGCGACGCGAGAAAACCGGTCTTCGGGGTTTCCGACCAGGTCCGACACAAACCGGTACAGTCTCAGAAAAGAGCTAGAAGCTTGAAATTTCGGATTTAAGTAGAAGAGGAAATATACTATCCGTGTAGCGAAAACAAAGGCGCTGATCAGCTTCGCGGTTACCGCGAAGCTGATCTGCGCCTTTGTTTTCGCACAGGCAAAAATCCGGTTTTCTCACGATGCGGCTCATGTAGAATGCATCAGAGCAGTGCTTTTTTCGAAGTCATAGTCTCTCATGTTTAATGGTTTTGTACTGATGAACTTAAAAAATCACAGTGTTACATGTATATTCATTTTATTGCAAAATTTATAATTTAAATATCCTGTTTGGGTGTATGAAAAATTAATTTCAAGACTACATTTCGGGTCTAACAACTTGATCTAAAATTACATTTAAAAGAAACTGCCACTGATAATTTATGTTTGTCATGCTGATTTAGTTCAGCAAACATTGATCACTTAAAGTATATTATATGTATTTAAATTGTCTTAACAAAATTAGATAATTAAACATAACTGTTATGAAATAAGGCAATCACTGCAACGGGATTTAAAGTTTAAAAAGGAAACTTATTTTAATAAGTAATAAATACTACTGACATACAAAAATGAAATAAAATAAAACGTAGCTAATACCAATTTCACTCAATCGACATTAAAATATTTATTTGTCCCTATAGAGTCTGTGCAAACTACAAACTTAAGAAATGGTTTTAACTAGTCTAAGAATGAAAAGAATATTTGGCAAATATCAAGTACTTTTTAAGGTCATCGTTTTCCACAATTGAACTGTATGCAAATTAACGCTAAACAAGCTATTTCCCAGAAAATCCGCCTCTAACGCTTTGTTTAATTTTGACCGGGTTGTACGATATTATAAAAAGGGGTTAGCTTTCGGGCAAGAGGTCAAATGTTCAGTTACCTCTTGTTACTACCGGGTATATTATACACAGGTATTCATTGGATCTTCACACATGCGAGTACATTTATATTTGAATAAAAACAGTCATCGGAAAAGAAGATGCTCTAAACGTCTTGGATCTGTAAATAATTAAGAAATTACTGAATTGCTTCATCCTAGCTTGTCAACACAGCATCACAGAAAACATGTCTGTAAACAATATGAAAGAGAAAATGTTCGCTCGTAATGTTGTGCATCCATGTACATGCATATAGCAGGTCAGTGAATTTCAGAAGATGGGGGATGACTAAGATTTTTTTTTCCATATCCAAGCAATCAAAACGTGAAACTTGTAAATTTTGGTATTGTGTTAAAACAAAGTGATAGATCTACTATAATATGTATCTACATTTGATCACCGAGTATCACGATTCGAAATTTGCGATTGTAGCTCAATATAAATAGCACATGCGCGTTAGGGTAGAGCTTAAACGAGAGTCCATCTGCAGGAAAAGTATATTATTCATTTATTAAAATATATAGAAAAACTGGGGTTTGATGGGGTATACCTAATTTTCTTATTTTTGCTTTAAAACATAGATTGTGGGTAATCGTTAGAACTGCCTCGTCGAGGCGGTTTTAACGTATACCCACAATCTATGTTTTGAGAAAAAAAAAATCATTTTTTTTTTCTACTGAAAAATTTCATTTTTTACAACTTTAAAAATCTCTGTTTCTAACACACCTCGCCTATATAGCCAATGGTAAAAAAAGTGTTATATTGTGCAACAATTTCACTGGGCGAATAAGCGTGACGTTACTTTGCGGCATTGTGACGTCAGCTATCCCACAAAGCAGCGTTAGACGGTGAAACGTCGTTTTAGCGCACAACAAACGTAATACAGTGTCGGGAAACAAAGTCCGTGTATGCTATCATTTGTGTATACGTCATACGACAGAGCGCGCGTTCGTACTGCACATACTTTCGGAAATCGCGCTTTGCTATTTTCATGTTAAAGAAAAATGTTTTACGCATATCCTATCATATCCTTAGGACTGCCAGGCATTTTACAAAATGCATATAAAAGGGGGGTAGGGTTAGTAAATCGTCCATAAAACCATTTCTGTGATTCTTAGAAACACGCCTTATGCCTGTATTGAAAGTAGAAAGACCGCTCTTTGACATAGTGTAAGCTGTTTTGGTTTTGCTACTGAAAGGTCACGGCGCAGCGGTCACCGTGGAAAAATCGATGCGCACGGACTTCTTCTTCTTTTTTTTTTTTTTTTTTGCGATTTGATTCCCGATTTTCTCCTCCTTTCTCCTCTCTTTCTATCCCTCTTTTCTCTCTCTTTTCTTGTGTCTTTTTTCAGCCCTAGCAGTTTGGTCGCACTTGTTTGGTTTGAGCGTGGTTGCCATTCAAAGATAACAGGGTAAACTCAACCTTTTTAACACAGAAAAATCACGTTTTTTCCCAACTTTCTGGACATCTAACTCGCTTGTTTGATGTACTGTGCACTTACGCTTTATATCGGTTAAAGCCTACTTACTGGGCAATTGAAAAATATAAAAAGATTGCACATACTAGCTTCAACAATGCCGTGAGGGTCGATCAAAAAGTGTTTGTCAGCAATTACGCATAAATACGCCCTGGTAGTGGAAAGGATATGGTAAAAGTTCTAAAACGGGTATAAATCCTAGTTTTAAGCGACATTTTCTTGTTTTGTATGCTGTTTGGTCAGTTTAAGGCCAAAATCTGGCCGATAGAGGCAAATTTTAAGTTTGCACCATATCCTTAGGACTGCCAGGCATTTTACAAAATGCACATAAAAGGGGGGTAGGGTTAGTAAATCGTCCATAAATCCATTTCTGTGAGTCTTAGAAACACGCCTTATGCATGTATTGAAAGTAGAAAGACCGCTCTTTGACATAGTGTAAGCTGTTTTGGTTTTGCTACTGAAAGATCACGGCGCAGGGGTCACCGTGGAAAAATCAATGCGCACGGACTTCTTTTTTTTTTTGCGATTTGATTCCCGATTTTCTCCTCCTTTCTCCTCTCTTTCTATCCCTCTTTTCTCTCTCTTTTCTTGTGTCTTTTTTCAGCCCCAGCAGTTTGGTCGCACTTGTTTGGTTTGAGCGTGGTTGCGATTCAAAGATAACAGGGTAAACTCAACCTTTTTAACACAGAAAAATCACGTTTTTTCCCAACTTTCTGGACATCTAACTCGCTTGTTTGATGTACTGTGCACTTAAGCTTTATATCGGTTAAAGCCTACTTACAGCCCTGAAAACTTTAAAAAGATTGCACAAAAAACTGTCATACTAGCTTTAACAATGCCGTCAGGGTCGATCAAAAAGTGTTTGTCAGCAATTACGCATAAATACGCTCTGGTAGTGGAAAGGATATGCGGCATATTGTTATCACTAATGAGCAATATATTCTTTCTTTGAAACAATTGTCAACAGTTAGAACACTTCGGAACAGTTTCCAAAGTGTTCTCAGAGACCAGATGATGAATTATGAAAGCTTTTACAGGTATACGAGCAGAAATGTGTGCCGCATATGATAGGATATTTAAAATATTTCACAAATAACTTACGCAAACGGCACCACAAAATTTTCCGAACCAAGGTTTAGTCTGAACTGTTAAAATTCTTTGTGATGTCACCGTTATGTGTGTAAATGATAGCTTACACGGAGTTTGTTTCCCGACAGTGGTAATAAGTGTGTGTACATGTAAATACCAGCATTACAGTCAAATATTTGGCGGGATATCTGCAATGCAATGGCGGAAAGCTGAACGATATCGACGGTTTCAGCAACATTTATTCCGTTTATTGTGTGTTAGAATCGAAACAGATCAGCTCAAGTGCGTGAATTGATGAGTAATAATTCACTGTTTGTCGGTCAGTTGTAGGAAGATACATGTAAATCACTCCCGCTACGCGCTCGTGATTTGATCTTCTTTACAACTGACCTCCAAACAGTGAATTATTACTCAACCATTCACTGCTAAAGCTGATCTATTTCTTAAATATTGCACGGGCAAGTGCTTGTAATGTGAAGACGCATTAGCAGTGAAGAGAAATACTCAGTGTCACAAAATTGCCCGAGTATGAAGCCGCTTGTTGCAAGACGAGAGGTCGCTTTAAAATTTATGGTACTGTTACAAGTTTGTTAGTTTCCTTCGGGATTAATATAAGCTTTTACATGTCTTTGTTAGTTTCCGTCGGGATTAATATAAGCTATGACATGTTTGTAAATGCTCTTACTGAAAATGAGTTCGATAAGCGTGGTTAAAAGTCTGATATTTCAACAAGAAACACGTATTGCTGGCATACAGAAATCATTTTATATAAACATCAGTTTCATTTATTAAAATGTACAATTTGTCAGCTCATTGGTACATGTACAATGCATGAGTTTATAAACCTATAGAAGCAAAGTGAAGCAAAATACATTATTTATATAACTACAGTTAGAAGAAAGGGCTTAAAGTAAAATTTAATACGATTATCGGTTTCTAAATTGAGCCTCACGGACAGGTCATTGTTAAAAATAATGATAATTCAAACGTTTCCTAGAATTCCGACCTTTACCTCTAATTCTCAATTTATTTAGGATGTGAGGTGTTATTTAAAGGTAAACTTACGAGCAAGAGGTCAGTTGTTCATTTACTTGTTGAGGACAAGGTACCACTACCGGACATATTAAAACCCAGGTAACCATATGAGTTTTACACACACACACACACACACACACACACACACACACACACACACACACACAATAAATTTCATTAAAAACGAAGAGCTTCATTTAGATTTTCTTTTATTTGTTGCCTTACGTCCACGTCGAAGATGAGATGAGGAATTCGAATTTTCTCCTATAGCGGTTCTTCTACTTACATATATATAGGTGCAGTCAATGCAAAAATTGAACAATTATTGAATGAAAGTAACATTAGGAATCAGGCTTCCCAAACACTTCCGCCCCATGAACATCAAGTACTCCCATCACAATAACATTGACAGAAGTGTTTGCAAAAACGAATGGCCGGGATTCGGGATTTCTTATGCTACTTTCTTTCAATAAATTTTCTGCATTGACTGCACTATCTATCAGTCAGTGGAAGAAACGCTGTAGGAGAAAACTAACTAAATTTTGTGAACCACTGCAGAAGCTGAGGGTGTGGTTAGGTACCTGTAAAAAGGTACAAGTAGGCAAAGATCAGGAAAAGGCGCAATCAGAAAAAGATTCCCACTCCAAAAAACCGAGGTGGGAAAAAACCAAACAATCGATTTAAGCCCGCCAGTATATAACTGATCGTTCTAAGGCGATACTTCTGTGGTGGTTCATATTGTTTTATGTCTTGGTGTTTTTTGTTTTTTTTTATATTTTTAGTTAAGTTAAGGTAACTGAGTGGCCACCTATTGGGGAATTAGCTGCTGATTCGGCGTACGATATGTTTTCAAGGTATAAGTACCTGATTGTTAATTAAGTTTTACCCACCTCGGTTTTTGGAGTGGGGGTCTCTTTCTGGTTGCGCATTTTCCTGGTCGTTGCCTTCTTTGTACCGTATGTAGCCAAATAATCACTGAACGAATATTCTATTTTTTTTTCTATTTGTTTGTGAGCGCTTCTTGCAGACTTGCAGATACAGTGGAACATCCCTAAAATTGAAGTTGTCACAGCTGCCCACCCTATCCCATTTTGCGATTCAACCTTTCTTACTGGTTTATTCAACTGCCAAAACGTTTTTATAATCAAACTGTTGTTGCTTTGATCTTTAACAAACATTTTCATAATTCAAGAAGTTCGTGACTTTTTGGTAAATCCACGATTTTAAACCAAAAAGGGTTTTGCTTAAAATATTATCTTTTGCACTGTGAGTTAGAAACTGAAACCCAAATGTGAATTTTATATGCACTTAGGTTGGCTTAAAGCAGCATTTCAAAATGTGGTGTCATCTGTTTTAATTGTACACAATGCAAGTTGTTCAGTCAAATGTTTTAAAACATTGTAAAATCCGAACCAATGCCCGTAGCTCAAACTGGTGTCCTGTTCCAAACTCACAGCTTAAAGGACCACATTTTAAGCGATATTTTTTTTTTGGTAAAAAATCTTGTTTTCTACAAAATTCACACATTTCAGAAATTAAACAAAAGTGTCGACATTTCGATTATCAAAACCTTTTCCAGTTGACTGAACCAGTATGCCCTGTGAACAAAAATAATGTTTTGATCCCTTTGAGTAGTGTATGAGCCTCTGCGTGAGAAAACCAACAATTTGGGTTTCCGATCAGGTCCGACACAAACCAGTCTGTTCAGTAACAGAAGCAGGCTAGAAGTTTGAAATCTTGGATTTAAGTAGAAGAGGCATTGCACTGTCCGTGTAGCGAAAACAAAGGCGCTGATCAGCTTCGCGGTTACCGCGAAGCTGGTCTGCGCCTTTGAAATTGCTGGTTTTCTGGTGCAGCGGCTCATATATAAGCAACATGCCAAGAAAATCTTGGTGTAACTTTTGAACTTTTTAAATTCGATAAATGTCTCTAGTTTCATTAAATAACATGTTTAATAATGTCTGCATTTTTGAAACATGCAGGACACTTCTCATATTAAGAAAACTCGGTTTTTGGTTAATTTCAGAAGATCATGACGATGATGTCAAATGCTCTTATAGTGATGATTGTGTTAGTAGCTACCAAATACACAGACGCAGGTAAGATTCCAGTTGCTTTACCCTGTCACGAATTTTCTGAATATAATTATACAGTCAGACATAACTTAAGCAGCACCTCAGTGAACATATTGCGTCGTAACTTTTTAAATAGATGACATTTCTTCACCATGTATGTTTTGAAACCGAGCTTGATTATTTAGGAGTAAAGGGGTATTTAGCAACTGCCAATGACATGTAGACGTTTGTCGTACTGACCGGATGTATAACCCTACCCTCCATGAGTTCAAAACACAAGTTTGGTACTTGTATTATGGACCCGCTATACACCGTCTAGAGTGCTTTATGATCTAACTGCAACCTCTTGAAATATATTCCAGAATTCAGTAGACGACAAACCATTCGACTTGTACCATTTATGACATTTGATAATCAGTGATACTTGACAACAAATCTTGATACACCTTAAGGTAATTTTAGTAAACATACCCTGAAATATCCCAGAAATTTAAAATGTTCAAATCGACAAAAAAGTGTAAAAAGTAAATGTCATTTTGTTTCAATGTTAAAATCACCCTAACCACCATGAAAAAGCGAACTGTTATCTGTGATGTCGAAAGTTATAAACGGTTCAAGAATGGCATGTTACATGCTTACACAACAAGCGAATAAGTTTGGATGGCTATTCCTGTAACTTCCATTAAACATTGAGTATAACAAAATGCCTGTAAGACCTTGTCTATTTTATCTCTTAGACTAGTTTATTTTCGAGCTTATACAAATTCAAATCGAATAATTACTGATGAAGCGATTGGGGCAAATGTATTTCTGACAATTCTATCAGATCACGAAAAGACACTGGTAAAAAGTCGTCACAGAATAATTGTTGTTATGAAGTAATTGTTACCTCAAAACCGTCTCCAGAATATTGTTAGGGTGATGCTGAACTTATGTATATTTTGATTTATATTTTATATGACGGTACGTAGATGTAAAACAGAAATAACAACATATAAAGCTCGTTTGTTTGTGTTTGTTTGAGTTGTGGCTTAGTGTCCCAGTCAACAACTATGGTCATATCTGGATGTTGTCTCCATTTGATGGCACTTCTACCAAACATAAGGACGTCATAAATCCCAAAGTGTGCTTGTGAAAAACTAACCACCCAAGTAAACAAAAACGGCTTGTGAGTATGGAATGTCTTGGAATGTCTTAGACATTCTGAGTGGTTAACCAGTAACCAGATGGTCGGTGTTCTGTTTGGACGACTCAACCTTTTCATATATGATACATGTATCAATTTCGCAAATTGGCACAATAATGATTTATCGTGAAAATTTGACGCCACACCCTAAAAGCCTCGTCTTATTACACCAGGATCCTAAAACTTCAGAAAACTATAATAATGGACTTTGAAAACGCCTCACTATGATTTGGCCACAATAATTATCATTTCTTTTAGAATACACAATTTTTCGGCAAAAATAATTTCGAACATAAAAGTACAATCAGTCTGCATTAATTTCAGACCAAAAAAAAAAAAAACGTAGACGCCAGTGATTTACGTCATACAGTATAATATCAAATGTTACCAAAAATGCAACAAAAACAAACTATGATGACGAAAAATATTCATCAGGTCCAATGTGATTTCTGGAAACAAACACCAAAAGCCAAGCAAATGTTGTTAGTTGTGTTTTAATTGCACTAAAACTGTGGTAATTACGTCACTTTAACGTTTATGAAGAAAGTTTTAATTTTTGCGTGTAAATTGAAACGAATTCTAGTGTGTGTTTTTAACTCAATAAATAGGCATTACGTTTGGCGCTGTAAGCGTATGTCTGTGTGTTTTGGCCACGTTATTATTGACGTCAGCGTGCCGTTTAAAAGAAAGTCCCCATTTTCATTTTGCTCTTTTCTTTTCCTTAAGGTTTCACAAAAATTATGTTTTGTAGCCGTCCAAGGTTTTTCTTTGACAAAACAACAAAAAGTTACGTATCAAGAAAACAATTTAGTGAACAAATCTTTATGAATAAATATTGTGTATCATGTTAAGATACACAGTTTATGTGTGTTTTATAATTTTAATCAGTTTTAAGCAAAACTGATAACCGATGTATAGTCCGGCAATTCCAAAGTCCTCTAGTATAGTATTGAAGAGATTGATATTTCATGTATACAGTATGTATTTTTTTCAATTAGGTGAGTGTGGACACAATTGGTATGAGTATAAATTCCAAACCTGCTGCGGTGGTGTACTTTCGCCTGCTTCAAGCGGACGTTCATGCTGTGGAACACAGGCGTACGACTATAAATCCAAAACTTGCTGCGGAGATGTACTTTCGCCTGCCTCCAGCGGACGTTCATGCTGTGGAACACAGGCGTACGACCATAAATTCCAAACCTGCTGCGGTGGTGTACTTTCGCCTGCTTCAAGCGGACGTTCATGCTGTGGAACACAGGCGTACGAGTATAAATCCAAAACTTGCTGCGGAGATGTACTTTCGCCTGCTTCAAGCGGACGTTCATGCTGTGGAACACAGGCGTACGAGTATAAAGCCAAAACTTGTTGTGGAGGCCTTCTTTCGTCTGCCTCCAGCGGACGTTCATGCTGTGGAACAAGCGCTTACAATTACAACTTTAGAAAATGTTGTAATGGCGTTTTATGTTAAATCGACTTGCTGACTGAACATAAGTATTCAATAATTTTGCATTACCTGCTGTTTCTTGCGTTAACATTGTCTACATGCATATTGGAAATGCAGGTAAACGTAATGTCCTCGAAAAATAATCAATAAATCCAAGATTGGTTCTGGTTTCCTGATTGTCCAATACTGATTATGCCTTAGCTGTAAACCAGTCGCTAATATTAAAAGTGGTGAATATTATACTGCTCAATTTTGACCACTGGCGCGTCAACAGTCAGGCGAGTCCATAAAGTAGCACGTGATAAGATTATCTGGACGAATGCCGCGAGTTTTCCGTTACACGTACTAAATGCATGTGTACTGTTACAATTCGAATACCCTTTCACGTGCTAAATGGAGTCGCCCGACCCTTGACACGCCAGTGGCCAGTTTCATCAAAGCGTTTAAGACAAAATTTTGTCCTCGAATGTGTCCCAGGACGTTTTAAAGACAAAAATCGCGTTTCATCAAACTCGAGAAATTTAGGAAGTTTTCACATTTTGTCTTAAACGTAGGGCAACTATTTCGGCGTCCTATCTAACAATTTTTGTCCTAAATTTGTACATGTACTAGAAATGGCTGCTTGTTTTAATTGAACTAATCTTCCTCGAGAAATTCATTAAATTGTATATACCTACCCGTGGCTGCTGCTTTTAAAGAGACATTAATTCAAGGCCGGTGATTATGTACATGTACAAACTCAGGTTATCTTTGAGAGGTGGCATCGGCGTTTGGGAAACACATAGAGATGGATGGACGAACAGACAGAAAGACAGAATTAACCCAACCCTGTATGAGAAACCCTGTTTTCGTCTTATAAAATACAATGGATCCTCAATGGTTGGAAGGACATTTAAGTATCGATATTTTGAAGTTTGAATAAGTTAAATTTCAACGTAATATTAAAAAAAAAAAATGTTTAGCTGACTGTGTCAGAAAAAATTGAAACCAACATCAGTCTGTGCTTAGCCAACATAAAACCTATGATAGCAACCACATTTAAAATCCTACTAGAATTAAAATACATTGCTTCTTGTCAGACACACATACGTGTACGTATACAGTGTATGGGCTTTGTCCCAAAACATTTTTTAAGACTTTACGTAAATGTTTATTCGAAACTGTACCCGTTTAAGTCACCACGACAACATACCCAGAGTCAATGCTATAAGAAACGATGTCTGTAAAATTAATTTATCAAATATCCTCAATGAAACTGCAGAAATTACCAAGTTTCACCCCAACAGTTAAAGTTAATTAAATTGGAATGATACAGTTGGTCCAGGATTTCAGGAGAGGCGGTTCAAACGTAGAAAGAGGACTTCGACACAACTCGCCCACATCATTTTACCAACTGACCGATAAAATTATATATGAGCGATAGCACGTGCTTTATTTGATCACCGTTGACTACAAATTACATAAGACGCATCGCGAAAATGTAAGCCACCTGCAGTGGCAAACTAGAATGTCGCAAAGATACCAGTTAAAAAGTATAAGTTTGTATTTGCTGATAGAAGGTGTTGTGCGCTGTTACAATAATAAACACAAGCGCGTAGTTAGCATCATGTTCAGGTTAACTGCCATACATCATGCCTCGACTTTCTTTTTTTAGTGTCACGGCTATCAGGTGAAATTCACTACCATATATGGAAAACGTGGCTGGGTGAGCGTTTCTCAACATTTTGATAAGATTCTATTCACGGTTTTATTGTGCTATAATTATGGCAGTCATGGGATTATACGCAGTCATGTCCTAATTTTGTTACAATGTGAACTGACGAGTCTGTGCATATGTGAACCTGCTAGCAATTATACCAAATATTATTATTGTTGTGCCTAATCAGGTCTGAGCTAAGCATTCAGGGTCACTGAAATGGTGAAATGGTTACCTACACAACTTAAGAAAGTAATGCCTCTGTAATTATTTACATCATTAATACTACCTTTTTTATGGAGCGGCACAAGCAGGCCTTCTGACCATTGTGCAGGAAAATATCCAATTTTAAAAATATTATTAAACATGACAAGCAAATTATTCAACAAACTTTCATTACCGTAATACAAAAAAAAATCATTAATAAACATATCCGTACCACCACTACGGCCTAGTTTAAGCTGACGTATTGCTTTCTGAATTTCTTGCATTGGAATTTCTGAATTAAACTCACTAAACATAACTTGTAATTAACTTTGTAAATATCTTTCATTAAAATATAAAACATCTTCATCTGGTATAAAAAACGGATCGTCAGGATTATTTATAGCTTTAAGGACTTATGGGTGGTCACTGTATATACATAATTGAAGATTTACCTGTATAAAAAGCATTGTTTATTTTGTCAACAATGCTACATTCTTTAGCATGCTTTGTCATGGGACTATTGAATATGTAGCAAATACATGGATTTGTGTATACATGATTGTGGAATGAGTGGTCAGCTCAGAGCAAGTGAGTCATTTTTCAGTTACTTCAGGGTTGAAATCGTCGGACCCATTTTTCTTAGCTTTTTGAAAAAAAAAAAATAAGACAGATTTTTCGATGTAGTCATTGACTTCAATCATATAAGAACCTGAAACAAAAGGCATGTCATCTTTCAGCAAACAATAAGCGCACACGAGCCGCCCCAAGTTACCCACTTTCAGAATTTTCCAGAAAAACATGTTTACACTAACTTTTCCCAGAGAAATACATTTCCATGACCCCAAAATAATCCTAAATTTGTCAGATTATGTATCCTAGACATTTAGCCTTTGCGTAATTTTTATTAAAATGCATTCCATTTTCCAGGAAATGGGTCCTACGAAAACCAGTTACATTTTCAATTTTACACCAAGCTATTTAAAATTTTAAAAACATAACTATATTGAGTCATTCGTAGTATCAGTGACGTCTATTAGCAATAAATACACATCATCATTTGATTGACAGATTCACGAAAACAGTAGATTTCTGTTTTACATACCCCACCCACTCATGTCAATATTGATAAATTCTTAAAGTATTTTTCAAACATATCTAAGTTTACAGTACCAGAGGATTTCACATTCGCAGACTCTTTCAGCATTTTCTAATATAATTTAGCGTTTACAAATTTGGCTTGCTCAAAATGAAGCGTTTTTCCTATCAAATTCATACCTAGCACATCGGATTGTTATTTTATACTCTGACCTTGCCCTTGCCATCATAATTCTGGATTCGTCATTCTTAAAAGTTCGAAATATATTTAACTTTTGCAAAAACACATGTCGTTTTTCTTCACAATCTTCATTAAACCAAGGGTTTTCACGATTTTCATCGTATTTATAGCTATTGTTTACCTTACTGGACTTCAAAAAGGGGTATGTTACAATATTGGTAGTATGCTGACTACATAGACCAGACATGGAGTGCACGAGGAGTGAACAAATTAAGACACGCTAGTTCACTGTAGTGAACAAGAAACAAAGTTTAAGTCAAGTGCACTTCATGTGAACAAGGGTGTTACCTTTCGTTTTTAGCATAACTGTATCTCAGGTCTCGGGTGAGCGTTTACAGGACCATTTGTCCTCTGGTTCGAATGAAGGGTACGGTTTCCACAAGTTCGATTATTTTCGACAGAAATCAACGATTGTGATAAAATTTCAGCATTCTGATTGAAAATGGTTATTTGCATCATGTAGAGAATTTGAAGACTTACAGTCGTTTCGTTTTTGAAATATTTAACAAAATATTACTAGGTGCGTTGGGAATTTTGTTAAGTATAGATGGTTCATCGTTATGATATATGTGGTTGGATATGGCCCATTCTACCTCCTTTTGAACGTGTTCACTGCTTCCAAAGGATCAAACTTTTTTTATAGTTTACCACATCTATATTGTCATGATGGTTCATCATTACATTTAGCACACTGTGAATATTTTGGGAGCCTTTCTTCTATTTAAGTATTGATTTTATTGCTTTTGGAAATATGGGTACAATAATATTCATTTTAGTGCTATGCTCATTATCTTGTTTTCCTCATGAATTTTCTGAGATATTCAATGAATCCTTGATATTTTAGAAAAAAAAATGTATTTATTGTTGTTGACTGATAAAATGCATGAGCATTAAGAACTGATAAAATGCATGAGCATTAAGAAAGTTACCATTACTGTACATAAAATAACAAATGTAAAAAAATATTTTGTCTAACCATGACTTGTAGAAAAAAACTCTTGCCACCAATTAATAGATTTTTATTGTAACAGATAGGCGTTTGGTAAGGATTGGGTTTTATCGAAATCAACATTTAGCTGTTGCTGAAACTTTGCTGTTTTTTTATCAGTAATTGACATTTGCTCCTCGTTCACACTGTTTTAGGTCCGTCACAGTGTGAGTGATTCTTTATGATATCTGCTACTGATTCTCGATGATATCAGGTAACGGATTCTTGACAAATGCTACGGATTCTTGACAAGGATTGATACTCCCAATTGCAAACAGCAAAAAATGGTAATTTTAGATAGTTGTAGATCTAAATTTTGTCAGGAGACATATTAGTAGCATGGTTCATGATAATCTATGTATATATTCTACATGTTAGGGTTTCAAAATAAAACCAATTAGATAAATTGAGCAAATATGAAAAACATGGCAATTCGGTATAATTATGTGAATTCCTAAGCAAACATGTTTGGAAACATTGAAACAGTTAATAAAAGAGATATAAGGACCTTCAAATTCTACATTACCCTTCATAATAACCCTTTTTCATTTTTTTGCATGCTACGGATTCTTGATGATACGTTACAGATTCTGTATGATATCAAAATGTGGGTAACGGGTTCTTTATGATATATGCTACTGATTCTTTATGATAAATGTTACAGATTCTTTATGATTTAATCAAGTTTACTTGAAATGCAGAGTTGGACCCATGGTCCACCAATGAACTGTGTTTTTATCAACTCCACACTGCAAGAAATATGATGTGCAGTGTAAAATTCGATCAGATTTATCACAAACCAATTAATAATTGTGATTAATGTAGAACCTTGTTGTATATTTGTGTATATCACAAAACACTATTATTAATTTATTTATTTTTTAACTTTTTGGGAAAATCAATTATTTTTTTCCAATCAGTGAGACTGACAATCTTATAAGTAGTATTCATGTGTGTACAATTTTACATTTTTTCTGTTTTGGGTCTCACAAGGATGGGCATTGGTCCCATTTCTAATCACCTTACCGCTTCGCTATGTCACCTTATGTATGTTTTCATGTTTGGGTAACTAAGTGACTGACTAGTGGGAAAAAGCTACTCACTCAGATTACAAAATGTTCCCTAAGTATACCAAGTACCTTATTGTCAATGTAGTTTTTTTATTCACATTGGTTTTCAGAGTGGGAATTTCTGATTGCACCATTTCCCCTAATCATCATCATTGCATACATTTTTCCTTTTCGGTGCCACTTCAGAGAGGTAACATTTACTGCCAGACTGGAATTCAGGAAATACAAATATTCAAGGCCACTAACGAGTATTGATTATTTGAAACAGAGCCACATTCCTTTCACTGCTGTTCCAGGATTTCATTTCTATGGCAAGCCAATTTACTGTTTATTCAAGAAAGCAGATATCTGTTATGCAATATTAGATATCTTGTTTAATAAATATGATATTTATTTCAATTTATTAGATATCTATTATAAAGAAGGTATCTTATATAGCAAATACGATATCCATTTAATTATATTAGGTAAACAAAATGTTTATATTAGATATCTGCAATGTTAATTTAGATGTCTTATATAGTATATTTAGATATCATTCAGGCTTAATAAGATATCTTACTTGTAAAAATAGATATCTAAATTGACAAATAGGATATCTTAAAATTTATATTAGATATCTTATTTGTAAAAAGTATATAACATATCTTAATTCATAATTTGTCATAAAGATATCTGATATAGCAGTTATGATATAAGATATTAGATTTTTTTCTTAAAATGACATCTTAATCAGCATTTGAGAATATGACATCTTAATCAGCATTTGAGATATCTAAAATAGTTGTATAGACATCTATGTTAACATGTAAGCTTTTTATATTTGTCAAATAAGATATCTTCTTGAGTATATAAGATATCTTTATTACATAAGATATCTAATATGCTTAAGTAGATATGGTTTTAGACAAATAAGATATCTTATTTACAAGAAAAGCTATCTTATATCCTTTATTAGCTATCTTATTGACCTAAACAAATAAGATACCTTTAGTTTATAATATATCTTATTTATTTTGCCCAATCACAACCGATTTCTTTTATTTAAATAAGATATCTACTATGTCAGTACAGATATCAGATTTATAGCCTTAATTAAGATTATATTGTATTAATTCATATATCTGAATTATAAATTAAGATATCGTTTTTCTAATTAAGATATCTAATTAACCGTAAAAGATATCTTATTGACCACTGCATATAAGATATTTGTTTTACCAATTTAGATATCTTATTTGCTAATTAAGATACCTAGTTTAGCAATAAAGATGTCTTATTAACCAAAGTAGATATCTTGATTTATCTTGTTAGGAAGATATCTTGATTTATCTTGTGAAGAAGATATCTTATTTAGGTATAGCAGATCTCTCATTTAGTATATAAGATATCTAAATTATATTAGTTTCATAATCACCCAATCATCTCAGCGCTGTGTTTGGTGTGGGTTCAAGTCCCGCTCTGGGTAATTGTGAGACAAGCGCGGTGGCGTAGTGGTAGAGTGTCGGACTCCAAATAGAGAGGTCCTGGGTTCGATCCCCACACGCGTCACCATGTTGCGTCCTTGAGCAAAACACATTAATTCCTTACAGTACTGGTTAAACCCAAGAAGAATTGGCTCTGTACCGACATGACTGAAGCATTGTTGACTGGGACATTACGCCTCAATACAATTTGAGTTCATTTCATTTTGCGGTAGGGGTAGACTACAGGACTCCGATGCGTGAGGCCCTGGGTTCTAGACATAACTCTACCATGCAAGTTGTGTTCATGAATCTATAGTATTGTTTAAAACACAAGAAACGATGGCCCTTTGCCCCAATATGACTCAAAACTTGTTTACTGGGACGTCTAGTCATAACTTAACCAAACCATATCATAATATTTGAAAATAAATGCTCAAATCTCAGTTTGCCTGATAAAATAATGACTTGTTTACCAAATCACATAGTACAAGCCTGCTTTGTAGATCAGAGACATTGATAACCACCCCCCGGGGGGTCTTTGCTCCCTGCTCCCTGAAAGAAAAATGACTTTTCTCCCCAGCTCATAAAATGTTTTCCGCAGCCCCCTGCTCCCTAAAATTCCAACAAGTTATGCTTTCTCCCAAAATCCCTTAAAATAAATGACCCTTCTCCCCAAATCTCTGAAAATAGATAGCCCTTCTCCCTGAATCCCCAAAAACCCTGGGAGGGCCTCATAATTGGTAGTTTATCTCGATAAAAGAGTGTCATAAAGAATCTGTAACATATCATAAAGAATCCGTTACCCATCATTTTGTATCATACCGATGGCTCAGCGCAAAACTATGCTAACTCCATTTTCAGAAATTTTACAGGAGACAGAAAAAACTTCACAGTTTGTTTAACTTTAGAGACTTCAAAATGATTTTTTTCAACTGAAGTACTAAAAAATGATTAAAAACTTTTGAGACAGATAATTTTTGTGTTGATTGTTTATTTAAATATTAAAATCAATTTATTTGAATTAATCTTACTTAATCATACTTCTGCACTGAAAAAATAGGGAAATGTTAGTGCAAAACTGTAGCTAAGTCAAGTTAGCAATGTTTTCGCACTGATTACATAAAAAAATGTTTGTGCAAAACTGTGATCAAGTCAAGTTAACTCGAGTTCTGCATCTAAAAGTGAAGAAATAGTGAAGTAAACTTTGTTTCAAATTGAGGTGTAACCTAGCTGGCACCTGGTTACACTTCTTTCTTTCATTCTGGAGGTTCCAGGTTTAATCCTTGGAGTCTGCAATCTTCTGTCAAAATGATTGTTTAAAATATTTCTCCCTAATCAGGAAATCAGGAATAGCAGTTACAGGTGACTGGCAGAAATATACCCAGCAGGCACATGATGTCAGATCTATGTCGATGTGACGTCATGACATTGCATTGACGTCGATACGACATCATTTTGACGTCATGTGCCCTCTGGGATGTGCACTTAGGCTAAAAAATTACAAGACTTTTGGGCTCTCCCTCGGCTGTAGGAAATGCCCCTCATCTGTTTCTATTTTAGAGACTTAAAAGACAGTATGCATGCTGCATACCTAGGTCAGTGCTTTAATACACCATTTTGTTAGACATCAGTAAGGCCATGCTTAAATAAAATTTGAATTTGATTGGCCAAGCGGTTTCAGAGAAGAAGATCTTTGAAATTGAGGACGACGGACGGACGACGACGGACGCCGGGTCATGGCCATCCTATAAGCTCACTTTGTGAGCCTAACGGCTCAGGTGGGCTAAAAATTGTTGGTTTGCCGCTTCCTACTAGGAGGTTTTCTAGATGGATGTAGGAAGCATCTTTTTTTACAAACGTCGGTATTTTATAATTTACCGACTTGGAATATAATTATAAACATGATAAATACTGTATAACATATAAAAATATACTGGAATCATTGTTTTTGGTCTTATTGATGAAATGTTTGTCTTTTCTCATAATTGTATGTTTGATCAATATTTGCATAATAAAAACGAATAATTCTGAACAGTCATATATGAAAGACAAAACAAAAAAAGCTGAGATTGCGGTGAAACTCTTGGTAGGCGGAAGCGGCAAACCAATATATTTTTTTTATTTAGGCCCAAGTGTTACAGAAGCACTTTATCCATATCCGAAAAAAACTCATGCATGTAAAAAAGTCAGTTTCAGCACATCTGTTTATATTTGATTGTATTGAGGCAACAATTTTTCAGTCATGTTGGGACAGGGCCAATGCTTCCTGGGTTTAACCAGTACTGTAGGGAGTTAATGTGTCTTGCTCAAGGACACAACATGATGCCACCTGTGGGGATCGAACTCAGGACCTCTTGATTGGGAGTCAAATGTTTTACCACTACCATGTTTTTGCCATAAAATGGTCAGAAATCCAATACCTTTGTTTGCCAAGCTAGTGAAGTAGACATGTTAGAACTTTCAAATTTTATTCAACTATTGAAACATTAAAATAAATTTCCAAACGACAGAAAAACGTGTGAGCAATTGGTGAGAAAACCAACAATTTGCATAATGCAAAAACAAAGGCCCAGATCAGCTTTGCGGTAACCACTAAGCTGATCAGGAACTTTGTTTTCACTACATGGATAGTGCAATCTCTCTTCTTTCCAAATCTGAAATTTCGAGCCTCGTGGCTGTACAGCCCTCATTGTGTCTGATCTGGTGTGAATCAAGCTTGATGGTTTTCTCACGAGATGGCTCATATGTAACAAACATGCATACAACTAAATTAATTTTGGTATTGTTCTACCAGAAAAGAAAACACCAACTGTCAGCTAGATCTGCACCTTTCTTGTTCCAGCTGGGCCAAAACAGGTTTTCTCAACAGAATGTTCAATCGCTCATATATTATGCTATTAGTCTTTTTTAGTCTTACGGGGTCATCAACATATGCGAAAATCACACATCACACATATGCGAAAATCACTTGACGCAGACTTGCGTTCCATTTACTGCTCTACGTCCCTTTCAACAGCTATTGCCCCGACATGACAATAGCTATTGACTGGGATATCAAGCAATAAATCGAACAAACATAAACTATTTTTCGCAGTTGATCGCATGCCTGAGTGGAGAGATTTTCGCTTGTGTGTTACCAGGCCTTAAACACAGAAATACCTAATTCAGTCTCATTTACCCCTAAAGAGAAAGGTACATCCTTTACCATTAGAAAAAGGTACATGAACATCATTGCTTTACGACTCATTTGAAATGTCATGTGGCAGAAGGGCATAAAACATGCGATGGACACGAGGAATTATACCGGACCTGCACAGAGAAATAAGGTCCCTAAATTTTTCAAATGAAATTTTCAGGTTTTCACCATTCAATGTGTTCAGCTCAATATCTTCTGCATTTATTTGTGTATGTGACCTTCTGATTCTATGTGTTAAGTCAATTTGATGCTCTGGACCATCATAATCGTATTTGACCATAAGTGCATTTGGATTGCTAGACTCAATTTTGAATGACCTAACATCAGACCAGTAAACTTTGTTCCTGTCCGAATCCAGGTCAAAATTCCGAAGAATTTTTGAAACAGCTTTGAAATCAAAAAATCTGCCAGGTCCATTTCTTTTACATTGTAAGGATGCTTCCTGCGAGCACTTCGGATTAATGTAGCCCACTGTGGTGTTGTGTATACACAAACATTTCTACTTGCTCTCTCTATTGAGGCATGGACTGAATCATTCTCATTTTGGGTGTGGCCTTTTTCCAAATACTTATGTTCAATATATTGTAAGTTGAATTTTTGTAAGGCATACCATAGCATTGATACATAATGTTTATTTTTATTTTGTGCACCGCAATTGTCAGAATAGAAAACAAATTTTTTCTTCCCCTGTCTTTCCATTTCATCAATAAAATTGTACACACAGCTAGAAATTTCGCAAGCTCCTCTCCCTGATACCGATTCATTCCATACATAACAGTAAGCTTCAGAGGACCCGAAATTGTAGACACTGAAGTTAAAAGTATTCAAACGGCGTTTATAATACATGCTTGATTCAAAAGCTTTTGAGGTTATCAGAACTTCTTCCAAATCAAAGCATGCTGCTGTAAATGCTGAATCTT
Organism: Rugalucina vietnamica; assembly: GCA_964017185.1. Classification (NCBI taxonomy): domain Eukaryota; kingdom Metazoa; phylum Mollusca; class Bivalvia; order Lucinida; family Lucinidae; genus Rugalucina; species Rugalucina vietnamica. Next base: position 74,508,727 of record OZ024869.1, on the reverse strand, counting down.
CATTTTCTTTATCATATGTTTTATCAGTCTCCTTATTTTCTCTGGCAAAGTTCTTGTTTTTGATATGATTTTCATACTTTTCTTTCAATTTTACCTTTTCATTTTCTGAAGCATTTTTATAACTTGTACACAAGTCACACAAATCTTTCATAGGTTTGTGAAAAGACAGGTTAAAATTGGTATTAAATATTGACCTGTAGATATTCAATGAAACTGGTGTGTTATCATTTTCAGCACACTCTTCAAGATAAAGTGAATACATTTTTGCTACACTAAGATCTGGACAGGTACTGTTTAGTGCTGTCTTTTCTACAATAATGACTATCTACAACCGGGAAAGAATTTATGTGTTTCTTGACAATATTGACATCTGCTATGGGCGTTTTGTTAGGCCTATTAATGTGGCTTCCTCTCATATCCGGATCTACAATGCCTGTGATATTTTGAGCTTTTTTCACAGCAGTATGATTTTTTGAGACGAAATGTTGAGTGTATGAAGAAAGAAAGATTTGCACACCCTCACTCTTTTTCCATTTAATGGCAAGGCCCACATATAAGATAATTTTCTTTCTCTGTTATTATTACTTACTGACTGCTTTTTACTTTTCTTGTTCTGTGGGGCAGAAAATTTTAAAAGAAATTGTCTTTGTCGAGACACATCCCCCAATCGCCAGTAACTATCAAAAATTTCTTCCCTATCTCTTTCAGTAAATGCAGTATGACATCTAAATCGACATTTCTCTCCACATCCTCTTCCCATTTTCTTTGCTCGCTGCGTTCTTCCTTTACTGTTTACATACTTCTGTCCAGTATTGCATTTTTTCTTATCTATATTTCTCTGCCAGTTACTTTGGTTCCTTGTTCTCTTTCTACCACCAACATGCTTTGTTCTACCTTTATGTCCAGAAACACTGCCATCAAAACTAACATCACCAACAAGATCCCCCATACTGTTGTCAGCTATGTTTTGGGCACTCTCACACATTTCGCTATCTAAATCAATGTTCTCAGTTTGGTTTTCTACAGTCTCTTCAATAGTTATCTCTGCGGCAATGTCAAGCTCATTTTCACTTCCAATCTGATAGTCTTGCATTTCAATGTCATCAGCATTCTCAAAATATCTGTTAAATATTCTTCAAAAGGAACAGTTACTTCATCCACTACTGTATCTGCAATGTTCATATTTTCTACCTCAAAACTGTAATTGTGGTCTAAATTATTGAAAAAGGAGACATTATCAGATTCTGCTGATGTTCCTTTCATGTTTCTCTGTTTCTTGGATCTGCGCTTGGTTTTCTTTTTCAAACTGAGAATATCTGAATCAGATGAACTACTTTCTAAGTAACTATCTTTCAGCTTGTTCTTTTCATATTCTGAAAACTTGTATTCACTACCTGAAGAATTTTGCTCTAAATTTGAAAAATTGCTTCTAAATTTCAATTGTTTTGATAGTACTGATAATGGTTTATCATCATCTTCTGATGATGCAGCTAAATAGGATTCACCACCATCACTCCAGTCTTCTGTGTCAATCTCCTGTTCAATCTTTTTAATTTCCTGTTCAATCTTTTTAATTTCTTCGCTGTCACTACAGTCTCCTAATTCTATCTCCTGTTCAATCTTTTTAATTTCTTTTTTCTTTAATCATTTGTAGAATACAGGTATATTCACCTGATATTTCTGAAAAGCCATCAAACTCATCTGAGTCACTGGAGTCTGTTGTTTCTGTTATATTTACATATGTAGCTTCAAATGGTATGTAGTCACTCTCTGCTTCACATAAATTTGATCCTAGGCGATTCAGAAATAGTATCAGACTTTCAGCATTACTGTGTGATGTTAAAACTGCTTTGCCATCAGCTTCTACAAGTCCACGGCTATCTCTTGCATGTGGATCAAATACATGATAAGTGCCATCCTCTTTTATCAGGGCCATTGTGTAACACTTAATTGTCAAAAACAAGAAAGTTTCCATATCTCTCACGGCTTGATTTACAGTTACATATGGTTCAGTTGACTGGCATGACATGGAACCTGCATCAGACTTAACAATTTTTAAATCAGAAGTTTTCCACCTGTTCGGAAGGCCATCCACTAATAAATACTCTTCCTTCTGCCCTTCCATAATCAATGTATGATAAATATTGTCCCCTTCATCAAGTATTTTATCCAGGTCATTTCTAGACCATTTTGAGGCCTTCTTCACAGTTAAGTGGTGAATCATAGCTGCATAGCTATTTGCTACACACTGCCTTCCATGACCAAAGTATTTTGGATGGCACTGATTGCTGGATGCCAGGATAGATAACATGCTGAAAAGAAAAAAAATAGCCTCCTTAAAGTTAAAATCCTTTAAGCAAACAGTGTAGACCCTGATCAGCTGCTACATTATTTGGCATCTGAAATGGGCCTGCACTGTTAGCCTAGATACCCATTTACATGTACGGGCAGACCTGGGTCTGCACTGTTTGCCTACATCTTTCTTGGTTTCCAGCAGGCAATGGGTTAAACTAATTTTAGATTACTAGTAAATGTTTTGTCAATAAATGAGCTGTCTCGTGAGAAAACCAACAATTTGCATATGCCAATGCAAAAACAAAGCACAGATCAGCTTCACGGTGACAGCGAAGCTGATCAGCATCTTTGTTTTCGCTACATGGATAGTGCAATCCCTTAACTTTCCAAATCCGAAATTTCAAGCCACTGGCTATCTTCTATGGCTCGAGTACAGCCCAGTTTGTGTCTGACCAGGTTGGAGGCCAAACTGTTGGTTTTCTCATAAGGCGGCTCAAATTTCACACGATTATGACATCACAATTAGGTAGTGATGTCATTTTCAGGGAAAAGCTTGACCTAAATAACTTGGATTCAAGACGGATACACAATGTGTCATGTTCAATCATTTTTGCACCAGTCATTTATATCCCCAGCCCTCCTAGAGCCTGGGATAGCGGGGACTTAGCGGGGCTAAAGTGTCAGGTTTTAACCTCTGATGAGTCCAAGCAGTGCCGGGGATGTGCCAGGGTTTTAATTTTTTGCAAATACATTGTCACATTATTTGAAAATAGATATAATTAATTGTATTGTATTTTTAACATTTAAGTACTTTTATGGTCCTTATTTAATTTGCTCATGTACCTGTACTTTTACACGCATAAATTCAAGCCCCTCTCTCATGCTTCAGTTTCATCAGAACAACTCCCAGCTGTTGTTCCACATCATGGTCAGTCTACGGTGAGCCGGGGCTTTTACCAGGCATTTTACCATAAATCTGGCCCCGCAGTGCCGGGCTTTTACCAGGGCTTTAAAAATTGAAAAGTTAAAAGCCCCGCTATTCCCCAGCCCTAGGGGAGCCGTGGATACAAAATTAATGACTGGTGCATTTTAATAATTGGGCGCTGCAGATTGCTCAGTAGTATGTCCCCGGACCCAAGATCAATCACTAACCCCCCCCCCGGACATCTGACTTACATATTTTATGACCAAATCTACTCGAAAGATATCACTTTTCCTCTTCCGCTTATTCAAAAAGAGCAGTTGTCAATCACTGACGAAAGAAATGTGCATATTAGTAAGACTAAGAACTGGTAATCTGCCTCCAGGAGGCTTGCCCAAAGGATAACTGACTGCACTCAAATTGACCTGAAATGTGCTGATGGGCCGTAAAACCTACAATCATTAACATATTATCCTTGCATAAATACCTACCAGAAAATTCCATGAAAGACTTGAGGTGGTAATAATCATTAGGGGATTTTTTTCTCTTTTTATTTTATTCTATTACCCCACCCACTCAGTTCTCATATGAACAGCATGTGATGCATCAACCTTCATCAGTAAAATTGATGATTATTTGCTACATGTACTCCAAGGTTTCAGAATATATCTTCTTTTATTGAGCTTGGTAAATATGGGTAGCTACTTACTTGTTTCCAATCCTCTTGTGTTCCTATATACATTGAAAAATCAAATTAAGGTGGCGAGTAAACTTGTAAAGTTATGCCTGAAGGACACTAGTTTTTAAATAGATTTTATTGATAGATTTTTTTTTTATTCATTTTTGGTGATAGAAGGCCTATTTTTTCCTAATGAAACTGAAGATTTTTTTATTTTTAGGTAAAAAATAAAATAAAAATATAAAAAAGCACATGGTTTATTCTCATTTCTCAGTGCAAAACTATCTCTAAGTCTACATAGCAATAGTTTTGCTCTGGCAGATTTTAGGAATCTTAGAGCAAAACTAAAGCCAACTCCACATAGAGATAGTTTTGCGATTACTCTTTAACCAGTTTGACTTAGAACATTTTATGAAATATCAAATATCTTTAATAATACTCTGAATATATTCAAATGCCTTTGAGAGATTATGCGGAGAAGAAAATGCCTTCATAATTTCTCATAAAAAGGTACAAGTAGGCAAAGATCAGGAAAAGGCGCAATCAGAAAAAGATTCCCACTCCAAAAACCGAGGTGGGAAAAAACCAAACTAACAATCAGGTACTTATACCATGAAACATATCGTAAGCCGAATGAGCAGCTATTTTCCCAATAGGTGGCCACTCAGTTACCTTAACTTAACTAAAAATATGAAAACATACATAAGGCGCCAACAGCACAAAAAATTTTAAACACCAAGACATAAAACAAAAAGAACCACTACAGAAGTATCGACTTGGAACGATCAGTAACACAAAGTTACTGGCGGGCTTAAACCGGTTTTACAGGTACCTAACCTCACCCTCAGCTTCTGCAGTGGTTCACAACATTTAGTTAGTTCTTCGGTCCTCGTGGTGAATCTCTAACTAGTCAATGAATCATCAAGAACAAACAAATAAATCATGATGAACATCCTGATGAATCAAAAACCAGGACTCACAGATTGAGTAAGCTGCCCGACGATGGAGATCCCTGGGCGCCGAATAACCTACTAACTCCGGAGCAAAAGAAAAACACCAGTTGGACCCCGGTGGGCCAAGCAACAGACAAGAAGCTCCGGCCCCAACCAACTAAAATGAATAGCTTTAAGTCAAAAGCATTTTTGACCAAAAGTGGAGTTAGCATAGTTTTGCGCTGAGCCATCGATACGGAATCCGTGACAAAATTTTGTCACAGATTCTTTATGATACTTTTGATGCTTTAAACGTCTGCAAAACAATTCCTTTGAAGATTTACATGCATTGAAAAGTGTTAGTTCATAGATAATTAGTTACATTTCTAAACTCATGATAAAATGGTTTGATGTGTTATGTATTTTAATATTCATTTTCGATTTTCCTTGCTTAATTAACCATTTTAAGGATTTAATCACCCATTAACTTTCAACCTGTATACCAAAATTGCTAAAATTGATGGAGAACAATTTCCAGCTCATATATACTATGTATGTGTGCCAAAAATGTCATTTCAGGCATCAAAAACTTTAGAAACGCCGGTTTCTCATCACCTACCAATAGATGAGCTAAGAGAATCATAAAGAATCCGTAACGCTACCATAAAGAATCAGTAGCTGATATCATAAAGAATCATCTCGCACTGTGACGGACCTAAACCCCTGTGTCGTTGGAGAATACGTCTTAAACATGTTTTAGAGCTTGATTAGATGCAATTAAGTTTGGGAAAGGTCTAGTACCAGTTGACTGGCAGCAGCGATTTTACGTTGAAATCGCTGCTGCCAGTTGACTGGTAATAGCAATTTTACGTTAAATTGGCTGCTGCAAGTTGACTGGTAATAGCGATTTTACGTTAAATTGGCCGCTGCCAGTTGACTGGTAATAGCGATTTTACGTTAAATTGGCTGCTGCCAGTTGACTGGTAATAGCGATTTTACGTTGAATTGGCTGCTGCCAGTTGACTGCCACCAGCCATTTTTACGATAAATCGCTGCTGCCAGTCAACTGGTTATAGTTAGAATTACTTTTTTTTATTTTAAGCTTAGTCAGTGTCAGCAATTATGACTTCAAAGGAAAATAGATACTGTTTTCCTTTTGTGCACAACACAGGTGTTGTGCAATTTCGCAGACGGTTTTGGTATCATCCTCAAAATAACAAAAGGCGGTAGACATAAAGTATCTGAAGTTGCATGTTAATACATACTAAAGAAATTTGAACAAGAATACGATATAACAGTAAATAGATTGAATAACGCATAATACTTATAACAGTCAATAATTCAACATTAAGATCAGGAAGAATTGTATAAGCTGACATTTGAAGCAATACAAATGTTTTGCATTAGTACAAAAACAACAGTTTATAAGGTATTTGTAAGACCAAAACTGATACCAAGAAGGCTTCTACATGCATAATATACATGCTTTGAACAAAATTGGACATTTTTAACAACACTGTAAGTAATGTAAATAGTTTAGATACCCTTTCATTTGATACATTTTATTCTCATATTATGACAACTCTTGCGTTGTCTTTACTTAATCTATGTGCAAATAATAATTTGTAAAATATGAGAGTCAACTGGCAGCAGCTATTTTATGTTAAAATGCTATAATAAGTTGACAATTTAACGTAAAATCGCTATTACCAGTCAACTGGCAGCAGCCAGTTTAACGTAAAATCGCTATTACCAGTCAACTGGCAGCAGCCATTTTAACGTAAAATCGCTGCTGCCAGTCAACTGGTAATAGCCACTCCGTTAAGTTTATCATATTAAGACCACCTTCAAAATAATGCTTAACATCTATAGACTGCTTTATTGTAGCTCTTCCGTTCCATAGAAAATCATAGAATATGCCACTTATAATATTTTATGCCACTGTGTCAGGATTGGGTAGAACTGTCAATAAATAAGTTATTTTTGGCAACAAGAGGGATTAAATAACTGATTTTCCCCAAGGGGGAAAGAAATCGTCTTCGCCATATTTTGATAAAGGTTTTTATTTGCATTATTTTATCAGCGTAGTTTATTTTATCATCTTATCTAAGTCTACATCAAACATTATTCCCAGTAAGTTGAATTAAGTTGTTCCCCATGAGAGTTTCCATCTTGTTTTGATTGATTCTGTGCTGTAGTTTTTGCTCCTATCCAAACTACTTGCATTTTATCAAATTTAGTTTTTAAGCCTGATATGTTTGCAACATTTTCAAGTCCCTCAAGAGAAGTTTTGATCCATCTAGAAAAGCTGAGGCATCGTCTGCATATTGTGAATACTTTAGTTCCATGTTAACTATTTTAGTACCCTTTATACTTTTTAATATTTCTTAACATAATGGAGAGAATTTCTGCACACAAAATAAGCAAATAAGGCGAGATTGGGTCCCCTTGTCGGCAACCAGTGCCTAACTTAAAAAAATCAGGAGATAAATGTCCACACTGAGTGACTGCAGAGTAAGCATTTTTATTGGAAATGTTTATCCAACTTATAATAAAATGTCCAGAATTAGAGAATTTTAGCACTTTGTTGATAAAAATACATAACACTGAGTAAAATGATCTTTGAAAATCTTTGAGAAGCAACTACCCTGGTATGTTTTGTTCTTCCTTAAATTGCAATAGGTCATATACAAGTCTTGTGTTTTCGCCAATAAAACTACCTTCCATAAAAAGGTACAAGTAGGCAACGATCAGGAAAAGAGATTCCTACTCTAAAAAACCGAGGTGGGAAAAACGCAAAATCAACAATCAGGCACTTATACCATGAAAACATATAGTAAGCCGAATGAGCAGCTATTTCCCAATAGGTGGTCACTCAGTAACCTTAACTTATTAACCAAAAATATGTAAACATACATAAGGTGCAAACAGCACAAAAATAACACCAAGACATAAAACAACAAGACCCACCACAGACGTATCGCCTTGGAGCGATTAGTAATATAAAATCACTGGCGGGCTTAAATCGACTTTACAGGTACCTAACCTCACCCTCAGCTTCTGCAGTAGTTAGTTTTTCGGTCCTCATCATGGTGAATCTCTAACTGGTCAATGAATCATCAATGACAAACAAATATATCAGATAATCACCCTGATGAATCAAAAACGAGAACTCAACAGATTCAGTAAGCTGCCCGACGATGGAGATATCTGGGCGCCAAATAACTTACTGACTCAGCAGCAAAAGAAAAAACACCAGTTGAACCCCGGGGGCCAAGCAACAGACAAGAAGCTCCGGCCCCAACCAACTAAAATGAATAGCTTTATGTCGGGGCCATGATCGAGTCTGACGCCTGACCCACCGGCGTGCGATTAAAGAAGGCATTTTGATCTGCGTTTATCAACTTATCTAATATTCTATAAGCAATGCATCCAGATGCGATTTTATATACTGTATTTAAAAGAGTTATGGGTCTCCGGGTTTGTTTAGCCATCGGACTCCCCATGGCAGTGCCCATTTTCTGAATATAATTCTCTGAATTGGATTGAAAATGGTTGTGAGCGTTTACGGGGCCAGTTGTCCTCTGGTTGTGATCGGTATATAAATTTAACATATATTAAGCAATAAGAAAAAGCATTTTTTAGCATTTTTTTTATTTCAGTGATCACTATGAAATTCGTCGTTGCCGCTCTGGTTACCTTATGTTTTGTCACCGGATCCATTGAATACGCAGGTAAAACACTTACGCTAGCACAGAGGAATTTTGATCTCTAACCATAGTCTATTAACGGAATACCTGAGGAAAATTTGGCGAAATCAGAGAGTTGTATGCTCCCCGAGAATAAAATAGACTTTGATTACACCATTGATTACAGCTGTACAGAAAACATGGAAGTTTATCGTATCACTGGAATTAATTTTCTAACCAGGTACAGTTTTATGATATTTTGGTGAAAAGTTCATTTTTGAGAATAGAATTGCGAATTTCTGAAATTTCTAATTGCCTCAAAATACCAATGCCCCGTAGGTGTTTTCTTATCAAAGTATTTTTTAAAATATTGGCAGCATTGCAGTCTTAGTTTTCAGTATGTTTTCATCCAGCCAGTTTTGGGGAAAATGATTGTTTTTATGACAAAGATCGTCATTTTTTTTAAATTAACCTTAAAAAGTTTTCTAATAAGAGACTGTGAGACAGTGTATGAAACTTCAAATAAAAATTGGTTTTGGTCAATAAAAAATTCTGGTGAGGTGCTCAGTAAATTGAAGTGTAGAGGGTTCCGTGCGACAAGCTTGTCCACGTATGATTTTTCTACTCTGTGTACAACATTACCACATAATCTAATAAAAGAAAAACTTCTGGATTTGAAAGAGTGGACCTTCAAAAGGGCATTAAAAAACTATGGTTCACTTTATTTGGCATATAATGACAGAAAGGCTTTTTTCACTTCCTCTGACCAAAGTCGGTATACACTTTGGTCATGTCAGAATGTGTGCGACGCCTTGTCCTATCTCCTTAATAACATTTATATTAGATTTGGGACCAAGTTATACAGACAAATTGTTGGAATTCCGATGGGTACAAATTGCGCACCTCTCGTAGCTGATTTATTTTTATACTGCTACAAAAGAGATTTCATGGATTCTCTAAACCATGATAATCAAGCTGATGTTATCGAGGCTTTTAATTCCACATCTAGGTACCTCGATGACCTTTTGAACATTGCCAACCCTTATTTTGAAGGTATGGTCAATCAAATTTATCCACCTGAACTTCAGTTGAACAAAGCCAATATCTCAGATACCGAAGCCCCCTTTTTAGATCTACATCTTTCTGTTGCAAATGGATTTGTTTCTTCTAAAATTTATGATAAGCGCGATGACTTTGATTTTGATATAGTAAATTTTCTTTTTTTGGATGGTGACGTTCCTCGTCGTGCTTCTTATGGTGTATACATTTCGCAACTTATTAGGTTTGCTAGAGTCTGCAATTATGTTACAGACTTCAACGCTCGAAATAAATGTTAAACGGCAAAACTTCTCCAACAGGGCTATCGGTATCATAAACTTCGAAAAACCTTTTCTAAATTTTATCGTAGACACTATGAATTGATTTCCAAATATAATGTAGGGTTAAAGACGCTTTTAAGTGAGGGCCTTTCGGAACCTGAATTTTATGGTGACTTAGTTTACAAATTTAAGAAACTTATAGCAATTAATGATTTTTCTTTTCAGTTCAGAAAAATCATAACACGTAACAGACGTATAGGTTATAACTTGAATGTTATGCGACAGTCTGCATGCTTAGTTTTTAACCCAATCATGGTTGATAACTATGCTGCCTTCTTTAATTGCACGCCGGTGGGTCGGGCGTCAGACTCTATTTTTAGTTAAGGTAACTGAGTGGCCACCTATTGGGAAAATAGCTGCCCATTCGGCTTACGTTTGTTTCATGGTATAAGTACCTGATTGTTAGTTTGTTTTTTTCCCACCTCGGTTTTTGGAGTGGGAATCTTTTTCTGATTGCGCCTTTTCCTGATCTTTGCCTACTTGTACCTTTTTAAAGCTATTCATTTTAGTTGGTTGGGGCCGGAGCTTCTTGTCTGTTGCTTGGCCCACCGGGGTCCAACTGGTGTTTTCTTTTGCTCCGGAGTTAGTAGGTTATGCGGCGCCCAGGGATCTCCATCGTCATGCAGCTTACTCAATCTGTGAGTCCTTGTTTTTGATTCATCAGGATGTTCATCATGATTTATTTGTTTGTTCTTGATGATTCATTGACTAGTTCACCACGAGGACCGAAGAACTTACTAAATGTTATGAACCACTGCAGAAGCTGAGGGTGAGGTTAGGATCCTGTAAAACCGGTTTAATCCCGCCAGTAACTTTGTGTTACTGATCGTTCCAAGGCAATACTTCTGTGGTGGTTCTTTTTGTTTTATGTATTGGTGTTTAAAAATGTTTGTGCTGTTGGCGTCTTATGTATGTTTTCATATTTTTAATTAAGTTAACGTAACTGAGTGGCCACCTATTGGGAAAATAGCTGCTCATTCGGCTTACGATATGTTTCATGGTATAAGTGCCTGATTGTTAGTTTGGTTTTTCCCACCTCGGTTTTTGGAGTTGGAATCTCTTTCTGATTGCGCTTTTTCCTGATCTTTGCCTACTTGTACCTTTCTGTATGAAAATTAAACAATCGCTTTCAAGTAAAATGGTATATTCATCACAGACATCATTATTCGGGCTTTTCATTTTATTTGAAATTGCACTCGTATCAAGTTCCAATGGAGCTGGGTACCAGAAATTAGCAATTGGGTGTATTTTCAGAAAAGTATGACATACGAGTGCGTGGCTGCTTTGCTAGGCAGAAATTGGGCGTCAAAATATTTTTTGAAACTTATAGGGGTTGTAAAAAGCAACTAAAATAGTTCTGTAGGTGTTTACAAGACTGAAATTGTGTTTTCCGGTGTTCAATTTTTGTGTAAATGATGATATTTTAGCCGAAAATCTCGATTTTTTTGTAATCCACCACATAACGTTTTCTGTGTATATACAACTGCTTTCCAGAAAAATGAAATACTGAGCCGAACGACTTCTTATTTTCAATACGAAAGTATGAAGTACATAAAGCTATTCTAGACACCTCGGTCGTCCGTTCTCGTGCGCATACGTGTTCCCGTACCCATGTGCGTCACACTTGCGTTCTAGTTTTTAGAAGTCCATAACTTGACAGATACTGACCTGAAAGCATTCATACTAGGACCATAGATACCCTGTACAGTTAGACTTTTTCCAAGGCATCGGGTCTAAGGGTCCATGTCCCGGGGTGGGGCTAGAGGTACGTATAAAGCTAAAACACATTCGAAATTGCCTATTCTCTGTTAAAGGTTTCTAGAAGTCTAAATATTGACAACGCCTTATCAGAAAGTATTGATACATGGACCGTTGGTGCACGGAAGTGTTGGCTTTTACTTCATGGCATCAAAGCCCTGAGTCCTTGCCGGGGGTAGGGCGGAAGGTTCAAATCTAGAACACCATTGAAATTGACTTTTCTGTGTTAAAGGTGTCTAGAAGTCTATACATTGAAAACCAATTATAATGCAGCATCCATAGTAGGGATGTTGGTACCATGTAGGGTTGGTTGCATTTCAGTTCATGGCATGGCCTCGGATCACTAGGTCCATGCCTGATGGTGGGACAAGAGGTTAAAAGCTAGAACACTGTTAAATTAGATGTATTGGTGTGTATAGCTTTTACAAAGAGACCATATCTTGACAACAATTTATCATAAAGCAGTCATACTTCATGCACTTTAGGCTCCATGACATCGAACCACAGGGTCCGAGCCAGGGCTTGGGATAGAGTTCAAAATCAAAAACACCCTAAAATAATGTTTTCTTTTTTATTTCTAGATAAAAAAACAGCTTAGAAAGATGGTCAGTCGTTCACCTTTTAATTTGTGACACTGACTTGTGTGTCACGAAGTTAAGGCTGTGTTGACCAAATGTCCATAGCTCAGTGATTTTGCTTTATATCTTGACACTCAGTTAGTAAACGAGCATACGTTTTACATCATATGAATAAATATGACCATACCTTTGACCCTAGTGTATGAGCATAATCCTTTCACACTATGAGTGATAGTGACCAGACCTTTCATCGCTGTGACCTAATTTCATGGTTCAGTGATTTTACATTATATCTCATCACTAATTTAGTATATGAGCTTACTTCTTTCACAATATGAATGAAAATGACCATACCTTTGACCCAAAATAGTTAAAGATCCATGTGACATAATTTCATGGTTGATAAGTTATTGAACCATGACATTAGGTCACAGGGACCTATATATCTCGACATATATTTGGTATATGATCATACTTTTTCACATTATGAGTGAATATGCCTAGACCTTCGACTCAAGGTACTTATAGGCCACTGCGACCTAATTTTATGGTTCAGTAAAGGCAAAAAAGATATATGAGCATGATGCTTTGGGTTACAAGTCGAGTTAATCGTACCGTCTGACAAAGACAGAAAAAGGTACAAGTAGGCAAAGATCAGGAAAAGGCGCAATCAGAAAAAGATTCCCACTCCAAAAACCGAGGTGGGAAAAAACCAAACTAACAAGCAGGTACTTATACCATGAAAACATTTTGTAAGCCGAATGAAAGCCCGAATTATGGTGTCTATGATTACTAATACCATTTTACTGGAAGGCGATTGTGTAATTTTCATACAGAAAACTTTTAAAGGTGAATTTTAAAAAATCGTGATTTTTGTCATAAAAAACATGATTTTCCCTAAAAATGAATAGGTTTGGCTGGATGAAAACACATTGAAAACTAAGAACACAATGATGGTAATATTTTTGGCGTGGGTTTGATAAAGAAAAATCTACGGGGCATTAGTATTTTGAAGCAAATAGAAATTTCAGAAATTCGCATTTTTTATTCTCAAAAATGAAATTTTCACCAAAATATCATAAAACTGTACCCGGTTGGAAAATTAATTCCAGTGATATGATAAACTTAAATGTTTTCTGTAATCAATGGTGTAATCAAAGTCCAATTTACTCTCGGGGAGCATAGACTCGAAAACTAAGCGACTTATCTTGGATTTTTTCCTCTAGTAGAAGGGGTTATTGCGTATGCTTCAGCTTAACGCTAATCGAATGGTTTAGTTGATCCATGGCCGGTCTAGTGAATATGGCGCGCCCGTGGGCAGCCTATTCTGTTTTTAGTTTCAAGACAAAGAAGAGACAGTATATTTCAGTACACTAAAAAAACGGAAAAAATAATTCAAGTATCAAAAAAAAAAAAAAAATAAATAAAAAAATAAAAATAAAAATAAAAAAGTGGCAAAAGTAGCCCAAAAATGATCGTACATTGATTGATATCTAGACCAGGAAATATTTTCAAAATTAACGGCCATACTTGTTCCGACGAAACCTTAGTGGTAGGCTTTTTGAACTATGGTCTGGGTATGACGTCACACTATCACACTAGACTTATTTCGATCATGTTTAGTCGAACCATACGAACCATAGTTTGATCATAGGTTAGATCGAAGTACCTCACAATTGTTTGTTTTTGCGAGTTTTACAAAAAAAAAAAAAAAAAAAAAAAAAAAAAAAAAAAAAAAAAAAACTTATTTTGTGCCATTCGGCTAAATGATGTTTTATCAACTTAGTAACTATTAGGAGCAAATAAGAATTTCCAATAGGCAACACCGTAAAGTTGGTGCTTTTAAGTGGTGAAGCTTCAACATAAATTCAAGATGCGCTAATTAAAGCATCATTACTCTGATAAATATGCTCACATACATTGCTTTGTTCTTATCAATTTATTTATTTATTATTTTTTGACAAGTTGTTTAATCATCCTTAATCAAAATGGCACATAAAAGACCGAACAATAAGTAAAGGGTATAATAGTAGTTGTAAACTCTAATTCATACTTGCCAAAACAGTCATTTGTAACATGAGCTTAAATGCAATTTGTTTGTATTTTATGTGCTGCGTAAAGGCATTTTTCAACATAAGACTTCGTATTTCTTGAAAGAATGCTTAAACACAAGTTGTATTTTACAATTTCGAGAGAAAACGTATATATATTTTTCTTACATACCTCTATCATAAAGATAGAACAAATCCGGTATTTTAGTGGTGGTAGATAAATCGATCTTACACTGCTGACTTGGTTGCTCATACAAGATAAGAAAAGCACGCGACTAAATTCGATCGTTTCTAGCCCAAAGCAGCTTGCAGCAATAATGTTCAACAAAACTAGACTAAATTCATTGTGTATAATCTTGATTCACGCTCGTTTTCAACGAAAAACAAATCAAAACTGCATCTCTTTTGACAACGATTTATTTACATTTGACGTCATATCCGTAATACACACTACGTCATCAGAGTTAAAGCACGGTACCAGGTTACTTTACCGGTAAAATGAATTTAGGCCTGATCGGGGTATGTAAGAAAAAGAATCCATCAGTGGTGTTCAGTGGAGAAAGGAAAATCTCAACCCTCGGGTCCATCGTTCCAGTGGGAAACTCGGCGAGCCTCGTTTCCCACTGGAACGGATGGACCCTCGGGTTGAGATTTTCCTATCTCCACTGACCACCCATGATGGATTCTATTTATCTTTGCAGTTTGTGGAGTTGGTTACACATTGTGTTATGTAGAAAAGAAGGGATAATATTTCTTTGCTCTTTTCAACAGCGTTTTGTGGCCATAGATTGTATGACTCAAGAATTAATACCTGTTGCAACGGCGTTCTAAATCATCTCGGTGGGCGCTCATGCTGCGGAAAGAAGGCTTACGATAGTAGATTTCAAACATGCTGCCGTGGCGTTCTCAATGCGTTTGGTGGAGAGTCATGCTGCGGAACAAGGACATATAACAGCAGATTTCAAACATGCTGCAAAGGCGATCTCATCAACATAACATGTCCATGAAATGTATACCCCCTTAAACCCCACTTTTATATTGCAAAACTGGGGTATGCAGGGGTATACCTATTTTTTCTTATTTTTGCTCCAAAACATATATTGTGGGTACTCGTTAGAACAGCCTCGGCGAGGCGGTTCTAACGTGTACCCATAATCTATGTTTTGAGCAAAAATAAGAAAAATATCATAATTTTTCAGTTGAAATTTTTCAATTTTTAAAGCTAATAAAAATCTCTGTATAATGGATGGGCACGTTTTCGTAATGTAAATTTATTTGGTGGGCAGTCATGTTGTGGGACAAGGGCCTACGACAGCAGGTTTCAAACATGTTGCAGCGGCGTTCTGAATTCGTTTGGTGGGCAATCATGCTGTAGGACGAGGGATTAGGACAGCCGTTTCAGACATTGTTGCAATGGTGTTTTGTGCTAAAGCAGAAATGTCTCCAAGTGACTTTTGGAATTACTCTTATTTTCTGATTTTGAGATTATTAGAATGATATGAAATGCATTTGTATGTTTATGACTTTCTGAAAATATATATATATATATTTGTTTCAGTTGATTACCATAGTTTAATGTTATATTCACTGTATAAAAATATTATCAATAAAACATAACTACTCCTCGACGTGTTACTGATATTTAAGTAAGGAGCAATTCGGTACCTAAATATTTAGTGTTTCGAAAATATTTTGTTTTTAGCAAACCTTAGCCGGAGGCCCATAGGTGAGATTAAATGAAAGACCCGCTCTGGTGTCGTCGTTGTCGTCCACAATGTTTAAAAATATTCTACTCTATAACCGCTGGGCCAGTAAAAGCAAAACTTCATGTGAATTGGTCGGTTGGCTGACGTGGGGTTTAACCAACGAAACAACAGCTAAGGTCATATAAACTTAACGCGTTTTATATTATCATCAGTCAATCACGATATTGGTTTATTTATTATGGTGATCTGCATCAATTACAATTTATTTAAGCACAGCCCAAAAGAGTTCAGAATCGTCACCCAAAGCTATCCATAATTGCTAGTGTAACCCGGGCCTTAATCATGATGATAAAATTTACGCATAAAAAGTGGTGCAAGACTTTTGATGATATGTTTACCTTTGGTACTGTATTCACCTGGACAAACGAATTGATTCTATGTAAGGATGACATTTATCGCAGTGACAGAAGAAATATAAATAATTGTGACCAGAAGGTGATCCGTTTGGAAACAAAATGCGAAATAACCGATGTAATAGATAAACAATATACATCAGGAATGAAAGGCATAGTAAACCAAGGGAGCATGAAGGTGTGGCTTGACTCTTAACAAGTGCAAGTACAACAAATATATGAGGTCTTGTCAAGGCTGAGGAGGGACTTAGGGAGGGAGCGGGATAGATGTTATGCAGAATGCACCAAAGCATGGTTCTGCTCGAACTTTGTAATTTAATGCATATTCTCTAATGGTTAATGGTTTTATAATGATGAACTTTCAAGCATACAGTGTTCTATTCATTTTGCTTTTCTGCTAAATTAAATAGTTATATCAAATATTCTGTTTTGGTATGCATTATAATACCAATATTGCGGGTCTGATATCTTGATCTTAAATAACATTCAAAAGAAACTGCCCCGATGATTTATGTACATGTATGTCCTGTTGAATAGAATCAGCAATATATATATATATATATATATATATATATATATATATATATATATATATATATATATATATATATATATATATATATATATATATATATATAGGATTTTGCACTGTTGATGATAAAATCCCCATATATACTTACCGCATATCAGTTTAGCATCCAAATTGGATCCAGTGCTACCGACAGGGTTTGATTGTTGATGTATATTACCTAAATCTCATATTATATATAGTGAGATTTAGGTAATATACATCAAGATTTAGGTAATATACATCAAACAATCAAACCCTGTCGGTAGCGTGCAAAATCCTATTTGTGCCTGAGCGCGCTTTCGCCTTTCGGCTTCTTCAGAGGCGTACTAAATACTACATATTAAGATTGTGACATCTACATATGCCTATCATAGGCAGTAAAACAGAAAAAATAGTGCAATTTAAAAATTCTACATTCTACACTAACATGGTAAAACCTTATATAACTCCATAGAAATAAACACACCGCTACAAACTAGAAACATTAGACTACAGTCAAAATGGCCACGAAATTTTGAAAATATAAGAAATTTGGAAAATTGAAGAAATTTCGAAATTAATATTATAAACAAATGTATAAAATATGATTCTTTGAGGCTTATAACTCTAGGCGAGGTTTGTCAAATATTAGATCCGTAAAAGCTGAGAAACTAAAGCACTATATTGCGTAAAATCGTGTACATAGGCAGTAAAACAGAAAAAATAGAGCAATCTATATACTTAACCAAATTCCCAATTCACCCAGTATTATTTTGTTGAATATATCAAAAACGACGAAAATGAGAAAATGGCTTGTACAATCAACATGAATTGTTTTGGGGGCCAGAGAGATATACTTGATCCTGACATCCTGCATCATGCAATTCATGCTTAAAAAGGTACAAGTAGGCAAAGATCAGGAAAAGGCGCAATCAGAAAGAGACTCCAACTCCAAAAACCGAGGTGGGAAAAAACCAAACTAACAATCAGGCACATATACCATGAAACATATCGTAAGCCGAATGAGCAGCTATTTTCCCAATAGGTGGCCACTCAGTTACCTTAACTTAATTAAAAATATGAAAACATACATAAGGCGCCAACAACACATAAAATTTTAAACACCAAGACATAAAACAAAAAGAACCTAGTATTATTTTGTTGAATATATCAAACACGACGAAAATGAGAAAATGGCTTGTACAAGTATTTATTTTTTAATTCAGTATTCAGTATTTATTTGGTAAGTATTTATTTTTTAATTCAGATTTAAGTCCCTTTCAAGATTATTTCAGTTTATATGAGACGGGTCAATCAGTAGGTGGGCGAAAACGGGAGAACCCCGAGAAAATCAACCTGTTACACCCGCAAGCAGAACTTGGTCTGTCTCACATGTGGCTAGAGCGGGGCTCGAACCCACAGCAGACACAGCTGTGAGATGATCGAGTAATTAAGAAACAGCGTTCTTAACCGCTCGGCCACGGGGGCCGCTAACTTAAGTATTTGGTGTGGTATTTTTTACAAGATCTCAGTTTTATTTTTATTTGCTATTACTTCAGCTGGTGTTGTGCCGTATGGCGACCCTAAAAAGGATTTATATCATCCATAGTGCAGATTATATTTTCTTTTTAATCCTTTGAGATCAGCGGGGGTATTCTGAGAAATCAGAAATTCATTATCGGTTTAGATTCATTTTCTATGTTTGGCTCTGTTTGGATAATACTAGAATTTGTATAGACTATCCTGTTGAAAGATGCAAAATTACTGTATTTCACTCCATTTTGCCAAATCTAAAGGGTCACTGAAGAGGCTTAAGTAGCCGAAACCGCGGTATGGCCCACCCCTTTTCTCATTAATATGCTCACTGCTCTTAAAGGATCTCAGTTTTATTTTTATTTTACACAACCACATAGTACTTGATAAATTTAAAATTGTCATCTGATTTTGGCTGAGCCGAAACCGTCGGAAATGTTTTAACATTTTTATTACGTTTACATTATGAAAATTTGTCCATGCAATATACAGCGATTTTTATAGCAATAAAAAAGCAGAAAAAATTTGATATTTTTCTTATTTTTGCTCAAAACATAGATTGTGGGTACACGTTAGAACCGCCTCGGCGAGGCGGTTCTAACGAGTACCCACAATCTATGTTTTGGAGCAAATAGGTATACCCCTGCATACCCCAGTTTTGCAATATAAAAGTGGGGTTCAAGGGGGTATATATTACACGGACTTGTTTTCCTGATGATAAACCATGTGCAAAAGCTTTAATAAATAACGCCAACCATTAAAGAGACAATTCGAGAAAACCCGCCCCACCCTTAGTTTGCATCATAGGGGTGAAGCAATTAATTAGCCATAGAAAAACGTTCGTAATACTGAGTTATAGTGGTCTGCTTTTTGTCCTTCACAGTGTATGTTGTTGTCTTAATATAATAGAATTAAAATTTCAAATTTCTGTCTAGAAATTTCCAACCTTTCTTATTAGACGGCGCTTTGAAACTAGTGACTGAGTACGAAAAAATCCAATTAGTGTCGCATGGAATTTTGAGGTCTTCTTTAATACACGCTTTGTGACGTCAACGTCGTACCTCTGCAAGTCACAAAATCGAAAAGAATGTCATAAAATTTTAATACACAGTCTCTAAATGTTGAATGGTTTTGTAATGATGAACATTTAAACTCACAGAACGCCAAAACTGTCTGATGGTAAGGAATAAAAACATTTGATTCATCATCGTCATTATATCCCGCTGACATTTGATTATATGTTGTATAGTGTACACTATATAATGAGAAAAGTCCATTATATGTTGGATCAGGTTCTTTATGAAAATTTTCATTATATGATGAGTAAACATCTTTATTTTATGGTAGACTTACATTATATGATGAGTAAACATCTTTATATTATCGTAGACTCACATTATATGCTGATACAACCTCATTATATTATGTATGTTTCTCATTATATTAAGGTCGTCTCACACAGAACACGGTTGGGCACACGGTTCTAATACGGTTTACTCAGTTATACACGGATTGACTGGTACGAGTATTGAGCTCCAACCGTGACTGAGGATGAGTTGGTACGATTTAGACTCGAATGTAGCAAGAGTGAGTACGAACAAAGCACGGATATACTCGATCAAGCAATGTTTGTCACGGTTTGAACACGATTTGCAAACGATTTTCATACGATTGTTTTACGGTTCCAAGTACGGACTAGTTCGGTCTGTTACGGCCTAGTACGATTAAACACGACGTTTACACGATTTACTGGACATTTACAGGGTTTATATACGGTCCCATCGACTTTTGTTCGAGGTATGCTCGAATTATCACACGTTCGTGTATGGTTTGATATAAATTGACTCGTTTTGATGGCTTGGCTTCATAAATTTTCGAACTTTCAGTGGAGCATTATTACAAAATGGCAGATGACATAATAAGAGAATTAGAAATCATGATAAGACTGATAAACATTGAGATAATTTTGGCTAGAAGCTGCCATCAGAGTCTGAATTTCTGGATGTCTCGTCAGGTGGTACCAGCGCGTCCCCGAGCTCATCAGGGTCGATAGGGTCAGCAGGTTGAAGTGATTGGAGGGCTTTGGAGGCCCTTTTTGTATTCTCGCTGGTGACTGTTCTTTTAGGGGCCTTCTTTTTCCTTAGAGGCATTATGGGATTTCTTTCAATGTGGCAGCAGGTAGTGTTGTCTGTTGTGCTCCATGACTCTATGACCATACACGAGCTTTGTACAGACGTAGAGGCCGTGTCTGGTCGTACTTGACCATGTATAATTCGTACTTGAACCGCATTGATCGTATGACAATCGTATGAAACCGTACTGGTCGTATGGTGATCGTATAAAACCGTGTGTCCACTCGTAATCGTACGGTGATCGTGTGACATTCGAGTCTTAATCCGGGTGTTGGATGTAGGACTTGAGAGCGGTTTCACACGATTCCATACGATTTATATTCGATTTTGACACGGTTGAGCTTACTCGTGCTTTGTGCTTCATGTACGGTTGTATATACGGTCTCGTACGGGCTCACACGGTCTCTCACGGTCTTGTACGACCGCTTATACGATTATACACGGACATCGCACCCGTGCCAGTTTTTTAAAAGTTTTAAAAATCATACATGACTTACACGGATACACTCGAATGGCCCGAGTGTAAGTCGGATAAGGCCACGGTTTATTCGGTTGTATATACGGTTTACACGGGTGGCCAACCGTGTAAACCGTGTGTTCTGTGTGAGACGGGCTTAAAGGGCTATTGTCTTTATATGAATCAAGTTGATTATATGGTTCGAGAACTTCATTATATGCGCAAACTTCATTATATGCGCAAACTTCATTATATGCACGTTTCATTATATGATGTGACAACTACACTATATGATGTGGATGCTTTTGCGAGAAGAAGAATTACATTGACACCGTTTAGAGAGTTATTGTATACATGCCGGGACTACCGGACATACTGCTGGTTCTATATCTATCTATCTATCTATCTATCTATCTATCTATCTATCTATCTATCTATCTATCTATCTATCTATCTATCTATCTATCTATCTATCTATCTATCTATCTATCTATCTATCTATCATGATCGAACATCATCATCATCATCATCATCATCATCATCATCATCATCATCATGATCGAACATCATCATCATCATCATCATCATCATCATCATCATCATCATCATCATCATCATCATCATCATCATCGATCATCATGATCGACCATCATCAACATCGATCATCACCATGACGATCGATCATCATCATGATTGATCATCCTGATCGATGATCATCGTCGATCATGATGATGATGATCGATCATCATCATCATCGACCATTGGATCCAACATGGGAACCAACTTTTTATTCAAACATGGCATGCAACAACCCGTGGTCTCAATGAACTCTTGAAGTTGTGGAATCCGACGTATCAAAATTTACAAACACACACTTTTTATCGTGGGCTTACAGTAGAGCCAATGAAGACTCAGTTCCATTAGATAGTAATATTACTCTGTGTCACAAACATTTGCTCGATTATGGAGCCAATAACGACAAAATGTATTTTATCTTTCCTTAACTTAAGTAAGATAACTAAACATAACTGAAATAAAATAAGGCGACCACAGTAACCTGGTAATTTTAACGTGGTTTAAAGTAATAGACGCGTATGAAAAAACGTGTAACATTACGAAAACTTGCCCATGCAAATAAACAGATATTTTTTGAGTTGTGAAACATGAAAAATTTCAGTAGATAATTCTTGCTATTTTTCTTATGTTTGCTCAAAACATAGAATGTTGGTACACGTTAGAACCCCTGCATACCCCAGTTTTGCTATATAAAAGTGGGGTCTGAGGGGGTACATATTGCACGGACATGTTTTCCTGATGGCACTGTGAAAAAAAAAGAAAACAATGTACCCCCACAACAAGATATGAAGCTACTGTAAAATCGATTTAAGCACTCCAATAATTTCTTCATTTTCCGCGTTTTAATGACCATGGCCTCGCGTTTTACCATTCTGTGACACCTGTTCATTCTGGTAAAAAGTTGGTTCATGAGGCATCAGGAAAACATGTCCGTGATATGCATACCCCCGTAAACCCCTCTTTTATATAGAAAAAACTGGGGTTTGCAGGGGTATAGCTAATTTTCTTATTTTTGATCCAAAACATACATTGTGGGTGCTCGTTAGAACCGCCTCAGCGAGGCGGTTCTAACGTGTACCCACAATGTATGTTTTGAGCAAAATCATCAAAAATACAATTTTTCTACTGGATTTTCATTTGTTTGTTTTTTTTTTGTTTTTTTTTTACAAATTTAAAAATCTCTGTATAGTGCATGGACATGTTTTCGTAATGGAAATATCGCCCCAATTTCTCACAGGGTAAATCTGAATTTAAACAATTTGGCACCTTTGCGTTTCATTTTCATAAACGCCTATTCGTTCAATGCAAATTGAAAATGTAATGAACTTGCTAGAAAAAAGGTTTCTCTGAAGTGTAAATTGATGCTGCTTAGAAACGTTTACAAGCACATTTCCTAAAAAATGAAATGATTTATGTGTTAAACTTATTCCTCGTCCAATTTTTGCCTACCGTCAGTCAATTTCACATCATGTCATGTTAACTGATCAGCGATCCTCAAAATTTAATTCAAACATGCAGCGAATGCATTTGGATGTTCGATGACCTTTTGAACATTGACAATTCTTATTTTGAGGGCAGGTCAATAGAATTTATCAACCTGAACTACAGTTGAATATAGCCAACACCACAGATACCGAAGCCCCCCTTTTTGGATTAGTACAGCTTTCAATTGCAAACGGATTTGTTCCTTCCAAATGTTATGATAAATGTGATTACTTTGATTTTGATATAGTATTTTTTCTGATAAATTCGTATTTGAGCCACCGTTTATGAAAACCATCAACATGCGTAGGCGAAGGCGGGGGCGCGGATGGGATGTGGAGCAAATGCACAGCTGATACTAGGCGTCTTTGTTTTCGCTACACATTTAGTATGATCCCTTCAGGGACTCGGGATTATGACTATTTTCTGTGACTGTGCAGTCTGGTTTCTGTCGGACCTGGTCGGGGCCTCAAATTGTTGCTTTTCTCGTGCAACGGCTCATTTTGTTTATTGCGTACAAGAATCGATTTGAAATTTATTTATTCATTTGTGCTCTCTCTCTCTCTCTCTCTCTCTCTCTCTCTCTCTCTGCGTATTTGCATATCACAGCACTCCAGACAAACTATGGAAAATAACTACTACAGTATGTACATGTACCATTTGGCTCATTATATTTCTATACTGTTAAGTGATTAAGTGAAGGGACACAACCACGATAATTATTACAAACATGATCCTTTTGATTACTACTTTACACCAAATTTAATTATAATAACAAATACATGGAAGCAGAGCTCATGTCACCTGCTCCCCCGCTTTAACATCTAATAATTTGAAGCTATGATAACGCTACGCAAGCATTAGAACATACTTTATTTGACCGCTTCAGTACCTATCATCTTTCTCCAACAACTGCTTTCACACTAAGCTCAAACTAATTCCCACATGTTCTGAATTTGAAATGTCGCATGTATTGTAGTTTTGCATGTTCCTCGTGCATTATTTGAGATAATATGAGAGAAATAAAGATTATGTTATGTTATGCTATAGGATGGTGACGTTCGTCACCGTGCTTCTTATGGTGTATACATTTTGCAACTTATTAGGTTTGCTAGAGTCTGCAATCATGTAGCGAAATAAAAGTTTAACAGCCTAACTTCTCCAGCAGGGCTATCGGTATCATGAACTTCGAAAAACATTTCCAAATTTTATCGCAGACACTTTGAGTTGGTTTCCAAATTAAATGTAAGAATAAACCGCTTTAACGTGAGGACCTTTCGGAACCAGAATTTTATGGTGACTTGGTTTACTTTAAAAAGTTATAGGAAGGAATGATTTTCTTTTCAGTTCAGAAAAATCATAACACGTCACAGACGTATAGGGTATAACTTGAATGTTATGCGACAGTCTGCATGCTTAGTTTTTAACACAAGCATGGTTGATAACTATACTGCCTTCTTTAATTGCACGCCGGTGGATTGGGCGTCAGACTCTTTTGAAGGCACCGACATAAAGCTATTCATTATAGTTGGTTGAGACCGGAGTTTCTTGTCTCGTGCTTGGCCCACCGGGGTTCAACTGGTGTTCACCACGAGAACCGAACACCTAACTAAATGTTGTGAACCACTGCGAAAGCTGAGGGTGGGGTTGGGCGCCTGTAAAATCGATTAAGTCACAGTCCCCCAGTAATTTTATATTCCTGATCGTTCCAAGGCGATACTTCTGTTGTGGTTCCATTTTTTATGTTCTGGAGTCGCATTTTTGTGCTGTTTGAACCTTATGTACGTTTTCATATTTTCATCTAAGTTCGGATACTCACTGAGTGACCGCTATTGAGAAATAGCTGCTCACATGGCTTACGATATGTTTTCTTAGTATAAGTACCTAATTGTCAATTTAGTTTTCAACCAATAAAAACTGCGAACCACTCTCGCGAAGTCTTCGCATCTTTTCCAATATTTTTCGTGTTGGTTTTTCAACCAATAAGAAACGCGATAAGATCTGCGTGTGCACACGTGACAAGCGCACGAAATCGGCCAGCCAATCAAATATGCGTTGGCATTTGCGCACGACAGACCACGCCCACTATCGACAGACCCACAATATGACCCTTCTCAATGAAAAGAAAGAGCCACATTTCCTCGGATCAGTAAATATTTGCATCAAAATATTTTATTGACAAAACAAGACACTTCTTTTTGACAGAGACATACACAGATAAATCTGTATCTCAGTTTTTGGTCAACACAGTATGTCAAATAAATACTGAAATTTCGGAAAAAATGTGCCGGTTTTGTGTTTTAGGCAATACTTAATCATATATTGCAGAATCCGGGCTATACCGTTATGATCCGTTGCTTTGAGCAGTTGCCAAAAAAAAAAAAAAAAAAAAAAAAAAAAAAAAAAAAAAAAAAATGGGTATTAAAATGCTCACCATTTTTCATCATTTGAGCCGCCTCGTGGGAAAACCAACACTGTGGTTTTCGAACAGGTCCGACACAAACCGGGTTGTACAAGCACAGAAGATAGCTAGAGACTGGACATTTTGGATTCAGAAAGTAGAGGAATTGTACTTTGACCATTACCCAATTAAAGATCAAAGTAAAACATAAGCTCAGCCATTAAATCCCATTAAAGTCTATTAATCACTTTGTTGTTGAACCTAATCTATTTAATTAGTGAATCTATTGTTATCTTGTATCTGTATTTTGTATTAATAATTTGTGTTTGTGTGTAAGTGAAAGAAAATCATACATTATTAGTCACCATGTCTACACCTGGATTAGTTACACAAATTGACCCTGCTCAGTCAATGCAGCCCCCTAAGGGCTGTTCGGACGGGGCAGCCCCAACAGTAGTCCCACCAGCAGTTATGCCCCCTGAGGTGCACAAAGACACCACCCTTGACCAGGAGTATGCCAGGGACTTACCCCTCCCTGACAGCCCAGATGGTCTCAGTATCCCTGGTTCCCCAACTAGCACTTCCGATTTCAATTTATCGGATTTCAATTCTGTTGAATCGACTGATTCATGGTATCTTAGCGACTCGTAATTAAAATTTAAGTTTCATGCGATGCTTGGGTAACCCAGCATTTTATTTTTGAAAGTATTCCGACGAAATTAGGAAAAATTGACAAAAATATTCACTGTTGCGTTGGCTCTTTTTGCTAGATAAAGTAAATATTTAATTTTTACACAAAAATAAATTTGAATAAAACTATGAGTTCCATTTAGAATTTTGTTTATTTGGTTTGTTGCTTTACGTTCAATACAATATATTACGAAATAAATATATAGGGATTTAAAAAAACTGCAGAAATTGAAGATCTTCACTTTATAAAAAAAAGACTATTTTCTGGGAATCATTTCTTTATTGTCGTAAGCGTTGCTTAAAGACATGTTTTTAACGGGTCATTAGCTGGTCAATGATAAGGGACGGAAATTGAAATTAGAAAATCCGGTGCCCTGACAATGTCTCTGAATAAGAAAAAAATCATATTGATTGCAGACATGGCAGAGAGAGGCAGTTTTATTGCACATGTTATCATTGATCATAAAGCCAATAAACAGTGGGTCACAGTCAGGTACATGTATTATCTTCCTACCATGTATCAGTTACCTAAGCTACGAAAGACCATATAATGCAAATTCTAGTGCTTGTACTACCACTGAACTTTCTAAATTATTAACTTCCTGCCTCACTGCTTTCAAATCTCATGTCATACAATACTGTGAGACGGTGTATGAAACTTCAAACAAAAATTGTTTTGGTCAATAAAAAATCTGGCGAGGTGCTCAGTCAATTGAAGTGTAGATGGTTCCGTGCAACGAGCTTGTCCATAAACGATTTTTCTACTCTGTATACCACATTGCCACATAATCTGATTTAAGAAAAACTAATCGATTTGATAGAGTGGACCTTCAAAAGAGCATTAAAAAGTTCAGGTCAGGTCAGTTTAACTGCTACAGTAACATGTAATCAGTACTACCTGTTGTCATGCGGTGCAGATGGGGCTCGTTAGCCTTGGAAGGCAACTCATCTAGGAGTTAAGCTAGTTCTCTACACAAAAATCTAGCTGGGCAGGGGGAACTCATTAGTCTTGGTTGACAGTCCTCCTAGGAGTTTACAGGTCTCTAAACAAAACCTAAGAAAGGGTAGATGGAGCTCTTCAGCTGTGGCCAGCAATTCATCTAGGAGAAGGAAACTCCAAAATCAAACCTGTGTGTCTGGATATGCCTAGTCCAGATATGCAAAGACTGTTTCGGTAGATGGAGCGGAAGAAATCACCTGATTCAACGGTTCAGAAAGCGATACAGCAACATGTTGTGGAACATGCAGAGCGTGACAAGGCACTAAAGATGTTACGGTCATCCACTGCATCCAAACCCAACTCTAGACGTCTTGACCTGTGTCTTGCCTCTGGGTGCAGCTGGGCGAGGACTAGAGAGTGAGGTTGACGTTGCGCACCTCTTCCTCACTATAATCCAATTTCATAGCGCATGTCATCTTATTTCTCAACACACAAGCACTTGCATACACAACAATTTCATCACACTTGCACCCACATACCTACAAAGTCCTGTGGCGATGGGCGAGTGGCGAAGCAGCAGGTGTAGGACACACTGGGAGCTGTAGTTGCAGACCTGCACACAGGCGGCTCAGTTCTAATGGTCGTTTTCTGTGAGGAGAAGCAGTAAGCAGAATTCGGCAGTCGGCTGAGCGACTGAGCAGACCTATTTAGGACCGCACTGCTCACCCCCGTAGCATGGGGAAGGGGCTAGAAAAGGTGCCCTAAACAATTGCCTGCTTCAAACCCCCTGGCTGGTTAACCGCGATCAGCGGGGATCCCCTTAAGAGGTCGAAATACAAAGAAAAAAGCTAGAGTAATCCCCTTACGGATTGGCGCATGGAATGTGCGTACTTTAATGGACAATGCTGGGTCAGATAGACCACAGCGTAGAACGGCCCTTGTGGGCAGAGAACTTGGGAGGTATGATATACAGATAGCTGCATTGAGTGAGACTCGGTTCGCAGATGTTGGGGAGATCAAAGAAGTTGGTGCTGGATACACCTTCTTCTGGAGTGGACGCAAAAGTGAAGAGAGGCGTGAAGCAGGAGTTGGCTTTGCCATCAAAACAGAACTTGTTGGTAAGCTGTCAGGATTGCCAAAAGGCATTAATGACCGTCTAATGACATTGAGACTTCCTCTGTCAGGCAATAAACATGCAACTATTGTCAGTGCTTATGCACCCACAATGACCAATCCAGATGAGGTCAAGGACAAGTTCTATGATGACCTAGACAATGTTATTTCTGCAACACCCCGCACAGACAAGCTTATCCTTCTTGGCGACTTTAATGCCAGAGTGGGTACAGACCACCAGACCTGGGAAGGAGTTATAGGTCCAGAAGGGGTTGGAAAGTGCAACAGCAATGGTCTCTTGCTTCTCAGGAAGTGTGCTGAACATGACCTTCTAATCACCAACACAGTCTTCCGTCTACCTAATAGGAACAAAACATCCTGGATGCATCCCCGTTCCAAACACTGGCATCTCATAGACTATGTCATAGTGCGGAGAACAGACAGGCAGGATGTTAAAGTGACAAAGACTATGTGTGGTGCAGACTGCTGGACAGATCCTAGACTGGTTGTCAGCAAACTCAACCTAAGAATACAGCCTGCGAGGCGACCTCAAGGCAAGAAAGCTCCTAAGAGACTGGATGTCTCAAAGCTGAATAAAGACAGCATGAGACAAGATTTCTTAACAGACATTTGCAACCAACTGGATGCAATGAATCTCAGTTCAGAGGACCCCGAAGAAAACTGGACAGTTTTCCATAAAACAGTTCTTTCTTCAGCTGCAAGCACCTTAGGCCATCCATCTCGCAAACATCAAGACTGGTTTGATGAGAATGATGACGAAATTCAGAGGCTTCTTGAAGAAAAGCACCGATTGCACAAGGTACATCAAGATGATACTAGCTCAGTATCAAAGAAAGCAGCCTACAGCAACATTTGTAAGACAGTTCAGACCAAGCTTAGGGACATGCAAGATTCCTGGCTGAGGAAGAAAACAGAAGAAATTCAGTCTTTTGCGGATAGAAAAGACATGAAGAAATTTCATGATGCACTGAAAACCATTTATGGTCCAAAGAGTTCTGGAGCCACCACATTGCTCAGTGCAGATGGAAACACTCTTCTCACAGATAAAGAAGCTATCTTGGAAAGGTGGGCAGAACACTTCAAAAGTGTGCTTAATCGACCATCAAGCATCAATGAGGATGCAATCGACAGACTTCCACAGATAGAGTGCAATGTTCTGTTAGATGAATTTCCTACCGTTACGGAAACAAGAAAAGCAGTTCAACAAATATCATCTGGCAAAGCCCCAGGTGCAGATGCAATTCCTGCCGAAGTTTACAAGGCTGGGGGGCTACCCATGGCAGAGAAACTGACAGAGTTGTTTCACTGTATATGGAGAAAGGAGGCTATCCCACAAGAAATTAAGGATGCATCCATAATCCACCTATACAAGCGGAAAGGAAATCCTCAAGTCTGTGACAATCACAGAGGCATCTCCCTCCTATCAATTGCTGGGAAGATACTTGCAAAAATTCTGTTGAATCGTCTGAATGTTCATCTTGATCACACGGGACTTATCCCAGAAAGTCAATGTGGATTCAGAAAAGACAGAGGGACAATAGACATGATCTTCACAGCAAGACAGCTTCAGGAGAAATGCCAAGAACAGAATGTAGATCTATACATGACGTTTGTTGACCTCACCAAAGCTTTTGACACTGTTAGTCGTGATGGACTCTGGAAAATCATGGCCAAGTTTGGCTGTCCACCCAGATTCATAGCTATGGTGCGGCAGTTTCATGATGGCATGCAGGCACGTGTGCAAAATGATGGAGAGTTCTCTGAACCATTTGAAGTAACAAATGGGGTCAAACAAGGCTGTGTTCTGGCACCAACACTGTTCAGCATGATGTTTTCTGCCATGCTTATGGATGCTTTTCAGGACAGTGACACTGGTTTTCCAATCAGGTACCGTTTTGATGGCAACATATTCAACCTCAGAAGGTTGCAAGCCAAAACTAAGCAAATGCAAAGAGCCATGGATCAAGTCTCACAGTCATGTGATAACTATGATCTCACAATCAGCACAAAAAAGACAGAGGTTGTACACCAACCAGCGCCCGGAAAGCCATATAATGAACCAACCATCACTGTGAATGGGCAAAAACTGAAAGTTGTTGACAAGTTCACCTACCTGGGAAGCACTCTCTCCAGAGCAGTGCATATTGATGATGAGATCACTGCCAGAATTGCAAAGGCTAGTGTGGCATTCGGACGACTCCGTGCAAAAGTCTGGGAGCGAAATGGAATCAAGCTTGACACCAAGCTGAAAGTCTACAAGGCTGTGGTACTGCCAACCCTCTTGTATGCATGTGAGACCTGGACAGTATACCAACGCCATGCAAAGAGACTTAACCATTTCCACTTAAGCTGTTTGAGAAAGTTGTTAAAAATCAAGTGGCAGGACAAGATTCTAGACACAGTGGTCCTGACGAAAGCAGGGATGCTAAGCATGCATAAAGTCTTAAAGCTAGCACAGCTAAGATGGACTGGCCATGTTATAAGAATGCCTGATGCGCGACTTCCAAAGAAAGTTTTCTATGGAGAACTACAGGAGGGAAAGCGCTCTCAAGGTGGCCAGAAGAAACGCTACAAAGACACCCTCAAAGCCTCTCTGAAGGATTTCGAAATACCAATGGGGTCCTGGGAACAGACTGCACAGGAGCGATCAAAGTGGCGAGGTCTCATCAACAAAGGGGCAGCTCTTTATGAAAAGAAGAGAATCTGTGAAGCTGAAAGAAAGCGAAGAGAGCGCAAAGCCAAAACAAATGTGCCACCATCAGACTCTATGACATTGACTTGCTCTACTTGCAACCGACAGTTTAGAGCCAGAATTGGCCTAGTCAGCCATCAAAGAACTCACCAACACACATCAGCACTATTCAAGAAATAATGATGGTCTTTCTCATTAGTGAGAGACGAACTATCAAAAAGTTCACTTCAATTGGCCTTTAATGACAGAAAAGCTGTTTTTAATTCCTCTGACCAAAGACGATATATACTTTGGTCATGTCAGAATGTATGCGACGCCATATCTTGTCTCCTGGATACTATCTACATTAGATTCAGAGCCAAGTTATACAGACAAATAATTGGAATTCCGATGGGTACAAATTGCGCCCCTCTCATAGCTGATTTATTTTTATACTGCTACGAAAGAGATTTCATGGATTCTCTTAACCATGACAATCAAGCTGATGTTATCGAGGCTTTTAATTCGACTTCTAGGTACCTCGATGACCTTTTGAACATTGACAAACCTTATTTTGAATGCATGGTCAATCAAGTTTATCCACCTGAATTACAGTTGAATAAAGCCAACACCACAGATACCAAAGAAGCCTCCGTTTTAGATTTACATCTTTCTATTGCAAATGGATTTGTTTCTTCCAAAATTTATTACAAATGCGATGACTTTGATTTTGATATAGTATTTTTTTCCGTTCTTGAATGGTGACGTTCCTCGCCGTACTTCTTATGGTGTATCCATTGCGCAACTTACTAGGTTTGCTAGTCTGCAATCATATTGCGGCCTTTAACGTGCGAAATTAATATTATACAGCCAAATTTCTCCAGCAAGGCTATCGGTATCATAAACTTCGAAATACATTTTCTAAATTTAATCGCAGACACTATGAATTGATTTCCAAATTTAATGGTGGGCTAAATATGCTATAATTACGTGAGGGCCTTTCGGAACCAGAATTTTATGGTGACTTGGTTTAGAAATTTAAGAAACGTATAGGAAAGAATGATTTTTTTTTCTTATCGTTACACGTTACAGACGTATAAGGTATAATTTGAATGTTATATGAATGTTGGTTGGGGCAAGAGCTTCTTGTCTGTTGCTTGGCCCACCGGGGATCAACTGGTGTTTTTCGTTTGCTCCGGATTTTCAGTAAGTTATTTGGCGCCCATGGATGAGCAGCTTACTGATTCAGAGAGTCCTCATTTTTTATTCATCATGGTGGTTATCGTGATTTATGTCATACATGATTTTTCATTTTGTAGTCATATAATATACCGAATTCTGATCTTAAATTTTTTTGCGCCTGATAATAAACGGTTAGACTTTACAACTGTTGCAGCATTATCAAACACTAATCGAAAAAAGATAGATATACGGTCACAAGCTGGCTCCCGTTTCTCATATATACTTTTAATTATATATGGGCCTCGTCACGAAAACAACATGATTTCCAAACATGTCTGACACAAACCGAGCTGTACAAGCACAGAAGACGGCTAGAGACTGGAAAATACGTATTTATAAAGGAGAGTAATTGCACTACATGTATCCGTGTAGTGAAAACAATCAGCTTCTCTGTTACTGTGAAGCCGATCTGCGCCTTTGTTTTCGCATCTGCAAAATGCCTATTTTCTCATGACGCGGCTAATATCTCTGTTAGATGGCAATTTTATCAGGTTATCTTTATTATGGGTGAAATCACTTTTATCTGAGCATTCGCATGAGAAAATCAACAATTTGGTTTTCCGACTAGGTTCGACACAAACCGGCCTGTACAGTCGCATAATAAAGCTAGAAGCTTGAAATTTTGGATTTCAGTAAAAGAGGAATTATACCGTCCGTGAAGCGAAAACAAATTTGCTGATCAGCTGTGCAGTAACTGCGTCTTTGTTTTCGCATATGCGATTTTTTTGTTTTTTTTTTCTGATGCGATGGCTCATTTTCCTAAAAACCCGGAAGGTTCAACGTATTTACCCAAAACTCATTCTAATATCGTTTTACTCCAATCGTGTTCATTGCAAAATGCGTTGAGATACTGCAAATCCGGGTAAGAAACTGATATTATTAACAAATTAAGTTATTGATATTATGTTTTACGTCTGTCAGTACTATGGTCATACGAAGACCGACAAGAAATACTAGAGAAACTGAAAGATTGAAGAAGACCGGGGTCGGAAGCTTAATCGCTGCGTCATCGAAGTTTCTGACAAATTGAGTGTCCTGAGGTTGTGTATTGTAGGCTTTGGAAGCTGAGTGTGATGTTATGGCCATGTAAAATCGATTTAAGCCCACCAGTAATTAGCTCACCTGAGCCGAAGGATCACAAGGTGAGCTTATGGTAGTCGAGCCGGCGTCCGTGGGTGTGTCCGTGCGTCCGTGCGTTCACACTTTCAATCTTGAATATCTCTAAGACAACAAAACCAATCGCAATCAAATTTTATCTGAAGCATCATTGAGGAAGGGGAAAGGTTGCATTAGGTTTTGGGCCAGGTTGGATCAGAACTCTGGTTTCCATGGCAACAGATAGCTCCCATTGAGTAATAATGGGGAAAATGTTGTGGCCACTCTAGCAACTTCATTTTTGATTGGATCTTCTTCATTCTTAAGAATAACAAGGACAACGAAAATATCTCGGATAAGTTCGAATTTTGGCCAGGTTCGACCTCAGACTGCGAAGTTAGCTGCCCTTGAGCGTCTGGAAAAATCCCCGTATAATCCCCTTATAATGGGAAAAATGTTGTGGCCTCTCTAGCGCCTTTATTTTTCATTGGATCTTCTTTATTCTTGCAGGTAACAAGGACAACTATAATATCTCGGACGGGTCCGAATTTCAGCCAGATCCGACCTCTGACTGTGGAGTTAGCTGCCCTTGAGTGTTTGAAAAATCATTATTTTGTGTTGTGGGCACTCTAGCGCCTTCAATTTTGATCGGATCTTCCTCATACTTAAAAGTAACAAGGAAAGCCATAACATCTCGGATAAGTTCGAATTTCAGCCAGATTCGACCCTTGACTGCAGAGTTGTCTGTCCTTGACTGTGTGAAAAATCAATATTTAGTGTTGTGGCCACTCTAGCGCCTTCATTTTTATTCGGATTTTCTTTATTCTTGGAAGTAACAAGGGCATTCATAACATCTCGGATGAGTTCGTCCGACCTCTGACTGCGGAGTTATCTGCCCTTGATTGTTTGAAAAATCAATATTTTGTGTTGTGGCCACTCTAGCGCCTTCAATTTCGATCGGATCTTCTTCATACTTGGAAGTAACAAGGATAGCTATTACATCTCGGATGAGTTCGAATTTCAGCCAGATCCGACCCTTGACTGCAGAGTTATCTGCCATTGACTGTGTGAAAATCAATATTTAGTGTTGTGGCCACTCTAGCGCCTTTATTTTTATTCGGATCTTCTTTATTTTTGGAAGTGATA
Organism: Rugalucina vietnamica; assembly: GCA_964017185.1. Taxonomy (NCBI): domain Eukaryota; kingdom Metazoa; phylum Mollusca; class Bivalvia; order Lucinida; family Lucinidae; genus Rugalucina; species Rugalucina vietnamica. Next base: position 74,474,276 of record OZ024869.1, on the reverse strand, counting down.
AGGCCAACCATAACATCTCGGATGAGTTCGAATTTCGTCCAGATCCGACCTCTGACTGCGGAGTTATTTGCCCTTGAGTGTTGTGGCCACTCTATCGCCTTCAATTTTATTCGGATCTTCTTCATACTTGGAAGTAACAAGGATAGCCATTACATCTCGGATGAGTTCGAATTTCAGCCAGATCTGACCCTTGAGTGCAAAGTTATCTACCCTTGACTGTGTGAAATATCAATATTTAGTGTTGTGGCCACTCTAGCGCCTTCATTTTTATTTGGAACTTCTTTATTCTTTGAGGTTACAAAGTCATCTATAATATCTCGGATGAGTTCGAATTTCGACCAGATCCGACCTCTGACTGCCCCTGAGTGTTTGAAAAATCAATATTTTGTGTTATGGCCACTCTAGCATCTTTTTTTCAGTGGATCTTCTACATTCTTGTAGGTAACAAGGATAACTACAATATCTCGAATGAGTTCAAATTTCGCCCCGATCCGACCTCTGACTGCGGAGTTACCTGCCCTTGAGTGTTTGAAAAATCAATATTTTGTGTTATGACAACTCTAGCATCTTTGTTTTTCAGTGGATCTTCTTCATTCTTGCAGGTAACAAGAATAACTACAATATCTCGGATGAGTTCGAATTTCGCCCAGATCCGACCTCTGACTGCGGAGTTATCTGCCCTGTAGTGTTTAAAAAAATCAATATTTTGTATTGTGGCCACTCTAGCGCCTTCAATTTTGATCGGATCTTCTCAACTCAAAAAAAACTTTGTCCAGTGTCTGTATTTGTTGACTCTCAGGTGAGCAATCGTTGCCCTTGGGCTACTTGCTTTATATTACTGATCGTTCCAAGGCGATACTTCTGTGGTGGTTCATTTTGTTTTATGACTCGGTGTTTAATTTTTTTGTGTTGTTGGCGCCTTATGTATGTTTTCATCGTTTTAGTTAAGTTTAGGTAACTGAGTGGCCACCTATTGGGAAAATAGCTGCTCATTCGGCTTACGATATGTTTTCATGGTATACGTACCTGATTGTTAATCTAGTTTTTCCCACCTCGGTTTTTGGAGTGGAATCTTTTTCTGATTGCGCCTTTTCCTGATCGTTGCCTACTTGTACCCGTTCGATAGAATAATCATTTGGTTTAGCCTGTCTTCTTTGAAGCTGAGAACATACATATATACACATGGAAATAAGTTAGGGAACACTTTTAGCCCTTGGGGAAAGTTTGAAAAAAATCCGTTTTTCTTTTTTCTAGCGATACTGAATTTTCTATCACATATACTTCATACCTTGGCCTAGCTACAGACAAATTTATGGAAATTCACAACATTTTGTCTTTGTGCTACGGAGGATACAATATGCCATATGCGAAAAAATCCACTTTTTACTGAATACAAGTTTGCCTTTTTGCTTCTGCACTCCGCAAAACTCAATTTTTGAAAGCAAAACAGGAATGAAATGTTGAATCTGATCGTTCTGAGTAAATAAACGACTTCGGACCTAAAACTTCATGCTTCATCTCCAAACCAACTAGTCATACAAAATCTACAGTTTGCATTGATTTCTATGAAAAGCAAAATTCTTGGATATTTTGCAAATAAAGCCGTAAAAGAATAATTCCGCTGGGACACTATAACCAAAACGTACATGTTTAGATTCCTAAAGGGTCATTTCGAATATCTGGCCCAACATTTACAACCTGCAAAATGTATACACAAAGAACAAAACGTGGACATGAAACCTATCCCCGGAAAAGTATGAGCCTACCGCCGACAGTCGGTCAGAAAATAAAGAATTTATGATCAAAGTTCCGCAACCGAAGTCTCAGCTTTATGCTTACGAACAATGACGACAACGTGAGTTCAAATAATGAAGTTATCGCAAAGACTAGCAGTGTGTTTCTTAAATTTAGCAAACATGTTCTGAATCAAAGATGGCCGCTGGCCGCCGCTTTTTATGTTTGATGCTAACCATTTTCACATAGAAGCAACTTTGGAGACTACAGATTCTGACAAATTTTCAAAACATTCTTCATAATTATTACAAAGAAGGATATATACAGTCTAAATTTGGTAGTCACATTATAACAGGTGTTCCCTAACTTATTTCCATGTGTATATTTGTGAGAAATTTGCTGGATATGTGTAACCAGGGCATCCGATATCTGGTAAAGAGGGATCGCTGTAGTATTTCCTATGTCAAAACATGCAGAATAATAGCTTCAACCATGCGGATAGTGAATACTATTATATATACCCCTCCTCAAAAAATTCCAGTCACTCAATATTGTTGTAAAACGTGTTTGCATCTGCATATTTTTGTATAACTGACGACTTTATTCCCAAACTAAAAGAGTGGCATTATAAATCTGTGCCTGGCGTTTACGTCCTTCTCAGAAGTTAAATCACATGGGGATAGGGCATGCAGAAAAATGTGGGGAGGGCTGTAGTGGCATTTCATTGAACCCACGTCTACCGAATACAAAGTGAGAAGCTTACCAATACACACAACGGAGGTTTTTGACACTGCACTTATTAGCTCACCTGAGCCGAAGGCTCACAAGGTGAGCTTATAGTACAGTTGTCGAGCCGGCGTCCGTCCGTCCGTCCGTGCGTCCTTTCATGCGTCCATATTTTCAAACTCAAATATCTCTAAAAAACAAGGCCGATCGTGATCAAATTTTATCTAAAGCATCATTGAGGAAGGGGAAAGGTTGCTTTAGGTTTTGGGCCAGGTCGGATTGGAACTCTGGTTTCCATGGCAACAGATAGCTCCCATAGACTTACAATGGGAAAAACATAAAAAAAATCTTCTCCGAAACCACAAGTCCCAGACCTTTCATATTTTGTGTGTAGCAATGTATAGTGGTCCTCTTTATAAATCGTGCCAACCGTGCCCCTGGGGTTCATACAGGCCCCGCCCCGGGGGCGTGATGGGGCAAAACATTAAAAAATCTTCTCCGAAACCACATGGCCCAGAGCCTTCATATTTTGTATGTAGCAATGTGTAGTGGTCTTTTTTTTTTTATAAATCCTGCCAATCATGCCCCTGGGGTCAAAAATGGCCCCGCCCCGGGGGTCATTAGCTCCCATTGACTTACAATGGGAAAAACATAAAAAAAAAATCTTCTTCTCCAAAACCACAAGGCCCAGAGCTTTCATATTTTGTCAGTCGCAATGTATAGTGGTCCTCTTTATAAATCCTGCCTACCGTGCCCCTGGGGTTCATACAGGCCCCGCCCTGGAGGGGGGGGGTCATTGGTAAAGCATAAGAAAGTCTTCTTCTCCGAAAGCACAAGACCCAGAGCTTTCATATTTTGTCAGTAGCAATGCATAGTGGTCGTCTTTATAAATCCTGCCAACCGTGCCCCTGGGGTCCATACGGGACCCGCCCTTGGGGCGTCATGGGAAAAACATAAACAAATCCTCTTCTCCGAAACCACAAGGCCCAGAGCTTTCATATTTTGTTCGTAGCAATGTAATAGTGTTCCTCTTTATAAATCATGCCAAACGTGCCCCTGGGGTACATACGGGCCCCGCCCCGGGGGTGTCATGGGAAACACTTTAAAAAAATCTTCTTCTCCGAAACCATAAGGCCCAGAGCTTTCATATTTTGTGTGTAGCAATGTATGATGGTCCTCTTTATAAATCCTGCCTACTGTGCCCCTGGGGTCTATACGGGCCCCGCCCCGGGGGTCATTAGGAAAAACATAAAAAAATCTTCTTCTCCAAAACCACAAGGCCCAAAGCTTTCATACTTTGTATGTAGCAATGTGAAGTGGTCCTCTATATAAATCCTACCAATCATGCCCCTGGGGTCAAAAATGGCCCTGCCCCGGGAGTCATTAACTCCCATAGACTTACAATGGGAAAACATTTAAAAAATCTTCTTCTCCGAAAGCACAAGACCCAGAGCTTTCATATTTTGTCAGTAGCAATGCATAGTGGTCCTCTTTATAAATCCTGCCAACCGTGCCCCTGGGGTCCATACAGAACCCGCCCTGGGGGCGTCATGGGAAAAACATAAACAAATCTTCTTCTCCGAAACCACAAGGCCCAGAGCTTTCATATTTTGTTCGTAGCAATGTAATAGTGTTCCTCTGTTCCCAAGAGCTTTCACCGGGGTCCAACTGGTGTTTTTCTTTTGCTCCGGAGTTAGTAGGTTATTCTGCGCCCAGGGATCTCCATCGTCGGACAGCTTACTCTGTCTGTGAGTCCTGGTTTTTGATTCAGCAGGATGTTTATCATGATTTATTTGTTTGTTCTTGATGATTCATTGACTAGTAAGAGATTCACCACGAGGACCGAATAACTGACTAATTGTTGTGAACCACTGCAGAAGCTGAGGGTGAGGTTAGGTACCTGTAAAACTGGTTTAAAAAAAAAAAAAAAAAAAAAAAAAAAAATTGTGCTGTTGGCGCCTTATGTATGTTTTCATGTTTTTAGTTAAGTTAAGGTAACTGAGTGACCACCTATTGGGAAAATAGCTGCTCATTCGGCTTACGATATGTTTCATGGTATAAGTACCTGATTGTTAGTTTGGTTTTTTCCCACCTCGGTTTTTGGAGTGGGAATCTTTTTCTGATTGCGACTTTTCCTGATCTTTGCCCGCCAGTAACTTTGTGTTACTGATCGTTCCAAGTCGATACTTCTGTGGTGGTTCTTTTTTTTATGTCTTGGTGTTTAATTTTTTTGTGCTAATGCATAATCCTCTCCTTTATATATGCTGCCAACGGTGCCCCTTGGGTCAATACAGGCCACGCCCCAGGCATGTCATTATCTACCATAGACTTATAATGTAAATAATATGAAAACATCTTCTCTGCAACAGCATGACACAAAGCTTGTATATTTGATATACAACATTGGCATCTGGAGCTCTACATAAATCCTGCCAATCTTGCCCGTGGGGTCAAATATGGCCCCACCCAGGGGGTCATTATAGGACCCTGACCTCGTCAGATGATTTTTTCATGTGAACCAAAATGGCAGAAAAGAGGATACACAATCCAGACAAGAGCTCTTCTGCTGATGTAAGTAGGGTTTCAAGGTCACATGACCAAGATGGCCACCATACCCATATATGGTAAAACCCCCAATTACTTTGTCCAATGATTGTACTTGTTGACTCTCAGGTGAGCGATCGTTGCCCCTGGGCTACTTGTATCCAAAAGAAGCCATCATGTACACGTCACTAGCCCACACTGACCTTTCAGATCCCACACCCATTTGTACCCTTACTACCATATCACATCTGCGCTTAAAACTCAGCATGCACAATACAACTGCGTAGGCCTACACTGCATGAAAAAAGACTGTTTGTATACTTGATTTTGTCACAAGCATTTTAAAATGATTTTTTTTTTTTTTTTTTTTTTTTTTTTTTTTTTTTTTTTTTTTTTTTTAGGAAGAGTATATATTATAAAGTGACGTTGTTTGTCCTCGCCGAGGCGGTTCTAACGTGTACCCACAATCCATGTTTTGAGCAAAAAATAAGAAAAAATATCAGATTTTCCATTGAACGTTTTCATTTTATGGACGTTTTCTCGTAATGCAATGAAACGCTATTATAATGAAAAAATCATCTCGTCTCATTTTAGTTTTAGAATACCTTTCAACAACAACGTTAAATGGCTTCTGCATGTGACGATAGCCCGGACTTCATGCGACCCAACCCTATCGCATGTATCACAAGACCAGGGGCAGAATATTTCGAAGATTCTGACACAGGTAAAGGTCATTACGATGATAATAGTGACTGGCACCACACATGTTTTCAGCATAGACGGTGCTACATTGTATACTGTGTCTACCTGCATTGCTCGGTCTTGACATTTCGCAGTTCCCAAACCAAAAGTCAAAAGATCCTTCATGCAAATTAACCCAAATTTGACCAGTGTATTCACCCATTGTTATAATCAGGATGAGTCTTCTTTAATTTTAAGGGGCTTCAGGTGTGATTTTAAAATCTTATTCCATTTTTCGATGAAATTCTTCTGAGCAAACAAAATAGCCCCAGATGGGACGCCGCGTTTTTGCAGAAGTTTATATATGTTCAAATAGGCCTTAAGGTGCTTATTCACGTGTTTTTCAAAAACTTCTGATACTGTTTGTAGAAGAGGAGGAAATATGCTGTCCATACATGTATTCCTTTACCGGCGCATTAAGAAATTACGATGCCATACTTTATGCCATATTTTACAACTGCCCCTCGTGCTTCCTTAAAGGTTCAAATACACGAACAAAATCGATGCCATTACACATACGAAAAGAGGATGTAACAGGTCGTTGCTGTTTTTGCAGCATGGGTTATAAAATGGCTCTAAAATCCGTTATGATAGTCGTTAAATATCATTACCGAGTAGTCGTTATATATCATTACCGAGGTCTTAGACACTACTGCATTTAAAATGTTTATGCCGTCGCTTTTTCTGCAGATGATGACGACACAGAGAGTGTTAATGGGGACAGTGAGACAGACACTATTCAGCTACCTAGTGCTCATATAACGGTAAGAAATAACAAAAAGGTCATGTTTTCTATTTGTAGATAGATTTGTACCAACTCCCTGATCTGTTCTATGGCCATCTCTGTACCTGTAACCACGCTTAATAATGCTACCCACGTTTGCCAATCCCATATCTTCGACCATGTGTACAGCTGTATGTCTACTTAACAAATTAAGTGTAATTCAATCAATTTCACCGTGTCCAACGTTGACGCCGGTGAAACGGCCCCTACACCGGTTACTACGGTGCTTTCGCTACAAAATTTGATGGAAGCGAATAAATTTCTTGTGTTGTTCAATGTTATATAGACGTTTGCGATGAAGTAAAACGCGTATCTAATGGAGAATTAACTTGACTTTTTTATTTCTGCTTGAACGAAAAACTGCTTTTGTACATTTTTTCCAAACATTCGATTCAAAGTTGGTAAACAAGGTTCGGCCAAGGCCTATTCGGCCGATTTCTACATAAACTGTTCGTATTTTCCAAAATACGCACAAAATGTGAGCAAACGAGCATTTTGATATGACTTGTATGCAAGATTGTGGGACGTTTGCATCGTTCTCGATAGATTTTCCCCCGAAAAATGCACAGGAAGAATTTCATGGCAAAAAGTAAACACAACGCCGGTTACTACGGTACCAGAATTACCTGGATTATTGGATAGATGGGCATTCTAGCTTTACAAGATGCGGATTGTGTTACTAATTCGTGCCTAGCTTCTGCCTACATAACTCTTTTATGTAGTTTAGGGAACTATACGTTCATTGACATGGTTATCAACCCTAGAATGAAGAGATTCTAATGAAACAGTTCCGTATTGTTATGAGATAGAAGTGGTTCCAATAGGAAAACAGGGCTTTTCCATGACTCACCAATTGCACGTAATTATACTTTGAGGTACCTTGGTATTATAAGTTACACCAACCTTTCTGCAACCCTTATAAATTGAAGTACTTTCTTGCTTGTACTTACTAACTTACTGGCTCAATGACTCTATGACTGACTCACGCATTCGGAAGTTTCGAGTCAAAACATTATCCAGTATGTTATAATAATAATAATAATAATAATAATAATAATAATAATAATAATAATAATAATAATCTTTCATGTAGGTTCCGGGAACTTCACTTTCATTGGCATGGACGTCAAGTCTTTAGTTTTTTTTTTTTTTTTTTTTTTTTTTTTTTTTTTTTTTTTTTTTTTTTTTTTTTTTTTTCTTTTCTTTTTAATGAAACGGTTCCGTATAAGATAGATCGTGTCTCATTGTAGAAAAGGTTGCCGTAAGCCATATAAGACACTACTCATTTCTAATTAAACTTCTTCGTATTTTTTTACTTCAGAACTGACTAATTAAGATTAAGATGTTTCCAACAACTCTTAACAAACTAAAAACCCTAAACAATAACAACATATCTTACTTACGTTCCTCTGATCAACCTGATTTTCTCCCATGAATTAGAGTTTTTAAAAGTTTTTTTAAAAAATGCATACGCAATATAGAAAAATAACTTCTTTGTCTAGCTTATTGACAATCAATGATTAAAACAGATCATTTAAGAGCATTGAACATATTAATGAGAAAGGGGAGGGTCATACCGCGGTTTAGGATTCTCAAGTGACCCTTTAGATTTGGCAACAAAGAGAATTACTGTAAATTTGTAACATTCAAGAGGAAAGTCAACACAAAGACTAGTATTATCCAAATGGCAAAGTATCGTATTGTTTCTTGCAGAATAAGACAATATAAGTGGAGAATGCGAAAGGAGTCATCATTGACCTTTAAATAAATCAAAGAAAAAAAATCACAAAGATCCGCATTCGTTTCATACGCGAACCTTAGAGACTTTCATTGAAGACCGAGCTCCAAGTGAATTAAGAAGTCCAGTATCTGCTGAAAATACAATCTTCTCCCCATTGAAAAGCTCTTGTTTGGTTGGGATTTTCTGACAAAAAATAAGTAAACATATACGTATCAATATTTAGTGTATTTCGGGTATAGCATTCCAAATAACCATATGAAGCAATATACGGTTAACATAAGGTGTATGTATGATGTCACTGAGGGGGAGATAAATCATTTGTTTGTATATTTGTTCCTGCTTTAACGTTCCAGTCAACAGTAACTGTTGTGGCCAAATTGGAAATGGCTTCGACTGCTATTCTAGATTGGGGTGCCATTTGAAATCCTTTTTTTTGCTCCAACACAGCATACAATACAGCAACGCGAGTGATTTATCTGCATACATCTGACTGACAAATAGTGAATTGTTATTCAACAAATCACGAACTAGAGCTGATCTTTATGTTTATTCTAACATACAATAAACAAAATAAAATCATTTTAAACCTTCAGTTTCTTAATAACTTTTCGACCATTGCACTGATGAAATTCCGCCAAACTTTTGACGTTACCGCAAATGTCTACACTTCTTGTCTGTTGCTTGGCCCACCGGAGTCCAACTGGTGTTTTTCTTTTGCTCCGGAGTTAGTAGGTTATTCGGCGCCCAGGGATCTCCATCGTCGGGCAGCTTACTCTATCTGTGAGTCCTTGTTTTTGATTCATCAGGATGTTTATCATGATTTATTTGTTTGTTCTTGATGATTCATTGACTAGTTAGAGATTCACCACGAGGACCGAAGAACTTACTAAATGTTATGAACCACTGCAGAAGCTGAGGGTGAGGTTAGGATCCTGTAAAACCGGTTTAAGCCCGCCAGTAACTTTGTGTTACTGACCGTTCCAAGGCGATACTTCTGTTTGTGTTTCTTTTTGTTTTATGTCTTGGTGTTTAAAATTTTTTGTGCTGTTGGCGCCTTATGTATGTTTTCATATTTTTAATTAAGTTAAGGTAACTGAGTGGCCACCTATTGGGAAAATAGCTGCTCATTCGGCTTACGATATGTTTCATGGTATAAGTGCCTGATTGTTAGTTTGGTTTTTTCCCACCTCGGTTTTTGGAGTGGGAATCTCTTTCTGATTGCGCCTTTTCCTGATCTTTGCCTACTTGTACCTTTCAATATTCAATACATGTAGTTAAGAATGTTTTCGATGGAAACTTATGTCATATTCAATAGAAGCAAGTTGCCGGCGGGACTACTTTCGATAGTACAGTAGGTCGCCATTGAAAAAATATCTGGCAGCCATTTTCCATTTCAATTTCAACTAAACGAACGACGAAACTAAGAAAAATACAGATGTCCTCGCACAATAAATACATAGGGCCTCGGGGAAATAAATGAATAAATAGTGCCTAGGGGAAGATTGACTTAGCCAACCGTGTTACCCTCTCTAAATAAAGGAATTACTTACTTACTTTACTTACACAAAACTTCATTTCATGACAAATACCTCAAATTTTGGAAGAACGATGATTCAAAAGTGTTTGTACTCCGAATTTCTAACTTTGTTCATGAAATTTCCGATCGCAACGAAGCCAAAGAGTCACGTCGACGTCATCAATTTTACTGCAACGTCAAAGTTCTCGCGTACACTAAGGCGAAGCCCTGCGTGTGTTGCAATATGGTGATAAGTCGCTAAAACTGATACCATTTTACATGAAATGTGGCCAAATGAAATGTCTATCAGGACTGGAGATGCCAGGAATAAGCATTTACAAACCTTCCATTGCGTACTTTAGGGTATATACATGTAATGAAAAGGTTACTGAATGAAAATCGTAAACAATTTGGAACTCGTTCATATGGCTGAGATTCACTCGCAAGCTCGTGCGTCCTCGCAATATGAACTCGTTCAGAATAGTTTTCGACATTCATTCAATAACCTATTATTATTATTATTATTATTATTATTATTATTATTATAACATATTGTGTAATGTTTTGACTCTAAACTTTCGAATGCTTGAGTCAATCATAGAGTCAATGGGCGAGTCAGTAAGTACAAGCAAGAATCTATTTCAATTTAAAAGGGTTGCAGAAAGGTTGGTGAAACTTATAATTCCAAGGTACATACACCTCAAAGTATAATTACGTGCAATTGGTGAGTCACGGACAAGCCCGGTTTTCCTATTGCAACCACTTCTATCTCATAACAATACGGAACTGTTTCATAAGAATCTCTTCATTCTAGGGTTGATAACCATGCCAATGAACGTATAGTTCCCTAAACGACATAAAAGAGGTATGTAGGCAGAAGCTGGGCACGAATTAGTAACACAATCCACATCTTGTAAAGCTAGAATGCCCATCTATCCAATAATCCAGGTAATTCTGGTACCGTAGTAACCGGCGTTGTGTTTACTTTTTGCCATAAAATTCTTCCTGTGCATTTTTCGGGGGAAAATCTATCGAGAACGATGCAAACGTCCCACAATCTTGCCTACAAGTCATATCAAAATGCTCGTTTGCTCACATTTTGTGCGTATTTTGGAAAATACGAACAGTTTCTGTAGAAATCGGCCGAATAGGCCTTGGCCGAACCTTGTTTACCAACTTTGAATCGAATGTTTGGAAAAATTATACAAAAACAGTTTTCTGTTCAAGCAGAAATGAAAAGTCAAGTTAATTCTCCATTAGATGCGCGTTTTACTTCATCGCAAACGCTTATATAACATTGAACAAAACAAGAAATTTATTCGCATCCATCAAATTTTGTAGCGAAAGCACCATAGTAACCGGTGTTGGGCCCGTTTCACCGACGTCAACGTTGGACAGGGTGAATTTGAAAAAATAAAATACAAAAATTAAATTCCTGGAAACTGAAAAATAGTGACGTCATTTTAGTGGCGTCTTTTTTGCGCAAATGACGGTTATATATCTGGAATACAGGTGGGTACCGTTCTGTGATAAAATGTTTGGGATTATAGTGATTTGCATGTACATGTATATGTGGGTAAAGATCAGTCATAGAATATTCTTGGTTATGTATCAGATATAACTTTAGGTAAAATCAGAGAACATAGGTATGCGTGGTAACAGTTCAATGATAGTGTTGGTACAAATCAGAGTACTTCTGTAATCGTTGGTACAGGTCAGATACAGCTTAAAGCGTGGATAAAGATCAGACACTGGGCAGAGATGAGAGTCAAATATATTCATCCACACTTTCTATACAGTCGTGGTTACATGTAAAACATATCCACATATTGCTTTAAATTAGTGCTTGCGACCGAACAATGACATACACAATTACAAGTAAACTGACTATAATGATAGTCAGTTGTTGTTAAACAAACCCACTAAAATTTCCTACCACGTATTTAGGGATATTTAATAAAGTAAGGAAACCTTATTTTTTTTATTTACTTTTCATTGTTTTGTAGCAAAGGGAGATTAGCAAGGCTGGCTACCTGTACAAGCAAGGAGGGTAAGACGTTTAGTTTTCCTCACCCGATCCACATGCTGATCGCATGCCCTTATGATGTGCCTAATATCCGTCGTTCGTCCACAATGTCTATGATCATCTCCTCTGTAATCAAAACCAACTCCTTGATAACGTGGGAATTGGGCATTTCATTGTGTATGCGATACAATTTTGAGAATGTTTTCGAAGTTTATGATACCGATAGCCCTACTAAAGAAGTTTGGCTGTGATATATAAACATTCATTTCGTGTGTTGAAAAAGGGTACAAGTAGGCAATGATCAGGAAATGGCACAATCAGAAAGAAATTCCCTCTCCATAAACCGAGGGTGGAAAAAACTAAAATGACTTTTAGGTACGTATACCAAGAAAACATATCGTGAGCCGAGTTAACAGCTGTTCCCCAATAGGCGGTCACTCAGTTACCCGGTTTGAACTAAAAATATGCAAACGTACATAAGGCTCAAACAGCACAAAATCCGACTCCAAAACACAAAACAATTAGAACTAAAACAGAAGTATCGGGGGGGGGGGGGGGGGGGGGGCTTAAACCGGTTTACAGGCGCCTTACCTCACTCTCATCTTATGCAGTGGTTCACAACATTTAGTTAGTTGTTCGGTCCTCGTGGTGAATCTTTAACTATTCAATGAATCACCAAGGACAAACGAATAAATCATGATAATCACCTTTATGAATAAAAAAAAACGAGGACTCAACAGAATCAGTAAGCCGCCCGACGATGGAGATCCCTGGGCACTGAATAACTTACTGAATCCCGGAGCAAAAGAAAAACACCAGTTGAACCCCGGTGAAGTACGTAACACATTTGCAGACTTCAACAAACCGAATAATTTGCGAAAAGTATACATCACAAGAAGCACGACGAGGAACGTCACCACCCGCTTAACATGAGGAAAACATGTCTTTGAAACATGTCCCCTCAACCATCATTTTTATATAGCAAATTTGGGGAATGCAGGGGTATACCTATGTTTCTTATTCTTGCTCCAAAACAAAGATTGTAGGTTCTCGCTAGAACCTCCGCAGCGAGCCTGTTTCCACAATATATGTTTTGAGCCAAAATATTAAAAAAAAAAATCAACATTTTCCCTAAAAAATCTTCATTTTTTCTTCTGAAAAATATCTTTGTAAGTTTTCGTAATGAACGTACGCCATGTTACCTTTAGGATAACACGTTATAATATGAGCCGCCGCATGGGAAAACCAACAATCTGCATATGCGAAAACAAAGACGCAGATCAGCTTCGCGGTAACCGCGAAGCTGATCAGCGCCTTTGTTTTCGCTCTTCGGATAGTACAATTCCTCTTCTACTTATATCCAAAGTTTCAATCTTCTAGATAGTACAATTCCTCTTCTACTTATATCCAAAGTTTCAATCTTCTAGCTTTATTCTGTGACTGTACAGCCCGGTTTGTGTCAGACCTGGTCGGAACCCAAATTGTTGGTTTTCTCACGCACAGGCTCATATGTTTATTTTTATTTCAGCATGAATAATGACAAAGGCTGGAAGAAACGCTGGATGGTGTTTGATGGAGAAATGTTGAGATACTTCGCCAATAATAAGGTCACAGTGCAAACGAAAGCATCAATGAATGCCGGTTTTGTTAAATTAAACTGGTTATTAATTACTTAATATGAGCCTCATCATGAGAAAACCAACACTCTGCATATGCGTAAACAAAGACGCAGATCAGCTTTTGCAGTGCAGTTACTGCGAAGCTGATCAGCGCCTTTGTTTTCGCTACACGGATAGTACAATTGCTCTATACTTTGTATATCCAAAATTGCCAGGCTCTAGCTTTCTTCTGTGCTTGTACAGCTCGGTTTGTGTCAGAGCTGTTCGAAAACCACATCATGTCTTTTCTTGTGTCGTGGCTTAATATAATAATATTACAAGTTGAAAGTAGATATTTTGCAAGAGACATATAAAAGAGATCGACAAGTTCCTCGCCCATTGCTAATTAGCTACCGACCATCTTAATACTTTTTAACCGCTCAGACGATGTGAGTCTGCCCGGGAAAAGTGGTTAAGTCAAACATTCCACGCATAGAAATTAGTTGTGTACTTGTCAATGAGCTGTACACTTTGAAGAATAATTTGGATGTCATGTCATTCTAATGTAGAGTAGAAGTAGAAGAAAGAACCTACAAACGGTGTCTCTGTGCGCAAATTATGATGTGTAATTCTTGTTTACACTCACTCCTGAAACATTTCAGACGCCCGTCTCTCTTCGCATCATTCCTGTCTCAGAAATGGAGAGCGTTGAATCGGTTGCAGTAAGTTGTTGTTTGATATTGGTTATATTTATTTACAATATCCAATGTAAGTGTGTAGTAGGTCTACTTATTATCCATTACAAAAAATTTGCCCATGTAATATATGGAAATTTGTTTCAGCTGTAGAAATGAAAACTTTCATTGGAAAAACTTTGATATTTTTAATATTTTGTGCTCAAAGGCGGCTCATTGTGGGCACACGTTAGAACCGCCTTGCCGAGAAGGTTCTAACGAGTAGCCATAACAAATATCCAATTTGTAGTATGTCTACTAATCTACCATGTTTTTGTGTTGTCATTTCTATGATGTGACGAATGGTGTACTTTAACGAACAATTCACAAGATCAAATAGTCTATATGTCATTATAAGATAATTTTAATAAATAAATAAATAAATAAATAAATAATATGATGATGGAATGCGGATAAAACGATATTAGAGCCCATTACGAAAACTTGCCCATGCAATATACAGAAATTCTTTTCATCTGTAAAAATTAAAGATTTCATCGGAAAAATTTTGATATTTTTTCTTATTTTGGCTCAAAACATAGATTGTGGGTACATGTTAGAACCGCCTCGGCGAGGCGGTTCTAACGAGTACCCACAATCTATGTTTTGGAGCAAAAATAAGAAAAATAGATATACCCCTGCATACCCCAGTTTTCCTTTATAAAAGTGGGGTTCAAGGGGGTATATATTACACGGACATGTTTTCATGAAGATACAGTTGAATTGGAATCTTTAAGTATCTAAGTTCCATGTGCCAGCATGTAATTTAAAAGTGGCATAGGTGATGACTGGGCAATATGGTCTATCTTCTTTCATCAAATGTTTCAACTGCTTTAAAAATGCATTTTATTTTTGTAGCAGAGATAAATCTTACTAACATCTTCATTACGACAACTTGCCCATGCAATAAACAGAGATATTTTAGCTTTAAAAATTGAAAATATGTTGATAGTTTGTTTTTTTCTTATTTTTGCTCAAGGCGATTTTGATGAGTATCCACAATCAAATATAAGAAAAATAGGTATACCCATGCAAACCCCAGTTTTTTTTTTCTGTATAAAAGTGGGGTATAAGTGGGTATACTTTTTACGGACATGTTCAGGTTCCTGATGGCTTACTCATTATTATCTTACTTTTATTCAGGATGGTCGTGCTGGTTCCAGAAGCTCGGCAAGCTTAATAAGCGTAATATTGTTTTATATTAGTACAATTAAGCTGACAAACATGATGAAGCGTATATGAACTTACATTACGCATAATATGCGCACATGCACTTTAATGATATGTATAAATTTGCTTAAGGGTTCGAGCCCCGCTCTGGCAACATGTGAGACAAGCAAGTTCTGCTTGCGCGTGTGCCAGGTGGTTTTTCTCGGGGTTCTCCCGTTTTCGCCCCACCTAATGATTGGCCCGTCTCATATGAGCTGAAATACTCTTGAAAGGGACGTAAAACTGAATTAGAAAAATGCTTAATTGGTTTTCCATCAACAAAATTTCACATGTACATGTATTTGTAAAAGGTTTGGTTTAGTCACCTTATGTTTACGGTAATTTGTGAACCGCGATGGCAATCCTTTATATTATGGGTAACCCCCTTCAAGTAAAGTACTTACTTACTTACTTAATTAATTAATTAATTACTCAATAAATTAATTAATTATTAAACTTGTCCATGTCAATATGCAGAATTTTTTTTCAGCTATAAAAATTAAAAAAATTGCATTGAAAAAAAAATAATGTTATTTTTTTTTTTTTTTATTTTTGCTATAAATTGATTATATTGATTTTGGGTACACGTTAGAACCACCCCCGGTGAGGCGGTTCCAACGATTATCCACAGTTTTGGATCAAATATAAGAGAAATACATATAGGTGAATGCAGGAAAAAAAGTCACAGGAAAGAAAAGTCACGGAAAAAAGAGACAGATTTGAGTAGGAAAAAAAGTCACAGGAAAAAAGTCACAAAAAAGAATTATGCTCTTTCTCAACTTTTGGTTAGGAATAAACATTTTTATTTTTATTATTACTATTATTATCACTTTATGTTTTGTTTGAATTGATATTTTAGCATTTTCTGTCCCACTTAACAATGTTCGGTCACGCAAGGACTGAGCTGAACTTCCTGGGTACTTGACCAGTTATTTGGTAGCCTAAAACAGGCTTGCTCAAGGACACTGCATGGCAACAGTATGTTTCAAACAAAGTTCTACAGCACCATGGTCCGAAAGTTAACCATAGTGCCACCATGCTCCTCGTATTGGGTGGATTCTCATCCATTCTATGTTCCCCATTCTAAGGGCATGTTTTGATTCCGATTATTATATTTCCTCATCATTGCTTTCTTTTAACATGAAAATCATGTCCTACTACATTTATGTATAGATATATGTATTTTCTTTTGTAATGTTATCATTGTGACTTTTTTCTTGTGACTTTTTTCCTTGCAAACCCTATTTTTGCAATACAAAAGGAGTTTATGAGGGGGTATACATTTCACGCACATGTATAATGCAAAAGCTGAAAAATGTAACAGTAGGGTATGCTATGATATGATTGTGTGAAACTACCAATTTTAAGAATACCTGTCACTGACATTTGCATCCTGTTTTGACAAAACATGCCCTGAATCAATTGTTTGCATAAGCTATTTGCTTTGATTTCAGAGTTCTTCCAGACAATACCAGTTCAAAGTAATATGTAAACACAGAACATTCCTATTCGGAACCGACAATCCAGGTACATGAACATGATCATTACGAAAATACGCCCATGCAATACACAGGGGAGTTTTCTGCTGCAAAACTTGAAATCATTTTTCCGATGAAAATTTCATTTTTTACAGCTGAAAAAATTCTATATATTGCGTGGGCAAAAATTCGTAATCAAGATCCTCAAAACTGGTCAATCTAGCACACTATAAAACATTGTGTCATGAGTGAAGTTTCGGCCTTTGGTTGCAAACGATATGTGTCACAACGTCTTTAAGAAGAATAATGCTCACACGGTCTTAAACACAGATGTATGTTGTCCATAAAGTATCACATACCTTACATTACCAACAATTGGCAATGCTTTTAGAAATGCCAATCATTTTAATCGAGTGGGGTGGGGGGGGGGGCACATTGCAAATTATTTTGAATTGATGACATATACTGCAGTTCAGTACTGTACACTCAATTTCTAAATGTTTGCCCTAACTTTGATTTTAACACCAAGACTAACCTTTTTCTATGATTCGCAAGTTCAGAAAAAAACCCTTAAATTTGAACTGACGTTTAGGCATAAAAAAGTCATATTAATTTTACCTTATATTATTTCATCGTGAAAGGGAAATGATTTTCCAAAACGTTGAGCAAAATGCTGATTTTCCAAAGCGTCTGTTATTTTTGGTAAACGCATTTATTTTAAAAATCCCAACAGAGTTTTCTCTTGTGAAATGTTTATAGAAATTGTGGATCCTTAAAAACACATATTTGTTGAAAATATATTATATTTGCACAAAAGGAATGAAACTGAAACAATGCGTTTATTTTGTACTGCGTTTATTATAATATAACAATGTAGTTCATATATATCATATATATTGATCATATATATTGTATTTATATTTACAGATAACAGAATAAACTGGACAAGCCTGATAATGGCAGCTATTCTAAATCGAAAGGTACTACCTGGCACCGACCTGACATTGAATAAAAATAAAAAATGCGATCCTTTAAGAGCAGTGGGCATATTAATGAGAAAAGACAATATGATTTTACACCCACAATCTATGTTTAGGAGCAAAAATAAGAAAAATAGGTATACCCTGCGTACCCCAGTTTTATTATAGAGAAGGGGGTTCAAAGGGGTATTTATTGCGCGGACATGTTTTCCTGATGTACTTCGTCTGCGTGATATGTATTACGCATTATGAAATGCAGCAACTCACACACACACACACACACACAAAAAAAAAACATTGCTAGATAATGGTTTATTCATAATATGATCATGAATTTTATTTGACCGTTTTTACTCTCTGAACTAGAAGAAAATATAATGTGGCCTCTTATAACACAGCTTTCTTACAATGTAACAACGGAATACTTGTTGTTCTTTTTTCAGAAGGCTATAGAAGAGTCGAATAACCCTTATACAGGTGGTGATGGTAAAGTAGAATTAAAGGTATAAACATGTGGGTAATCCAACAAAGAATGGGACTTTTTTGAATTATCACTATGCAAATAAAATTTGCTTATTGCGAATTAATAATTATTGTTGCTCCATTAATGCAACCCCAATTCACCGCTAAAATTTGACATCTGGAAAAGAACCTGCCGTTGCCTAGCAACGAGAGAATGTAAGAAACCTGTCCATGGGCTCGTAGATAATATGTACCTAAAGTTGATTGTCATGGCAAATAGTGGCAAAAAATTCCACTAAAGACACACAGTAGATTGCTTGCTTTATGCGCTGCAAATATCCTTATGCGCTGCAAATATCCCATGAATACAGCTGAAACTTTAAACAAGGTGCGCATTTTTGCGCTGGGTTTTGTTTGCGAAAAAATACAATGAAATTTGGGGTAGGAGCGTGAAACATGTCATAGCCTGAGCATTAATGGCATAATAAATTGTTTTTAACCTTGAAAATATCAGTTATAATGCAATTATTGCAAACGAATTACAAAAGAGACAACTGACCTTTTACATTAATGTTGACTAGCAACCAGAGAACTAAGAAAATGCTTTCAGTCAGAATTCATAGCGTAGAATGGTTCTAGGCAACCACCTCTCGATCCAAATTGACTGTAGAAAAATATTTCACACAGACAATACTCAACTATGACCAGTTGTCTTTTTAAAATGTGTGGCATAGCTTTTAAATTATTTTAATAGGCTACATGTATATTAAAAGGACAAATCATGGCCATAGATACTGCACGAGTAGGTCTCAATTAACCATAGCAACCAAAGTTGTTGAGCGAACATACATGTACTTTGTTAATTGTTAGTTGACATGAATCGCAATGCTGAGAAGACAAGCGTATCGTAACTATAGCAATTATCCGCCGTCCATCCGTCGTTCATCACCAGTGCGTCGCCCGGCGTCATTGTCTATCATTTTCAAAGGCCTTTCTTAAGATCAGCTCGGCCAATCAGCGCAAAGGTCCTGTGATGTATGTTCGGTGAATGTAAACAAAAAATAAAAAAGCCTTCTGGATCGCATGAATAAAAAAACTCGTTAGGATCGCATGCTCATATATGATAAAAATCATCTAAAGAGCCAGTTGGGCTGTGATATATCTTGGAACTTGAATGGAAGTACCAAGTACTTGAACTCAAGAAAATTATGTACCTTATTACCTTCGGATGGCCTTGACCTACTTTATGATGTCATCATTTTTCTTCTATTCGTTTAAATGAGAATTATCAACAATAAATGTCTGTCGCTCTATCGTCAATTTCATATTTTTATTGTATAAATGATTGTCAGTTGTTATTCGAATTTTCTTCTTCATCACATACGTTTTAGGGTTGTGCTAGATTCGATGGCAAAAAGAATCGTTACTATATGGCTCTTACGGCCGGAAAGTTATATTATTACTATAACGAAAAGGTAAAGTTAATTCACTTAAAGTGTCGGGCCCACTGAATCGTAAGCCAAATCGTACGATTGTGCAATCATTAATTTTGTGACAAGACTGCGTATGCAAATTATGTAAAATGTTTTCCAACGTATATATGCTTTCTTAATTTGCATATCGGGGCCAAAAAAATACCCCCAAATTAATATTTAGACCTTAAGCGCAGTGGGACCAGCACTTTAGTGCCAGTCCCACTGAATCGTTAGCAATCGTACGATTGTGTATCCATTAGTATTGTGATAAGACTGCGAATGCAAAATATGTGAAATTTTTCCAACATGTTTTTGCTTTCTTTATTTGCATATGGGTGCCAAAGAAACGATACCCGCATTGATCGTAAGATCGTAAGCGATCTTAATGGCAGTGGGACCGGCACTTTAAGTCTAAAATCGGGAAAGACGAATGTTTATATTATCAATAAACAATATCGTACCTCAGAAAGAAAACATACATTACGTTTTAGAGAGCTCCCAAATGTGTATGTCAGTAACATCGACGAATCGAAGGGCTTATAACTTTCTCTGAGAAACCATTAATAAAAAGTATTATAATAGTAATATTTCATTATCGTGATTTCTTACAAAGACATCAGTTAGTTTTGTCTTTGCATGGAAACGTCAACGGATATGAGTTTAGATAGTGAGATGTTGTTACAGTACATGTACAAACGTCGCAATGATAATAATACAGAGATTCTATCTAGTCCAGCATTTATTGACGAGGTTTGATAACACTATGTGTATACCTTTTCCCGGTTTAACAGGATTTTGAATATAACTTCGCAGTACATGCTTTGAACATGGAAATAACGAATGTACAAGAAATTGATGGAAAGCTTCAGTTGAAGAGTCCACCTAATCAGGTCTTCATGTAAGCGAGATAATATGTAAAGTTTTGAATTACTATTTTGATTACACGTAAATGCATTGGAATGTATAAATGTTGGTAGACTACCTAGCGCCAGTTTATCGTTAAAATTCTAATATAAAACAAGTATGACATACACCAAATATGTTGAAAGTTGTCAATTGAATTTGACAATTGAAAGAATTAAAAGCTCAAGTAAAAGAATTTGCATTTGCCTCGGTGACCAACCAAGTATCCGTCATTTTCGGCTAGTATAAAACCAGATTGTTTTGGCATGATTGTAAGATTTGCCAAATTTGCTTTCATAATCTGTTTTCTAATATGATTAGTTAATTTGTTTTTATTTTTGTATATTCAATGAAAACATTTCAAATATCTATGTTCATTGATATTTTGTAGACTTACTTTTGACAACGCTGAAGAAACACAACGATGGAAAATTGCACTAGAAACAGCAATAGCTCATGTTCTTGGGGACGATGAGGTATATAATCTAGAATTATCTATGGTACAATCTATACCTTAAAAGTGCCGGTCCCACTGAATCGTAAGCAATCGTACGATTGTCTAATCATAAGACTTATTGATAAGACTGCGTATGCAACATTTGTAAAATAGTTTCTGGCATGTTTCTGCTTTCTTAATTTGCATATCGGGGTCAAAGAAATCACCCCAAAATTAATATTAAGACAATCGTTATGCGATCTTAAGCGATCTTAAGCGCAGTGGGACTGGGATTCAACCACTTCGTAACGTGTAACACTTGGCTACGTACATGTACCTATATAGATATTAGACTTATTAGATTGTTCCTAGATATATCTTACTTTGAATGCCATAACTTAATACATCTGAGCCACCTCGTGGGAAAACCAACAATGTGGTTTCCGACCAGGTCCGACACAAACCGGCCTGTACAAGCACAGAAAAGAGCTAGAAGCTTGAAATTTCGGATTTAAGAAGCTATACTATCCGAGTAGCGAAAACAAAGGCGCTGATCAGTTTCGCAGTTACTGCGAAGCTGATCTGCGCCTTTGTTTTCGCCTAGGCAGATTGTTGGTTTTCCCACGAGGCGGCTCATCTATTCGGCTGATTCCCACTTGGGTTGGAATGTTGTGGTAAGACTTTGATTCTGATTGCACGAGTCCCTGATTATCTTTTCAAATTGTTTGATATATACGTATATACATGTATGTATGATAAGTAAACTATTACCATTTGTGTACGTCTCTAAGACAACGACTATAAGCAATTGTATTTCCGTTATTTGCAGATTCTTAACCATGTACGAGGCATTCCTGGTAATGATATGTGCGCAGACTGTGGAGCAGATGGTTTGTTGGACATATTTGGCTTTTTATTTCCTAATTATTGCATCAATCATTATCAATTTTGTTTTTTATTATTGGTTTTAAGTTCTTAAAGCGAATGAATTTCTCTTGGAAATTTAACGGTGAGCAGACTATAATTCAATAACTTACTAGAACACATTACTGTGTACACTAATGCTTAACCGTGCAATGAATATCCCCATCACGATAGATGAAAAATAAATAAAAGCAAAACCGAAAAAAGCTACAGATACACATTAATACCTACGTAAGGCTGAATGACTCAGTACATGTACCAATTGAATAACGTACATGGTACGACCAGCATAATACTTGCTGTTTGCCTGTAAATTTGCCAGGTTGAAAATGATTTGGACGATCTCATTATCGACAGTAAACAGACTTTGTATCTGAAACTTTTCAGATTTCGATTTGTATCATAACGACTCAGTATGAAAATGATAATTCTATGAGCTATAATTTAATATGATTCCACAGTTTAAATGCTTAGTTTTGACCAAAAACATACATGTATGAGCCGCCGCATGGGAAAACCAACAATCTGCATAGGCGAAAACAAAGGGGCAGATCAGCTTCGCAGTAACTGCGAAGCTGATCAGCGCCTTTGTTTTCGCTACACGGATAGTACAATTCCTCTACTTTCTTAATCCAAAAATTTCCAGCCTCTATCCACCGTCTGTGACTGTACAGGCCGGTTTGTGTCAGACCTGGTCGGAACCCAAATTGTTGGTTTTCTTACGCACAGGCTCATATTGCTTACTCAGATTCGTTCGTTATTTTGCAGAACCAGAATGGGCGTCTATCAATATAGGAGTAACACTTTGTGACGTATGTGCAGGTAAACTTTGGTTTTCGTATTTGAATGTAGAATAAGAAATGTGATGCTACATTTTCCTGTTTCTTGGGTCTGGTAAGAATGGACAAGAAATTGATTAATATGTAACCACGACTCTGGTCCTTCATTTATGATTCTACTATTCAACCATTTTTAATCGCAAAATATATCTAATCATTACGAAAATTTGTCCATGCAATATACAGAGATTATTTTCAGGTGTAAAAATTGAAAATTTCATTGAAAAGTTTTCGATATTTTTATATTTTTGCTCAAAACATTGATTGTGGGTACAAGTTAGAACCGCCTCGGCGAGGCGGTTCTAACGAGTACCCACAATCTATGTTTTGGATCGAAAATAAGAAAAATAATGTACCCCTATTAACCCCATTTTCACTAGATAAAACTGGGATATAATTGGGCATTCATTGCATGGACATGTTTGCATGATATCATTGTAGGTCTTCACCGCAGCCTAGGCGTTGATGTATCTAAAGTCAGATCGTTGCGAATGGACAAAATATTTTCCGAACGGAGTTCACTCTTGAAGGTAATCATGAAGTTCATTAAAGGTCACAGTAGCAAAACCATGATGTATCTTTTTTATTATTATTCTTGGATGGATTTAAGAACGGAACAGTTACTGTCAAAACATAATGAATAATTATATTGAATTACGCAAGTTTTTGTAGAAGCAAACGGTCTACACACAGACCAGTGTATCCTTATAATAGTATTGTTTTACTACAAAGAAAATCCTATGCCTCAAACTAACAGCTGTGTGTCATCCTCATCGTTTTGCAGTGTTTTGTATTGAAGCACGGTGAGTTTTACATTTAATTGTGCGAAAGCCTGAAAATATCCTCAACAGCCTCAGAATGGATCATTTCAGATGTTTGAGAAGATAGGAAACAAGAATGCAAACAAGTTTTGGTGCAAAGAATTACAGGATTGTGACAAGATTAGCCATGATTCGACCATTGACGCTAGGAAGCATTACATTCACAGAAAATACAGACAAAAGGCATTCTGTGATCACCAGTATTTCTCTGATTCAACAGAGAACCTAAATGGGGTAATGTAGGACATAATTTCAAATAAATTGGTCTAATAATAATTGAGCCGCCACATGGGAAATGCAACAACCTGCATAGGCGAAAAACAAAGGTGCCGATCAGCTGCGCAGTAACTGCGAAGCTGTTCAGCGCCTTTGTTTTCATTACTCGGATAGTACAATTCCTCTTCTACTTAAATCCGAAATTTCAAGCTTCTAGCTCTTTTCTGTGCTTGTACAAGTCGGTTTGGGTCGGGCCTGTTCGGAAACCACATTGTTAGTTTTCCCACGAGGCGGCTCAACTGTTTGTAATTTACAAGGAACGCAAATCTAAAGCACGTGCATATTTCAGCTCCAGGTGTTTCATCTGTAGACTTCAATTAGTGTATAGCTCGGCAAATAGGTCACTGTATGGGCGTTACCTTATGAATACGTTATTGGGTATGGTCTACTTTTGACCTAGGTAAAAGCTTAAGGTATACAGTTGAGAGACTCAACTCACATGTTGTCCGTTAGAATAAAATCCGAGTTTGTCTAATTTACTGGATTTGACAAAAGACAGGTAGCTGATCTTTAACGGTAAATAATATGTGACAGCGCTCTAGGCTGACTGAGTTTGACTTTTCTATAATCTCCCTACTTGAACAGATGGACTAGCCGACCACGCCCAGATATGAATATTAAAGTTGCCGCCCATACAGTGACCCATTTGCCGAGCTATACATGCATATAAAGTCGTTCGTTGAATTGCAGTGTTTTATCTTGACGCTTTCCGCCAGTTTTTTGTTTGTTTTCTTCAACATGTAGCTGACTATAGACAGGTCACCACCTTGTTTGGAACCTTGGGATGTTTATGTCGCTCATCGTACCTGTTGTTATATTTTTTCATATTTTGCAAAAGTTTTCTTTCCCGCCTTGTGTCTGGGTACGTTATCCGTTATTTTTTAAGAAACCGAAACCAATCTCTTTTGTCACACATGCATGTCATAGCCGCAATAAACATTACTGGCGATCATTGTGAAAATGAAAGGTGGAGGGGGATATTTTCGAATATGTCAGTAATGAACAGTTTATCATTCAGGCCCTGTTTAAAGCGGTGATGACATTAAATATACAACTGGTTATGAAGATACTCATGTCCGGCGCTGACGTAAGTAAAAGTAAAACATAATTTGTCTTAATTGATGTGTTCAGTGGACCTTTTACGATAAAAGCATGTACTAATAACTGTAAAATTAATAAGAGTATAAGAACATGTGCCAAAACCTGCTTTGACATTTTAAGAACAAGACGCGGAATCTTATATAATTGACTTTTAGATTAATCTATGATACTGAGATGCAAGTTTTATTTCCTTTAAATGTGTAAATATGTAAGAATGTACCAACGTCGGTTTTATAGTCTATCATAGCTCTAAACTTGAGCCTCTCACGTATAAAGTTTTAAATGTTTGTATTTTTAACTTTTTATGAGGTGAGACTTTATTAAATTATTTGTATTTGTACTAATATAGATTGCGCATATAAAAGCGCAAGTGATGTCGGGTGGGAATGTATGTGCCTTCGCCCATTTTGGGCCTACAGAAATAGATGGGGTGCTTGTGCCTCCAGGCAAAGCTTCCACGCTAATGACCATCTGATTACTGAGTAACCGCTCAGGTCTGAGCCTGCCCAGAAAAAAATGTGTTCAAGTCATACAATCCTTACATACGTGTTAAAGACCTATAGTTCGGTGGTTATATTTGAAGCATTTTTTGGATGTCATGACGTTCTTCTTTTGGGTAAAAGTCCCATAAAATGGAGGCAACGTCCCGACATGACCATATCTGTTGACTGTGTTGTTGATTATAGACAGAATATCCTGAGCAAAGAATATCCTTTCTTCTGTACTTGAAGCAGGCTTTGTACTTGAAGAAGGCTCTGCCTTCTTTAATTGCACGCCGGTGGGTCGGGCGTCAGACTATATGATGGCCCCGACTTAAAGCTATTCATTTTAGTTGGTTGGGGCCGGAGCTTCTTGTCTGTTGCTTGGCCCACCGGGGTCCAACTGGTGTTTTTCTTTTGCTCCGGAGTTAGTAGGTTATTCGGCGCCCAGGGATCTCCATCGTCGGGCAGCTTACTCAATCTGTGAGTCCTGGTTTTTGATTCATCAGGATGTTTATCATGATTTATTTGTTTGTTCTTGATGATTCATTGACTAGTTAGAGATTCACCACGAGGACCGAAGAACTAACTAAATGTTGTGAACCACTGCAGAAGCTGAGGGTGAGGTTAGGTACCTGTAAAACCGGTTTAAGCCCGCCAGTAACTTTGTGTTACTGATCGTTCCAAGTCGATACTTCTGTAGTGGTTCTTTTTGTTTTATGTCTTGGTGTTTAAAATTTTTTGTGCTGTTGGCGCCTTATGTATGTTTTCATATTTTTAGTTAAGTTAAGGTAACTGAGTGGCCACCTATTGGGAAAATAGCTGCTCATTCGGCTTACGATATGTTTCATGGTATAATTACCTGATTGTTAGTTTGGTTTTTTCCCACCTCGGTTTTTGGAGTGGGAATCTTTTTCTGATTGCGCCTTTTCCTGATCTTTGCCTACTTGTACCTTTTTAAATGTTTTACTGCTTCCAAAGAATCTTACAATTATTTTTATTTGCTATTACTGCAGCTTGTGTTGTGCCATGTGGCGGCCCTAAAAAGTCTCCCCGTACATCATCCATAGTGCAGATTGTATTTTTCTTTCGATCCTTTTGGAGCAGTGAATATATTTGGAGTATTAAAAATACATTGTACGTTAAGATTCATCTTCTTAAAAGTATTTGATTATATGGCCCTTTTGGGAATATGAGTCTTTGGTTTAGACTACACAGATGTAAATTCTTGAAATTACAGCAAAGATGTCTGGCTTTCGCTGCCAGTGTTGTAAAGGGTCACTGACGAAGGTTCATTACCCGAAATTGTACAATATGGCCCATCTTCTCGCTTTAAATGTTTAACTGCTTCCAAATGATCTTACAATTATTTTTATTTGTATGAATTTGGAAAACTGACAGACGATGTGCATCAAACGGACATGGTTATGCAATCATGTTTCTTAGGTTCTGCAATTCTGATCAATCCATGCTTAGATAGCACACGAACATGCCACCACTACTTTCAAGGATCAAATTGTACATTCGGCAGTTGATCATTGCTTGACGTCACTCGTTTTCAGGTGCACGGTACTCTTGGTAATGACTCAGACATGACAGGTATTTGTTTTTGTCATAGTAGCATGGCATTTAGTTTTACATTGACACGCATGTTACAGTCATTACATAACAGTGATTATGGGCAACGATGGGCTTTTAATTTCGCCAAAAAAAAAAAAAAAAAAAAAAAAAAATCGTTATTTTTGTTTTGCTTATATCAAATTGATTAGAAGTAAATGATTTTGGGAACATGTCACCTTGAGTAATATATGCTACAAATCAAAACACACTGCACAGTCAGATAGTAATAATGCATTTCATTTCAGTGATAATTTGGGAATTTATTTGAGCAAAAGTTGTAAACCATAGGTCGAACGAAACGTTTACTATTTTACTTGTAACCCATGGTCAAAGTCATTTAGTCGATATCTGTTAACGATACATATGTTTATTATTTTTACAGCATACTACCTAGCTAAAGAAAGTGGTGATCAAGAAATTGCGGTGAGATATGATATCACGAAACATGTCCATGCAATATATAGAGATATTTTTCAAAAGCACAAATTGAAAATTTCATTGGAAATGTTTTGATACTTTATTATTTTTGCTCAAAACATAGATTATGGGTACACACAATCTATGTTTTGGAGTAAAAGAAAAAGAAAAATAGGTATACCCCTGCATGCCACAAATTTGCTATATAAAAAGTGGGGTTTAAGGGAGTATAAATTACACGGACTTGTTTTCCTGATGATATACTGAACACAAGTGAAAACGCTACGCATTATTTTTTTGGTGCAAGAATATTTACCCCGGATTTATTTTTTGCAAAACATTTTGTCACACAAATATTCCATAGTTTTGCTTTACCTTGCACTTTGATTAAGATCTGTCGAAGCAAAGCTAGCCGTGCTACACGCATTTTCAGAAGGAAAAGGTCAAGAAAAAGACCATGTCCATTCAGCAGCACGTGCAACAGAAGTCGCCACAATTAGCACATTAAATCGGCAGTGGTTAGCTTCATGCACTCACGGAATCGAATCAAATGGTAAATTTTAGCCCAAATAATGAAAGTGTTATGTGAAATAAAAAAATGCAATGAAATGAAATGAAAGACAGAATTTCAAGTTAGAAATGGGTGTAGCGTTTTCACTTTTGTTAAGTATTTATTGAGATTGTAGTGTATTTATTGTCGATGTTTTTCATGAAATGCAATGATAATAATAATAATAATAATGATGATGATGATAATAATAAAAACAAGCAACTTCAGAGGATGTATGTCCCCCGACATTATTGTTTAAATTGGTTCCACAAATATAACCTGAGAATAATGTATATCCAAACCACATGCATATCTTCAGACTATGTCCATAACATTTGTAAGGTTTCAAAGAAATCAGCATAAAAACTCTAGGAGTTGTGCAAACGAGAGATGCACAATGCATTCATTTTCTCGGTGTAAATGCCCGTAAAACGACTAAGTTCAAATTGCTAAAAAAGTAATAAAAATTGATCTGAGAATTATATTTAAACCATATGCACATCTTCAAAGCATGGTGTAAACTTCTGTACAGTTTCAAAGGAATAGGAATAAAAATGTAGGCCCTACTGTCCATTCACTGTCATTGACAAAATGCCTGAAAATTAACTGAGTTCAAATTGCTAAAAAGTGTCAAAAATTAATCTGAGGATTATATCCAAATCACATGCACAGCTTCCAATAAAAATAAAACTTTCAAAGCATGGTTAAGTCATCTGTAAAGTTTCAAAAGAATTGAAACAAAACTGTCCAACAATGTGCCCACTGTTCATTCTTTTTCATTGTCTAAATGTCCGAAAAAAATGTTCAAAGCGTGTGAAAAGTGTCAAAAATTAATTTGCGGATTGTATCCAAAATACATGCACATCTTCAAAGCAAGGTCAAGACATCTGTAAAGTCTCAAAAGAATCGGAATACCAGAGGACCAATGATCCTGTAAACGCTCATCTGAGATCTGAAATATATGCCAATAATCTTGTTTGACTATAAAGGTCAAATAAATGTACATGTATATAGCTCCAGACCAGTGTCAAAATATCCCATGAGGTTAATCTCCTTTTCAAATTCATAAATATTCTGCCCACTTGCCCATTTCCGGGAAGGTTTTCCTTTCAGTGTCATTTAGCAGTTTAAATTTCTGCAAATGTGACATATGTTGACCTTGCCGTAAAATCTGTCAAGGTCTTCACAGGATCATGATTTATACATACATTGTAGTACACTAGTCTAAATAGCTACATATCAGTTTACGTTGCAATAGGCTCAGCAGTTCTTGCGAAGAAGACTTTTGATGGGTTTTTACCATATATGGCCATGGCAGCCGTCTGGGTCATGTGATCTGGTTTATTTACAATCACATTGGTTCCCTTTCTTATAGATGCTTCCTATAAAATTTGACTTTGATTGGCCAAGAGGTTGTAGAGAAGAATATTGAATTCTATGGTAATATACATGTATAATGCCCTGGGGCAGGGGCAGACCGACCTCTGGGGTCCAAAGTCTCTTCAGAATCTTAAATCCCCAGTTCATTTACCTATTTCCTGCAAGTTTTGTCCTTCAAATCTAATTTTAACAATTTTCCACATTCAAATGAATGCAGAAGCGACCTAAGTTGACCTTGCCGTAAAATAGGCCAAAGTCATCCCAGGGTCATGATTTGTACAAAGTTTGTAGAGCATCGTTGTCTGTTGCTTCATGGCAAGTTGTCCTTCAAATCCAATTTTAACAATTTTCCACATTCAAATGAATGCATAAGCGACCTAAGTTGACCTTGCCGTAAAATAGGCCAAGGTCATCCCAGGGTCATGATTTGTACAAAGTTTGTCTGATGCTTCATGGCAAGTTTCAAAGTCATAGCCCTTCTGGTTCTGGAGAACATTTAAACATTTCTACTATTTATAGCCATGGCGGCCATCTTGGTCATGTTACCTCCACCAGATAAACGAAATTTCATTCCCCATTCCTAAGGATGCTCACCATTAAGTTTGGATTTGATTGGCCAAGCGGTTTCAGACAAGATGCTTGAGTATTATGGCCATATACATGTATATAGCCCCGGGGCAGGGGCAGACCGCGCCCTGGGGACAAAATATTTGCATAAACATAAATATTTTGTCCATTAGCCCATTTTCTGCATGTTTTGCCCTTCAGATTACATTTTAACAATTTTCCCCATTCAAATACATGGATGATATATGTTGACATTGCCGTAAAATAGAACAAGGTCATCCCGGGGTCATGATTTATACAAAATTTGTAGAGCTCCATTGCCTGATGTTTCATGCTAAGTTTCAAAATCATGTACCCTCTGGTTCTGGAGAAGAAGATTTTAAAATGTTTTGCTATTTATAGCCATGGCCGCCATCTTGGTCATATGAACTTGATCATTTATACAAACTTTCGTTTCCTCTTCCTAAGGATGCTCCATATGAAGTTTGGCCTTGATTAGCCCATAACGTTTGAACATTGTGGACGACAACAACGACAACGACAACTACGACGGAGACTTACTACAAGCTCACCTTAAGGTGAGCCTAACGGCTCAGATGAGCTAAAAACTGTAGGAGAAATTGCCAAGACAAGATACATACTTCTATAGAGGGACGGACTTACAGACTTTTAGAAGAAAGCCGAAAACTATGTCACTCCGCGCCTCTCCGAAAAGGCGGGGGATAAAACAAATGTAGCACAAATAACGTAGACTCGCGTTACAATTTTACCGCTTCAAGTATGCATGAAATACAGACAATTAAATAAGACCATGTGGTCAACTTAACCAACGTAATTTTACTTGTTTTATGTTTTTGCATATAGAAGTTGTGCAAAGATTATAATGTGTGCAAACAGTGTATGGCGTAGGTAATTGATTTTGTTACCGTCTAGCTAGGTATCTGCCTTTTTAAATCTTTTGATGTTGTATATATACTTGATCTGTATCAGACTTATCGATTACTTTCAAATTTAATCACTAACGATTACAATTACTTTAAATCTTACGATTAACGGTTACAGTATTAAAGGATCTCAGTTTTAATTTTTATTCATTAACGATTCATATAAAATTATTTTATATGAATGTAACTGATAACAATTACAATTGATTTGCAAAAGTAATCGAATAATTAATATATTACTTTTGCCTTAATGCTAGTCTTGATTTATGTGCTTATGATTTAACTCGGTATATTAGTTTGGCTTAATTTATAGAAATCCTCTTATTCTGTCTTCAGATTGTAGACATTTTGCTTCCTTATGTCCTACATTTGGGTAAAAGTTTGTAAAATTCAGACAAAACTTAAAGAAGTTTTAAGATATCTTTGTTTGAGTCCTGCAGTAACATTTAACACCAATTTTTCAATATAACAGTTTTCGATCACTACTTTAATCCTTTGTTTATTGTCACTTCTGTAGAGTGTTTTGACAACACAGCTTTTAAGAAAATACTCATCAAATGACACTTGTTGAAATCTGTAAAGGTCTTACACAACCAGCTAACATATATTTCAAAAATATAGGAAGATGTTAACTCTTCTTATCAGCATATTGAGATCAGTATATCAGTAACGTAAGCAAAATGAATATTCTAACACGAATTCTGCAATGATATGGAAACTGTCAGAGGGAAGAACTTACTATGTGAAAAGCAAGTAGGACCAGAAAAACTATAACAACACTGTAACAGTGTTAAATTTGTTGACCAGTATGCTTTCAAAATGTGGAAATGTCATTGTAATAATAATCTGTTCCATAATTGACAATTAATGGCCAATTTATTACTTCAATAAATGTTTGTTTGTATTTAATATTGTGTATCCTATTATTCCTGTTGTTATCATAATTATGCATAAAATTTATTTACTTTCTTGCTTTTACATTCTCCTTTTCTGAGCAAAAGAATTCTCAGCACATTTTCAAATGTAATCTAAATGCATTTGTGGAATTAATTTTTGAAAAGAATTCGAATAAGAATAAGATTACTTTCAATCGTAAAAATCCACGATTTCAGAATAGTTTTTGATCTAAAAAATTCAATGGAATAAAAGTAATCATGGTTAACGATTAAGATTATATCTTACCCAGGTCTGGTCTGTAAGTTATAAAGTACTTTTTGTTGAATGCATTTTACGTTAGATTTCAAAGCAGATACCCAGGTTGCTTCAAGTTATACATGCATGTAATTATATCCTGAACTCTTTTGTAGGAATATCTCTATCAGAATGGTGGCAACGGTAGGCAAATTTATATTGACGACATTTTACCACTGCATAAGAAAACCAACAATCTGCACATGCGAAACCAAAAACGCAGATCAACTTCGCAGTAACTGCGAAGTTGATCAGCGCCTTTGTTTTCGCTACACAGAAAGTACAATTCGTCTTCTAACTGAATCCGAAAATTAAAAATTCTAGCTCTTTTCTATGATTGTACAGGCCGGTTTGTGACCCCGAATACCGGTTTTCTCGCGTCACGGCTCATTTTATCACCGTCTTTATTTTCGGTAGTTTTCTTTAACGGTCACAATTATTTGGTAATCAATCTTTATTTTGGGCTTTTTTATATGTTTTTGGGAAAGGTTAATTACCAGGATTCGATTTGTGGCATATGATGTTTGATTGTTTAAATTAACGCTTTACGTCCCAGTTAACAGCAATGGTCATCTCGGGACGTTGCCTCCATTTATGGGACATTTACCCAACATCAGGATGTCAGAACACTCAAAATGAGCTTCATGAATATAACCACCTAAGTAAACCAATACAGCTTATACATGTATATGGATGGTTTGGTTAAACCAACTTTCCTGAGCAGGCTCAGACTTGAGCGGTTTAATAGTAATCAGAGGTTCGAAATAGTTTAGAAGCTCTGCCTGGAGGCACAAGCAGCCCATCTATTATGCACTCATATGTAAATTTCATAACCTTTAAATTGTGGGCTTACATGTAACTTGTTTAACAGCTGTCCTGTCATGTACCATAATGTACCATATAGTACCATATATTTAATGCGTTTCAGGTGAATATCGAGAAGGAAACATCAAAGATCAGGTTTGTGAGATACAGTTAAAACAATAATGTACAATGCACACATACATAACACGCTTGATAATATACTCAATCATGGAATTAAAGGACTAGGGCATTTAACGCCTGATTTCGGCCTCAGATTTTGCTAAAAAATAAATTTTAGAATTTAGGTGAGAACACTTTTCCTTAAAACAGCCATATGTCTCCTCTATTAAAAACAAGAACAAGTACTTCATTTATCCTACAAGCGTTGCCATGGCAACGCCCAGAAGAACCATAGATAGAGCACATTTTGCACTTTTGGGTCATTTTTGACCATTTCTGAATACATTTTAAAATGATTAAGTGCCAGCCCACACAACGAACAAAATGATACTTAGCATACAATATCTCTGGATGATACTTCATAATTATTTCATAATAAGGAATTGTTCGTCGCGTGGGCCGGTAGTTGAAAATGATGTTGAATGGTTTAAAATAGACCAAAAATTGCAAAAAGTGGCATTTCTATGCTTTTCAGAGCGTTGCCATGGCAACATGTATAATTTGAATGTGATAGTTGTGCTAGAATTTATAAGCAGGGACCTATACCTGCTATTTGCAATACTTTTCTCCTCAAAATTCCAAAATTCATTTTTTACCAACACATGAGGCCGAAATCAGGCCTTAAAATCCCCTAGGCCTTTGTCCTGCTTGTGTACTCAAAGTTAACCAAATTTGTATTCTAGTAAACATGTGAATACATGTACACTGTATCACTGTAAGTACGTTTCATACAGCCGCTTGCCTCTCATCTTTCCGGATGTTCAATTTCAAATGCCGAAATCCTATTTGAGCCACTGCATAAGAAAACCAAAAAATGCTCGGGCGAAAACAGCTTCGCGTGATCAGGGCCTTTGTTTTCGCTACACGAATAGTACAATCCCTCTTCTTAAATCCGAAATTTCAAGTTTCTAGTCTGCTTGTGTGACTGTACAGGCTGGTTTGTATTGGACCTGGTCGGAACCCAAATTGTTGGTTTTCTCACTTACAGGCTCATTTGGTATCATTTTCACATGCAAACACAAGTTACCTGAAACTATTAGGGGACAAAATAATACCTACAGTTATTATCATTAAAACTTAGGAAGAAAAAAATGAACATTTCCGTACTCTTAACATCTTGCAGAGAAATGGTGCAAAAAGGGACGAGGATGTGTACCTAGACGGGTATTTAGAAAAGACAGGGCCAAGATTAAAAGGTAAAATACAAATGCTCTTAAAACACTGATGTATTTTAGATAACCGCTTTTGCAAGAGACATTCTGGGAAAACGTACACGTACATGTACATGTAGCTACCGTACCGAACGTAGCCATAGCAGTAGTGTAATATATGTTTTCACATTTATAGAATTTTTCGGACATCCTATTGCTGAAGAAACAGTACCATTCCATGCTTATTTATTCATTATATGTTTTATAAAGTTACGTTTCCTGCCATAATCATTTTGTTAGCAGTGATATTGTAAATCCAGTTGTTCTTGTGAGTTTGATCGTTTCAGTTTTCAATAAACGGAAGTGTATATTAGAAGATGGAAAACTGAAGTATTTCAAAAATGTAAGATTTCAGGTCATTCAAACGAAAATATAATTGAGCCGCGAGCGAGAAAACCGGTATTCGGGGTTTCCGACCAGGTCTGACACAAACCTACCTGTACTGTCACCGAAGCAGGCTAGAGGCTTGAAATTTTGGCTATAAGTAGAAGAGGGATTGTACTATCCGAGTAGCGAAAACAAAGGCGCTGATCAGCTTCGCAGTTACTCAAAGCTGATCTGCGCCTTTGTTTTCGCACAGGCAAAATTCCGGTTTTCTCATGATGCGGCTCATATGTTTTCATTCTTAGATCATTTAACCTGAAGCAGACATTATGAAAACATGCCAATGCAATATACAGAGATTTTGCAGCTGTAAAAATGAAAAGAAAATCAACAGAAAAGTTTTTATATGTTTTTTTATTTATTTTTGCTCAAAACATGGATTTTGGGTACACGTTAGAACCGCCTTGGGGCGGCTGTTCTAATGAGTACCCACAATCTATGTTTTGGAGCAAAAATAAAAAAGGTATACCCTTGCAAACCTGAGTTTTTCTATATAAAAGAGGGGTTCTATGGGGTATATATTGCACGGGCATGTTGTCCTGATGAACAACACGTGTTGTCTTTTTACTTTAGATCAGTTGTTTTACATCAACAGTCTTTTTCGATGTGAAATAATTAAGAAAAGGTTGTTTACTTTATTTACCACGTATTCCTTCTGTGCCTTGTTCGCATGTTTATGTAAATATTATTTTCCGTTTGATCCCGTTGCGAATAAAAAAGAATTGGCTCAATCACGCTTATAGGATAGAATATAGTTTTAATGAGACTGATATGTGAAAAATATGTCATGTGGTAGATCTATGCCATTTTATAAAAATGTATAAAATGTTTGTTTTAGAACACACTGAAGGGAACGATATACATGACTGATATTAGAGACATAACCTGTATTGGAACATTTCAGAAGAGGTAACTATGTTTTTTGCCCTTGTCTCGTACTGCCGAATGTTTTATTGGTGCTGGTTCAGTAATTGACCGTATTTGATGTAAGATGTATAAAGTTTTTTTTAATTTAGTTTTACGTCCCTTTCAAGATTATTTCAGTTCATATGAGACGGGCCAATCAGTAGGTGGGGCGAAAACGGGAGAACCCCGAGAAAAACCACCTAACACACCCGCAAGCAGAACTTGGCTTGTCTCACATGTGGCCAGAGCGGGGCTCGAATCCACACAAGACACAGCGGTGAGATGATCGAGTGATTAAGAAACAGCGCTCTTTACCGCTCGGCCACGGGGGCCGCCAAGGTGTATACATAACAGTTTTTTGTCATATTGATGTCATGTCAAAGGCACATGTGGAGCAGAAAATACCGTATAAACGATGGAATGTGAGAACGCAACACCACATATTTGATTCTAAGCTTCAAACCAAACCATCTTTTGATTTCTCTGCATCTGTGCCAATATTCGAACACTTGTATTTTCCTTTCAAGTTACAACTAATTTATTTTCTTTATCGTAATTTTACGGACGTTTTACTCAATAGATTATATTGCTTTGACATCATCTGCAATTGTGTCGGAGGAACTCGGACGTACCGTTTCTCTGCCGCCGATCAGTTCACGCGAGATACATGGATTGATTATTTGCACAGAGTGAGTACAAGTTTTAGCAAATAATATATGGATATACTCACTATTCGCTAAATTAATTTTGAAAAAAGTCCTATATTCTGGTTGAAAATTGCCAATTTCGTTTCCTTGGTTTTGTAATAACGCAGAAATACCTGTAACATCGTTACGTTTCTCACTTTTTATGATACTAATTTTGCTCACGTTGAATGTTGTGTAAGGTGTAAAAGGGAGCAAAAGTCTTTTTAATGTTTCGAACGGCTTTAACAGCGTTGGTACATGTACATGACTGAATAAACATACGTTTTTGGTATTATCTCTTTGAAAGAAAGACGCATGGCGTCACGACGTTTGAGGATGAACTTATTGTTAGACTTTGTAATTTAATGCAGCTTTTTAACGACACCGGTTGCTTTTCAACGCCTGCATGTACATGTATCTTGTAATGCCTTTATCAAAAGCATATACATGTACATGATATACATGTGTATAGGGTGGTGATATATTGTTATTTACATGACTGTTTTTCAGGCCATGCCAAAATGGAAGACAAGTGATACCCATGCAGAGTGAAATATTTGAACACATACGTTTGGGTTATTGCAAGATAATGGGAAAAGAAGCATCAGTATTACATTTTAAACTACCAGTTGCAGCAAATATCAACAAAATGGAGCTGAATGGTTCATGACGAAATAGAACTGCATGCATTTCCAAGATCGAGTATTTGGCATTGTAGTTATAACATTGACATTATTATATACATGTATGTGTTACACTAAAATAAACACTAAAATAAATTATATACTGTATATATTTTACTTGATGTTATAAATATAGTGTACTTTTTGATCGTGACAAAGGCAAGAAACACAATACTGTATGGTGAAGTTTAATGTATCGCTATATAAATCAGAAATGTACATGTTATGCCAATGGTAACAATTAAGAAGAGCCAAAATAAAGTAAAATCAAGAGCTGACACAAATATCTTCCAGGTGTCTAGTTTGGTATCTCCAAAAACAACGCCTGGCCGCTTTATGCCTAAGTAAGCACCATAAGAATCAATGTCTCTCTTGCCGTAACACATGAGTTTTTGCTTTAACATGAACACAGTCATTGTAAATCGAACGGCTCGTTCCGATAGTTTTCTTGATGTTGTATCTTGCGTTATCATTCGTAGTTCAAATGTGGTTATTATTACTGTTAAGCAGCTTATGAATGACATGTTCAAAACGTATAAAGCAAATAATGAAAGTTTGTCCGAATTTTCCGGCATTTTCTGGTACGTAACAATAACATACACGACGAATGATAGGAACACGACTATAGAGTAGCTTGCCTTTTCTCCCGAAGCCGGTGGCAGTACAAATGTGAAGGTGTTCAATAAAGCTAACATAACAACAGGCATAGCAATGTAGAAAATAATGAAAGATGGATTTCGCTTCAGAGATAATGTAAACGTCACTACATTCTGATTTCCTATAGTTTCAGTTTTCTGTGTGATCGACAGTAGTGTCCAATGTGTATTTTCTACGTAGTATTCGTGTTTCATCATACCCTGTCCACCAATTGTTGTGATTACCTGATCGGCCTTTGACGACCAAGTCGAAAACTGCAAAGAAAAATAAAATTGTATAGAATAACTAACATATTTTTGTTGTTAATTCATTATTACAATATAATGTAGGCAATGTGTTGAGGGCAATCAGTATTAACAGTACGGATGGATAAGTTGCCTAAAGGGTGTAATCTAATATATATACATAATGTAATATGAGCCGCCTCGTGGGAAAACCAACAATGTGGTTTCCGACCAGGTCCGACACAAACAGACCTGCACAGTCACAGAAGCAGGCTTGAAGCTTGAAACGGATTTAAGTAGAAGAGGAATTGTACTATCCGTGTAGCGAAAACAAAGGCGCTGATCAGCTGATCTGCGACTTTGTTTTCGCCTATGCAGATTGTTGGTTTTCCCATGGGGCGGCTCATATGTTATTTGTGTTTTAAAGCATGTGATGCATGTAACTATGTGTTTAATCAATCTAGAATACTTAACGTTCATGTATTTTCTCTGGACTTTACTAATAAAATACTTTGATAACATGTATATGCCCGTCTCATATGATCTGAAATAATCTTAAAAGGGATGTAAAACTGAATAAAAAATACATGTATATGACGGGTTTCTTTGATTAAGGCCCCGAAAAGTAATTTAATATAGACACGTATTTGGGTTTTGTGTGTTGAATATAAGCATTATGTGCCAGTTCTTCATCAAATGTATATGAAACAGTGTTATTTCAGTGTTTCTGGCTCTTGCTGTGTATGCACACAGTTAAGCACGAAATGCCTTGTAAAATAAATTATGTCAGTTAGAGCATCAGGAAAACATGTCCGTACAACGAATACCCCCTTAAATCCAACTTTTATATAGCAAAACTGGGGTTTGCAGGGGTATACCTATTTTTTTTTTTTTTTTGCTCCAAAACTCGTTCTAACGTGTACCCACAATCTATGTTTTGAGCAAAAATGAGAAGAACATCAATTTGTTTTTCCAGTGAAAATTTTCATTTTTAAAACTAAAGAATTTTCTGTATTTTACATGGGCATGTTTTCGTAATGCTAAATCCATACCTTTAAAACGCACGACTGGGTATCATATGGATAAAAGGACATATCGACATTGCATGTAGACGACAACATTTGGTATGGACGCCATTGACAGCTACCGTTAGATTCCACCACGACAAACATGAATTTGTCACCGAACTGTACCAGAGACTCAAACCCATTTAAAAGGGCTAGGTCTGGCTTCCATATGTCATTCTGTCAAATGAATTAAACAGATACTTATATGCAAATATGATTTTATTGGTTTGTACCCGCATACATACATGTAACAAAGATCTAAACATCATGCAGATATATCTTGTGAAACATTGTCTCTTGATTTATATAATTATGTATCTGTATCAATTTTATTTGTTTCAAGTGACACTTGTTATAGAAGGTTATTTTATTAAGGGCTGACGCGTGAATTAAAGACAAATATTGATACTGAACGACTGCATCGGCATATCTAGTTAAGAAAGGACCAAAATAGTACTTGTAACATCATAATTGCCGACGTATTTGCCTTTTGTTGTTCTCTTTAGTCACTTGTTCAGTTCCGGGATAACAGTTATATACCTGCGGCACCAATAACTTTATAACACCACCTTGTTTGGTCGTTTCCCATTTCAGAAAATCATCTTGCCATTTGGCGTCAATCAAAACGGTAGTTGTTAGTTTCTGCTGCACCTAGCAATGGAAACAGATTCTGACTATCTTCAGTCAGATCAAATGATGCCTCGTTTTTATATTGTGTTGGTTGCGTCAAAAAGTATAACGTTGTTCAAATAAGAAAATACTGTAAAGCCCAATTTAAACACACTACTGGCGCAGTAGAAAAAATCATGAGATGACTAAAACTTCCTTATTGTGCAGCTGCTTCTGAATCAATGTACTGGGCCCAGTTGTTCAAAAAATTTCGTTAGCCTAACACTGTCGTTAAGCTTACAATGTGTTAGCTTTATATGGACTTCAACCACTGCAGAAGCTGAGGGTGGGGTTATGGCCATGTAAAAATCGATTTAAACCCGCCAGTATCTTTGTGTTACTGATCGTTCCAAGTCGATACTTCTGTGGTGGTTCTTTTTGTTTTATGTCTTGGTGTTTAAAATATTTTTGTGCTGTTGGCGCCTTATGTATGTTTTCATATTTTTAGTTAAGTGACTGAGTGGCCACTTATTGGGAAAATAGCTGCTCATTCGGCTTACGAAATGTTTTCATGGTATAAGTACCTGATTGTCAAATTGGTTTTTCCCTCTTCGGTTTTTGGAATGGGAATCTTTTTCTGATTGCGCCTTTTCCTGATCTTTGCCTACTTGCACCTTTTCAAAAGCAAATACTGTGTGATTCTCACATTGTTTTCAAAAACACGTTGTTTTCAAAAAAAAAAAAAAAAAAAAAAAAAAAAAAAAAAAAAAAAAAAAAAAAAAAAGAATAGAACTGGGCCAAGATTTATAAAATACTTATGCGTACCTCGTCCAAGTCGTTTATGCCAACAAGATATATATCCACTGTAGTTCCAATAGGCGACGACAAGTCCCTGCTCGGGAAGTTTTCAACGGAATAGTTTGTGAGAACTTCGTCCATCACAAGTATTTCAGCTTCTACTGGCGGGCCTATGGTAGTTGTTGTAGTGGTCGGTGATCCTGTACTTGCTATACCTAGACAGACGCGTATTCTAACAATTAATAAGTAAACATGTTCATAGTATAGTGTGTATTAAGATTTCGAAGACGTCTCTTGAAGACGCATGGATTATACTTTCAGCCGTTTGGTGTTTGCCGTCTAAAAGGAAAATATTAGACAGTGCTTTATATTACAAGTCTAGTATTACCGCTTTCTGAGACACATATACTGTTAACTACAGATGTATTTTATATGAAATGAGCCGCGTCAAGAGATAACCAGATTTTTGCCTATGCGAAATCTAAGACACATCAGCTTCGCAGTAACCTGGCTTATCAGTGCCTTTGTTTTTGCTACATGGATAATACAATTTCTCTTCTTCCTAAAGCCAAACTTTCAAGCATCTAGCCATTTTTAGCTCACCTGAGCCGAAGGCTCACAGGTGAGCTTATAGTATGCCCATGCTCCGGCGTCCGTCGTCCGTCGTCCGTCGGCGTCCGTCGGCGTCCGTCGTCGTTCACAATTTCAAAGATCTTCTCCTCTGAAACCGCTTGGCCAATCAAAGCCAAACTTCATGTGGAGCATCCTTAGGAAGGGGGAACGAAAGTTTATATAAATGGTCCAGGTCACATGACCAAGATGGCCGCCATGGCTATAAATAGCAAAAACCTTTAAAAATCTTCTTCTCCAGAACCAGTGGGCCGATTTCCACGAAACTTGGTATGTAGCATTGGGGATGAGGGCCCATCATAGTTTATATAAATAATGACCCTAGGATGACCTTGACCTATTTTATGGCAAGGTCAACTTAGGTCGCCAATGCATTTGAATGGGAAAAAATGGTAAAATGCTATTTAATGGGTAAAACTTACTGGGAATAGGCAAATGGACAGAAGATTAATGTTAATGGAAAATTTTAGCCCCTGGGGGGTTGTCTGTCCCTGCCCCGGGGCTATATGCATGTATATTTCCATAATAATGAAACATCTTCTCCCCTGAAACCGCTTGGCCAATCAAAGCCAAACTTCATATGGAGCATCCTTGGGAAGGGGGAAAGAAAGTTTATATAAATGGTCAAGGTCACATGACCAAGATGGCTGCCATGGCTATAAATAGAAAATACCTTTAAAAATCTTCTTCTCCAGAACCAGAAGGCCAATGATTTTGAAACTTGGTGTGAAGCATCAGTGACTGGAGCTCTACAAAGTTTATATAAATCATGACCCTGGGATGACCTTGACCTATTTTACGGCAAGGTCAACATAGGTCGCTCATGCATTTGAATGGGGAAAAGTGTAAAAATGTCATTTGTAGGGAAAAACTTGCAGGAAATGGGCAAATGGACTTAAGATTGATGATTCTAAAAAAAATTGGACCCCAGGGGTCTGTCTGCCCCCACCCCGGGGCAATATACATGTATATTACAGTGATATTCAAAGATCTTCTTTTCTGAAACTCCTTGGCCAATCAAAGCCAAACTTTATGTGGAGCATTCTTAGGAAGAGTGAATGAAATTGTATATAAATGGTCAAGGTCACATGACCAAGATGGCCGCCATGGCTATAAATAGCAAAAACCCTTAAAAATCTTCTTCTTCAGAACCAGAAAGCCTATGATTTTGAAACTTGGCATGAAGCATCAGGCAATGGAGCTCTACAAAATTTGTATAAATCATGATCCTGGGATGACCTTGACCTTTTTTACGGCAAGGTCAACTAAGGCCGCCCATGCATTTGAATGGAAAAAAAATAGGAAAATGTCATTTAATGGCAAATAACTTGCTAAGAATGAGCAAATGGACAGAAGATTTATGTTTATGAAAATAGTTTGGGCCCAGAGGGTTGTCTGCCCCTGCCCTGGGGCTATATACATGTGTATGACCATAATATTGAAACATCTTCTCTGAAACCGCTTGGCTAATCAAAGCCAAACTTTTAAGTGGAACATTCTTAGAAGAGTGAATGAAAGTTTGTATAAATGGTCAAGGTCACATGACCAAGATGGCCGCCATGGCTATAAATAGCAAAAACCCTTAAAAATCTTCTTCTCCAGTACTAGAAGGCCTATGATTTTGAAACTTGGCATGAAGCATCAAGCAATGGAGCTCTTCAAAGTTTATATAAATCATGACCCTGGGATGACCTTGACCTTTTTTATGGCAAGGTCAACTTAGGTTGCCTAAGCATTTGAATGGGGAAAATTGTTATAATGTCATTTGAAGGGCAAAACTTGCAGTAAATTTGCAAATGACTGAATCTTTATGATTTATTAAAGAAATTGACTCCAGAGGTTGCCCTGGCCCTGCCCTGGGGTTATATACATGTATATTACCATTCTAGTCAAACAAGTTTATTGGTATATATCTCAGGTCTCAGGTGAGCGTTTACAGGACCATTGGTCCTCTGGTCTATAGCTGTATAAACCGGTTTGTGTCAGACCAGGTAGAAACCCCGAGAACCGGCTTTCTCACGTCGCAGCTCAAGTTCAAATATATATAAAGGTAACTGGAATGTCCATGGAGAACTCCGTAATAAAGCCGCAACTATTCATAATGCCCGTGAGACAAGGAAAGTCCTGATTTTCAAAATATCAATCTTACCAGTCGACTTAAAGCACAAACATACCAAGGAAGACAGCCATTTTAAAACCTGTTTTCTGCACCGAGGAATCTGTGTGAAATTGAATGAGATATTCTGTTCCAGTAAGTTCCCATCTTTTCAGGAACGCACCACAATGTGTGTCCAAAATGCCAAATGATGGACAGGCTCCTGAATTAGAAATAACGTGTAACTTAAACTCACGTATCACTTTAAAGCTTAATATATCTTTTGTTTTTGTTTGTTTTAAAAGAAGATATTTCGCTTGAAGTTTTGACCCGTTTGCGCCTTATTTATGGGTATGTATGTGTTATTAAGTTATGCGCAGGTTACTGATGGGATAACTTAAGGTTACATGTAATAGCTACTCAGTCGACCTACTGCATATTATATTAGGGATTTTAGGGAGGGCTAGTAATTTGATTGCATCAGTTCGTTCCTAACATTGCTTAACTCTTCTGGTTTCGTAAAGAAGAGAATAAAATTAAGATAACCATCATATTATTATCATTTATATCATTATTATTATTATTATTATTATTATTATTATTATTATTATTATTAGTAGTAGTAGTAGTAGTAGTAGTAGTAGTAGTAGTAGTATATTTATGTTCATTTTACTTACCGTCATAAATTATGATTCTGTCATATATACAATCTTTCGCTCTTTCAATGTCCATGTCAGTAAGCTGGAGGATTAGTGTAGCTGAGTTTTCAATGAGAAAGTACTCGTCAGTATTTCTAAAATTTAAACGTTATACATGAATCATGGTGGTATTAGACATTTTTCACTTTTGAACTTAAAGTTTGCTGGCGCTTGCGGTTACGACTTTGTGTATGATGGGCGACGACTCGTGAGGGCATATTTGAGACGAAGGCGAGGGGCGATGTGAAGAATTACTTAGTCAAAACTACCAACAGCCCACCGGAGGTGTATTAAATGAGACACGCAAAAAACGAATTGTCCAGGACGCCTAGCTGAATAGTTCAGTAGGTAGAGTGTAAGACATTGAATCGAAAGGTCTTGCGTTCGAGTCCGGGTAGGACAAAAAATATTTTTCCTTTTCTTTGTTTCTTC
Source organism: Rugalucina vietnamica (assembly GCA_964017185.1). Lineage (NCBI taxonomy): Eukaryota > Metazoa > Mollusca > Bivalvia > Lucinida > Lucinidae > Rugalucina > Rugalucina vietnamica. Next base: position 74,430,016 of record OZ024869.1, on the reverse strand, counting down.
CTTTTTTCGCACCTGTGACAATAAAGCTTAGAAAATTAAAAAGAAATGAAAAAAGGAAAAAAAGAAAATAATATTTTATCTATTGGCAAATGCAAGAATCACAAAATTCACTGCTGCATTTAATACTAAATCGTAAGTTTCTGGATTAAACTGTCTTGTGAGAAGGCAGACCGCATGTATAGGTTTTTTTATAGGTCTTGATTTTTCACCTATTGAAGCCGAGAACTCGATCGTCATTTTCGGCAGAAGAACGGATCAGCGACCGATCCTAACGTCAACATTTATTTCCTGACTGGCTGGTACAGATAATGTGGATAGGATAAGTTGACCGCCTCTAATGACTAAAAAAATTACGCAAGCGTCCCCCGTGGCCGAGCAGTTAAGAGCACTGTTTCATAATCACTTAATCATCTGTCCGTTGTGTCTGGTGTGAGTTCGAGACCCACAATGGCCACATGTGAGACAGGCCAAGTTCTGCTTGCGAGTGTGCCAGGCGGTTTTTCTCGGGGTACTCCCGTTTTCGCCCCACCTACTGTTTGGTGCTTTTCATATGAGCTGAAATAATCTTGAAAGGGACGTAAAACTGAATTTTAACAAATACACAAGACACCAAATCAAACAGTATAGTGTACATGTTCATATATATGTGTATAGATGTAAAACTACAGTTTCATTTGCTATCTCGTAAGCGAACAATGTTTATTTTTTCGATGTGTCGTTTTGAGTCCATTCGACAGTAGGAAAAGCGATGGGGGCAATACCCAACATGTAGCTACAATATGCCTAGCCACACAACTGTTTTTGTTTATTGTAGACTTTCAACAGTATGTCTGCCAGTGCTAGTGCGATGGTTACAATGTAGAAAATTAATTTGGCAAGACATAAGCTTTTGTTCTGATCATCATTTATTCTGTATGATAGTATGCGTGCTGTTACACCTGGTTGAATTCAAATAAATAAATTTAAATCAAACTAACACAATTATATTATTTTCATGAGTTTCTAAAGTGTTTCCGTAGAGGACGCATAGTGTTTCAGTCGCCCCGTAAAGCGGGTCGCGCGTCACTTCGCCGCAGTTTACTTTTGATGTTCGCCATTTTCACACACACGTAGAAGCAATTTTGGACACTACATATTCTGTCAAAGTGCACAAATTACTAATTTGTTTCACAAATAATGGTGTATACTGTCTTCACATTGACACATGTGTTTTCTTAAGATTATTGCCTCGTGTATTGTCCTTTTTTTTTTTTTTTATTCAGTTTTACATCCCTTTCAAGCCTTTTCACTCATATCGAGACGAATCAATCAGAAAGTGGGGCGAAAACCGGAGTACCCGGGGAAAAACCACCTGACACACCCGCAAGCAGAACTTGGCTTGTCCCACATGTGAATTCTGCCCCGTGCGAGGCGCGAAGATGATCGAATGATCAAGAGCACTGAAGTCAGCGACCTTAACCACTCGGCCACGGGGGCCGCCTATTGTCCCTTTTAACAGACTAGACGCTGGTCTTGTTTGGAAAGAGCTAGTAATTTTGTTTTTTTATGCGTGTTGTTAAATTGCTTGTGATGTGTGGGACCGCCATGTCCCTCCCGCCTGTTGTCTATGTTAGGATGGGAAATTTAATTGTATAGTTTTTTGGTCATTCTATTGTTACTTGATTACAGATAAGGGTCTGATTGTGCTCATTTCTGATCATAATGATGCGTTTTTTATACAAGTTTCGGCCCGTTCAAGATTATTTTAGTTCATATGAGACGGGTAAATCAGTAACAGGGGGGAAAGGGGAGAACCCTGAGAAAACGAACTTGCACACCCACAAGCAGAACTGGGTTTGTGTCACCCGTGATTGTAAGACTGATCAATTGGGCAGCAAGGCTACGGCGAAGAATTCATTGTCTTGGTGTTGGTAGTTGCCAAAGCGATATTGCTGCGCTGAAGGTTGTTTTAATCCATTTTATCACATGTTGTGTGATGTTGCATCAATCTTTGTTGTAAGGACTTTGATTGTATCGCAAGCATATACGATGGTGCTGACACTGATAGACAATACCCGAATACACATATTCATATACATGTACAGTATACCACGCAGACATTTCACGTGTCCATTTACCGACCTTTTATATGTAAACAAACGAACCGCCATTCATGATTCTAATATATATACATGTAACATGGGAACATTTTGTCCTAGGGCCCATCGACAAAACAAAGATCGTATCAAGCCGGATCAGTTATCAAACCACATTGCTGCTTGGCAAGCCAAACAGTTGATGTTAAGGGCATGCGTTCTTTTGTCTTTTTAACATTTAAAAGTACGATTTCTATCATGATAAAGTTTATACTGAACCTATTAAGCAAGCCTCCATGGTGCAGTGGTTATTTCACGTGCCTTATAAAGTTTTTTTAACCAGAGATCGCAGGTTTGATCCGGGTCTTCTTGCGTCTGTCGGATGAGACTATAAACTGAGGTCTCGTTTCCATATGACCTTTGCTGTTGGATTAACGCCCAAATCAACAAACCGATTCAATTTATTATTTATTTAAATTCAGATTGAGTAAGAAGCTTATGTGCTTATATGCTTGCCCGATCCCGGACGCAAAGATGGGCCCAAATGAGTAAGGTTAAGAATGATCAAATGTTGTAGATCTGTCGTCAGCCTGTGTAATACATGTGCACTAAAACGGTACCCTGTATCATGACGATATCATTACAAAACTTAACAAGCAAAATACAGTGTGTTTTTTAAGTTGGAAAAAAAATGAAAATTTTCAGTTCAACAGTTTTGATATTTTCTTATTTGTTCAAAACATAGATTGTGGACACATGATAGAACGAATACTCACAATCTATGTTTTCAGAAGCATAGGCAACCTAAGCTGACCTTGTCCTATAATAGGTTAATGTCATCCCTGGGTCATATATAGACATTGTAGATGCTTCATGCCAAGTTTCGAAATCATAGGCCTACTGGTTCTGAAGAAGAACACTTTTAAAGGGCCATGGCGGCCATTTTGGTCAAGTACCTTGACCATTAATACAAACTTTCGTTCCCCTTCCACGAAGTTTGGCTTTGATCGGCCATGCGGTTGCAGAGAAGATGTTTAAATATTATAGTCATACACATGTATATATCCCCCAGGCAGGAGCAGACAACCACCTGGGTCTTAACGTTTTCATAAAAATAAATCTGTCCATTTGTATTATCATAGCAAGTTTCCACCCATTTATTTTCCCCATTTAAATGCATGGGCGACCTACATGTAAGTTGATCTTACCGATCTCTGTAGTGCGTTTAATATTGTTTGATGCTTCATGCCAAGTTACAAAATCATAGGCCTTCTGGTTCTGGAGAAGAAAAATTTAAACAGTTTTTGCTATTTATAGCCAAGGCGTCCATCTTGGTCATGTGACCTGGTCCATTTATGCAAATTTCGTTTCCCCTTCCTAAGAATGCTCCGCAAACAGTTTTAACTTTGATTGGCCAAGCTGTTTCAGAGAAGAAGATCATGGAAATTGTTGACAGGGGCATGGCCATCTTTTGAGCCGAAGGGCTCATGTGAGCTAAAACTAGGTATACCCCTGCATACTCAAGTTTTGCTTTATAAAAGCGTTGTTCAATGGGTCAAACATATCACGGACATGTTATCCTGATGAGGATAACAGACCATGCTCGATATTAATTGAAATGTGTCAAAACGTTGTAAGGCGTAGAATAAAAAGAACTGCCCATAAAATTAAAGATCAACTAAATGTTTCAAATCGTAAATCTTGCCATGTTTACATGTAAAAAAGTTTCTGTGTGTTCACGAAAAACACGTGAAATGTAGCTTAACAGAACCAATGTACGTATATACAGGTTCGTTTCATTAATAACATACCCCTGCAATGTCGCAAAATAAATTGACCCCGCACCCTACATTGCATGGCTCATTGCTGGATGGTTATTAGTCTGGCCTGGATGAAACTTCTACAATTTGTGTATATATTTATGTGTGTTAAACTGGTAGTTTGTTTATATTGATCGTGAGCAGTCAGATTGGACAGGAAGCTGCTTTCGGCGAGTACCAAAATTCTGGTAGATTTAATGTCAAGTTTTCAACTTTCGGCGATTGGTATTATGTAAGTACTGTGAATATTGCCAGTTTCTGACATGAATGTTGTTCATTGGCATCTATTGTAGATACCTTAAAACTTCCATCACATTCGCTAAAGTACTGAAGTAGAAATGGAATATCTAACTATACCTACTACCCTGTATAATGCTACCATGCAAATGCATGTTTTCAGCACATAAATTGTCTGAAAGTTTATCAAATTTAAAAACTGGACATCTGAGAATATCATTAACAGTTGACATGATTATTTAAAGAGAGTTACGATAGCCTTGTATCTAATGCAATGTGTACCTGCCTATGACAATGTTTTAAGTTATGTAATGACATTCTTAAACATATATTTATTAAGGACATCTGATGGTTTTTGAATACAATTGATTGAAATAGTGTGACTGGTGATTTTAACAAGACGGCTTATATTAGTAATCATCCAAGAGAAACTTCAACGAATCAAATATTAAACGCGCGAGAGCACACTAAGATGGAAGTAGACATTAAGAGCAGTTTTGCTTCCTTGAAATATGTCTGTAATGAAGGAAATAGCGTCTATTAAAATCATTATTTCTGAACTTTATATGTATTGCGAATGCGGTGCAAGTTTTAATGTATATCAAATAGATGTCAATGAATAACATTCAGGTCAGAAAGTGGCAGTATTCACAGTACTTACATAATACCAATCGCCGACCGTTGGAAACTTGACATTAATTCTGTCGGAATTTTGGTACATGCCGAAAACAGCTTCCTGTCCAATCGGACTGCTCACGATCAATATAAACAAACTACCAGTTTAACACACATAAATGTATACACAAATTGTAGAAGTTTCATCCAGGCCAGACTAATAACCATCCAGCAATGAGCCATGCAATGCAGGGTGCGGGGTCAATTTATTTTGCGACATTGCAGGGGTATGTTATTAATGAAACGAACCTGTACATGCACCAGTATGTTAAAAGTCACATGGCGATAACAAATAGTTGATAGTTGTTTTCCCACCAACAGTTATCGTCATTTGCAGACGGGATCTCGGTTTATAGTGTCACCATAAAGCCATGGGCAGCTCAGAAGTGAACTAGCGATCCCTAGTTATACACACGAGTGTCTAAAAAATAATATTCTGCACTGGAGGCTGTTTTATTCGCGCCAAGCATAAGGCCGACTCGCATTGAACGCGTAATGTATCTTTAATGGCAAACATGACGGTTGATGATGCGATTTTTGTAAACATGTCGTGTCGTGTCAAAAGCCACTTCTGGTTCATTGTTCCAATAAATCAGACAGTTAAACGGGAAGACGCCCTACCACTACGCCACCGCGCTCCCTAAAAATAATTTTGTACCAGTCTTATATCAGCTACATGTATGTATTTATTCTCGACGTGATATTACGAAGCGACTGACTGAACCACTGCGACATGAAGTAATCTACGGAACTTGCGTGCGTGCGTGCGTGTGTGTGTGTGCTCGCGTAAAGAATATTGTCATCCTGTTTTAGGGTTAAGCAAGGTACGCGACACGTTATGAAAAAACGAACTGTATGTTTCTTAGTCTATTAGCATTCATTTTCTTGAAAATGATATTGTTTTAGTTTGAAGTTTAATTATATTTATTTGAATTCAACCAGATAAACATCACGCATAATTCAAGAGAATAAATGAGGATCTGAAAGAAAGCCGTTGACTTGGAAAAAAAAACATCCAAAAAATCGTAATTATCGCATTCAAAATGCTGAAATACTGTGGAAGGTCTACAAAACCTCAACTTATTTGTATGGCTATGCAAAATGTAGCTAGGATATCGCACTTATCGTCTAATCGTCTAATGGACTCAAAACGAAACATCAACCCAATAAATAACATCAAGATTTCGAGGATCTGTTTGAAATACATGTATAAACATGCCAAAATAAATTATGTTCTCTCACGAGACAGCACGTGGAACTGTAGGTCTTACACCTAATAAATATACATATATCTTTACATGTCCACTATACAGTGTACTATTTGAGTTAGTGACTTCGTCCGCGGAAAATAATCAGTTTAAGTCGTTCAGGGTGGCTAACTTATCCTAGCCACATTATGCCTGTACAAGCCTTCGGTATATTCATATTTTCATGTCACCCAGAAAGAAATATTGACGTGAGGATAGATCAGCTCTTATACCAAAAATACGGTCGAGCTCCCAATACAAGAGAAAACATACATGTACATGTAGGCTGCCGTCTCCAACTTCAATTCCTTTACGATTTAAGAATTTAATGTAGTAGGGCATTTCATGATTCTTGTATTTGCCAAAAAAAATATAACCAGCTGATAACTGGGAATATATGTTTTATTTGCAAAGCTTTTTTGTCATAAAGAAAAGAAAAAAGTGATCCGTCCGGGACTCGAACCCAGGACCTTTGGCTTTCAACTCCAAGAACGCTACCTACTGAGCTACACAGCTACACGTCCTTGACTATTTCACTTTTTTGACTCTCTTATTTAATTCGTCTTCGTCGGGCTATTGGTAGTTTTGACTAAGTAATTCTTCATATCGTCCCTCGTCTTCGTCTCAAATATGCCCTCACGAGTCGTCCTCCATCACACGGAAAGTCATAACCGCAAGCGCCAGCAGCATTTACGTTCAAAAGTGAAAAATGTCTATTAGGAGATACGATTAAAAAGAATAAATAACTGTTACAGTTCTTACGAGTTATTGTATTGATATACGAGTATGCATATGTGTCTAGTCTTTGACAAAATGGTTACGTACATGTATATAATGCATGCTTGTATTATGCGATATTTAAGCAGGATTTCGTATCAACGCATTACACTTATTTTAATAAACTCACACGGCATATGTTCCAGGATAGGCAATGTTCTGTATCGACTGAGCGCTTGCAGCTGCTGTTATCTTATTTCCATACTTTGCTTTACAATTCGGATATGCTGGAACAACAATGAAACACCTTTTTTGTTGCACAAAACAAAGTCATAAAACAAATAAAGAAAGTAATTATGAAAGAACTAAAGAGCAATATTCAACTAAATTACTCGTAGTAAATATGTTTCAACTTAATACTGCTATACATGTACGTACAGCCCTTAATTGCTACCACGCACGGTATCTTTTTAAAAATAGTGTTAAGCACCTCATTGTGTAGGTTTCGTTCAGATTTACAAAGACGGTTTCTTAGTATTAAATACCAGAAGATGAACTTCATGGAATCAAACACTTACATATATCTATCTCCTTATATTGAGAGCTAAACCCTTTATAATTGTATGAATCATCAGACGCAAAGATGACAAGCATGGTGGACTTTGTTCCTTCCGCAGTCGGGGGTGTATCGGTGCCGCAATATTTACCAATCAGTGGATCGTTAGTCGTCTCCCCTAAAATATAAATAAAGGAAACTTACTCGGTCAGAATGATGTACCATCACGAAAACATGCCCGTATAATGTATACCCCCTGAACCCCACTTTTCTATAGCAAAACTGGGGTATGCAGGGGTATACCTATTTTTTCTTATTTTTGCTCCAAAACATAGATTGTGGGTACTCGTTAGAACCGCTTAGCCGAGGAGGTTCTTACGTGTAGCCACAATCTTTGTTTTGAGCAAAAGTAAGAAGAGAAAAAATCAGCTGAACAATTGTCAATTTTTAAATCTCTATTTATTGTCTGGGCAAGTTTTCGCAATGCAAAATGTATCTCTTAGTGACCAAAACAGATTGATAAGAACATTATGCGAAGTTGAGTTGACCAGTGCAATTTGTAAAGAAGTACATGTAAGCAAAGACCAGGAATCACACTAGCAGATCAAAAGCTAAGAAAAAATTGGAACAATTTGTACGACAAAGTCCGTCACTGACTGTTCTTGCATGCTTGAGACATAAATTGAATGCGCATGTCGTTAGTGTAAACCACGGACTAAATGAAAGTCATCAAATGTGTATATTTCTCTTGTTTCGTGTTTAAAGACTGTGTTCAATTAAAGCACTTGCATTTATGAACAACTTTTCAGGCGTAATGGTGATTCACAAAATAGGCCGTCGAAATTATTCCGAGTCTTTTGTGTGAGAAGAATTTTGAATTACACCAACGAGAAACATGCATAGATTCTTACCGTCATATATTTCGATATAATCATATAAACAATATGTTTCATCTTCTAGTTCAAAAGACTGGAATTTCAGCTGAACACCATAGTTTGACACGGCTCGTTTCTTCACTGACGAGGTGGTAAATCTGTACTCACAATACATGTTGCTGTAAAAGTAACCCCATTAATTAGCTGGATTTATAAGAAGTCATACATGTACATGTATGTACGTATGTCCATAGCTGGCTACGATATCACACCATTTGTTTGAGTGTCAAATAAATGTTATTGTGATTTACATGTACATGTAAATTTAAAAAAAAAATAGTGAACTCGAACCTGCGCAACCAGACTTCTCCCAGCTTTCAAAATAGTTTAATATTTTTTATAAAGAGTATAAACGGGACTAGAACTTATTTGTCTGTTACATATTAGGTACATTTACATGCATTTGTCAAATTTAAACTATTATTTTTGAATGCGAAAGTAATAATTTCAGTGCATACTCGATAGTTGTTGATTATGTAGCATTATACCTTCTATAATTCTCGGGGTAATACGGACTAATGAAATCAAGGGATGATGATGTAGCTGTGTAATTTGCATCACAGCTGGTGTCAGCACTTGCCGTCGTCGAAGCCTTGACATCGGGCGAAGTGGTTGGGCTTCTATTGCTTACACCTGGCGCCGTTGTCGTATCATTTACATCAGATGGAGTAGTATCCCGAGTCGTGTCATTAATTACAGGAGTTGATGATATAACAGTTTCGTTAAAGTCGGGGATAATACTTGCCGACGTTTGTCCTGCTGGCGTTGAGGGTGTTGAGACGCCTCCAACCAAACCTGAATAAATATTGTGTTCATGAATTCGGTTAGTAAATAGATATTCGATCATTTTAACAAACAATAACTTGGAATCAATGAGTAAGGTTTTATTAGCGATATTCATGTACAATAAAAATAAGGATACAGTATAATATGTTTGGAAGTTGTTGTTATAAACGTTATATTTTTTTTTTACTTTTCTGATACCGCGCAAATACTGAGGAGAATTACGATCTTTATAAACTGATAAAATACAATCATATAATTTAAACATATTATACAGGTATTTCAGAATACTAAAATGTAGTTGCAGATTGTTAACGCCGTTAAGTATATGTATAAAGTGTAAAACTGCAAAATCTTACCTAGTAAGTACAACAGTAACCACAGCTGAAGACCCAAAATCATATTATGAAACGTTTGAACGTAATTCAGATATTCCATAGGCTGACTTAATAAAGAACATGTTGCTGAATGAGACACAGCTGCAATTATTTCTTTGTACGTGTACTATCACCGTCCCTTTCCTTCTTAAGTCTCATTTACTGAGTTTAATATCACCATATTCCCTTTGATAATGTGTCTAACAGCCTACTAAAGGGTAATATTTTAACACTGCCCACAATTAGCCAACCTTTGACCGCATACCTGCATTCAATTTGCTACAATCGAACGACGCTTGTTTTCGGTAACCTTTGATTTTCTTTGTCTTTCATACATGAACAATGCCTAATGTCAATGACTGAGGAGAGTCAATGAATCCATTTAAATACATGTAATTATATACATTCATTGTAATATAGTGTTATATGATACGCACTTTACTTTTCTGTCAGTTTTGATCAAGATCTCACAATAGACTAAACATAAAAATGTACATATTAAGAAATTCCAATCAGAAGATCGTCCAGTATAAGAATCTTATATGAGAGTCAAGGATATATAGACAAATCTGAGCTGCGGGTCACTTTGGCATCACAAAGCTCCTGTGACCCCTTATTAATCAGTTATTGATAATGAGTAAGAACGCAACAATAAGTATGTGGCGTTTTTATTTTAGTTTAGCTAGTTGATTCAAAAAGACAAATAAGTAAACGTGTAACTGTTTAGTTTACTAACGGTAATCTTAAAGTAGTGCCTTGTTTTACTTATCTAGGTTTAAATTTTACCAAACAATTATCAATGAGTCAGATGGCGAGTGATCAAGCCATTAAAGGAAAGCGTATATTGGTGTCGATTTTAGCTAAACTTTACAATTATGGACAGTTATCTAATAATATATTCTTTAAAATATTTGATACCAAGATAATGCCTGTTTTAATGTATGGCGCTGAGCTATGGGGTACAGAACATCAACAGACTATTGAAAGAGTACATTATTACGCGTGCAAGCGATATATGTGTGCAAGACTTAACTGTTCTAATGATGCGGTGTTGGGTGATTGTGGAAGACTTCCTATGTACATTGTCACATATAAACGTTGTATTCAATTCTGGTTGAAAATATTGAAGATGCCGGACAACAGATATGTAAGAAAATGTTATATGATGTTAAAGTGCTTTTCAGAATCTGGCCTTACTAATTGGGCTAGTAACATTAGAAATATTTTAAACATGAACGGGTTTGGTTATATTTGGGAGAACCAGAGGGTCGACAATGAAGAACAATTCCTATCGTCATTTACTCAGCGACTGAAAGATCAGTGGCTACAAAACTGGTACGAACGGATAAACCTTAGTTCCAAATTTACTTCTTACTGTGGTTTTAAAAGCATCTACGAACACGAACCCTATTTAGACTTCATAACTAACAGAAAGTTTAGACGTGTTATTTCACAATTTAGAGTATCAGCACATGACTTACAAATTGAACATGGACGACATAGTAGAACGGACAGGGGTGAAAGAATATGTATATTATGTAGACGTTCTATAGAGGACGAGTTTCATTTTGTTTTATTATGTAATATATATACGGACTTGCGCCAGAAATATATACCGTTGGAATATAGACAAGCACCATCTATATATAAATTCAATAAACTAATGAGTGTAACTGACAAACAAATAATTCAAAATATCGTTATGTACCTATATCATGCTACTGAAAGACGTTCCAGGTATTTGAAATATGCACGCAAGCAAAATGAGTTGCGTGATTAACCATTATATTTTAATTGTGCACCAGTACAGTATATATGTTTAAATGTTTATTTGACATTGTATTGTTATGGGCCTGTGGCCTGAAGCTAAATAAAGAATATGTTATGTTATGTTATATACACTGAAAAAAAGTTATAAGAGGCCACTTTTCAAACTCATTTTTTGTTTCTAAGCCATGTTCAAAATTGAACGATTTTTTGCCGAAAGACGTGTCTTTCAAGTAAGTAAAGTTCCAAAGTGTTAAGAAATAATTTTCTTTCACTAAAAGCGTTTTTGGAGTAAAAATGCAAAAATCAATGTTTTTAAATAAAAAACTGGATACAGCACACCATTTATTAAAATTAGGAACGGGTGTCATCAAAGGGGTTGTTACGGCTCGGAAAAACATCAAACATTCGAATTTTCACAACTGGTTGAATTTTTATGCATTTTTAAGAATCACCAATTTTGAGATTTTTTGGAAAATTCATAAATGTGCCTCTTAAACATGTTGACCCCTGTTAAATTCACTTGATGAGGCCTGGAAATGAGAGATATAACTCGACTGAACTGTTTGAGACCATTTTCGAGGACCAACAGATCAAGGCTGCCGCACACTTCCGGTTTCAATGCCAATTTTTAACGAACAAAATAACAAAATTTGTGGACGATTTTTTGAATTTTCAAAGTTTATCAGAGTCTAGTATTTGACCTAAATAATCGCTGAAAATTGCAATGCCATGCTGCTGATAATAACGCAACTGGAGAAGAACGAAGTTGGTATGCAAATTGCATACAAAAGCTGAATTCCTGTTATTCAGGTTGTTGTCTTTTTGCATGTACAAAACAGACACGAAGATTCTTATTGCAGCAACACTTTTGACTTAATTTTATCTTGCATCATGGCAGTCAGTAGCACTTTCAAATAATTTAAAATGTAAAAACACAACGTCATAATATGACATTTAATTTGATGTTAATAAAGTGTGACTTTTTGAAATGAGGGTACCTTTACACATGCTTCGTCTGTGTGAGAAGTATCACGCATTTTGGAATACAGAAACATACAGAGACACTGTTAGACATTGGTTTATTCATATGATCATGAATTTTAATTGATCGTATTTTACTTTCTGAACTAGAAGAAAAAATATGAGGTGGCCTCTTATAACTTTTTTTCAGTGTAGTTTTGATCTTTGAATTTGGAGTAGAACTTTAATTCAGCCGAACAATAATTATTGATTGAGAGTGAAACAAAAGAAGTTTAATTGTTTTGACCTTTGTACTATCAGTATAGGTCATGATCAGACGAAAGAATTACATTAAATGTTTGAAACAGATAAAGCGAAAAATATGGATGTGTATACTAAGGCAGTAGTAAAGTAGATACGCTTGCGCAGCTCTACCATCAGGAAAACATGTCCATATAAAGTATACCCTTGAGCCCCACTGTTAAATAGAAAAACAGGGGTATGCAGGGGTTTACTTAATTTTCTTATTTTTTTGGTCCAAAACATAGATTATGGCTACTCGTTAGAACCGCCTTCCGCCTCAGAGAGGCGGTTCCAACGTGAACCCACAATCTATGTTTTGAGCGAAAAAAATATCATTTTTTTTTTCAGGTGAAATTTTCCATATTTACAGCTGAAAGAAATATCTGTATTTTGCATGGGCGTGTTTTCGTAATGCTTTGACCGGTTGCTCTAACTATTAGCCTAATGTCAATACTGAATACACTGTGGGGTATTGTAAAAATATTCGAATTTTATTCTGTAGTTATTTCTTGCATTTAGTTTTATTTCATCTTGTATTTCATCTCTCTATATGTATACACTGTAAATGAAACCTAAATTACCACCGAGTATTGTGTAACGTTTGTTTTCGTTCCTATTAAAATATATGAGCCACCTCGTAGGAAAAACAACAATGTGGTTTCCGAACAGGTTCGACACAAACCGAGCTGTAAAAGCACAGAAGGTGGCTAGAGGCTGGAAATTGTGGATTTAGAAAGTAGAGGAATCGTACTATCCGTGTAACGAAAACAAAGGCGCTGATCAGCTTCGCAGTTACTGCGAAGCTGATCTGCGCCTTTGTTTTCGCATATGCAGATTGTTGGTTTTCCCATGAGGTGGCTCATCAGTCTGGCTACTTGAAGTGCGTCTCTTTTCGGACAATTCTGTACTGAGAGTGGTCATTTCATGTGGGCATGAAGAATGTATTAAAGAAGGCTTCGATGATTTCATATCAATTTCATATGAAATAACCACGAGTGTAAAGTCATGTTAACCATGACTTAAATTGAGCCGCCGCATGGGAAAACCAACAATCTGCATAGGCGAAAACAAAGGCGCAGATCAGCTTCGCAGTAACTGCGAAGCTGATCAGCGCCTTTGTTTTCGCTACACGGATAGTACAATTCCTCTACTTTCTAAATCCGAAATTTTCAGCCTCTAACCATCTTCTGTAACTGTACAGCCCGGTTTGTGTCGGACCTGGTCGGAACCCAAATTGTTTGCTTTCTCATGCACAGGCTCTTACAATGTTTTATCACTCTCAGAATGGGTGTAATTTGCCCTCTTGTTACGGACGTCGTCATGATATGACAACGAGTATTGATACTCATACGGTCATGTCATTGTTTAAGTGTTACGTTATATACACACAATTACTGCGACGTCAGCAGCCCCTTTCACTCGAGTTTGCCGTTTGAGCATTTTATATGTAAACAAGACAACCTTTTTTGTTCTATTTTAGAACTGAAACATTGTCCCAGGTGCCAGGTGTTCTTAAAATCTATTCAGCATTTTTCTTTGGGTAAGGATGGCACTTCTTCCGATTAAAACATTGTAATTGCTTGGTTAAAGCACATTTTTGTTTCAAAATTCTTTGCACAACATATACAATGCATATTAAGAACACACGTTTGAAATAGGATAGGGAAAAAAAACAGAATTTTATCAATTTTAGCAGTTACCTGTTGGTATCTACATGGCCAAAATTCCACAGTGTAAGATAAAAAATTCACTTGAGTTTGTCGTTTTAAAGGTCATTTACTTTGAAACTGTCACTCACAGCAGAAGATCAATCAATCCAGATGTCTTTGTGGGCAACATGAAAAGAAGCTCAAATCTTCAAAACACACTGTCTTCTTGTGTGATGCAAACGCTCAAACGGCAAACTCGAGTGAAAGGGGCTGTAATTAGGATCAACTGGATATAAAAAGACAAAGTGAACACATTAGTTTGTCAAATATATTTTATTTATTTTCGCAATTCACTCGGCAGATGAAATAATACACATAGTCACTCGAAATACTTGAGAAAAACAAAGTGCACTTGACAGAACGTGAGTGTGAATATAGACGAATAGAAAGCTAGATAAAAACAAAAAAAAAAAAAACAAAAAAAAAACATTATGCAGTCAAAGTGCTGAATATCATGTATAATTCGACTTGCATTCTATCTACACTCTTTACAAGTAAACGTTTTTCTATTTAATGATACATTACAATTAACATTTACCCGTACTTCATACGTTGCATCATACATTTTACTTTCATGGTACATGTACTGTAATCTATATCAACCCGAAATTCTTTTTAAAGCTTTTAATGTCTAATAACTTTAAAAGTCTGCATGTCTAGAAATTCATCATCAAACCAAACTGAAGACATACGGATGTGGGTCCGCAGGATATATGAGCCGCCCCATGGGAAAACCAACAATCTGCATAGGCGAAAACAAAGGCGCAGATCAGCTTCGCGGTAACCGCGAAGCTGATCAGCGCCTTTGTTTTCGCTACTCGGATAGTACAATTCCTCTTCTACTAAACTCCAAAATTTCAAGCTTCTGATCTGCTTCTGTAGCTGTACAGGCCGGTTTGTGTCAGACCTGTTCGGAAACCACATTGTTGGTTTTCCCACGAGGTGGCTCATATAATATGCACCACTCCCTACTGGAGTCTAATATGAAAAAGATCGTGAAATCAGTTTTGGAGTATGGCATACGTTTTGCAGCAATAGGCGCCGAGGGTGTTTTAAGTTTTATACGCATTTGTGGATCCCTGACGAAACACATCACAATGTCCACCAGTAGAAATGGGGTGTGTTTTGTAACGACAATATATCCTGTACATATGAATAAAAAGTGTATGTGATAACAGTGTTATATTTCAACTTAATGATAATTCATACAGATTCGCCTTTCCGTCTGCAACAGCCAAAATAATAGCATATAATACTGAATATAACCAAACAAACCAGCGCAGCTAAACTGTAACACACGATTAATTTGTAAAATATGTACCAGTACAATGATTTATCACACCAGTTATTAGGTTCATGCAAAGGCTGTTGAAAATTTGGCTCCCATATCGAGTAAAACCAAATGTTCCCGAAAATAAACCAAATGCACAAAAATAACGTGAGCCCAATGTTGGAGAAACGGACAAATCTCGACAACACGACATCCTCCGTGTCCTCGTCATCGTCGTCATCGTCGCCATCTCCTAGTCGATTGTATGACGACGTCCTCTTCTGTAGGACGATAAGGAAAACTATCTTGATAAGGCCAAATCCCCCACCGACAAGTAGGTAGAGGGGTAGTCGTTGTTCCTTTGGGCACTCTGTACGGTATGTTCCACCTGTAGGAAATTAACTTCATTCAACACGAGGGCTAACTAAATATAGTGATATCATATCATTATCATTTAGCTGTCGTCGTTTCTGACCATCTGGAAAACATTTCCATGAAAAGTATACCCCCTTAAACCCCACTTTTATCATAGGAATAACTGGGGGCGCAGTGGTTTACCTTTTTTTTCTTATTTTTGCCCACAATCTATATTTTGGACAAAAATAAGAATAATGTAATTTTTTCTTCAAACAAAAATTTTCATTTTTTACAATTTTAAAATTCTCTGTTACATGTGCATGTTTTCGTAATGCAAGACTGTTGTAAACAACGTCAAAATAACCAAGAAGTAATGCGAACTAGTGTGTTATTTCTTCCACCATTGCCATGTTTCAAGATAGTTTACATCAGAATATTATGATGCATTATCGATTTTCCAGATCCGATTACTATTTTGACTGTATCACATGACATCCCTCGTTGCCTAGCAACAAGAGAATGCAAGGTAAACGACCTTGGCCACGGTTAAAATGGATTTTATTTATGTTATGAAGTGTCACATGCAAAGCATAATTACGTCAATCATAGTTTTATTCCAAAGTACAATAATCCCTCGAATAGATTTACCGTAGATACCTTGATGAGTTTAACGCAGCGCAAATTATTGAGGTTTGGCTATCTGTACCCCCTAGAATTTGAGTCAATTTTGACCCCTCAAAATCTCCACATTTTCATCAAAGCCCCTTCGACTTAACCAAAAAGGTTAAATTCCATACAATATTTATTTTGGGAATTGAAATTCTTCGTTGTGATAGGCTGTGGGCATAAATGTCCATATTTACATCCTTATCGGAGTCAAATATACGCATGAATTATGGGTATTTGTCGTACTTCGTCGGAATTGTGATATTTTTGTCAAATGCCGTTGCTAGGCAACATAGAATGGTCCCTGCTGATCTTTGCATTTCGTTTTCTCTATTATTTCCAAACATAAGGCATATATAACACAACGAATATGATTTGCTTGTATATAAATGTCAATTTAATAAATTGGGGCACAAAATCTTTCCCTGTACCCCTAACAAAAATGATGTTTTTAGTCAATTTCGTGTCCATGTCGACTTCGGGTCAACAAATCAAATAATCCTTAAAACTCAACTCGTTTTCCGAACTTCATGATATTACACCTAATTACTACACATATACACACGTGTATACATGCAAAAGTATTTAAATCTATCTGCATTGGTTACTAAAATATAGTTGTGTTCGCATTACTTCTTGGATCACCCACGTATTCTGTTTCAAAAGCACACGTCAAAACAATCGTTTGATTTGTGTATATCGAAATACGAATAAATATTTTGCAGTTTTGTCAGGGTATAGATCGAAATGAATGTGGATGACGTAGAACCATTATATAAGGCATAACCCATTGTATTTGGATTTCTAGTAGAATTATTCAGGCTTGAAATCATCAGGGTTTCATGCCTTGCAAATGCAATGACGGTCATTGTGCATCTTTTTATCATCTATTTGTCGGTTTTCATTTTCTTCTCCTTTGTATTTCGTTCTTTCAATTAATGATACCAATTGTGGCCGTTTCACGTTTTAAATGAAGCGAAATGTGAAAAAATCTAAATTCCACTCAACTCTCATTTTTCAAAATAAAAGTGGGTTGTAAGGGGATTAACATTCATTACGAAAACTTGCCCATGCAATATACAGAGATTTTTAAAGTTGTAAAAAATGAAAAAATTCAGTAGGAAATCTTAGATATTTTTCTTATTTTTGCTCAAAACATAGATTGTGGGTACACGTTAGAACCGCCTCACCCAGGCGGTTCTAACGAGTACCCACAATCTATGTTTTGGAGCAAAAATAAAAATAGGTATACCCCTGCAAAGCCCAATTTTACTATATAAAAGTGGGGTTTAGGGGGTATTCATTGCACGGACATGTTTTCCTGATGAAACGGACCTGTCATTATGACGCGTTGACACGTTTGGGGAAATAAATCATGTTGATTGTGACTCAATGATTTCTGCTCGCTAACCACTTACCAACTATGAGCATAGAAATGGGAATCCCTGATAGCAGAAGAACCATCAATCGAAACACAACTGTAACAGAAACGTAGTAAACATGCATTACAAAAACTTGCCCATGCAATATAAAGATATTTTTAGAAGCAAACTTGAAAACTTCAGATTTAGATTCATTTTCTAACCAACGTTTTCTATATTTGGCACTGTTTGGATAATACTAGTCTTTGTATCGACTATCCTGTTGAAAGTCGCAAAATTCCAGCAGTTTCCTTTGGCTCCATTCGCCAAGTCTAAAGGGTCACTGAAGAGGCTTAAGTAGCAGAAACCATGGTATGGCCCATCCCTTTTCTCATTAATATGCTCACTGCTATTAAAGGATGTTTTAATGTTTACTCATGGGGAAAAATCGATTTTTCTAATATTTTAAGCTCAAAACATAGATTGTGGGTACAGTGTACATTGTACATGGTTAGATCATCTCTTAGGCGGTTCTAACGTTATCCACAATCTATGTTTTGTATCAGAAATAAGAAAATTATCATTGTTTTTTCTACTGAAAAAAAAATCTTTTTTTTTTTTTTTTTCAACTGTAAAAATCTGTTTATTGCATGGGCCTGTTTTCATAATGAGAATCAACAGAACGATGGATACAAGGTATTATATTGTAGTAACGCCTTTTTCGTGCCTTATTGAAGCTAAGAAATAATCGCACATGCAAAAGATTGAATTAAGCTGGCGTCTGTCATGACACAAAGCTCGGTATACAATTGCTTGCAATTCTTGAATGCTTCAACGATAAATATGACATTTTGTACATGAAATTTCGAGTATGCTAGACAATGTTTCTCCCAGTGTTTCTTTCAAACATCGACAAATTTTGTCCATCTTGTCTCTAAAAATGTGTTATCGTCAGATAGTGCCCTTAATTTGACAGATAAAGTTTCTCTCCACTATGGTATTACATCACGAAAACATGTCCGTGTATAGTTTACCCCCTTGAACCCCACTTTTATATAGCAAAACTGGGGTATGCAGGGGTATACCTATTTTTCTCATATTTTCTCCAAAACATAGATTGTGGGTACTCGTTAGAACCGCCTCGCCTAACGTGTACCCACAATCTATGTTTTGATCAAAAATAAGAAAAACATCAAAAATTTTCAGCTAATTTAAATTTTTTTAATTTTTAAAGCTCAAAAATTCTCTGTATGGGCAAGTTTTCGTAATGATACTGTAAGTTAGAACCGCCTCGCCTAACGTGTACCCACAATCTATGTTTTGATCAAAAATAAGAAAAACATCAAAAATTTTCAGCTAATTTAAATTTTTTTAATTTTTAAAGCTCAAAAATTCTCTGTATGGGCAAGTTTTCGTAATGATACTGTAAGTTCGGAAATTTTCGCGAATTTTCGATTTCCGAATTATTAGCGAGTTCTTACACTAATTCTTAAATAGCGAGAACTTTATTTTCTCGAGGCAACGAATTCGCGAATATTAGCCAAAATTAAGTTCTCGCGAATATTTCCGAATTTACAGTAATACATATTATTGGAAACGGATGTTTGCTTTCTATTAATTTTTGCGTCATTTCAAGTCTTAGATTAGTTCAACTCATATGAGTTAGGCCTATCAATAAGTGGGGCGAAATGCACCCGCAAGCAGAGCTTGGCTGGTTTCGAAAGTGGGATTTGAAAGTGATGTAAAATACATCGTGTGGTACACGTCATATGATGACAAATATATTAATTTGGATACCTACCTGTACTACAAAGAAGGTCAACTGTCCCTGTCACAAAATCCGCAAGACCCGTGGACTGATGTTTAAACTCTCTGATCTGCTGTATGGTGCCATAGCTACCAAGATCTGTCGAGTCTTGCTGAACTGGGAAAAGATATCTGTCCTCGTCTGCAGCTAGGGTCTGAAAATTACCGTGAGATTCATGTCATGGTTCACATGTTATGAAATTTATAATATTATATCAATCATTATATCTAATAGGGATGTACATTGTCAATTTGTCGTTCCTGGGTGGCCAAAACCGGTACCATGTACATGCAGAGTTTAGCTTGGTTACCTTTCCTGGGCCGGCATTGGCTAGGCAGTGGAACAGTACTAGAAGTCGTATGTTGTCCCGGGAGCATCCGAAGGCTCAACCCAGGTTCGCTTTTTGTAACCCGTTCCTGAATAAATAACCGATATTAGAAGATTGCTTTTGTTTTTGTTTGATTTCGTTTCTGAGTCCACCTCAACCAGTCCTATGGAGAATCTGTTTGAAGCTTACGGACTAGCCATATACAGACGCGCATTGCCCCAGAGCAGAGGAAGAGTACATGAACATGACAACAGACCGCGAGGCTGGTTTGTTACCTACCATAGCCAAATTCTTGAGCAAGCCACTTATGGCTCCCTATAGTACTGGTTAACACCGAAGAAGAGGTGGTTCCGTCCAGATAGTACTGAAATTGTTGACTGGGATGTTGAGCCATAACCAAACAAAGCCAAAACTCTCGGACAAAGGGAGATAAAACATATGCATGAATACTCAAAATATAAAGAGTTGATAAACTGTTAACGAAATTTTATTTCGTCTCATTATTCGGCATTACGAAAACTTGCCCATGCAATATATAGAGATTTTTTTCAGTACCAAAAATTGAAAATTTCACCATAAATATGTTGATATTTTTCTTATTTTTGCTCAAAACATTGATTGTGGGTACTCGTTAGAACCGCCTTGATGAGGCGGTTCTAACGAGTACCCACAATCTATGTTTTGGAGCAAAAATAAGAAAAATAGGTATACCCTTGCATACCCCAATTTTACTATATAAAAATGGGGTTCAAGGGGGTTTACATTACACGGACATGTTTTCGTGAGGTATCATCTTAATGGCGCAATCAGAAAAAAGAAATTCCCACCCCCAAAACCAAGGTGGAACAATACTAAATTGACTAGTTAATGTATCACCAAAGACTAACAAATAAATTATAATTAGCACCATGATGAATCCAAAACGATGACTCACATATACAGTAAGCCGCCCAGCGGCTGGTGACTCCTGAGTGAAAGAACATTAGAGCCTGTGCGTGAGAAAACCAAAAATTTGGGTTTCCGACCAGGTCTGACACAAACCAGGCTGTACAGTCACAGAACACTGTTAGAGGCTGGAAATTTTGTATTTAAGTAGAAGAGGGATTGTACTATCCATGTAGCGAAAACAAAGGCGCTGATCAGCTTCGCGGTTACCGCGAAGCTGATCTGCGGCTTTGTTTTCGCCTATGCAAATTGTTGTTTTTCTCATGCACAGGCTCATTACTGAAAATCTTCAGTCCTTGTTTCGAAGATATGTTGAACAACCTTGTTTATGCGCCAAATGGTTAAAACAATGCATTGTCCTAGGCCGGCTTGCACTACCATGCACCATGGATATTTATTTAAAACATAAAGTGCATGCTTTACATCAACTGGCATTCTAATTCAATAAACGATTGCAATACGTGACTACGCATTTTCCAACTCTGAAATTCCTTCAGCTGTGCTATAGATTTTTTTATTGTATTATTCGATTTCGTAACCACATTTTATTGTTGTTTGTATCGCACGGATGTAATTTCACTTGCGTTATCCCAAGAATAACATTTCATGACTCGCGTAAGTTTGTTGAATTTCTTTAATTGCGTATTTATGTTCTTGACATTTAAAACTGCACATGACGCACTTTTCTTATTGTCGTACATATCGGATTCAAAAATAGCCTTGTTGCAACATAACCAACCACAACGCACACCGACAATCATTGCTTTATGAGGGCTGTTGATCACTTTTCCCGTGGACTATCAATGAGAGTGTTGTTCATATGTGATGAAAATTAAGTCTTTTCTGATTAAATTTGTATCAAAATTATTGCCCTTTGACTCACGGCCTTATAGTAATCGCATTGTAACACAGGTTACTGTCATGACACTGCGTTGTTTTCCAATATATTTACAATAATTAATTTCGATCACAAGTCCAGAACATGCTATAACATTTGCTACACTGAGATAGAACATTTGGTCCCCATTCCAACGGTATAAATTATAACACTTACTTTTAAGATGATACTTCAATATCTCAGATACTGAAGCCCCCTTTTTAGATCTACATCTTTCTGTTGCAAATGGATTTGTTTCTTCTAAAATTTATGATAAGCGCGATGACTTTGATTTTGATATAGTAAATTTTCCTTTTTTGGATGGTGACGTTCCTCGTCGTGCTTCTTATGGTGTATACATTTCGCAATTTATTAGGTTTGCTAGAGTCTGCAATCATGTTACAGACTTCAACGCTCGAAATAAATGTTTAACGGCAAAACTTCTCCAACAGGGCTATCGGTATCATAAACTTCGAAAAACATTTTCTAAATTTTATCGTAGACACTTTGAATTGATTTCCAAATATAATGTTGGGTTAAAGACGCTTTTAAGTGAGGGCCTTTCGGAACCTGAATTTTATGGTGACTTGGTTTACAAATTTAAGAAACTTAAAGGAATTAATGATTTTTCTTTTCAGTTCAGAAAAATCATAACACGTTACAGACGTATAGGTTATAACTTGAATGTTATGCGACAGTCTGCATGCTTAGTTTTTAACCCAATCATGGTTGATAACTATGCTGCCTTCTTTAATTGCACGCCGGTGGGTCGGGCGTCAGACTCTATGATGGCCTCGACATAAAGCTACTCATTTTAGTTGGTTGGGGCCGGAGCTTCTTGTCTGTTGCTTGGCCCACCGGGGTCCAACTGGTGTTTTTCTTTTGCTCCGGAGTTAGTAGGTTATTCGGCGCCCAGGGATCTCCATCGTCGGGCAGCTTACTCAGTCAGTGAGTCCTGGTTTTTGATTCATCAGGATGTTTATCATGATTTATTTGTTTGTTCTTGATGATTCATTGACTAGTTAGAGATTGACTAGTTATGAAATTTCCGCAAGTATAAAATCGCTCTTCTACCGTTTTAATTCAAACACATACTCATCTGTCTGTTGGGACTGGCTGAAACCGAGGTGGGAAAAAACCAAACCAACAATCAGGTACTTATACCATGAAACATATCGTAAGCCGAATGAGCAGCTATTTTCCCAATAGGTGGCCACTCAGTTACCTTAACTTAACTAAAAATATGAAAACATACATAAGGCGCCAACAGCACAAAAAAATTTTTAAACACCAAGACATAAAACAAAAAGAACCACCACAGAAGTATCGACTTGGAACGATCAGTAACACAAAGTTACTGGCGGGCTTAAACCGGTTTTACATGGCCATAACCTCACCCTCAGCTTCTGCAGTGGTTCATAACATTTAATTAGTTATTTGGTCCTCGTGGTGAATCTCTAACTAGTCAATGAATCATCAAGAACTAACAAATAAATCATGATAAACATCCTGATGAATCAAAAACCAGGACTCACAGACTGAGTAAGCTGCCCGACGATGGAGATCCCTGGGCGCCGAATAACCTACTAACTCCGGAGCAAAAGAAAAACACCAGTTGGACCCCGGTGGGCCAAGCAACAGACAAGAAGCTCCGGCCCCAACCAACTAAAATGAATAGCTTTATGTCGGGGCCATCATAGAGTCTGACGCCCGACCCACCGGCGTGCAATTAAAGAAGGCAGCATAGTTATCAACCATGATTGGGTTAAAAACTAAGCATGCAGACTGTCGCATAACATTCAAGTTATAACCTATACGTCTGTAACGTGATATGATTTTTCTGAACTGAAAAGAAAAATCATTAATTCCCTTAAGTTTCTTAAATTTGTAAACCAAGTCACCATAAAATTCACCATGAAGTAGCGATATGCAAAATATATCAAAATAAAGATCTTGAAACAGGCTTTTAGACCATGTCCAAGTGTGACCTATTATGAATACATGGCCAATGAATGATCGAGAAACGCTTATAACGTCATGTCAGGCGTTACAGAATTAACCGTTATTTTCGACGAAAACAATCCATTACGAAAGCATGCCCATGCAAAATACATTGATTTTTTTACATGTAAAAAATGAACTTTTCAGTGGATTTTTTTTATATTTTTTCTTATTTTTGCTCCAAAACATAGGTTGTAGCTACACATTACACGTGTACCTACAACCTATGTTTTGGAGTAAAAATAAGAAAAATAGGCATACCCCTGTACACCCCACTTTTGCTATATAAAAGTGTGATATGAGAAGGTATATGTTTCATGGACATGTTTTCCTGATGGTATAATCGCGATCGTAAGTATTTATGCACAAAAATACACTCATTTGAAGTGACTTTCGCCCACCAAAAGCTGAAGTCAGAAGACCAAATATCAAAGGTACAACTGAATCTTGTTCAGGAGGTCGGAAAAAGTCAGGTTCAGTGTAGCAGTGTAAACCGCTATAGGTAATGTGTTCAGTTGTTTGTATCATAAAAATAATACAACACTAGTAAAAAGGTACAAGTAGGCAATGATCAGGAAAAAGCGCAATAACCAAGAAATTCCCACCGCAAATATCGAGGTGGGAAAAGCCTAAATTGACAATTAGGTACTTTTACTTAGAAAACATATCGTAAGCCGAGTGAGCAGCTATTTACCAATAGGCGGCCACTCAGTTACCCGAACTTAATCAAAACTATGAGTACGCACATAAGGTTCAAACAGGGCAAAAATTTGACCCCAAAACATAGAACAAACATAACCACAACAAAAGTATCGCCTTGGAACGATCAAAGACATAAAATCATTGGAGTGGGGGGCAGGGGGGGGGGGGCTTAAATCAATTTAATGGCCCTTACATCACCCTCATCTCCTGCAGTGGTTCCCAGCATTTAGTTAGTTGTTCGGTCCCCGTGGTGAATCTCTAACTAGTCAGTGAATCATCAAGGACAAACAAATAAATCATAATAACCTCCATGATGAATCAAAAACGAGCACTCACAAATTTACTAAGCTGTCCGACGATGGAGATCCCTTGGCGCCAAATAACTTTCTGAAATCCGTCACAAAAGAAAAACATTTTCGTATATTTACTTAGAGCCGGTTACATGTATGTCGTGAAACAACCCGTAAAAAAGAGTAGACAACACAATAAATCTCATCAGGATCTTTTTATTGACAACAAAGTGTTGTAGAATGTTGTCATATTTGCTGTCATGCCGTTTTTCACTAATTTGCAATTTCCCCCAGAAAATTAAGCCGCGAAGCGAGAAAGCCGGTCTTCAGGATTTCCGACTAGGTCTGTACAGACTCAGTAAAAGGCTAGAAACTTGAACTTTTGGCCGTAAGTACAGGAGGAATATTACTAAGTATCCATGTAACGAAAACAAAGGCGCTGATCAGCTGTGCAGTTATTGCGAAGCTGATCTGCGCCTATGTATTCGCATTGGCTTAAATTCGGTTTTCTCATGACGCGGCTCAATTCCCCCCAGATAATTAATGCCATGGAAACCTATCTGAAAGTGTCAATAAAGCTAATGAACAAAACCATGCTAATCTACAGGATTTTCCAAAGGCCGTTAAAATGTCGTAGACCGGTTAAAACTTAAACCAAAACACTTCAGACAGTAACATTTTATTACGAATTAAAAGCACATTACTGAAATCCGATTCATACCCAATTGCTTTATACACGTGTACCAACGTTCTTCATTTCTACGGTATATTCGATTCGTTACCACATGTTATAGTTGTTTGATTCGCACCGATGTTATTTCACCTGCCTTATCCCAAGAATAGCATTGCATTACTGGCGCAAATTTGTTGAATTTCTCTAATTGCGTATTTATGATCTTGACATTTTGAACATCACATGATGTACTTTTCAGCGTACCATTACGAAAACATGCCCATATGCTATATAGTATTTTTTTCAGGTCAAAAATCGATAATTTTCAGAGGAAAATTTTTGATATTTTTCTTATTTTTGCTCCAAAACATAGATTGTGGGTACACGTTAGAACCGCCTCGCCGAGGCGGTTCTAACGAGTACCCACAGTCTATGTTTTAGAGCAAAAATAAGAAAAATAGGTATACCCCTGCATACCCCAGTTTTGCTATATAAAAGTGGGGTATAAGGGGGTATACATTACACGGACATGTTTTCCTGATGGTTTTACAAATAGCTTTGTCGAAAGAAAACCTACTACGTGCGCCGCAACGCACACTGAACAGCATTACTTTAAAACTGACTTAACTAAAAAATCAACCCCAAAACACGAAGCTGCATTGTCATGTAGGAAAAGATTTGTTACACAGTTTAAATGTTACCTCAGAGTCAGAGTGAACCTACATCTTTATTTTCGTATATTATACTAAGAGCCGGTTGTGTCGTGAAGTAACCCGTCTAAAATAGTAGAGAAACACAATAACTCTCATCAAGATCTTTTTTTTCTGTCGACAACAAAGTGTTGTAGAATGTTAGGAAATTATGACCCCCTTAAGGCTTAAACCCCCTTATACCCCACTTTTATATAGAAAAAATGAAGTATGTAGGGGTATATTCCTTAATTTTTGTTCCAAAACATAGATTGTGGGTACTCGTTAGAACCACCTCGGCGAGGTGGTTGTAACGTTTACCCACAATCAATGTTTTGAGCTAGTTATTAAAAAGATCAATCATTTTCCAATTACTGTCTGAACACCATCTTTCAGAAACTGCATTTTTCGAGATTTCACTCTTCTGAAACACCGCAAGAAAAATATGATCATGCCATCTTTTTGCAACTCATGATTCCTAAAATGTGGCACAAAAAGTTTGAAAATCGGTTCACTAAATAAATAAAATTATTATGCCCAAAAATCATTTTGAATAGGCATTTTGCGTGTGCAACGGAGGTAATCCAAACACCTAAAAACTGAAAATCTAGCAAATTTGTGGAATAATTTTAAGAGTTTGGCGCTCAGCTTTGCATACAAAACATTTTTGTTTTTGTTTGGTGCATTTTTGATGAAAAATATTCAATTTGGATTTTTTTTTTCGGGAAAATAGTTACTTACATGTACATGTACCTTGCTGGCATTTTTACAATGGAAAAGCCCTATTCAAAAATATTTTCTTGCATAAAATTTTTATTTGTTAACCGATTTTCAAAATTCTTGTGGCATTTTTAAGACTTTTGGAATGCAAAATGGTGACATGCTCATATTCTTGATGTCTTTCAGAAAAGTAAGATTTCGAAAAATGCAGCTTCTGAAAGATGGTGTTCAGACAATAATTTTTCACCGAGGCGGTTGTAACGAGTACCCACAATCTATGTTTTGGAGCAAAAATAAGAAAAATAGGTATATCCCTGCATACACCAGTTTTGCTATATAAATGTGGGGTTCAAGGGGGTATACATTACACGGACATGTTTTCGTGATGTACTGTATAATTTGAGCCGCATCGTGAGAAAACGGGATTATTGCCTATGCGAAAACAAAGGCGCAGATCAGCTTCGCGGTAACCGCGAAGCTGATCAGCGCCTTTGTTTTCGCTACACGGATAGTATATTTCCTCTTCTTCTTATATCCGAAATTTCAAGCTTCTAGCCTGCTTCTGAGACTGTACAGCCAGGTTTGTGTCGGACCTGGTCGGAAATCCCGAAGACCGGTTTTCTCTCGTCACGGCTCATATGTAGGGCTCATTAAAGCATTCACTTCTGAATTTTATGAATTACTATAACACACGCACTGTTTTATCTCAATCAGAATGATCGTCACCTTATTGTTCATTGCGTCAACTATACAGAAATGCCTAAGTCTTCTAGCTGCTGCAAGAATCTGTCGTGAGCGTTCTCACAGCAGGTTGTTTCGATATGTGTCAAAAGTAGAGCATAATTGAATTACCTCCTACAGGCTCGTCATTTTGTCCAGAATCGCCCCAGACTAATTCCTCAAACAATGAAATTATCTGTGCCAATACTACACGTTCATCATCCTGGGATTTGATTCAGCATTAACACATGGTAGTCATTTGTTTTATGAGCCGTGGGCGAGAAAGTCTTTGTTTTGATATTTATTTTGATGGGTTTGCTGCCGTTTCGGTGACTATCATGGTTGGTTTGCTGCAATTATTCCATAAAATTGACATATTCTGGCATCGGTGTTTGCCGAGGAACTGTATTATAAACGGAATACATACATGTATATATCGACACCTGTATACAAAATGAACAGAAAGAAGTTTGTAAAAAAGATGTCAAAATTGTTCGAATGGAATCATCAATTTTACAGCGTAACAAAATCTCTGTATATTGCATTGACAAGTTTTCATAATGTTACAGGGTAATGCTACGTTCGAATGATCCTCATCTTCTTTCGTCGTGCTCAAAATGTACAGGTTCATGTTTGATGTGTTTTTTTTTTTTGTTTTTTTTCTAAATAATTTTCAAACAACATGACACAGTGCAAATTCAGATAGTAAATATGGACTCCCGCCCATTGGGGCCCAACGAAATAGGCGGCTGCTATGATGGCCCCAACATAAAGCTATTCATTTTAGTTGGTTGGGGCCGGAGCTTCTTGTCTGTTGCTTGACCCATCGGGGTTCAGCTGGTGTTTTTTATTTTGCTCCGGGTTTCATTAAGTTTTTCGGCGCCTAGGGTTTTCCATCGCCGGGCAGCTTACTGAGTCTGTTGAGTCCTGGTTTTTGATTCATCAGGATGTTTATCATGATTAATTTGTCTGTCCTTGATGATTAATTGACTAGTTAAAGATACACCACGTGGACCAAACAACCAACTAAATGTTGTATACCACTGCAGGCGATGGGGGTGAGATTAGGCGCCTGTAAAATCGTTTTAAGCATTTAAGATTGTGAGTAATTTTATATTACTGATCGTTCCAATGCGATACGTCTGTGGTGGTCCTATTTGTTTAATATTTTGGAGTCGAATTTTTGTGCTGTTTGAACCTTATGTACGTTTTCATATTTTTTTTATTTAAGTTCGGGTAATTGAATGGCTGCCTATTGGGAAATAACGGCTCACTCGGCTTACGATATGTTTTCTGAGTAGAAGTACGTAATTTTCAATTTTAAATTAGTTTTTCCCACATCGGTTTTTGGAGTGGGAATTTCTTTCTAATTGCGCCTTTTCCTGATCGTTGCCTACTTGCACCTTTTTGTGCCTCCAGACAAAGGCATTTTGGCTTAGTTGAGTTATTATGTATTTGAAACACTTTTTGCATGTTCTGACATCCTATTGTTTGGTATTCGTCACACAAACTGGAGGTAACGCCCCGACATGACCATAGCCCTTGACTGGGACGCTAAGCATCAATTAAAACAAACAAACACAATTCAGATCGATGGCATTTATATAAATAATAAAAATGTATAATTGTTATGAATATCAAACTATACAGAACGATGAACAAACTGCATACATGGACAGTATAATCATAAAGTCTGGTCTTTGGCATGAACAACAGCATATAAGCATTTATATCTCGAGTGTAGTCAAACTGAGAGTTTTATTTCCAGTTTGTATCCAAGAGTAGGTTTCAGCTTAAGTTTTTGGGCATGTTTATCTATAAAAATTGAGTATAATATATACTACTCAAACTTTGATACTTAATTTTGATAACAAGACATACTGGTAATCTAATACCCGAAATTTTGCTTTACATTTATAGCAGCACCATCACCGTGCAAACATTCCATCTTTTCTTGCGTTGCCAGTGAGCCCTTCTCGCAGACTTGCAGAAATGATGGAAACCCCCTGAAATTGAAGTTGTCACTTTTGCCTACCCTATCCAATTCTGTCATTTATCCCATTTCCCTGGTTCAATCAATTGCAAAACTTTTTTAATAATCGTGTTACGACCTAGCGTAACTAGACAGGTACAGCGAAAAACAACCAAGTAATTTAAACTTAACAATATTTAATCAAACAAATAAATGCTGCAAATACATACAAACAAACAAACAGATAAGTAAATAAATAAATAAATAACTTACAAAGTTAATGTCAAATAAGTCCTTGTCCCTCAAATGTAAGTCCACAATCCAGTAACCAGAATATGAGCACATGTATATTTTAATCCACACTTTTCTTCTAATCCAAAACACTAGTGAAACAACCAAAATTATATACTTTAAATCACTTCAAATTTCTGAATGCCTAAGACTGAATTGGGACCTATATTTATACATCTAAGGAAATTCTACAGGTTTCTAGAGAATGATATAATAAACTTTTCTCTAGAAAAGAAACGAACTAAACGAAAGTTCTTTTAAATTCTCCAAAGAGAATTTAGAATTCTCCAGAGAAGAATTCAAGGCCGCAACGACCATCAAGACTAAACGAAAGTCCACTAGACCCTTCGAGATACATAGTCCAAATATATTTTTAACTTATGGTAAAAAAAAACACTCACTCCATTTTCATCTGGAATTATCCACAAAGTGCTCATAGAATTTTCTATACTTCTAAATTATAAAACAGTTATAAAAATAATCAATGACATTCTTCTATAAAGTTCTAGATAATAAATTGTAGAAACATAAAAAGAAATATATATTAATTAATTGGGTTACTCCCCTTTGATTATATATATATAAATTATAAGTAATAGCTTTTAAAAGAATCAATATTATTGAATCAATTATATATAACAATCGAAATGTCGATACTTTTGTTACGTGTCTAAGATGCACTTTTGGAAAATTTCAGAAATCTGTAATTTTAGGTTAAAAACGTGATTTTATCCCCCTCCCCACCCCCCACCCCCCCCCCCAAAAAAAAAAAAAAAAAAAAAAAAAAAAAAAAAAAAAAAACGCTTAAAATGCAGTCCTTTGCATGGTGAGCATTGAACTGAAACCGTTTTTGAATACGACGCACTCTGGTTAGCTCAAACCAGCGTTTTTAAAATATGTTGTCAGATGGTTTAAATCATATAATGCAAATATTAAGAAAATGTTCAGTCCAATGACAAATGATTTAAAATGCTGTAAAATCTAAACCAATGCCCGTAGCTCAAATCAGTTTGCAGACTTCAGGGCAACATTTTAAGCGAAAAAAAAAGTAAAAAAAAAATCGTGTTTTTAACCAAAATTAAAATCACAGATTTTTTAAATTTTCCAAAAGTGCATTTTAGACACAAAAGTAGCGACATTTCGATTATCCAAACAGTTTTGCAGTTGAATGAACCAGTAAGCGGGGGTGATTGACAGAACGGGATAGGGTAGGCAACAGTGACGACTTCAATTTCAGGGGGTTTCCATCGTTTCTGCAAGTCTGCGAGAAGGGCTCACAGGCAACGCGAAAAAACGATGGAATGTTTGCACAGTGATGGTTTTGCTTCATATCTATAGCTAGATTACAAGTACGTCATGTGAACAAAATAAAGTTTTGATGCTTATCAAAGTTTGAGTAGTATAGTTTAATTATTTGAAAATAAGACAAATAAGG
The DNA here is from genome assembly GCA_964017185.1 of Rugalucina vietnamica. Classification (NCBI taxonomy): domain Eukaryota; kingdom Metazoa; phylum Mollusca; class Bivalvia; order Lucinida; family Lucinidae; genus Rugalucina; species Rugalucina vietnamica. The sequence continues at coordinate 74,398,748 of OZ024869.1, read as the reverse complement.
GATGATCTTCATAATGTACATTTTAGTTCTTCCAGTAAAGCGTGTAATATGACCAAGGCTCTGGTACATAGATGAGCCCCGGATACTTAATTCTCAGTACTTCATCATTCCACAGATACCCCACCCATATTGCTGTTAAGAGCAATGTGGAGGAGAAAGTGTATAAGAGGAATTTTCCGTTCATATCTAGTGTGTTGCCTTTGTTTCTTTCGGTGAGTGTACAAATGGCCATCAAAACCAATGTTATGAAATAAACAATGAAGATTTGTCCTTCTGTAACTAAGTACCAATAATAAATGGCGCTGAAAATCAGCAGCAGCCACCAAAAGAATCCTGCAGAAGCGCCGCATTTGTTAGACTTCGGCTTAAAACATCCCATAAAGTACAGCAGAAGACTTATAAAGAACGGAATGTACCACATAAGATGGCCAATTTCTTCGTCATAGATGTAAAGAAGTTCAAAGGAGTCAACCAATCCCTTCGGTTGCAACTGTTGCATAATGGGGTTGTCCCGAACTGACAAATGTAGCTGATACCCGAGGTGGACCAAGCGGTGGTTTACTGAATCCCCGACTAAGTGAATGCTGGCTCCCATCACAAACGTTATTATCGATATGTACGTGAGAGTTGACGAAATCTTCCGATGAGACCGTTCTAACAGTTTCAGAATGCAAAACGGCGTAATGATATTGTAAGCCATATGAAAGTAGTCCCCAATGCTGGGTTTATTCATCGGGCTCCAGCTAGTAGGAACAAACAATGCTGCGATGGGGCGCCCGAAATCAAATATCCAGTTTTCCAAAGCTAATATCAACCAAATATCCCAGTGGAAATTTTCCGATCTGAAAGCATGTGCCTTTGCGTCAACTTCTTTAGATGTTGACATTTCTGTGGTGATAATCAGCCCTGAAGTATTATCACCAGTTTGTCTTTTCCTTGCCTTCATTTTGTGTGATCCACGGTTAGTTTCCGTTTAATATTATCCTTTGCGCTTGGGTCTGTTCAATTTAAAATTGCACAAAACACACAATAATATTTCAGATACGTTGATCACAACGCACAAACGTTGCCTTCAAGTTCATGACATGGGATATTGTATGAACAAGATAAACTTTATCTTTCTGACCTGATGTTGTATTTAGCAATTTTACTGTTCAAAGATAACGTGAAACCCTATTATGCACTGTCCAGACAGCAATAAACAATCCAATTTAGTTTAACTAAAGACAGGACTTGTTTGTGTATCAAGATGGTTATTAATGTTACATTTGTAAGATGTTTGAAAGCATGCGCTTGTCCTCAAGAGTACATGTGTAGTATGCGCAGTACACGTGCACCCATTCCAAAAGCAGTTCAATGCCGACTGTATGCAATGCTTATTCATTGGTTTCTATACCATACATTACAATATTAGTAGGCACCTTTCTAAAATCTACAAAATAAAATAATAAACAAAACCAACAAAAAACGTGATTATCTGAGAGCAACAGGGATCTCATTCAGACCGGTATATACAGCCATACATGTATACAGCATCTAATACCTCTGCTTCCGAATTCAGAAAGAAAGCGAATATTTTCATATGTTACATGAAAAAGCGAAAACATATATTAAATGCATCTCTGCATCGCAATTGAGAAATTATGAGTTTAAATTATAAAGCCGTAGACATCGCTCATTATTGCAGCGGCATGTTAAATACATGTACGTGATGAAATGATGTTGAAGACATTTGCACCTTGGCCTAACGATAACGTGTGGAATATGCAGAAGCCAAAATTAGCTACATGTAACTTATGTGATTCTTGGCTGTAGGGAAGTTCGTATTCAATTTAGGCGCAGAATGTTTCTGAACAATGAATTCTTCTGTCATTTCCTTACACATGCTAATAAAGAATTTACAGCTCATCGTCTGCAGCATACAAATTATCTTGAATAACATGGAAATACGCTTAACAGATAGTTTAAATTCAAGGCAAGTCCCAAGTGTCAATAAAATCGCACAGATATTCCGAGTGATTTTCGTAATAATTCATGTGACACTGAGCTTCAATTATCAAAATCTTTTAATGTTTACCATCAAATTAGCGCGCTGTGTTTCTTGTATCGTAAAAATACAGTTTTCTGTTTGTGAAAACAAACTCCAGTTACCACATTTTTATCAAAAACATAGATTGTGGGTACTCGTTATAACCGATGAAAAATGTCTTTGTATATTCACACGCATAGGCAACATCTGAAACGCACAGGCACTCGATTTAGGACGCACATGCTACCTCATAAAATGGCGGATATTTGACAGGTGAAAAAGGTATGATACATACTTTCTGACTGTTTTACCATTGTTCAACGGTTGTAAAATCTGTATCAACATGCTTATTAGATTAAGGAGCCAGGTTCGTTGTTAATGAAATTCTTGAATATTTTTTCCTAAAATGCTGTGACATTATTTCGGTGCTTGTCTTTCGACGTCATTATCTTGGCTTTCGATTTTCTTGGCAGAGCAAACGCTTCGATCGTTTATTTAATTAGATAGAAATCGGTAATAAAAGGGAATTTTCCTACAAACTACCGTTACCTGAAAAAGTAAATTTGGGTCTATTTTTTCATTTCGAAACAAATTGACATAAATTTACTACCGTTGTAGTACACCATATTTCAAAAACCACGTCTGCTTTCTTCTTCAACCGAACCAGTTTCTGGGGTACATATAAGACGGTAGACGTATTGAAAAGGAAGCCTTATTTGTATTTCAGATAATAAAATGACAAAATTCAGCTGCACACTTTATACGACAATAGAAGAATTCTGTCAGTTGGAATAAGCCAACATCATTAGCAGTGGGATTTGAGGCCCTAATAGACATTTTTCACTTTTGAACGTAAGTGCTGCTGGCGCTTGCGGTTATGACTTTCCGTGTGATGGGGGACGACTCGTTAGGGCATATTTGAGACGAAGACGAGGGACGATATGAAGAATTACTTAGTCAAAACTACCAATAGCCGACGAAGACGAATTAAATAAGAGAGTCAAAATATGAAATAGTGTAGGACGTGTAGCTGTGTAGCTCAGTAGGTAGCGTGCTTGGGATTGAAAGCGAAAGGTCCTGGGTTCGAGTCCCGGACGTATCACTTTTTTCTTTTCTTTATTTGTCTCTCTTGTGACAAAAAAAGCTTTGGAAATAAAACATATGTTATCAGCTGATTATGTTTTTTGGCAAATGCAAAAATCATGAAATGCCCTACTACATTAAATTCTTAAATCGTAAAGGAATTGCAGTTTGAGACGGCAGCCCATGTATGTTTTCTCTTGTATTGGGTGCTCGATCGTATTTTTGGTATAAGGGCTGATCTATCCTCACGTCAATATTTCTTTCTGGGAGACATGAAAATATGAATATACTGAAGGCTTGTACAGGCATAATGTGGCTAGGATAAGTTAGACATCCTGAACGACTTAAAATGTTTTCTGCGGCTCAAATAGTACACTGTATAGTGTACATGTAAAGATATATGTATATTTATTGGGTGTAAGACCTACAGTTCCACGTGCTGTCTCGTGAGAGAACATAATTTATTTTGGCATGTTTATACATGTATTCTTTTTTTATACTCGAAATCTTGATGTTATTTATTTCGTTGATGTTTCGTTTTGAGTCCATTAGACAATCATCTGCAAGTCATAAGTGCGATATCCTAGCTACATTTTGCATAGCCATACAAATAAGTTGAGGTTTTGTAGACCTTCCACAGTATTTCAGCATTTTGAATGCGATAATTACGATTTTTGGGATTTTTTTTTCAAAGTCAAAGGCTTTTTTTCTGATCCTCATTTATGCCCTTGAATTATGCGTGATGTTTATCTGGTTGAATTCAAATAAATATAATTAAACTTCAAACTAAAACAATATTATTTTCAAGAAAATGAATGTTTATAGACTGAGAAACATACAGTTCGTTGATATAAGACTGGTACAAAATTATTTTAGGGAGCGCGGTGGCGTAGTGGTAGGGCGTCTGACTCCGAATCGAGAGGTCCTGGGTTCGATCCCCACAGGCGCCACCGTGTTGTGTCCTTGAGCAAGACACATTAACTCCTTACTAACTGGTTAAACCCAGGAAGCGTTGGCTCCGTCCCGACATGACTGAAAAAATGTTGACTGGGACATAAAGCCTTAATAAAAAATGATTTTGATAAGAGCATATGACTCGTTAGCTCAGGAGGTTGAGCGCGAGTAGGAAACGCCTATTTTTATTGTATTTTTTTTTTTTTTTTTTTTTTTTTTTTTCGCATCTTTGACAATATTCTTGCGTAGAAAACAAACAAAAAAAAAAAAAAAAAAAAAAAAAAAAAAAAAAAAAAAAAAAAATTAAAACCAATCATGACAGCAATTAAACATATAAATCGTAAACAATGTTATCATATGCAATTGTAACAATGATTATTGTTGTCTTCCCATTTAACTGTCAGATTCTAATGGAACAATGAACCAGAAGTGGCCTTTGACACGACATGTTTACAAAATCGCATCATCAACCGTCATGTTTGCCATTAAAGATACATTACGCGTTCAATGCGAGTCGGCCTTACAAATGCTTGGCGCGAATAAAACAACTTCCAGTGCAGAATGTTATTTTTTAGACACTCGTGTGCATAAGTGTGCATAACTAGGGATCGCTAGTTCAATTCTGAGCTGCCCATGGCTTTATGGTGACACTATAAACCGAGATCCCGTCTGCATATGACGATAACTGTTGGTGGGAAAGCAACTATCAACTATTTGTTATCGCCATGTGACGTTTAACATACTGGTGCATGTATATACGTACATTGGTTCTGTTAAGCTACATTTCACGTGTTTTTCGTGAACACACAGTAATTTTTTTACACGTAAACATGGCAAGATTTACGATTTGAAACATTTAGTTGTTCTTTAATTTTATGTGCAGTTTTTTTTTATTCTACGCCTTACAACGTTTTGACACATTTCAAGTAATATCGAGCATGGTCTGTTATCCTTATCAGGATAACATGTCCGTGACATGTTTACCCCATTGAACAACGCTTTTATAAAGCAAAACTTGAGTATGCAGGGGTATACCTAGTTTTAGCTCACATGAGCCCTTCGGCTCAAAAGGTGAGCTTATAGGATGACGATGCACCGTCGTCCGTCCGTACGGTCGTCTGTCAACAATTTCCATGATCTTCTTCTCTGAAACAGCTTGGCCAATCATAGTTAAAACTGTTTGCGGAGCATTCTTAGGAAGGGGGAACGACATTTGCATAAATGGACCAGGTCACATGACCAAGATGGCCGCCTTGGCTATAAATAGCAAAAACCGTTAAAATTTTTCTTCTCCAGAACCAGATGGCGTGAAGCATCGAACAATATTAAAAACACTACAAAGTTTGTATAAATCATTTCGCTGGGATGACCTTGACCTATTTTACGGTAAGATCAACTTTCATGTAGGTCGCCCATGCATTTAAATGGAGAAATCAGTTAAATGTAATTAAATGGGTGGAAACTTGCTATGATAATACAAATGGGCAGATTTATTTTTATGAAAACATTAAGACCCAGGTGGTTGTCTGCTCCTGCCTGGGGGATATATACAGGTCCATTTCATTAATAACAAACCCCTGCAATGTCGCAAAATAAATTGACCCCGCACCCTACATTGCATGGCTCATTGCTGGATGGTTATTAGTCTGGCCTGGATGAAACTTCTACAATTTGTGTATATTTTTATGTGTGTTAAACTGGTAGTTTGTTTATATTGATCGTGAGCAGTCAGATTGGACAGGAAGCTGCTTTCGGCGTGTACCAAAATTCTGGTAGATTTAATGTCAAGTTTTCAACTTTCGGCGATTGATATTATGTAAGTACTGTGAATATTGCCAGTTTCTGACATGAATGTTGTTCATTGGCATCTATTGTAGATACCTTAAAACTTACATCACATTCGCTAAAGTACTGAAGTAGAAATGGAATATCTAACTATACCTACTACCCTGTATAATGCTTACATGCAAATGCATGTTTTCAGCACATAAATTGTCTGAAAGTTTATCAAATTTAAAAACTGGACATCTGAGAATATCATCAACAGTTGACATGATTATTTAAAGAGAGTTACGATAGCCTTGTATCTAATGCAATGTGTACCTGCCTATGACAATATTTTAAGTTATGTAATGACATTCTTAAACATATATTTATTAAGGACATTTGATGGTTTTTGAATACAATTGATTGAAATAGTGTGACTGGTGATTTTAACAAGACGGCTGATATTAGTAATCATCCAAGAGAAACTTCAACGAATCAAATATTAACCGCGCGAGAGCACACTGAGATGGAAGTAGACATTAAGAGCAGTTTTGCTTCCTTGAAATATGTCTGTAATGAAGGAAATAGCGTCTATTTAATCATTATTTCTGAACTTCATATGTATTGCGAATGCGGTGCAAGTTTTAATGTATATCAAATAGATGTCAATGAATAACATTCAGGTCAGAAAGTGGCAGTATTCACAGTACTTACATAATACCAATCGCCGACCGTTGAAAACTTGACATTAATTCTGTCGGAATTTTGGTACATGCTGAAAACAGCTTCCTGTCCAATCGTACTGCTCACGGTCAATATAAACAAACTACCAGTTTAACACACATAAATGTATACACAAATTGTAGAAGTTTCATCCAGGCCAGACTAATAACCATCCAGCAATGAGCCATGCAATGCAGGGTGCGGGGTCAATTTATTTTGCGACATAGCAGGGGTATGTTATTAATGAAACGGAGCTGTACATGTATATGACTATAATATTTAAACTTCTTCTCTGCAACCGCATGGCCGATCAAAGCCAAAGTTCGTGGAAGGGGAACGGAAGTTTGTATTAATGGTCAAGGTAACTTGACCAAAATGGCCGCCATGGCTATTAATTGAAAAATGTTCTTCTTCAAAACCAGTAGGCCTATGATTTTGAAACTTGGCATGAAGCATCTGCAAAGTCTATACATGACACAGGGATGACATTAACCTATTATAAGACAATGTCAACTTAGGTTGCCTATGCTTCTGAAAACATAGATTGTGCCGGAGTATTCGTTCTATCATGTGTCCACAATATATGTTTTGAACAAATAAGAAAATATCAAAACTGAAAATTTTCAAATTTTTTTTTTCAACTTAGAAAAACACACTGTATTTTGCTTGTTAAGGTTTTGTAATGATATCGTCATGATACAGGGTACCGTTTTAGTGCACATGTATTACACATGCTGACGACAGATCTACAACATTTAATCATTCTTAACCTTACTCTTACGGGCCCATCATTGCGTCCGGAACCGGGCAAGCATATAAGCACATAAGCTTCTTACTCAATCTGAATTCAAATAAATAATAAATTGAATCGGTTTGTTGATTTGAGCGTTAATCCAACAGCAAAGGTCATATGGAAACGAGACCTCGGTTTATAGTCTCATCCGACAGACTCAAGAAGACCCGGATCAAACCTGCGATCTCTGGTTTATAAGGCACGTGAAATAACCACTGCACCACGGAGGCTTGCTTAATAGGTTCGGTATAAACTTTATCATGATAGAAATCGTACTTTTAAATGTTAAAAAAGGACAAAAGAAGGCATGTCCTTAACACCAACTGCATTCGGCTTGCCAAACAGCAATGTGGTTTGATAACTGATCCGGCTTGATATGATCTTTGTTTTGTCGATGGGCCCTAGGACAAAATTTCAATAGCCAAACACAACAAAATTAAATTTCTCCTGTTACATGTACATATTTTAGAATCATGAATGGCGGTTCGTTTGTTTACATATAAAAGGTCGGTAAATGGACACGTGAAATGTCTGCGTGGTATACTGTATATGTGTATTCGGGTATTGTCTATCAGTGTCAGCACCATCGTATATGCTTGCGATACAATCAACGTCCTTACAACAAAGATTGATGCAACATCACACAACATGTGATAAAATGGATTAAAACAACCTTCAGCGCAGCAATATCGTTTTGGCAACTACCAACACCAAGACAATGAACTCTTCGCCGTAGGTTGCTGCCCAATTTATCAGTCTTACAATCGCGGGTGACAAAAACCAAGTTCTGCTTGTGAGTGTGCAAGTTCGTTTTCTCAGGGTTCTCCCCTTTTCCCCCTGTTACTGATTTACCCGTCTCATATGAACTAAAATAATCTTGAACGGGCCGAAAATTGTATAAAAAACGCATCATCATAATCAGAAATGAGCACAATCAGACCCTTATCTGTAATCAAGTAACAATAAAATGACCAAGAATCTATACAATTAAATTTCCCATCCTAACATAGACACCAGGCGGGAGAGACATGGCGGTGCAACACATCACAAGCAATTTAACAACACGCATAAAAACAAAATTACTAGCTCTTTCCAAACAAGACCAGCGTCCATTCTGTTAAAAGGGACAATACACGAGGCAATAATCTTAAGAAAACACATGTGTCAATGTGAAGACCGTATACACCATTATTTGTGAAACAAATGAATAATTTGTGCACTTTGTAGTGTCCAAAATTGCTTCTACGTGTATGTGAAATGGCGAACATCAAAAGTAAACTGCGGCGAAGTGACGCGCGACCGCTTTACGGGGCGACTGAAAAGGTACAAGTAGGCAAAGATCAGGAAATGGCGCAATCAGCAAAAGATTCCCACTCCAAAAACCCGAGGTGGGAAAAAACCAAACTAACAATCAGGTACCTATACCATGAAAACATTTCGTAAGCCGAATGAGCAGCTATTTTCCCAATAGGTGGCCACTCAGTTACCCTAACTTAACTAAAAATATGAAAACATACATAAGGCGCCAACAGCACAAAAATATTAAACAACAAGACATGAAACATAAAGAACCACCACAGAAGTATCGACTTGGAACGATCAGTAACAAAAAGTTACTGGCGGGCTTAAATCGATTTTACACGGCCGTAACCTCACCCTCAGCTTCTGCAGTGGTTCATAACATTTAGTTAGTTCTTCGGTCCTCGTGGTGAATCTCTAACTAGTAAATGAATCATCAAGAACAAACAAATAAATCATGATAAACATCCTGATGAATCAAAAACCAGGACTCACAGATTCAGTAAGCTGCCCGACGATGGAGATCCCTGGGCGCCGAATAACTTACTAACTCCGGAGCAAAAGAAAAACATCAGTTGGACCCCGGTGGGCCAAGCAACAGACAAGAAGCTCCGGCCCCAACCAACTATGCGTCCTCTACGGAAAAACTTTAAAAACTCATGAAAATAATATAATTGTGTTAGTTTGATTTTAATTTATTTATTTGAATTCAACCAGGTGAAACAGCACGCATACTATCACACAGAATAAATGAGGATCAGAACGAAAGCTTATGTCTTGCCAAATTAATTTTCTACATCGCGCTCGATCTGGCAGAAATACTGTTGAAAGTCTACAATAAACAAAAACAGTTGTGTGGCTAGGCATATTGCAGCTACATGTAGGGTATTGCCCCCATCGCTCTTCTTACTGTCGAATGGACTCAAAACTAGACATCGACAAAATAAACATCGTTCGCTCACGAGATAGCACGTGAAACTGTAGTTTTACATCTAATAATACACATATATCTGAACATGTACACTATACTTTTTGATTTGGTGTCTTGTGTATTTGTTAAAATTCAGTTTTACGTCCCTTTCAAGATTATTTCAGCTCATATGAAAAGCACCAAACAGTAGGTGGGGCGAAAACGGGAGTACCCCGAGAAAAACCGCCTGGCACACCCGCAAGCAGAACTTGGCATGTCTCACATGTGGCCATTGTGGGTCTCGAACTTACACCAGACACATCGGTGGGATGATTAAGTGACTATGAAATAGCGCTCTTAACTGCTCGGCCACGGGGGACGCTTGCGTATTTTTTTAGTCATTACAGGCGGTCAGCTTATCCACATTATCTGTTCCAGCCAGTCAGGAAATAAATGTTGACGTTAGGATCGGTCGCTGATCCGTTCTTCTGCCGAAAATGACGATCGAGTTATCGGCTTCAATGGGTGAAAAATCAAGACCTATAAAAACCTATACATGCGGTCTGCCTTCTCACTAGACAGTTTAATCCAGAAACTTACGATTAAATGCAGCAGTGAATTCTGTGATTCTTGCATTTGCCAATAGATAAAATATTATTTTCTTTTTCCTTTTTTTTCATTTATTTTTAATTTTCTAAGCTTTATTGCCACAGGTGCGAAAGAAGGAAGAAACAAAGAAAAGGAAAAAAATATTTTTTTGTCCTACCCGGACTCGAACACAGGACCTGTCGTTTCTATGTCTTACACTCTAACTACTGACCTATTCAGCTAGGCGTCCTGGACAATTTCGTTTTTTGATTATCTCATTTAATACACCTCCGGTGGGCTGTTGGTAGTTTTGAATAAGTAATTCTTCATATCTCCCCTCGCCTTCGTCTCAGATATGCCCTCACGAGTCGTCGCCCATCACACACAAAGTCGTAACCGCAAGCGCCAGCAAAATTTACGTTCAAAAGTGAAAAATGTCTAATTATCGCTTGACAGAAGTTTGACGATAACAAGCTTATAGGACAGACGTTCGTATTGAAACCGCATATCAAGAAAACCTGTTGTTGAGATTTGCGTGTAGGCGTCTAGGTCATGCACGCATGTACGGTTCCTAAGCATCTTCAACGTCAAACTACTTTGAATGTTCTAAAATGTTAGAAATTCTCTTATTTTATTAACACGCTTTCTTTGTAAATGGAAACTGCACGCAGATCTGCGGAAATTATTCCAGTTTTATGTACTGTATTGTCGTTAGAAAGTGGAAGTATCTGAGGCAGTAAACGTGATATATTCAAATAGTGTTTTTATATATACTGTAACCCATTCCGAATTTTCCTACAATGGAAATTGTACTCAGCAAAACACATCAGGAAAACATGTCCGTGTAATGTATACCCCCTTGAACCCCACTTTTATATAGTATAACTGGGGTTTACAGGAGTATACCTATTTTTCTTATTTTTGCTTCAAAACATAGATTGTGGGTACTCATAGAACCGCCTCGCCGAGGCGGTTCCAACGTGTACCCACAATCTATGTTTTGAGCAAAAATAAGAAAAATATCGAAATAGAATTGATCACACATGTACATTTATATGTATCAGTGTGGTTATTCTGAGAAATGAAAAACGTTATAATACATTTTTATGCGGAAAAATCAGACGATTTGTGATACATAAAGATCTAAGGATCGAAATATGTTTTAATATGTTCGGTTCTCTGAAGGACAAGAACCATTTTGTGTTTTGACTGGCATTATAAAATTACCAGTTGTGAGCTCTAACTGTACGTTGTTTATGTGAATAATGCCCATTTTCAATTTGTTAGTTGATAGCAACTTAATTCCAACTTCACCCTACATACACAGATGTTCACCCTACTGTACTCTAGACCAGTCTTTGCTTGAATAATTTGCCTCCCACGGGATCCCATCACACATGCTAATCAAGTATTTATAAGTTGGCGTCTGTGGCAAAGAAATTACACTAACTTACATCATAATTCATTTTACGGTCATTTGCATCCTGAGCGTTTCAGCTTTCAACGCACCCATTTAGATGCGACTCAACTGGTCATCAGGCGGCAGCGTAGTTAGTTCATGTACATTTATGAAACAAGATAAGTGTCCCTGTCAATGTATTGATTAAAGCCAGAGTTTCTAAAACATTCAATCCAATTTAATGAATTTATACGTTTCGTCTCCAGCATTTCCTGTTTCCTTCCCAGAGATGCACTATTTCCAACTGTTTTGTCCACTACTGAGAGCTAATACATGTATAAATCAGACTACTCGTCTCGTTCGTATTTGGTTGGCTACCTTGTCGGAAAAAGAGCCAGTCTTTTGCTCTTCACATAAGCTGTGGCATTTGGTTAGGTTTTTTATGCTTAACTTTCGAGCCTACCTTGTGTCTCGGTTGAGAATATAAATTAAATTGTTTCAGTTCTACTATTAGAACTTCCATTTGAACTCGATAGACTGTAACAATCAACGAAATTTCTTCTAGCGCGTCTGTTTCTCATCTTTTTCGCTTATAACTGGAATTAAGTCTCCGACACCGAGTGGCATCATGACTGAAACATTCTAGAATAGAACAGCACAACTGTTTTTTTTTTTCACCAAACATGACGTAGTTGAGCCGTGTCATGAGAAAAACAACTATGTCGTTTCCGAACAGGTCCGACACAAACCGAGCTGTACAAGAACAGATGAAGGATAGCGGCTTAAAATTTTGAATTTAGAAAGAAGACCGTTTAGCGAAAGCAAAGGCGCTGACCAGCTTACATGTAGTGGTTACTGCGAAGCTGATCTGCGCCTTTGTTTTCGCTGATCTGCGACTTTGTTTTTGCAGATGCAAAATCTGGTTTTCTTATGACTCAGTTGATGCTTCTCACGAAATATATAAAGACAACTTGAATCCTCCTGACGCGAAATATAATCTTAAAGTGCACTATCTGTGATGAAAATGCGACATCTTAGAACGTGTATTTGCATGATAAATATCTTAATTCTTGACACATTCACGGCTTTGATTCGTCATAGCAGACTCAAGTTAAACGTATGAATTAAATGAGTGTATAAATATTTGACCAATAGGAACAGATGTTCATATTTATACCGGTAAATCTGTGATATGAATCTACTACGATCATATGGGTTAAATAGCTGGGTAAAAGGTGGCGCTGCACTTGATGTCGACGATTCAAATTGACACGTATTTTAATTGACTCCTCCGCCAGCAAGGTATAACCACGCACACCCCTATTTCCATAGACAAACATTGTGTTTTGGCACCTATATTTACCTGTAAAAAACACGTGTTGGTTTGTTTGTCTAAACCCCTTGTTGTCTATAACCGTCATTGACCGTTAGCTAATGTGCTGATTTTAATGGTCAATATAAAAATGAATACTAATGATGGGTGGTTTGACGGAGGACTCAATTTGTTTTGAAGCTAAAATGAAGACTGACTGATTCATTGACTAGTCCGAGGTTCACTACGAGTTCAACTTTTGTTGTTGTTGTTGTTTTGAACCACTGCAAACACAGAAAGCGAAATTGCTTATAAAATTTATGTTTACTGACTGTGCCAATACGGTACTTTTGATGTGGTAATCTGTTACTTGTTTTGTATCAGATTCAGTTATACTTGTAGATATATTACGTTTTCTACTGAATAACATCACGTTTGCTCTGTTACTCAAACAATATTCATCGTTCTACATTCATAAATGTAAAATACATTTAATGGGGAATTCGAACTTCGAAGCATTACAACATTGCATTTAATATTTCCTGTGAAGCGAAAGAAGGGAATAAAGCGCTACAGTAATTTCCTGTCATGAATCTAGCAATTTCCATCGGAGAGAAAGCAAATCAGAAGCCATATAAAAAGGCAAAGAACAGTATGCGTAACAGACAGATTTGTTTTCTGCCTGTTCGATGTTTATTTTTTATTCATACTGCATTTAAATGGTACCAACATGTAATAGAGACAACAAACCTCAGGTTCAACCTATCTATTGTTATAATTTTAAAATCTGTATTACAACTTATTGTATACTCAACAAAAAGTTAAGGAAACTGTTTTCAAGTTTTTATTGCAATAAATCTAGTATAGAGTTAGACATTCAAACTTTATTATGTTTCTTTTTTATCTTTCCAATGAGGCCTCATTTGAAGTTGTAGCATCGGCAGTGGCTGGGAAAAACAATGTCAAAGTTATCTAGTCGTCAATCAAGTTTTCACAAAATTGCAATATTGTTTGGTTTGAGTAAAACGTGTCAATGTAGACTCTTGCCTTATAAGCATAGACTTTGAAGGTAAGTTTTCTCATAAAAACAGGTCAGTGCACAAGACAAGATGATGAGTCATGCCATACTGCTTTTCCTGCATCAGCATTTTTTATTAGATGGCAATATCAGGCTGCAAAGCACCACAGCCTACCGACAATTCTTAAATCTGACCAGCAATATGCCAAATTTTGCGCTGAGAAAACAGCCACCTTTCCTCCTGAAGAACACAATAGCTAGAGCCTGGAGAGTTTTTGGTGCCAGTATCCCACACCAGACCATATCATGCTGTCCCAGAATGTGTAGCACTTGTTCAGCGGGAGGCATGTCTGGTGGGTGGGTTGCCTAGTCCTTGACCTCAACGTTGTTCCGACGTAGGTAATCGAGGGTGATACTGGGGCGATTTCATATGACATTATCCTCCTGGTACCAACAATGGTACTGGTGCTGCTGCTGCAAATGATTTACAACTAGTCTGCTCACCTCAGTGTGTACACTGTACAGCTGTCCATGAGAAAAATGTCTATGAAGACTGGTTATTGTGTGATACACAAATCGAACAATATGGCAATTTTGTGAAACAGCTTCTGTAAATGCTATCTTCTCAAATAAGCCCTCATTTGAAAGATAAAAACACATCAAAATACAATGGAGTTCACATTTTCATGAAATATAACAGTTCTTAACCCTTTCACTACCAAATATATAGTGAAAAGTTCTTCCAAGCGCCAAATATATTTTCATAATTTCAATTTTATTGGGTTATAAAATTTAAATGGCAATATATCATGAATGGATTAAGGTATCTCATTCAGTAAGTATCAAAAACAACATAAGCATGTGTGTATTCTGTCTACAGAGCCCAGTATTTTGAATTCGCCATCTATTACTGTTTAAAATCAACTTGCTTATCGTTAAGAACTTTTGCCGTATATAGCTTGTTTCATTTTACAAAAGCAGTACTTGTTTTGTAACACTTATTTTTTATTATTTTACAAGTGTAATTATATAAAATTAATATAATTTCTATCAAATATGTAAAAGAATCAAACATTATCTGTCACACTGAAAAAGAAATGACGATTTCATTTGGCATGCTTCAAATTATGACAGTCCCCCAACGATAATGTTGAAATGACCACTCACCTAGGCACTAACAACTTTCTATGCTCCTTTTGCTCTTGCATTATTAGCAGCCATATTTGTTTTGGTAATTTGAATATTTTCCTTTTCTAATTACTTTTTGATTCCTTGCGATGATACGTGAAGGAGGACTAAAATAGTGCATTTATATGATTTTGAAGCGCAAAAAATACCTATAAATAGAAAATTCAGTACCACTTCCTGTGTTTACATGTTTTGGACACTGAACTATAGTCTTTCAATGAATTTTCCTGAGCCAGGTCAGACTTTTCCTGGAAAGAATGATGTCTATTTTTTCATAATATATCAAAATTATTTTGAGTCACACGTTTGCTGCGAGAGTCATGGCATGTTTTTGGACACTACTTTTTGTTTACATAGATGACCATATTTGAAAAGTAAATATTTTTTTTTTTTTTTATTTTCAATCGATTTTTCTTTCAGTTTCACATTTGCAGACAGGAAATACTTAAAAATATGTAAACAACAGAAAGAAAATAAAATTTAATTGTTTAATGACACAATTTTGTAAATTTCTAACTGTCAGATTTGAATTTCTTTATAAATATACATGTAATAACCCCTCCTTATTTATCTGAGCATGCTCAGTGATGCTGATTTATTAGAAAATACAGATCTAAATATAGATTTTGGTGGGATTCCAGCTTTTTACACGGAGCAAAGACAAAGAAGGAAAGTGCTAGGGCTGGGTCGGACAGGTCTTTCTCAATCCATGACGCTAGAACCTTAGTCACTTTCATTTTCAAACTGTTTTTTTTTTCGGCCATCATGTCTTTATACAAAAATTCTATTACTTCTACATGTGTATAAAAACCTTTTCTTGAAATAGACGTCATTTTGGAACAGCAAAAATAAGGTTTTTGTGTCTAATTTTCTAAATTTTATTTATTTTCAATCCCTACTTTCTGTTTCACATATAAAATCGTGCAACACAAACACTAACGTCATATTTTGTGACTCGGAAGTTGTTTATGGCGTTGCGTGAGATTTATTAAACTGTGAAATATACTGGAAAACAAGTACTATCTTTTGTTATTGCACTTATGTAACAACCATAACTGTCGGCGTAAGGTTCAATGAAACTGAAATTAATAATTCAATGACGCAATTATTATCAAAAACGTCGAAACATGGTGATAGGGGGATATAGATCAAATAAGCTTATGGAAACCTATATACATGTACATGTATAAGCACTGCCGAGTAACTGGTTAACTCCGTGAAATGTATACCCCTTAAACCTTACTTTTATACAGAAAACTTGAAAGGACTAGGGCATTTAACGCCTGATTTTGGCCTCAGATTTTGCTAAAAAATAATTTTTGGAATATAGGCGCGAAAAATATTGCTTAAAACAGCCATATGTCTCCTCTATTAAAGACAAGAAAAAATACTTCATTTATCCTACAAGCACTGCCATGGCAATGCCCAGAAGAACCCTAGATACAGCTCATTCTGCACTTTTTGGTCTATTTTTGACCATTTCTGAACACATTTTTTAATTTTTAAGTGCCAGCCCACACTCCGAACAAAATGCTACTTTGCATACAATATCTCTGGATGATACTTCATAATTAGATCACAATAAGAAATTGTTCGTTGCGTGGGCCGGTAGTTGAAAATGATGTTGAATGGTGAAAAATAGACCCAAAATTGCAAAAAAGTGGTATTTCTATGCTTTTCGGATCGTTGCCATGGCAACGTGTGTAACTTGAATGTGATAGTTGTGCTAGGGATTATAAGCAGAGACCTATACCTGCTATTTGCAATGCGTTCCTCCTTAAAATTCCAAAATTCAGTTTTTTATCAACACATGAGGCCGAAATCAGGCCTTAAATTCCCTAGGCCTTTGCAGGGATATACATGTTCCTAATTTTCTTATTTTTGATCCAAAACATACATTGTGGGTACTCGTTAGAATAACGTGTATCCACTATATATGTTCTGAGCGCGAAAAAAAAATAAATAAAAATATAAAAAAAAAATCCGATGAAATTTATAAGTGTTTCTTCTGAAAAAAAGTCTCTGTATATTGCAAGGGCAAGTTTTCGTAATGAACTGGACTTACCTCGACGCCGTTGTAAAGTAATTCCTTTGATGCTGAAAGTTTCTTTATTTGGTTGCGATCTTTTCCTTTTACATATGTAAGGCGGGATAGTCCAACTCGGCTCCCGACAGCACCTAGGCCAGCCATTTTTAATCAGATACGCTACTAGTTTGTTTTTGCAACGAAACAGTTCCTGGCTAACTGTTATCCGAGGTCGAATAGTCAAAATATGTATTTTCTTGTTAAACTATCTGCTCAGCAGCAATCGTGAGTGAATTTGCATCGATCGCCTAATAAAATGGTTGAAACTGAATATTCAACAGTGTTCAATGTTTTGTTTTTGCAGAAATACACATCGATGTAAGAAGCAGAAAGTAATTAAACGCACTCTTCTTAAATTCATTTTATTTTGCCATTTCTTTCTGTTTCAAGAATTTGTAAAAAACATATCAATTTCTTTAATATACATGTAAATAGGAATCATTCGTCCAATTCCATCGGTAGTTACATGTAAAATTGAACTTAATTTCACAGCCAAAGATATATTCTGGTCGCAGTTGTCAAGCACTAGGTCACTGCATGACGAATAGAGTTACATGTGCTCAAAAGCAATTTTGCAGCATACATTCAGTGTAAACAACGTTTGATTAAATCATGAAGAAATTGTTTTTCTGTTCGAGTGAGACCTGTCACTAAATATCAAATGACCGCTGTTTTACTGAGAGCACATGTATTCCTGTTTCATTCGTTACAATGTCACTCAAATAAGAGTAGCTAACTTGTGATAGCTATTGTAATGTTTCTCAAATCATTGCTAAGGCAACAAGCGTCGGCTATTTGACATTTCCGATAAAGCAGAGCTGATGTTTCTTTACAAAGTGTTGTATCGCATACGGAAGGAAGCG
The DNA here is from genome assembly GCA_964017185.1 of Rugalucina vietnamica. Lineage (NCBI taxonomy): Eukaryota > Metazoa > Mollusca > Bivalvia > Lucinida > Lucinidae > Rugalucina > Rugalucina vietnamica. The sequence continues at coordinate 74,380,736 of OZ024869.1, read as the reverse complement.
TACATGTAATTGAAATTTCCCGCAAAGATATGGAGCCTTGATAGAAGTCTCAGAACAGCTTTTCATCATGAAAACCCGTCCATGCAATAAATACCCACTTACGTTACAATATCCAACACCTTCATACAGTAGAACAAGGGTATGTAGCGGTGTGCCTATTTTTCTTATTTTTGCTCTAAAACATTGATTGCTAGGCGGCTCTAACATGTAACAAAACTCTGTTTTAGAGCAAAAATAAGAAAATAAAATCCATGTTTAGACAAAAAAAAGTAAATTTAGGCAACAATAAACCTTTTTCTACTAAAAGATTTCATGTTTAGAACTGAAAAAAATCCCTGTATATTGCATGGGCAAGTTTTTGTAATAATATTGCTTCGAGTATTCGGACATCAGGAAAACATGTCCGTGTAATATATACCCCCTTAAACCCCACTTTTATATAGCAAAAAATGGGGTTTGCAGGGGTATACCTATTTTTCTTATTTTTGCTCCAAAACATAGATTGTGGGTACTCGTTAGAACCGCCTCGCCGAGGCGGTTCTAACGTGTACCCACAATCTATGTTTTGAGCAAAAACAAGAAAAATATCAAAAAAATTCTACTGAAAGTTTTCAATTTTTACAACTTAAGAAAAATCTGTATATTACATGAGCGTGTTTCGAGTATTCGAAGATACTCTGATACTGAATGCCCAGCAATAATCTAAATGTAGACATTCCATAATAAACAGCAGTTGCTATGCAGCCACTAATAAAATGTGGGCGACATACATTTATCATTTGAGAACTTGTTTTTATATAATAGCATTCCTATTTATTCTGGGAAAACTATATTTGCTAGTTTCCAATTATATAACATTATATGAAATAAGAATGAGATAAATAGAATGTAAATGATGGGACTGAAGCTTAGGCAATGGATTATCATGCTAGTTTTCAGACTATTGAAGTTCCGACTCTCGTTTGTGTTTATGCCGAGGACGAGACTAAAATTCATCTCAACAAGGGCCTGATTTGTCGGTCCTTTTGTGCCTAGAAACAATATTATATACCGACGTAAATACCTAGACCAGTCTCTAATATCCAGCGGGAAACTTATCAGACTTCTTGATGTGTCTTTTGTATATTAGACACAGCACAATAAGTAGGTTTATTTAACTGTTCAGATGCGCCACAAAAGTCATGTTTTGTTCAATGACATTGAATATTAACCAGGTTGACTGAAAGCTTTCCTAACAATTCGTGTTTCAACATATTTCTTATTAATAATAAGGTAATTACAATTTGTACCTACATAGTATCCAAAATCCTTTGCGACGAGCAAATACAATTTCAGCTTGATCGGCTGTGTGGTTTCAGAGAAGAGCTTTGAAATTGTGACTTAATATTGATTTTCCAGTGACCTTTGATCAAGGTCGAGAAATGATCTTGACCTTATTTTATTATATACCTTCATTGACTCCATTAGTTGTATGCATCTAGCAACTTTCAGGACTCTGGCTGCAATATTTTCCCAACTATCCATTGTTTTTGCCTTTTCCAATGTAAAAAGGTACAAGTAGGCAAAGATCAGGAAAAGGCGCAATCAGAGAAAGATTCCCAATCAGAGAAATATAAAAAGGTACAAGTAGGCAAAGATCAGGAAAAGGCGCAATCAGAAAAAAGATTCCCACTCCAAAAACCGAGGTGGGAAAAAACCAAACTAACAATCAGGTACTTATACCATGAAACATATCGTAAGCCGAATGAGCAGCTATTTTCCCAATAGGTGGCCACTCAGTTACCTTAACTTAACTAAAAATATGAAAACATACATAAGGCGCCAACAGCACAAAAAATTTTTATACACCAAAACATAAAACAAAAAGAACCACCACAGAAGTACTACGTTTCAAAAACTGACCTTGCTGTTAGATAGGCCAACTTGAAGGTCATCCCAGAGTCATCATTTGTTCAAAACGTGAGTCCCCAATGCTACTTGTACATAGCGATTCTGGAGAAGAAGATTTTTGAAGGGTTTTTACTATATATTAGCGTGGGACCATGTTGGTCATGTGACCAAGATGTGGCGAACAAAATTTCAAAGCCACTATCCAAGGAGGCCCCGCATAAAATTACAATTTGATCGACCAAGTGGTTTCAGAGAAGAAGATCTTTGAAATTGTGCCTTACTTTTGGTATTTCAATGACCTTTGGTCAAGGCCCAGAAGTGACCTTGACCATTATTGACTAAATCACTTTACTGACTTCATAAGTTGTCTGTATGTAACAACTTTCAAGTCTCAGGCGGCAATAGTTTCCAAAATATCCATTGTTTTCGCATTTTCCCATGTAAAAGCCTATGTTTCCAAAACTGACCATGTCGTAAAGTAGGTCAAGGTCAACCTAGGGTCATTATTTGAATAAACGATGATGGGCTGGAGGTCCCGATGCTACATATTTAGTTTCGTGGAAATCGGCCCACGGGTTCTGGAGAAGAAGACTTTGAAGGGTTTTTACCATATATGGGCGTGGCTATCATCTTGGTCATCTGACCAAGATCCCGTGAATAAACTTTATTCCCCCTACCCATGGAAGCTGCGCATAAAATTTCAACTTGATCGGCAAGAGGAGAAGGTCTTTGAAATTGTGACTTAATATTGATATTTCAATGACCTGGGTCAAGGTCAAGAAATTATCTTGACCTGTATTAATTACATACCTTCAATGACTCCATTAGTCGTTTGTATCTAGCAAAGTTCAAGTCTCAGGCTGCAATAATTTCCAAAATATCCATTGTTTACACCTTTTCTTATGTAAAAAGTAATAAAAAAAAACTAATAGAAAAGTATGTTTCCAAAATTGACCTTGCCGTAAAATAGGTCAAGGTCATTTTTTGAACAAACAATGATGGGCTGGAGTCCCCAATGCTTCATACCAGGTTTCGTGTAAATTGGCCAACAGGTTCTGGAGAAGAAGATTTTGAAGGGTATATGGGCGCGGGGAACAAACTTTCTTTCCCTCTACCAATGGAGGGTTCACATAAAATTCTAACTTGATCAGCTAAGCGCTTTTATGTTGGCAAGGCCGTTCTAACGAGTACCCACAATCTATGTTTTGAGAAAAGAAGAATATAAAACTTTTTAAGCTGAACATTTTTAATTTTGAAAGCTCCTAAAATCTCTGTTAATTGCATGGGTGCGTTTTCGTAATGTATTGTTTCGAGTATATACTGAATGCAAAGCAAAATATTTCATAATGTCTAAAATGATGACATTCCATAGTAAGTTTTGAAATATTGATTTACCCCTACACACCCCAGTTTGACTACATAAAAGTGGGGATTTGTAAGGGGTATATTTTCCACGGACAAGTTTTCCAGGTGAATAATGATCCTGTAGGAGCAGTGAACATATTGATGAGAAAGGGGAATGACCACACCATGGTTTCGGCTACTTAAGCCTCGCTAGTGACCCTTTAGATTTGACCACATGGGTGCTAGGGAGCTAAAGAGAAAACTGTAATTTTGCAACGTTCAACGGGGTAGTCTATACTGGTATTATCCAAAATGGGACCAGATTTTTTAAATGCTGGTTAGGAAATGTATATAAAGCGATATTTTTTATTTTTTTATTTATTTTTTTTTTCAGATCTCTCACTGAGAATATTCTCGCTGATTTCAAAGGACCAAAAGGAAAATATAATATGCGCTTTGGATGTTGTATGGGGAGACTTTTAAGGGTCGCCTCACGGCACAACACCACCTGAAACAAGGCCCCTTTGGTGATCTATTAATGAAGAGAATTCAGTGGGTCTAGCATAAGTCTTTGAATCTTGGCAGACTGCCTGCCTATTTTGACCCAAATCATTGAGTTAATAAACGTGCATAGTTCAGCCGAATTGAAGGTGTCTCCAGCTTACAATATTAAGCTAGGCGAAACCGTGACAACCCGTGATAACACCGTTACTCGACCGTGAAAAACCGGGATGATCCGGCGCAAAACGTGGGTAACCGGGACGGCACCGAGGTGATCCGGGACTACACCGGGGTGAACCAGGACGGCACCGGGGTGATCAGGGACTTTAAAACTGAATTATATTGTACTAGTTATGTCTTTAACGTAAGAATAGGAGGTATACATCTCGACCCAGACCACAGGCGGAAAGAAACGACAGCACAAAACTTCATAAAATTGAAGCGCACGATGACCGGCAACTTTCTCAAAATTATTTCAATATACGGAATGATTGTGCGTTGGACGCTTAAAAAGAATAAAGTTATTAACTTCTCCATTGTTAAATCCGTCATTGTTAAAATGGAAATGTATTTACTAAACGCATTACATGTAGGTACACAAGGGCCATACATGAAAAGAAACCAATTAACTTTAAAAAGGTTTAACGTAATAGCACCGAGCAGCTTTTCAAAGTATGCTAATGAATTCAGCATCGAGACAATACATATGTCAGTCCCATTAAAACTTTAAATGAAGCCATTATGACAGAATGAAATGACTGATATGAGGAAACAGCTACATGTATACTTCTTTCTCATTCAGAACGCACAGTTGATGACTTTATTTTTTTATTATTTATTTTTTATTGTAAGTGACAAGTGACAAAGTTTATTCAGATGATATAGGCCTCCGGCCCAAAACATATATACAAGAACATATATACTGACATTAGCGCCATTTATACACAATCATCATACTTGAAGATTGTTTCTTCTTTTCATTATATGAAAAATAAAGTTTGAAACCTGGTTGATTACATTGCTATCGCTCAGTGACAGGATGTTGAACAATTCATGGAGTGACTTTGAGTTGTAGAGGTGTAAAGGGAGATAATTTTGTCTATCATCCTCGTAAAGAGGACAATCGAAAAATGCATGATATTCATCCTCAATGCAATACGAGTTATTATTTATCAGACAATAGCTGCATGTTCGGTATTCTCTTGGTAAATCTGAATGTCTTCCAACCTCAATGTTTAACTTATGATTTGAGCATCTAAATTTTGCAACTGATCTCCTTATTGCAAAAGGTAAATTGCTTACTAGATATCGCTCTACATTTAACATGGTTTTGAAATGCTGATAGTATTCGCACTTGGAAGAAGCGGTGACTTGTTCGAGCCAATCTTGAATACAACAGTCAATAAGTCTTTGTCGGAATAGTTTCAAAAATGCAGGCACATCACCAACATCTTGGGATATCCAAACAAACCCAAATCCATATCTAAAGAGTAAAATCGCGTACATTGCTAGCCCAGTTAATCCTATCAATTTCTGTATGTGACTTCAGCATTAAATAACAACTTTTTGGGTATCTACTATTGCTCATATGAAGCAAGTGGCACCAATATTTTATACACTTGTAGTAATAAACAGTACAAAGAAAATATCTCCCACATTCTCCAAGTGCCATACAATGATTAGCATTTCTTGTCAAACCTAAAAATAATTTACAAAATTTGCATGTACACTTTCAATATGTTCAGAGTATGAATGACCCCATATTTCCGCAGCATAGCAAAGAACAGGAGTGACCATCGCGTCAAAAATCTTAAACATATCTTTGTATTCGAAACGGCCAAATTTTCTTTGATAATTTAAAATCGAGAAAATTGACTTTCTACCCTGTGCTGCCAACATTTCTTTCGCTCGTGTCCATTTTAATTTCGGCGTAAAAAGATGTAACATGTTACATAAAGGAATTTACCAAAGCATGCATCAAACAGAACATAAATTCATTATACATAAATATTTAAGGATTACCAAACATTTTAACAATATATCCATGCTTGAGGAACTTATCGATGCAAAATAAGTAAATATCTTTACATAACATACATACATTACATACATACAACAAAACAAACATAACGTGGAGAGAGAGAGAGAGAGAGAGAGAGAGAGAGAGCTGCCTTCTTTGTTAAATGTTAAGTTATCCAAACATACGAACGACGACTTCCCTTGGGTGATCTACAAATGAAAACAATTCAATAGGTCTAGCATATGTCTTCGAATCTTGGCAGACTGCCTGCCTATTGTTACCCAAATCATTGAGATAATCAACGTGCATAGTGCAGCCAAATCGAATATTAAGCTATGTTCTCTGTTCCGGTTTAGCTCCCCGGTTCGCCCGGTTTGTTAAACCGATGTAAACCGGGATGCCATGACGAACCAGATAGAACCGTAGCGCTACGTGGCAAACCGGGAAGAACCGAGGTATTCCGGGGAGCCTTCACGGTTGTATTAAAATGTTTAATACAACCGGGACGAACCAGGGCGAAACGGGAGAGATGTCAAAAACAGGGTAAAAGCGCGGCGACACCGTGACAAACCGTGACAGCACCGTTACTCGACCGTGATAAACCGGGATGATCCGGCGCAAACCGTGGGTAACCGGAACGGCACCGAGGTGATCCGGGACTACACCGGGGTGAAACTAGGACGGCACCGGGGTGATCAGGGACTTTTCATGAAAAACTGAATTATAATGTACTAGTTATGTCTTTAACGTAAGAATAGCAGGTATAGATCTTAACCTAGACCACAGGCGGAAAGGAACGACAGAACAAAACATTATAAAATTGAAGCGCACGATGACCAGCAACTTTCTCAAAATTATTTTATTTTATACGGTATGATTGCGCGAGGGAAGCTTAAAAAGAATAAAGTTATTAACTTCTCCATTGTTAAATCCGTCATTGTTAAAATGGAAATGTATTAACTAAACGTTTTATATGTAGGTACACAAGGGCCATACATGAAAAGAAACCAATTAACTTTAAAAAGGTTTAAGGATGTTCGCTGCTAACATTTGACATTTCGGAACTTCCGGTTTTTCTTTTCTTGAATTTCTCGTAAACGGTTGCAGATATTTTCCTAATATTTTATATTTGGATACATATTGATGATATGCATTGAATGAGCCATGAAAATTGTCAATCTAAGAAACTTCATTTTTTCACCCCATTTTCTGCAACTTTTCAGAAAATTTTAGCTGTCAGTAAAATTTAGGGGGTAGGGTAGATTAAACTTGAATATTACACATCTTTAAATTTATTGCACTAGTTCGATATTTATTTTAGCAGCAGTATATGTGTACATGGTCTTCTAAGTCAGTCTTTGTGTCTTAAGTGTGCTGGTTTTAAAATTTTAGGTGGTTTTATGAAATGGGCTTTTAGAAACAAAACAGCCAAAGAAAGGCTGAAAATTTCAAGTTGTTGGTTCTCTCTTATATGCTCACTACCCTATATATTTCTTTCTTTTATTCGAACAATAATACCAAGTTCTATGTTGTGTAAAAATACAACAAAAAGTTTGAATCAACAAACATGAATTTGGCACATTTCAAAATATTGATTTTTCCAACTTTTCAAGTATGGGGGTAGGGTTGAAAAACGAATCGTAAAATTTTGTCATCCACTCCAAATTGCAAATTTTTCTATGCTTTTGGTCCAAAATAGTCTGCGTTACGTAAATATTATGACTTTTGAAAGCATTCTAGGTGTGTGTTTGTTCCAGACAGGTATGTTTCAAAGAATTAAAAATTAAATTAATTTTACCAAATTTAAAACATGGTGCTCAGAGGTCTCTTTCAGAGGCCTGTAGCTTGAAAAAATGCACACTACCCTATATTTATTTTGTTTTCAAATGTCTTGTGTTGTATTTTGGAATAAAAAAAGAGTGGTTAGAAAAAAAGTTTGAATACTTTTTCAATGGCAGCGAACATCCTTAACTTAATAGCACCGAGCAGCTAAATATGCTGATGAATTCTGTATCCAGACAATACGTACATGTATGTCAGTCCCATTAAAGCTTTAAATAATGCCATTATTGCAGAATGAAACGACTGATATGAGGAAACCGCAATACTTCTTTCTTACACAGAACGAACAGTTGATGACTTTCATGTACATGTACATGTATTATACTACATGCACATACATCGCTGATGGCTATACTCTTAACTTCTTGGTGGTTTAGGCATATATTATATGATCTAGACCGCTCATAGCAGATCATCGTATAAATGAAGCCATTCTACTGCTCCAAGTCTGACTGTGTCAGTTACAAGTTTGCTCTGCTTTTATGTTTAAATAAAGTACGAACATGAACATGATAAAATGATAGAAAAGTAGCATGGTACCTGATGTTTCCATAGCCTATCTCTTTCCTTTTCCATGGTCATTTGCCATGGGCGAACACTGTTACTTTTTCATTTGTTTGAAGTTTTTTTGTTTGTTTTTTTTTTTTTTCAATTGCTCGGTCCCCAAGAATACACTTGGCAAAAATGCCAACGAATCAGTTTTAAAAAATTAATAACTTTGATTTTTCTTTTTTTTTTTTTCCTTTTGCATACTATTCCTTGACTAACATTTGCGCATTATGACCAGATAATTTTAAATAAATCACGTGGTAAATCTTCTGACCACGTCATAAGACGAACATGCAAAAAGAGTTTTTCTGCACCTGCTGATCATAGTGACTGTATTTTGATACTCTTTAAATGGAATTAGACAGCTTGATGTTCGTCAAATGGACGGCACAAAAAACAATCGCCTCTCTGTCGAAAAAATTGCTAGAGCGGCCGGCTAAGTAGAGAGGGTAGCGCGTTTAGCGTAGATACGTATAAAATACGTTTACAATCAATGGAACAATGGCGTTTTATTTTCACCTTTTTACTTTAGCAAGTCGAATGATATCATGGCACCTCTAGTTTGGGCGTCGACCGTCTCTTCTAATGTTGGCATTTTCAGTCACCTTTACCTCTGTCTGTCGTCCCAAGACATTGTCGCACTTAACAATTATTCACATGAAAGTGGTAAATGTTTGATTTCAAATCTTCGATGCTCAGTGGGCTAACAGTATAAAAATTGTGACCGGGCCACATTCTATCAATTTGATGCGAAATCGTCTTTAGTGTTAGAAAGAGCAAATGGGGTTCGAGTATCCACCAGGTACTGGCTGTGTAAGATACAACGATCTGAATCTTTAAGAAATCAATTTTCAAATTTGTAATGAAATGTTTTTTTTTCCCTTTCGATATAAATCTGACTTTTATGACTTTGTATTTTATTTTAGCAGCTTTGGATTTTTCGAATGAAGGGTACAGTTTCCAGAAGTTCGATTATTTCCGACAGAAATCACCGATTGCGATAAAATTTCAGCATTCTGTTGTAAATGGTTAGTTTCATCATGCAGAGAATCTGAAGACTGACAGTCGTTTCGTTTCTGAAATATTTAACAAAATATTACTAAGTGCGTTGGGAATTTGTTAAGTACGAGTAAATGTCTTTATTGACCATTGTCGCTCACAGAACTTAATATTTGAACAGTGTTTTGCCTAAATGTACTTACCTCTGAACTTTGACACAACTTTTCCCGTGAAACTGAACTTGCAGGACGATTCGCTCTAGACTTCTTCCCAGCAGTAGGGGATCGAGTCAGTGTAATCCTGCTTCCAACGCTTCCTATATTTGTTGACATATTTCACACATATAACAAACTTATCTACAGACAATTTGGATCACGTCGTATATTAGTCGCGTATGGTATCTACGTAATTTGCTATTGAAATAAGGAAGAATCATTTGATAAAATAAAAGTATGCTGTGGATGATTTCACAAATTGTCTATCACTGCGACTATGACTTAAAATACTTCAGCGATTTTTCCAAGATAAGGATTCCCAATGATATACTATAAGTTTGTCTAAACATGAATATTATAAGTGAGTTACCAATGCAATTATTCCGGAACTGCAGATGACCTGGCAGACAGAATACATGCTATTGACAGACTGCAGGATTCAGTTATTCATTTCAACATGTTTTAATTATTTATATGGATATGTATGTAACCAGGTAATATCTAGAGAATTATATTCATCATTTAACCATACACGTGTATATTGGCTGACATGAATATTTAATGTCGGGTCAAGATAGAAGTGTATCGCTTACGTGATCCGATCAATTTTAGCGCTAATTGTAGCAAAATGATCAGTCTTTGAGCAATACATTATAACTGTGACATTTAGATGAAGTGAGTATAGTGACCACATGGTTTATTGTCGCCTCCACGTGACCAGCATTGTCCCATTTTACCTGTTAAATTAACGGAACGCGGAACCGAATAACCTTTGGCACGACATGTTTACAAAATGGCGTTTTAAAATAAAATTTAATATTCTCCATGTCTACAATTCTAGTGAAGCTACGTGTATACCATCTCCATACAGACAAAGTAGACCGGCCCACCGAGATTAACTTTACGACGCTTTCGTTTAATCCGGTATTTCTGTAACAGCTCAATTATTCATTACGTAAAAATGGCAGTTTTATTTATATATGACAACGGGGTATACGGGTATAAATTACACGGACATGCTATCCTGATGTTACCGTCGAACCATTAAGTTTGCTTCATCACGGTATTTATTTTTCTTGTTTTATTACGGTGATATTTTATTACCAAGTTATCAGAACCTACCATCTGAATCTTCCAGAATCACAGCAGGTTGAGGCCGTAAAAAAACACACACACACAAAAAAAAAAAAAAAAAAAAAAAAAAAAAAAAAAAAAAAAAATTCTTTACTGACCAATACAGGGTTATGCTGTACATAAAAGTAGGTGGTTTAGCTGTAGTTTATTTTGATTCGGTGATTAAGAATTGCATCAATGAGGATGCAATCGACATTGTTCTGTTAGATGAATTTTCAACCGTCATGGATTCAAACAAGAAAAGCGGCTCAACAACTGTCAGCTCCAAGTGCAGATGTAATTCCTGGTTTATAAGGCCGGGGGGGGGGGGGGATACCCATGGCAGAGAATTTGACAGAGTTGTTTCACTGTATGTGGAGGAAGGAGGCTATTCCACAAGAATTTAAGGATGCACCCATAATCCACCTATTCAAGCGAAAAGGAAATCCACAAGTCTGACAACCACAGATGCGTTGCCGAGAAGATACTGGCAAACAATCTGTTGAACCGCCTGAATGTTCATCTTGATCCGAAGGGACTTATCCCAGAAAGGCAATGTGGATTCAGAAAAGACAGAGGGACAATAGACATGATCTTCACAGCAAGACAGCTTCAGGAGAAATGCCAAGAACAGAATGTAGATCTATACATGACGTTTGTCGACCTCACCAAAGCTTTTGACACAGTCGTGATGGACAAGTTTGGCTGTCCACCCAGATTCATAATAATTATGCGGCAATTTCATAATGGCATGAAGGCACGTGTGCAAAATGATGGAGAGTTCTCTGAACTCTTTGAGGTAACGACTGGGGTCAAACAGGGCTGTGTTATGGTACTAACACTGTTCAGCATGGTATTTTCTGCAATGCTCATGGATGCTTTCCATGACAATGACACTGGTTTTCCAATCAGGTACCGTTTTGGTGGCAGTATATTCAACCTTAGAAGGTTGCAAGCCAAAACTAAGGTGCAGACGGATGTGATAGATAAACTCCTCTGTGCAGATGATATGGATAAGAATGCCAGCTCAGAGGCAAAAATGCAAAGAGCCACAAGTCTTACAGTCATGTGATAACTATGATCTCACAATCAGCACAAAAAGACACCAGCCACCACCTGAAAAACCGTACACTGAACCAAAAACCATCACTGTGAATGGGCAAAAACTGAAAGTTGTTGATAAATTCACCTACCTGGGAAACACTGTTTACAGAGCAGTGCACATTGATGATGAGGTCACTGCCAGAATTTCAAAAGCCAGTTTGGCATCCGGAAGACTCCGTGCAAATGTCTGGGAGCGTAATGGAATCAAGCCTGACACCAAGCTGAAAGTCTACAATGCTATGGTACTGCCAACCCTCTTGTATGCATGTGAGACATGGACAGTATACCAGCGTCATGCAAACAGACTTAACCATTTCCACTTAAAGCATGCATACTGTCTTAAAGCTATCACAGCTAAGGCGGACTGGCTAAGTTATAAGAATGCCTGATGAGCGACTTCCAGAGAAAGTCTTCTATGGAGAACTACAAGAGGGAAAGCGCTCTCAAGATGGCCAAAAGAAACGCTACAAAGACACCCTCAAAGCCTCTCTGAAGGATTTCGACATACTAACTGGGTCTTGGGAAGAGACTGCACAGGAGCGATCAAAGTGGCGAGGTTTCATCAACAAAGGAGCAGCTCTCTATGAAAAAAGAGAATCTGTAAAGCTGAAAGAAAGCACAGAGATAGCAAAGCCAATACCTATGGGCAACCAGCTGAGTCAATGACATTGACTTGCTCTACTTGCAACCGACAGTTCGGAGCTAGAATTGGCCTAGTCAGTCATCAAAGAACTCGCCAGCACACACGAACCTATTCAAGAAATGATGATGGTCATTCTCATTAGTGAGAGACGAACGGTATGACTGAACTGTCTACGCATGCTACTGTCGTGCTCGTAACTTTTTTGTTATTATAAGAAGTTGTATCTTGCCGTGTGACATTGATGGGAACGAGCTAGTCATCTTGCTAAATATACATGTAGATATTGTTTTATGATGTGGCATCAGAAATTGTTCTTTTCTTTTCTGTCTAATGTCAGTCTGTGCTTGGATTTTAAAATTTAATTGCATCATTCTCCCGATTTTATTTCTATATTAAATTTACATCATTTTAAATTTTATCGATTGCGTGTAGAAAACGTTCTACGATTTATAAGGACCGTTTTAGAAATTATTTACCGGGAGGGCCAACACTTCCGTCAGCCTGATATTATGTTGAACGCAGGGCATACATGCATACTCTAAAATATGAAAACTATACTACATCTACCTAGAGCCAATTGTAAGACAAAGCTGGTACATGTATATACTTAACACAATTTCCCAACGCACCTAGTAATGTTTTGTTAAATATTTCAAGAACCAAATTCAATTTTTTGCATGCTGAAAATGACCAATTCCAAAGGAATGCTGAAATATTATAGCAATCGGTGATTTCTGTCTAAACAATCGAACTTTGGTGATCATACCCTTCATTCTAAAAAAATAAAAACAACAGATTCGTTAGGCCGGTGAAAATCGCAAATTCAGCCCAACATCATGATCTGTATAATGGTTTTTATTGAATTTGAGTAAAACGTAGAACACACATTAACATGAAGGTCAGCTTTATGTCGAAATAAAAGTAAGCGTCTCAAAAAGAAATGCAATTGATAGCTGGTTAACTAAAGGGTCCAGATAGTTTTGTCTTACACAGTCAGTACCTGGTGGCTACAACAACCCTATTTGCTCTTACTAGCTCTAAAAAGTAATTTCGCGTTGACAGAATGTGGTCCAGTCACATTTTGCCACTCAGCAAAGCAGATTTGAAACAAAACGTTTAACACTTGCGTGTGAATCTTTGCAAAGTGCAGCGATGTCTAACTTAAAGGACGACAAACAGAAGTAAAAGTGAAAGAAAATGCCTACAAAAGAAGAACCAGTCGACGCCCAAACAAGAGGTAGTATGATACCAAACGTCTTATTAGAGTAAAAAAAGTGAAAGGAAAACTTCATTGTTCCATTGATTTTAAACGTATGCTAAATGAACTACCTCCACTACTACGCAGATGGCTCTAGCGATTTATTCCAAAGAGACGCGAATTGTTTTTCGACTTCCATTCAACGAAAAACAAGCTTTCAAATTCCATTCAAAAATTACCAAAAATCAATCTCCATGATTGTGCAGAAAACCTGTTTTGCATGAACTTCTTATGACGTTGTCACGTATTTAAATTTATTTGTAATAATCAAGTGGTCGTCAAGGAAGAGTATGCAAAATTTAAAAGAAAAATCTTAAATGAAACGAAAGTTATTCAATCTTTAAAACTGATACTCTGGCAAAACGTTTTGCCAAGTATATATGCGGAATATGTTCATTTTTTTCTTTTCTTCAATTGTTGTATATTATTTACACAAAATAAATCAATAAATAAACTGACTTTGTTAAATCGCGTGTATTTAAGACTTACAGATAGGGTTTATATTTCATTATGTGTCTAAAGACTGTTAGGCACATGTAATATTGTTTCGTAAAAATAAAAAAAGTCGCAAAAATGAGCGATGCAGGAAATGATAGACCTCAAGATATGACAACACCCGTAAACAGAAGATGCTCTAGAGGACCAGATTTGACAATCATTAGCTCACTTTTGATAATAGCCGCGGCAGTGACAGTTGTATATTTTGTGCCAGGAAAAGATTATAAAACATGGTGCAACTTTGCCCAGGTATTGAATGTAACACAGAAACTATCGGCGCTGGAGGTTCGAATAGAGAACATACAACGGTATTTAGAAAAGGAAAAACAGCGAGAAGGTACGCGTTTGCTCAATCTATCTATTTATCTATCTATCTTATCTTATCTTATCTTATCTTATCTATCTATCTATCTATCTATCTATCTATCTATCTATCTATCTATCTATCTATCTATCTATCTATCTATCTATCTATCTATCTCGTAGACAACATTTTATATCTGGGAGCTCGATGGCATAGTAGTGGCTAGAGCGTCGAGGTTAGAACCAACTGGCACCGAGTTGTAAGAGCAGAGATCCAAATATATGTATACAAGCGTGTTCCCGTTCCAACGAGACTGAAATATTGGTGACTTGAACATTAAACCAAAAAAAACAAGAAATAAGGTTATCGTATTTTACAGGTAAAGTTATCGTATTTTGCAGGTAAAGTGCAAGCTTGTAGAAACGGCTGGATACCTCATGGTGACAAATGCTACTATTTCAGCAAGGACAAACAAACATGGTCTACGTCACTACTGAAATGCCGCGATGAGGGCAGCTATCTAGCAGAAATTAATAACGACGACGAAAATAGATTTGTTAGAGACCAGGCCTTTCTACTGAATGATGAGCTATGGCTTGGCGGTTCGGACCAGATTAATGAATCAGACTGGATCTGGGTAACAAGTATGGCACATTATTCGACTGGCTTGTTCACTGACTGGTACGCGGGACAACCTGACAACAGCGATGGAAAAGAACATTGTCTGCATCTTTATGTTAGTTTTGATTATCATTGGAATGATGCCCCCTGTTCTGGGTCTAAGCGATATGTTTGTGAAGCTGACGCTGGTGTCAACTAAAGCGTTGAAACATGGCATCATGGTTCTCAAGAACTGATTCGATTTAAAATACAATGATCCACCAGTATGCCATATAAAAAGGTAAAAGTAGGCAATGATCAGGAAATGGTGCAATCAGAAAGAAATTCCCACACCCAAAAAGAAACTATAGTCATTTGAGAAAAAGCCATGCATGCTCACTTATTCATTAATTCTGACAGTTTCATTTCATTCCAGGAGTCTAACCTCTATCAAGAATTATACGTTTAATTATTATAATACTGAATTTGTTATACATATGTCGCCAAATTATATCAACATCTATTCTAGCTTACCTTATACTTTTCAAAAAGAAATTCTCTACTGACAGAAGTAGTTTCTGGTTGAATCTTGATCGTTTTCCACGCTTTCTTTGTTCTAGTAAAGTTGACTCGGCTTCCGACACATCCGATTCCCGCCATTGTAGAAGCCACAATCTGAGCTAATGTTATGAACTGGTATGTGGTTGTATATTTTACACTTTATAGTTAACTCAATCTCTATTACACAATGGGTGGCCCCATAGGCCGAGCGGTTAAGAGCGCTGTTTCTTAATTACTCGATCATCTCGCCGCTGTGTCTGGTGTGGGTTCGAGCCCCGCTCTGGCCACATGTGAGACAAGCCAAGTTCTGCTTGCGGGTGTGCCAGGTGGTTTTTCTCGGGGTCCTCCCGTTTTCGCCCACCTACTGATTGGCCCATCTCATATGAGCTGAAATAATCTTGAAAGGGACGTAAAACTGATTAAAAAATCTATTACACAATGCGTAGAAATGTGCATAAAATGTTACTAACTTTAGTGGACATTATGGAACGCCAAAGCTGTCTGATGGTAAGGAATAAAAACATTTGATTCATCATCGTCATTATATCCTCCTCACTTATTATGAGAAAAATCCATTATATGTTGGACCAGGTTCTTTATATTGTGAACATTCTCATTATATGATGGGTAAACATCTTTATATTATGGTAGACTTACATTATATGCTGATACAACCTCATTATGTGATGTGACAACTACATTATATTATGGGCTATTGTCTTTATATGCATCAAGTTGATTATATGGTTCGATGCGCAAACTTCATTATATGCGCAAACTTCATTATATGATGTGACAGCAGCATTATATGATGTGGACGATTTTGCGAGATGAAGAATTACATTGACACCGTTTAGAGAGTTATTGTATACATGCCGGGACTACCGGACACACTGCTGATTCTATCTATCTATCTATCTATCTATCTATCTATCTATCTATCTATCTATCTATCTATCTATCTATCTATCTATCCTATCTATCTATCTATCTATCTATCTATCTATCTATCTATCTATCTATCTATCTATCTATCAGCATCATGATCGATCATGATCGATCTTCATGACCATCATCATCATGATCTATCATCATGATCATCATTATCTATCTAAATCATCATGATTGATCATCATAATGATAATCATGATCGATCATTATCGATAATCAAGATCGATCATGATGATTATGATGATGATCGATCTATATCGGTTCTATCTGGTGTCCCACAAGGATCGGTCTTAGGACCGGTCCTATTTCTTATTTTTATTAATGATCTTCCTGACAATATCAGGTCATCTGTTCGGCTATTTGCTGATGATTGTGTTTTGTACAGGAATGTCCAGTCACCATTGGATTGTCAAATTTTGCAAGATGACCTGAATAGCTTGGCCAAATGGGAAATTGATTGGCAAATGAAATTCAATGTTAGCAAATGTCATTCAATGAGGGTGACCCGGCTACATCCAAGCAGGCATATACAATTCAATTACACACTGCATCAGCAAACATTAGAACAGGTTCAGTCCGCTAAATACCTAGGTTTAACTATCACAGATGATCTTGATTGGGGTCAACATATTTCCGAAATTACATGCAAGGCAACTAAGACTTTGGGTTTTCTTCGGCGCAATTTGGCACTGGCACCTAGGCATACTAAGGAAGTTGCGTACAAAACATTGGTATGCAACTTGAGTTTGCAGCTCCTATTTGGCATCCCTATAATGAAACTCAGACTGATAAGGTGGAGAAGGTGCAGAGGACTGCTGCCCGGTGGACCTGCAGGAGATGGAGGAACACCAGTAGTGTCGGTGAAATGCTAGACGAACTTGAGTGGCCATCCCTGGAGTCCCGCAGGGAGCGTTCCTCCTTAAGCTTCTTCTACAATATACACTCCGGTACAGTGTCTCTTGATAAAAACAAATACCTGACCCCGGCACCCAACCTAAGGCGTACTCGGGCATCACATGAATCACAATACACAAGACCATTTGCCTATAGTGATGCCCTGAAAAATTCCTTTTTCCCCAGAACTATTCCGGTTTGGAATAGTCACCCCTCCTCAGTGGTCTCATCCAAGACCATTGAGGAGTTTAAGGCTTCTATTTAAATCTTAGGCCCTTTAGTATGCATCTCATCTTTATCTTGTAAATAGTTTTAATGGTCCACCCCAAATGTCCCCTTTTCCCTTGACTAAATTCTAAATTTAGCCACCCACCCCACACCTAAGGTGATGATCAGAAATTGATCGACTCAGTATCAGAAGACAGACAGATCATGATGATCGGTCATGATGATGATCGATCATCATGATCGATCATGATGATGATGATCGATCATGATGATGATGATCGATCATGATGATGATCGATTATGATGATCGATCATGATGATCGATCATGATGGTGATCGATCATGATGATGATCATGATGATGATGATCAATCATCATAATCAATCTTGATGATGATCGATAAAAATGATCGATCATGATGATGAACGATGATGAGGATCAATTATGTTGATGATCGATCATTTTCATCGATCATGATGATGATAATGATCGATCATGACGATGATGGATCATGATGATGATGATCGATCGTGATGATGTTCGATCATGATGATCGATCATGATGATGATTGATCGTGATGAAGATCGATCATGACGATGATCGATCATGATGATGATCGATCATGATGATCGATCATGATGATGATGATCGATCATGATGATGATCGATCATGTTGATGATCGATCATGATGATGATGATCGATCATGATGATCGATCATGATGATCGTGATGATGATTGAACATGATGATGATCGATCATTATGATGATGATCGATCGTGATGATGACCGATTATGATGATGATGATGATCGATCATGATGATGATCGTTAATGATGATGATCGATGATGATCGATCATGATGGTCGATGTTGATGATGATCGATCATGATGATGATCGATCATGATGATGATCGATGTTGATGATGATCGATCATGATGATGATGATCGATCGTCATGGTGATGATCGAGGATGATGATGATTGATCATGATGATCGATCATGATGATGATAATGATGATGGTGATGATGTTCAATGATGATGATGATGATGATGATGATGATGATGATGATGATGATGATGATGATGATGATGATCGATCATGATGACGATGATGATGATGATGATGATGATGATGATGATGATGATGATGATGATGATGATGATGATCGATATTGATGATGATAGATCATAATGACGATGATGATGATGATGGTGATTATCGATCGTGATCATGATGATTATAGATAGATAGATAGATAGATAGATAGATAGATAGATAGATAGATAGATAGATAGATAGATAGATAGACAGACAGACAGACAGACAGACAAATAGATAGATAGATAGATAGATAGATAGATAGATAGATAGATAGATAGATAGATAGATAGATAGATAGATTTGCGCATATAATGAAGCGCATATAATGAAGTTATCGAACCATATTATCAACTTGATGCATATAAAGACAAAAGCCCATAATATAATGTAGTTGTCACATTATATAATGAGGTTGTGTCAGCATATAATGTAAGTCTACCATAATATACGGAACAAAAAAAAGAAACGCAACAATAGGCCACCAAGGATTTTCAAGTTTAAGGGTAAAACGTTGATAATTTCAGGTCTATTGCTGTATGATTCGCATTTATGTGATATTAGGGTATATCATGCAAAAAACTGATTTTCATTTCGATAAAAATTGAATGAGAAATTTGTGTCGTCTTAAATAATGCAAATTGCGACAGATCTGCTCTGCGCATGCGCACACTTTTGAAACTCCAAATCACCAAGAAACAATGTCAGCTGCTTCCTAATTAAAATTCAAGAAAAAGAGATAAAGTTCAACGACACACAAGCTCGTAATTAAAACCATCAAAATCCCTATATGTTAAATTGAAAGGGGGATAATTTCAATTTTATTACTTTAACGTGTGAGTTATCTGCTGAGTGGTACATTGTGATTTTGAATGCTGGTTTAGAGCGGATTTAAATCGTACCATTATTATAATGCTCGCGCATGCGCACTGTGTGGTTTTCCACTTTCAGCATGCCCATGGTCGGCATTGAATAACTCCGTAAATACGCATGAAAATGAAAAGCGGTTTCTTGCATTCGGAAGCCTGATATCTAATGCAGAAGTAGAAAATGCAATGATTTCTGACTGTATCAAAGTTAGCTCAAAATTTAGTGAAATATAATTGTTGCGTTTCTTTTTTTGTTCAGTATATAAAGATGTTTACTCATCATATAATGAAAATGTTCATAATATAAAGAACCTGGTCCAACATATAATGGACTTTTCTCATCATATAATGCACACTATACAACATATAATCAAATGTGAGCAGGATATAATAATGATGATGAATCAAATGTTTTTATTCCTTACCATCAGACAGCTTTGGCGTTCCATAGGACATGATTCAGATTGTCCAAGTATTTTCAAACTGTGTCTTGGCCTTTGGTCGCCATAAGCCTTGTGCAAAATCAACAGTGAGTGAGATGTAGATCACAGGTGTAGGCATACACGACATTAAATTTATTTGAATTTCATTCGCTTAATTTCACAACTACAAAGGTTTTAAAACCTTGCGAATGCTGGAAATACATAATATCCATATATGCTTTTGTTTTCACGAATTAACTTGCACTAATTAAATGATTGTCTCTCAATGTAGTGAGATAAAAAACCAGAGGACCATTGGTCCTGAGAACGCTCACCTGAAGCCTGATCTTGGAGTATTAAGTCATAATGAAATGACCTTGACCTTGAATACTCACACAACTTTATTGACTTCATAAGTTGTCTGCATCTGCAAAGTTTCAGGTCTCAGGCTGCAATAGTTTCCAAACACAGTGATTTCTGAGAAAACCATAATTTTAATTTTGATATTTAAATGACCTTGGGCCAAGGTCAAGACATGACCTTGGCCTTCATTAATTACTTACCTTCATTGACTCCATTAGTTGTCTGCATCTAGCAACTTTCAGGTCTCAGGCTGCAACAGTTTGTTTTCGCCTTTTCCCATGTGAAAGCCTATGTTTCCAAAATTGACCTTGCCGTAAAATAGGTCAAGCTCATCATAGGGTCATCATTTAAACAAACTATGATGGGCTGGAGTCCCAAATGCTACATACCAAGTTTCATGAAAATTGGCCTGCCGGTTCTGGAGAAGATTTTTGAAAGGTTTTTACCATATATGGGCGTGGCGGCCATCTTGGTCATGTGACCTGGATTTCGCGATCAAACTTTCGTCCCCCCTACCCATGGATGCTCCACATAAAATTTCACTTTGATTGGCCAAGCAGTTTCAGAGAAGAAGATCTTTGAAAAGTGTGTATGGACAACAGACTGGCCAAGGTCAAGAGATGACCTTGACCTATATTAATCAATACCTTCATCTACTCCATTAGTTGTTTGCATCTACCACTTTTCAGGCCTCAGACTGCAATAGTTTTCAAAAAATCCATAGTTTTCACTTCTTCCTATGTAAAAGCCTACGTTTTCAAATTTGACCTTGCCGTAAAATAGGTCAAGGTCATCCAAGGGTAATCATTTTATCAATCTATGATGGGCTGAGGTCCTCGATACTACATACAAAGTTTCGTGGAAATCGGCCCACCGGTTCTGGAGAAGAAGATTTTTGAGTGGTTTTAACCATATATGGGCGTGGCGGCCATCTTGGTCATGTGACCTGGATTTCGCGATCAAACTTTCGTCTCCCCTACCCATAGATGCTCCACATAAAATTTCACTTTGATAGGCCAAGCAGTTTCAGAGAAGAAGATCTTTGAAAAGTGTGTATGGACAACAGACTGGCCAAGGTCAAGAGATGACCTTGACCTATATTAATCAATACCTTCATCTACTCCATTAGTTGTTTGCATCTACCGCTCTTCAGGCCTCAGGCTGCAATAGTTTTCAAAAAATCCATAGTTTTCACTTCTTCCTATGTAAAAGCCTATGTTTCCAAATTCGACCTTGCCGTAAAATAGGTCAAGGTCATCCAAGGGTCATCATTTTATCAAACTATGATGGGCTGAGGTCCTCGATGCTACATACAAAGTTTCGTGGAAATCGGCCCACTGGTTCTGAAGAAGAAGATTTTTGAGTGGTTTTAACCATATATGGGCGTGGCGGCCATCTTGGTCATGTGACCTGGATTTCGCGATCAAACTTTCGTCTCCCCTACCCATAGATGCTCCACATAAAATTTTACTTTGATTGGCCAAGCAGTTTCAGAGAAGAAGATCTTTGAAAACTGTGTATGGACAACAGACTGGCCAAGGTCAATGGATGACCTTGACCTATATTAATCACATACCTTCATCTACTCCATTAGTTGTTTGCATCTACCACTTTTCAGGCCTCAGGCTGCAACAGTTTTCAAAAAATCCATAGTTTTCACTTTTTCCCATGTAAAAGCCTATGTTTCCAAAATTGACCTTGCTGTAAAATAGGTCAAGGTCATCCTAGGGTCATTATTTGATCAAACTATGATGGGCTGGAGCCCCAAATGCTACATACCAAGTTTCGTGAAAATCAGCCAGCGGGTTCTGGAGAAGAAGATTTTTGAGTGGTTTTTACCATATATGAGCGTGGCGGCCATCTTGGTCATGTGACCTGGATTTCGCGATCAAACTTTCGTCTCCCCTACCCATGGATGCTCCCCATAAAATTTCACTTTGATCGGCCAAGCAGTTTCAGAGAAGAAGATCTTTGAAAAGTGTGTATGGACGACATATTGGCCAAGGTCAAGAGATGACCTTGACCTAAATTAATCACATACCTTCATCTACTCCATTAGCTGTTTGCATCTACCACTTTTCAGGCCTCAGGCTGCAATAGTTTTAAAAAAATCCACAGTTTTCACTTTTTCCCATGTAAAAGCCTATGTTTCCAAATTTGACCTTGCCGTAAAATAGGTCAAGGTCATCCAAGGGTCATCATTTTATCAAACTATGATGGGCTGAAGTCCCCAATGCTTTATACCAAGTTTCGTGGAAATCGGCCCACCAGTTCTGGAGAAGAAGATTTTTGAAGGGTTTTTACCATATATGGGCGTGGCGGCCATCTTGGTCATGTGACCTGGATTTCGCGATCAAACTTGAAATGCCACTACCCAAGGAGGCTCCACATAAAATTTCAACTAGATTTGCCAAGCGGTTTCAGAGAAGAAGATCTTTGAAATTGTGGACGACGGACGGACGGACGACGGACGACGGACGGACGGACGGACGGACGCCGGATCATGGCCATCCTATAAGCTCACCTTGTGAGCCTTCGGCTCAGGTGAGCTAAAAACTCATTGAAACGTTCAAACTTTGTAATAAATCGATGAGAGCACACACCCTTTCATCAGGTGATTAATCAAATCTATCACATATACATAAGGAAAACATGCCCGTGCAATGTGTACCCCATTGAACCCCGCTTATATATAGAAAAACTAGCGTTTGCAGGGGTATACATATTTTTATTATTTTTGATCCCAAACATAGATTTTGGGTACTCGTTAGAACCGCCGCCCACAATCTATGTTTTTGAGCAAAAATAAGAAAAAATATATAATTTTTCTATTGAATTTTTTAATTTTTACAGCTGAAAAATCTCTGTATATTGCATGGGCAAGTTTTCATAATGTAAGGGCATTAATTATCCTATATCTAAGCACATATCATGTTCAACAGAAATATCCAATTGCGCTCATGATCTTATATCCCTTATCATTTATATGCCATAAATGAAGCTGAATCCAGTAATATTTCAGTCACGAAACTGATTAAATAGAGACAAGAAGGTGTCACGTCACAACTTGCATCTACATTGTACTGTATAATGTTTATTCAGATTGAAGCGTTTATCCTTGGGGCAATCAATAAGGTCGGTTCCTTCCTATTATCACACTGTGATGAGCCATATAAGAAGGAATAAGATTTTATTGTTTGTAGATTTCCACGAAAAGATTCGATTAACGATAAGACTTGAGAACCTGTTCCTCTTTCGAGATGAGGACAGCTTTGATTTTACTCGGTGTGTGTAACTCTGGAAACAAGTCAAGAATCTGTAACTGTACATGGTAACTGTACATGTTATTTTGTCATATTTCTGTTTTCTAGGAACAGCCCCATTCGTTTTCAAAGCATTACATGTAATAATTGAGCTTTTGTCCACAGCCATAAGCTTTTGTCCACGATCATTAACGCAATATTATAGGTTTCAAGGGTCGATAAAGTAACAAAAAAGCAATAAGGCATTGCAGTGCGGGAAATAATGGTTTCTTTTGTAGCACTTTGAAAATTCCGTGACATCGACGCTGTTTGAATGTATAGTCCTATTTGAATGACCTTAAAACAGGTACTTGAAAGTATTATATGGGTCTCGATTGAATGATTTTCTTTCTGAATTTAGTACACCTGTACATCGTAGAACATTGAAATTCATATTTTGACATTTTTATAACAATTATTTTGCGGTTTGTTTTTAACTTACATCTCTTGGAAATTCCAACCCTCTGGTCTGCCGTTACAAAACTCAGCAAGCCTCGTTTTCTACTTGGAAGGTGCTCCCTTGGGATGGAATTTTCATATCTCCGGGGAACACCAAATGACGGATTCTATTTATCTTTAATCAGTGTCGCGTTGTGTGTAGACAAGCTAGAAGCTTGAAAATAGTTTGATTTTAAATAGATAAAATATAAAAGTTTGATCCTTTGGAAGCAGTGAAAACGTTCAAAAGGAGGTATACTGCACAATTTCGGGTACTGGACCCTCATCAGTGACCCTTTATGAACTGGCGACGGTAACCAGATAAATGTACAGCAATTTCAAAACTTTACACAGGGGAAGTCTAAATCAAAGACACCGTGCCTTAAACAGGTCAAATAATTAAAACATTGTTTAGAGCATGGCTCTAAACGTACGGCTCTAAACGTACGAATTTGAAACTCTGAATATTTTTACTGATCCCGAAGGACCGAAAGAAATAATATAATCTACAATATTGATGATGTACGGGAAGACATTTTAGCGCCGCAACACGACGCAACGCCAGCTGCAGTAATAGCAAATAAGATATAAAATTTGATCCTTTGAAAGCAGGGAAAACGTTCAAAGAGAGGTAGTATGGGTCATATTGCGAATTTTCGGGTACTGAACCCTAATCAGTGACCCTTTATGAACTGGCGACGATAACCAGATAAATG
Source organism: Rugalucina vietnamica (assembly GCA_964017185.1). Lineage (NCBI taxonomy): Eukaryota > Metazoa > Mollusca > Bivalvia > Lucinida > Lucinidae > Rugalucina > Rugalucina vietnamica. The sequence goes on along the minus strand of OZ024869.1, from coordinate 74,356,008 downwards.
TACAGCAATTTCAAAACTTTACAAAAGGGAAGTCTAAATAAAAGACGCATGTCTAAGCCGGGTCAAATAATTAAAACATTGTTTAGAGCAACGAATTTGAAACTCTGAATATTCTTAATGATCCCAAAGTAGGCTTTACCCATGGCAGGCTTTTGATAGACCAATACATATCATTGCCTAAATAGTTTAACAATACTACATATACGTGATATAATCTGTGGGGTAATATTTTGGAACGGATACGGAAGACTTGTCCGCAGCGTCCGTCGCATCCGTATGTGCTAGTGTGACTGTACTTTGACAATAATCACCACATTGCACCGTTTAATACGCAAGAGAGCGTAACAAATGCGTATCTGAAGGTGTTAAATTTCAAAATCAATTCATAGTGTCTACGATAAAATTTAGAAAATGTTTTTCGAAGTTATGATACCGATAGCCCTGCTGGAGAAGTTTGGCTGTTTATTTCGCGCATTGAAGTCCGCAACATGATTGCAGACTCTAGCAAACCTAATAAGTTGCGAAACGTATACATCGGTAGAAGCACGGCGAGGAACGTCACCATCCAAAAACGGAAAGTTTACTGTCATCGCTTTTATCATAAATTTTAGAAGAAACAAATCCATTTGCAATAAAAAATGTAAATCTAAAAAGGGAGCTTCGGTATCTGTGTTGTTTGCTTTATTCAACTGTAGTTCAGGGGGGGGGGAATTTGTTTGGCCATGCCTTCAAAATAAGGATTGTCAATGTTCAAAAGGTCATCGAGGTACCTAGAAGTCGAATTAAAAGCCTCGATAACATCAGCTTGATTATCATGGTTAAGAGAATCCGCGAAATCGCTTTCGTAGCAGTATAGAAATAATTTAGCTACAAGAGGGGCGCAATTTGTACCCATCGCAATTCCAACAATTTAACTGTACTGATGATTTGGTTCCGAAACTAATATAAATATTATCCAGGAGATGGGTTAAGGCGTCGCATACATTCTAAAAAGACATTGTCATTTTTCTGACCTCTTCGATGTTTAAATGCAATGTAGCACGGCTTTGTTTGCTTTCACAGAAACAAATAAAAGTGCAAGTTATCGCAAAAGAAAACAATTTGTATGTGTCATTAGAAGTTTTGCAAAGAAAGGAAATAAGAAACAAAAGTAATGTGTAGCGTCTCACATGCCGAAATGTCTGATGACTGTGTGTCCAAGTTCGCATCTCTTTTGAGAGCCAGGGACTAATTTCCCTCCTGGCGCACTCCCCCCTGGTGAAATATTGTCAATGTGGCGTATCACCAGTAAACCATTCAGATTCAGCGTTTAAATTTTATTCAATATATCTTACCTCTGAGCTGTCGCAGAGTCTCTTTCTCGACATTGTGTTGACCGGCGGGGAAGAGTGGGATTTCTTCCTAGTGGACGTTACACGAGACAACCCAATCCGACTGCCGATTCTACCAAGTCCTCCTGACATTATTTGTGTTTAATCAGTGACAGAAAAAACTCTTAAGTTACGTTTTGACTCAAAACAAGTGATGCATGCCATCAAACACTATATCAGAAAATGGACGCATTAAAATAAAGTTCACGCGCAGCTACGGACGAATGCATATACGATACGCATAGCAACGGATGACTACTAATAAGATACGAATTGTTACGGATAGATAGAAAGACCTTACCGCAGGTTTCCGTATGTACTAGGGATGTCAACCGGAGTCCGAACGTTCGGACTTCGGATCCCGTACCGAAGTTCGGATCCAAATTTTAGCGTCCGGACGTTCGCTAAAAATCAAAATGTCTAATGTTTAGGTAAATTTCCATTACAATTATATGACAAAACCAAAGGACCATTGGTCCTGAGAACGCTCACCTGAAGCATGATCTTGTAGTATTAAGTCATCATGAAATGACCTTGAATACTCACACACCTTTATTGACTTCATAAGTTGTCTGCATCTGCAAAGTTTCAGGTCTCAGGCTGCAATAGTTTCCAAATCCAGTGATTTCTGAGAAAACCATAATTTTAATTTTGGTATTTAAATGACCTTGAGTCAAGGTCAAGAAATGACCTTGGCCTTCATTAATTACTTACCTTCATTGACTCCATTAGTTGTCTGCATCTAGCAACTTTCAGGTCTCAGGCTGCAACAGTTTCCAAAATATCCATTGTTTTAGCCTTTTCCCATGTAAAAGCCTATGTTTCCAAAATTGACCGTGCCGTAAAATAGGTCAAGGTCATCCTAGGGTCATCATTTCAACAAACTATGATGGACTGGAGTCCCAAATGCTACATACGAAGTTTCACGTAAATCAGCCAGCCGGTTCTGGAGAAGAAGATTTTTGAGTGGTTTTTACCATAGTAGGGCATGGCGGCCATCTTGGTCATGTGACACAAATTTCTCGATCAAACTTTCGTTCCCCCTATCCATGGACGCTCCACATAAACTTTCACTTTGATTGGCCAAGCAGTTTCAGAGAAGAAAATTTTTGAAAAGTGTGTATGGACGACAGACTGGCCAAGGTCAAGAGATGACCTTGACCTAAATTAATCAAATGCCTTCATCTACTCCATTAGTTGTTTGCATCTACCACTTTTCAGGTCTCAGGCTGCAACAGTTTTCAAAAAATCCATAGTGTTCACTTTTTCCATGTAAAAGCCTATGTTTCCAAAATTGAAATTGCCGTATAATAGGTCAAGGTCATCCGAAGGGTCATCATTTGATCAAACTATGATGGGCTGGAGTCCCAAATGCTACATACCAAGTTTCATGAAAATCGACCTGCCGGTTCTGGAGAAGAAGATTTTTGAGTGGTTTTTACCATACATGGCCGTAGCGGCCATCTTGGTCATGTGACCTGGATTTTGCAATCAAACTTTCGTCTCCCCTACCCATGGATGCTCCACATAAAATTTCACTTTGATTGGCCAAGCAGTTTCAGAGTAAAAGATTTTTGAAAAGTGTGTATGAACGACAGACAGGTCAAGGTCAAGAGATGACCTTGACCTTAATTAATCACATACCTTCATCTACTCCATTAGTTGTTTGCATCTACCACTTTTCAGGTCTCAGGCTGCAATTGTTTTCAAAAAATTTATTATTTTCACTTTTTCCAATGTAAAAGCCTATGTTTCCAAAATTGAAATTGCCGTAAAATAGGTCAAGGTCATTCTAGGGTCATCATTTGATCAAACTATGATTGGCTGAAGTCCCAAATGCTACATACTAAGTTTAATGAAAATCGGCCTGCCGGTTCTGGAGAAGAAGATTTTTGAAAGGTTTTTACCATATATGGGCGTGGCGGCCATCTTGGTCATGTGATCTGGATTTCGCAATCAAACCTGTCTCCCCTACCCATGGATGCTCCACATAAAATTTCACTTTGATTAGTCAAGCAGTTTCAGAGAATAAGATCTTTGAAAAGTGTGTATGGACGACAGACTGGCCAAGGTCAAGAGATGACCTTGACCTATATAAATCACATACCTTCATCTACTCCAGTTGTTTGCATCTACCAGTTTTCAGGCCTCAGGCTGCAATAGTTTTCAAAAAATCCATAGTTTTCACTTTTTCCCATGTAAAAGCCTATGTTTCCAAATTTGACCTTGCCGTAAAATAGGTCAAGGTCATCCAAGGGTCATCATTTTATCAAACTATAATGGGCTGAAGTCCCCGATGCTACATACCAAGTTTCGTGGAAATCGGCCAAATGGTTCTGGAGAAGATTTTTGAAGGTTTTTTACCATATATGGGTGTGGCGGCCATCTTGGTCATGTGACCTGGATTTCGCGATCAAACATGAAATGCCACTACCCAAGGAGGCTCCACATAAAATTTCAACTAGATCGGCCAAGCGGTTTCAGAGAAGATCTTTGAAATTGTGGACGACGGACGACAGACGACGGACGACGGACGGACGGACGACGGACGGACGGACGCCGGATCATGGCCATCCTATAAGCTCACCTTGTGAGCCTTCGGCTCAGGTGAGCTAAAAACGCAATATCTGCTTGGCAGAATTTAATACAAATTTTGAAAGGTCACGGTTTAACAGGTAAAGAGTAAACGGGACAGAGTATTGTCTGTCCAGTAATTATGTATGGCGCCCCAATATTGGGTACAGAATCTTTTAGTTGTATTCAGGCGGTACAAAATAGAGCTGCTAGATATTTCCTAAATGTTGGTAAATACACTCCAGTGGCTGCTGTGAATGGCGACACTGCATGGTATCCAATGGAGTGCAGGTTATGGAAGTCTGTTTTAAATCATTGGTGCCGTTTGGTGAATATGGATGATAATCGATTAAACAAGAAAGTATTTAAGTGGTGCGATCTAAAAAGTTCCAACTCTTGCAAAAACTGGAATTTTAAAGTAAAGAAGCAATTCCAAAAGTATAATGCTCAGGATAGCTACCAAATTACATATCCTGTAGAGGCAAGTTCCATATGTTCTTTGATTGTCAATAGAGTGTATGAAAACTTTGTTGAGAAATGGCACGGCGATTTAAATCGGACCTCTTCTCGTAGAGGCACTGGTGGAAACAAACTTCGTACATATAGACAAATGAAAAGTGATTTTCATGTTGAATCTTATTGTCTAGACATATTGTCTAGAAAGCATAGAGGATCTCTAGCTAAGTTTCGGTCAGGAACAGCCCCTATCAAAGTTGAAACAGGCCGCTACCAAAATTTGGACTTGAGCGAACGGGTTTGTTTCCATTGTGCCTCTTGCATCGAAGATGAGGAACATGTTTTGATGGTATGCCCTATATATGAGGATTTAAGGCTGAGTTTAATACGCGAAGCTGTATTGATCAACCCTGATTTTGAGGGCCTCAGTGATATTCAAAAGATGTGTTTTCTTTTGTCTGACTCACAAATAGTTAGATCGAGTGCTAAGGTTTGTACACTGATACTCGAACGAAGAAGGAATTTTCTAAGTCGTACTAGTATGTGAAGCTTATTCCAGAAAATTATTTTCAACTTTTTGTATAGTCTCCTGCCAAAACCCTTCTGCATTTCTGCTTTTTATGTAAGAAGTTGAAGCCAAATAGTCTTTGTGTGTGGTGCGTATGTACATGTAGTTTCATACCCACCTTTTGTGTTTTATGAGTCTGTGTTTTTAATGTTTCTATGTGCATATGTGCTATGACTTGAGAAGGTCTGTCTTGGCATTCCACCAGTGGTGTGTGCTGGTGATGATCAAAATTTAGTAAAGGCTTAGTCCTAAGACAGTTTTTCTCTGGGCAGGGCCCATATGTTTATATGTCATTTCATGTGTATATAGCTTTTAAACTGTATATACTTGAAATCTGTAACTCTTATTGTCTCTCGCAATTCTTTTAGAATGGCAGTCGTATATGTATATGTGAGTTTTATATGTAAGATATGTTTTAATGTATACACTGGTGAGACACAAATAAACGATACTTGACTTGACTTGACTTGGACAATGCCGGTCACGAGCAAGCGACAATAAACAAAGAAAGGATTAAAAGTGATAATTTGCCTCTTTTGTTTTCTTTTGAAAACGATGTGATTGACGCTTCTCAAGTTTTAAAAATAATAATTATACAGACCGCCGCCCGGCAAAACTACTGTAACAATAGATATGTTTTGGAATTAAAGAAAACAAGTATAATGATCTTAATTTGACAAAATCAAATGCGGATTCTTAAGCTGACCCGTTTATGCAGAGACGAAAAACATTCAGAATACCATTAAATTTTCTACATTTATGACGACGTCATACAGTTAGTTTAAGTATCATGATGTTTGAATGTAGATAAAATTTCCTAAACTGCATGGCGTTTCGTTTCTGCATCACATCAACGGAAACAACGCCAAGCTCAGTAACTCTTGATTATGAATGTACTTTCAAGGGAACACTCGACAAACATACATTTATGTATGTATATATTCATACATAAATGCACATATGATAAGTATGATCTGATCCGATAGAAAAAAAAAAAAAAGATGCGAACGTTCGAACCATCCGGATGTTTGTTTCCGAACGTCCGAACCCTAATGACATCCCTAGTATGTACTAATGTGACTCGACTTTGCACAAAAGCAGTGATTGCTTACACGCGAACGCCGCTAAACGTAAGTAACCGGCAAACATCCGTATCTTCTCCGTATATACCGAACTGTCTTTGTCATGCAAATACTTGTGCAAGTATCTATCAAGAGCTATCCGTGTCCATTCTTTAGATCCGGTATAAAATCGCATTCATAGGTAACCCCCAAAAATTTCAGAAATTCCATCCAAAAATATTCGTTATTCGCTAGTGTGACCATAATTTGTATTTAAATTACCTTTAAATTTTACTTTATTCAGCAATCCTTTTATTCAGTTTTATTTAAATTACCTTTATATTTTATTTTATTCAGCAGTTATACGTTGAAATTTCGAAGTCACGGCATGTAAGTGTAATACAGTATAAAATATTCATGATCTGACAAAGTAATATGGAATTCTAGAATAAAAATTACACATATATTCAATTCACTGGAATTTTATTTGTAAAACATCCGGAGCTTACTGAGCCCCTATAACGTCCAAAATATGCGTGCCAATGCTTTAATCAACCTAAGGACAACATGGGGTCTGCACAGATACAACATAATCCTGATATATTTATGAAATGTATTTGGCATGTAGGAACAGAAAGTTATATTATACTGTTCTTTGGTACTACAAGACGTAATGAGGCGCAATGACCGGCCTAACATGTTGTAAAGCTGATCAAACCACAAGTTTCCATAAACAGGTTTTCTGAAGAAAAATGATTGAAACAGTAGTTCTTTTCTGAAACCGTACAATATGACAAAGTTGCTTCTAGCTTAATGCATTGCTACAATGGATGCATTAAGTCACTAATTAGTAAATACATTACCAATTTAGTATTTCTCATAGGACTTGGATTCTATCACTACTGGCCTAAGGTCACGCATTCCAATAATGTCATCACCTGAGATAATTAGATGTCAAAGTTTAATAATTAAGCATGTGTGCGAGAAAACCAACAATTTAGTTCTGACCAAGTCCAACACAAACCAGCCTGTACAGTCATAGAAGCAGGCTAGAAGCTTGAAATTTCTGATTTAAGAAGAAGCGGGATTGTACTATCCGTGTAGCGAAAACAAAGGCGCTGATCAGCTTCGCGGTTACCGCGGAGCTAATATGCGCCTTTGTTTTCGCCCTAGCATTTTGTAGTTTTTCTTATGCAGTGGCTTAATTACTAATGGCTAATCTAATTCATTGAAATGTATCAATTAAATCTCTTGACAAAGATATCAAAAAAGGCTGTGGAAAAATGGTATGCTCAAAGTCGATTACTTAAAAATTTGAATATTCCATCCATACATGTCCCAAACACATATTGTTTGATTAGAATATAAAATATAAAACTCTTGGATACGTCATACGAGTACAATCAAAGGGCGGCATTGATAATGTAAGTAAGTAAGTAGTTTATTTAACAAGTCCAAAAGGCTATAAAGCCCATGAGGAAACATACATTACATATATACAATGACGACAGTACAGTACAACGGCATAATCAATGAAAATAAATGTATCCTACGTTTTCTATGTCTTAAGTATAGATAGCACAATCTTTAACTATCATATAACCTACAACGTTAAACCCCTGTCACACCAGGGTGGCGTTCTCGTGGCGTTCTCGCGGCGTTCTACAAAAATGCAGAACGCCAAGGTCAACGCCGTGAGAGCTCCATGGACGCCGTGGCAACGCGGTGGGAACTCCATCGAACGCCGTGGGAAATCCTAGAACGCCAAGGGTCGGCGTTTCTTTTGGACATGCTCAAAACAAACGCCATCACCCGGCGTTCTAATAAGAGCGTCGCGGGGACGCCGTGAGGACGCCGTGGCAACGCAGTGAAAACTTCATCAACGCGGCGGGAACGCCGTGAGAATTCCATGGACGCCGTGGGAACTCCGTGGAAACGCCATGGGCTACCACGACGTTTGGGACTCATCCCGTCGTTTTTGAGGTGATGGTGCTGGACTGATTTCTACTTGTGGTGATAGTGTCGGTGGTGGTACGTCATCTGTCTTTTTCGGACGTTTCCCTTTAGTCACCGCTTTCCTTCTTCCTCTCTTACCAGTCATGCTGTCTTCTTAAAAGCAAACGTACAAATGAGTGAGACTTTGTTTTGCCTACAAGCCGTCAGAGCAGTGCTAGAACGCCGTGGAAGCGCGGTGCGAACGCCGTGGAAGCGCGGTGCGAACGCCAAGAGCGCCGCGCAAACGCAGTGAAAACGTCGTGCAAGCTCCATGGAACGCCACATAGAACTCCGCAGAACGCAGTGAGAACTCCGTAGGAACGCCTTGGACGCGACGAGGACGCCATGAGGACGCCGTGAGGACGCCATGGCTTGCTTTTTTCACAAATAAAATCATTTTTCCTTGGAGTTCTCGTGGCGTTCTGGAAAAATTAAGAAAATTTAAGAACGCCACGCAAACGCCGCGCGAACGCCTTCTGGTCTGACAGGGGCTTAACGTATCGTAATCAAATATGTTAATGATAAGGTTTGGCAGACAACTGAGGAAGTATTAAAGTATCATTTGCAAGTATTTGACTTCCCAAGCTCAGCACCGAGATGGCGGAGAAGGTGTTGAAATATATATATATATATATATATATATATATATATATATATATATATATATATATATATATATATATATATATATATATATATATATATATATATATATATATATATATATATGTCAAAGTTTGGAATGTCACCGCTGTGTCTGGTGTGGGTTCGAGCCCCGCTCTTGCCACATGTGAGACAAGCCAAATTCTGCTTGCGGGTGTGTCAGGTGGTTTTTCTCGGGGTTCTCCCGTTTTCGCCCCACCTACTGATTGGCCCGTCTCATATGAGCTGAAATAATCTTGAAAGGGACGTAAAACAGAATAAAAAATGTTTGGAATGAAATACATGTCACTCTAATAACCACAGATAGTATAGTGTCTCATGACATCCAATTACACAGTATTCGAAACGAAAATTAAGACTGTATAAAGCGGGTATATCATTGACACATGAGCAAAATCTCTGTAAGGTTTGTTATCGACTGGTATTATGGTTATATTGTCAATACACACCCTGAAAACAACCTTCAATCTAATGAAGACTGCTGTGTTGGTGAATATATCATAAACAAAAAGCTGAAAATATAATGTATATAAATACATATAACAAATAACCATCGGCACATACAATAGTATATACAGATATACAATTGAAAACATAACAGTATGTATTTGTTGATCAACATAATCAACATGTTAATATAGATGTTCAGTCTTAGTTTTAAAAGCATGATAAATAAAAGATCCCATTTTTTTTTCAAAAGTCTAGAATTATGAGTATTTATCAATTCTACCAATTTTAACATACTAGGTCTACGATAATAATAGTAAGGATTATATTTTCTTCTTAATTCTGTATACAAAGGACATTCTATTATAAAATGAAATTCATCTTCAACAACTTGACATACAATACATTTACGTTTATGAACTGGTATTCTACGTGGTCTTACCCATCTATCTGATTCTATTTCGAGACGATGAGATGAAACTCGTAACTTACGTAAAGCATGAGGAATTTTAGTCACAATAAGAACAATTAAAATACGGTTGAAAATGGAATGAAGCTATTGATCTGTAAAAAAAACTGCACGTGACGATTTTTTAACCTGGAATGCCAATTTTGGACAAAGTTATCAGTAAATCGTTGTTTTAGTGACAGCATAAAAATATCATAATCCCCAACCCCCTGATTAACCCAAACCTCATAATATCCTAATGTCATAAATATCTTTTTTACTAAAGATGCCCAGTTAACCTTTGTTGGTAAAAGTTCTTTGTCCCTTAGCATCAGTTCATATATCATCCTAATATACTTATCATTGCGAGTTGTAACTATTTTGAACCAATACGAGGCGTGGCCCGGTAAATCGTGTACTTTGTTGATATTTTCATTATTTGACGCCCTATTGCCATAAAACTTTTCAAATACCTTCCGTAATTTAAATTCAGTAAAATGAGGTGCATCAAAGTATAAGTTTATGTACAACTCGTAAAATGTGAATGATTGAGTTGGTCAGTGTATGCGAACCCGGCGCAACCTAAACAAACACATTTAAATAATATTCTGTGTGTTCAATAAAGAAATATTTTTCAACCATTTCAGTGTTTAGCGCCAAAACAAGTTGTCTGCTCATAGCAACATTCTTTTAACATCACCACAGAAAATTTCGAATGTTACATATCATCTGTTTGAAAATGGCACACATTCAAATGTTGTCTGTTAAACTTACAACCTAATGAAAATGGCGACGTTAGAGGAAGAGAAAGTGCGACGAACGGCAATCCAGTTCTGTGTGCAGACTGTTATGACCTCAAATAATTCATTCAAGCAACTGAAAAGCACAAACATACACAGTGGTATTTCGAGAAGCCTTGTTTTTAAATGACATGATCGATTTAGAGATGGGTGGGCAGAAAGTTTACATCATGGACGGTAACCATTTATGAATGTCCGTAACGTACTTTCCGCAGGTGAAATCGCATCTTGAGTGTAAACGTTTTCAGGGCAGAGAGAAGTTCATGTAAGCGATCCAACATGTCGTTATATGGTCTGTGGTTCAGTGACATCTTTCAGAGGTTGGTACAAACATTGCTTGTGTATCGCACACAACGGAGCGTACCTCTATAAAGAGTAAACGGTAAGTACATGTAGTATATGAAGTTGACGCATAACAGTAGACGACGTCATCAGCGTGCGCCGGGTCTGCATGACTTGTAGTTTTGTATTGTGTACTGAGATGTTATTCTTAGGTGTATTTTTCTGAAATTTTGTATGCATACCCAGAACATGTGTACGTAATATACTTGTAAGTTGGAAGCCTGTGCATTGAATAGTTTTCATACAGCAAGCACAGTCCACGATTTACTGGGCCACCCTTCGTATTCTATAATGATAAAATAGCGCTTAGTTTGATATGCAGTTCGACCCAGGTCACCATAAATAAAATCATTTTGCCCGTTCTTTTTGACTCCTGATATGTATTTACAGAAAGACAAACGCACTCGTTTATTGCGTTTGCTTGCCCAAAACCCCAAACTTCACAAGAGTAATTCAATATAGGCGTTACTTATTTATCGAAACGATCTAATTTATGTTTAGGAGAAATATAGGTAAATTTATGTAAATATCTATTCATTTTAAAAATTGCTTTTTGTGCCTGTCCAGCCAATGTACTTTGTGCTCCTGAAAAAGAACCTCCTGGTGTAAAAACTATTCCAAGATACTTAAATTGCAAATTCTAGCTCCTGTACTACAACTGAACTTTCTAAATTATTAACTTCCTGTCTTACTGCTATCAAATCTCATGTTATAAGATACTGTGAGACAGTGTATGAAACTTCAAATAAAAATTGGTTTTGGTCAATTAAAAATTCTGGTGAGGTGCTCAGTAAATTGAAGTGTAGAGGGTTCCGTGCGACAAGCTTGTCCACATATGATTTTTCTACTCTGTATACAACATTACCACATAATCTAATTAAAGAAAAACTTCTGGATTTGATAGAGTGGACCTTCAAAAGGGCATTAAAAAACTATGGTTCACTTTATTTGGCATGTAATGACAGAAAGGCTTTTTTCACTTCCTCTGACCAAAGTCGGTATACACTTTGGTCATGTCAGAATGTATGCGACGCCTTATCCTATCTCCTTGATAATATTTATATTAGATTTGGGACCAAGTTATACAGACAAATTGTTGGAATTCCGATGGGTACAAATTGCGCACCTCTCGTAGCTGATTTATTTTTATACTGCTACGAAAGAGATTTCATGGATTCTCTTAACCATGATAATCAAGCTGATGTTATCGAGGCTTTTAATTCCACATCTAGGTACCTCGATGACCTATTGAACATTGACAACCCTTATTTTGAAGGTATGGTCAATCAAATTTATCCACCTGAACTTCAGTTGAACAAAGCCAATTTCTCAGATACTGAAGCCCCCTTTTTAGATCTACATCTTTCTGTTGCAAATGGATTTGTTTCTTCTAAAATTTATGATAAGCGCGATGACTTTGATTTTGATATAGTAAATTTTCCTTTTTTGGATGGTGACGTTCCTCGTCGTGCTTCTTATGGTGTATACATTTTGCAACTTATTAGGTTTGCTAGAGTCTGCAATCATGTTACAGACTTCAACGCTCGAAAAAAATGTTTAACGGCAAAACTTCTCCAACAGGGCTATCGGTATCATAAACTTCGAAAAACATTTTCTAAATTTTATCGTAGACACTATGAATTGATTTCCAAATATAATGTTGGGTTAAAGACACTTTTAAGTGAGGGCCTTTCGGAACCTGAATTTTATGGTGACTTGGTTTACAAATTTAAGAAACTTAAAGGAATTAATGATTTTTCTTTTCAGTTCAGAAAAATCATAACACGTTACAAACGTATAGGTTATAACTTGAATGTTATGCGACAGTCTGCATGCTTAGTTTTTAACCCAATCATGGTTGATAACTGCGCTGCCTTCTTTAATTGCACGCCGGTGGGTCGGGCGTCAGACTCTATGATGGCCCCGACATAAAGCTATTCATTTTAGTTGGTTGGGGCCGGAGCTTCTTGTCTGTTGCTTGGCCAACCGGGGTCCAACTGGTGTTTTTCTTTTGCTCCGGAGTTAGTAGGTTATTCGGCGCCCAGGGATCTCCATCGTCGGGCAGCTTACTCAGTCTGTGAGTCCTGGTTTTTGATTCATCAGGATGTTTATCATGATTTATTTGTTTGTTCTTGATGATTCATTGACTAGTTAGAGATTCACCACGAGGACCGAATAACTAACTAAATGTTATGAACCACTACGGAAGCTGAGGGTGAGGTTATGGCCATGTAAAACCGGTTTAAGCCCGCCAGTAACTTTGTGTTACTGATCGTTCCAAGTCGATACTTCTGTGGTGGTTCTTTTTGTTTTATGTCTTGGTGTTTAAAAATTTTTGTGCTGTTGGCGCCTTATGTATGTTTTCATATTTTTAGTTATGTTAAGGTAGCTGAGTGGCCACCTATTGGGAAAATAGCTGCCCATTCGGCTTACGATTGTTTCATGGTATAAGTACCTGATTGTTAGTTTGTTTTTTTCCCACCTCGGTTTTTGGAGTGGGAATCTTTTTCTGATTGCGCCTTTTCCTGATCTTTGCCTACTTGTACCTTTTTAAATTCACTTACTATTTCTAATACTTCCCAATTATAGTAGAAACTCATATCTTGAGGTAACACTCCCCATTTCGAAATACAATAACTTTTGTTTTTGAAATGTTAATCGTTAGTTTCCATCTGTTACAATATTCTAACAATAAAGCTAAACTGTTCTGTAGTTGTTCTTTGGTATTAGCAAAAATAACTATGTCATCTGCATACAGCAACATAAAAATCTTTAGCATATCTGTATCTATCCCATCTAAGCTTGAATTTATAAACTGTTCTTCAATATCATTCAAGTAAAAGAAGAAAAGCAATGGCGAGAGACACTCTCCCTGTCTTACCCCTAAGCTGCATTGAAATTCATTACCTAGTTTGTTACTAAATTTGACTCTTGATTTTACAGAACTATACATGGATTTCATTATGTTTAAAATCTTTCCCTTAATCCCAAATTATACCATAAATTTTCCCTTACAATATAGTCAAAAGCTAGCACAAAATAATCGGTGGTCATCATTTAACATATGTGTAATTAAACCGTGAAGAACAAATATATTATCGGTTGTGCTCATTCCTGCTCTGAACCCAGCTTGAGCTACGATTAAAACCCCATAAGTTTCTGCCCATTCCCCCAGTCAATCATTTAATACCCTTGTAAAAAGTTTGTTAATGGCGCTTAACAATGTTATCCCACGGTAATTCTCAGCATCATTTACACTTCCTTTTTTTATGGAGCGGTATTACATAACCCTCAGACCAAGCTTCGGGAAAGTGTACGTCCTACTTCAAATATTTTGTTAAATAAATTAACAAGAGTAGAGCTAAAATATGCTTTCCATGTATAAGAAATTCATTTATGAACATATCTGGACCTGCAGACTTGTTTGTTTTCAACTGGGTTATAGCTTTCATTAATTCCTTCCTGTGAGAAGTTAACATTCAATTCATCAAAAATGTTACATGACCAGTATCCCGTCTTATATGAAAATACCATATTATAAAATGAAGAAGCAATCAATTAATTGGATATCTCGACAAACATCCTGCTTTTGACGTCACGTTTTATTACATCACATATCAAAACATGAATATAAATGAGTACAACACCAGATTAAATGTTAATAGTACTCTAATACTATATACTATCAGCTTTAAAAGCAACATCCAATGATTCGATTTCCTTTTATAAGTAAATCGTTTATAGTGATACATGTTAATATGTCTGGATGCCTAGACCGATAAATTTCTAGCCCATGTTTGTGGTTGTTCCGTTTGATTTTGTCACACATGTCATACATGTAGCTATCACGGATGATTTTTTTCAACCTCGCTTGTGTATGCATGTGTATTACCTTTAGCTGCCACAGACGCACAATACCAGTGCAGCTATATCTACATGCACTCAATCCATAAACATGTATATATATACGTAGTACATTATTATCCCATGATTCTCACATGGCCTCAGCTATTCCTTTGGCCAACATATTACCATCCTTGTGTAGGTACAACGCTGGCCAAACAATGAATCTGTAAGCTTTCCCGCTTGTTTGATAGAATCTGTATTTATTCTTATCAAACTTATCACCAGGCAAGTCCATTGGAGCCACAAACAGGGGAGGCGACGGCAAAGCCATGTACCAACATAGTTCGGCGCATTTGTTGATGAAGTTGAGGAAGAGGTTCGGATCTGGTTCTCCCAAGTTTTCAGCTTTGAGGTGCTGAGGTAATCCCTACAAAGTGAACACTTCCATTGAAAGCAATTGGAATTATGCGTATGGGGTTATATCATTAAGTACTTCTGTTGAAAAATATAGTTTATTCATGTGTGTTGTTAAAGTTCCTCTTACTTAAAATATTACGGGACAAACTAAAACGCTGAATTTTCTGCTGAATTCAGCAACTGACTGATCAGCAGAAATAAACTAAAACGCTGAAATACTGATCTGCTGATTTTTTTTGTTGTACACCAGTTTTGATCGTTGTTAAGCAAATGCAAATGGTGATTTTATGTATTTGATAACATTTTTCAATGTTTATGCAGCGTCACCATACCATTTAGAAACTTGACAGTCGTTTTTGCTGATGTGCTGATTTGAATTAAATTAGCTATGATGTATTGAAATGCATCAAAAATATTCAAACTGTTATGTTTTCGGTATAGTCTGTTATGTTTTCGGTATAGTTCCTGCAGTTTCATATATGTATGCATATGGACAGTTTGATACACTATCGCGCAGTCTGATCACATCACCGTAATTCGAGATAATTACATTTAGCTTTGCTTAGTAAGAAATCAAAACTTTCCACAGTGGCTATGGTTTCATATGATATGTTGTGCTCTACTTGGTCAGAATTCTCACAGAAAAGTGTTTGTCGTAACATGTGCAGTCCGGTCTGGGTTCGATTAGAAATGCATGTAACATTTACCAATTGAAGAAATTGAAAAATAGTGCAAGACGGGCCTTCCGGATATGTCAGTTCTAAAAAACATGTATAAACATAGAAACAAGAAATGGGTGCGGGTGTTTGTTTGATTTGTGGTTTAGCGTCCCAGTCAACAGTTATGGCCATGTGGGAATGTTGCCTCCGTTGTATGGAACTTTTACTCACTATAAGAATGTCATGGCAATCATAATGCGCTTGAAACTATAACGACCCGAGTACACAGCTGATGCTTACATGTATATGTTTAGATGGATTGGCCTGAACCACTTTTCTTGGGCAGACTCAGACTTCTGGACGGTTAACCCGTAATCAGATGGTCAGTCAGTTGGAGCGGGCCCATATTTCAACCAGAAATCTAAGTTTGTCCATGTGTGACGGCATTATTAAACATTATTCATTGCTTCTTGAATGTTTTTGCTTTTGCTGGTAAAAGCGAACAGTTTCATATAATGGCAAAAATGCAGATAAAGCTGAAAAGATATATCAGTTTCTGTGTGGTTTTGAAAGCTGCAGAATTGTCAAACAAAATGTTCTAGCATTCTAGGATTTGATAGTTCGTGCAAGTACATGTACTTCTCTCTATGTAAAGGTTTCTTCTTGTAAAATGGCAGTGGTATTAACCTAATCTTCGAGGTGTGAACATACGTATTTGTTTGAAACACGCGTATTTGTTTTCTGAATGACGGTTTTCCTATCATTCAATCTACTCAATCAACCAAAGTGTCATTTTGACCTTCCGCATGAATTCACTGGTAACTTAATTTGTAATGTGACGCGTGTTGATCATTAATCGATTACTAAACTTCTGTCGATAGCTGATTTTGTGAATGTGTGTAGTTGCGAATAGGCGTGAATGTAATAATTTTTCAAACTTTTTTAACACTGACACAGGGGTAAAGCAAGGGGACCCTCTATCCCCGGTGCTGTTCATATGGTTTCATAAATGATACAAGTATGACTGATAAAAGACAAACGATGATTATTGCGACCCATTGACTATCAGTGAAATTAATATGTCTACAGCTGTATACTCATGTATGCATCAAAACTTTTGGTAATTACATAGGTGTCATCTTGAAGCAACATACATGTACACGCGTGCCATTCAATGGCTACCATGAAAACCTACAAATTGAGGGTGCTCAGGACCATCACACTTCGTACTATCAAAACATTTGGTAATTATATAGGTGTCATCTTGAAGCAATATACATGTACACGCGTGCCAAACCTACAAATTAGTTTCGGGGTTCATTTTTTGTCGGTGAGTATACTTACTTTTTGTGGACGACTTTTATCTATCTTCTGGTACTGAGTCGATCAATTTCTGATCAGCATCTCAGGTGTTGGGTGGGTGTCTAAATTTAGAATTTAGTCAAGGGGAAATCATTTGGAGCAATAAACTGTTGTACATGCAAAATTTTCTGAAGCTTATGTTATCAAAATGCTAAAATGCCAACAGGAAAACTGGGGATGAACGAATATTTAGTGCCATTTAGACCATCAAGATTCATTATTAACCAAAAATCAATGTGGCGTGTGTCGCAATACATGTACCTGGCTTGAAACTAATCGATTATTAATCGATTGTCATTAGGCACTTGTCTGTTTTATATGGCATCTATAAAAGCGTCTATTAAAACGATTCGGTATATTAAGGATAAGATAAGAATTTTATTTCAAAATTCCATAAGGCTGACAAGCCCATGAGGATATAATACATACATATAGATATTTGATGGCATACAGTACAGATACATGCAACTAAATTATATATTCAATCGATAACTTGTAACAATGCAACATTTAACTATAATACATGTATATTGCATTTAGGTATATTTAGTAGGGTTTCAGTAGCAATTTATCTCATGGGCTACTTAGTTAGGCTTCTTTAATTTCTTTATTGGAATGTATAGTAATAACAAAGTACCTAAGAAGTTGATTGAGCTGACACCTTTTAAGTCATTTAAGAAAACAAAAACACGTGTTCACACCGCCGTTACGAAAACAAATACGCATGTTCACACATCGAAGATAAACTTGATCATTATGGACAGAAACTTTTACATGGAGTGAAATATGCACAAAATTCAGTATAATTATTCTTTAACTTAGTAAAGGTAAATATTACAAGTACATGTACATGCATTTCAAGATCTACACCTTCTAGGAAAAAACATCAGTTTTTGATAGATTTCTGTTGAAGTAGAACTCAACACAGCTTATGGATTCACGGAGATTGTCGAAAGTTTTGATTACTTATCAGCGAATGCAAAGACATTAGTAAGATCAGACTGCGCGATAGCATATTAAACTCTGTCCACAAGTACACATGTATGAATTGCAAGATCCATACCAAAACAAAACATTCTGAATACTTCTTCTGAATTACAAACCATAATACCTGATCACGGAAATCAGCACATCGGCAAATGCGTTTCAAGTTTCTATGTGGTATGATCGCGCACACTGCATTATAAATTTTTGTTATGAAATAAAATAAACGAAGGCTCTAAAATAATTATTGTAAGAAAAATGCATCATCCGATAGCAGTTTTCGTAATGCTTCTAATGATTTTTAACAATGCCTCATTTTTTCAACAGTATGCATATGCTCTACCGAGAAAGGAGCCGCACTAACGATGGTAGCAGAATGCTCAGAGTACATGTATAAAGTTTTGTAATATTTTATGTCGACAAAAGCGCGAGGGTGGGATGATAGAGCATCTTTAATTGTTAGGTGTGAATTATCACGGTAGGTGTAGATTGGCACGTGCGCATATATTGTCCTATGACAACTTTGTTATTTACATTATGTTGTCTCTATACCATCGTAATCGTGATAGTCTTCCATTTGTATTTAATGTATAATTAATATTTTGTATCACAATTATGGTATAATATGCAAAACAAAGTTTAAAATTGACAACGAACAAAAAATCAGCAGTTCAGTATTTCAGCGTTTTAGTATATTTCTGCTGATCAGTCAGTTGCTGAATTCGGCAGAAAATTCAGCGTTTTAGTCTGTCCCAAATATTACTATATCCATTCGGAATTAAGGACCTGCAGTCATTGTTACGCGATGCACTTACAATGCTTAATATAAATTAAATTGAACAGTGTGACGATACAGAAGGTGTTTATTAAATAAAATATATTTGTGTTTTTCTGTCACCAATATTTGATTTGAAATTCTTAAATTACAGTATAATGTGTACATGAAATATATAAAATGAGCCGCCGCATGGTAAAACCAACAATTTGCATAGGCGAAAACAAAGGCGCAGATCAGCTTCGCAGTAACTGCGAAACTGATCAGCGCCTTTTTTCGCTACACGGATAGTACAATTCCTCCTCTACTTATATACACAATTTCAAGCTTCTAGTCTGCTTCTGTGACTGTACAGCCCTGTTTGTGTCGGACCTGGTCGGAACCCAAAGTGTTGGTTTTCTCACGCACAGGCTCAAATACCTTTTTGACAGACTCTACCGACTGCTGACTCGTTTGTTTCCTAAGATCCTGGATGGTTCGTAACTGTACGCTGTCAAGTTTCAACGAGCTAACGACCTGAAAGATGGAATTGGCAGCCATTTGTATCCACTTCCTAGTTTACAATACTTCAAAAATCCCAATAGCGAAGGGTGTTGTCTTTTCGTGTATAAAATAATTATACAGCATACAAACTTATTTCGTGTAAGGTTAGAAAAAAGCCATTCTATGGACCCTCCATCTATAAATTCTGAAGTTTGTTTAAATTTGAAAGACACTTATATCCTTTTAATAAAAATGTTACAACATAAAAAGCCATTTAATGAGCCACAACCTGAGGAAACTGAAGTTTTGTATAATATGATCAGCTGTGTAGATGAACAGTTTATCAGCGCCTTTGCTTTTGCTTCCCGGGTAGTACGATCTGTCATATTATCACATGATACAGTTTCTAGTTTCTGATCTACTTCTTGATAGCACAACCCGGTTTGTTTCGGAATAGCCTGAAATCCTGAAGGCTAATATTCTAACATCTGTGTTCAAATAAGAGTGTACATACTGAGGTAGATCGACTGTCGACTTTAAGACCAACCAGTGCCCTTTTCAACATGTTAACTTGCTGTTCTGCGGTATCCATCGCATACGTGTAAGTAACCTGCAAATTATCATAATCCATTCTCAAATTAAACTTAAAAGGTTTGACGGTGTAAAATCATTTAGATAGGCATAGAACCTAAACTCGACTTTCGGAATATCCTACAAATACTTTCTGAAAAAAATAATGATTATGAAGTTATAAAATTTTAATCGTCTATATTCCGTTACAAACTAGCATAATTATTCAATTACAAGTTCTTACCATAAGAATATCAAGAAGCCGTTTAATCGCTTGTTCTTCCGAAAATCCAATCTGATCTACGAGAACTTCGAATGCATCTGTCCAGTCATTGTCATAGAGCTCAGAAAATTTTTCAGCCAGTTTAGTTGGGCGGTTGAGATCACTTAGGTCTGCTACGTTCGGATTGTCTTGAACCAGCTGAGCACTGGTGTACTGGCTTAATCTAAAACGCAAATACATTGTTATCAAAGGTTGGTAACTAATACATTGTTATCAAAGGTTGATAACTATGCTGCCTTCTTTAATTGCACGCCGGTGGGTCGGGCATCAGACTCTATGATGGCCCCGACTTAAAGCTATTCATTTTAGTTGGTTGTGGCCGGAGCTTCTTGTCTGTTGCTTGGCCCAACGAGGTCCAACTGGTGTTTTTCTTTTACTCCGGAGTTAGTAAGTTATTCGGCGCCCAGGGAACTCCACCGTCGGGCAGCTTACTGAATCTGTTGAGTCCTCGTTTTTAATTCATCAGGGTGTTCATCATGATTTATCTGTTTGTTCTTGATGAGTCATTGAGTAGATAGAGATTCACCACGAGGACCAAAGATCTAATTGTATGTTATGAACCACTGCAGAAGCTGAGGGCGAGGTTATGGCCGTGCACAATCGATTTAAGCCCGCCAGTAATTTTATATTACTGATCGTTCCAAGGCGATACATCTGTGGTGGTTCTTTTGTTTTATGCCTTGGTGTTTATTGTTTTTTTGTGCTGTTGGCGCCTTATGTATGTTTTCATATTTTTAGTTAAGTTTAGGGAACTGAGTGGCCACCTATTGGGAAAATAGCTGCTCATTCGGCTTACGATACTGTATGTTTTCATGGTATAAGTAATGGATTGTTAATTAATTTTTTACCCACCTCGGTTTTATTAGTGGAAATCTTTTTCTGATTGCGCCTTTTCCTTATCTTTGCCTGCTTGTACCTTTATAATTAATCAAGCTTGTCAAAACGCAGAGTTTGGTGACATGCCACAATACTGTGTCAAAATGAAAAAAAATGTATACATCGGCCACTCAGGAACATCGATATAGTGACCACTTTAATTTTAACATAAAAAATAATGCGATCTTGAAAAGGTCTCAATGTTTTGATACAAATATCACATTCATGAGTATTTACAATTTTTGATAATCTGTGCATTCTGTAAATTATTTATTACCATAACCATATCAATACCAAGGCGCCACCCCGTGGCCGAGCGGTTAAGAGCGTTGTTTCTTAATCACTCGATCATCTCACCGCTGTGGCTAGTATGGGTTCGAGCCCCGCTCTGGCCTCATGTGAAAAAAGCCAAGTTCTGCTTGCGGGTGTGCCAGGTGGTTTTTCTTGAGGTACTTCCGTTTTCGTCCCACCTACTGATTGGCCCGTCTCATATGAGATGAACTAATCTTGAAAGGGACTTAAAACTGAATAAAAATATATATATATATATTCTATATATATATTGGGAGAAATAGGACAAACATCAAACAAAAATCTTCCCGGTGGCACTGGATCCTAAGAAAGGATTCGAAAATGATTGAAATAAGTATATAGGGGGATTAAACCATTAACAGTGCAAGAATAAATCAAACTAAGCGCGCTTTCGGCTTTCGCCTTCTTCAGAGTCAGTATGTATTTACAGGTAAAAACTGGAAAAAATGAAAATAGGTAAATAAACAAAATAAATCAAAAACAATGCAAAAATACACAAATACACAAAAATCACATGAAATGTGACAAAGTTGACACCACTGTATGTTCGGCAGTGGGTAAACGACTTAAAATTAATTCATGAACGCCCTTTGAAAGGGCCCAGTATCTGCTAAAAATGACGGCAAAAATTGCGCGTCACTATACTACATAAAGTCAGTTTGTAGCGGTGTGTTTATTTTTACTCGGTAATTGTGTATTAGCTACATGTATGTAAGTTAAACATTGGGGAACCAGGGCTGGAGGCAACCAGATAAAAATCACGGTAATAAGCACAAAATAGAGTCAAACAGAGTGCTTAACAAAGCACTCTGTTTGACTCTATTTTGTGCTTATTACCGTGATTTTTATCTGGTTGCCTCCAGCCCTGGTTCCCCAATGTTTAACTTACATAGCTAATACACAATTACCGAGTAAAAATAAACACACCGCTACAAACTGACTTTATGTAGTAAAGTGACGCGCATTTTTTGCCGTCATTTTTAGCAGATACTGGGCCCTTTCAAAGGGCGTTCATGAATTAATTTTAAGTCGTTTACCCACTGCCGAACATACAGTGGTGTCAACTTTGTCACATTTCATGTGATTTTTGTGTATTTGTGTATTTTTGCATTGTTTTTGATTTATTTTGTTTATTTACCTATTTTCATTTTTTCCAGTTTTTACCTGTAAATACATACTGACTCTGAAGAAGGCGAAAGCCGAAAGCGCGCTTAGTTTGATTTATTCTTGCACTGTTAATGGTTTAATCCCCCTATATTCTATATATATATATATATATATATATATATATATATATATATATATATATATATATATATATATATATATATATATATATATATTTTTTTTTTATTCAGTTTTACGTCCCTTATAAGATTATTTCATCTCATATGAGACACAATATATACACACACAAAAAATATTCTCTACCGTGTGAGCAATGAATCCTTTTCTTGTTCAAGAGTTTTGATCTTGTCTCGTTGATCCTTCTTTATGATTTCTAGACGCTGAATATTGTCTTCCATTTCTCTTACCCTTTAACGAATAAATATAATTTATATTGTATAATGCAATAATTGAATGCATATTTGATTTCGCCAAAGTGACATACGTGCGTATCATATAGAAAATTGTGACAAAAGTGTAAATTAATTACCAGTACATTCTATCTGAGCTGTATAAAACATGTTGCCCACAATCGTTCACCTGAAAGTCAAGAGGCACAGACACCCTACAAACGAAAAGTAGTTGTGGATTTTATTTTATATGGGCATGGCGTCTATCTTGGTCATGTGACCTTGATTTATCATATACACATTTGGTTACCTCTTCCTAAAGACGCTTCATATAGAATTTGGATTTTGACAGACCAAACGGTTTCAGAGGAGAAGATGTTTGAATATTATGATAACATGTATGTACATGTGCATGTATATTGCCTCGGGTCGGGACAGATGAGCCCCTGGGGTACAACTTCTTTTTCAGAATCACTGATATCCAGTCTGTTTGCCAATTTCTAGCATGATTTTCCCATTGACATTTTAACAATTTTCACCATTCAAATGCATAGGAAAACTATGTTGAACTTGCCGTTAAATAGGTCAAGGTCATCACATGGTCATAATTTATTTGCATAGTGAAATATTAGTAGTTAAAGCATCTATGCTACATCGCAAACTTCGTTGAAGCGAGGTTGTGGCCTTGTAAAACTGGTTCAAGCCCGCCAGCAGCTTTGTGTTACTGATCGTTCCAAGGCGATACTTCTGTGGTGATTCTTTTTCTTTTATGTCTTGGTGTTTAAAATTTTTGTGCTGTTGGCGCCTTATGTATGTTTTCAAATTTTTGGTTAAGTTTAGGTAACTGAGTGGCCACCTATTGGGAAAATAGCTGCTCATTCGGTTTACGATATGATTTCATGCTATAAGTACTTGATAGTTAGCTTGTTTTTTTCCACCTTGGTTTTTGGAGTGGGAATCTTTTTTCGGATTGCGCCTTTTCCTGATCTTTGCCTAATTGTACCTTTTCGTTGAAACTGGTCAACTGGGTCATGAGAAGACCATATTTTAAGGGTTTTATCATAGATTGGCATGACAGCCATCTTGGTCGTGTGACCTAGATTATTTATATGTATACATTGTTTCCCCTTTCCTATAGAAAATTCAGATGAAATTGGATTGGCCAAGCGGTTTCAGAGGAAAAGATATTCGAATATTATGGTATTTTGCCCCGTGATGGCGCAGATGGGCCCCTTGGGTCCACTTTATTCAGAATCATTAAGATGCAATCCAACTGCTGCCCATCTCCTGCAAGATTTTTCCTTTAAATGACATTTTAACAGTTTTCACCATTCAAATGTATAAGCGACTTATGTTGACCTTGCCTCAAAATAGGTCAAAGTTATCAAAGGGTATATCAGAATGTAGGGAATTAGTGAAGTTGGAATTATTACACTTAAGTTGACATTTTTAATCTTTGAAATTCAAACTTTCGATCGAATGGGCTTAATTTGTAATGAACGTATTTACCTGCATGTAAGTCCTTGGTCTGCTTTTACCAGATTGTCATATTCAACAGCGTTCGATTTTATCTTTTCTCTCAAAGATGTATTTTCATTATCCACATCAGTCAATCTACAGCAAAAGTAAAAATAAACATGTAATACTATGTGTACTGTCTGAATTTTCGATACAAAGAAGTAGCTGTAATTTAGCAAAAGTTAGTTCCTGGTGCAATATTCTAAAATGTGGACTAATACATAATTTATGATGGTTGAATGATTTGCAAATCTTTTTTTGCAGGAGCAAAAAATGACATACTGTTCCTCAAATTATCCAGAAGTGCTTTCCTTTACGCAGCTCTCTGTAAATAATATACTGAAAAACAAAAATATTGCACCACCCTATTTTTGGTATTTTTATGACCAAGTAGAACTATTTTTATTTCTAACATTATTTTTGTTTAATTCCAATATCAAAACTTTGACTTTGCAGCAACTTCAATAATGTGGATGATGATGCAAAATTTTTGGGGCAAAAAGTGTAAAATTGGATTTTTTTTGGGAAAAATTGATTATCAATGAAAATTTTCAATGGGTTTTCATTGTACATGTGATCAGCATCATGGCAGTAGCAGAAAAGCAATAAAACATTTTGAATTTTAGGGAATTTGGAGGTTTTACAAAATTTTGAAAATTTGCATTTCCGGAAAATTAACCGGTGGTTTTGAAAATTTCCTTTAAACAGCAAAGAAAACAAACAAAAATGCATTCTTAGGTTATGACAAGTAAGCACATACCCCATTTGACTGTTTTGAAAAGTTTCATAAACAGAAGTCATATCCGTTTGCTGTACTTCCGGTCAGAATGCAAGAATTTTTAATTTTGATGTTACAGTTACCATTTTCATATTCTTTTAATTTTTATGTGCCATTGTAATGAGTAAGGACAAAAAAACTTGTCCAAAACAATAAATTGATAGGAACAAAGCAAATTGTCGCAGGAAAGCAGCTTAAAGTTAATGCTTTACATGTATTTAGCGCGCTTTGCCTTTGTTTTAAAACTGTACCAAAATAAAGCACCATCTTTACGCTGCTGTGCTGGTACTATTTGTTTGGTCCCCCAAAAATGATTGTGTAGGGCAAGTTGTTCAATATCAAAACAGTACAATGACACATAAAAATCCAAAAATTACTAAATGATAGTTGTAAAATCAAAATTAAAAATTCCTGTATGCAAACCGGAAGTACAGCAAACGGATATGACTCCTGTTTATGAAATTTGTCAAAAGAGCCAAGTGGGGTATGTGCTACTCTGCCATAGCCTAAGAATGCATTTTTGATTGTTTTCTTTGCTGTTTAAAGGAAATTTTCAAAACCACCGGTTAATTTTCCGAAAATGCGAATTTTAAAAATTTTCATTGATAATCATTTTTTTTCCAACAAATCCAATTTTACACTTTTTGCCCCTAATTTTTTGCATTATCATCCACATTATTGAAGTTGCTGCAAAGTCAAAGTTTTGTTATTGAAATTAACCAAAAATAATGTTAGAAATAAAAATAGTTCTACTTAGTCATAAAAGATAACAGAAATAGGGTGGTGCAAGATTTTTGATTTTCAGTATATATTAAATTAAATGGTGTATGTATGTTTATTGTTACATGTATGTCTCATAGCATCTTCGTTTATTCGAGTTGGAAGGACGTGTTGGCAGATCACATGCTGCGTAGCTTCTATAAATAACATAACTGTTCGATACAATGTATCCGACAAGTAAAATCTCTGACAAACTACACACGGGAGTCGACTCATTGGCTCAGTGGTTAGGGCATTGACTTTCTGTCCAGGGGATCATGGGGTCGAATCACGTCAGCGACGTGGGATTTCTTTCAAACAATAAACGAAATTTCATATTCATAATAATAACTATACATCCTGCATTTCTGTGAAAATATTATGATCCAGAGAGTCGACTCTTGGACTCAGTGGTTAGAGCATTGAAATTCTGACCAGGGTGTCATGGGGTCGAATCATGTCAGCGACGTGGGATTTCTTTCAAACAATGCATCATCCCTTAAAAACAAATTTTCATATCCGTAAGAATAATTATGCATCCTGCGTTTCTATGATTATGATGTTAAATTATATGGTTTGTTGTGTATATGCAGAGGTTGTGTATCTTATGAAGCATCCATGGGAAATTAGCTGCTCACTAATGCTTTCAATATGATTTATTGGTATAAGTAACTTATTGGTGCATGTGCACTCCTGGGCTTTAAGGCTCGGGCTTTGGTTCCGGTTGCACCAGTTCTTGGCCGCTGCTAGTGTTTACCATTACATTCACTGTTATATGCGACGATTAAACAAAAATTACATATTGCAGTCCAGTATAATTGGGCAAATAGGTCACTGTATAGGCGGCAACCTTAATATTCATATCTGGGCGTGATCGCCTAGTCCATCTATTCAAGTAGGGAGATTATAGAAGAGTCGAACTCAGTCGGCCTAGAGCACTGTCACATAATTACCGTTAAAGATCAGCTACCTGGTCCAATCCAGTGAATTAGACAAACTCTTACCTCATTTTTGTTTTCTAACGGAAAACATGTGAGTTGAATCTTTCAATTGTGTACCTGTAGCTTTTACCTAGGTCAAAAGTAGACCATACCCAATAACGTATTCATGAGGTAACGCCTATACAGTAACCTATTTGCCGAATTATACAATGTGATTGTTTATTTTAAGTTGAGGTCATACCTATTTTTAAGTTTAATATAGTCCTTTTCAAACATTTCTCTCTTATCATTTGATTCTTTTGTTTGGTTTTCCACATTACTGCTATGACGTTCCAACTGACTGACCCTGTGATAGAAAAGACCAGATAGTTATGGATGTCCAGCTGTTAAAAGACAAACATAAAATAACCACTAAAATTCGCTGTTCAGATCTTACAGAAGTATATATGTGACTGACGAAATACATGGCCATAGTAGTTAAGATGATGCATATCTAAAATATGTCTCTGGTTAATGAAAATACAGAGTAATTAATAATGATTCTGAAAATCAAGTTTTAATGCCAGTGTACGCTTCATGCGCGTTCCGATTTTATGAGATATTGCTTCTGTAGCGTGCCCCAAGCGAAAGTTTGCTGCGCGCCTGTAGCGCGTGCTTAGCGTGTTTGGGACGTACCACGAACGTACTCCAAACCTTCGAGATTTTTATACGCCCGGCACACGCCTCAGTCACACGCTAATGTATTTGTGACCCTGATGTTGTGATAGCGTAAAATAGAAGCAGAGAACAGTTACCGACCCCTTTCACCTATTTAGAAAGATAAGCCACAGGCGCTCGACGACTGGGCTCATTTTTGGTGCATTTTCACCCGTTTGAAGACCCTTACGATATGTTCATGCAATTATTTTATCTTTAAAACCTTTTCTATCAATCCTCAGTCAACCCTCGTCTATGGGCTACTATATAGACAAGGTCGGAAATGCGGTGTCCTAGTTTAATTGGGGCCATGGGATTCCCCGCATCTCAAACTCGTACTTCACCCTTTACCGTTATTTCAATGCTGAGTGTGTACACATGAGCACCTTTGTAAAAGGTCTTACCCATTGCCTTCGTCAAAACTAAGCATCGTCGCCCGTAAACTTATATTTTATATCACAACCTGTCTACTTGGATGGTATCCCGAATGTTTTTGTATGGTGACCTTTCGTTTCTAGAAATCAATGGAAGGTCACTGTAAATATCGTATAAAAGAATCAATCGTATTGGATAATTGTAATTGCATAGTTGCCATGACACTAGATCTCAAAGTATTTTGATTGGATATTAAATCAAGCAACCTATGAAAACCAACGTAATATATATCACGCGCTGGCGTAACACGTCGTGTGACCAGTGTGTTTATAGTAATGTCGATTTCATTCGGGGTGTCCTCCAATTCTGTAGAATGCTGTAATTGTTAGTTTTTACGGGCGGTGGTGCTTATTTTGAATGAAGCATTGAAAGAACGGTAAAGGGTGAAGTATGAGTTTGAGATGCGGGAAATCCCATGACCCCAATAAAACTAGGACACCGCGTTTCCGACCCTGTCTATATAGTAGCCCATAGACGAGAACTGATTGAGGATTGATACAGAAGGTTTTAAAGGTAAAATAATTGCATGAACATATCGTAAGGGTTTTTAAACGGATGAAAATGCAAAAAAGAAGAGAGACCAGTCGTCGAGTGCCTGTGGACTAAATAGTAACCCAAGGTCAACGAAAGCTCACCTGAGAGTCAAAATAGTCACTGGAAAAAGGAAAGTAATTGTGGTTTTTACCATATATGGGCATTGCGGCCATCTGGGTCATTTGACCTGGATATCCCCTTACTATAGATGCTTCATATAAAATTTGGCTTTGATTATCCGAGCGGTTTAAGAGGAGCAGGTGTTTGAATATTATAGTAATATATAGGTATTTCGCCCGGGGTGGGGGCATAATACAGGTATATCGCCCCGGGGAGGGAGCATATGAACCCCTGGTGTCCAAATATTTTCATCAGAATCATTTATAATCATTCCTACTGGCCATTTCCAGCCCATTTTCATTTAAATGACATTTTAACAGTTTTCCCCCATTCAAATGCATAGGCGACAACTGTTGACCTTGTCGCAAAATAGGTCAAGGTCATCACAGCGTCATGATTTCTATATAGATTTTAGGCATAATTGCTCTATGCCAAGTTTCGTTGAAATCTGTCCATCGGTTCTGGATAACATATTTGAAGGGGTTTTACCATATATGGGCATGGTGACAATCGTTGTCATTTGATCTGGATTATTTTCCCCGTACATCATCCATAGTGCAGGTTATATTTTCTTTAGGTCCTTTGAGATCAGCGAGGAGAATCTGATAAATCAGAAACTTATTATCGGTTAAGATTCATTTTACTAACCAATATGTAACATATCTGGTCCCATTTAGCTAATACTTCAGTGTAGTCTTTGTATCGACTACCCTGTTGAAAGTTGCAAAATTTCACTAATTCTCTTTGGCTCCATGTTGCCAAATCTAAAGGGTCACTGACGATACTTTAACTGTCGAAACCGCGGTATTGCCAATCCCCTTTCTTATTAATGTGTTCACTGCTCTTAAAAGATCTCAGTTTTAATTTTTATTTATATATACTTTGGTTCTTCCTTGCTATAGATGCTTCATATAAAATTTAGCTTTGATTGGACAAGCGGTTTTAGATGGGAAGAGGTTTGAAAATTATGATAATGTACATGTATATTGCCCCGGGATGGGGGCATATGGACCCCTTTTATCAGAAGTTTGATTTTCAGTCCTTCTGTCCATTTCCTGCAAGACTTCCTTCAACAGTTTTCCACATTTAAATGCATAGGCGACCTATGTTGACCTTGCTGTAAAATAGGCCAAGGTCATCACAGGGTCATGATCTATATATACATTGTAGTACTTTAGTCATTGATGCTTCATGCCAAGTTTCGTTGAAATCGGTTTACCGGATCGGAGAAAAATATTTTTGAAGGATTTTTAACATAATTATATGGGCAAGGCGGCCTTCTTGGTCAGAGAAGATGTTTGACTATTATGGTAATAAACATGTACTGTTCCCCTTGGTGGGGTCAGATGAGCCCCTGGGGTCCAATTCTTTTTAGGATCATTGATATTCAGTCCTACTGCCCATTTCCTGCAAGATTGTCCCTTACAATGACATTTTAATAGTTTCCCCATGCAAATGCAAATTGTTGAGCTTGCTGTAAAATAAGTCAAAGTCATCACAAGGTCATGATCTACATATACATTGTAGTACTTTAGTCATCGATGATTGTTTTGGAGTCGAATTATTGTGCTGTTTGAGCCTTATGTACGTTTTCATATTCTAGTTCAATTCGGATAACTGAGTGGCCGCCTACTGAGGAATAGTTTAGTTTTTTTCCCCCACCTCTCGATTTATGGACGGGGAATTTCTTTCTGAATGCGCCATTTCCTGATCATTGCCTACTCGTACTTTTCATGCCAAATTTCGTTGAAATGGGTTTACCGGATCGGAGAAAAATATTTTTGAAGGGTTTTTACATATATGGACATGGCGGCCATCTTGGTCATGTGACCTGGAATATTTATATACACATTGGTCCCCCCCTTCCTATAGATGTTGCATATAATTTTTGGCTTTGATTTGCCAAGCGATTTCAGAAGAGAAGATCTTTGAAAAAGTGGACGCACGCACGGACGCCGGCTCGACTTCCATCCTAAAAATGTCATAGGTCCAAAAAATACTATTTTTTTGCATTTCTAGAGCTCTTCAGTGTATGGTGTCAATGACAGGATAACTTGTTGACCATTAATATTAAGGCACATAATACAAATGACAACATATACTATTTTGATGAAATCATATATATGTACGTACCTGACAAGAAGTGCATCCCTTTCCTGTTTAACAGCTTCACCTGAGGCTTTGAATTCTTCAATCTCGCCTACAAATCGACTTCGCTCCTGCTCCAAATGAACGATCCTTCAAATATGACGGGGAAACAATTAAGTGTGAGTGAGTATTCTCGATTAAATAATAATAATAATAATAATAATAATAATAATAATAATGATAATAATAATAATAAATATAGCAAAAAAATGAGCAAAGCTCAAATACCCCCGGCCGTATTCATCAGAGGTCATACTACCTGGAGAAAAAAAAGAAAATCTTACGTATAGAAGTGACAGATAGGCAAAAATACAACAAAGAAGACAAAAGTAAACCACAACATCTAAATCTTATTTTCAGTTATAGATTTGGTCATTCTAAGCATGCATATGAATTATGAAAGTCACCAACTCTTCTACAGACTGAGATGATATGATGGAAAATTTATTGGATGGAAAGAAAAAAATGGATAAATAAAGGGACTGATAAGCTGGAGACAGCTAATGCTCAAAAACACAATACAGCTGGTGGTACCCAACGTTTGTACCTAATTTAAAGAATTTAGGTGAAGTAGTTCCTGAGAAATCTTTGACAGACAAAATTCTTGGATAGTAAGAAAAATTGATATAAATAAATGGAATGGTAAGCCGGAAATTTTTGATTCTCAAATACCCAATACAACTTGACACACTTAAGCTTTGTACCAAATTTTAAATTTCTAAATTAAGTAGTTTCTGAGAAATCTTTGACATAAATCGCATGCTGGGGGTTTAATAATAATAATAATAATAATAATAATAATAACTCAGATACAATAAACTTTGGATCCGAGATAATAATAATAATCATTATATTGACAAGTATAAGCTTTAAAAAAGTTTGGTCTATGCTTCGCACATACAAACTAGAATGTCAAAGAATCTGACTGTATCTGGTTTATGTGAAATTCTGTCTCGAATTAACGGTTGTAGTTGAAAGTTGCGAAAAATGTGACCAGAACCATGTTGATAAAATTTTCCACTTCTGTGTACTCAAAAGCTCACATACAAATTTCGGTTTGTTTCAACTATTGCATATAAATATGAACTTTTTATGTATTGGTTGGAACTTCTGGTCAGATAGACTGGAAGACAGAGAATCGGAAAAAGCAAAAACTATATACCCCCTAATCCTTCGTAAGCCGGGGGTATAATAATAATAATAATAATAATAATAATAATAATAATAATAATAATAATAATAATAATAATGTATTACATATTTAATATGAACTTTTTCAGTATTCGTTGGAACTTCTGGTCGGGAAGACCAAGCACGGCAGGCTCAGGCGCGGCGTGGTCAAAACTTTCATACCTGGCCATGGGACGTCACAATACTGTCGCTTCCTTTCATTCCGTAGTGGCTTGGATACATCGTAAACATGTGACTGCCTTACGTCATTCGGATTGTTCAACATTGTGGCTTAACTAAACATTAGATTGTCTACGCACACACGCATTATGTAGGCATTATCATGTTCTTTAAAGTGCTCTGATCGTCTCACATTCCCATAAATTACTTGTGACGCGTAGCATGAATTTTCTTAATAATTCAAACGATGTTATTTGTCGAAGACATCTTAGATCATTTTTGACCTGCATCCGGGTTTTTCCCATATGGAAGATGAAAAAGGCAACAAACTGCATCTCTTTAAAAAGTACTTTAAGATGATGTTTTTTACTATACAAGCCATCATTGGTCCTTATTGTTATTCATTTTAATCGCTTTTTGTGTGACGAAAGCTTTTGCAAGGAAAAATTAAAATCTAAATTCTGTGGATTTTGAAATATTATGATCCATGCAGGCCATCGTAGATAAGATGCGTTCGGATTTTCTCCATTAAATATAGGCGTGTTCGTATCAAAGGCTCTGCTCAACAGAACGAGTCGTTTCGGTCCAGCGACTCTTAAGGACTCTCGCCGTAAGGACATTTGAAAAGCATTTCCTCTCAGTCATGTCTGGAGTTGGCTCTGCAAGAGATACTGTCTGTCTGTCTGTCTGTCTCTCTCTCTCATGCATCCTGTACCCTATTGCAGAACAGATATTAAGCTTCGACAATTATCTTTTTTAAAGATGTTTCTTGTGCTACAACTCAAGACCTGTCCTGGTAAAAGAGCAAATCAGAAAGCAAAGTCCAGGAACTGATTCAATAATTAGCAACATCATACTTTAACATGGAAATACACAATTAATGCGAGTAAATGAAACAGTATAATAAGAACATTCACTCAGCTTATACATGTAGATGGAACAGCTTATAGAAGGATGCTAATCAGCTTCCTTTTAATACCGTTCTTATATAATCTGAACATTCTCATATAAATAAAAGAAAAAAACTAAAAACTACTAAACTAGGCGTCAAAATGAGAATTTCATCGCAGACAAAGGTCCTCACTTTGAGTATTCAATCATTTAACAAAGAAAGTGACTTTTCAAATCGAGATGCAAAATGCAAGTTCATAATGAAAATAAATTGTCAAATTACAGCTTTGCTACTGTTTTTTTTGTATGTTACATGTACCATTTGACCTCCTCAACTTCTTTGATCTGGCGTAGTTCCGTTTTACCTGGTATGCCTTCTAGATCAAATATCATGTTACCATGGAATCAAGTGTACCATATCAAGTGTACCATAGTATATTTTATCTGTGAAGCTAAATTCATAAATGTGTGTTTTAATGTTACACGTCACAGTCAACAATTTTCAGTCATGTCGGGACATAGCCACAGTTTACTTGTTATATAACACTACTCTGGGGAATTTATGTGCCTTGCTCAATGTGCCGCCCGTGGGGATGGAACCAAGTACCTCTCGATTTGGAGTCCGATGCTCTACGTTACGCCACCGCGCTCCCCTAAATTTATTTATGCCACAATTTATCAGTGCCTATTTATACGTTAAAGGCAACGATGATCGTACTTAATTGTGAAGCTAAAACAGGGGCAAAACAGTTTATACTTATCAAGAGAGGCTAAATGTCAGCTGTGATTGTTGACCATTCTGTTTAGTAAATGGTTGCTGCTCAACGTTCCCCAAAATTAAAAGGATGTGCTAGGGTGTAATTGTTCTGTCAAAACATACAGTGTCACCATGTTACGTTGTTCGTAAAACTTACCTTTGGATATGGTTTGGCAGATAATTCTGACACTCAAAGCATTCAAAGCAAAAATTATGAGGACTGCCATAATATCTTTTAAATTAGAAGAATTTAGTACAAACAGAATGGCATGAAACGCCAAGTCTTGACCATGTCACCATTGTATCATTGTTTCAATGCTTGTTGTTGTGCATTCAATTTTGTATATGCAATTCTTAGCAGGCTAATGTCGAGATTTGGGTCATCTTGATCGATGAAAGCCCTCTTGTAGATTGCTCTAGAGGATACCACAGATTCTTGATTGCTATTATTGCATAAATTCTGCACAAACGAAAGAAGCAAGTGCACACTATATTTTACAGCCTCGTCACATTTTCATACGCGTAAAAAAATTTATCCTTATGCTGTTCCGGACGGGCTTCAGTTTTTCATCAAGTTATTAGCCGCATTAGCATGCGGTTATTAATTGCACGTGCACACGTGAATTGCCACAGTAATACACGGCTTTATTCTTCTTATTATACGCCTGTCATTATCGTGTGACACACGTAGTTATGCAATAATGAAATTAACAAGAATAACCCCGAGTGCAAAATTAAACGTTTCATACAGTACTGTGATAATAATTTTTATAAAAAAACAACAAAAACATTAAATATTATATTACTATTATCATTATTATTATTATTATTATAATTATTATTATTATCATTATTGTTATTATTATTGTTAGAATTATTATTATAATTACATATATATTTTATTATTATTTATTAATTTATAAATAAAAATAATAATAATAATAATAATAATAATAAATTTATAAACATGTATATACATGTATACTCCGTGTATGTGGCTGCTGTCAACAGTATCGTTTCTGTTTACTTAATGCTCTTTCACAAAATTATACTTACATGTACAACTGATTGCAAGAGGTGTCAGTGTTTTTCAATGTTTAACAAAAATGCTACAAGATAAGACCTATTTCAAGAAAAGTAGGTGATGAATAAGAAACGCCAACATGGAATATAAGCTGTGAAAAATACACTGTCTGTAGAAAGTAAATAATTTACTGCAAAAAAACAATTTTCTTCATTGTCACAATAACGTCTGATCATAAATACAGACATGAAAATAAAATATTTTACTGAAATTTATATATACATATAAGAAGAAGAATATGTATGTATGTATGTATGTATGTATGTATGTATGTATGTATGTATGTATAAGAAATCGAAGATAACGGGTTTCATGGTACATACACTGTATAAAGTGTGGTACCAAATACGTATTAAGGAATAAGGCATTCAAGTAATGCCTTTGAAAAAAAACTTTTAAAGGGCTACCGTTTATTTAGTTCATTCGATGTTTTGGCCTCCTCATCGTCTTTGATCTGGCGTAGTTTCATTTTAGCTATTATGGCTTCTAGTTCAGATATCCTGTAACCATACAAACAAGTGTCATCTTGTTGATAGAAAGAAAGGAATTTCAAAACTAGTTAGTTCCGTAAATTAGAAGAAAAAAAACT
This sequence comes from Rugalucina vietnamica, assembly GCA_964017185.1. Taxonomy (NCBI): domain Eukaryota; kingdom Metazoa; phylum Mollusca; class Bivalvia; order Lucinida; family Lucinidae; genus Rugalucina; species Rugalucina vietnamica. The sequence continues at coordinate 74,320,600 of OZ024869.1, read as the reverse complement.
TGTACCAAAAAAGTGTGGTTTAACTAAAAGTAAACAAGAAAATGTCCAATACCGTTTATCTTGATTAACTGATTAACCCACGGTTTCGTTTACAAAGACTTTGTGCTAAGCCTATTAGATAATATAAAACGTTAATCTATGCAATACCTTGCTTTAAACACATCTGCTTCGCTCTCTAGGGTGGCTAAGTGAGTATTGTCTTGACGTGCTTTTTGCTTTAGATATTCGTTCTTCGCCTCTGCCTGATTCAGCCTGAAATTTAAAATCTATGATTGCATTGTTTGAAAAGTATAAACGATGTGCGATGCACACTTTGTGATCATAAATAACATAACATTGGGATAACATTGGGATATAAATAAATCTGCGTACAAGTATAATTTTATACTTGTACGCAGACATTACAAAGGTAGCCTTAATCAAGTAACCTTGGTAAAATATTTTTCTGTCATTTTATTCTGGAGTAAGTCAATGGTTACTGTTCGTAGACAACCTCTTCATCGTTGAGCTTGACATTAGCTGCATTACTCAAATATGACATTCTATGTGTTTCCTCAGTTTTTGGAGTCACTCAGTAATAGAACTAAACTAAAAATATGAAAACGTACATATGATTTAAACAGCACAAACATGCGACTCCAAAACACAAAATAAATGCAATCACAACAGAAGTTACGGTATTGCCTTGAAACAATTAGTGTTATAAAAATACTGGTGGGGGGCACAAAGCGGCTTTACAGGCGCATAACCCCACCCTCGTCTTCCGCAGTGGTTCACAACATTTAGTTAGTTTTTCGGTCCTAGTGATGATATCTGTTTCATCTAAGCATCGACCTCAAATCCATCAAGATGGAAGTGCAACGAATTTTCATGATCATTTAATGATGTAGCATTTACTCAGAGGCCCCTCGCTCATTAGGCTGTGAGAAACGTTGCTTGTGCAAAGCTTAATATAACTAATGCCAACCTGATGACTGGTTCACCTAAGGGACTTTCTATGTTTTCTTGTTATATATAACTATTTACATATATACATGTATGAAGCGTTATTGACAGGATATCAAAGATAACACTACATGTAAGTTAAGATACATTAATAAAATACATTAAACAAATTATCTCACATAACATTTGATTAAATAATACGCGTACCTGGCGAGAAGTGTATCTCTTTCCTGTTTGATAACTTCGCCTGAGGCTTTGACTTCTGCACTCTCGCCTACCAATTGAATTCTCTCTTGCTCCAAATGGACGATCCTACAGTGTGATTGGGAATCATCATCAGGAAAACATGTGCATGAAATGTATACCCCACTCATACCCCACTTGTATATACGAAAACTGGAGTAAACAGGAGAAAACCTATTTTTCTTATTTTTGCTCCAAAAACTCGTTAGAACTGCCCCGGCTAGGCGGTTCAAACGTGTACCCAAAATATATGTTTTGAGCAAAAATAAGGGAAAACAATTAAAAAAAAAATCCATGGTTGAAAATTTTCATTTTTTACAACTTTAGAAAAATCTGTACATGTATATTACATGGTCAAGTTTTTTGTAATGTTAAAAGAAAAGCAAATATTTGGAATAAGTAGTCTCAAATAGATCATAATCATTACGCAGTGGAAGAGATAGAAGGGTGTCAAAGGGGGGACCACCCTGTTCTCATTTTGAAAATGGGAAATGCACCCTGCCCTTTTGGGGTCCAGAGGGTGGCACCCTGTCCTTTTCAGAACATTTAAATATTAAAAAATACATAATATTTGACATTTCTGTTCAAGATTTGTATCATCTTTTTCTTATAAAGCTTTTAAACGAGAGAAAATAGCTAAAAGTAGCATAAAAGCGCCCTTTATAATGAAAATGACACTTTCTGTGCCCTCATAACAGAAATTCACGCCCAAAGTGCCCTTGTAATTAAAATATGCTCCCTGCCCTCTCTAAAACTTAGCTCTACCACTGTTACGAAAACATTTCCATGTAATGCATACCCCTTTGAACCCCACTTTTATATAGCAAAACTGAGGTATGCAGGGATATTTCTTATTTTGCTCCAAAACATAGATTGTGGGTACTCATTAGAACCGCCTTGGCGAGGCGGTTCTAACGTGTACACTCACAATCTATGTTTTGAGCAAAAATAAAACAGCAGTCACACATTAGCGTATAAGTGAAACGCGCACCGGACGTGTTGAAAAACTTGCAAAATTCCACATACGCCAGACACACGTCGGAGACACGTTCAAAACGCGTTGCGAGTACGTTGTGTACGCTTGGGGTACGTCTGGCGCGCGTCGCTGTATGTCGCTAAAAATCATCGCGCGTTTCGTGCGCGTTTGGGATCAATTTTTTTAAACATGCTTAAATATCTTCTAGAAGCTCGGCGTGTCCCGGGCGGTTGACTTATACGTTTCGAATACAGGTGCGTTCAGTTATTGATATACCCCTGCGATGTTAAGAAATAAATTGACAAATTTTCTGTTTTTTTAACAATCGTCACAGGCAAGAAATCGACAACTGGATGAATTTGTGTATATAATGTGTTAAGTATGTCTATAAATATTTACTTTGTATATAAAACTTCCAGATCTTGTGAAGTTGTAAGCCTAAATTGATTACATAAATTATGGAGCCAAATTTTTAACAAAAATTTCGCTGATATTTCAGGACGTCTGGGGCGTACATGTAAGACAAACGTACTCTATGTATGTATGAATAAGAAATAGAAGATAACAGTTTCGTGTGGGTCAGTAAGTTCTGTCATAGGTGTTATAACTTTGTTATAACTTTGTTAATAGGCATGCTATGTTGCAGTTTTATACCTTTATTGAAAGGGCTACATTTCTCCTTTATAATGATGCCACAATAATGCACGAAAGAAATAAATATTTCGCAATAGACGCATTGAAAGACACCTGGGGTAATACACTGGCTCGTTTTCTTGAATTTGTGAATATTATTTAAAAACCAGAGGACCAACGGTCCTGTAAACGCTGATCTGAGATCTGCTATATTAACCAAGTATTTATTTAAAAAAAATGCCCCACCAACCAATCAAAATAAAGGATTAGGACAAAAGTCGACCAAACTGTAGAGGACTACTCTACAAACATTTCTGCAAAAATAGAATTCAAATATCTGCGATTGGACCAGAAAAAAATAGCCAATTTCCACTTTTCCCGTTTTAAGTCTATCGAAACTTTAAGTTGCCAAAGCAACCAGATTTCTTAACCGACTGAAATAAAAAACACAAATTATGTAGAGACTACTGTCAGGAACATGTATACAAAGTACAGGCTTCATGCCATAGACAATTTCTGAGGAGAAGATTTTTAAATGTTTTTCGAAATTTTACCCTTTATGTGGCCCCAGCAACCAATCAAAATAAAGGATTAGGAAAAAAGTTACACGAAACATAGAGATATACTCAATAAATATTTCTGCAAAGACAAAATTCAAATACCTACAATTGGTCCAGAAAAAATAGCTTATTTCCACTTTTCCCATTATAAGTCTATGGAAACCATAGCAACCAGAGTTCTTATCCGACAGGAATAAAAAACACAAAATATGTAGAGGCTACTGTCAGGAACATGTATACAAAGTACAGGATTCATCCACTTGACAGTTTCTGAGGAGAAGATTTTTGAATGTTTTTTTTTTTTTCAAATTTTTGCCCTTTATGGGGCCCCAGCAACCAATCAAAATAAAGGATTAAGACAAAACTCACAAGAAACGTCAAACACTACTCAATAAACATATCTGCAAAAACAAAATTCAAATGTCTGCAATTTTAGCGGAAAAATAGCCGATTTCCACTTTTCCCATTATAAGTCTATGGAAACTTTAAGTTGCCATAGCAACAAGAGTTCTTATCCGCCTGGAATAAAAAACACAAATTATGTACAGGCCACTGTCAGGAACATGTATACAAAGTACAGGCTTAATCCCCTTGACAGTTTCTGAGAAGAAGATTTTTGAATGTTTTTCGAAATTTTGCCCTATATGGGGCCCCTGCAACCAATCAAAATGAAGGATTAGGACAAAAGTCACATGAAACGTAGAGGACTACTCAATAAACATTTCTGCAAACACAAAATTCAAATGTCTGCAATTTTAGCGGAGAAATAGCCGATTTCCACTTTTCCCATTATAAGTCTATGGAAACTTTAAGTTGCCATAGCAACCAGAGTTCTTATCCGCCTGGAATAAAAAACATAAATTATGTAGAGGCCACTGTCAGGAACATGTATACAAAGTACAGGCTTAATCCCCTTGACAGTTTCTGAGAAGAAGATTTTTGAATGTTTTCCGAAATTTTGCCCTATATTGGGCCCCTACAACCAATCAAAGTAAAGGATTAGGACAAAAGTCACATGAAACGTAGAGGACTACTCAATAAACATTTCTGCAAAAACAAAATTCAAATATCTCCAACAAGACAGCAAAAACTGGCAATTTTCACTTTTTTTCCATTATAAGTCTATGGGAAGCATAAGTTACCATAGCAACCAGAGTTCTTATCTGATCAAAACAAAAAACACAATTATTCTTTCCCCCTACCTGTAGATGGTGTATGTGTAATATGAGAACAATCGGCCCAGCGGTGTCAGAGAAGAAGATCTTTGAAATTGTGGACGACGACGGACGGACGGACGGACGACGGAGCATGGGTATACTATAAGCTCACCTATGAGCCTTCGGCTCAGGTGAGCTAAAAACGACTTCGAAAAAATATAATCCATGCAATATATTTTTCAAACATATATGAATTTATCCTGCAAAAATCAAAATAATTCAACTGAGTTTAACTGAGTTGTGGCAAAATGAAATATTGAAATTGGCTTGTTGTACATACATTAAAATTACAGTTTAAATTCAAAGGGCATTTATTGACATATACACTTAGACCATGGAGCTTAAAATGCATTTAACCATTTTATTGTTTCATCCTAGTGTGCTCTATAGTAAACGCATAAAAAGCAAGCAAATACAATTGTTCGGCTGTGCCAGAAATGCTATAGGTGTACGTGTGTATAAAGTGTGGTACCAATTTCGCATTAAGGAATAAGGCCAAGTAACGCCTTTTGAAAACAGTTTAAAAGGGCTACCGTTTATTTAGTTCATTCGATGTTTTGGCCTCCTCATCGTCTTTGATCTGGTGTAGTTTTGTTTTAGCTATTATGGCTTCTAGTTCAGATATCCTGTAACCATACAAACAAGTGTCATCTTGTTGATAGAAAGTAGGGATTTCAAAATCAGTTTGTTTCGTAAATGAGACAAAAACCTGTACCAAAAAGTGTGGTTTAACTGAAAGTAAACAAGAAAATGTCCGATATTGTACGTATATCTTGATTAACTGATTAATCCACGGTTTTGTTTACACAGACTCTGTACTAAGCCTATAAGATAATATAAAACAATGATCTATGCAATACCTTGCTTTAAACACATCTGCTTCGCTCTCTAGGGTGGCTAAGTGAGTATTGTCTTGACGTGCTTTTTGCTTTAGAGATTCGTTCTTCGCCTCTGCCTGACTCAGCCTAAAATTTAGAAACTATTTAATTGCAATTTTTAAATTTTGAAAAGTATAAACGATGAGCAATGCTGATTTCGTGATCATAAATAACATTAGGATAACATTGGGATATAAATCTGCGTACAAGTATAATGGTAGCCATAATCAAGTAGCCTTGGTAAAATATTGTTTTGTCATTTTATTCTTGAGTAGGTCAGTGGTTACCTGTTCATCTATGAGCTTTACACTAGCTGCGTAATTCAAATATAG